>CP144700.1:20671344-22086344 GCA_036885675.1 Vigna mungo | reverse complement strand
AACATCCCAACTCTCGTCAGCTACTCCGATCCGATCTTATCTGCAAACCATCTACTCCCGTACAAGTACGATAATTGTAGGTGGAAACCATAACCACAACTTTCAAGGTAAGCAACCAGAATTATAATATCATACAATATACAACTATATTAGCCACAATAATAACCAAATCATAAACATATATCATCATAACATTAAAATCTCAACATTAACATCACAACAATAACATCACCACTCAATGGTCTATTTCCTCTACATTACCACACCACCTAACCACCATAACCAATTCACTACAATTCACATGACACCCTATTCTCGTATCACACAGCCCAATAAAATCTCTTTCCTGCATCACCCGGACAAAAATTCACCACTACTAAAACATCCTTTATCCGCATCACACAACCAAAGAGTCATCATTGCTAAACCATCATCTTCCCACATCACACGGCCGAAGAGAATCTTTTTCCCACATCACATGGCCAAAAGAGTCATAACTACCAAACCATCCTCTTCCCGCATCACACGGTCGAAGAGAATCTTTTTCCCACATCACATGGCCAAAAAAGTCATCACTACCAAACTATCATCTTCCCGCATCACATGGCCGAAGAGAATCTCTTTCCCGCATCACACGGCCGAAAGAGTCATCAGTACCAAATCATCATCCTCCACACTCCTATCCTCACTCTCACGTAACGTCCTATTAAATCCATGGTTCCTCCACAAGTCACTCCTCTCTTCTTTCCTTTCCACTAACCACACTTTCACGTCACCCATCATCATCATCACTCCAAATTTACCATGCACCCCAACAACCATATAGATTGCAACATATAATAAAGAATATCATACAATGGCAAACTATACACACAAGGTAATTCTAGTCACTCCCCTTACCTGGTCTTGTACGATTTTTGTTTCCAAGATCACCAAGAAAGCTTCACAACATCACCGATGGTCCCCCATTTTTGATGCCCCGTTCTCAGCTCTATTTTCTCATAGAAAACGTCTTTTCTCTCCCTTATCATTTTAATTTTCGTTTTTTCCTTATAGGGTAACAAAATGTCAACCCTTTTTTACTCTTCTCCTTTTTATTCTCTTCTATTTTATCTCTAACCTTTTAATATTAATAAAATCTATCAGTTTATATCTAAAACCACTAAGATTTCTTCTCTTAATCTCGCTTTTAACTACTTTTTAAAATATCATTAACCACCAAATCTTTTTTTTAATCTACAATATCTAATAATGATATTT
Source organism: Vigna mungo (assembly GCA_036885675.1). Lineage (NCBI taxonomy): Eukaryota > Viridiplantae > Streptophyta > Magnoliopsida > Fabales > Fabaceae > Vigna > Vigna mungo. The sequence continues at coordinate 22,085,084 of CP144700.1, read as the reverse complement.
CTCTAATTATAATATTTCTTTTAATCTTTAAACCCACCATGATTATATCTCCTATTTTCATTTAACTAATTTTTTTAAAATAACAACAACTAAATCTTCTAAAAGATTTACATAATATTATTTTATTAAATATCCAAATTATTTAATTTGTATACTTTTCCTTTCCACACCCCTCTCTTAATTAATTCATATACCAATTAAATAAAGGTAAAAGACCCTTTTGCCTCTAGGCAAAAATATAAAAATAAAGAATTAACATAACAATTATATATGTTCTAACAAAAAAATATAAACTCAAGAACACTAATCTCCAAACAAAAATCCAAACTCTCAAAACTACTTTATTTTTAAAACCCCTATTTTTCGAGATCTTACATTCACCCCTTCATAAAAGAATTTTCGTCCCCGAAAATTACAATGATCAGAAAACATACACCTCACAAAATTTCGTAAACTTTTTTCAAAATTATATAATCTAAACACATAAATTTTCATAACACAATAACAACAAAATTTTCCAAGCAAATTAAAAAAGAAAACACAAACGATACATACATACATACACAATAATATGATTTAGATAGTTCCTCATACAACATTAGAGCAAACTATTCTAGTATTTTTATTCCCAACCAACCAATATAAATTTGCACATCATTCATAACATTCCACGACAATTTTTTGTGTGAAAGAAACAAAAAGGTTCAAAATACAAGTCTCGACCAAAAAATCATCCATGATCACCCAATGTACCATGTCAAAAGCATATCAATTTTACAAAGCCAAAATAAAATTATCAAAAATATACCTAATATAACAAATTATTCCAATAGCTAGATTAATCAATTCGTGTATTGTTGAGACTTTGGCATGCGTACCAAATCGTTTCAAGTAGTAAAACCGGTAAGACCGGATATCGTTTCCCAAGAAACTCGTTTCACTAGACAATCGTATAATTTATAACTAACCTAGACTAAGGAATGCTTCCATAAATTGAGTTTTGATGTAATTAAAGTAACTATGAAACATAAATGATAAAAGTGATCTTAAGCACTCAAACACTTTGAAATGGAAAGGTTAGAAATGATATGGAATGATATTGTTGGGGGTATGATTTCACCTACTTCACTCTTATGTATAGAAAATTACTTCCTCTTCATTAATATGTCAATGTCAATCTACTAATTTACTCAAACCCCAATCCCTTGGTAGAAAGAGCCTAAACTTCCTCATTAGGTTCCAATCCCTTGAGAACCTAATAATTATTTCCGCATTAAGAAATGAGATTTTAAGACAACCAAAGGTCTTAGTTTTATCCCTAGATACTTTTTCCCTTAGGTGTTTAACCCAAGTCAAGATTTACCCAACATTTCCCAATATCAAGCAAACCCTAAAATCATGTCATGGGTAGCAACTTCACAACAAGCATTAAGAGATGAAATTAAACAATAACAATCAATGAAAGAGGCATATATTCATTCAAATCATAGTCATTTACATAAGAGATTCGTGGTTACATCAATCCCCAACAATAATGAAACTAGCTCTCCATGAATGGAGAGCTCAAGCTTACAAAAATGGAGGAAATGGAAGAAGGAAGAAGACCCAAGGATGAAGATGGACCGTTCCCACAGCTCCAAGCTTGCCTCCAAGAGCTCCAAAAGAGAGAAAATGTGTCTGGGTGCCAAAAGATCCAAAGCCCTTCGCGAGTTAGGTCTAAAAAGACCTAATTTTTCCACATCAGCATTGCCACCGCTCAGCTGTACCCCAGCTGCAGACTTCCAGAGAAGAATGGAGCTCAGCTGTACCTCAGCTGCACCCCAGCTGCAGACTTCCAGAGAGCTGGGCGCTCAGCTGTACCCCAGCTGCACCCCAGCTGCAGACTTCCAGAGAAGAATGGGGCTCAGCTGTACCCCAGCTGCACCCCAGCTGCAGACTTCCAGAGAAGAATGGGGCTCAGTTGTACCCTAGCTGCACCCCAGCGGCAGCATCAATCTTTGCTCAATATTTCTTCTTTTACGTTCATTCTTGCTTATGTGGTTCTTCCATTCTTCGATTTGGACAACAAGCTTCAAATGCATGATCTAACAACCAAAAAGTGGAGATTAGTGAAACAATTTAAATCAATTCAACTAAAGATGTAGCCACATAAAAACTTAACAAATTGAGGCATACAGAAGGTACAAAGCTAAGAAAGAGTTGACATTTTCTCTCAATTCATTACCAACTTTCTTTTATTCAATTCTTTTTCTTTCTTCTTTTTCCTCATTTTTTTTTCTCAATACACCCTTGCACAACAAACTCCCCCAAACTTTAAACCATTCTCCTGCAGCAAACATGAATTCTCTATTCAGCTCAAGGTAGGGAAATCAAGGAATTTTCATTAGGTTTGAGGTTCAAAGAGGGAAAACATCTTTCATTAAGGTCCAAGAGGTTTGTATTGGCTTATTTGAGGTAGAAGAAAAACATGGCCTTGATCATGTGTGACAAGCAAGCAAATCATTTAAACCAGAGAAACTCAGGCAAAGTCACTTGTGATCTATCATGATAGCATTCACAAGAAAAATTTAAGGCACAACATCTCACAACATTCTCAGACTTTTCATGAAGAAAGCAACCACAATTTGAACTTAACTGCACAATCTCAAGCATCATTTCACATTCAAGCATCAATATCATGCATCAGCATAGTTTATCAAGCCAGATAACTCAACCAAAACTTCCACAAACTAAAAAGTAAGAGGTTCATTCAAATTTAAAAACAAGCAACAAAATAAAATAAAGTCAAAGGTCCTGTCATCGCTCAAGAAATGTTGTCATCACTCTCTTCAAAATCATCATCATTTTCTTCTTCATCATCTTCATCTGCTGCTGCTCCACCTCCCCCAGCAGAATTGGACTGGTCCCCAGGCCAAGCAACATAGTCATCAAACTCAGCAGCAGTCATCATGTTAAGCTCGGACATCGCATAGGTAAGCTCACGAAGCATCTGAGAAGTGGCGAGCTGACCCTTGTGAATGGATGTCAGATAGGGGAGTAGGTCGACCTGAGGCGCAACCGGCAATGGAAGAGGTGATGTAACTGGACCATCATCATCAGGAAGGCAATACTGCATATAGAAAGCAAAGTCAATCGTTTTCCGAGGCTGTTCAAAGGGTGGAACGGAGACATCAACCCCTGCTAGCTGGCATAGGTGAGTAACGAGAGAAGGATGTCCAAGGGGAGCCTTGGAACCCGCTGCATGGGCACACTAATATATTTTGAGATTAGATCACCTAGATTGAGTGTCTTTCTGGTAATGATGCAAAACAGCATGAGAGATCGAGTTGCAATAATATCTGAAACATGTGAACAAGGAGAAATGTTGGAGAGCAAAAGAGTCATCCAAATCTTGCTCAAAGGTGTTAAATTAGATCTCTTGAGGTGCACTGGTTACCCTTGCCTGTTGTGTCTGAATGTACCCCCTGGGCGGCATATTGCTCTCTCAATAGCTTGATAATCAAAATCCTCTTGTTGCAACTAGGCAAACTGACACAGAGTGTCTCCACCTTCCCAATCAGTTTCAAGGAAGGAGTTAATGGTAGCAACATCAAAAGGGATTCTCTTTCCCCTTACATAGCTCAAGAAAGGAATATCATTCTCAGAAAACTTTCGTGCATTGGTGTAAAACTCCTTTACTATAACTATGTTTGCCGGTTCAGGATAGCTGCCCAAATTGTTCCATTGTCTTCTACTAGACTCCTCGAAGAAATCAGGAACCTCCCCTAGCTTCAAAGTGATAGTGCCTTCCATGAGTAATCTTCTACTTTGAACTGAGGCAAAGTGGTTCTTATGATCTTTGGTCAAGAACTTATCGGAGTAGAACTTTTCTTTCCTCTTTTGACCTCTTGAAGATTGCCGAGCAGTCATCTTTACCCGTTTTCCTGATGAAGAAGCCATACTACATAAAAGATAAGCAATTGAAAAGAACATTTCATGGTTAGTGTTTAACAACATGCTTTGAACAAAAATTCAGCACAAAACCATTAGTGTGGCATCAAAGCTGAGGAGAACATGCAGAAAAGAGGTCTGACAGCAAGCCCCACTCAAACAGAACCAAATTCCAAGGCATAAAAATTTTGAACAGCTGCCCTGCAGCAGCGCTAGCGCTGGCTGCAACTATTTTATGCAGCTGAGCGGTACTGAAAAGTGGTTTTCAAGCCTGGGTGCGTGAACTTGGAATTGATACATCAGTACACATTCAGTCAAATTCAGAAACAGCTAGCTTAACAAAAACATGCACAAATGAAGGCTAGTAGCAAGCCTTTTGGAAATGGTAACAAAATGCAGAAAAGTGAAGATGGTGGCCCTACATCGCCAGCGTTGGGCTGCACGGTTTTGGTGCAGCTGAGCCGCACTTGACAGAGGGCTCAAAAGGCCCCTGGAGCGTGAACCAATGCAGGTGAAATTGAGAAATCAACACACAACCAATGGGTAGATTCAATTTTCTTAACAAAGAACATGTACGGCTCCCCTGGGCTAGCAAAATCAGTGACCCAATAGCTCAACAAGTGGAGAAATCAAATTGAAATAAAGTAAAATTCACATCAGTTAATGCATATGATGAAATCAAGTTTCTGCCTAACAATTGGTTCACAACAAACACCCTACAGAACAGTGACTGAAGACAATGTTGACTATACAAACAGGTTTCACATTGCTTGGAGTTTCTAAGGCGAAAGTAAAACGCAAATTAAATTGGAAGTGTAAGGTATGATGCAGACCCACTTGCACGAGATTGAATGAGTGGTAAAAACAAAACTCCAAATGCTAGAACACTCTGCCCGTGGGATGCGGAAGCACTCTTCACAAGAGGTGTGGTCATGGGTTTGAAGGGGGAAAGGAATGGGAAAAAAGATTTGGCTATGAGTGATTGAATGTGTGAAAGGTGAGTGTAATGTTGAGAGATTAGCGTGGAAGATGAGAGAAAGTGAGAGTGAGGAAGGGGTTGGATGTTCCAAAATATACAAGTTCAAAAGAAAAATAAATCACAAAAATAAAAATTGTCTTAAAGTACAAAAAGTTCTTCTCAGCAATCAACTCTTCTTCCTCACACTGGAATCTTCATCATCCCACCTCCGCAACTTTTGTCTTTCTCATTGGCGAATAGTAGAGGATGATGGTCTTCTTCTCTCCACCATTCCTTTTTCTTTCAGCTCCTTTATTAACCATTCTTTTTTCTTAAATCTTACTTTGCTCCCTGGGTGGAGTGGATCTTCTTTTGATTTCTGGTGAATGGTTCTTCTCCCTTTTTCTTCAGGTACCTGCAAAAAGTAACAGTTGTCAGAATAATCAGTACATGCGATGCTTCCTTCTTGTTCTTCGCTCATCTCTGGCTCTTCAATTTTTTTTCTTCTCACTGTTTTGATCTCATCCCTTTCACAGCCAATATAGAGGAATAAATAATTTAAGTCCTTCATCATTATCCTTCCTTCATGAACATTAATAAGCATCTTTGATGTTGCCATGAAGGGTCGCCCCAAAATCACAGGGTACTCTTCCTCAGTTTTTACATCCATAACAATGAAATCTGCTAATAACTCAAGTCGATCTGCCCGTACAACAACATTTTATACCATTCCCACAGGCACTTTCGTAGAACCATCTGCCATTGCTATAGTTAAATCATATGGTTTCAACACAAGCCCACTATTTTCCTTCAAAAGTTCTGTGGGTATTAAATTGATACTAGATCCCGAGTCTATCATGGCTTCCACATCTAAATCATTCAGAGTACATGACAATGTTAAGCATCCGGGATCTTTAACCTTGGGAGGATAATTACTCTTCTGTGGTTGAAAAACATGATCCTCCTCTTCCTCACTCAGCTCAACTTTTTCCTCAAAGTTGATTTTAATTCTTTCAGAATAAGGAGGAAGTTGCTTATTTTCTAGAGACACCACAGTCATTCGGTTGAAAATTTCTCTAAATCCCCCATTATGATTGATTGTAGTCCCTATTTCCTCCTTTTCTCCACCATCTTCTTTCTCATCATACCCTTCACCTTCTTCATCTTCACTGCTCACTGGTTCAAAGAATTCAGTCATCAATATTTCTTCTTCTTCACTATCTACCACATGGAATGGTTCACAGTCTTCTTCCCAACCATCCTGGCTCGTGATGACTTTGCATTCTCTCTTAGGATTCACCTCAGTGTTGGCTCTGAACTGGCTTTTCTCAGTAATTTCTATTCTTGTTGCCAACTGTCCCATCAGAGACTCCAGTGATTTAAAACTGGCCTGAGTGTTATTCAACTGCTGCTCATATTTTTTGAAGAATTCATCAAAGCGGTTACTTAAGTCCTGACAGACTCAGTCAAATTACTCACTTGCTGCCATAATGGTGAAGGTTATTGCTGTCTGAAGCTTCCTACTTGCCCAGAAGAAGTGTTCTGATTTTGTCCAATGTTGGGGTGGTTCTTCCAACCTTGGCTAGAGTTGCCTTGGTTAGAATTACCTTGCTTATACGGGAATTGATTTCCCATGTAGTTGACATCCTGCTGCATTTCTTCAGTGAAAACACATTGACCATTGATGTGGTCACCACCGCATAAGTTGCAAAGTTGTTGAGTTTGAGAAATATTTCTTAACCCTGTTGGAAATTCAGAAAGGACCTTTGTCAGCTTGTCCAATTTCTGGTTAAGAAGATGATTCTACGCAACCATTGCATCATTAGCAGGAAGATGCAATATTCCTCCTTTTTGTGCGCCCCTCTCACTTTGGGAAGCCTCATTCAGAGCCATGTCTTCAATTAAATCATAGGCTTCATCCTCAGTTTTTCTGTTTATATTGCCTCCAACTGAGGCATCCAGCATCATTTTTAACTAAGTGTTAAGCCCTCCTAGGAAAGCAAGCAAATAAGCAGTCTTATCAAATCCGTGGACGGGAGTCTTTCTCAACAGGCCTTTGAATCTGTCCCACGCCTGTCCAAGAGTTTCCTCCATCCCTTGCTTGAATGAAGAGATTTCAAGCTTCCCTTGATGAATCTTGGTTTGCGGAAAGAATCTGGTGACAAACTGTTTGGCCAACGCGTCCCAGTTTCTAAACGTCCCATCAGCAAATGAGTGCAACCAATCCTTGGCTTTTCTTCCCAAAGAGAACGGGAATAGGCTAAGTTTGATCCTTTCATCTGAGACTCCGGCCACCTTAACAGTATTGCAAATTTCGCCAAAGATAGTCAAATGTTTGTAGGGATTCTCACTTGACAATCTGTGGAACTGGTTGCTTTGGACCAACTGCAGGGCTCATCACCAAATTTGTTGCATTGTCTGCAGGAATGACAATGTTGTTGAAGTTCAAGGGACCCACAGTGTTAGCTGAGTCCCCTAGTGTACGTCTCTGAGGAGGAGGTTGTTCCACCATCTCCTCCAAGTCCTGTGCAAAAGGTTGCAAAAGTGGTTCAGGAGAAGGAAAAGTTTTCACGTTCAGAATGATTAACTCTCCTCCCTCTCCTGTCTAGTAGCCCCTCGAGAAGAGGTTGCTGCTCTTTTCTGCTCCTAGTGTGTACTCCTTCCTGCATACACAAGAGAAAATACCCCTAAAAGCACTTTTACAGAAAAATAAAATAAAACAAAACAAAACAAAAATATAAACAAATAATTACACACAAGTCAAATTCAGTCAATTCACACTACTTGATAAGTCAAACCTCGAGTCCCCGGCAACGGCGCCAAAAACTTGTTATCGGATTGGCAAGTGTACCAAATCGTATCAAGTAATAAAAATGGTAAATCCCATTATCGTTCTTCCCAAGAGACTCGAAAGGCCTTATTGTTCGCGTGAATTAAAATCGTAAGACTTGCGGAGAAAAATTCAATAATTGTGGTGGATGCAATGACAGAAAATAAATATGCAATGTGATTCAATTGACGAGATTTGGGTAATGGATGAATGGAGTTGTTGGGGGTTTACAATTTCATCTAATCCTCTCTCTTTTATTTACTCCTCTTGTTTAAACGGCGTTATTATCTAATTGCATGCAAACTTTCTTGGCCTCCCCTTAACCCGATCCCTCGGCGAAAAGGGCCTATTACTAATTACCGGCTTGCTATCCCTAGCCTCCCTTAGTAACCAACAACGCATTACAAACAGAAGCAAATACAATTGGTCGTCCTACTCCCCTATCCCTAGGCGGTATTGCTTAACCAAGGAAAAATCTCACCAGTTCATGTCACTATTGTACGTCCCCGTATCAATAAAGTCAAACAACAATTACCGAATGAGTTAAACGATAAAGGCATTAAGTGCAATATGAGACTCCAACAATTGACAATAAACGCATATGAGACACATATAATTCAAACAAGAGTTTCAATAATCGAGAGTATCAAAAGATTACATTGTTCCCCAAACAACAAAAAGGGTTTAGCTCACCATAGTCATGGTGAACCAAGATGAAAATAATGGAAGATATGGAAAGCAAACCCTACAAAAGACGTAAAGTAGCCTAAGCATCCAAGAGATCCTCTCCAAAGAATGCAAAGTAGGTCTGGCCGCCCTCCTCTGTCAAAAGAATCAGTTGGAATTCATAGGAGGGCTATTTATAGGTTTGAAGCACAGCAGAAAAATAGGCCCAAGCCTAGCTGACCACCGCCCAGCGTCACACTTTGTCGCCCAGCGGTGGACCTTGAATCTCACCACCGCCCGGCGGTAGGGGTCTACCGCCCGGCGGTTTCCCTCGTGCCGCAAAACCGCCTGGCGGCAGGAGTCTGCCCCCCGGCACCCAAAACTGTGTCTTCTCCTCCCGTCTGACCGCCCGGCGCCTGGGGTTTACCGCCGGGCGGTGCCTAAACTCATCTTTTCGCTGATTTTCTCACTTTTCTTGAGTCTATGACCTTCATCTTTATTCCCAATCTTCACTTCTGTCAATTTTGCTGCAAAACAAGCATAAAATCGCTAAAAACAGCTTTTGACCCTGGGCTGACTCATTTATTGAGTTTTGTTTGATTTCAAGCTCATTCTAAGCAATAAATGGCATAATTTAGTCCAAATTAGCATATGAAAATAACGGTTTTTCAACCGTCATCAATGGCGCGCAGGTACAGTTGAGCGAGCCTCTGACAACATCGTTTTTCAGTGTTTTGGACTCTAGCTCTTGGACTATTGACATTTGCCACCCGTTCAAACACATTCAAACTACATGCTCATGTTTTTACTAATTACAAACAAGAATGCACCATGAAAATAATCTAATGCATGGATCTACAAGCTAAATGGTAATGCACCTAACTAAAATGTCAAAACCAGATTTTTGCAAACACAACACAGTTAACCAATTCAGAATAATTCATTTCATCCTAAATCACCCTAGAACACATCAAAACAAATAAAAACACTCCAAGACATACTCTTCCACAACAAAAGTAAACATTAACAACAATGCACTAGTCACAGCTTACTAACTACCATCCAAACTCAAACACTCAAAAGTCAAGAAATCAACTAAAACCTATTAAAACACCTTCTCAAAATCAAAACACACTCAAATAACAAAGTCACACAATAGAAAAGGTTAGAAAACTAGGTTGCCTCCCAGTAAGCCCTTGTTTAACGTCACGAGCTTGACACCGTTATGCTCAAGGGTCAGAAAGATGGATAATTGTGGTGAGACGTTGAATCTCACCACCCAAGTAGTGTTTCAAACGCTGACCATTTACCACCCAACTTCTCTCTGGATCATCTGAGGAAGGATCAACTAATTCAATGGCTCCATGAGGTTTTACTTCCTTGATGGTGAAAGGTCCAGACCACTTTGACTTCAACTTGCCTTGAAGGATCTTGAATCTAGAATTAAAGAGAAGAACTTGTTGACCAGATTGAAAGTCTATCTTTAGAAGCTTCTTGTCATGATACAACTTGACCTTTTCCTTGTAATTCTTGGAGTTGTCATAGGTTGTTAGTCTTATCTCTTCCAACTCTTGAAGTTGTAGCTTCCTCTTCTCTGCAGACAAGGTAGGATAAAAGTTTAGAAACTTTAAAGCCCAGTAAGCTTTATGTTCCCTCTCTACTGGAAAATGACAAGTTTTTTCCATAGACTAGCTGAAATGGAGTCATTCCCACTGGTGTCTTCAATGCAGTCCTGTAGGCCCATAAAGCATCATCCAGCTTTGCTGACCAATCTTTTCTTGAAGAAGAAACTGTTTTCTCAAGAATCCTCTTGATCTCTCTATTTGAAACCTCGGCTTGTCCGTTGGTCTGAGGATGGTATGGGGAAGCGACCTTGTGCCTCACTTCATAATGCTTTAGTAACTTTTCAAGCTGAGAGTTGCAGAAGTGAGATCCACCATCACTAATCAAAATTCGAGGCACCCCAAACCTAGAGAAAATATTCCTTTTTAGGAATTTAATGACAGTGTTGGCGTCATTCTTTTGGCATGCTGCTGCCTTCACCCACTTGCTGACATAGTCCACTGCAACTAGAATGTACTCATTATTATATCAAGAAGGTAGGGGACCAACAAAATCAATTCCCCCAACAATCAGAGACCTCAACTTCAAGAATATTTTGCAGTGGCATTTCATGACTTCTTGAGATGGTACCGACCCTTTGGCACTTATCACAACTCTTTGCATGAGCATAAGCATCTTTGAAAATTGTAGGCCAATAGAATCCAGATTGCAAAACCTTGGTAGCTATTCTTTCACCATTAAAATGTCCACCATATGGCGAATTGTGACAATGCCACAATATGCCTCCTGCTTCTTCTACAGTAACACACCGCCTCAATAGACCATCAGCACCTAATTTGAAGAGGTAAGGGTCATCCCAAACAAATTGTTTAGCATCATTTAAAAATTTCTTCTTTTGTTGCCATGAAAGATCATCTGGGAGGATTCCTGCAGCTTTGAAATTGGCTATGTCTGCAAACCAGGGCCTCTGTTGCACCATCATAAAATTCTCATCACAAAACTCTTCACAAATTTCTTTCTCCTTGGTTGTAACTTCTTCATTCACAAGCCTGGAGAGATGGTCTGCAATGACATTTTCACTTCCTTTTTATCTCGGATCTTTAAATCAAGCTCTTGTAGCAGAAGAACCCATCTTATCAATCTTGGTTTGGAGTCCGGTTTGGTCAACAAATATTTAATTGCAGCATGGTCAGTGTAAATGATGACTTTTGAACCAATGAGATAAGGTCTGAACTTCTCCAAAGCATACACTATTGCCAGAAATTCTTTCTCAGTTGTGGCATAATTGAGTTGAGCTCCATTTAGAACTTTACTGGCATAGTAGATGGCATGAAAGACCTTCACTCTTCTTTGGCCAAGGACAGCACCTATGGCATAATCACTGGCATCACACATCAATTCAAACTCTTGTTCCCAATTTACGCCAATGATCACTGGTGCAGAGATTAATTTGTCCTTCAAAATCCTGAATGCATTCAAAGACTCTTCATCTAAAAAAAAAGGAGTGTCCTTTACCAGAAGGCTGCATAATGGCTTAGCAATCTTGGAGAAGTCCTTGATAAATCTTCTATAAAAACCAGCATGCCCAAGAAAACTTCTTATCCCTTTCACATTCGTCGGTGGAGGAAGCTTTTCAATGACTTCCACTTTAGCTTTGTCAACTTCAATGCCCTTAGATGAAATTTTTTGACCCAGAACAATACCTTCCGTCACCATGAAATGGCATTTTTCCCAATTGAGAATGAGGTTTGTCTGAATGCATCTTTCAAGAACAATCTCCAGATTTGATAAGCATAAGTTGAATGAACTTCCAAACACCTAAAAATCATCCATAAAGACCTCAATGCATTTTTCAATTAAATCTGAAAAGAGAGCTTGCATACATCTTTGGTATGTTGCTGGAGCGTTGCATAGTCCAAATGGCATCTTTCTATAAGCAAAAACACCGAATGGACAAGTGAAAGTTGTCTTCTCTTGGTCTTGTGGATCCATAACAATTTGGTTATATCCAGAATAACCATCAAGGAAGCAATAGAAAGCTTGACCTGCTAGTCTTTCTAACATCTGATCCATGAAAGGAAGGGGAAAATGATCCTTCCTTGTAGCTTTATTTAGCTTTCTATAGTCTATGCACATCCTCCATCCAGTTACAGTCCTTGTGGGTATCAGCTCATTCTTATCATTACAAACAACTATCATCCTACCTTTCTTTGGGACCACTTGTACTGGGCTCACCCAGGCACTGTCAGAAATTGGGTATATGATTCCAGCCTCAAGTAGCTTCAAAACCTCTTTTCTCACTTCTTCCTTCATCACAGGGTTCAATCTTCTCTGAGGTTGAGCTACTGGCTTGAAGTCCTCCTCCCTGAATATTTTGTGCATGCAATATGAGGGGCTTATTCCTTTGAGATCAGATATTGTCCACCCAAGAGCTCCCTTGTTAGCTTTAAGAACTTCAATCAATTTTTCTTCTTCGGTGGAAGATAAAGAATTGTTGATGATTACAGGTTTGTTACCACCCTCTTCTAGAAACACATACTTCAAGTGTGGGGGTAACATTTTTAACTCAAGTTTGTTGTCTTTGACTTTCTCCTTGGCATTTAAATCTTCAATCTTCACTTCATGAGGAGGAATTTCCTTCAAAGTATCCAAGTTAGTCAGACATTCATCAATCAGTTTTTGTTCCTCTTCATTGAGAGCTTCACAAGCATCAATAAGGGTCTTCTCTAGAGGAAATGAAATGTAAGACACCTTCTCAGTATTTGAGCATACTTCATCCAAAGCATCAATTTGAAAACATGTTTCATCATCATTTAGGTAAGACATAGCTTCAAAAACATTGAAGTTCACTTCTTCATTCTGCACTCTCAGTCTTCATAAATGGTCTCCCAAGAATGAGAGGAACTTCTGTATCCTCCTCCATTTCCATTATAACAAAATCCACAGGGAAGAGAAATTTTTCAACCTTTACTAGCACATCTTGCACCACTCCATGAGGGTATTTAATGGATCTGTCAGCAAGTTGGAGAGTCATACGGTAGGCTTCAATTTCAACTCTCCTATCTTCTTGAACATCGAGAGAGGCATGATATTGATGCTTGCTCCCAAATCAATAAGAGCCTTCCCAATAGCTAACTTCCTAATGGTGCATGGGATAGTAAAACTACCAGGATCTTTAAACTTCGGTGGGAGAAGTTTTTGAATGATGGCACTACAATTGACTTGAACTTCAATAGTTTCTGCTTCAATGTATTTCTTCTTTTTAGTGAGTAGCTCCTTCATGAACCGAGCGTAGGCTGGAATCTGTTGTAGAGCTTCAGAAAAGGGCATCTTTATTTCAAGCTTTTTGAATATATCAATAAAGCGCTCAAATTGTTTCTCCTTCTCTTTTCTTGTATACACCTTTGGCTAGGGAAGGTGTTTCACTATCTCTTTTTCTTTTTGTTTTTTCTCATTTTCAAGACTTTTATTCACTTCCTCTTCTTCTTCTCTCACAATCTCTTCATTCATTTCACTCTCATCCTCTGTATTTCTCTCCTCCTCCTCTTTCTCATCATTTTTCTCTCTATTCTCTTCTTTTTCCATCTCTCCAACTCTCTTGTCTTTTTCCTCTCTCTCCCTCTCAACTAAAACCTTACCACTTCTAGTGGTAATGACTTTGCACTCTTCCTTTGGATTGGCCTCAGTATTAGCAGAAAATTGTCCACTTTGTTGATTTGCCAATTGCTTGGCAAACTGACCAACTTGCACTTCCAAATTCTTTATAGATGCATTTGTATTCTTTTGATTTTGGATGGACTGTTGCATGAACATATGCAATGTTTCTTCTAATTTTGTAGTCCTATCATTCTAAGATGAGTATTGATGAGCAGGTTGATAAGAATTTCTACTACCAGAAGCTCCTTGTGCTTGTCTCCACCCTTGATTTGAAGGATTAGGGAAGGTGTTGTTGAAGAAATTTTGTCTTCCTTGGTTCCCCATATAGTTGATTTCTTCAGATTGGGAACCACTAGGAACTTGGCAATGACCATTAGGATGATTATCCCCACAGAAATCACATCTCATAACTTGATGATGCGGTTGAGCTTGACTTGGCATTGCTTGCAATTGCTGAGGTAACTTAGCCATATTTTTTATGGTATCGGAGGAGGTAATTTTCGAAGAGTATAACGCAGCGGAATTAAAAACTTAGAGTAAGCGGAAAGCGTGTTCGGTCACGTTAAAATGAAGTTGGTCCTTTTTCGCAAAATTATTTTCTTTCAGAAAATTAATCGAACAGTTAACAAGCGTAAAAATAAAATGAGTGTAGGGCATAGAAAATTCACACGAGTATTTTTATACTGGTTCAATTCAACAGAATCTACGTCCAGTCGTTAATCACTACAAAGAGTGATTAACAGTTCCACTAAAAAGGGTTTTTCAGATTACAACAGTAATGGAAAAAAATATGATAAAACCTTCCTATGACGAACAAACCGGAAGAAGAACACTCTGCTAACTCGAAGAGAACCGCTCCGACTATCGTTACACAAAACGCGAGCTTTTCCTATTCACGAGACCAGGCAGAGCACACCTTGCCAACCGAAGAGAACCGCTCCGACTTTCGACCAACGAAACGCGAGCTTCTCCTATTCACGAGACCAGGCAAAGCACCTTGCTAACTTGAAGAGAGTCTGCTCCGACTATCGACACACGATACGCGAGTCTCTCCTTTCACAAGACCAAGCAAGAGAACAATGATCAAAAAGCTATCTAAGAACGTTCCTCTGACACACAGTGTTCTAAGCTTTCTCAGTTCAAAAACGTTCCTTTCTGAATTCTCAAAATCCAAATATATAGCCAAGTACACTGAATGCCAAAGGTCAGCTCCCAACTGCCATGAATAATCGATTATTGTAAGTGATAATCGATTATTCAAGTCCGTTACAGAGTTTTCAAAAAGTGATAATCGATTATATGAAGTGATAATCGATTATTCAAGTATGACTTGTGATAATCGATTATTGCTTCATGATAATCGATTATTCTAGTACAAAAACATGTGATAATCGATTATAGCTTGACCATAATCAATTATACCAGTAAGAATTACAATATTTCAATATTTTCCTACTACATTCAAAATCTACAAGTTGCTTTTAAATATTTTCCTACTACATTTAAAATCTACAAGTTGCAGCATCATCAAAACTCATCTTCAAGTTTTACCAATACTCCCTTATTGGTAAAAATTTTGGGTCAGGAGCTCCATCTGTTGAGCAAGAAGCTTGTTTTGGGCAAGTATAGCATCTTGAGCATTAAGTTCATAAACTCCTCTTTTCTATACTTGAGTCCTCCCATGTTGAGTCCGCATATCAGTGGAGGCCATGTTTCCAATAACAGCAATGGCTTCATCCGTAGTTTTGAATAGAACCAACCCACCAAAAGATGCATCAAGTATCATCTTAGTATGAGGTTCCAATACATTGCAGAAGGTTTGCACTTGCATCTCTAAGCTGAAACCATAAGTGGGATACTTCCTCAATAAAGCTTTGAATCTTTCCCAGGCTTCACATAGTGGTTCATCTACTCTTTGGACAATAGTAGCAATCGCAACCTTTATCTCTGTGCTCTTTGATGGTGGAAAGAAGCGAGAAAAAAATTTGTGTTCCACATCCTCCCAACTAGTCAAACTTTGATTAGGCTGTGACTGAAGCCAAGCCTTTGCTTTGCCATTCAGAGAAAATGGGAAAAGTCTCATATACAATGCTTCTTCCTCCTCCCCCATTACACCCACAGAGCCACACAATTCATAGAAAGTGACCAAATGAGCATGAGGGTCTTCATTATCCATGCCAGAGAATTGATTAGAGCTGATAAACTGGAGTAGAGCTGGCTTCATTTCTGCAAGTTTATCACTCATAGTGGGCCTCACAATGCTTGAGAAATTTCTCGGGCTAGTGTAAGTAACAGAGTCCCCTATGGTTCTCCGTGGAGGTGGTCCATTGTCAGCCATTTCTTTCACAAAAGAAGTATCGAGAAGATCAATAGGTTGATTGTTGAGAGAAGTCGAAGATTCAGGGGCAGCTTGTTGACTAATGGCTCGTTGTCTCCTTGTGTCACTATTGTTTCTACGAGCTGTTTTCTCGATCTCAGGGTCGACAAGGAGTGGTTCAGATGAAATAGTTCTCCTTGTTCGGATAATTACCCACATACACTAGAGAACAACCAAACTTGAGCCACAAGTTAGCCCCAAAAATATGAAAATAGTAATTACAATAAAACAGAAAATTATAAACAAAAGAATAAAGTCTAAATCGGTTAGAAAGCACACAAAAGTCTAGTTTGAACACTGAGTCCCCGGCAACGGCGCCAAAAACTTGTTGAGACTTTGGCAAGCGTACCAAATCGTTTCAAGTAGTAAAACCGGTAAGACCGGATATCGTTTCCTAAGAGACTCGTTTCACTAGACAATCGTATAATTTATAACTAACCTAGACTAAAGAATGCTTCCATAAATTGAGTTTTGGTGTAATTAAAGTAACTATGAAACATAAATGATAAAAGTGATCTTAAGTACTCAAACACTTTGAAATGGAAAGGTTAAAAATGATATAGAATGATATTGTTGGGGGTATGATTTCACCTACTTCACTCTTATGTATAGAAAATTACTTCCTCTTCATTAATATGTCAATGTCAATCTACTAATTTACTCAAACCCCAATCCCTTGGTAGAAAGAGCCTAGATTTCCTTATTAGGTTCCAATTCCTTGGAAAACCTAATAATTATTCCCGCATGTCACAACCGGAAAATCGCGACGGGACGACGATTCCAAAAAAAAAAGGAACGAGTTTTGAAAAAGAGATTTTGGAGTCGCCACCATAGTTTATTCTGGAAAACTATGGAAAAACCATAAAGAAAAGACATGGTCTACGAAAAAAACGGATTCTAAGTCCGGGAGTCGGTTACGTGTGGGGAAGGTGTTAGCACCCCACAACGCCTGCCTTAAGGCAGTACCTTTAATTAAATACGCGAATAAAATGTGGTTTGCAAAATGTTTAACCTTCCCAAAAAAAAATAAAAATCAAGAAAGACAAAATATATTTTTTTAATTTTTGTGCCCGACAAGGATTGACCTTGCTCCTACGTATTCTCAATGAGATTGAGAAATCAGGGTTACGTAGTTCTTTCTGAAAATTTGTTTGTTGTTTGAAGATGTTTTTAGTTTTTGAAGATTTTATATTTTTTAGTATTTTTATATAGAAGAGAAAAAGTTTTTAGCACAAGGCCTACGCGAGCGGTCGCACGTATGCTTAAACCTTTTCAAAATATTTTTATTTGATTTTTTTAATTTTGTATAAAAAAGGAAAAGATTTTCAACACAAGGCCTATGCGAGCAGTCGCACGTGTGCTTAAACCTTTTCAAAATATTTTTATTTTGATTTTTTTAATTTTTGTAAAAGAAAGGAAAAGGTTTTTAACACAAGGCCTACGCGAGCGGTCGCACGTGTGCTTAAACCTTTTCAAAATATTTTTATTTGATTTTTTAATTTTTGTAAAAAAAGGAAAAGGTTTTTAACACAAGGCCTACGCGAGCGGTCGCACGTGCGTTTAAACCTTTTCAAAATATTTTTATTTGATTTTTTAATTTTTGTATAACAATGGATCAAATAAAAAATAGGTAAATTATTAAATAAAAATTTAGAGTAAAAATAAAATAAAATAAAAAAAATAAAAAGTGTGGTGGTACTTAGATAAGAGATGGGGTGCCTAAATCACTTTAAAAAAACTGATTGGGCCTAAGTCTAAGTGGCCAAGGGTGTGCAAATGAAAGACAGGGGTTGCAGCTAGCAGAAAGGGAGGCTGCAGCTAGCCAATTCCCTCTTCAGCTAAGTTCAATGGAGGCCCAAGGCCTTGTAATCATAAAATTAGGGTTCTCTTTCCCCCCCCCCCCAAACCCTAAAAAATGTTCTCATTCGAAGAGAACCCCAAATCTGCCTCAGCTCTCTCACCCCAGAGCAAACAACATCTCCTCCATTCTCCTGCCGGCCCGGCAGCCACCATGACGTTGTTTCCTCTCCTAGCACGCGAAGCTATCTCTTCTCCTCGCCCTGAGTCATCTTCGTCCACCCACCGGCGACCACCATTGCTTTGAATCCAGCCACCGCGCCACGTCTCATACCAGACTTGACATCGCCGGAGACTCCATCGCTTGCCCAATGTTGGGGTTCGCGCTCCACCACTTCCATCTGACAACCACCATCTATGTCCTTCGTCTGCAAACTCCAAAGCTTATCGCTGGTTGCCGGAGTGGCCACAAACCGAAACAGAGAGAAACCCTGCCCCATCGCTGATCATGCCTGAATCCATGATGAATTCGCCTTTCAACACCACGTCATTACCATCAAGCCCCTCCATAACCGACCATGAACAAACAGCCACCATACATTTGCCAGTGAGAGCTCAAATCTGACTCGGTTTATGAGTACCCTTTGAAAGTGGTTTTTTGATTGAGTGGATTCTCTGTTTACTGAGTGAATTCTATTGATAGTTTGTATTGGGAAAAATAGTTTGAGTAACGGCAATTTTCTGATGAAGAAAAAAAACTGTGATGAAAATGGTTTTTGTTGTATGAATTTTCTGCGTTTTAGGTAGTTGTGGAGGAAAGGTTGTTAGCATAATAGAGGCACTTGTGTGTTTGTATATTGGGTAATATCTGGAAGAAACTCAGTGCTCACAACACCATGCTCAACAATACAACAGTGCATTCACCAGCAACATACGACAATTTTTTCATAACGGAGAATAGAAAATTACCTCTTGGAGCTCTTGAAGTTGATCCTGGATATCTTCGGCGATCTTAGATTGGTGAGAGCAACCAAAAAATCCTCGGGACAGCTTCTGTTCTCTGATTTTTTGTAAGCCAAGACCCTCCAACGGTTCCCCCTTCCACCATGCCAAATTCTGTTTTCTTTCTCCCCAAAATCTTTTGAATCTTCCCCTAACCGTCTTGATCATTCCCCCCTCACCAAATTCCCTTGTCCCCCATTATCCACCTCATTCTCCCTCACGTTTTTTTTTATTTTCTTATTATGTTTTTTATTTTTTATTTCAATTTTATCTTATTATATTATTATTATTTTTTAATTAATTTTTTTAATTATTTTAGTTAGTTAACTCTATTAAAACAAAATGAATATAGAAAATGAAATAAAACCAAAATCTCAATACAGTAAAATAGACTAAAACAATAAAGTAAAATAAAAATAAAAAAATAAAAGGAAAACAATAAAAAGCCAATAAAACACATTTTTCACTACCCGGGCAAAATTGGGTGTTGACAGCTGCCCCTCTTTACTTAGCTATTACTAAATAATATGAAAACTTGATATTTTCGTATTATTTGAGTAAAGCTAAGTAAAGATAGAACTCACAGAGGGCCAAACTCACAGAACAGAAATTTAAATCCGACCATTGCCAAGCAGAGGGCCGATAACAGGAAATTAAAACCTAGATTTGACCATTGCCTCGCAGAGGGCCAAACTCACAGAACAGAAATTTAAATCTGACCATTGCCAAGCAGAGGGCCGATAACAGAAAAATAAAACCTGGATTTGACCAATGCCTCGCAGAGGGCCAAACTCACAGAACAGAAATTTAAATCCGACCATTGCCAAGCAGAGGGCCGATAACAGAAAAATAAAACCTGGATTTGACCATTGCCTCGCAGAGGGCCAAACTCACAAAACAGAAATTTAAATCCGACCATTGCCAAGCAGAGGGCCGATAACAAAATAATAAAAACCTGGAATAACACTTTTGAAAAGTTGATAAATGCTGAGTAAAACATGAGGATTTTTCAAACAAATCTCCTTGCTTTCTCCGAGATGATGTTATGTCATGATGGTACATGAATGCGCAGACACATGAGACATTCGTTTCGCTCTTTTCTTTTGCTCTCGCTTTCTCTTTCTCCATTTTTTTTTTGTTTTTGAAAATTCCATGCTTGGAATTTGTTGTCAATATTGTCGTCAGACGCAATGTACATTCAAAACGCATTCATTGAAAGCAACGTTGAGAGTTAGAGAGCCCTTTGATGAAAAGGAGGAGAATGTAACCCTGAGTTAAAATTCCTTTTATTGCTTTTTGCAATCCAAATTAGCCTGAACCCTGGAGGGTGCGGGGAAATGATTGTGCAAGGCAGATGACCAAATGTATGTATACCCTTTATCTGAGGGAAAATGTTGTTAACATGCTGGGTTCACGAACTGCCCCAATTTTGCACGGTAAGTATGCTTTTGGAAAGGTGGAAGATTTGGGGTAGAAAGGATTGCCTCTACTTGGGGATTCTCGATTGTCGGGGAGACTTCACATCTTTTTATCTCTCTTTGTTTTTTTTGATGCATTTGTTTTCTCATTTTTTTCCTCTTTTTTTTTTTCATCATCATTTTTTTTTATGCATTTTTTTTAAGTGATTGTGTCATTCACCACATCACCTTATTCCATAACTAAGTTCGCGAGAAAGATCAGGACAAACAGTCTTCAGTCAGCGTGGACTTTTCTTGGCTTGTACCGTGGCTAATGGTCAAAGGGTTTTGAAAGAAGTGGATAATGAAGGCCCAAGTAAGTATTTGACGGTTAAATTGTTTTAAACAAGAATCATTTGCAAGCTGCCGAGTCAACCGTCTCTAGGGATTTAAACTTTGGACATCCTTTTATTTTCCATTGTTTTTTTTTTCTTCTTTCTTCTTTTTTTTTTTGTTATTTTCTTTCCTTCCTTTTGGATCATTCTTTTCGTTGCCCCTATTGTGGCCTTTTATGATACTTTCTTTTTCACTTCTGTTCTTTCTTCACTTCAGAAATTTTCTCATCGATTTTGGATGCCTATGATGTACCCTTTTAAGTTGACATCGATATGCTAATGATTCTTGTCCAGGGTGATGGAAACAATTATGAATTTTGGCTCAAAAGGGGTGCAATTGGATAAACTTTTTCGGACGTTTGGATAACGAAAATGGCCACACGTCACTCTGAATCTTGCTTGCCTTACTTTCTCTCGGCTTTAGCCCTGAAATAAAACTCTGTAGTGTTTGACACATCAACTTCATTTTTCCTTCTCTTTTCCTTTGTTTTCTTTATATATTTTTTATTCTTTTTTTTTTATTTTATTATATTTGTTTTATTTTATCTCCCCGATCAACGGATTATTGTACACGTGTACCGCTATAAAAACTGCCCCACTATTGTATCATGGCAATCCTTGTTTTGAGGGGAAAAGAGAAGGCTAAGGGTTAATGCGAATGCAGATGCTTTATCAAGAAAAGAACACCGGTTACCCCCAAGACCTTCAATCAGGAAAGGATCCACCAACGGTATTTTTCAAAACATATTTTTTATTTTGAAAATATTATGCCCTTGACAACTTTATTAACAACAAACTCCATATCTGTACTTTCGTTTTTTCCTCTTTTTTCAATCATTCATTTCTCTGTTTTTTCACGACATCCTCCAGGACTGAGCCAGCCAAACGGATATACCTGTGATGCTTTTATCAAGACACATTTAATTATTTTTATTTTTATTTTTCCTTATTTACTTAACAACTCAGCGTGACATGCCAAATTTAAGATGGAATGCAAACAACCAAAATATGAATGAAATCATGTGGACTTTATTTAGTGAAACATCACAGAGTACAATAAGCTTTAAAGATAATATCAACATCCCTTTAATAGCAACCACTATCACGGAATCATCATGCGTAAAACTTTTTTACTGCATCAGAATTAACTGGCAATGGTAACTCCTCTCCATCCATTCTTGTGAGAATTAGTGCCCCACCAGAAAATGCTTTCTTCACTACAAATGGTCCTTCATAATTTGGAGTCCATTTGCCCCTATAATCCTTTTGTATAGGTAGAATCTTCTTCAACACCAGCTCGCCTTCATGAAATTCTCTTGCTGTTAATCTTTTTTCATCTATGAGATTGAGTTGGTCGACACGAGCTTGAACCCATTCAGCCTCTTCTAATTGGGTTTCCATTAAAACTCGCAAAGATGGAATTTCCACTTCGAACGGAAGTACTGCCTCCATTCCATACACAAGCGAGAAAGGCGTTGCCCCAGTCGATGTTCGTACTGAAGTGCGATAACCGTGTAAAGAAAAAGGAAGCATTTCATGCCAATCCTTATATGTGACCACCATCTTCTGCACAATCTTCTTAATATTTTTTGTTAGCAGCCTCTACTGCCCCATTCATTTTTGGACGATAAGGAGAAGAATTAAGATGATGAATTTTGAACTCCTCACATAACTCCGTCATCATCTGGTTGTTCAAGTTAGTGGCATTATCACTGATGATCCTGTTAGGGAGCCCGTATCTGCAAATCAACTCTCTTTTTATGAACTTGGTCACCACTTTTCTAGTCACGTTAGCATAAGAAGCAGCCTCAACCCACTTGGTGAAGTAGTCGATTGCGACTAATATGAAACGGTGTCCATTTGACGCCTTTGGCTCTATAGCTCCGATAACATCTATTCCCCACATTGAAAATGGCCATGGTGCAGACAATACACTTAGGGTCGTAGGTGGCGTGTTTATATTATCCGCATATATCTGACATTTCTCACATTTTCTCACGTGTGTACAACAATCATTTTCCATGGTCAACCAAAAATAACCGGCCCTCAAGATCTTCCTGGCCATTGAATGCCCATTCATATGTGTGCCAAACATGCCTTCATGCACCTCTTTCAATATCAGCTCGGATTCTTTTGCATCTACACATCTAAGGAGAACCATGTCATGATTCCTCTTGTATAACACATCCCCACTCAAAATGAAACTACCAGTCAGCCTCCTTAACGACCTTTTATCGTTTTCCGACGCCTTGACAGGATATTCTCGGGTCTTAAGATAGTGTTTAATATCGAAATACCATGGTTTCCCATCTACTTCCTCTTCGATGAAATGGCAATATGCTGGCTCCGCATGGCTCTTCATTTCAATCCTTGGTAAGTTTGCGTCTTGGTCAACTTCGAACATTGATGACAAAGTAGCCAATGCGTCTGCTAACTGATTATCTTCTCGCGGTATGTGATTAAACGTGATGGAGTCAAAATATTCCATTAACCCTCTGATATAAGCTTGGTAGGGAATTAATTTTGTATCCCTAGTCTCTCATTCCCCTTTCAATTGGTGAATGACCAAAGCTGAATCTCCATATACCTCCAGAATTTTCGCCTTAGATTCAATTGTCGCTCGAATACCCATAGCACAAGCCTCATATTCAGCAATGTTATTTGTGCAGTTAAAACATAATCTTGCAGTCATTGGTATGTACTGATTCTCCGGAGAGATAAGCACTGCCCCTATTCCATGTCCCATCACATTCGAGGCTCCATCAAATAAAACCGTCCAGACTTTTCCATCCTTGTCCTCTTTATTCTCAGCCAATAGAGCCATGATGTCTTCGTCGGGGAACTCCAGTTGCATTGGCTGATAATCACCTATGGGTTGATGGGCTAAATATTTCGCTAAAGCACTACCCTTGATAGATTTTTGAGTAACATATACAATGTCATACTCCGATAGTAGCATCTGCCATCGAGCTATTCTTCCAGTGAGAGCAGACTTTTCGAAAATATACTTGATAGGATCCATTTTAGAGATCAACCAAGTAGAGTGACTCAACATGTATTGCCTTAAACGATGAGTAGCCCATGCCAGTGCACAACAAGTTCGTTCTAACGACGAATACCGTTGTTCGCAGTCTGTGAACTTCTTGCTCAAATAATATATAGCATGCTCTCTTTTTCCGTCTTCATCATGTTGACCCAATACACAACCCATTGAACTATCCAATACGGTCAAATACAAAATGAGCGGTTTTCTTGACACCGGTGGACGTAATACAGGAGAGTCTTGCAGGTACTGCTTGACCTTTTCGAAAGCGGCTTGACAATCTTCATTCCAGAATACAACCTGATTCTTTCGTAACAACTTGAACATCGGTTCACAAGTAGCAGTTAATTGGGAGATGAACCTAGGAATGTAGTTCAATCTTCCCAGAAAACCTCGAACCTCCTTTTCTGTTCTGGGCGCAAGCATTTCCGTTATCGCTCGCACCTTGTTAGGATCAACTTCTATCCCCTTTTGGCTGACAATGAAGCCCAACAATTTTCCGGATTTCACTCCAAACGTGCATTTGGCAGGATTTAACCTGAGTTTGTACTTTCTCAATCTCTCAAATAATTTCCTTAGATTGAGAATATGCTCATCTTCTGATTCCGACTTTGCAATCATGTCATCCACATACACTTCAATTTCCTTATGCATCATATCATGAAATAGTGCTACCATCGCTCTTTGATATGTTGCTCCAACATTCTTCAGCCCGAAAGACATCACCTTATAACAAAACGTTCCCCACAACGTAATAAAAGTCGTCTTTTCCATATCTTCCGGCGCCATCTTAATCTGATTATACCCCGAGAATCCATCCATGAATGAAAATAGAGAAAACTTGGTCGTATTGTCAACTAAAGTGTCGATGTGTGGTAACGGGAAATTATCCTTTGGACTTGCACGGTTCAGGTCACGATAGTCAACACACATTCGAACCTTTCCATCCTTCTCGGGCACTGGTACGATATTTGCTACCCATTGGGGGTATCTAGCAACAGCCAGAAATCCAGCATCGAATTGTTTTTGGACTTCCTCTTTGATTTTTAGAGACATTTTCGGCTTCATCCTTCTTAATTTCTGCTTGACTGGAGGGCACTCTGGCCTAAGTGGAAGCTTGTGTTGCGCAATATCAGTATCCAAACCCGGCATGTCATTATAAGACCACGCAAACACATCCTTAAACTCCTTCAATAGGATACGCAATTTTTCTCTCACCTCTGCTTTCATGCTAGTACCAATTTTCACCTCTTTTATCTCATCCTCCTCTCCCAAGTTGTGCATTTCGATCTCCTCCTGATGGGGTTTTATCTCTTTAGACTCTTGTTCCACTAATCTCAACAATTCCGGAGAGGGTTCCACATCGTCTTCAAAATCATCTTCCGTATTATTGATAGGGTGCTCAAAATTGGGAATATTGATATCATTATTTTCAGAACAATCATTGTCACATCTGCATTATTAAAAATTGTGAAAAAGTATAAATAAATAATAAAAACGACGAAATATGCCAAATGATGGTAAAATGCAATTCTATTATCACGCTGAGTGTAAAGTAAAAAGGTCTATCCACAAAACATTGTTTCTAAAGCCCCAGGTAAAACTATAGGCTTAATTAAACTATTACATTTTATTCACATTAAGCATCACAGGTAAATCCAGTGTTTCCCAATTGTTGAGTTGAGTATCTGGAGAGCAAGCCCACACGAAACTCGAGCTCTGAGGCTCGTCGTCATTCTCCACGGCTGATACTTGGCCAGTATTAATCCACCCAGCACTGCAGAAGCTTTCCTTGATGTCACCAATGCGAATTTTGCTCTCTCTGGGCTCTCGTCTCTCTGCACGGGCCAGATTGCGTTCTCCTCTTTCTTCAATCATCCTCTTCCTGTCTTCCTTAGTAGGTTTGTACCCCAAGCCATATCTGTTCTTGTTTTCAACGATTTCTAGAGGGAATGCTCGCCCTTGCTCATATATGCCCAAACCTTTCCCATACATATAGCCTTCTCTCAGCATGACCTTGGCCATCATAATGGAAGCACATGATGGATGAGGATTAACTGGAAACCGCTCCACACAAGTATTTCCCACAATCTCCAATGATTGGAAGGCTGTCTCAAGTGCTTCTTCAGCTGCTTCAATGTAACGTGTGGATGATGGCCTGCTCACGACGAGATTCTCCTCTCCCGATACTATCACCAGTTTATCTCCCATAACATACTTCAACTTCTGGTGTAATGTAGAAGGCACAACCCCTGCCGAATGAATCCAAGGGCGACCCAATAAACAACTATAGGCTGGTAGAATATCCATAACTTGGAATGTTATTTGGAAAACACATGGGCCAACTTGAACCGGCAATTCCACCTCTCCCATTACTTCCCTTTTGCTGCCATCAAATGCTTTGACGATCATCGAGCTTGGCTTCATATGGATTCCTTCATAAGGTAGCTTCTCCAACGTTGTTTTTGGCATAACATTCAAAGAGGAACCATTATCCACCAATACACGCGCTATAACGTGATCCATGCATTTTACAGATACATGAAGAGCTTTGTTGTGACCCCTCCCCTCAACAGGTATCTCCTCATCAGTGAATGTGAGATAATTATTAGCAACGATGTTGCCAACAATACCCTCGAATTTATTCAGCGAAATACCTTGTTCCACGTGAGCTTCACTAAGTATCTTCATTAACAACTTCCTGTGTGATGCCGAATGCATGAGCAAATCTAATAAGGATATCCGAGCAGGCATGCGGTTTAACTGCTCTACCACCTTATACTCACTTTGTTGTATGAACTTCAAAAATTCACACGCCTCCTCCTCATATACTTCTCTTTTCTCCTCCTTTTCAAGGGTCTCCTTCGCTTGTACACCCTTCCCCTTTAAAAAATCTCTTGCCTTTGCGGCTATCGTTGCCTCTTTATCGTTGGTTCTTTCTCTTTCCAATTCTGGTGGCGTAAAAATTCTACCACTTCTTGTCATTCCACCTATACCTGATATGTTTTCGATGACAGGATCAGTTCCTTGTACTTCATCTAACACATGCGTCCCATATCTCCATGGGACGGCTTTTTCGTTTTTGTAAGAAAAAGGGGCTGGTACACGGATAACAACCGGTGACCTCCCTTGCATTGCTGGTGTAGGGGTGGTCCTAGTGAAATGGATCACCAACGGTTCTGGCAAAGTCACATCAGATCCACCACCAGTTTGCGCGAACACTTCCTCCTCCTTACTCTTGTAACATACTTGCATCAAACCACGATCTAGCAAGTCTTGTAAAATATCTTCAAATTCAACGCACTCCTCAATAGAGTGCTCAACGTTTGGGTGAAGCGCACATGTCATACCCTTATCATAACCGCCTTTCAAGATACCCACTTTCAACAATGCTTCCAAAATAAATCTCCTGGAGCTCCGGATTTCATTCACATTTCTCACCAATTCATGTTCCTTTACCTCCACAGCATTCGTCGAGGCGCTTCCATGCCCAGATAGTGGATTGGCCTCAATACTAGGTTTATCCTCCTGGAACTTCAACCACCCTGAATCAATTAGAGTCTGCACTTTATGCTTGAAAGCCAAACACCTCTCAGTGGAATGACCAACACCTCCTCCGTGATAACTAAACTTGGCCTCTGCATCATAACCCCTTGGGTATGGAGGTTGCAAGGGCTTCATCGGACAAATAACAACCAAACCCTTTTTTATGAGATGGGGTAACAATTCTGTGTAAGTTGTAGGGATTGGGGTAAAATTTCTTTCCTGGTTTCTTCTCGGACAAGTACTTGGACCCACGTTCATATTGGGACCTACATTTGCATCTCCCCTCCAATTATTAGTCGGGATGTACTGTGGTTGATAATACCCCTGTTGTGGTTGAGGCCTAATTTGATGACCAAAAGAAGCGTTAGCTGCATGTGGATGTTGACCCCAGTATGGTCGATAGTTATGAGTGGGAGCCTGCCCTCTCCACACGGGGGTTGCATATGTGGCATGCACATCACCTTCCTTCCTTTTTCCTGGGTTAAAACTGGGTTTTTTGGAGTTTGCAACCACTGACGAGCCATATGCAATCTTCCCATTTTTCATCCCAATCTTTATCCTTTCACCAATTATAATAATATCAGCAAAATTTGAAGTCACGTTCCCAACCATGTGTTCATAAAAGGGTGGTTGGAGCGTATTAACAAACATCGCCACCATCTCTCTATCATACAAAGGTGGCTCAACCTGTGCCGCTAGTTCCCTCCACCGTTGGGTATACTCCTTAAAAGTTTCCTTATCCTTCTTTGACATGTTTTGCAGCTGTAAACGATCTGGCGCAACATGTGTATTGTATATGTACTGTTTCACAAAAGCATCAGCCAAATCCGCCCAGCAACGGATCCGAGATGGCTCCAAGTGAGTATACCAGTTTAATGTCACCCCAACCAAACTATCTTGAAAAACATGGATGAGCAGCTGCTCATCATAAGCATACGCGGCCATCTTTCTGCAATACATGGTCAGTTGGCTCTTTGGGCATGTATTTCCCTTATACTTCTCAAACTCTGGTGCTTTGAACTTATGTGGTATTTTTACGCCAGGAACCAAACTCAATCTGGCAACATCTCCGAAACCATAACTCTCAAATCCCTCAACAGCCCTCAATCTCGCCTCTAGGCTCTCCAGTTTATCCTTTGCTCCGTCGACATTACTGATTACCCCCTGAAATGAAGTATGTGGTGCAGCCTTAGCAGAAAAGCCCTCTCCAGTAATCACATGAGGCACCGAAGTTACTCGGATTCCATCAGACGTGTTTGCATGCATTCCTTCACTCAACATGGGTGCGGACATTACAACAGGTCCCTGAGCACCGATTGGTGATACGTTGGCAGTGGTAGGGAAAGAGAATGAAGCATGTTCCCCTTCTGTGTATTCTCCCTCGGGTGGAGTGTAGTTGGGAGGTAATCCATACATTGGGAAAGGAACTGATTGGCTCCCAGCATTGAATAACGGAGGGTAATACTGAGCACTTCCCTCAACTTGCGCAGGCGTAGACCCTCTAGTAGTCTTCAGGGCCTCGAGAGCTGCCAGGATTTGGGCCATCTGATCCTTCAACTGGTTGACATCAGCCTTAATAGATTCATGTGACTGCTCCCAATTCTCCATAACCTTCGAGTTAGCTCTGGTCCTGTACGGATGTCGTGGAAAATTTGCCGTTGTTCTTTCGCTTGTACTGTTTTATTATTTTGAGCAATTTAAATTAGGTAAGAATGAAATATGCAAAATGAAAGAAAACATGATGAATGCTAGTAATAAGTGGAAATCACAGGATCCCAATGACATTACTGATGAATAATTAACACAAGCTGATATCAAACGAACATCCCGCATCTTTCATTTAAAGAAGATTCAACTCGTTACATTGACTGGGAAGCAAAACAAGCGTTTCATATGTACATCAATCCCGAGCTCGGGCAATAAAAGATTTCATTTCTCCTACCAACCGTTTACAATGATCAATAAACAATTCTATCTCTTTTGGCAGGCTACAAAAATGACTACTCGCTTCGGCATTTAACATCATTCTGGGGATATCTTCAATTGCCCTATTCGCCAAAGCAGCCAACTGGGAGAAACTTTCTTTCCAGTGTTTCTCAGATTGCTCTTGCTCCGCAATATGCTCTTCCATTCGCTTTATCAAGGCCTGATGCCTTTCTTCAAATTCCATTGACCTCCATCGCTCCTCCTGCTCCTCGATGTAATCCTCCATTTGCTTTAACATGGCTCGATATTCCCCTTCAGCCTCTGCCAGCTTCCAGCACTCCTGATTTAACTCTGCTTCAAATGATGTGGCCATTTCCTTCATTTGATGCCCCGCTTCTTGTACTTGGACCTGCGCTTCTCTTAGTCTTTTTAGGGCTTCCCTTTTTTCTCTTTTGGCTTCTTCATAGAGCTGTTTCCACTGTCTGCCTTCTTCTAAAGCCATATTCTTCATGGATAATTCTTTACTTGCGGCCGCAAGATCCTGCTTCACTCGAAATGTATAATCCCTCTCAGCCTTTTGGCTTTTGACAATGTTTTCATAAGCCCGTGACTTTTCTTCATTGTCATTTCTCATATCCACAAGATCATTACGCGCCCGCTATAATTCGTTTTCCAACCTAGCATTCCTCACCTTCAATTTCTCCATCTCAGCCTTCAATTGCTTCACCTCTTCACTTTTTGGGGCCTGGGATGGTCCTTCACTAGCTGATTGATCCTTGATTGGCTTGAAAGGCAACTTGACCACTTTCACCCTGTCCAGAATCCAGGTGTGATAACTAACCCTGCTATCCACCACTTCACTCCTCAAGTCTTTCTCTCCTCGAACAACATTTTCCCAGGCGCTTTTAATATTTCTTAACAGTTCAATGAAATGCCTGTCTTCGTAATAAATGAATAGGGTAGCAAGATAATCTAGTGAAGGTGCCCCTCTCATGGGATGCCCAAATTGCCTTTGTACTAAAAGGGGGTTGTAATTGATACAGTACCGGGCACTTATGAGAGGCACATTAGGAAAGCTACCACAGTGCTATATAGACAGTTTATTTCCGAGCCAAGGAAGACGCCATTTTATACTTCTTTCGCTCAAACCAGCAAAGAATCGGGCCCAATCATTTCCTCCCTTATCTTTAAGCCCTTGGCTTGACAAAGTTTCTGACAAACTCTTGACGTCGACCATCTCCTTAAACACGCACGTTGTCATCCATGTATACAACGCCGGTAAACAACAAAGAATTCTTTTTCCCTTTCTCTCATGACAAAAGCTCAAGGTCCCATAAACATCCGCAACAACTGCTGTTACAGGATTCTCTGATCTTGTTTTCTTTGCCACGAAGACGTCTATTGCTGTGTAATCCACATATTCTTCTATTTTGGGAAACAAGACAATGCCATATATGGTGAGGGCCAACACATCTATGAAAGTGTCCCAATCCTCTTTATCAGCCAGGTGATGTAGGTATTGCTCCAGATATCCCTGTGACAACCCATGGACTTGATTCCTCATCATCATCCGGTCTTCAAGCTCTTTGGGATGTAATTTCATGATGGCAGCAATGGTGGGTATAGAGGCATGATGCTCCAAATGTTGATAGGGAGTGGTGCCCTCCAATGGTAAACCCAAGATATGTTCAAATTCTTCTATGGTTGGCGCCAGCTGGAAATCCTGGAAAGTGAAGCATCTTAAAGGAGAGTCATAATACTGAGCAAGAGCTGTGATAGCAGGCAATTGTACTTTGACCTCCATTAAACTCAACAGGTTCCCATATTTCCTCTTGAAAGTTTCTCTCTGCATGGTCTTGAGTCTTCGGCCCAAATTTATCAGCTCGGTCAAATTTCCAACATGAGTCCTCAGGCTATACTTCCTTCTTAAATCAGAAGAGTCAGTCTGTGTGGCATCGGATCTTGTATCAACATCCATCTTGTACAAAATCAAGTAGGTACCTGTGATTTCCCTTAAAACCAAACACGTTACTAAATGATGTATGAATATGATGCATGATAATAAAGCAACATGACGAAACACAACGCATGCATGGTATGAAATGCAATATCATTATTTTTTTAAAAACTAATAGCGTGAGGATTACAGAAGTACACAATTCTCCCTTCGTGCCCTAATAAAGGTTCACCATTTCAAGTTCGAGGTCATATATATGCAATCTCACTAGGATGGTTTCCTGAACCTAAAGGTCGAAGGTCACTAGAGCTATGGCCCCCTTCAAAGCATCTCCACGACAGTCGAGTAATCAACTAGGTGCGGAGACACAAATGAAGAGAACAAACTCTAGCTGGAGTTCTCACGATAGCCAAACAGGAAGTACATCCCAGAGTGACACCGCTACACAACTCCTCTAATTCTAAGTTACACTCAGACCCGGGTATAGGGCCCCACTCATGATATGCAGAAAGTGTGTGTGTGAAGGGAAATATCATGCACATCCCAACCCTCACCTGCAAAACAACCAGAAAAATTCCCAGGCAGATATAAACATGTTTTCTACCCTAGGGTTCAATATCCAACAAGCACAGTTATTAACACGCGATTATTCAAACATCAAACATAAAGAAAAAGGGAAGAAAACACAAAAAGCAAAACCACATTAAATTCGCACACATAATTAAATGGCTTGACTCTCAAAAGGATCCCCAGTGGAGTCGCCATCTGTCACAACCGCAAAATCGCGACGGGACGACGATTCCAAAAAAAAAGGAACGAGTTTTGAAAAAGAGATTTTGGAGTCGCCACCATAGTTTATTATGGAAAACTATGGAAAAACCATAAAGAAAATACATGGTCTACGAAAAAAACGGATTCTAAGTCCGGGAGTCGGTTAAGTGTGGGGAAGGTGTTAGCACCCCGCAACGCCTGCCTTAAGGCAGTACCTTTAATTAAATACGTGAATAAAATGTGGTTTGCAAAATGTTTAACCTTCCCCAAAAAAAATAAAAATCAAGAAAGACAAAATATACTTTTTTAATTTTTGTGCCCGACAAGGATTGACCTTGCTCCTACGTATTCTCAATCAGATTGAGAAATCAGGGTTACGTAGTTCTTTCTGAAAATTTGTTTGTTGTTTGAAGATGTTTTTAGTTTTTGAAGATTTTATATTTTTTAGTATTTTTATATAGAAGAGAAAAGGTTTTTAGAACAAGGCCTATGCGAGCGGTCGCACGTATGCTTAAACCTTTTCAAAATATTTTTATTTGATTTTTTTAATTTTGTATAAAAAAGGAAAAGATTTTCAGCACAAGGCCTACGCGAGCGGTCGCACGTGTGCTTAAACCTTTTCAAAATATTTTTATTTGATTTTTTTAATTTTTGTAAAAGAAAGGAAAAGGTTTTTAACACAAGGCCTACGCGAGCGGTCGCACGTGTGCTTAAACCTTTTCAAAATATTTTTATTTGATTTTTTAATTTTTGTAAAAAAAGGAAAAGGTTTTTAACACAAGGGCTACGCGAGCGGTCGCACGTGTGTTTAAACCTTTTCAAAATATTTTTATTTGATTTTTTAATTTTTGTATAACAATGGATCAAATAAAAAATAGGTAAATTATTAAATAAAAATTTAGAGTAAAAATAAAATAAAATAAAAAAAATAAAAAGTGTGGTGGTACTTAGATAAGAGATGGGGTGCCTAAGTCTAAGTGGCCAAGGGTGTGCAAATGAAAGACAGGGGTTGCGCCAAGGAACATTAAAGTTAAAACTGGCCTGGGCCAACACCCAACAGAAAAGGGGTGGTGAAAAGGAAAACAAGGGGCCTGCAAAAGGGAGAAAAGGAAAATTTTATGTTTGACTCGATTTGGGCCCAGTTGACTAATAGTAAGGTGGAAAATAGTAAAAATGGGGGTGTAGGACCGAAATAGGCCCAATCATTATTTTTGTTTGCCCAATGCAAACTAGCTTCAGCCCAAATGGTGGGGGTGCGGCTTAGCAGAAAGGGAGGCCGCAGCTAGCCAATTCCCTCTTCAGCTAAGTTCAATGGAGGCCCAAGGCCTTGTAATCATAAAATTAGGGTTCTCTTTTCCCCCTCAAACCCTAAAAAATGTTCTCATTCGAAGAGAACCCCAAATCTACCTCAGCTCTCTCACTCCAGAGCAAAAAACATCTCCTTCATTCTCCCGCCGGCCCGGCAGCCACCATAACGTTGTTTCCTCTCCTAGCACGCGAAGCTATCTCTTCTCCTCGCCCTAAGTCATCTTCGTCCACCCACCGGCGACCACCATTGCTTTGAATCCAGCCACCGCGCCACGTCTCATACCAGACTTGACATCGCCGGAGACTCCATCGCTTGCCCAATGTTGGGGTTCGCGCTCCACCACTTCCTTCTGACAACCACCATCTATGTCCTTCGTCTGCAAACTCCAAAGCTTATCGCTGGTTGCCGGAGTCGCCACGAACCGAAACAGAGAGAAACCCTGCCCCATCGCTGATCATGCCTGAATCCATGATGAATTCGCCTTTCAACACCACGTCATTACCATCAAGCCCCTCCATAACCGACCATGAACAAACAGCCACCATACATTTGCCAGTGAGAGCTCGAATCTGACTCGGTTTATGAGTACCCTTTGAAAGTGGTTTTTTTATTGAGTGGATTCTCTGTTTACTGAGTGAATTCTATTGATAGTTTGTATTGGGAAAAATAGTTTGAGTAACGGCAATTTTCTGATGAAGAAAAAAAACTGTGATGAAAATGGTTTTTGTTGTATGAATTTTCTGCGTTTCAAGTAGTTGTGGAGGAAAGGTTGTTAGCATAATAGAGGCACTTGTGTGTTTGTATATTGGGTAATATCTGGAAGAAACTCAGTGCTCACAACACCATGCTCAACAATACAACAGTGCATTCACCAGCAACATACGACAATTTTTTCATAACGGAGAATAGAAAATTACCTCTTGGAGCTCTTGAAGTTGATCCTGGATATCTCCGGCGATCTTAGATTGGTGAGAGCAACCAAAAACTCCTCGGGGCAGCTTCTGTTCTCTGATTTTTTGTAAGCCGAGACCCTCCAACGGTTCCCCCTTCCACCACGCCAAATTCTGTTTTCTTTCTCCCCAAAATCTTTCGAATCTTCCGCTAACCGTCTTGATCATTCCCCCCTCACCAAATTCCCTTGTCCCCCATTATCAACCTCATGCTCCCTCACGTTTTTTTTTATTTTCTTATTATGTTTTTTATTTTTTATTTCAATTTTATCTTATTATATTATTATTTTCTTTTAATTAATTTTTTTAATTATTTTAGTTAGTTAACTCTATTAAAACAAAATGAATATAGAAAATGAAATAAAACCAAAATCTAAATACAGTAAAATAGACTAAAACAATAAAGTAAAATAAAAAATAAAAAAATAAAAGGAAAACAATAAAAAGCCAATAAAACACATTTTTCACTACCCAGGCAAAATTGGGTGTTGACACCGCATTAAGAAATTCGATTTTAAAACAACCAAAGGTCCTAGTTCTATCCCTAGATACTATTTCCTTTAGGTGTTTAACCCAAGTCAAGATTTTCCCAACATTTTCCAATATCAAGCAAACCCTAAAATCATGTCATGGGTAGCAACTTCACAACAAGCATTAAGAGATGAAATTAAACACTAACAATCAATGAAAGAGGCATATATTCATTCAAATCATAGTCATTTACATAAGAGATTCGTGGTTACATCAATCCCCAACAATAATGAAACTAGCTCTCCATGAATGGAGAGCTCAAGCTTACAAAAATGGAGGAAATGGAAGAAGGAAGAAGACCCAAGGATGAAGATGGACCGTTCCCACAGCTCCAAGCTTGCCTCCAAGAGCTCCAAAAGAGAGAAAATGTGTCTGGGTGCCAAAAGATCCAAAGCCCTTCGCGTGTTAGGTCTAAAAAGACCTAATTTTTCCACATCAGCATTGCCACCGCTCAGTTGTACCCCAGCTGCGGACTTCCAGAGAGTTGGGCGCTCAGTTATACCCCAGCTGCAGACTTCCAGAGAAGAATGGGGCTCAGTTGTACCTCAGCTGCACCCCAGCTGCAGACTTCCAGAGAGCTGGGCACTCAGCTGTACCCCAACTGCACCCCAGCTGTAGACTTCCAAAGAAGAATGGGGCTCAGCTGTACCCCAGCTTCACCCTAGCTGCACACTTCCAGAGAAGAATGGGGCTCAGCTGTACCCCAGCTGCACCCTAGCGGTAGCATCAATCTTTGCTCAATATTTCTTCTTTTACGTTCATTCTTGCTTATGTGGTTCTTCCATTCTTCGATTTGGACAACAAGCTTGCATGATCTAACAACCAAAAAGTGGAGATTAGTGAAGCAATTTAAATCAATTCAACTAAAGATGTAGCTACATAAAAACTTAACAAATTGAGGCATACAAAAGGTACAAAGCTAAGAAAGAGTTGACATTTTCTCTCAATACTTAGACAAGGAAAATGACTTTGAAACCATTACCAACAGTTTCGGAAGGGTCTAAAACCCCCAAAACGACCTAAAGAACGTCCAAAACGAACATCCGGAACCCCACAAACTATCAAAAACAGAAGCAACAGCAGAAAGGGACGCCCGGGCGCCATAATTCTGGCAAACAGTCGAATGAAAGGGCGCCCGGGCACCATAATTCTGGCAAAAAGTCGAATCAAAGGGCGCCCAGCCCCCTTTTGGGGCGCCCAGGCGTGACAACTGCAGATTTTTCTGCAGATTTTGCAGAACTCACACCCCTAAGTCTCGTTTTAGGCCTTTTGGTGAATTTCTACCATCCATAATCCATTCTCTAGGTTTATCTAAATTTTTTAAAGTGACCCTAAGAGTTCCTAACATCATTCTTTAATGATTAAAAGTCAATTTACACTCAAATCACTCAATTTCATCAACCTAGAGGTCTAAAATTGAATTTACCACTTAGAATGTGTTTTTAGCAAATTTAGCATTTCTAACAAGTCTCAAATGACTCAGTCAAACTGTCCTCACTGCCCACTTACACCCTATACTTCAATTACTCAAAAACACCTTCTCACTTCCTCTAAACTCATCAAAACACTAGTTTTCCTCAACCTAAGGACTCAAGTTCACTTCTTCCATTTAGAACATCATATCTCCAATTTTATAGTCCTAACAAGTTATAATTAACTTGCCTAAGCTGCCTCAACAGTCTAAAAGAGTCCTAGACCTCTACCTTTCAAATTCACTACTTCCCTTCCCTTCAAATAACTCCAATTTCACCAACATAGAGACCAAAAATTGAATTTACCATTTAGAATGAGTTCCCAACCATTTTAGCTCTTCCAACAACTCTCAAATGACCTATCTAAACTATCCCAACAGCCCTCTTGCACCTTAGACTACAATAGCTCCAAATCACCCTCTTACTTCCTTAAATTCACTCAAAATTACCAAATTCATTCAAAGCATTACCTATTAATTAATATAACACGTTTTACCCCATCAACAAGTCCAATTCCAGCATTATATCACAACCATACAAATTCATAAACAACCATTTACAGAATCACAATTGTAGAATCAAATAACATATGATCTCATGCACACATACAACCCAATTTTAGTTCAAATAACAAAATCTCACCAAAATATTTCACATATGCATTATTTCACAGAGTTCACATAATAATCCTAACTCATTCAACTCTAATTTATAAAACAAAACAGAAGCTCCCAACTTCCCTTACCTTTTAATCAGCTAACCTACCTCACAGAAATCCCCCAAACGCTCAATTTCACCTCAAGGAAGGCTAGAATAACCTGCAGATTGCAATTGGTGATGGAAGACAGATTCTCAGAAGATGATTGAAACTAAAATTTGAGGGAAAACAAAGTGGTTCACATGCAGCAGAACCCTGTTGCATGATCACGACTCCCTAAGGTACAAAAGAAGAAAATAACTTACCAGAGGAAGAATACCCACTGTTCTGTGAAGGTAGAGCACTTCTAACACTTAGACAGCCTCCACTATAGAAGCAATAGTAGCATAGAGTGAGAAATTTAGAGAGGAGAAAAAGATTCAGTAGAGAAATGGAGGAGAAAGAAGGTTCAGAAAAGTTTGAAAGAAAGAGATGCATGCAGGAAGGTTCAAGGTTTTATTTTTTTTTAAATTTAGTTTATAAATATCACCCTTTTTCTTTGCATACACACCTGGCTTCTTTCTTTTCTGTGAATTTAGTGGTCCTTACATTCTACCTAACAACAAAATTCTCGTCCTCAAAAATTAAAGCTTACCAGAGAGAAGGAACAACCTACTCCCATCACATCCTCTAGTATAATCACCTAATTTGACTAAAATACTACTCTCTCACAACCTTACTAAGCATGAAAACCAGTCCTTGTGTTAAAATCCTTTAGTGTTCAATACTGTAGATTGGTTTAGCCATTATCCTCTGAAAAAATCTAGTCCTCTACACCTCCAACTTCAATTTATTTTTTTTTTTTTTAATTTTATCATTACCTATCATTATATATGGCACTTCAAATTACAAAATTAAAAGCAAAGAAAAACTTTTAAAATCAACTCATACAAAACGAAACCACAACCTAATCATACCTAACATAACTATAAATAACAATAAACTATTCAACAGAAACTCTACAAATATTTACATGGAACAACCAACTTCAAAGATTCATAATAAATACTAAATCAAAGTTAAAAACAACTTAAACATAGATTATCAAATCATGAAAAATCAAAAATACAAACATCAGACACCTCCACACGAGACAAAAAAAAAACAATTCACAACATAATAATAACATTTTTTTTAACAGATCAAAAGAACACCACAAAAACTCAATGTATTCTTAAATAATAACGGCAATCTACAGAGATACACAGCAAAAACTACATGAGCTCACTCCTCATTGTCCCAAAAGATTTTCGAATACCATGCTCTGATACCAAATGTAACATCCCGATTTTTTTTTTTTTTGAGATATCATGGTGCAATATTTTTCAAAACCTTTCTATAATACATTTATGAAAGATAACAATCTTATTCGATTAAAAATGCGGAAGCTAAACATAACCATACATATTGTTTAGAAATCTCAAAATATCACTTTTACGTTAAAATGTCAAATCCAAAACTTTTAAAAAATATAAACAATAAGTCCCCGAACATAACATCCCAACTCTCATCAACTACTCCGATCCGATCTTATCTGCAAACCATCTACTCCCGTACAAGTACGATCATTGTAGGTGGAAACCACAACCACAACTTTCAAGGTTAGCAACCACAATTATCATATCATACATTTACAATTATATTAGGTACAATAATAACCA
This sequence comes from Vigna mungo, assembly GCA_036885675.1. Lineage (NCBI taxonomy): Eukaryota > Viridiplantae > Streptophyta > Magnoliopsida > Fabales > Fabaceae > Vigna > Vigna mungo. Next base: position 22,046,649 of record CP144700.1, on the reverse strand, counting down.
AATCATAAACATATATCATCATAACATTAAAATCTCAACATTAACATCACAACAATAACATCACCACTCAATGGTCTATTTCCTCTACACTACCACACCACCTAACCACCATAACCAATTCACTACAATTCACATCACACCCTCTTCTCGTATCACACAGCCCAATAAAATCTCTTTCCCGCATCACCTGGAAAAAAATTCACAACTACTAAATCATCCTTTTTCCGCATCACACAGCCAAAGAGTCATCATTATTAAACCATCCTCCTCCCGCATCACACGGCTGAAGAGAATCTTTTTCCCACATCACATGGCCAAAAGAGTCATCACTACTAAACCATCCTCTTCCCGCATCACACGATCGAAGAGAATCTCTTTCCCACATAAGATGGCCAAAAGAGTCATCACTACCACACTATCCTCTTCCCGCATCACACGGCCGAAGAGAATTTCCTTCTCACATCACATGGCCAAAAGAGTCATCACTACCAAACTATCATATTCCCACATCACACGGCCGAAGAGAATCTTTTTCCCGCATCACAAACCGCAAGAGTCATCAGTACCAAATCATCATCGTCCACACTCCTATCCTCACTCTCACGTAACGTCCTATTAAATCCATGGTTCCTCCAGAAGTCATTCCTCTCTTCTTTCCTTTCCACTGACCACACTTTCACGTCACCCATCATCATCATCACTCCAAATTTACCATCCACCCCAACAACCATATAGATTGCAACATATAATAAAGAATATCATACAATGGCAAACCATACACACAAGGTAATTCTAGTCACTCCCCTTACCTGGTCTCATACGATTTTTGTTTCCAAGATCACCAAGAAAGCTTCACAACATCACCGATGGTCCCCCCATTTTTTATGCCCCATTCTCGGCTCTATTTTCTCTTAGAAAACGTCTTTTCTCTCCCTTATAGTTTTAATTTTCGTTTTTTCCTTATAGGGTAACAAAATGCCAACCCTTTTTTACTCTTCTCCTTTTTATTCTCTTCTATTTTATCTCTAACATTTTAATATTAATAAAATCTCTCAGTTTATATCTAAAACCACTAAGATTTCTTCTCTTAATCTCTCTTAACTACCTTTTAAAATATCATCAACCACCAAATCTTTTTTTTAATCTACAATATCTAATAAGGATATTTCTCTAATAATAATAGTTCTTTTAATCTTTAAACCCACCAAGATTATATCTCCTATTTTCATTTAACTAATTTTTTTAAAATAACAACTAAATCTTCTAAAAGATTTACATAATATTATTTTATTAAATATCCAAATTATTTAATTTGTATACTTTTCCTTTTCACAGCCCTCTCTTAATTAATTTATACACCAATTAAATAAAGGTAAAAGACTTTTTTGCCCCTTGGCAAAAATATAAAAATAAAGAATTAATATAACAATTATGTTCTAACAAAAAAATATAAACTCAAGAACACTAATCTCCAAACAAAAATCCAAAGTCTCAAAACTACTTTATTTTTAAAACCCCTATTTTTTCAGATCTTACAGTGTGTGTGTGTGTGTGTGTGTGTGTGTGTGTGTGTGTGTGTGTGTGTGTGTGTGTGTGTGTGTGTGTGTGTGTGTGTGTGTGTGTGTGTGTGTGTGTGTGTGTGTAGGGGTTTGCTAACTTGCGTACGCCTGATTTTCCATTGGTACATTTTAGCAATGTGTACCGGGTTTTAGTAGACAAAAATACCCTAATATATCATGGATTCTAAGTTTTAAGATTAAGGGTATTTTAATCATTTTCATTTTCAAAACTAAAAAGAAAAAAAGAAACCCCCAAACCCTTGCTCACCTCCCTCATTCCTTTCAACCCTTTTTCTTTCATCTCTCTCTCTCCAACATTTTATCTGTCATCGCTACTATAGCCCCAATTGAAAAAATCAGAAACACTCTGCTGTTAAACAATTTCTTACAAAAAAAATATATGATTTTATAATGAGTTTTCATTTCATAATTTTTGTCTTATCTAATTTTATCTAATTTTTACAAGCATAATGGCATCCGAAGTAATTAGTAATTGGTCTGGAAAAAATCAGAAACACTCACTGTTAAACAATTTCTTACAAAAATGATTTTATAATGAGTTTACATTTTATAATTTTGGTCTTATCTTATTTTATCTAATTTTCACAAGCATAATGACATTGGAAGGAATTGGTAATTAGCCTGAAAGTATTTTTTAGAGATGATGATTCAACATCCGTAGATTATTTGAAATTAGAGAGGTTAGTGAAAACGATAAAATTGAAAAGATCTTGAATGAACCTTTTCCCGAAGGCGAATATGTCAATAACTCAACTCTATACAAAAGCAAATTGTTTAACAGCTAGTATTTTTTCAATATATATATATATATGTATGTATAATATATATATATATGTATGTATATATATATATATGTATGTATATATATATATGTATGTATATGTATGTATATATATATATGTATGTATATATATGTATGTATATATATGTATGTATATGTATATATATATATATATATATATATATATATATATATATATATATATATATATATATATATATATGTATATGTATGTATATATATATATATATGTATATGTATGTACATACATATGTATGTATATATGTATATGTATGTACATATGTATGTACCAACTTTAGAAAAGTAAAGTTGTTTAAAAGTTTTAATAAATAATTATAATATATAAAAATATTTTAATTTTTTTCATAAAATATTATTTTGTAAAATATTAATTAAAAAAATTACATGATCATATTTTAGTTTAAAAAACTAATTTGATATTCTTGTTCATGTGATTTTTTATACTTAATTGATAAAAATAAACGTTTTATTTTCCAATAAAAATAAAACTCTAATTATATGTATATATTTTTGTTATGAATTATTCGTTATTATTGTTTATTTATATTTATATTATTTCTTATCATTTATATTTATTATCAGTGATGATTTGCTATAATTTATTACTATTTATTATCAAATTTATAATAATAATATATATATATATATATATATATATATATATATATAAACAAATGTTTTGTAAAATTTTTAAATAATTATTAATAAAAAAGAAAAAAAATATTATAATTACTTGTTTAAAATTATTTTTATACACCAACTTTAGAAAACTATAGTTTATTTAAAAGTTGTAATAAATAATTATAATAAATAAAAATATATTAATTGCAGAAAAATATTTTAATTTTTTCATAAAATTGTTATTTTGTAAAATATTCATGAAAAAAAAATTACATGATCTTATTTTAGTTTAAAAAATTAATTTTGATATTCTTATTCAAGTAACTTTTTATACTTAAATTATAAAAAACGTTTTACTTTCCAATAAAAATAAACTCTAAATTCTAAAATTTAAAAATAATTAAAGTCATTTAATAAATTAATTTTTTATTTATAAATAACAAAATAAATTAAGATTACAAATAACAAAAGCAAATTGATATAATCATAGAAACATTTCATTTTCGAATAAAAATAAACCATAAATTCAAAACTTATAAAAAAACTGTAATAGTTAATTAATCCATCAATTTATTAATAATAAATAACCGATAAAATTAAATTAGAAATCAAATATAAAATTTATAGAAAGGCTTCATTGTCGAGTATAGTAAAATTGGAAATTCGTTATATAATTAACTGTTGTAAAAGTATGTAATTAAAATAATTAAATGAAAAGAATTAAAAAGAAATAAATAATTGGCTTAATACCTCCATTGGTCCTTGTATTTGTGTGAAAATCTCAGTTCGGTCCTCAAGTTTTGAACTGTCTCAATTAGGTCAAAATTTTTATAAAAATGAACACATTTTATCCCAACCGTTAACTGATCTCAAACGGCGTTAAATTTAACTACGTGGTATGCTGACGTGTTGGCTTAATCCCTTCTTGGTCCTCATATTTATGTGAAAATCTCAGTTCGGTCCTCAAGTTTTGAACTGTCTTAATTGGGTCATAATTTTTGTAAAAATGCACACATTTTTGTATTATTTAATTATATGAATTATTTTTGTATTATTTAACGATTGAGATAAAATGTGTGCGTATTTTTATAAAAATTATGACCCAATTGAGACAGTTCGAACTGAGATTTTCACACAAATACGAGGGTACGTCAGCTAAACTTAACACCGTTTGAGATCAGTTAACGGTTGAGGTAAAATGTGTGCATTTTTACAAAAATTATAACCTAATTGAGACAGTTCAAAACTTGATAATCAAACTGAAATTTTCACAAAAATACGAGAACCAACAGAGGTTTTAAGCCTAAATAATTTAATAAATTAATTAGGTATGAGGAATGATAGTTTATTCTATAAACAAGAAACTTAATTGGCAAACATACAAGAACCACAGAGTAGTGGATTATATGAACATGTGTAAAAGTATTCGATTCCAATTACTCGAGCTGGGAAATGTTCAAAGAAAGTGCTCCCACCATTATGTATATCATAAAATGATGAATACATTGTGTTATCTCGATTTTACAAGGCACAACACCCTCCCATTCCAGAAAACATCTATATCTAGCAACAAATGAGAAACCCATGTTACAATTTGCACAAAACCAACCCAACTTGATTGATTAAATACATCCTCGTATCTCCAAATGGGCATGCATTCTTATAACAAGCCAGTGCTTCCAAATGGATTGTTCTGTGGGTGAGAAACAGCATTGGGGGGGAATGCTCCAAATCCTGTATCCCCAAAGGGATTTGCTGGGTTCATCAACATATGCTGCTGCTGCTGTTGTGGCTGTGTCTGAGGTTGAAATGGTTGGTAAGGTCCAAAAGGATTTGCTTGATGTTGCATTGCTGCCATTTGAACAGCAGGCGGGGGAGGGACGCTGCTTGATAAAGCAAATGGATCCTGCACTTCAAATGGATTTGGGGCTGCTGCTCCGTATATTGGTTGTTGAGATCTATATGCTGCTTCATCGTATAAGCTATTAAGAGTAAGAGAGTCCAATCCACCAGCCTGACATTCAATCATCAAAATATGACAAACACAGCTCAATTATATTTCTCATCGTTCACTGTGGACCATCTACACTTATGCTCTCTACCCTATGTTCACAGATCAAACGTCTTATGATAAAAGATTCATACCCTCAGTTCCTTCTTGTAATGCATATGTTGAAACAGTGGATTAACACCAAATCTTATGCATCACCAATTTACGCAATATATATTGATGATAGTGTCATCAAATAATTTATTGAACAATGTAATTTTCTTTGGTTAATCGGTTGAATAATGAGGTTTATCTATGGTAAATATTACCGGTGTAAATAGTTAAAATATTATGGCTTAGAAATCATATAATACATTGATTTTGGGAGAGGGTAATAGAGTGGAAACTAATTATTTTGTGGATAGGAAAGTTCTTTTGTGATCTATCTACATTTAACTTGATGTCCGCTTATGATTCAACTGTGAATTTTTTACGTAGCTTTCGACTGAGAAACTTTTCACAATGATATCAACGCATATTTATATTAACAATCTAGAAAAGGTCAGGTGAAGGACCTACCAATTGTCTCTCATTGGCTGCAGAAATATCAGTACTTGGAGTGCTGACCAGGGCAAGCTCCCATCCAGTTGGATCAAAATCTTTTGTTTGAGCAGAATTTGAGTTAAAAGCTGATGGAGTTCCTATTAGCAGAAAACAGTCAAATTTCATAGGATGAAGAAAACAAGCCACTAAATGTTGCTAAGCAGTAGAGCCTTTGGGAAGAAGCCAAAAACAAAACTCACCAGTTTCAGTGGGGACTATGGCTAGGGCAAGAGCATTTCTTTCCTCTATGAGGGATGCATCAGGTGCAGTGTCATTCAGTCCCTGCAACAAGGACACAATGAGGAAAATAAATCATAAAAAAACATATACCTTTGGGATCCAAAAGCCTACCAGCAGGTCTCCAGTTTCAAAATTGTTATGAGATGGTGGTGGTGGAGGAGGTGCATGTTCAGAATCAGAGACAACATTATTGTCAACAGTAACTGGTGGCGGCTCCTGTTCTTCAACAGATGGTTTGGTATCTTCAATTGCAAGAACTTCTGGTCTGTAAGTCAATTGTAGCTGTTGATACAACAGAATAAATTAGTGGCTAGAACCAGAATGTAAAAGAAAACATGGAAAAATATACATTGTTGTTCGACAAAATTCAGCTTAAAAAATCACAATAAAACCAATTTACAAAGGAACTGTGACACCTACGCTCTGCATAAATTAAATAAACAATACTAACCAACGGTTCACTTGGAACTGTAACCACTCGTGGTGCCTCCTTAATGTACTCTTCCATGGTTGTAAGAAAAGATTGTGGAGGCTAAAGAATCAACAATGCAAACAATTATAAGTCCTTATAAAAATTGAATAGGAAAAGCTATATAAATCACAGTATGAGATTGCAGTAAGTGTAGAGACATACTTCTCTTAAGGCAGGAAACTGAAAATTCCTAGCAAGTTCCAACCCTTTGCAAACATCATAGAAATCAGATAGACTTGCTGCCTGCAACAATTTGGGTGTCACCACATCATGGAAGTAAAATGAAAAACCCAAGTATTTATCTTAAAGCAATACAAGCAGCAAAATATCACCTGTTGACCTGCACGTTTGTAAGCTTCAAGGGCTTTGATAGCTTCGTGTCTGGGCATCTCAAAAAACTACAAGGAAATTATTATTTTTCAGTACATAACAAGTTATTTAAATTTGATACTCATTGCATAAATAAGGATAAGCAAATATACCTTATCAACAAGATTGATAATGCCATCATTAATAGCACAATAAATCTTAAAGCTCTCTTTCAGTACCTAGAATGAACAAAAGAAGCAAGATCAATATCAAGTTGGTCATCAGTTACATCAGCCCCAAATTAACAACTATTTACTAACAAGGAATCATTTAACAATGATCCTAAATTGGCGTCATGCTGTTGTTCGTTTCCTAAACAGACTTTAAATGGAAACAATTGAAACCAGTTCCAACTATCAACAACCTAATATTTATGATAGTCTCGGTCCCAATCGTACTTCAAATTCTAATCCCAACATTCACATTTTAAATATTTAATCCATATAAACAGAAATCAAAGAAAAAAAAAATCCATAAGCTCAAGATCAATATGCTGAGAAAAAACTAATATAACATTCTAAAATGTTTATATATTTTATCTGTAAATGCTAATCTGGCTGAATACAAAGAGGAAATTTAGATAAAGAGACAAAAGTGCATATACCAGAGCCAAAGCATATTGTATCACATAATTGTTAACAGCTGCTCCTTCTGGCTGCAAAATCAAGCACATAATCACTTTGTTTTATCAGAAAAATGCACTATTATAAAAATCATTGAAACAAATTGATATAAACTGGTCAACATAAAAATAATAATAGATACACAATTTTACCCGACAACCAACAAGGCGATGCAGCAGCTGCTGCAAAGCAGGTAAGTGCTCCAATAGCTCCTCACTATCCAAATCCCTAGTCTTACTGTACCCCTGCTTGAAAGAACAGATAAATATAAAGATCTTCAAAAACAAAAATATCCAATAAATCCATAACTAAACATATTTAGAAGTTTTTAACGTCAATCAGCATGCCATACAATTTAAATGAAAATGTGCACAATTCCAATAACGTAAATAAAAGTATTTTGTTGAATTTCTTCCACTCTAATAAATTAAATTTTTACTAAGAAAACTAAAAATTACACACACTGTTTGAAAATTTCTAAACAAACTTTAATTACCTATGAAGCACCAACCTTAACACCAATAAAGGTACATGACAAATAAAAATAAAAGATTCCACAACTCCACGTATATGTGACAATTGAATTAAGAATTATATATCACCTTTCAAAACTAAAGTTATTTATAGTTTTCAGATGATAATAATCCTCACAGAATATGAAGAGGGAAATAGGGGTCATTTTACAAAGCATGCTTTACAAAATAATCTCAACATAAAAAGTTAGATATATTATAGATCCATTTTGCATATGGGCTTGGGCCCATCCTTGTGTAATGCTTTGTATGATATATGTAAATGTTTTGCAGTTGTGCATACACACCCAAGGGGATTTCTCTCTACATGATATCAAAGTGATGGCTTTTGCCTCTTGTGAGCTTATTTGGCTCAAAAGTTGCTTAAAGAACTAAGATTTCGGAATTTATACTCTGACTCTCTTTTCTGATAACCAAGTTGCTCGATATTGCATCGAATTCAGTATATCACTAGAGTACCATAAATATCCAAATAGATTGCTATTCATCCAAGAAAATATTTTATCAAGACACATTACCACTCATTTGTTAATTCTAATAATTAGGTAGCAAACATATTCACCAAACCATTGGAAGCTCACATGCGTAGAATGCTTGGTGCATATGATTTATATATGCTTCAAGTTGAGGGAGAGTTTAGATATATTTTGTATATGGGCTAGGTCCTATGCCTATGTAATGTTTTACATGATATATGTATATGTTCCTCATTTGTGCATATACACACAAGAAGGTTTTATCACATGAATGTTTACCATTTCTCTTTACAAGATGAAACAAATCTCTTAAAAGAACCCCTTTAGTCATGTTGGAAGTTCCAAATCGACTAGAGATAAAGTCAATTTATAATACATAAAATAAGTGCAAACCTCACCTTACAAGCCAATTTTGTGGAGTTGCATTAGGCTTAAAGTCCATTGCTTAACATGATATCAGAGTTATGGTTAGAGCCTATCCTAGTGATATTTGTTATTTATTGGGCATGTTATTTCACCCGCTATCGGGCCGCTATCGGACCACAACCCATTAATGCCTAGTCTTACGCTCGAGATTATGTCTATACCTCGGCGTAAGGGAGGCATTGGAAGTCTCACATCGACTAGAGATAAGGCCAATTTATAATAAATAACTGGGTGCAAACTTCACCTTACAAACCGGTTTTGTTGGATTAAGTTAGGCTTAAAGTCCAATTCTTAACAAGTCAAACAAACAAAAATGCTAAGAAATATCATTTTAAAATAAATTTTATTGTTTGTTTATATATAATATAAATTGAATTTTTTTTTTAATTATTTTATAGTGTAAGAGAGGTGCTTGGCCAAAAATAGGTGTCGGCTTGATGTCTTAGCCCATTGCCAAGCTATTCCAAACACAAGAAATGTTAGATATAGGGTTATAGGTTATTTGAGAGTTAGTTAGTGGGAAGGGGAAGAGAAACTTTATAAATAGGGAGTGGGTTCTGTACAAGGGGGATTATTGAGTGAATTTGTAGTAAAGTCAGGTCTTTAGCCTGTAAAGAGAGGTTATGCTCTCATCCAGGGAGGTTATGCTCCCAAACCCATTCTTTGTAAAGAGTTCTTTTACCGTGAATAATAGAAAAACTCATTCTTTCATTACTGTTTCTACCTACCTTTAGTGTTCTTGTTAGGTTCCAAACCCAGGAACCTAACAAATTGGTCCGACCTGCCGGATCAAAGTAGGGGTGAAGGATCAAGAAGCTGTTGGATCATCAAGGGAGGACTGCCAAATCTCCTTAGGAGAGGGTTGGCAGATCAAAAAGGGATCAAGAAGTGATCAAGAAGGGTGGAGCATGGAAGGAAGAAACAATACCTTGGAGAGGAGGACCCGCGGAGCGGACAGAAAATGAGCATGGCAGAATTGAAGATGAGCATGGCAGAATCGAAAATGAACATGGCAGAATACAAAAGAAATGTGCAAGAAATAAGAGAAATGTTGCAAGAAATCAAGATTCACATAAAGGATTTAGGAAGAAGTGAGGAAACTGTCATGAAAGGGCAGAAAAAGGGTTCAGATGAAGAGGAGATGGAGGAAGACAGGGGTGAACAGAATTGGAGGCGGCAAGTAGAATTGGCCAGGTTTGAAGGGCTAGACCCATTGGGATGGATCTCTCGGACAAAGAAGTTTTTTGACACCCAAAATGTCATAGAGAAGGAGAGGCTCAGGTTGGCTTACAGCTGCATGGAAGGAGGCACAATCTATTGGTTCAGGGCCTGGAAAAATAAAACATGGAACCTTTCTTGGAAAGGGCTGAAAGAGACATTAATAATGGGGTTTGGAGGAAGATATAGAGGCTCTGTTTTTGAGAAGAAAAGAGAAACGGAAGCTGCAGTTTTGAGTGTTGATGGTTTTGCAAGAATTAGAGAGCAAGATAGGAGAGAAGAAAATATACATGGAGAGGAAGGCAATGATGCAAACTGTGATGGAGACATGGATGTGACTGGTGCTGGAAAAGTTGAAAAAGCTGTTGATTTTACTGCTGCAAACTGTGATGGAGACATGGGTGTGACTGTTGCTGGAAAAGTTGAAAAAGCTGCTGATTTTACTGCTGCTGACAAAGTAGAAAAAGTTGTGGTTTTTACTGCTGCTGAAAAAGTTGCTGCTGCTGAGAAAGTTGTTGTTTTTAGTAGAGATAATGTGGTAGGTTGTGGTGTGAATGTCAAAACAGTAAAAACAGGAAAAAAACACTCAGGTGGAGGTGAAAATGCAAGCAATTGGGAGCAAAAAGGAGAGGATGCCACTAACAATAATGGAGTTAGGAAGGGTGAGGAGACACCAATTTTTTCGTGGGTGAAAAGAGAAGAGTTGATCACTTATGAAGGGACTGACACGCAAGATCAAACAACAAGGGCAGCAAATGCTTTTAAAGTTCAAAACACCAAAGGATCAACAAAAGCACATCCAAACTGTAGTTCCAGGGGTGCTAAGACTTGGCATCAAAAATTCAAGCACCTTTCTTGGAAAACTCTGGCCCCAACTCTACTAAAGATAGTTGAAGGGAACAGAAGAAGCAGTCTATGTGAGAATTGGGCAGCAGTAACACAGAGAGGGAGTGTGGAAATTTTATATGAGAGTTTGCAAGTAGATGGAACAGCTGCCAAAAGTGTTGTTACAACGGCTGATGAAGTCAGAGTTGAGATTTTGAGGACTTCACAAAATTGGGCTAAAAGAATCCAAGAAGAGTGGAAGTCATTGGAGGAGGATTTGCCACCACCCAAGCCTTCAGACTTGAATTGGAGGGCAACATCCAGTGGGTAACAGGTTGATGAAGAGGAGCCATGAGATCTAGTTTTCGGGTTCCAACCTTGAGGACAAGGTTGTTTGGAAGGGGGGGTGTAATGTTAGGATATAGGGTTATAGGTTATTTGACAGTTAATTAGTTAGTGGAAAGGGGAAGAGACTTTATAAATAGGAAGTGAATTCTGTACAAGGGGGATTATTGAGTGAATTTGTAGTAAAGTCAGGTCTTTAGCATGTAAAGAGAGGTTATGCTCTCATCCAGGGAGGTTATGCTCCCAAACCCATTCTTTGTAAAGAGTTCTTTTACCGTGAATAATAGAAAAACCCATTCTTTCATTACTGTTTCTACCTTTAGTGTTCTTGTTAGGTTCCAAACCCAGGAACCTAACAAGAAAAATATTCTTTTTCCTTTAGAAGTGTTGGCCACACAACACGCCCTTGATTTGCCATGCCAGTGCTTCATGGTAATTAGTCCTTAATATAGGTAATTAAGTAAATTGCAATGTACAGTGCTCCCTTATGGAAGTCACAGATTCAAATCCTGGAAACAGCCTTTCTTCTTGCAGGGACAAGGCTGCATCTACCCACCTAGATCTGCTGCCATGCACTGTCCTTTAACAACAATGATCACCACGAAAGGAGAAGGAATCCAATCAAGTTTTTTTGGTTTGCTTGGATCCAAATCCAAATTTTCTATCGTTTCACAAGTACATAATTTGATTAAATTTCTGAAGATCCCCGCACAGATCTCTAATTCTAATAGTAGGCAAATCTTCAAGGACCCAACTAGAAATTTTCATACTATAAAAACCCAATTACAAACTTTTGAATTGTAAGGACTAACTTGAAAATCAAAAGATGGCAGAGGAACCTACAATTTAAATTGACCTTCAAAAACATTTCAGTATAATTGAAGGATCAAGCGTAATAGAAGCCAGACATAGTTAGGTACACAATGCAGCATTTTAGAAAAGAAGCTTATCCGACTAGGGGTAGCCTACTTTTGGATAAACGAAAGACATCCAGAACAATAAGAAAGGGGGAACAAAGACTTAGAATGCAGCATTGCAGTTCAATCTTTTTCCATGTCTGGTATAGCAAACGGAACTCTTAAGTTTGGAATGAAAATACACCCTAAACATACAAAGCATAAATACATACAAAGGGCGCTTCTCCCCAAGGTAAAATATACCCTAAAATTTTCTATGAACCCAAAATTGATCATGCACATCATAGTTAGGCACACAATGGCACTATCTGTGTCACCAACACACTGATCACTCCAGCGTATCTGGCGAGGACATATCTAACACAAATAGTCTACAAATATGTATTTGTACCATGTCAATAACTAAAAGATGAGATAAGATATCATGCGCAATATGAATATCAGCCAAGGCACAATACGCATATCAGCCAATATGCATAACGGTTGTAAAATAAAAATAGATAGTAAAACATAATAACTTTTAAATTCTCAATTCACATAACAGTTTTAAAAAGCACAATACTTATAACAACTTTAAAATCAGAAAAGATAGTTGTGCTTTTGAGGGATATATATTCTTTCTTTTTTGAAATTGAGAGAAAACAATATAGTGGGTAGATAGCCAGAGATACAATAACGACCTTAAAGACATTCTTATATACGTGAAATGTCACTTTCAGTTTTCTATTAATGTGTACGGCAAGTGAAAATTATTTGATGTCGTGGGCAGCCATGAAAACTATTTGAAGCAATGCCTGTCAAATTGTTTATTCTTCTGGAACCTGTTAGAAGCAGTGCAAGATGGAAAACTATTTGATGCCTAAACCCCAACATGTTCCCTTATCCACTAAAGATAGACACCAAAACTTCATTAAAAAAAAAAAAAAAAAAAAAAAGAAGAGTGGTCCTATAGAAAGGGCATTGGACTTAAGATAGAGAAAATCTCAAAGCTCTCATAGCTAGAATGTTCTATTCTACTAGGTTGCCTTAAAACCCTCAAAGAAACCTATATTATGTAAATTCATATTTGTTTGACGCAAATCATAATCTTAGTGGTTTTCTTCCTATAAGATACAATGCTTTGAGGACAACACTGTTACATCAAGAGAAAGCACATGTCTGAAGGTTACTTAAAACCAATTAAATCAACATGGAACAAAAGAAGAGTCAGCACAACCTTTGATGGATGAACAGATTCCCTAAGACCTTTAATTAATTTTATGGCCATTTGTGAGGGGGTTCCCATTTTTTTTCAAAAGTTCTTGATTCTTCTAATTAAATAAAACTACGCATCAAATTTATTTCCTAAGTTCTATTGGACACCTTGTGTTGTGTACATAGTTTTGCGGTGAAGAACATATGCGTAGCAAAGTATATTGAAAGAAATAATGTCATTTATGGTGAATGAAGCTGGATTACAGAAATGACTAATGATAATTCTTTTATTAGGAACTTTATCACAAACCACTCCACTAGACTGTCTATTTTAACCATTTGAATTTACTTGTTGTGGATACACAATTGTAATCTCTTATAGTGATGATGAGAAGATTTTAATTTTTGACAATTTTTGCACTTGATGGTTATTGGAAAAGAATAGACTTCTTATAGAAAGGATGATATGGGTAAGGTTTAAGCTCATAAAGACTTTGTTTTGAATGGTGTGTGATAAGACAAAATTGAATATAATTTTAGCTTTGGTTGAGCCTAGCCTATCTATGACATGCTTAAAGTTTTTGATACAAATAGCCCCACGCTTCATTTGGTCTCTGAGATGTGGGAAATACAATACAAAAAGTGAAGACATGTATATAGGAAAGAAGAAGAAAAAAATGATACATCAACATTTTATGAAGTTTATAATGTACTCAAAGCTAGGTGGACTAAAAGTTGCACTCCTTTCAATTGCATGGCACACTCCTTGAATCCTAGGCAAATTTATCCTATCAATACTCATCTTTTTAATAATTCATACGTAAATAATTGGAAAGTAACTAATTTTTATAATATAAATTTTTTTCTCAATTTGTATTTATTGGTACTACCGAAGAATGGCATCAAGAGACTTCAAATAGGATCCCCAACATGAGGAGGAAGAGAATTCTAGGGAGAGGAATAAGTGCTGGAAAAAGTTTTTCACAATTAATGAGGATAGGCAAGAGGTTGCCCTTGAATATGCTGACTTCTCATAAAACAAGAATTTAATTCTTTTAACTCAATTGAACATAGGCGTATATTGTACCTAAATCTTGGCAGGTGATGCATGGTTCTTCTACACCTCTCCTTCAAAAGCTAGCATTGAAGCTCATTGTGCAATATTGCACATCATCTCATGGCGAAAAAAATTGGAGTACCTATTCATTCCTTAACTCAACGAATAGACATAAATTGAATTCTAAATGTGTAGAAAACTTAGTTTATGTGCATACTAATTTGTGACTTTTGGCTAGGAGATGTGAAGAATACAACCACGGGAGCACTAAGAAGTGGCACATTACTGGAGATGTGTGGAATGGTATTTATGATGTTAGAAACCTCAGAGTGACAGTATTTTCTAGATATGGAAAATGATGCTCAAGGAGGGGATGAAATTGATACTATTCCTATTTCAAGGCAATAGACAATTAGTAGTGATTTACAATTTCTATTTTATATTTAGAAATGTTTAAAACTATAATTTGTCACTTGTAGTTCATATATACATTTGAGCTTAGTATATTTAGTATGTTTTGGTATGTTCAAATTGAATAATATTTAGTAATGGTTTATAATTCAGTATGGTTTTTAAAAAATTACAGTATCATTTATTTTATTTTTTTAATTATGAGTGTGTGTGTGTGTGCATGAATACACACTTCAACTATATCTAGACATATCATATCCTATATTTTTCAAGATGTTACAACAACACATATTGGATACGTTATATTGTATCATGTTTGTGCATCATAGCACAATGGAAATAAAGAGAAAGAGTTACCTTATTGCTTGACTGAAAAATGAACAGAACAAGCAGAAAAATCTCTCTTCCAATGGTTTCGCCTTACAACCACAGTTTTGTTTAGCCAACCTTAACAAATTTAAATTCCATTCCCTTCTACACTCCTTCTATTTAAGCTGAATCCCTGTCCCTCAAAGTTCCAACCTCTCTCTAACTAATGATACTGAGAATCCTCTAAAACATGCATGAAATACACACACACAAGGACTTCTTTCTTGCCAAAAACTTGCACTTTCTAGATAAACATTTCAAGGGTAACAGATACACCAAATATTAAACCAAGAATCCACAACCGCAGAACAAGTTGGCTACTATTTCTGCACTAGACCAGAAAAAGCTACATACTACCAGTTATCCCAAAAGAGTACTATAGATGTTTATTGATATTACCTTCTCCTGCCCTTGGGCAGGTTTGGGTAGACGCTCAGCTTCAATATCATACTTCAGAATCCGAAAACATTCAAGTCTTTCTTCTAAAAATAGTGCATAAGTACGTACCCAGGCAGAGCAATCCCAAGCTGCAAGCAAAAAATTATATAGTGCAGTCAGAAACTTAACTTAAGCCCATATGAAAGTTAAAGAACAAAATACAAAGATGATATGGTAAAAAAAATTAACCAATTGGGCTAGAATCATCCTTGAAATTCGAAAGTTGGAGAATCCGTCCTCTTTGTGAGAAATTAAGAAGTTCTTCTCTAAAAGTAGGATCACCCTCTCTCAATAGCCTATGGATGACTATCAGTGTTTTCAATGCCACCTATGAACAAGCCAGAGGTAAGTGAAACAAAACCTTTCCTACATCTACATCTATATATACTTATATATGCACTATACAATAACAATGAGAAACCGATATTAAAAATACAGATACAGAAAACATATTTTATGCTCAAAGTTGACATTTCTTAGCCCTAGGCATAAATTGAGTAAATATTAGACGCTCAATTGATAAATTAATAATGAAAACATCTTAAGAAAAATAACTAAACCATGTTGGTGGTATTTAGAACTTCCATTACATTACAAGAATTTCCCATGTTTTTAACCAATAACTGGAAAGAGAGAGAGAGAGAGAGAGAGAGAGAGAGAGAGAGAAATAATGGTCATTTTGTTTGATGGAATACTATTCTCTCCCTAGGCATAAATTGAGTAAATATTAGACGCTCAATTGATAAATCAATAATGAAAACATCTTAAGAAAAATAACTAAACCATGTTGGTGGTATTTAGAACTTCCATTACATTACAAGAATTTACCATGTTTTTAACCAATAACTGGAAAGAGAGAGAGAGAGAGAGAGAGAGAGAGAGAGATAATGGTCATTTTGTTTGATGGAATACTATTCTCTCCCAGATAACTATAGAAATTAACTACTAATCGGGTAAAAAAATGTTTTCAACATTTCCATCACAGAAGTTTAATAAGACGAACAAAATAAGGTGGCATTTACTTAGTTATTAGTGAAAACTTATCAACTAAAAATGAAAATTAGAAAAGAAAAAATAAAGCGAATTCTGAGCATCAGGATCACTTCTTGCTTGATCCTTCAATAAAATGTGAGAAATGAAGACACTGACAACCTCACACAATGATGGGAAATAGTGAATACAATTTCTTGGCACACAATAATAAACTTATAAGAGAAACCTATCAAAACCAGTGCATAGCAAATTAACAAAACGCAAGGAAGTGCAGTTGTTAGCGGTAATAAGAAAAAAAAAATAAGAACTGGAATCATCAAACAATTGGATCAACTAACACATCTTCAATCAAAATGGGTTTGAATTCAATCCTTCATCAAAAAAAAAAATATCAGTATATGGTATCATGTAGGCCACATGCCACAAGTCATCATCGAAATTAAGAAATAGCACAATTAGAGTGGGGGATCCAAATACCCATTAGGTTCACATTCATGCTATTTCACATCATGAATCGGAATAAGAATTTGAAAGCGATGAACTACTTCCAAAGTTTGTATCACATCTTCGGACACCAATCTCTATTTTCTCTTTTCCTACCAAAAGGAATAGAAAAACCAAGAAATGCCGCATGCCTAACAACATCAATCCATAAAGTAAATAAACAATCCAAGCCCAAGAAAATACAAATAAACAATTCACCCAAAACTCAAACAAAATCAAATTGTACATCAAATCAAGTGATCACATGAACTTTGTCAAAACATCACTATCATCATCATTATAATCAATCCTACCGTCCAATTGCGCGTCTTTGCCAACCGCCGGGAAAGGGCGTGAATACAGTAAGCAACATCAGCCCTAGGTCGAACAGCAGACGTGGCAAACAGAATCTCTACAACAAACCCGTAAAAAGATTCAATATCATGAACATCATCTCTCCATACCAAACCAAAAAGAAGATCAAATAAATTCGGATCTGAGACCCACAAATCACTCACTTCTGAGGTGCCTCTCTTTGGGGTGACACTCGACGTGGTTCGTAGCTTTGACTATGGCAACATCCAAATCCTAAAATTGGGAACGAAAATCAAACATGCCCCCCAAATAGGCAAAATTGATGGGAAAAACGCAAAGAAAGATCCTATCTTTGGAAAGAGGGATTACCGCGTAATCGCTATTGACATGGGCAAGACCCACTTTGGTGGTGTCCTTGATCGCACCGTAGGCTCTCCTCCAAGACTGAAGCGTACCCATCTCCGATCTCTCGAGTTTCTCTCTCTAACGCGTGGTGGGTGTCGATCAAGAGAGAGAAAGTAACGAACTCGATCGGAGAAATCCGTAAGACTCAGCGCAAGTGAAGAATCAAATCCAGTTCCGACAACCTTGGCTTTTTGCGGCCCCTCTTTCGCTGTGAATCATCATCGGTTTTTTTTCTCTTTTTCTTTTTTAATAACTTTCTTTTTTATATAATTATTATTATTTTTTTATTTTATGATGACGTTATATAGTATTATTGGCAAGGGTCGGTGTCTGCAATAATTAGTATTTAGTTAATGTTAACTATTTGCAATGAAGGACATTGAATACGCATCTGTGTGTCATGAAACTAAATTTTGGTTAATGAAAGGTGCAGAAGTAAATTTGTGGTTGGCCTCACTCCACAATCACAACAAAAGTGCTAATTAAGGAATGGCTGTCTCCAACTCCAAATTATTCAGATTATCCAACTGCAGATATATCATTTCTTTTTTAAATTGTGGAATTTTATTAAATTTTAAAAGAGTTATAAAATGTTGCACTTTTTAAAAATTAAAGGATTTGGTTGAACTTTTATTAGAAGAGAGACTAAATCAAATTAATAAATAATAGCACTCAAGAGGTAATTAAGTCCAACTTTTCCAATTAATTTGGAATATTCAAAGTTCATCAACCTTTATTGAAAACAAAATGTTTATTCCATTTTATATTTTATTTAATTAAAAAAGTTTTTAAAAATTAATGTAAGAAAGTTGGATTTTTAATTGCAATGTTTTGAATATAATATGAATAAAAGAATGAAGAGCATTATCAAGTTCAAGTTTTATAAATGAAAAACATATTATATCATAAAAGATTTTGAAGTTCACATTCATTCATTCAGGGGATGCTGACAAGGGATCAGACTGACTTGACAATTCAAATAAGATACAAAGTTTGACAGCCATCGATAAATAAAAGCTAAATTAAAGAATTTCATAATTTTAAGAAAATATATCCAATTTTAATTATTTGATTTATTATGTATAAAAAATAATTTTAATTTCTTTACTTTTTATCTCTTAATTTGATGAAGATTATTTCAATTATTAATAAATAAAAATCATGTAATATTAAATATTTAATAATTAAAACATCATTTAATAATATCATTTTCTTTATTTTTCTATCAAAACTTATAATAATTTCCAATTGATGTTGACATGAAAATATAGTATTTTTATTTTATTTTAATTAACTTCACTTAAAAAGTTCTCTTTAACTCATATATTTAAAAGAATTTGGCATAGTCAACTTTTTTTTAGAAAAAGAAAACAAGGATTGATAAAAAAAAAAAAAGATTGCAATCACATTCATTCAAATATGATTATGTGCTTATATATATAATTGTGTAGGTCATTACACACACCTTTTTTATGTGGCCTTTTTTATTCTCTAATCTTTGGATCTATTATTTTAAATTCTTTTTGTCCGAGTGGGAGAATATATGTAAAAGGTACTTTGACGCTTAAGTTAGTACTGATTTTGCATGACAATAGTGATAATATTCAATAAAGAGTGATTACTCAAAATTAATCTTTTAACCTTCTTGTCAAACATATATTTATAAATATTAAAATGAACTTACCTTTAGGCTTGGTCCATTACCAATAAACGGTAACTGTCAATCGGTTGTAACTACTTCAACAGTTATATTGGTTCCTAAACTATCAAGCGAATTTGTTTTTAGTCCCTCTTTCAAATTAAGCTACATTTTGATCATTCTCCTTAAGGAAACCATAATTTTTCATCCTCAAAACTAATAGCATTAAAAATAAGTTGAGGTGGCTATCGGTGGTGTGCCACATCATTTTTTTTCTGACACTAATTAATCTTTCCCAGCTCATCTCCCTCCCTCTCCCTCCGACTCTACCACAACCACCTCCGACGCCACCTCAAACACCTCCACCGTGATCACGAGCCACCCCTTCCTTCCCACGGTCGTCCCTTAGAGCCGGATCTTGAAGTCCTTCACCTTCACCACCATGAAAATCAGCCCCCTGGCCGCCGCGACAATCTTGGCCATAATTGACACCGCGGAACACTTGGAAGTGAACACTGCGGTTGTCTTCCGCTTGGTCTCAAACAGGCCAGAGAGATCAAAGCCCAATGACATGGAGGAGATGAACTCGAAGGCGTTGAAGAACTTGGGAACCTTGGAATTGTTATTAGCCTATTTCTCTCAGTTTAATGTTTTCGTGTGTCTATTTGACTAGGGTTTTAAACTACTTGTTTTTGGTTTCAGGATTTGGCATCCAACTCTTAGCGCGAATTCATTGCTCTCTAATTCGCAAGTTTTGTCTTCAATTTGCATGTTTTATTGATTTGCGGTTTTCTTTGTGATTTCGAGTTTTCGGTAGTTATGGTGTTTGAGCAAACCTCTGTTCCTGGTGGCGATGTCGTGCGGCCACTGAATTCAGTAGCGCGGAGTGTGGTGGAATAGTCTCTCGTTTTGCCGGTGTCTACAGCAGCACGAAGTGTGGCGAAAAAGTCTCTGATGCTGGATTAGTTGGAATGAGGTATGGGAATGTGACTTCGGGAGGTGGCGGTACTGCTGCCACGTGGTGTGTGCGGCCTGTTGTGCCAGTTCATAATCACAATCCCTTTGTGAATCCTGCTATTGGGTTTGTTCATGCTCCTAGTTTTACCAATAGGGTTGGTGCTGTCGGTGGCAATGTTGTTGATGTTTCGAGTAGTTTTGTGGCTTCTACTCATGGGTTTCCTATGAATTTGGGGGTAATTGGGTTGCATCGGGTAATGGCCCGGATAGTATTAATTGTGAGTTTTATGTTGTGTTCTTTTGGTAAGATTTGGGGCAGATGATTTAGGGGAGATGATTTGAATGGATTTGAGTGGATTTGAGGATAATTTTTTTTATTGTTTTTTTGAGTGGATTTGTGGGTAATTGAGAGTGGATTTGAGGGTAAATTTTGTGAGAATTAATGTAGGATTTGATTGATGTGACAGATTTAAAAAATTTATTTAATTGGTAGAAATTAAATATTACCAAAATGCCCCTAGGTATTAAAATAATATAAAATGTTATTTTTTAAAGTTATATTTAATTGGTATTATTTTGGGGGCAAATGTCATGATTGAGATAACTGGCCTTGGCGACATAAACACGGCCCCCCTTTCCACTCCTCCACAACTCTCCTGCTTTTCATCATCATCATCCCCTTCTTACTCTCTCTCTCTCTCTCAACTGCACCTCAATCTCACTCCCTGATTACCCAATTTCTCCAACGGCTAAATTTTATAAAGCTAGAGATGATGGTTCAAAAGGAAGATTTGGGTTTGAGTCTAAGCCTCAATTCCGTCACAATATTCCCAATCCTCAACATCTTACTCTCATCTTCTCCTCTACTCATTCGTCTTCCCCTTCTGCTTAAAATCCTTTTAAACCCTCTTAGAACGACGTTTTCGCCTCCTCGGGTATGTCCTAAAATTCCTCCACTTTCCATATAAACAAGTAAAAATAATACTTTTCCTCTTTATTTGCATGCAAACAATGTTCCAGATCTGTTCAAGTTTATCTCTTTATTTCCTTTCTCTCCACCATTTTTTCCTTCATTTTGATCCGGCTTACTGGGTCTCTTTTTTCGTTCCAAGGAGAGAAATATTATTCTCGCCCTTCACTTGCATCCAGATCGAAACTCGGACACATGTAGAGGGGAAACCCGATCGTTCCTGCGCGGATTCGACGTGAATTGGCACTGCGAGAATCTGACGGAAGAAAATAGAAGTTGCAGAAGGAAGTCCAGGAGCTTAGAGCACTGAAACTTTCCCCTCAGTTTTACATGAAAATGACCCCTCCCACCACACTCACCATGTGCCCATCCTGCGAGCGGGTGGTTGTTTATTTTTATTCTGCATGGCTTTAAAATTGTCTTGGAATTATAGAAATAGTACAGCGGCATACACGAATTTTCGGTATAAATCATCGCAAATCTTTGCAAAATTGCGAGATGCTAAAAATAGTACAATCTCACAAATCCTCGTTTTTCCCCGCTTTTCTTTCTTCGCAAATCAGCGCATGCAAACACAACAAATCAACGCAAATATATCCTCGCTAATTCTCGCATACAGTAAATCAGCTCAAACGAACAAGGCGTTAATGATTTGGTGCAGAAGATGGTTAGTACATTTGGGCAGCATGTGGTTATCAAATATCAACTCCCTGATGAGGATTTGGATGCATTGGTTTCAGTTTCCTGCCCTCTGTTGATGAAGCTTGGGAACCTTGGAATTGTCTGGACCTTCTAGCCCTCTAATGAAGCTCCTTGTCGTAGCTCCTCTGTTGATGACAGCTACCATAATACATCTAATAACTTGTTTGATGTTCGAGCATTTGGGGACATTGGAAGGGGCGGTTCATGATCATGGTGAAGGTGTTTGAGGTGGCGCCGAAGGTGGCTGTGGTAGAGTCGGAGGGAGAAGGAGTGAGAAGGAGCAAGAGGAGCTGGGAAAGTTTAACTAGTGTCAGAAGAAAAAAAATTATTTTTAACGTCGTTTGTTTTTTAGGACGAAAAATTATGGTTTTCTTAAGGAGAAGGATCAAAACGTAGCTTAGTTTGAAAGAGGGACTAAAATCAAATTCGTTTGATAGTTTAGGGACTAAAAACATATTTAACTCTATTTATAAATATTAAAATGAATTTACCCTTAGGCCTGGTCTATTACCAATAAACGGTAACTGTGAATCGGTTGTAACTATCTCAATAGCTATATTGGTTAAGAGTTATTAATTGTTTATAATAATAACTTTAGCGTTAACCCAATTAAAAGATTGACCCAAACAATATGAATTTACCATTCGGATTAGATAGTATACCATACATAATGAAATATGTTAATTAAAAAATATTGTTCACATCAGTAAAAAAGAAATAATTTATCATCATTGATTTAAAATATTTTGACTCGTCTAAAAGCAACCTGAATAGTTTACACGTTTGAAAAAACATGAATATGGAATTGTATTTTAATTGCTTTTAAGAACTTTTTGTAAATAGTTTGTTTTGTATTATAAATTATAAATTGTAACTTTTGTGCATGATGGAATATAACTAGATGGGATTGCGTCATATACGCAGCATATTTGCTATCAAATTGGTAAAAAATCTAACTTGCTATTCGTTCTCTTCCTTGTTGGGTTTTTTTAAATTGCGATTGATCGAAAATATTTAAAAATATTTATTTCATAAATTTTTAATATAAAATATAAATAAAATTAAAAAAATATAAAAAGTAGTGTAAATTAAATTAAATTTTACTATTAATTAAATTTAACATGATAAAATATATATTAATTAAATTAAATTTAATAAAATATAAATTAAATTTTAATTTTAATATTTTGCGAATAATAGATACTTGCATATACTAGTAGTATCATACCCGCAAATATGGGTAGTATGATAGCTACACCCAACATGTTTATAAATTCAAATTAAAATATTAGCTGTTTGCGAGATATAAATACTCGTGAGTATCAACTAACCGCTGCGGACACGGATGCATCCTAAGTTATAGATGGAACTTTATATTGTATTTGGATAAGGTAATTTAAGAAAATAATTAATTTATCAGAGAATTTAAAATTTTTTAAAGTAAAATAGCTTGTTTGAATGAGGAAATTAAAAAAAAAAATATTGAATGAGAAGGTTGACCTTAGGTCGAGTCGTGCTGGCCTTTGCCGAAGGTCAAGCCACACCAACCCCAGATCGAAAGTCAAGCCACCGTGACCCTGACTGAAGGTCAAACCGAGCAACTTTAATCGAAGGTTGAGTCGAGGGGGCCTAGACTAAAGATTTAGCCAAGTCAATCCAAGTGTAGGTCGAGCCAAGTCGGTTTGGTCGAAGGTCGGTATAACACCCTAATTCAGGGTGTTACAAATTGTAACTAAAATCGAACATTTCACAAAATTCTTTTAAACGTGGAAACATATATTAAAAAAACTATTCAACATTTACAACGTGCAAACGAAATCAAATCATAATAGTTTTGAAATCATTGTTTGATTACATAACTCGAAATAAATTAAACTATCCAATGAAAAGAAATAAACTCGATTACATAATTCCAAAAGTATATAAAATCAGCAATTGTAAAATGAATCATTACCCATTCTCTCGCGTCTCTATCATGTATCTAGAACATCTACAACATCGCCTGCTCATGTATAAACCATTATACGATCATCACGACAATCACAAACAACACAACACAAATAAGTATAGGATAAACGACTATTACAACAAACTATAATAATACAATACATGAATAATAAATACTCATTTCATAATAATAATCATGCCCATTCTCAAAAGTATTAACATTAGGATTCATAATCCTCTAACTATCGTCAACGTAATCATCATCGATTCCTCGATCCTCGATGTCATCACACATGTAGACCATCGGTTTATCTCTTCATTACTGATGTGATCATGGATGGGCCAAGTAATGAAGAGAATAAAAGGATGACAAGAAGCATGACTAAAGAAAATCATTTTACTTCTTGTCTTCTTTATACATTTGTACAAAAAAAGTAGAATAGGTTTCATAGGCGTGTATTTGCCTCTTTGATTTCTTTCTCTTAGTTCTTGTGAATAAACACTTATAAACTCTTCTTTCTCTTTAAGAACAAGCAATATGGGACTTTCCATGGCTTGGTCTTAAAAAAGAATAGGAGAGGAAATGGGTGTCCTAGGTGTTAGTGCAAGGTAGCATAGGTAGTTTTCTTGTTTTTGAACTATAGGAGAACCAATTGCCTTATAAACCCTTTAAAGTGGAGAGTTTTCATCAATGTGGGACTTCAAGCTCCTTGAGGATGTGCAGCAGTTAACTGGCCGGCCTCCTCCTTCTAAAGTCCCACATTTCCTAGATCTTGCATCCAAGATCACTCCAAAGGCTATATAATAAGGCCTAGGGGTCTCCTTTGTACTTACACTTTGAATGAATTGAAATTTGAGTTGATTTACACTTTTGCAATCTTCTTTTGAGATAGTATTCTGTCTCCAAAGTCCCTATTTTGAGCAGACCTTATCTTCCTCAAGTAAGTGGCGGTCCTCCTTTGATGCTTATCTTGGAGCTTCCTTCAAGTGGCTCATCTAGTCATAAGTTTCCTCTTTCTTAATCTCTTCCATTTTTAATTTCTTTTCCATTCTCTTAAATGTCATTTAGAATATTCTCTCTAGGTATGCACTTCCCCATCATGTGGTATCATGAGCCTTAGGTTTTTTATCTCTTAGGACTTGCATGCTAGAGTAGAATAGCTTACATATGTGTTCATTTTCGCTCAGCCAAAATTTTTTCACCCAGGGTCAGCGTGAATTTTGTGTCAAATTGTGTGCTTTCGTTTAGTTTCATTTCTTATACATTTTCCATGCAATTTTTTTTCAAAGTTTCGTCTAGATGTCTAGTTTCATGTATAGTTTTTACTTTGTTCAAACTCATTCTGTGCTATTTGCAATAAATTGTTTTCTCCACTATGTTCATCCAGTATTCTACTTTGATTTAATTCTCCTCTGTTTGCATTGTTTGATGGTTGTTTGGTACTTGTGGTGGTTGGAATTGATCATTAAATGGTGTTAGGACCTCCCAACACTCTTAAGCAAGGAATCAACACTTCATATCACAGTTTGGAGGTGCTTCCCGTGGCTGTACAAAGACTTATACAAGCTGTCATTTCTTCAAACAACAACAATGCTATTGGAGGTCTTCAACAAGTAGGTGTCCTTATTCCATTTTATTTATTGTTCCAGCTCTATTTCTTTGTCCTAGCTGGTTTGTATATGTCTTTTATTGCTTGTTAACTTTGAATTGAGTCATATGTTTGTCCTCTTTAGGAGTTTTCTAGAGTATTTTTCTGAAATTGCATAGCTAAGAGTATTTTTTACATCTTCCTGATTGTGTTAGGAAACAGGTAGGCTTCGTTTTACACCAAGAGAGGGGGTGAATTGGTGTTAGTTCAAAAACAAAATCTTTTCGCAATCTTTATATAAAAGTATAAAGCTTTTTGATCTTTCTTGAAATGCAAACAATGAAAATTTCTATGCAGCGGAAAAACGTAGTTGACTGTTAAACAAATAGAGTCGACTGAAATAAAGAGTGCAGGGATAGAGAAAATCAAACTGATTTTTATACTAGTTCGACCAACAATGCCTACATCCAGTGTCCTTCCAACCTAGGAAGCAAATGCATTATAATGGTTGTGGTTTTTACAACAAGGAATTTATAGAAGCCTCATGCAAAAATATAAATCTCCTCTCTAACCCAAAACCAAAATATAGTTGCACAAGAAAACCAGAATTGCAGCAAGAATCCCCTCTTCTGCAATCTGAACCCACGTCAAACAATCCTCAATGTGTAACCAGCACTCTTCACAGGATGCCAAGCCTTAAAACAACAGTCTTCTCAGGATGTCAAGCCTTCAATCAACGCAATAGTCTTTACAGGATGCCAAGCCTTCAAAGATCAATCAAGAAGCACCTTTTTCATGCAGATAATGATCACACAGTCAGCGCATAAGCCTTCTCCCTTTGAATCTCTCTCAAGATAGATTACCATCGTCTTCTTGGGGAATTCTTGGTGCTGTTAACACAGATAATTCAATCTGAAACAAGAAATGAAAATGTCAGAGTGTCAAAAGTCTCAGAACAACTCGTGTTCAGTCTATTTATAGTTTTCTGTCAGTCAGATTGTTTCTCAGTCGAATAGCCTACTAATTCAGTCGACTGTATTAATACAGTTATAACAGACAGTCAACACAGAGGCTCTCAGTCAACAAAAATCAACACACATTCATTACAGTTGACCAAGTCATCAATGCTTAACTAACTTTCAAAAATATAGCTGTTAGAGCGTGTAAGCATAACAGAATTCCAAAACAGATCAATAACACAGTCGAATATGCATTATACAATGTCGACTGACACATGTAAAAACACTTTGAAATTCTTTTCAACTCAAAACATCACACAACACTGATTCTCAAAATTTGTACAAAGGTTTTAGAATAGTCGAATCCATTATAGGTATATTCGACTGGACTAGAACTTTGTCATACAATTATAAGTTCATAAAGGTGCTTGTGATCTTTCATTTCCAGAAATGTGAAATAAAATATTTTTGATTAACCAGTTCATATTCCACATTTTCATACAAGCATGTTCCACAAATATGTCACACAATCAATCATAGGAACATACATCAGTACATCAAAACATGTTCAGCAGATATGACAATTAATTCATAATAAGAACATGTAATACTGCAACATGTGTATATTGTTATTAAGTATTGTGTTGTCATCATTAAAAACTAGTTTGATATAGAGTTTGTGTTGTCAGCAATCTCAACAGATTGTATGCTGAATTGAGCTTGATCATTATAGGATTTAAGTGTGTGAACCTTGCTTATATGTTCTGTATCCATAGAGGCATTCATCAATTCTATTTGGCATATTAATCAAATACACTTAATGTGTTAAAACTTGCTTGGCCAAGACATCCATTGCATCCTGCACCAAAACAGAGAAAAAAATGTTGTATTTGAAGTGCATGGTTGCTGGCCGAGACATCTTTAGTGTCTTTAGTGTGTTTGAGGATTCTTCTCAAGCCTCTTTTATCATTTAAAATACAGAATATATTGGTTTGAGGTTTGCAAAAATTATTTCCAACATTAATTTGGTCTTGCTCTTCATGTATACTTAGTATGTTGATGTGAATTTGCTTCTTGGTTGTGTGATTTTCTTTGTTGTCTTGTTCATTTTGTGCAACTGTTTTGACTCTTATTTCTTGTTGTTTTGTCTCTTAAAAATCTTTAGAATACTGCCACCTTGTTTTGTGCCAAGTTTCTTGATTTTTTAGGTTCCATTTTCATCATTTGTCTTGTGGTTTTCATTCATTTTTTGGCCTCTACCATGTGCTGTCTTGATTTGGCTCCTTTGCATTGAGGGAGATTGTACATCTTTCCATTTGCTTTAGACTTATGTTGGTGCTCTCAAAGTGGACTTATGAGACATTGTACTATTTTTGAAAGAAGGGTGTTGCCCTTACCTTGTTTTTGAGCCACATTTACTGTGGATTATGCTGTTGTTTTTCCTTGATTTGTGGTTGTTGCTAACCAATTTTGTGTGTTAGTTTTGCTGCTATTTGCTTTGCTAAAATGTCTGCAGGTTCAAGTCGTGTTTCCCCCAATGGAGCTAGTTACAATGGAAGCCCTTTTAGCAAGTTTGA
The DNA here is from genome assembly GCA_036885675.1 of Vigna mungo. Taxonomy (NCBI): domain Eukaryota; kingdom Viridiplantae; phylum Streptophyta; class Magnoliopsida; order Fabales; family Fabaceae; genus Vigna; species Vigna mungo. Next base: position 22,018,583 of record CP144700.1, on the reverse strand, counting down.
TTTGATGAAGACATTCCAACAAATGCAACATCAACTTGACTCCTTTCAAGAATGAAACACCAACTTGATGCCATTAGCAAACGGCTGGACACGGAGGCAAAGGCTAAAGGGAAGCTCTCTCATGGTCATGAGCATGGTTCCTCCAAGAAAAAGCAAGAAGACAAAGCTTTGGATCCAAACCTTACAATGCCAAAGTTAACTTTGCCAAGTTTCAAGGGAGAAGTCGATCCTAGTATATTTTTAGAGTGGATAGCTAAAGTAGAACACATTTTTGACTTGTATAGTGTAGATGGACATTTGCGTGTAAAGTTAGCTACTTTAGCCTTAGAGGGATACGCTATGCAATGGCTACTTAGGATGAACATTACCAGGGGCTCACCCGCGAGCTCTTGGGAACATTTTCAGTGCTTGTGTTACCAACGCTTTGTACCTCCATACTACCATAGGGACCTCCTAATTAAGCTCCAACGACTTACTCAGGGTAGATGAAGTGTGGAGGAGTATGCGCGTGAGCTCGAAGTGCTCTTATACCATACTAACACTAATGAAAGTGACTCCGCAAAAATAGCTAGATTTATTAGTGGTCTCCATAGAAACATCCAAGATGTTGTAGAGCTCCATGATGATAAGGATTTAGATATTGTGGTACATAGGGCTATGAAAGTTAAAGACAAGTTTTAAGAAAAGAGTCTTACCACAACAAATTTTCCACTTCTTCCAAAGAAAATTTTTACAAACACTCATCATCAAAGGACAAAGAAAAGGATGTTTCTAGAGAGATCTCTCATAAATCTCAACCATCTTCTACTAACACCGCGCCTTCTTCTTCCAAACCTAAGTCACCAACGCGACCTAGTCAAGTAAAATGTTTTAGGTGCTTGGGTCATGGTCACATTGCATCTGCATGCCCAAACAAGAGGGCAATATGCATTAGAGGAGAAGAGGTTGTCACTGATGACTCTCCTCTTTCTTCACTTTCACACACTTCTCATTCTTCTTCTTCCTCTAGTGAAGCTGAGTTCAAGGTTCCATTTGATGGAGACCTACTAGTTATAAGACGTCTCTTAGTTCAAGTCCATAAGGACTTTGACACAACTCAAAGAGAAAATATTTTGCACACTAGATGTCTTATAGCTAGCAAGGTTTGTTCCATGATCATAGACGGGGGAAGTTGCACTAATGTGGCTAGCACTCGTGTAGTGGACAAACTCAATTTGCCCACTATTGCGCATGCCAAGCCCCACAACCTTTAATGGCTAAGTGAGGAGGGTGAAATCTTGGTAAATAAGCAAGTCTATATTTCCTTTTCCATTGGCAAGTATCAAGATGAGGTTCTTTGTGATGTTGTACCCATGGAAGCAACTCACATTCTATTAGGAAGACCATGGCAATTTGATAGAAATGTTCAACATGATGGTCTTACTAATAGAATGTCTTTTACTTACCAAGGGCACAAGGTTTTCTTAAAACCTCTAACTCCAAAGGAAATACATGAGGACCACCTCATCATGAAGTCCAAGAGAGGTGAAGAAAAGGAGAAGGTCAAGAATAATCTCCTCATCTCTCATAAAGAGGTAAATAAAGTTATTGACAAAAGGGAGCCTATCTTTTGTGTTGTGCCGACCCAGTGTCTTACATCCACTCCTATCCTTAAGTCTTCCAAGCTAGATAGTTTGCTAGAGGAGTTTCAAGATGTGTTTCAAGATCCTCCAAAAGGTTTACCACCTATTAGAGGAATTGAACACCAAATTGATTTTATACCAGGAGCTTCTCTTCCAAACCGTCCAGCTTATAGAACAAATCCCATGGAAACCCAAGAAACTCAAAGACAAGTCGAGGGTTTGTTGTCCAAAGGGTGGGTTCGAGATAGCATGAGTCCATGTGCTATGTCGGTCATACTTATTCCTAAGAAAGATGGTTCATGGCGCATGTGCACGGATTGTAGGGCCATTAATAACATCACCATTAAGTATAGGCATCCCATTCCTAGGTTAGATGATTTATTAGATGAGCTTCATGGTTCCACCATATTTTCCAAAATTGATCTTAAGAGCAGATATAATCAAATTCAAATCAAAGAAGGGGATGAATGGAAAACCGCTTTTAAGACCAAGTTTGGTCTATATAAGTGGCTTGTCATGCCTTTTGGCTTGACTAATGCTCCTAGCACATTCATGCGTCTCATGCATAATGTTGTAAGACCTTTCATAGGCAAATATGTAGTGGTCTATTTTGATGACATTCTCAATTATAGTGTGTCTCTAGATGATCATTGCATGCATGTTAGGAGTGTTCTTCAAGCCTTAAGGGAGGCGTCTTTATTTGCCAATCTAGATAAGGGCATCTTTGGCATGGAGCAAGTAGTTTTTCTAGGCTTTGTTATTAGCTCCCAAGGAGTTAAAGTCGACTCCTCCAAAATTGATGCTATTATGGAGTAGCCTATTCCTCAAAACATCAAGGATATGAGGAGCTTTCATGGCCTAGCCAGTTTTTACCGTCGCTTTCTGCCTAATTTTTCTTCTCTTGCTGCTCCTTTAAGTGACATAGTTAAGAAGGATGTAGGTTTTAAGTGGGGGGATGAGCAGCAAAAGAGTTTTCAAGTCCTTAAAGACAAGTTAACTCATGCTCCCATTTTAGCCTTGCCTGACTTTTCTAAGTCATTTGAAGTTGAGTGTGATGCTTCTAATATAGGCATTGGGGCCGTACTTCTTCAAGAAGGACACCCTATTGCTTACTTTAGTAAGAAGCTTAAAGGGAGTCACTTTCAAAAGGGTTTGTGATTCATAGTGATCATGAAACTCTAAAACATTTGAAAAGCCAAGGCAAACTCAATAAGAGACATGCTAAGTGGGTGGAATTCTTAGAACAATTTCCTTATGTCATCAAACACAAGAAGGGTTCTTCTAATGTAGTTGTGGACGCACTATCAAGAAGACATACTCTTTTGGCTACTCTTGAAACCAAGTTTCTTGGGTTTGATCACATAAAGGAATTGTATCAAGATGATAGTGATTTCTCTTCTTTATTTGAACAGTGCACTCATGGACCACAGAAGGATTTTTTCCTTAACAATGGCTTTCTTTTCAGAAATAAATGCCTTTGTGTGCCCAAGAGTTCATTGCGCCTTCTCTTAATTAAGGAAGCACATGAGGAAGGTTTGATGGGACACTTTGGGATTGCAAAAACTCTAGCTATTCTTCATGAGCATTTTTATTGGCCGCATATGCATAAATATGTAGCTAAGTTTTGTAATCAATGCATTCCATGTAAGCATGCTAAGTCTACCACTCACCCTCATGGCTTATACACTCCTTTGCCTGTGCCTAGTAGTCCTTGGGTTGACATTTCTATGGATTTTGTTTTGGGTTTACCTAGGACGTAACAAGGGATGGATTCTATCTTTGTGGTAGTGGACCGTTTTTCAAAGATGGCACACTTTATTCCCTGCCACAAAGTAGATGATGTTGTACACATTGCTAATTTATTCTTTAGAGAGGTTGTCCGACTGCATGGTTTGCCTAAGACAATAGTTTCTGATAGAGATTCCAAGTTCCTTAGTCATTTCTGGCGATCTTTGTGGAACAAGTTGGGCAATAAACTTCTTTTCTCTACCACTTGTCATCCACAAACTGATGGTCAGACTGAGGTGACTAATAGAACTTTGGGACAATTGTTGAGATGTTGTCTTGAGGGCAATCCACGCCAGTGGGAAGAGTTGTTACCCCATATTGAGTTCGCTTATAATAGGGTTGTCAACTCTACTTCCACCCATTCTCCTTTTCACATTATTTATGGGTTTAACTCCCTCACTCCATTGGATCTTCTTCCCCTTCCTGACCATGAGTCCATGTGCTTAGATGATGTGTCCAAAGCGCAATTCATTAAAGATTTGCATAGTAGAGTTAAGACGCGCATTGAACACACCAATCAAAAGCATGCATCTAATGTCAATAAGCGTAGGAAAAAGGTTACTTTCTCTCCTGGTGATTGGGTGTGGGTTCATTTGTGCAAGGATAGATTTCCTTCGCAACGGAAATCCAAACTCAATCCTACAGGAGATGGTCCTTTTCAAGTAGTACGCAAAATAAATGATAATGCATATGAGATTGATTTGGCTGACACTTATACTGTACATCCTACTTGTGGCTGATCTTTCTCCTTTTGCATATTTCACAGATTCGTGGTCGAATCCTCTCCAACCTGGGGGGATGATGTGATCATGGATGGGCCAAGTAATGAAGAGAATAGAAGGATGACAAGAAGCATGGCTAAAGGAAATCATTTTACTTCTTGTCTTCTTTATACATTTGTTCAAAAAAAGTAGAATAGGTTTCATAGGTGTGTATTTCCCTCTTTGATTTCTTTCTCTTAGTTCTTGTGAATAAACGCTTATAAAATCTTCTTTCTCTTTAAGAACAAGCTATGTGGGACTTTCCATTGCTTGGTCTTAGAAAAGAATAGGAGAGGAAATGGGCATCCTAGGCGTTAGTGCAAGGTAGCATAAGTAGTTTTCTTGTTTTTGAACTATAGGAGAACTAGTTGCCTTATAAACCCTTTAGAGTGGAGAGTTTTCATTAATGTGGGACTTCAAGCTCCTTAAGGACATGCAACAGCTGACTGGCCGGCCTCCTCCTTCTAAAGTCCCACATTTCCTAGATCTTGCATCCAAGCTCACTCCAAAGGCTATATAATAAGGCCTAGGGGTCTCCTTTGTACTTACACTTTGAATGAATTGAAATTTGAGTTGATTTGCACTTTTGCTATCTTCTTTTGAGATGGTATTATGTCTCTAAAGTCCCTATTTTGGGCAGACCTTATCTTGCTCAAGCAAGTGGCGGTCCTCCTTTGATGCTTATCTTGGAGCTTCCTTCAAGTGGTACATCTTCAAGTCATAAGTTTCTTCTTTCTTAATCTCTTCCATTTTTAATTTCTTTTTCATTCTCTTAAATGTCATTTAGAATATTCTCTCTAGGTATGCATTTCTCCATCAATTACCACTTTTCCTAATTACACCACTATGATAACCACCACGATCATAACCACATCACCATCATCACAACATCTTCAAGAGCATCATCATCATCATCATCATGAATACCACCATGAGCATCAATATCATCATGAACTTCACCATGAAAGACTTAGTCACACTCTTGTACCTTACCTCACAAACCTGTTATACAGAACAAGCTCGTTTGAGTTGGCCCACTCTTACGACTAAAGGACTTGTTTCCCTGCTCCGTAAGGACTTACGAGTAAAAACATCGATGCATCGCACACCAGGTATTATACTCAACAATGAGTTGGAGTCCAGGCAAAACATCATTTCCCTCTTCCTGCATCACATGGTCGAAGAAGGTGCAATACTTGAACACCACTCCCTTCCCGAATCCACAACCAAAGAGAGCTTTTATCCCACATCGCAAGATCGATAACACCAAACTTTTAGGATTTATGAGGTACAACAGGCAGAGATGTCATTCACCTCACATGCTCATTGGTCAATCACACATCCTGGTACAATTCATTCACTTATCCATGTTTCATACTCAATCAAGAGTCAAACATGACTCCAAGCGTAACTTCTAGTTTTATTTCCTCGCTAAATATCACGTCTTGTAGTCCATCAAGCTTAACCCTCATCCATTTCTCATCAAAATGCAAAATTTATAGAAAATACACTAGGATACTCGATTATCACCAATGATAATCGATTATTCTAATAAAGTTTACAAACCAAACTTTCAGGTTTTCAAGTTATGCGGAGATAATCAGTTATTCCAGAGACAAAACTTAACAATGACGCGTAAATAATCGATTATCACTTAAGATAATTGATTCTTCCAAAGAACAAATCCGTTTTGAACATATTCAATAGGCTTATATGGTTCATACTTCATCTCCAAACTTTGTGAAAATCATATTAACACCTTATGCACACATTCAAGCATCCTAGATACATGGAAAATACCTAGATACTTACATCATGCCAAAAGAATCATCCAAAATTCATTACAATGCAGATTAACAACCAATACCACATGAAATATTGCATATAGCCAATGAAACAACCCTTACAATACCAACATGCATAGGATACCCCTCAACCCTCATATTTCTTATATACTCAACCATCACATATAGACTCAAACTTAACTCCAAACTCATATCTCTCAAAGACACCATCGAAACCACAACCTGCATAAACCTTATCATGCACTCACAGATTCATACAAATCCCAAGCCTTAATTTATACTTCATGATACCCATGCAAGACTTACTCTTTCATTATCCAAAACCACTCTCACACATATACATGCACCCTAATTCTCATTAGAATCATATTAGCACAAGAGAACACAAATAACAGCCAACATACAATGGATATCTTAACACAAAACCATCATCCATACATTTGCATATCGTTACCCATCAATAGAAACAAAAAATCATAAACCATATTCACATTCACATGCATAAAAAACTAGGTAAGTTTTCTCATACCTTAGCCAATTCTAGGGTTGTATCACCACACAGTATCACCGTTATAACAATGGTTCTCTCTTTTCTACAAGTTTCAACAATCATATAATAACATGTGTTGCACTTATTAACATAAAAAAGTCAAATAAATAACATAGAATTTATGCTTTAGTCAAGACTTAAACCCATGACCACTTAGCCCATCAAAGAGTTCTCACCAACTAAACTACATAATACCTTTTGAAAAACATGAAATTTTCATAAAAACATACTCAAGTCTCAATACAATATTATTTCTAAATTCTAGATTTTCTCGGGTCTTACATTCATCCCTCTTAAAAAGAATTTTCATCCTCAAAAATTGATCTACTCAACAAAAAGATAGGGATTCTCTTTCTTCATAAACTCTTTTAACTCCCAAGTCATCTACTGTGTAGCTTCATCCAAAAACACTTTCATTGTAGGAATGTCCTTTCCTCGTAACGTCTTAGTTTTCACATCTAACACACGTACCAGTCCAACATTTATGGTTAAATCTTCCTTGACTTGAATGTCATCCACCTCCAACAATTGATCAGGAGTTGGAACATACTTCCTCAACTAAGATATATGAAAAACGTTATGTAAGTTTCCCAACTGAGGGTGGTAGTGCTAGCTCATATATTATTAGACCAATCCTTTTGAGCAATTGATATGGTCCTAGAAACTTTGACGAAAACTTTCTTGACTTAACAACTCGCCCAACTCCTATTGTTGGTGTCATTCACAAAAGCATGTGATCTCCAACTTCAAACTCCGGTGGACTCCTCCTCTTATCAGCATAAGACTTTTGCCTATTCCGAGTTGCCCTCATATGCTCTTGAATCATTTTCACCTTGTCAGTAGTCTGTTGCAACTCAAGACCTATTGTCACTGTTTCTCCATCTTGAAATCAAGACAAGGACATTTGACATCTTCTTCCATATAAAGCTTCAAAAGGTATCATCCCGATGTTAGAATGATAACTATTATTGTAAGTGAACTCAACCAAAGGTAGAATCTCATTCCAGCTTCTAAGATGGTCCAAAACACAAGCCCTCAACAAATCTTCCAAGAACTGAATAGTCCTTTCAAACTATCCATCAGTTTGAGGATGATATGTCAAACTCATCCTTAATTGTGTACCCAAAGTTTTCTGTAACGTTTGTCAGAACCTCGATGTGAACCACAAATCTCGATCTGAAACAATGCTTTTAGGCATTCGATGCAACCTCGTTATCTCACTTATATGCAACTTTGTTAGCTTCTTCAACGACATTCGTTGATTGATTGCCAAAAAGTGAACACATTTTATGTGTCTATCTACAATTAGCTAAATGAAATCATGACCTCTCGATGATCTGGATAAGTGAGTTACAAAATTCATTGAGATATTGTCCACAAAGTACAATAAAAATATTTACACACATTTTTCTATAAAAATTTCTAAGAAAAAAAAGGAAATATATTAAATTTTATAAGTAAAAATAAAAAAGTACAAAACGATTACGTAAAATTTTATACAGAATAATTTATGCACAAAATATTTTTAACTTTATCTAAAAGTTGTTTCCACATATATTCAATAATTTCAAATTATTTAGAGTCAATGTAAAAGTAATTTAAATATACAAGGTTGAAATGTTTTTTAAAAGATAAAATTGGTACAAGATTCAAAATTTCAAATAGCACAATATATCAAATGTGATAATTAATTGTAAGGATATTATTTTTAAAGAACAAAAGTTAATTTAATTTTTTATCCTTAATTTTTTTATGAAGAATTCCCTAAACATGAGCAAAGCATATAATATTAAGGAAATTTGCATTGAGCTTATGAGCATAAGTTGAATGGACAAGAAAAAAAGGGCAGTGGATGAGTTTTTTTTGTTTTAATTTGATGGAAGTGAAGTGATAAGGAAGCAAAGTGAGAGAGAGCTGGAAAGAAAGATGAGGTGTTCATTCAGCCTCCATGTTCCCAAAGCTCTTCCTCCTCTTCCCATTTCCTCACTTGGGACAACTTCTCTCTTCTTTGCTTCCAAGCACAAAAACACTACTAGGCCTTCCCAATCACTATCTGTACTTTGCTTTTTCATCTGCTAACTCACTCTCTGCTACTTCTGCATAACCTCATTTCATTCCTCAACTCATTGCAGGTCACATGCTCCACCCACAAACCAGATAATCATGTCACTTTAAACTATACCAATTTAGCACTGCATCTGGGAACACTCTTGGCCTTGGTGAGATTCTTTCTACACACAAATTCAGTTCTTTTTACTCCTTCACCAAACAAGTACCTGAAGATTCTTTGCTTAAATAATTAATAAGTATTAGTTTATATTGAATTATCATAAGAGTGTATTGGTAAGATTGATATTGCATTTCTCTGAAGAATTTCTCACAACAAGCATTCTAAGGATCCATTTGAAAAAAGTTGTTTGTTGGAATTTTTTTTTATAAAAATGCTTGGAGAAAAGTTGTTTAAAATATACCCTGTGAGCATATTGGAGAGAATTAACTCCTCCAACAGAGAAAAAAATTAAACTAATTTTTTCATAAAATAAAATTAGTTAAAACATAAGTTAACAGGTAAAAACTTGTTTATATAACTTCTCTAAAATTGTATCTTTAACTTGGGTATATAAGGTAATTTTAGTTTATGAAAAAGTTAAGTTTATTTTTTTATTTTCTTGTTTAAAAGGTTGGTCTGAACGAACATTAAGTAATTAATGTTTTAAATTGGTTGCATTAAAGATGACGATAGAATGGATTGTTAGTACTTCTAATTAGAAAGTTTTCATTTTATTCATTTACCAGCATCCCCCGGTTAGCATTTGTTTTTGGTGAAAGTAATTTTATAATTTTGATTGGTTGGTATTGTGTTTTTTTTTTTTTCATTTTAATTGAGGTTTTTGTAAAATTGTTGTTTTAAAGATTTTAATTTAGAAAATTGAAAGTGTGAGTTATTTGAGCAGGCGGAGCAGCCAGTGTTAGCAGTGACAGGAGAGAATAACCGGCCAGAACTCTCCTGGGTTTTGACACAATGGGGGATTGGTATGTTTGTTTATTTCCTTGTGGTGCCAGTAAGTTCCTTTCTTTCAAAACTTTTTAAGTTTGTCCAAATTATACATCTATCAACAGCATCCAAAACTGAGTTTTAATATGTGAGTGGCCATAATTGCGTGAATTGCAGCCAGTAATCATGATATGGCTTTGGAAAAGATGGTATAGAAGAGGGTTGCTGGAGATGTATCTGCAATTCATGTTTGTCTTCATTTTCTTCCCCGGGTGAGCAACTCTTCCTCTAAAAGCAAAATAAATATATGTATACTGATACCACTAGCTCTATTACTGTGTGCGGTGATAACAAATCTGCTGTAGTTGGTTGCATTTCTCTTTTGAAAATATTTGCTGTAACAATTAGCAACACATTTCAAAAAACACACCCGTGTATAATCTTGCAGGGTTATTCTTTGGGCACCATTTATGAACTTCAGGAAATTCCCACGGGACCCTGACATGCAGTACCCTTGGTCTGTACCCGAAGATCCTTCAAAAATCAGAAGTTCATATTCAAAGTACCCATATGCCGAACCTGAAGATTATGATAATCTATAAATCTGGACTAAAACACAACAAAGCAGTTGTTCTATAGTGATTCTAAAAGTTTAGTTCTCCAAAACCACTTTGTTGTAAATGTATAATTATACTTATTTTTCTGCTTTCTATTACAAAATGAATATTGAATGTCATACGTTTGCAAAATAAAAAATGTAGTAGAATTATCCTTAGCAAGATTGAGCTTGATGTAACGTCAAGCGATTAACACTAACATGAGGTTCCGAAGTGGAAATTAATGAACATCAATGCAATCCACTTTGCACCTTCAACAGAATTTACAATATCAATCATGCAAGCAAATTTCAGAATGTCTGATAAAAACGCGTGGTTCAACAGTTTTAATAAATCAGTCTCTGGAATAGAAAAAAGATAGCACTTATCCACTGAAAATATTTCCTGCTTTATATATCGACCATTCGATATGCTCTTCAATTTGTTCAATTAAAGGAAAAAAAAAAAAGTATCGATAACAGGGAAGAAGCAACAGAAAATGACAACCATCAACCCGTGATAACAGAAAAAGGTAGAAAAAGAATTTCGCAATGCACCACGAAAATTCCTCTGATACAACTACATTAACTTAAGGATACAGCTGTAGTTACCTCATTGGCATTTTGCCAGCGTACTTAATATAAAGGCATAAATAACTAAAAGGAAGACTCAACAAACACAAGAACAAATAAATTATAAAATAGTCTAACTAAAGTAAACCTCAAACCATTGTTGACCTCGGCTATATCCTTTGTTGCCTGAACAGGATTTGATTTGAACTAAGTGTACAATCTCCGCATTTAGCACTTTATTATGAGGCTATTGGTTTACTGTGCCCATTGTGAATGAGTGGGGCTGAAACAAAAATTGTTTGAAGCAACCAACTGCTAGTAATGCGGAATATTCTCAAGTACTCAGTACTGAGAGTTGAAAACTTCGGAGAGCTTCTTAAAATCCAAAGATTCCATACCGGGGGACAAAAGAACGGCAGCACCCACAGCCAAAGCAAGAACTGTTAAGGTTAAACAAGACGTGCATCCATGGCTTCGTGAGACTCTTCCTAAGATTATCTTGCAATATTTATCCGCATCCTTGAAGTATGCGTGTCGAGCAGCATCAGTCTCTGAAGCCAATACTTTCTCATTCTGCGTCCAAAAATAGTTACATCATTACATACCATGTCCAAACATTCTGCTACTTCAGTACAATAAAACACAATTCAACCAGTCCATGTCACAGTGTTTGAAAGCAATTATTAGAAACTACCTTTTGCTTAAAATTTTTCAAGGTATCCCTCAGTGACTCATAAGGAGACAATTTTGCTGATTGCTCCTTCCAATCATCGGAAAGCTTCTTCAGAGCTGAAACGCTTGCTTCAATGTTGTCTTGATAAACTTTTTCCTGTTCATATAAAACAAGGAATAAGATCAAAGAAGTAAATCTAGTTTCATGGTTGTGTTAGATAATAAGCTCAATGGGGATGACTTATGTTTGTTGAGGGAGTAATTGATTGTAAGTAACATTTTAGCAGGATTTGGCAGAGGTTGGCGGCCGTGAAGAGAGTGGCAGAGATGATTTAGTTAGAGATTAACACTCTCAGCCTTTCTCTAATAAAAGACCCATTACCTATCAGATTACCATTTATCTCAGAAACATCCAAGAAATTGTCTCTTATAATAAGTTGTCTTGCTCCATCCAAAAAACATCAATAGCTTGCTTAAATAGAAGAGAGTAAGCTTTAAGACAAAAAACACTCACCCATTGCTTGTAGCATTCTGTGTTTTGACTCAAACACCAAACTAAAATACCAGCTGCTTCTTTAGATAACTCGGGATTGTCTGAAAAATACAACATGTTTTACAATACACTCGGCATTTATTTCATCAAAAAGGAAATGAGGCACAAATAAAATAATAAAACCAGGTTTGCGTACTTTCTCCAGCTGCTTTGATAGCAAAATTGAATATCTGCAGCGAAACTTGTTTCATTGCTTTACTTCCAGTAGAACCTCCAAGAGCCACCTCTTTCAGAGTGGCATACACGGCCTCAAATCTTTCAGTAGCCTACATGTAAAAGCAGCAGCATATTGATTTAAATTTTGAAGATTTGGAGCTATGATACACTTAAATGCAAACATATAAAGCCAGCTGAACATATCTACCTTTACTCTAGTCGAAGATGGAGGGAAGCTAACCCGGAGCAAAATTTCAAATGCAGAAGGAGGAATTAAACGTTCCCCTTTTCTCACAGCACTATTTACTAAAACAGGCCGGGCTTTCGGGATAGACAAAATTCTGCCATCAAATCACAAAAAACACAATGGTGGTGATGACAATAGCAATGATGAGTTAGGGATATAAATAAAATAAGGGTAACAATGTTTTCATACTTTTCCACCAGCTGCAAAACCAAATCCCTGGATTGGGGGTTACCACTTTTGCCAATCACTATGGGTAGGAGATTCCGTGCCCAAGCATACAAACCTACTGAGAGATCCCCTACAGAGGCCTATACAGAAATATGAACCATTAACAAAATGAAAGGAAAATGATGCTACATTTCTCCTTTAAAAGTCAAATAACTCAAATTTTAGGGGATTGGTAATAAGTTATCGTTATTTTGGCATCTATGCCTAACCTGAGCGATCATCCATACAATCACTGGAAGCTTATCTTGGCCTTGATACTTTGTGTTCTCCCTCAATGTAGGCAACACAGTTATTAGAGCATCTGGCTTTCGGCGCAATACCATTGCTAAAACAACAAACATGGCAACCTGCAGGTAGTATGAACTTAATGTTTGTTTACAGCTGAAAAGAATAGCAGAAAGAATAGTATATATAATCAAGTAAAGGTTGAATGTGATTTAGGAACCAAAATTACAAAAAAAAAAACTTGTCAAGACATTTTTTGTACCATCAATCAGAAGATAAACAAACTACAATGAACACAAGAACGGTATAAATCAAACATAACCTAATGCATATTCAAATAGAAGCAATTGTTTCATTTGCAAGTGCAAGAGAGAATAATGAAGCAAAACAAACTGACTCGCTAACACACAAAAGATGGTGATCTAAGAACATGGATATTTGACCTCCTATGTCACTAAATGCCCATTCCGCAAAGGGAAAAAAGGATAAAAGAAAATTTACGTACATTATGTGTGTGTCGTGTGTCAGCCATATGCCTCTAGAGCACCTATTTGTGTTATCTGTCTTGATATTCACTATTCATTCACTAGGGGTGTAAGTGTCAAAGAAGATCTTATAGAAATTGGAAACATAAATTGAACTAACTAAATATATAACTTTGTAGCATCGCTTCCTGCAGTGTTTATGCCATAATCATTTGAACAATTAGAAGCAGAGATTATCCTATCAAAACTAACATCTAGTTACAAATAAATAAATTAATATTGATAGATCAAATTGCACTAAAAGAATTTCAAAGTCATGCACCAACCATGCATCCCTATTGCGTTTGGTTTGAAGAGACTATTCGGATTTATAAATGGCCATGTGTTCACTAACTAATCATGCTTGACAAAATTATTTAATTGACCCTCTTAACTTTTCAGTACATAGGTTATTTTACAGTCCCCTCGATAGAGTTGCAGGGTGAATAGACAGCTAACTCATCACCCCAATTGTATTTGGTTAAAAGAGAATATTGCAATAAAAATAGGAAGATGTCCTTTATTAATTGATCAAGCTTCGGGACAAAATTGTTCAATTGACCTCTTAGCTGTTCAGACATGGGTCTTCCAGAGACTTCCCTTAATAGACAGCTATTCTGTATTGAAATTTCTCTTTTAGCTTAGTTTTGTTTCAATTTAGTGGGTGACCTTCTATCTCCCAACACAAGCAACTTCCACTATCCAAAAATCAAAAGAAGAATAAAAACCACTAGTTCTAGACACAGACAAGTATTCAGTGTAATACCTGAGATTTTGAAGAAACTTGCTGCACAGCTTTTTTGGAACCCTTTGTCGCAGTTTGCTGGCTACCCAAGTCAGCAAGAATGCTATCTAAAGACCAAAGCAGAAAGGAACTAAGTGCCTCAGGAGACCGGTGGTTGATCCAGTCAATCGATGTTTTATATACAGCTTCAGATATGTGAGAAAGTGGCATCTAGCAAAAAGGAAATTCATCAATAAACTTCATAGGAAAATATCAGAAACTAGAACCAAGATTCTGAAAAAAACACTAAAAGATAGAACATGAACAGCTGTATAATAACTACAAATATTCGTCAAACATTAATATCCCATAAAATGACAAGAACGAGACTCGGTACTATGATTCTGTAACTGGTGAATGAATGCTTTTCAATAACTATGATTCTCAAATCATAAATCACCAATAACAAGACACAGTACTGTTCATCATGATAGAAAAAGGTAACAGATTTAGGAAAAGTCTTCCTTGACTAACAATATTAAATTACCAATTTTAAAATAGTAAATACAGTATACGGTACAATATGCAACAATATCACAACAGATTTAGTAAGACAGATGAAAGTGGGAAAACGTCCATTGGATGCGAATGATATTTGAAATGTTGCTTCCTAGTTTTCCGCTTAGGAAAGTGTTAATTCCCGTTTGCATTGATCTAAATGAGTTTCCAGACAGACGCATAGTAGGAGACCTCAATTAAATTTCACTACACCAAAGACACTTCACAATTCATATATACGAAGAGAAAATTGATAGCATAACAAACAATGTAATAAGTTAAAACAAACAGTTACAAGTAACAATAGAAAGTATAAAGCAATATAACTAAAATATATATGAAGACCATGGCACTCACTATAAAGCATTCATATACCCTGAAAAGTTACACAAAAGTTCATTCCACGAAACCAATTGGAGCTAAATCAGGGCTTTTGCTATTGACATTGCAGACAAAACACATACAAAAACTGTTATATTTCATGACAACTACATTAAAAAACTGCTAACGTGTTACTTTAAAACATGCTGGCAGCTAACTCCAATTTATTTCACCATAGCGCTTCCTCACAGGATTTTACTACATATTTATTTTGAAAAGAAAGCAACGTCCTTTTAACATCAGATCTTATTGCTTCAGTCGTTTCTTGTTCAGTTCTATAGTCTGCGCCCACTGTCGTATATCTCCGTCAAATGTTCAATTTTCATGTAGACACTGCTTGAACAGGACCGATGACAGCAAATAGTCCGTACCTTTTACCAATATGTTGCCACAGATCCCGGGTGCTATCATGATTCACACAGACAAATTTCAAAGTCTATATGCATGCCACATTCCATAATAACCTAAACACTTCAGGATCATTAAGCTAACAAATTGAAATTCTTTATATAAAATTTACCTAGAAGAAAACAATAAGAAAACAAGGAACTCAACACTCACATCAGTGATCTTAGCAACAGTTGACTCCCTGAACAACTTCACCCAGGGAAACTGAGATGCGGCCACGGCAGAAAAAGCACGTCCAAAATAATCAGCGAACCGCATCATCAATATGTCCTGCTGCGTCTCGAACGATGCCTGAAGTGAAAACAGACAAAAATTCAAAAGCAAACTAAGCGAATCGAAACGTATCGTCTTGCTGATCCAACAGATCAAACCGAAAACACAAAACCCAAAAATGCGCGACTCAATTGACAATGTCCTACCGATATATCAACGAGGAAAGCGCCCAGATCAGCAGCGTCGATCTTCGCCGCCGCCTCGGCCACCGTAACTTTAGGCTTTTTTGGCTTCTTCTGCTTCACCTTTTTCTCCTCCGCCTTCCCGTTCTCCGTGGAATGCTCCACATTCTCGTCGTCTTCGTCATCTTCTTCGTCATTTCGAGACCGGTGCTTTGATCTGCCCGGCGCGACATCGTCGTCGTATGCGGCATCGGCTGCTTTCCGCGCCTCCAGAATTTTGCGGCGGCGATCCTCCGATTGCAGTTCCAGTGACCGGAAAACGGCATCGGAGCCGGACAAAGTCCCGTTTGGAACGAGCTTGTTGGAATTAGCTCGAGAATCGGAGCCGTTGGCGGTGTTGTTGGTTTTCTTCCTCTGTTTCTTAGCGTAGGTCACCTTCTGCCAACCGTGGTCGGAGCCATTAGAGATACCGTTAGATTCGGCGTGCGCGGATTCCGAGGCTGCTGCGTGCTTTTCCTCCATTAGCGTGAATGGAACCGTGATTTTCTGTGGTCTTTATCGCAGGTAAAATGCGAAGGGGAAATAAGGGAAAGTGATGGAAAGGAAGAGAAAGGGAAAGGAAAACGTAGAAGGAGAAGAAGAATTTCCAAAAGACAATTTTTATTTTTTTCAAACTGTTGACTTCCGATAATTGACCTCGCTCTCGCCCTCGAATAACGGAAATGCCATGGGGTAGTTGTGTTGAAAGGAGCACGTGTTTCGTCAAATAGGCTCTTAACACGTGTAAAACTTCAATCTGCATTGGTACTATCCTTATTTGGTTGGAAGACAATCATTAAATAATAATCTTATCTCAAATTTTATTCTTAAATGTAATATTCAAATATTTGTTATTATATGCTTCCCTCTGGTTTTATTCTTTCTAAAAAAATATTTATCAAAATCTTAATGTATAATCTTAAACCCTAATAATTATAAAATATTAAAATTATTTGCAAATAGTAACAAAATTGTTGATGTTCTTTTTTTGTTATAATTTTACACCATTTAAAATAATTAGCATTCTCAACATCGACATGTTTTACCTAAATTCTTTCTATTTAACTTACTAACTACCAAAATTAAAATTAGTATAGCTTAACAAAGTACCTTTACAATACCATATATATAGTGAATTAGTTTTTCAGATGCATTTATAATCTTTAACAAGCACTATTTATAATGTTAACACTAGGCTTGTTTAAAAATTTTTCATCAAAATAACATTCATGTAATTATTTTTACCCATATAATCTGTTATTAATAGTGTCTACTCAAAGAACATGATTTACTGTTTATAATCAAAACAAATAATGGGATTATGATATTCGTTTTGTATTCTAAAAAAATATGTTAAAATTTGATTTGTTTTCGTATTTTTAAAATAATTAAATAATATAGAAAAATAACAAAAAATATCATAATATTGCATCAAATCTTATAAATTTAAAGATAACAAACGAATTTGTCAATTGCATTCGAATTCATTTCAATCTTGATGGAGAATACTCACACCAGAGTATTTGATCTTTTAGATTTTTTAAATTGAGTATATATATATATATATATATATATATATATATATATATATATATATATATATATATATATATATATATATATATATATATATATATATATATATATATTATTTTTCTTAATTATTTGTGTAACATCCCAAAATTATATATAGCAAACAATTATAATACTAGAAAGCAATCGGAGTCATCAGATGATAGTGTATCAATATACAGTCATCCAAAATCAGAGAAATTTAAAAGCTTTACACAGTTATAAAGTCTTTCAAAATACATGAAGGAAGTTAAATGAAATAGGCTAAGAGCTAAGTAGGAAAGTCTAGGTGCTAGGAGCTGAGCCATCTCCCTCCAATGCCTGCTCCAAAGGGGTGTCATCTACTGGCTCTGCTCACATCCAAAGTTGGATGATCATCGCAATAATGAAGAACCAAAAACATACAAAACACACAAACATACATTGCAAGGATGAGCTAGTATTCAAAATATAAACATTTTCAATGCATTTTCAATAAACAGAGCATACAACAACAATAAATCAAACCTAGTAAATCCTAATTGACCTAGACTCGTCCGGACTAGGAATGAATATTGATCTTGGGCAGGTTGTGCACTTGTGGTGGACTCTACTGCTTTGCAAAGCCATTGCCGAGGGGTTTCATCCGACCACACACAAGGCGAGTCCGTTACCGCAGAATAGACCTACAGTGGAAGCGTCTACCCTAGGACTTCCCACTACTCTCACCGCCCGCGTCGATCCTCTCTATTTGAGATTGAAAGACCGTCAGAGTATTAGGGATAACCTCCCTTGAAGGAGCCTCAATATTCATTCATACACTAAAGTGATCTCACCTAGAGATCTTAGAATAATTCTCAAAGTCCATAATCCATATTACCAATCTTGTTTCACTTCACCAACCTCATCCAATTAATCATACAACATCAACCAAATCATCAAAACAACGCACACATTACATATTTTCACAAAAACCTCACTTATTAACACAAATATCTTTTAATATTTAATTACTAATACTAAAGTAGTTCAAATGGCTTGGAGACCCTCACCAATGGATCCGGAAGGGTCAAAAACCCCCAGAATGACATTAAGAACGTCCAAAACGGACATCCGGAACCTCCCAAACTATCACAAACAAAAGCAACAGCAGAAACCTGCGCCCAGCGCCATTTAGGGGCGCCCAACGTGAATCTCTGCTGAAAAACAGCAGGAAATGACGCCCAGCGTGAATTCTGCAGATTTTCTGCAGAATTTTGAGGAACTCACACCCTCGAAATCTGTTTTAGGTCCCTTGGTGAAATTCTAACCTCCCTAACACGAAGTATGGTTGATTTTAAACTTGTTTGAGGGTTCATACATGATCTTAGCACTCATCTCTAACAATTATGCAGATAATTTGGATCAATTCACACAATTTCCATTACTTAAGAGTTCAAACTCACATCTCCCATTTGTATTCTGTTTTTAGTTGAGTTAAGGTACCTAACAAGTCAAAAATGACTTACCTAAGTGATCCGAGTGGTCTAAAACTACCCCTAACCCCTAATTCACGAAATCACTACCCAAGTTCCCTAAATTGACTCAAAAGCTAAAATTGACATAACCATGTACTTTAAATCTGCAGAAACTAAATCCTCACTCTTAAACCATAAAATTCACATCATACCATTCACAATTGGTCACATATCAGTTCATATCAAACACAACTCATATAACATCAATTTTAGCACATACACTTTTTCATCCCGTTCAAAAATGAAGCAATTCTTCACTCAATTTATACATGCATCAAATTGTAATAAGTCGACCTAAAGATCAAACAAGAATGCAATTATTTTTCAAACCAGAATTTAGATCCTAGCTCCCCTTACCTGGAATTCCTAAAGTGTAGCTCAAGATGGCTTCTAGGTTTCCTTACACTGTCAAAGTTTGCCCCCCCAACCCTATGGATCACAAAATGGTGATTAAAACAACTTTCATAACTGAAATTGGAATGGAAATTGAAGGGAGAAAATCAAGAGTACATGCAATCAGCAGATTGCATGCTCTATAATTCAAACAGTGGAGAAACTAAAAGAGAAGAAAAGGAGAGTATCTTACCCCTTTTTGAAAACCTAAAAGTAATAGGTGTGAACTGGAACCCTTAGCTTCAAGGTGATTTAGATGGCTACAGGAAAGAAATTAATGGTTCAGTGTGAAGAATTTGTAGAGAATGCATTAAGGAAGGAAGGAGAGTTTGAAGAAGAGTTGATGGTTGCTCAGATAAGAAGAATCAACAAAAATCTGATTTCTACCTAAAGTAAACAAATAAATTTTTATTTATTACATTTTTTTTCTCAATTGTGGCCATGTGTCAACTCCAATTAATAAAACATTTTCAAGTCTTTACAATTTGTCTTTTATTTAATTATTATTCTTATTTGATATTTTTATAATAGTATTTTTTTAATATTTGATGTAACAACTTAAAATATAACATAAAAAGGTACATACTTTTTTAATTTATAGTATAACCAAGACATACAAAGATAATAATAAAGAGTTTTTTATCTAATTTTCCAAACAACTAAGTAGTCTTGAAATACATTCAAACTAATGGAGAGAATAACAATACATCACATATATAATTTATCCATACATAATTATCTATTGACTCGTCCTTTAATAGATTACTAATGGTTAGTCTCATTGTCATTTGTATCTCTATCTATTCTTGCCACTATTCCTGCCATAACAACGATCATTACAAAAAAGCACATAAAAATCAATATAGAAAAAAAAGGTAAGCTAAAAACTACTAACATTTCTAAAGTATTAAAAATTCATAATAATGCAATTCTTAGTATAATGGAATTCAAAATTATACAAATTCTACAGGAGATCATAAACGAAGTATCATGATCGACCTTTATACTATACGATTAACCAGACACTTGACTACATGATCTCATGACTGACTGCTTGATTGTATGGTTTTGATTAAAGAAATACTATCATCAATCACTATACTAAACAATTAATTGGCCACTTGATTGTATGCTTTGACCACTATATTACACGATTAACCGACCATTTGACTACAGGTTAAAACCATTTAGACGTCCTTATTTTCGTAAGGTATTCCCAATTTGGTCCCCTTCTTTTAAACCTTCCTAATTGAGTCCTTATAAGTGCTAATTTCAAACAAATTAGCCCTTGCCGTTAAAAATCGTTGACGGTGTTAAAATTGTGCAGAGGTGAGTAGATGACGTGGTTAAAATTCTCCTTTTAAGGTGTTAAAATTTTGCAGAGGTGTTAAAATTGTGCAGAGGAGAATGGGAAAAATTTGTACACCTCTGCACAATTTTAACACCTCAAAAGGAGAATTTTAACCACGTCATCTACCCACCTCTGCACAATTTTAAAACCGTTAACGATTTTTAACGGCAGGGGCTAATTTGTTTGAAATTAACACTTATAAGGACTCAATTGGGAAGGTTTAAAAGAAGGGGACCAAATTGGGAATACCTTACGAAAATAGGGACGCCTAAATGGGTTTAACCTTTGACTACATGGTCTCAATCCCATTATCATTCCATGATCGTTCATATAACATATCCACATTCATATACTAGACATGATCATTCTAATCATAAATTCAAGCTCAAACGGTAAATCCCTACCATCACATTAGAAACTAATTCTTCCTTTTCCATTCATACAAAGCACAGTATAACATCAATAGATTATATTTTTCCAATAGATTGTTGACATAAAGCCTTGGCTCTACTTAATCCTAGCATACACAATCATTTCTAACAGACAAATCCAACCCTCACCCTTATTCCAACATAATAACACATGTATACTACCAAAGGATGATTATTTGTAAATTAACTCAAGAAATCATTATTAACACATTAGTCTTAGGGGAACCATCATGTGCAAATGATATGAAAATCATGATAAGGTTGCACACAATTTGTGGCCACTAGCCTTGTCCTTCACATATAGATTGGTTGAGCAAGATAAGAAAGATGGGCCAAACCAGTAGTTGACATCGAGCTCTGAATGAGTAGTCAGCCCAGGTCAACTAAACATGGGCCAAGGAGTCATCTAGGCTCGTTTTCCACTCATATAGAACATGGTCATTCACTTTCAACATTCAACAAAGATCAAACTCGTTTCACTACATTTCACATACCGGAGAGAGAACAAAGTTGGTTTAACCGACACAATAGAGAAAAAAAGAAGAGAAAGAAGAAAATGAGGACTGATGAAGTACAATGGACGACAAGGCGAAGATGATGACATATCTGCTATCGACTTTCTACTCATGAGACCCTTCCAACTCCAACACCATCTCCAAAAACACTTCCCTTGACGATATCAATTCCACCTCCTTCGATCTCGATCAATACACAAACCTCATGGTAAAATCGTATCTCTCTTCTTCAATTAATCACTCTCATCACAAAACAAACTTGGACTAATTAGAATTGAACTTTCACTCGATTTCATTGAACAAATGAATGAATTATGCAGGTGTACAAGTCTAATTTGGAAGGGTTGCTTCAACATCTTGCTGAAATGATTGATGAAATAAAGAATTTCGTCACCAACTTGCAAATGCTAGTCTACGAGAATTACAACAAGTTCATTAGTGCCACAAACACTATAAAGAGGCATGTATACACATAACCCTCCCTCACTTTGCTTTATCGTGTCAAAATTTTCTGCATCTAATGCTTGCTTTTCGAATAGGATGGAGAGTAACATTTCAGGGATTGAGGCGAATGTGGAACACATTTCACTACAGGTCTGGAACAATTTTGTTTGAAGATGTTGAGCAGCAGAAGTATTTCGCTAAGTGAGTCTTTTTGTGAGGAGAATGATGTTGAGCGTAAGGATTGCTGCTGAGCATCACCTTTTGCAAAAGGTTTGACGTTGAGTGTTAGGATTGTGTTGTTGAGGGCCACCTTCTGTACGAAGCCTAGCGTTGTGTGTCACCTCTAAGCGCCAAAGTGTATGTTTGTTATTTTCTTCTTCTTTTGTTGTTTGAAATAAATCTTTGATGAATTTGATATATGTTTATAGTGTTATGTATTATCATTTGTGGTGATGATATGACATTGGACAAGTATGGTAATGATGTTGAGAGAATTTCAAGGAGAAATTTTTTGTGGTGATGATCTTAGGGTATGCATTCACATATGAGAGGTTAGAAAGGAGATATCCTGAACTCTAATATCTATTCACACTTAAAAAGAGTATAATGAATTATGTGGTGAGAGTCAAAGGAGGTCCTAACCATTAGATTGTTGATCCTAAGCGCAAATGGGGCTAACCTTGTAGGTGGCAAGGAGATAACCCCTTTGTTTATGACTCTATAAAGTATAAATATCACTACAAGTGAATGCCTACGTTGAAATCCTATGTCAAAAATATGTATCTAGATAGTTGAGTCTAATATCAACTCTTTGTGTGAATATGATTCGTTGTATGTTATACATGTTTAGTGTATAAGTGGTATTTTATAATTATATTAGGTCAACTCTTTTGTACATTAGTTTATCCTTTCTTCTATATTGTTCAGTTTGTGTTTTTTTTTTTTACAATGATTGCCTTTGCTAGTGTAAACAAATGAGAGAACACATGTCATTCTATCTTAGATAAGGAATATGTGTTAAAGTATCTCTAGCACAAGACATTTATGTAACAAAGTATTTTTTTTCTTGATAGTCTAATAGTGATTCTTAATTTTTTTAAATATATTTTTATTTTTACGGTTATTTAGTTTCAATAACTATATTAATACTATATATTTTACATTGAGACAATTTGTTTTATTTTATGAATTTTATAATGTCTTATTTTATTAAATTAAAATATTACAACGTACAGTTAATTTTAGAAACATGAATAAAACTGAATTTTCATTTTTAAAATTAGGAATAAGATACTCAATCCTCTGTTTGCCCCCACCCATTATCTTTTATACATTTACCCAGACACTAATTAATTAAACAAATCAGTAATAAATTTATTAATTGCAGAATACTTATTTCATTTAAGTAACCATTAATGCATGTCCATGTAAATAAAAATAAATAAATAGTAATAAATTTTTATCTATAATGGAGTATAAATAGGTAAATAGTAACTTAGGAGATAAATCATTCTTAATAACTAAAACAAAAATGGTGTTCAGATTCCAACTCCGCCCATATCTTTTTGTCTCATGTTTCTTTTCATTCTTTACGTTTCCAACAAGGCGTGCCTTTACATTCAAGGTAAAACACAGAATTAATATCTGATAACTACTCCCATAATCTCAACTGTTTCATTTTCCTAGTAAAGTCCTTCACTATTACATGTCTGCCCGTGATAATGATCATATAAAAAAATAATTTTCATAATGAATTCTAGAAAAAAAATACTGAACTATATTATAATTAATTGTACTATATTATATTAAAAAGAACTCAACCATTTTTATTATAACTTAAATATACTAGTTCAGTTTTAATAAATTTTTGATTCAGTTAAATGCAGTTGTACCATTTGATAAGTTGCTTTTAGTGATATTTTAATTATTATGAAAGTTAATTTTTATAGTTAAATAAAAAATAGAAGGAAAAATAAATAAATGTAAAATATGTAAGAAATTGTTAAATGTTAAAATAATAGTCTCTTAGTTCATTTTTAAATATCTAAAAAAAAATTGGAAGGACAAACTTGGTTTACTTTTCGCGACAAATACGAGAGACCAAAATCACTAGTGGACAAACGTTGTTGGTTATTTTGGGCTTTTAACGTCACATATGGAACCGACGTCTATTCAAGTGACGTTAATTACACATCGGTCAGGATATAATCGACGTCTACGTAGACGTCGGATGTGTACATCATCGACGTCTACATAGACGTCGGACATTGCTACAATAGACGTTTATATAGACGTCTGTCTTGACGAGATGCGACGTCTATACGCCCTGGAACGTTTTATCCACTAGAACTCATTGGACGTCAGTTTGTGCACTGACAGACGTCTGTTGCCGTCTATTTTGCATTAACCGACGTGTTCTGGGTGTTTTTTTAAAAAATATTTTATTTTTCCAATAAAACCACACCTGAAAATCAGAAAACTGACCCAGAACAATTACTTATAATAAATGTTTGTGTTTCAGCTATAATTCAATCAAAGATAAAAAATATGAAATTATAAACTTAAACTAAACCTAAGTAATGTTCAACAACAAATATAAGTCTTCCTAGTTCCAATTTTGCAGAAGATAAGTTGTCCACTCCTGCCTTAGCTGCTTTATGGTGTCTTCGGGTAAAGGAGATAAATTGTTGAAGCGCTGCACAATTAAGAAATATTCATTATGGTTTGATATATGTTCAAAGAAAAGTATTGATTTCTGATGTTTTCAAAGTAAGCATGATTATTATCTAATTCCAGTCATCTGTAATGCCAACTCGAATGATGGTCTTAATCCAAGACATCACATAGTACCCACATTCCCATGAATCTAGCTGCTTGTTACACTAAAATGACAAACTAAATATAGTCAAGAATTAAGATCATTGAATAACGTAGTAAATGAATTAAAACTATAAATTCACCAAACCTTTGGATACAAGACTTGATTTAGCTGACCTCGAGATTTACCCATTACTCTATTTACATTAAAACACTAACTAATATTAATATAAGTATCAAATCATAAAAAATTAAAGCCCACATGAATTTCAAAGTCATTTTTGGTGAAGCACTTACCCTTGAAGCATGTTTCTCAAGTCATTTTTCATCTTCCTTTACAGCGAACATAAGAATACAACTGTATATTTTTTGGGAATGAGGACCAACAGCTACCAGTAAGCCCTGTTCGGAACATCATAAATAGTTAGTAAACTAATCAAGTAAACTTTAATTACCTTTTACATAAAACAACACATACCCATCAATGTATGACAGAAGGTATACGTCTCTGTTTGACTCAGCCATCCATGTTTGCAAATAATTTTGTTTGGTTTCAACTGTGTTACCACAACGTTGAATGGTCTGAGGTTCAACAAATCCGTAAAAAGAAGACCGACCTTGGTCTACAATGATTGTGTCCATGTACCTATAACAACAAAGTTAAGTTGTTACAAACTAGTAATCTAAATAAAACTATTATGGTAGACAAAATTAACTATCTGACATGCACCATAGTTGAATAATGGAAATATTTAACATCTTGTCTCCCGCAATGATCTCAGATACATCATTGAATGTGATATATACTGCCATATGGGAGGAGACCAAATACTCTTAAATCCCAGTATATTTGTATTGATCCTTTGTTGAACTTGGGAATTCTTGACATTAGTTTTGCTATTGGATCATCCTCCACTTCAGCCATGTCATCATATTCAGGTATTGGTGCCTCATGCATCGGCTACTTTTGAGGACGTGTGAACTGAAGATAAGATTTTCAAAGTTATGAACAAATATTTTTAAATGAAAATATAAAATTAGTAATGATAAAAATATTATACCTGTTGTGTAGCAATGTGTGTGATAATCAATGCTCTAGGCCAGGCTAAAAAACTTCCTATGGCCTCCCCAACAAAGTGAACTTCTGGAGTGGGTACAGGCACCTGAGTGTCATTTAAGGTTCTTTGCATCTTTTTTAACAGAGAACATACGTTTCAACCTAGGTATTATAGGCAAATACCACATCACCTTAGCAGGTGCACCATCATTACCTTCATCAGTAGTGTTTCTGTCATATTTCTTTTTAAAACGGCTTAAACCACATGTTGGACAATACTTTAGCGAAGCAAAATCCTTTATGTACAAAACACAATCATTGGGACAAGCATGTATCTTTCGATATTCAAGACCCATTGGACATAAAAAAAATTTCGCCTCGTAATTACGAATAGGTAGAGTATTATTTTTTGGAAGCATCTCTTTCAATAATTCCAACAACTTTATGAAACTTTTATCGGTCTATCCGTTCCTTGCTTTTAAACTAAACAACTTCAAATTTGCAGATAGATGTATAAAGTTTGAGCAGCCTGGGTACAGCGATTGCTCTGAATCATTGATAAGAGAATCATACAAATTAGCTCATCCAAAGTTATCTTCACCAACATCACGTATCATGTCTTCTAAATGATCACTCGTTCATTCTTCCACATAATTCGTTCCTCGTGACGTGGTAGGCTGGTCCAGTACTTCTCCATGCCAAGTCCAAACGGTATAAGTTCTCATTATGCCGAACATGAATAGATGGCCATGCAAATTGCCTAAGTCTTGTCATATTTGATTAACACAACGAACACAATGACATAAATATGTCCCGTTCACAGACTTTGCATTTTCTTTAACATATTGCAAGAACACCGAAACACCTTTCTCATATTCTTCAGAGATGCGACGTGCATTCATCCAGCTTCGATCCATACTATGTCCGTAACATACTTCATCAGTTTCAATTTTTTAACTACAAGGTTAGGCCCTACCCATTTAGAAAAATTATTTTTCATAAATTGCTAAAACATGTGCAAAGAAGTCTACATCATAAATTTGGTAAAATTTCGGCAACAATTCGCAATGGTCTCCGAAATACACGAAATGAGAGTAGTCAAGGATGACCACAATCAAATATGCATCCAAAGAACAACACAAATAATGAACCGAAATTTCATCAGTCTTATGCATAAACTCCAACGTACATGTTATAGCAAATTTATGAAAAATAATTTTTCCAAACTGAACAATCGGACAATTATAATAACACAACTAAACTTAATCACATGCCAATTATAATAACACAACTAAACTTAATCACATGCATATATTAAAAATCTTCAAACACATGCATACCTAAAACTCAATATCAAATCATACAAAAAAAGCCAATAAAATGCATATTCACTAATTAAGTTTTCAACAAAGAAGCTAACCTTTTTAGAAGATTAAATAAGAAATAGAGGGAAATGAAGGAGTGCACGTCCAATAATAGGTCAGAAACACAGGCCAAAAACACTCCAAAACGCAACCCAACAAGACACCAGAAACTACAACTAAACGCAACCAAATCTAATTTTAATCGGTTCAAATGAAAGATTTTTCATCAAAGACTAATTCAATCGGAGCAAAACTAAATTTAAACGGTCCAAAACAGAGAAAACGAACCTCCAAATCAATGCCGCAACAGAGAAAAGCTTGAGGAAGAAGATGATGAATAGTGGTTACTACTCGCGGGTTCGTATTCTGAAGTATAATGTACTATAGACGTCGGTTCTACTTGGTGTCAGATGTCTATAATGTTATAGACGTCAGTCCTCTCACTAATTTGATGTCTTTTTGAATTAAATATTAATATTGGTGTGGATTATAGACGTCAGATCCATGTGAAACTGACGTCTAATTGAACTCTGCAGTCCTATAGATGTTCGTTAGCTCGTAGCCGACGTCTATATGGCGGAATAATTATTACAATTTCACTTAATTGT
Organism: Vigna mungo; assembly: GCA_036885675.1. Lineage (NCBI taxonomy): Eukaryota > Viridiplantae > Streptophyta > Magnoliopsida > Fabales > Fabaceae > Vigna > Vigna mungo. Next base: position 21,990,736 of record CP144700.1, on the reverse strand, counting down.
CAGGCTAGGCCGACGTCTATATGGCAAAACATTAATGACACTCAACTACCTGTCAGGTTATAGACGTCTGTTGGGAGACACCCGGCGTCTATATCGCGACTATTTAGCAACCTGCCAGACCTATAGACGTCGGATGTGGTCAGCTCGACGTGTAAACTAAACTATAGACGTTGTCGTACTCTTATGCGACGTCGATATGACGACTATTCACCTACCTAGCAGACCTTTAGACGTTTGTGTGGATTATCCCCGATGTCTATAATGTATTAGACATCGGGTAGATCTGGCCCCGACGACTATATGCCCGACTTATTTACGAACTTGCCACCGGTCCTCATGTTATGTCAGGAAAACCATTAACCGAAGTCTATGGGGTGATGTTAAACAACATTTTTTCACTAATGAATGGAATAGAAAATATAGGTTCATATTGTCATTCACATCTTTAATAACTTATTTATTTATTTTTTTTACTTTTAATATACAAGATGTTAGGAACCAAAACTCAATATTTTAACCATAAATTATGATATTTATTGATAAGTTATTGAAGCACTAGAAAATACAGTCACCAAATGCTTATATATTCTTTTGTATTGTTAGATTAGTTTTGGTCAATAAATTATAATTTTAAAAGAGAAAAATTTCAACCTAGCAAAATATTTATCCTAATATAAAGGCGATTTTATCTTCAAATAAAAGTTTTCTAAAATAAAATCATCATTTTATTATTTTTACTTTATAAGTAATTGTTTTTTTAATTGAATTCTTTTCTGATTTGATATTTTTTAAAATTTAATCATATTGTAATTATGAGACTATCTACAAAATAATTATAAACTATTTATATTAAAATTATAAAAAGTATTTATATTTAACTTTATAACTATAATATATATATATATATATATATATATATATATATATATATATATATATATATATATATATATATATATATATGAGTTTTAGTAGACTAAAATACTCTTATATATTATGGATTCTAATATATAAATAATTTTCATCTCAAAACTAAAAAAAATAAGAAACCTCCAAATCCTTACTCACTCCTCTCTCATCCTTATTACTCTCAACCCTTTCTCTTTCATGTCTCTCACACTAATATTTTCTCTATCATCCCTACAGTAGTTCCAATTGAAAAAAAATCAGAAACACTCACATAATCCTTATCCACCTTCCTCACTTATCCAATTTTTTTTATCTCATCTTCATCCTCTCTCTCGCCCACATACAGTAATCCGTGATACCACAGTTTGTTGTTCTTGCTCTGTTGTTCATTTGTTTTTCACTTTAATAACAAAATAATTGATGAGGATGATGTTGATTTTTGATTGGAGGATTGTGTTATATCTTTTCCCTTCTGATTGTTATTAAATTTTGTTTTTAAATTTTAGAATTAGTAGTTTATCTCTAGGGAGATTTGATATTTTGACTATTAAGTTGTCCGAAAATATTTTCCAGTTGAGAAAAACCGTTACGGTTGAAAAGGGGTTCCCGAAGGGGTAAATCGTTGTCCAGAAAATGAATTTATGAAGTCAGCTCTTAAAAATAATTCTAAAAACATATTTTTCGCCGAAAACAACATTTTGGAATATACTTTTCACCCTTTGCAGATAACCAACATCAAAACACAATAGAAAACTGAAGCTGCTGCACATCGTACTAAATGATTTAACCGGAACAAATTATTTAAGAGAGTTATGAACAGAGAAAATTGTTATTGTTGACTCTTTCCCCTTATTCAGAAAAGAGACCATTACTCGTTCCCTTTAGAATGTTTCATATTGATAAGCATATTTTCATTTCATTTTTGTAAAAAAAAATAAAAATATTCTAACAAATTACACATATTCTAGATTTGAGTAAATTGCAGAATATTGAGTAGTTTCTAAGAAGAACTGCATTGATATACCAACTAATTAAAAATCAACCAGAAATTAGTAAACTAGTCATAATAAACTTGTTAGCTCTCAATTAGACCAGAAAATTACTTTCAAAAGTAAATCACATCATGTAAGTTTATTTTAAACAATTCACATCTCCAACTTGTTTGGTCAATAAACATTGTGGTCATTCTAATTTATCATTTGCCGTAAAAGTGAAATTAAGAAAAACAAAACGCACTGAATTTCAAATTGGAATTTAAACTTATTAAATTTATTACTATCACGCCCATAGTTTAACTTATACTCCTTTCATTTCTATGATTTTATCAAAATCATAAACATGATGATGTCATTCTGATTTATCATTTGCTGCAGAAGTGAAATTAAGAAAAGCAAAACGCACTGAATTTCAAATTGGAATTTAAACTTAATAAATTTCTTACCATCATGCTCATAGTTTAACTTCTAATCCTTTCATTTCTATGATTTTGTCAAAATTAGTATTACGAAACTAAATTTTTTGCAACTATTATGGGTTGATGCAAACATCTTTTCGTGAAATTTCTTGTTTTTTTCTTTAAGTTTTGAAATTATTGTAGACTTTAGTTTTTTTACAAATTTAATAATAATCAAAAGGGAAAAGATATAACACAATCCTCCAATCAAAAATCAACAACATCATAAACTATTTTGTTATTAAAGTGGAAAACAAATGAATGAACAAAGCAAGAGCAACAAATAGCGGTTTCACGGGTTGCTGTGTGTGGATGTGAGAGAGGATGTTGACGAGAGAGAAACAAATTGGATTAGTAAGGAAGGTGGATTATGGTTAGGTGAGTGTTTCTAATTTTTTTCAATTGGGACTACTGTAAGGATGACATAGAGAATATTGCAATGAGGGGAATGAAAGAGAAAAGGTTGAGAGGAATGGAAAATGAGAAGAATAAGGGATAAAAGAGAGAGAGGTGAGCAAGGATTTGGGATTTCTTGTTTTTTTTTTTAGTTTTGAAAATGAAAATTATTCAAATACTCTTGACTTTAAAACTTAAAATTCACAATATATAAAAATATTTTTATCTACTAAAACTCATTACACTTTATATTTATATATATATATATATATATATATATATATATATATATATATATATATATATATATATATATATATATATATATATATATTGTTTCGGTATAAATTGGGGGACCGAAAGATCTGACCTGGATCACGTCGCTCTCTGCCCTTCTGTCCGCTTCTTCTTCTTCTGGACCGCCCGGTTGATATCTGCTTCAACCGTCCGGTGTTTCTTCGAGCTCTGACTAAGAGGGGGGAGTACCTGAAAAGGCGCTCCGACGCTCAAGTTAGGCGTGAATGGAGAATTTGACCCTCTGTGAGAGAGGATTGATAGAGTTCGATAGCAAAGAGTGTGCTAAGGAATTATGAGTGAAGTGTATTTGGAGTGTGAGTAAAATCGTACCTTGTTTGGAGTCCTCCGGCCTTTATTTATAGGCTTTGAATTGATATAATATAAACAAAATATAAACAGAATAAAATATAATCTTACTTGACATATCTCTGCTATGATATCTTTGTTTGGATTTTATTTGTGCTTGCAATATATCTGGTTGATATATTTTTGTTTGGAATATATGTGGTTGATATATTTGTAAATCATTTATTCTGGCGCTGAGCCTCGAGCCCAATAAGAATTGGCATTGTGATGGGCTATTAGCCCTGTAAGGCCGGCCGTTGGGTTTAACCGACCGTTGGACTTTGAAGATATACTACCGTACATCATCCCCCCCAAGTCCGAGGGAAAGGGAGGGGTTTGCTCCTTCATGACCGAAGGACTTAATTGTGCCTGGCGCTCGGTGTAACTTTGTCGCATTGTATGCTGTGGCTTACAAGCGGGCGTATGCTTCCGATCAAGGTGTGTCGGCTTGAAGAAGGAGTTGGAAGAGATTCAGGCTGCCCATACTGTCTGCGCAAAAGACGCTGAAGAAGCTGCTAAAGTGATAGCGGATGGTCGGGCCCTGAACAGGCAGCTAGAGAAATTGAGTACTTGGATGAAGACCGAGCGAGATGATTTGTTGAAAGAGGTAATGGACACGGCGCCGGTCGGACTTTGTGTCCTGTAAGGTTTCTAGATTTGAGAAATCTAGCGGACATGGCGCCCGGTGGGACATTGCGTCCTGAAAGGTTTCTAGATTTGAGAAATCTAGCGGACATGGCGCCCGGTGGGACATTGCGTCCTGAAAGGTTTCTAGATTTGAGAAATCTAGCGGACATGGCGCCCGGTGGGACATTGCGTCCGGTCCTGCAGTGTAAAGATGAATTGCACATAGAATTTTGAACTGAAATACTTCATTGAAATCGTTGGGCGGAAGGAAATCTTTTCTTTAAACCTGCTTTTGAATCCAAACCTGTTTTAATAATCTGAAAGATATAACTGAGACCGGTCGGTTGAGATGCAACCGCTTTAGTAATCTGCAAGAGATATAATATTAGAGATATAATTGACACCGGTCGATTGAGATGCAACCGTAAGAGATATATATTGAAGATATAATTGAGACCGGTCGGTTGAGATTGTACGGCTTTAGTAACCACTTCTGCAAGAGATATAATATTGAAGATATAATTGAGACCGGTCGGTTGAGATTGTAACTGCTTTAGCAATCTGCAAGAGATAAAATATCAGAGAGATATATTGAAGATATAATTGAGACCGGTCGGTTGATTGAAACTGGTCGGTTAAGATGTAACCGCTTTTAGTAATCTGCAAGAGATATAATATCAGAGATATATTGAGACCGGTCGGTTAAGATTGTAACTGCTTTAGCAATCTGCAAGAGATATAATATCAGAGAGATATATTGAAACCGATCGGTTAAGATTGTACGACTTTAGTAACCGCTTCTGCAAGAAATATAATATTAGAAATATAATTGAGACCGGTCGGTTAAGATTGTAACTGCTTTAGCAATCTGCAAGAGATATAATATCAGAGAGATATATTGAGACCGGTCGGTTAAGATTGTACGGCTTTAGTAACCGCTTCTGCAAGAAATATAAATATAATATTAGAGATATAATTGAGACCGGTCGGTTGAGATTGTACGGCTTTAGTAACTGCTTCTGCAAGAAATATAAATATAATATTAGAGATATAATTGAGACCGGTCGGTTGAGATTGTACGGCTTTAGTAACTGCTTTTGCAAGAGATATAATATTAGAGATATAATTGAGACCGGTCGATTGAGATGCAACCGTAAAAGATATATATTGAAGATATAATTGAGACCGGTCGGTTGATTGAAACTGGTCGGTTAAGATGTAACCGCTTTTAGTAATCTGCAAGAGATATAATATCAGAGATATATTGAGACCGGTCGGTTAAGATTGTAACTGCTTTAGCAATCTGCAAGAGATATAATATCAGAGAGATATATTGAAACCGATCGGTTAAGATTGTACGACTTTAGTAACCGCTTCTGCAAGAAATATAATATTAGAAATATAATTGAGACCGGTCGGTTAAGATTGTAACTGCTTTAGCAATCTGCAAGAGATATAATATCAGAGAGATATATTGAGACCGGTCGGTTAAGATTGTACGGCTTTAGTAACCGCTTTTGCAAGAAATATAAATATAATATTAGAGATATAATTGAGACCGGTCGGTTGAGATTGTACGGCTTTAGTAACTGCTTCTGCAAGAAATATAAATATAATATTAGAGATATAATTGAGACCGGTCGGTTGAGATTGTACGGCTTTAGTAACTGCTTCTGCAAGAGATATAATATTAGAGATATAATTGAGACCGGTCGATTGAGATGCAACCGTAAAAGATATATATTGAAGATATAATTGAGACCGGTCGGTTGAGATGAACCGTAAGAGATATATATTGAAGATATATTGAGACCGGTCGGTTGAGATTGTACGGCTTTAGTAACTGCAAAATATATGAGATTGAGAATATAATTGAAACTGGTCGGTTAAGATGTAACCGCTTTAATAATCGCTTTAGTAATCTGCAAGAGATACGAACAAGGTTGGTGCAAGTGACGGCGAAACCCTAGAATTTGAATATTCGACGCCCAACATATATAATTGTATATACTTTCAAGCCGTGCTCTTTCTTTTGTCCTGAAAGTAGAGATATGAGGAAGCAAATTGCATGCAGATATATATAGTTGTTAGTTTCAAATATAACAATTATAGAATTTTGTTTTTTCTCTGGCTACTCCCTCTCTTGAAGTAGTAGAAACTGCTGCATTTGGTGAGGTTGCAGTCGTCAGTGAGGGGCGGGTTGGTGAGCTCTTGCGGATGATTCCCCTTCCGGCGAGGGTTTTCCATGCTTGCCGATAATGGAGGCGATGGAGTTGGCCTTGATTAAAGAAGATCTTCTGCTTTGGAAGAGAATGCGCGTAATACAAAGAGTACCGTTCTGTGCACGAGATTCTACTTTTGTATGGGATAAATCACCAATGGGTTGTGATGAATGGTCTCCTGAACCTGGAAGCTTTTGATTCTGAAACAAAAGACATATTAAAATATATATGTGCACTCGGAATACAGTGAGCGGAAGAGTGATTGTTAATGGAGGCGTAATTTGGTGCTGGATAAACTTGCTCCTAAGTCAGATGATGTAACCCATATACATTGGCATCCAAAATTGAAAGGAAAACCCTTTCGTGCGTCATTTACACGTATATCTTAATATATATCTTTTCAATATATCATATATTAAAGAGTTATTATAATTTCCACCGTTAGCATGAAATATGTATAGACGCACATTGCTCTCCCACTCTTAAGCCAAATCTCGTGACTTATAGACGCTGTTTTTCAAGTTTTAAAGGGAAACCCCTGTGACATGTGTCGGCATATATATATATATATACACATATATATCTTTAACGTCCATACTTGAAGTAGTTATTATAATCTCCACTGTCAGATTGGATATTGCATCAAATATCCATGCTTATAGGTATATCATATAATATATAATAAGACATTAAAACCATCTCTCAATATTTTTAATATTTGAAATAGTTATTGCAACTGTCACTTAGATTTTTAATCTTTTCCGTGGTTTGCTGTGCGGCTAGGCCAATATTCTAAAGAATAAAGATTTTCTATTATTTTATTTTTATATGAAATATAATACTTATCTTGTTGATGATAATCCAAGTTGTTTAGCTTGTTGATGACGATGATGTTGATAGTGATGTTTAAATTTTCTGTTGTTGATCCGAAGTAGCGACGTTGATGCCGAGAGCTTGTCTTGGTTCCTTGCGGCTTTCAATGGGATGCCCTCCGACCCCACGGTGGGCGCCAAAATGTTTCGGTATAAATTGGGGGACCGAAAGATCTGACCTGGATCACGTCGCTCTCTGCCCTTCTGTCCGCTTCTTCTTCTGGACCGCCCAGTTGATATCTGCGCGCTCCGACGCTCAAGTTAGGCGTGAATGGAGAATTTGACCCTCTGTGAGAGAGGATTGATAGAGTTCGATAGCAAAGAGTGTGCTAAGGAATTATGAGTGAAGTGTATTTGGAGTGTGAGTAAAATCGTATCTTGTTTGGAGTCCTCCGGCCTTTATTTATAGGCTTTGAATTGATATAATATAAATAAAATATAAACAGAATAAAATATAATCTTACTTGACATATCTCTGTTATGATATCTTTGTTTGGATTTTATTTGTGCTTGCAATATATCTGGTTCATATATTTCTGTTTGGAATATATGTGGTTGATATATTTGTAAATCATTTATTTTGACGCTGGGCCTCGAGCCCAATAAGAATTGGCATTGTGATGGGCTATTAGCCCTGTAAGACCGGCCGTTGGGTTTAACCGACCGTTGGACTTTGAAGATATACTACCGTATATATATATATATATATATATATATATATATATATATATATATATATATATATATATATATATTTATCCCATTTTACAAACAGGATTTTCGTAATACTTGGAGAAGGAGAAGAAATTTTATTATTTGATATTATTTTTTATTAAGACTTTTATTAATTTCCATATTATGAGAATATAATAGATATTAATAAGGCATGTATATGGTAAAGGACATGTATAATGTGGTCACAGTTAGTTTTTCTAAAATGATTGGAACATCTGGACGTCTAAAACGACTAAGAGTCTAAAATCTCGTCCCTTGAAATATTACTAAATTATTAACAATACTTCTCTGTAAACTTATTATTGGGAATACGACTGTGATCACTACTGAAAAGGATTTAAAATATTTAATGTTTCCATTTATTTAAAGCGAGCTTTTCAAATTTTATTATACATAATAGAAACACGCAAATAACATGTAAAATCATAACATATTAAAATAGATTCAAAAGTTCTTTTAAATTTAATACTTTATATATATATTTAAATCTATTTTGTGGTGACTAAGGAAAATAAATGAGTTTCACCATAAATAATAAAATAACCTAAGAATATCTCATCTTTATTTAAATTTCTAAAGTCATATTTCTCGTTATAAAAATCATATATTTACTTATGGTAAATTTTATCTTTTCATATTAATTTATCACTATATTTATTTATTTGTCATAAATATTTAAAACCAAACAATATAATTAAACAAATAAATAAGATCTTTATATATAAATAAATATAAATAAAAGTAAATAGAATTAATGTGCAATTGAGTATATATGACTATTATTATTTGACTCTTACAATTAAAAAATATTTATATCTCATTATACACTTATTCTATTAATTTATTTGTTTGTATTTATTTTCATATACTTATTTAATTATTCTTTTATATTGTATTTAATTATGTATTTTATATATATATATATATATATATATATGGGTTTGCTAACTTGCTTACGCCTGTTTTCAGTTGGTACATTTTAACAATGTGTATCGAATTTTAGTAGACAAAAATATCCTAATATATTATATATTTTAAGTTTTAAGGTTAACGATGTTTTAATAATTTTCATTCTCAAAACTAAAAAAAAAAATAAAAAAACCCCAAACCTTTGCTCACCTCCCTCATTCTTCTCAACCCTTCCTCTTTTATCTATGTCACTCCAAAATTTTTTCTGTCATCCCTATGCTAGTCCCAACTGAAAAAACACTCGCGGTTAAACAATTTGATTTTGCAAGAGTTGAGTCATTAGTATATTCGCCTTAGGAAAATGTTCATTCAAGTTCTCTTCAATTTTATCATCTTCACTAACCTATCATTTCATCATCTGCGGATGTTGAAATATCATCCCTAAAACAAATCTTTCAGGCCAATTACCAATTCTTTCAAATGTCATTATGCTTGTGAAAATTAAATAAAATTAGATAAGACTAAAATTATAAAATGAAAAATCATTATAAAATCATTTTTTTTGTAAGAAATTGTTTAACAACGAGTGTTTTTTTTATTTTTTCAAAGCCAATTACCAATTCCTTCAGATATCATTATCCTTGTGAAAATTAGATAAAATTAGAAAAGACAAAAATTATGAAATGAAAACTCATTATAAAATCATTTTTTGTAAGAAATTGTTTAATAGCGAGTGTTTCTGATTTTTTCAATTGGGACTAATGATAACAGAGAAAATGTTGGAGTGAGAGAGATGAAAGATAAAGGGCTATGAGGAAAGGAATGATGGAGGTGAGAAAAAATTTCGGGGTTTCTTTTTTTTTTTTTAGTTTTGAAAATGAAAATTATTAAAATACCATTAACCTTAAAACTTAGAATCCAGGATATATTAGGGTATTTTTGTCTACTAAAACCCGATATTGCTAAAATGTACCAACTGAAAAACAGAAGTACGTAAATTAGCAAACCCCATATATATATATATATATACTTAGCAAATTTATTTTTTAATTGACATTTTTTTAATAAATATAGATCATGAATAAGAATAAAATTGGTAAGGAAATATGTACATAAAAAACCAGTTATAAAATCGTTACAAAATAGAATCATTTTTATTAATTTGTATGAACAATTCTCTTTATCAATAAGTCAGAGATAATAAAATGATATTATATATATATATATATATATATATATATATATATATATATATATATATATATATATATATATATATATATTCGTAAATATTTTCTTAAGTAATAAAAGTTGTCATCAATATTATTTTTCAAAATTCACGTTGTTACTATATATATTACCCAATGTCCATCGTTAGAATTATTCTAAATCTTTTACTTACCGGATACCATTAATTAACTTTAAAAGATTTAAGTCATTAAATATATATATATATATATATATATATATATATATATATATATATATATATATAAATAAAATAATGAAAATATATTTCATGTCTGGATTTTATAATAATAGTTTAGATTTTTTGAATTAGTTAAGGATAATCCAACTATAATAAAAAACAATAAAACATAAAAAAGGAAATTAATTAAAATCCCGATTATTATTTAATCAGAGATTAAGACAACGCTCATTATGCTATCATGCCATATATGTATATAAAGCAAAATAAACCAGAGATGTTTAACAGATAATACAAACCAGACTTTCTTGAAGAAGTAAACGATTGCTAAGAAAAAAGAAAAAGGAAAAAGGAAGATCAAAGAGGTATGTGCACTTATATTTGAACAAAATAGTAAACTTTTGAATCATGAAAATGTTAATGTTATTTATGTTGTATGCATTTATGCGAAAACTTTAGTTTTCTTTTGCTGCATATATCTTCAGCCTAACACTGTCATCACAACCAGAACTTGGATGACTTTGCGTAGTTAACTTTGCTAAAGCGATTAACACTCAGCTTATTTCTACTCTGATGCAAAGAAACAATTTTGCTGTTGCAAAATATTGTTATATATTACTATTTGCGTATAAACTTTTGTGCAAACACTTGGATAGTGAATGTTGGCAACATAGTTATCAAATTATCCGAGTTTACGTTCTCAGACATGACTTCGAGTTAATTCGGAAGTAAACTTATTTTCTATGTAAATTTGATAGAATTGATTGTGAAATCGATAGAATCGTGTAGAATCGCGAGTTTAGAACAATTTTGTGAGCTTGAAAGTTATATATTTAATGAAATGCATCAAAATTAATGACAATAATCCAAAATATTTATGTCTTTTAATATTTATTTTTATGAACAATATAATTATAAATTTTGTTTATTTAAAGTTTTATAATTTTGTAAACTTATTTGAATTAAGATATTATTTATATAATTTTTTTTTCATTTAAAGTAAACTCTCTTAAGAGTTTACGAGTTGAATTCGATTCTTACGAGTTTTCGTAAATTTTCGAATTTGATGATCTTGGTTGAGAATGTCTATAGCAGAAAATGGGGCGGGGAAGGATACCCATGGATCTGATCGAGAAAGAGAAGGCTCGAAAGACAACATTTCAGAAGAGAAAGAACGGATTAATAAAGAAAGTTTACGAGTTTTCAACACTTTGTTCAGTTGACGTTGGTGTGATTATCTTTGCCTCAAAGTTTCTTAATGAACCTGAAATATGGCCACAAGAACCAAGAGAGTTGAAACGTGTGATTCAGAAATATCTGAACACTACCAGTGATAGGCGTCCAAAGGTGTATGATGTGGAAGAATATTTCGATGAAAAGATGAAAAGGATTGAAGGAGAGATTTCCAAAATGCACAAAGGGAAGATCCAGCTCATGTATCCAACCTGGGATGACTCTTACAATACTCTTGAAGAGGAACAGTTGAGGATGTTTGTAAGCATTTTGGATGCTAAGCTTGATGCTTGTAATCAAAGGATGAACATGTTCAAACGAGATTCAAAGGGAAAAGTAATAGCAGAATCAGACAATGATGAAGCACTTGTTCCTTACTTGGCTCCAAATTTAGGTAGTCACCTCAGTTTCATGCAGAACATGTCTCAAACACAGGTTTTTCCTACTAATGACAACAATCAAGTACCATTTTATCCATGTCATCTCAGCCAAAGTTCTCTACCTTCTTTGTTTCAATTGGGTCAAAACTTTACCCAATTGATAGATAAAAATATAGCAGTGGATTGGAATAATCAAGTTGGTGCAAGTGATCATAAAATGAATACACAACAGGATGATAGAACAAACAAAAACCAAAATTCATCATCGTGCTATTACAATGCAAATATTCAAACAATGCAGCCGTATAATGATGTTGCTTTGCAAACTCTTCCTGTTCAATTGCAGTGCGATGCAACATTCCAGAGCCTGTCAAATCGACCAGGTCCATCACAAGGATTTGAACCTAATGATGTCTCTAATATGCTTCAACCTCATTTTCTAAACTATATGCACAGAAGAAATTAGATCCTATTTATTTAGATATATTTGTTTTTTCTTACAGTATAGTATGTTTGAGTTTTACTTTTTTGTTCTGTTTTTTAGCACTTCTTGCTTACAACAGTTAAGCAATAATTTTGTATCAGATTCTTTTCATTTGTTTATTTAGAAAATTTTGGTGCAATGATTATTCCATGAAGATTGTGTGACATTTGTAGAATGAACTAGTATTTGTACCGTTCATTGCACGAGTATTTTTTGAATTATATTTAATATTTAATAATTAAAATAAATTTTATATAATTAATCATTTGTATATATTTTATTTTAAATTTAAATAATAATTATAATAATTAAGTAATAAATAATAAAAAATTATCAAAATAATGTATATATATATACACACAAACATTATATAATTTGAATTATTTTTAAATATTTTTTTATAATGCTTAAAAATATAATGTATTAAGGTTGAAATTGACTAAAATAATAAATGATTTAGTGTGAAAAGAGTCATTATATATTATTTATAATAAATAATTCACTTTGAATTAATTGATTTTTTATAATTAAATAAAAACTATTATATATATATATATATATATATATATATATATTATTCATTCACATGTTTTATTTCATATATAATTTAATAAAAATCAAATAATTTCGGTTATTTAATGAGTTGTAATAAAAGAAATATCATATATATGAATTCAATTTTTTCTTGAAATTTATAATCAATATTATAAAATATGAGATGAAAATTATTCTCTTACTAAATATTAAACTTAATTTGGTAGTGAAAAATTTATCTACATATTAAATATTCAAGTATTTAATATTGTTTTTTAATAAAAATATGTTTTCTAGTAGGATTAAAATATATTTTTAATAAATATAATAATATTCTCTTCTCTTGATCTGTTTGAAGATTGAAGTCCGTTACAGTAATTCTTGAGATGAGCTCTTCATTTCTATTTGTTTGATCACTTAGATAAAGTTAGTTTTCTGTTCCTTTTTCTTAGTCTGTGCGTTTTTCTGTGCATGTGGACTACTTTAGTTTGCATGTGGGGTCTGAGTGTTTTATAAGAGTCTCTAATGATCAGTGGTCTTAATAGTGTATCTTGATCGTGTTTTTGTTGTCATAGGAGCATAAAGGTTTTCTCGTGTGTTTGGAGTTGTTTCTAGGATTTCATAAGTGTTTGGTCGATCTATCAAGTAAAGGAAGTTAATTACCTTGTTTTTGATTTATAGATGTTTTGAGAATGTGAAATTGCATTTTTGATTTGTTGATATTGATGGTTGAATTGTTGAGAAAGCTGAATGTGTTGTAATGATTATGTTGTTTGAAATTTTTTGAATTGGTGCTAAGTTGAGGAACTTAAGATCTCACCATTTGAGAAAGTTGGTATGTACTTTGACATTGAAAACTACTTTTGAATCAAGCACTAATTAAGGAATACAAGTTTAATAATTTGAATAGGTAATTGGTTCTCCAAATCACATAATTAAATATGTTATTTTATGGTATGGCACTAAGCCATATTGGTGTGGTACTAAGTGAAACTTGGTTGTGCAAGTCTAAAAGAATTTTTGCTCTAGACCGTTGGGCATCCCTTTTCACTACTGAGCGACCATTTTTGCGAATGCTCTAGCGTTGGGTGGTGGTAGGGCACTGTTGAACGACATTTTTCACTATAGGTCTGGAACAATTAATTTCCAAGTTGTTAAGTGGCAAAATGGTGTTGCTGAACGAGACATTCTATGAGAATAATAGTGTTGAGCGCCAAGACTGCTACTAAGCACCACCTTTTGCGAAATGTTTGATGTTGAGTGCTAGGATTGCCACTAAGTGTTAAGATTGTCACTAAATGCTCTCTTTTGTGAGACGTCTTGTGTTGAGCGCCACTTTAAGTGTTAGTGTGTATTTTATGATTTTTATGATCCTCTAATTTGCTTAAGGTGGTTTTACCATGATTTCTATGTATGTTTGATATCGATTGTGATGTTTCATTGATTAATAACATGATTGTGAGTATGTATGGTGAATGTTGTGGAAGGAATTTCAAGGACAAGATTCTTGTAGTGTTTCAATAGTGTATGTATTGATGTGTGTATTTCACATTGAGAGTTATCTTGACGATCTAATAATCATCTAATCTAAAGTAGAGAATGATGAGATGTGTGGTGAAAAGAGCATAAAGTCCTAGTCTAGGGGTTTTACCTTGGCCAAAGATGGAAACAAACTATCCTTGTGTGTGGTAGAGTAAAACTCATTGACAATGACTCTGCAAAGCAATAGAGACCACCACAAGTGTATAACTCACTATAATTTGTTGATATGAATGTTTATTTATGTTAATATCACTATAAATGTTTTATGATTGTCTTCTTGGTACATTAGTTTACCCTTTCATCTTTGTTTGTTTCTCTGATTGTCTTTCTTGTTTGCAATGATCACCTTAATGGTGATAGCAAATAAAAATGTTCTGATAGATCTAGTATATATAGAGGATGAGAATGGTGTTGATGTATAGAATAGACCGTTTAATTCTAGTCTGCATCAACTTTTTTGGAAAAAAAATATTGTTTCTAACTTGGTGTAATATTATCTCTTAGTTACATAGAATCTTTGTATATATATATATATAGTTTTAGTGTTATAGTTATAATTGAGATAATTGTAATAGCATTTATATATATATCTTTCTTTGAATTATTTGTTCTTTCATATTGAATGTGTAATGTTTGTTTTAAAAATTGTATACTATTAAAATAAAAATGTTACCATAAATAAAATAAATCAATTAAGAATCACATATATAAATAATTAAATAATTGAAATGAATAAAAGTTTGGTGCATGATTTCTTTTTAAAGTAAAATTTATTGTTTATTATAAAAAATATTTTTTATTACATACCAAAAGTATAATGTTAATGTCATATTTATTGTATAATAATTAATTCAATTTGAAAATTTAATGGGTACTGACTTAAATTCAGATAGATTGTAAATATTTCATTACAACTTAATCTAATAAAAAAGTATCATGAATTAAATAATATATATTTATATATAGAAAGAAAAAGTTCATATTTGTGCATTATTGAAATATTAACATAATTAAAAGTAAAACAATCATTTATTTCTTAAATGTAATTTTAAAAAATAGTATAATATATTTATTATTTAATAATTTTATACGTTATAATTTTTTTTTTATATTTTACTTTTTATGTAAAACAAATCAATTAAGTATTGCATATATATATATATATATATATATATATATATATATATATATATATATTATAATATAAGAAAAAATTGTTAATAAACTTACATTTAATTATTATTATTATTATTTTGTTGATAAGTGTATCAGAAGTTAGTTTTTTAGTTATTTATATTTTTAATTTCTTTTTTATTTATATTTTTTTATTGTTACGTGTACACGAAAGTTATTTTACTTTTATATCTATTTGTTTTATTTTTTAATTTATATTTATTTTCTTATCAGATGTACATAAAATTTATTTTATCTTTTTATCCATTTACTTTATTTTTAAACTAATTTTTATTCTTAATTTGATCTTTTTAGTGGTCATTCAATAAATTATTAGAAATAATTTATATATAAAGTATATATATTTCTTTTATATTATATTTTTCATTTTTTCCTTTTATGATTTATAATTATTTGGTCTTTAATAAAATTAAATTTATAAACATATATTTTATTTTTATATTAAAAGATAGTATATATATATATATATATATATATATATATATATATATATATATATATATATATATATTAATAGTACAATTTGTTTATATTACCGTATGAAAAATTGTCTCTGTAAAAAGTTATTTTACTATTTTATTCATTTTGATGTAATATAAAATAAATTACAATGTAATGTTTTGTCCTAAACAAATTACATTTATATTTATTTTTACTTTAATTTATAATATTAATATTCTTATTGTTCAATATTTTTCATACTTTTAGTATTATATAAAAATTGACATAATTTTTTAAATAATTATATTTTTAATAGAATAAATTAAAATATTATAGTTAAAATTTATTTTTAAAAATTTAAATTAGATATTTGTAATAACAAAATCATACTCTTTAATATTATAAAATTTGTTTTATTTATCTTCATTCACCTTTTACTATTTGTAACTTGAAAATATAGACTTTAGTAAGATAGAAAATAAAAATAAAAATTCACAAACTAATTGTTTTAAAATATATTACTAATGTATTTATATTATTATTACTTGAGTTTAAAAATATATATTAGACATACTTTAATTATCCGAGTCTAGAAATACATACTAGACAAATATAATAAAAAAAATCATATGAGTTTAACAATATATACATTATACGAGTTCGTACCTACATTTGATTAGATGAGTACAATAAAAACTATTAGACAAGTTTAACAATATACAATAAAGAAATTTGCCCATACATTAATCATATGAGTATAACAAAAAAAATTAAATGAGGTATTCTATACATTGATTAGACCACTCTAATCATACACTCATTAGATGAGTATAAAAAAAATATTAAACGAGTTTGTTCATGCACTAATTAAAGAAGTTTAACAATGTACATTAAATGAATTTGTCCATATAATTACTAAACAAGTACAACAAAAAATATTAATAAATTATTCCACACATTGATTATATGGGTTTAGAAATATCCATTAGACAAGTTTGTTCGTACACTAATTAAAAAAGTCTAGGAACAAACATTAAACAAGTTTGTCGGTAAGACAAGTATAACAATATGCATTACACAAGTCTGTTTTTCTATACGCAAATCATACGAGTCTATCAATACACGTTAGATGAGTTTGTTCACTCACTGGTTAAACAAGTCTTGCAATACTATTAAATGAGTTTACATATAATTTGACTGGATGACTACATCTATACACTAATTAAACGATTCTAGCAACAAACAAACATTAGAAAATGAAAGATTGGAAAAATAATTGAATGAAGCTTTGTTATCTACTAAGAGTGTAGAAATTAAAACTGTTACAGTAGAAAAAAGCATGTGAAAAATGTCCTACTTATATTGAAAAGATAAATTACTTGACTAGCACGCTAGCTAAGTTTACTCAAGGTAGAGACGACTTAAATGTTGTTTTAAACTCATCTGGAAGAATCATAAATAGGCAAAGAATTGGATACAAAGCTCACTCTAACAGAACCAATGCTAGGAAGTTTACTGAGTTAACAAAACCTGCTAGAAATGCATGTTTTTACTACAACTATGTTGGTCATACTGTTAGAAATTGTTATTATAGAAATGTTGTTGTTCCTCAAGGATTATGTGTTTGGATACCAAAGGAACATGTAACAAGAACTAACAATCAAGGACCCAAAGTTAAATGGGTACCAGCAACCAAAACTTAATTGTTTTGCAGGATATACAGCTGATGCAGAAAGGATCTCAAGGATGAAACAATTATGGAATACATCAAAAACCTTGAGTGCTACAACTGGTAAATCTGTATCTATCTACTGCATCATGCATATATTGATTGATTGTTGCTGAATAATTGTTTGTGTTGTGTGCTAAATTGCTTGGTTGAATGAATTGTTTGAAAAATGACTTTCATAACTCTTAGTCGACCTCTATTTTAATACATTCGACTATGTGTTTTAAAGTTCTGACTAATATGAAATTTAAAATTCCATTTTGTTGCGAAAGTGAAAATTACGGGTTCCCTCCAAAGTACTAATTCACATATCAGATTAAATTCTCAAGTATCATTGGAACTGCATGATAATCACTATCTTCAAACCGTCACCATCTTCTTCAAAGATCAACATCTGTTTTGCTCTCTCTCTATATCAAATGGATTCAAGCTCTGCACAGAAGAGACGTACCAAGACAATTGGGCAGAAGCGACTTCGAAGGGTTCCAGAACTCAATTGTTGGATAAGTGATGATGATATACAAGCTAAGTTTCTGGACTACTGGAAGATGAGAAGTTTAATACCTCACAGATACTTAAAGGTGAAATTTTTCAGAGAAGAAGATTTCGAATTTCAAAGATGGATTAAACGTCAAGGATTGAGAAAGTTTGTGGAAATGTCAGACCCTTGGTATCCTGATCTGGTTAAAGTTTTCTACTGCAATCTAAGGGTTGAAGACGGTATACTCTACTCCAGGGTTAAGGGAGTGGATGTAAAATTAACTGAAGACATTTGGACAAATCTTGTAGGGCTAAAGTCTAAAGGAGCATCTTGCCACTTGGGAATTGAAGGATTTCACAAGTTTACTGAGTATCTAAACACACTGAGAAATCCTGATGAAGTCAAAAATTATTCCAATTACAAAACAGGAGGAATGAAAGTGGATGATCGACTTGCTATACTAGCCATCTCATGGATTCTAATGCCAAGAGCAGGAAATCATGCACACGCTACTACTAAGGATTTGCTTTTGCTGAAAGCATTGAAGGAAGACATTCAAGTCAACTGGCCTGCTGCTATATCCGACAACATGATAAAGGTTACTAAATTGGAATCTGTAAAGCTGCCATATTGCGCTTTTATATCAAAGGTTCTTGTTCACTATGGAATAGACTGTGTCAGTGAGTCAAGTAAACCTTGCTCCAGAACAAGCATGATTGACAAGACTACATTGCATCTTATGCAAATGACAAAAACTGATGAAGGATGGACATACAAAATTGAGACTCCAAGTGAAGAAAATGAACTAGAATCTATCCTCAACAACAACTACAGGGTAAAATCCAAGTTTGAGAGAATCATGCTAAATGGATTGAAAATGGTGACAAACCTTTTGAAAAAGCAGAAAGTAACACAAAGTCATAATGGACATCTAGATAATTCTGAAACTGCTGATGAAAGTAACTCTGATGAATCGAATGAAAGCGAGATGAGTGAAGATGAAGACGGTGGTTCTGATGACAGTAACATGATACTTCAGAACTTTGTAATCAAAAAGAAAAAGAAAAACTAGAAATCTTAGGTTAAATGACATATAAAGCCAACTTTTGTTGTTTCTTTTGTCTCGAGTGTGTCTTGTATTTTCCTTGTTTCTATCCTATCATTGTAATATCTTTTAATTCAAGGAAATGAAATTAGTCTTTTGAATCAATCCAATTACTTAATTTGTTTGAATGATATCTGATATACTGATTTTGATTGATTCGACTATGCTCTATTTGAAGTCAACTATGCTTAATCTGTCATGCATCTTTACATATTGACTTTTGTTATAATATGATTTAATTCTTGCTTAACCATTATGCTTGATCTAGAAAAGGTTGTTGAAAGGTTTTGCAGGAAGGACATTGCTTTGGAATCTACAATTGGAATTCAACATTTGCAAAAGCAATGCATTCGACTAATGATTTAAAGCATTCGACTGTTTCTAAATGGGTTAACAATTCCATTTATGGAAATCTGGTTCTATCCTTACCGATTGCTTAAATCATGATTAATCTGCTATTATCTATGCTTTTATATGTTTCAATATCTGAATTGAGATAATATTATGAGATTGTTGATGTTTGTATCATTGCATATATATGTGGTTTGATATTCTGACTATGATACAAATTTGTGCTTAAACTGTTGATAAATCTGTGATATTCTGTATTATGCACT
This sequence comes from Vigna mungo, assembly GCA_036885675.1. NCBI lineage: Eukaryota > Viridiplantae > Streptophyta > Magnoliopsida > Fabales > Fabaceae > Vigna > Vigna mungo. Next base: position 21,970,802 of record CP144700.1, on the reverse strand, counting down.
TAAATTGATTTTGAGACTCATGCATAATGACAGAGGGAGTATCACCGTTTTAAACATTGTTTCATCACACACCTACATTTTAGGGGGAGTTAATACTATTTTTTGTGATGAACTTGTGATTATGAGAGCATCATTGTGTTTTACAAACTGCATATCTTTCTGATGCATTTCTATGTTTTTCAAATCTACATAAATATCTGAAGCATTCCTTTTTTGTTAATGCACAAAGGGGGAGAGATATATGTGTGAGTATGAGAGCATGCATAAATACTTTTTGAAAGGGGGAGATTTAACTGTCTCATACTTTATCTGCTTGATATTTTTGCTGTATATGCAGAGCAATTGAACTGATTGATTTTTTTTATATATGCTATTACTCTATTTTGTGTTGAATTGTACAAACATGGTTGAGTTATTAATCATGGTTGTGCATCATAAAAAAAGGGGGAGATTGTTGACAACACAAACTCTATATCAAACTACAAACTCTATATCAAACTAGTTTTTGATGATGACAACACAATGCTTAATAACAGTACATATGTTGTTGCATTACATGTTCGTATTATGAATAAACTGTTATATCTCCTGAACATGTTTTGTTGTACTACAATGTATGTTCCTATGATTGATTGTGTGATATATTTGTGGAACATGCTTGTATGAATATGCGAAATATGAATTGATTGATTGAAAACATTTTATTTCACATTTCTGGAAGTAAAAGATCACAAGCACCTTTATGAACTTATATTTGTTGTGACAAAGTTCTAGTTCTATCGAATACACCTTTAATGGATTCGACTATGCTAAAATCTTTATACAGATTTTGTGAACCTGTGCTATGTGAGATTTTGAGTTGAAAAGAATTTCAAAGGGTTTTTACATGTGTCAGTCGACTTTGTATATTGCATATTCGACTGTGTATTGATCTGTTTTGGAATTCTGTTATGCTTACACACTCCAACGGCTATATTTTTAAAAGTTAGTTAAGCATTGATGACTTGGTCAATTGTATTGAATGTGTGTTGATTTTTGTTGACTGAGAGCCTTTGTGTTGACTATCTGTTATAACTGTTTTAATACAGTCGACTGAATTAGTAGCCTATTCAACTGAGAAGCAATATGTTTAACAGAAAACTATAAATAGACAGAACACGAGTTGTTATGAGACTTTTGATAATCTGACATTTTCATTTTCCTGTTTCACACTGAATTCTCTATTTTAAGAGCTCCAAGAATTCTCCAAGAAGACAGTGGTGATCTTTCTTGAGAGAGATTCAAAGGAGAAGTCAATTACGTTGACTGCTTGATCATAATCTACACAAAGAAGGTGCTTCTTGATTGATCTTGAAGGCTTGGCATCCTGTGAAGAGTGTTGGTTACATGTTGAGGATTGTTCGACGTGGGTTCAGATTGCAGAAGAGGGGATTCTTATTGCAATTCTGGTTTTTGTTGTGCAGCTATATTTTGGTTTTGGGTTAGAGAGGAGATTTATATTTTTGCATGGTGCTTCTATAAATTCCTTGTTGTAAAAACCGCAACCATTATAATGCATTTGCTTCCTGGGTTGGAAGGACACTGGATGTAGGCATTGTTGGCCGAACCAGTATAAAAACCAGTGTTTGATTTTCTCTATCCCTGCACTCTTTATTTCCAGTCGACTTTATCTGTTTAGCAGTCAATTACGTTTTTCCGCTGCACTGAATTTTCATTACTTGCATTTCAAGAAAGATAAAAAAGCTTTATACTTTTGTATAAAGATTGCGAAAAGATTTTGTTTTTGAAACATCACCAATTCACCCCCCTCCCTCTTGGTTAAAAACGAAGCCTACATGTTTCCTAACAAGGTCTGTTCACTGTAAAGATTGGTCTTTGTAAAGATTGGTCTTTACACAACTTCCTATCTTCCTTGTGATTATTTTCAGTCTTCCTTTTGTTCATCAGAAATTTTGTAAACTTTCCTACCACCAGGTTTGATTCTTTTCCTTCAGATTTCAGGGTCTTGAAGCTTCAAGTTGATTTTCGAGATGTTTCTGTCTTAAAGAGCTCATAAGAACGATTAATAATAGAACTACACATATCTTTTACAAGTAGTATTCAAGAAATCATCATTAAATTCACAACATGATCAGAGAAACAAAGGCCATCAGGATCAAAATAATCGATTACACAGAAAATCTAATTGATTAGTTTTCAAGTAACTTTTAAAAAACCAGCTCTGGTGCTAATTTTAGAAAAGGAAAAGCTTTATTTCCCAACCAAGAGGAGGGGGGGTGGGGGACTGGTTTGTATTCAAAACTTTGTTCTTTTCTAAACCTTTGGAAAATCTATAGCACTTTCTTGAAATGCAAGCAAATAAAGAATATAATGCAATAAAAGAGATAAGGGATAGAAAGACAAACACCAAGATTTTATACTGGTTCGACCTCAATGCCTACATCTAGTTTCCTTTCAATCAACCTTAGATTGAAAGCCACTTCACTATATAGATTGAGTTATACAACAAGAATTACAGAGACCATCTCTCAATGCAATCTCCTCTCCAACTCCGAATCTAATATAGAAAACAACAACACAAAAAGAACAATCCTCTTTCTGGAGAAACCCTTTGAGACAACACCCTTCAAAGAAACCAGAACCTCACGTTCTCTTCCTAGCCACTGACAAAACGGAAACCACAATCACAGATTGCAAATTAAGACTGATCTGAGTGCAAAACACCTCAAAGTGCGAATGATGATCAACCAATGAAAGCACACAGTAATTCCTTCAAGAATCCTTTAAATTTTCCAAACTAAACGCTTCTTGATTCTTGGAGAAAGAACACCCCTGTAATTTTTTATCTTAACAAAATTTTGCAGATTATACAAATAAAAGATCAAAAAGTTTTTTATGCAGAGAGTTATGCGTCAATATACAGTTTTGTCAAGTCTGACGCACTTTAATAGATTATGATATTAATGTAATCGGTTAAGAATTTTTCACTGCTATACCAGAATTACATCAAAGCATAGTTAACAAATTACACAATTAATGTAATCGATTGCACAATTAATATAAGTAAAAAAATTCAAAATATGACCATTATGGTAGTTAAGACTTAACAAGAAAACAGTTTTCAGTGTGCACAAATTTAACTGATTAATAAAATAGTGTAATCGATTAAGTATGACACTTAAGCAAATCTAAAAACATTTAGAGCTGAAAACACATCATTGCACTCTACAATCAGCTGTTAGCAAAGGCACAAGTTTTAATCAATTATTCAGATAATGTAATCAGTTAAAACTTGCAGTTTGCTACATTTAAGCATTTGCTTATATATGATGAATTTAACTGATTACATAAATACTGTAATCGATTACTTTATACAGATATGCATTGTGCAAAGTGTTTTATCATACAAAACAATGATTATGCATACCACAGATACATACTTATGTATGACCATAGTAATTATGAAACCAAGCAGTTAAGCACAATCAAGAATATAAACACAGGTAAACATTTCAATTATTGTGCAAGAAACTATTAAAACATTTCTGTTGTCATCATAAAAACACACAAGGGTTTAGCTTTCACATAGCTCCCCCTATCAACACTAGTGGTAAAACAGTCTATCATAATACAGTAAAGTTCCATTATACATTATATTATACACATAACAAAAAATACATCCTAATCATATCACAAACTTAGACTTGATTCATCCGGATAAAGTATGAATGTCAAGCTATGGTGGTTCATGCGCTTGTGGTGGTCTCTACTGCTCTACAGCGTCATTGTCAATGGGTTTCACCCTACCACACATAAGCTTAGTCCGTTAAAGTGTCTTTTTGCCAAATGGAGAAAGGCCCCTCATACTAGGACCTTCTACTACTCTTCATGTCATAACCATCCATCTCTACTTGAGTTGGGGTTATTGAGGGTATCAAGATAAACCTCTAGTACTTAACTCTGGCCATTCATACTAACAACACTACAGGGAATCTCCATGCAACATCGCCACGAGGATCATGGAATTATGTCCATTAATACCATTCACATTATCAACCACATATTCATCATCATCATGTATCATACATAATCATATACATAATCATAGACATAACTTTATTTCTATTTAAACATCTGTTCTACAGATTTCCATAGATTATACGACAAACCAGTATATCTTTTATAACCATACACACAGGTAAAAGGATTCAAAAACACTTAAGGAAACAGACACACTTGCCTAGCTAACAGACTCTGCTCGCCTAGCTAGAGGCAAAACAACAAGCTTCCCAAACTGAGTGAATTGGTTGGCTCATCCACTACAACTTTCTATCAAAAACCCCAAATACTCTCTCAACTAGTCAATTCTTCTCACCCAACGAGAGCCAAAACAGCAAGGTCCCCAAGCTAAGTGAGCTGGGTCGCCCAGCCTCTGGAACACACTGCCAAAACTCCCCTACACTCGCCCAGCTAGCATATTCTGCTTGCCAACCAGATTACAAAATTCTGTAGTACTAAAACTGCAGATTTAACACTTCGAGACCACCCATTACCTCTTCTAACCACTTTTACCTATTTCTAACACTCATATATTGAATTATATACTATTTTAAACTTAAACAAAAGTGTATAACCTATCTTAAACTAATAATAATTTGTTTATAACAAGACATCCCGTAAAAAACAACTAAAATCTCAACTTAGAGATCAAAACTAAAATCTACATGTTTAACTCATTTTTAAGTAGTTTAGGAACTCTAACAAGTAAAAATAACTTACAAATAACCTATAAATTGACCAATGTGACTGATAACCTATAACTCAAAATCCCACTGCTCCAAACCCTAAAAATGTACTTAAAACCAATCCAAAACATTAACAAATACTACTAACACTCTTTAGACTGAATTTCAACTAATTATAAGTAGTTTTGGACTCTGAATATAAAATGTAAAACAAAACATTTTGATTAATTTGACCCATGCCCATGCAGGTCTCAAACCTGCGACCTTCGCGTTATTAGCACGACGCTCTAACCAACTGAGCTAATGGGCCACATTAATACCTCAAAGCAATACATATTGTAAGATATACATGTATGTTCAAATTGTAATTTTATGATAATTTCAATAATGCACTTATTTCTAACATGCATTTATTTCAAATAAAACGGAGACGTTTAATAAATAATTATTAAATTAATAAAATTTGATATATATATATATATATATATATATATATATATATATATATATATATTGTTTCTACTGTTCTGGGTTGTAATTTGATTCAAGGCTTAATACCGCTTTTGGTCCCTAGTTTGGGGGGTTGTGTTCAAAATAGTCCTACCTTTTTTTTTCCGTAACAATTGATCCCACTTTTTGAAAAATCAGTTCAAGTTAATCATTTTCCGTAACAGCGTCAATTATTTAACGGTATTCAATCTTAGGTGGCATGGTAAGTAGTATATCATGTTAATTTTAAATTTAAAAAAAAATTGTTGACACATAAGCTTCATCTTCCACTTGCGCCGCCATCTCCTTCTTCCTCCCCTTTCCCGCTCCTCCCCACAAATAAAACCCAAATTCACAATCCCCCACAACCCAATTGCAACAGAGACACCTGAAAACCAAAAGTAAAGAGTCTATCTAGTGATTTATCGCGACATCTAAATGAACGAACTTGGCACCAAATTAGAATCTGGAGAAACAAAAGAAGAGGATATTGTCTTGAATTATGAGATTTGGTGAAAACAAGAAACAAACACAAAGCAGGCACTGTGAAATGGGGTGGGAGAAAATCGGACCCAGAATAGGAAAAAGGTGACCTAGATCAGATATGAAATAAAACTAGGAATCAAAGAAAATGATGATGCAGAAGAGACCCACAACAGAGAAAAAGCTAGAACTAAATATGCAGGATCCAATCTACACTTTCAGGATCCAGATCAGCTGTAAAAGAATTTTATTTATAAAAGAATCACCTATATCATACTTCTCGTAAAAGAGACTTGAGTTGTGATTTCACTGATTTGTTAGATTTTGGTACACAATGTTGTTATGATAGTATACAATGCCATATGAATGAAATTAAGAAGGTAATGACAACACTAGTTGCAACTATTCATCATGCCGGCCAATATTTGTAAAACAAATTGAGAAAGGTGCAATAATCAGTATCAAAATATTTGTTAAGGTATGATAAACTAATCATGCCAACTACAAAGAAATGGTCATTGTAGTTTCAGCCACACGAACCAGTTCCATTTCTTTTGTACTGAAATTAGAAACTCTATTTTATTCATAAACCATATTCTTCCATCAACTCTCTTAAGCAAAAAGTTGGTGATCTCGCATAAACTCTTCCATCAACCTCATATTCTTCTCCAAATGAAAAGAGCTTCTACATGGATAGCATTTGCCACATCCCTTTTCCTCCTAAACATGACCAGTTGTGTAGAGTACGAGGTCAAGAGAACACTGATACAATTTCTGGCACAAGTCTCTGGAAAAGATGGCCAACAGAACTCCACTTTGGTATGGAAACAAGACTCTGATCCCTGCAAGGGCCCCTGGCAAGGTGTACTTTGTGATCGTCAACCTACTTGCTGCTGTAGGATCCAATCTTAATCTTACAACAAAGTGGGCCTTTCAATTTTCCCTTCCCACTGGGGACAACACCCACGCCAAACGAGGAACAATCACTTTTTATTTGGAAAAGATAAATTCGAGGTAAAGTTTGGATTTTTGTTACGACCCTTGTTTTGTTTCGTCGTTTTAGAAATGGGTTTCAGATTTAAAAAATTCAGCAAGTCATTAAACTAGCGAATTCTCTCAGATGGTTGGTAGGTAGGAATGGAAGCTATGGCTGTGAGGAGGAAGAGTATGCACCCACCGTTCACGCACGCCTTATAAAACCTCTACAACACCGTCAACCTAAATCTCAACTGAAAAAAGAAGAAAATTTCACCAGCTCATTTCCGGTTTCCTGTAACCCATACCATGGGCGACGGCGAAAGCACATCCGATCGGTCGCTTAATTTCGAGGACATGACAGTGGTCTCCGCCGTAGGGCGCGGCGCCAAAGGCGTGGTGTTCCTGGCTCGCGTCGGTGGCCGGCGGTCAGGAGAGTGCGTGGCACTGAAAGTGATGTCGAAGGCGCTGGTTGCGCAGAAGAGGACGAGAAAGAAGGACGAAGAGGAGTACGGGAGAATGTCGATTGAAGAAGAAGTGCTCTGTCGTTTCGATCATCCGCTCTTGCCGAGACTGAGAGGCGTTTTGGAAACGGAGAAAGTGCTTGCATCCAATCTTGCAATAGTGGGAGGAAGCGTGTTAAACCTGTTGCCACGTGTTCAAATAATTTTTTCCCAATTTAAAATTTCCACGTCAATAAACCTGATACTGACACGTAGGTAAGTTTTATCCGGGCAGCACCATTACCCTTAAATAATTGACGCCGTTACGAAAAAGGATTAACTTGATCTGATTTTTCAAAAAGTGGAATTAATTGTTATGCGAAAAAAAAAGTAGAACCATTTTGAACACAACTCCCCAAACTAGGGATCAAAAGCAGTATTAAGTCTTGATTCAAATAAGGTTTGTAATATTGTTCAGAACAACAAAGAAACCTTAAAAAAAGAAAGGAATAAAACAAATTAGGATTAATTATTTGTATAGTTTTTTGTTTTTCAAAGTTTATTTTTTCGGTATTACTTTGTACATGTCCTTGCTTTCTTAGTTTACGTAAAACATACTATGATAGGAAAGAGTCTTTAGGATTAGAGATTGACAGAGAATCAAGAAAGAAACTCTAATAATGCATGCGTCAGAGTTTTTTAAACATGATCATCAACCGAAAACAAAAGAAAAAGAGGTAGAAGCTTACTTCTATACCAAGAATTAATAGGTTAGAACTAGATATTATTTTTTCATAGGAACATCCTAATAGTTAAACAAATGATCAAGATTCAAGAACCCTTACATACGAATGATACATTTTAAAATAATGAAACTTGTTTATAACATAATTATTTATAATAAAACTATTTAATATTACAATAACTGAGTCTCACTATTTTCAAACTATTACCACTTCTAAAATATCATTTTCTGGGATTTTACGGAATAATAAAAATAAAAAAAACAAAAATATTAAAAATAAAAAGAAAAATAATAATATAAAATCTGATTTAATATATTTAAATATATTAAATTATATTAGAGTATTAAATTAAATTAAAAATTCAATAAATTTTAAATAAAAGTAAAATTTTAAAAAAATCTTAAACCGAAATTTGTTTAATAAATTTTTTTAAATTTTGTTTTTAAATTTTAAATTTAATAATAATCTAGTTTAATTTAAAATTTTAATATTATTTAATATATATTTATATTTTAATAATTATAAAAATATTATCTCTGTTATTAATATATTTATGTAAAAAAATAAAAATAAAAATAAAAGTAATTAAAATAAAAGTAGTAATATTAAAATAAAATAGTAATAATAATAATAATATAAAATCTAATTTAATATATTTAAATATATTAAATTGTATAAAATTTTAAATGAAATAACTATTTATTAATTTTTAAATTAAAAAAGTTTAAACAGAAATCCGTTGACGTATATTAACAGAATTCAAAATTCGTTTAATACATTTATTCAATTTTTTTAAAATTTAAAATTTAATAATAGTTTTTTATTTAAAATTTTGATATTATTTAATATATATTTATATTTTAATAATATTTAATATATTATTTCTATTGTTATAATAATTATATTAAAAAATAAAAATAAAGTAATTAGAATTAGGTAATAATAAAAATGAAAAAGAAAAAAGTAATAAAAATATTAATAATATAAAATTTGATTTTATATTTAAATATATTAAATTATGTTAAAATAGTGAAAATTATGTTAAATATATGGTTCTTTATTTATAACGAAAGAAATATAAACTAAGTTCAAAATATAAATAAAAAATAATAACAAATATAAACTTAGTTTGAAAATATGAATAAAAAATAATAACTAAGTAAAGATAAAAGATAAATATAAAATAAAAATAATATATCTAATAAATTATATGAAAATATTAAATTAAATTAAATATTTATTAGATTTCAAAATTCTTTTAACAAATTTTTAAAATTTTATTTTTTATTTAAATTTCAATATATATTCTTAGTTTAATTTAAAATTTTAAAATATTTATTAAATAATATTTTATTAAATTTTAAATATCTTATTTAATATATTAAAATAAATTAAATATTTATTAAAATTTAAATAAAAAATAGAATTAAAAAATTAAACGAGTTTTGAAATCCGTTAACTTTAAGGATTTCGAAATCTATCTGGATGGAGGGTAAGTTTATTAAGAAAGAAAAAAATTAAAATTTTTCTATTAACGTTAATTATGAAATTTTTTAAAGAATGGAAGGTGCAAAATGATATTTGTGGATGTGTAGGGTGAAACGTCCGTTAATTATTTTAAAATTTTATATTTCAGTTTTCTATTTTTACTTTTTATTGTAGTAAACTAATTTACTCAGCACATTTTTATTTTTTCAACACTATTTTTTTCTTTTCAGACCTCATCGTCTACCTTACCTTTCACATCACATTCTATATCACCTTCCACATTACATTCTAGATCATTTTCCATATCAATTACTTTGCCATCTAATTTCTTCACCAATTCTTTATTTATTTTTCTTTTTTTTCATTTAATTTCTCTGTCCACTTTTTATATTAAGTTTTCAGTATTTCTTTTTATTCTTTTTCTATGTCTTCCATTAACTTTTTTTAAATCATATTTTATTTACCTACTTTCTCTACTTTTTCTATTTCCTTCATACACTTTTTTTTAGATAATTTCTTCACCAATTTTTTATATTAATTTTTTTCCAATTAATTTCTCTATTAGCTTTTTTATTATTTATTTCATCCACTTTCTTAATCTAATTCCTCCACCTACTTTTTATATTAAACCAATTTTTCTCCATCTAATTTCTTTATTAACTTTTTTTTTTTATTTCTTCCATTTATTTTCTTCATCTAATCTTTTCACACACTTTTTTATATTATCTTCATCCACTTTCTCTACTCACAACTTTATAAATTCCCACATATTCACTTACAATGAAAACCCTCTTCACTCAATTCTAAAACACATATCTCCTATCTCCCACACTCTTCACTCCATTTCTAAGACATCTTCTTTTACACACCATCATTCTAGTCTAAGGCATATAACTCCTATCTAGACATTAAATCTCATACCTCATTTCTACCTCATCATCACGTCTTCATCTTCCATCTGTATACACAAACTATTATAGGTAAGGTTTTTCTCTACCATCTTTCTCTTCATATATTTTAACAAGGAACATACATTCTCTTCCTAATTCACTTTGCTTATTTTCTCTCTCTAGTTCTCCTATACCAAACATCAAATATTTATTATCTCATTGAACAACATGTTTTGTTCATGTATCCATATTAGTTTTAGGCTTCTCTTTTATATGTATAGCTTTCTTTTACACTTATTTTATTCCTGTAACCCATCTTTTCAAACTTATTCTATTCCTCTTCTAAGAAAAAAAATGTAAAAATGATAAAAATTATTTTATTTTCAGTATTTCTAAAGGCATGAATACTTATGTAATGATCCGCATCATCTTAATACTTAATATCTTTTTTAAATAATTGAATAATATTTTTAAAGATATAAGTACTCGTATGATTGTCCACATTGTTCTAAGATTTAATGATTCATTTTTTCCCAACCATGTTAAACTACAAAAATATAAAATATAAAATCTTCAAAAATAAAAAATATAATTTTATCAATCACTTGTTTTTATGTTTGTGAGACCATTCACTTCATTCGACATCTTTGTTTTAAAAACAATTCCAAAATATAAAATAATATATAAAATCCACAAAAATAAAAAAAATTATCAATATTTTTAATGAAAAAGTGTAAGAACCACGCGATTCCTATTTTTCAAACATGAATGGAGATATGTAAAAGCAAAGTCAATAATTGTCGAGTTCACTTCCAAAAATATGAAATAATCTATAATCATTCTCAAACAATTTTCCAAGCAGTTTTTTCATAAAGAACTACGCAATCTTGATTTCTAATTTTGATTGAGAATACGTACAAGCAAAGTCAATCCTTGTCAGACCCAAAAAGACTAAAAACATATCTTTGTTTCTTTAAGATTGTTATTTTCAGGGAAAATAAAACATTTCTAAATATCACATCAACTTTCTACATTTAATTAAAGGTACTGCCTTTAGGCATCAATAGTAGAGTGCTAATACATTCCTTACGTGTAACCAACTTCTAGATCCAAGATCTTGTTTTGTAGATCATTTCTTATTTATGAGTTTCTGTGGTTTTCCATAATAAACTATGGTGACCACTCATGTAGAAAAGGATGTGCCAAGTTTCTCAACCAAGAGGGGGGAGGCGAATTGCTTTCCCTTGTAAAAAAATTTCTTTTAAATCTTTTCGAAATCTGTTGAACTTTCTTGGAATGCAATTAATCAAAGAATAATGCAAGAGTAAAGGGAAAGAGAGAATGCACACAACGATGTATACTGGTTCTACCAAACTTGCCTACATCCAATCTTCTTTCAATCAATGTTATCACTATAATGATCGAGTTCTATAAGCAAGATACAAAGACAACCTACTCAATGTACTCTCCTCACAACTCCAAATCACTTATAGCTAATACACCCAAAAGCAACAATCCTCTTTCTGTACACGCTTAGAGATACCCCTCTCTAAGTCACTAAAACTTCTCTAAGCTCTCTTCCTGGCCACAACAACAGGGAACCACAATCACTTGATTCCAAAATGAAAAACTAATATTGTACAATACACCTTGAATGTGCAGAAAGTGATAAGCCAATGTAAGCTCTTCAATTCTTCAAAGAATCTTTATGAAATATCCAAATGTATGAATTCTTGATTCTTGAAGGGAGTAGGACGCTCCTGTAATAAATCTCAACAAACAATGTCAGATATGAAAGTTATGAATAATAAAAGTTGCTGAAAACAAAGAGCAATGCATCTATTTATAGAAATATCGGTACAGACGCATTTTAATCGATTAGCTAACTAATGTAAAGTAAAGTTGACTTTGAAATGTAAAACTGTAGGGATAGAGAATTCAAACGTAGGTTTTTATATTGGTTCGACCAAACTACCTACATCTAGTGTCCTTCCAATCCTAGGAAGCAAATGCATTATAATGATTAAGATTTTTACAACAAGGTTTCTACAGCGACCTCAACGTCAAAATATAAAACACCTCTCTAACCCTCTAACCAAAATATAGGCGTATACACACAAAGAACAACAGTAAGATATCCACTCTCCTGCAATCTTTAATCACTTTGAACAATCCTCAAAGTCCCAGAACGCAGCACGTCCTCTTCCTGTAGTCAAAACATGGTAGCCACAAGCTTCACAAGATTGAGAGAAACAGGTGATCACGTATCAGACACCTTAATGTGCAGGTTGATCAAATAGTCTATGCACACAGAATCTTACTCGTTAAGCAACTCCCAAACAATGATCACCTCGGTCTTCTTGATGAGTTCTTGGAGCTTTGGCTCTTTCTACAAGATATCATAAACCTAAAAAGAATCAATTAACTTGTTAGAATCACAAAAGTCTCTGTAGAAATCAAATTTGCATCTATAGATAGCTTTTCACAAAACTGACGCTCCTAAGTCGACTTTGCTACTAATGGAGTTGATTATACTCAGACAGTTATAACAGTTAGTAGCAATCAAACCAACTTAATTGATTTTGCATTTAATACAGTTGACTCACAATCAATGCTTAGTCAAAGATATAAAATATAACCGTTAGACATCACAAGCATTAACAAATTTTCAAAACATAACTAACTAAGTCGAGTAGCCTGCGCATACAGTCGACTTTGTAACACTTCAATGCAGTTTTGAAAAACTTTCTTTCCAAAAATATTCACAGCACACTTTGAAAAAGTTTGTGTAAAGCCACGAGTTTTAATCGACTTGCTTCATAATGAAGTCGACTTAAAACTGTTGTTTTGCCACACATTATAAGTTCAACTAAAGTGCATGTGATTTTCCTTTTCTAAAACATATGTTGTGCAATCACAAGTAAGATCTCATGTAGAATGCAGTGAACTGCGGTAATGATAAAATCAACACAAACATGTTCTCAAATAATCATAAACATGAAAGTTATGAACATGTAACACATATAACACATAACAACACATGTGTTATTAATTATGTTGTCATCATAAAAACCCAGAAGTTCTATGAGATTGTAAGGTTTAGCTAAACCAGTGCTCCCCTTATCAACAATCTCAAAAAAAAATTTGACCGTTATGACAATTATGACTTAACAAGAAACAAGTTTTCAATCAACACGCATTTTAACCGAAAAGAGAAATAACATAATCGATTAAGTATCATACTCGGGCAAATATTGAAACCTTTTTCATTACAAACACATCACTGCACTCAGTAAACATATGCAGGCATAACAACGAATTTTAATCGATTATACCGATAATCTAATTGATTAAGAATTGTTGTTGCCACAATTCGGCAATACTGATATATGATGAAATAACAGATTATATAATCAGTTTAAACGTTTTATTCATATAGATATCTAATGTGCAAAGTGTTTCAATCATAAATTCATTTTCACACAATGAATATATTCCACAGATAGTTCATGCACATGCATGAATATAATCAAGCAACATTTTGCAAATTGGATGTGGAAGAAACTTATAAAACATTTTAGTTGTCATCATCAAAAACACAATCTAAGATATGGGTTCAACTACATGGCTCTCCTATCAACAATCTCCCCTTTTTTTTGATGATGCACAACATGAAACTGTTTTCCAGTTACTTTCTCCCTCTTTGGGCATTAGCAAAAAAGATAATAAGTAACCAAGGAAATGAAGTGCATTTAGAGAAACATCAAAATAAATTCTCACAGACCAAATGTAGAATGCGATGCTCTCCTTGCCACAAGGTATTGTAGAACTTAATGATATCAACAGTATTGAGCAAATATGAGATTCATACTAGATCCGATCATAGCTCAAAGGAAATAAGATGAACACTATAAAATAGTATAAAGTATCAGAGTGTATACTGAGTTCAATAGATTGTATCATGATGGATGATATGTCATTTGCAAAATACTCAAAATGATTATGCAACAGATAATTAAGCATAGAGTATGATTGCAGTAACAGTGCATGATACCATTTTAAACAACAGCAGAATTAATATATCAGGTAAAATGATTATGCAACATCTTAGTCTAAAGTTCAAACATGAAGCATATGAAATGATTTTTGAATCAGTATGCAACATTCTGATGCTAAACATATATAAAATAACAATATGCACATGTTAAGCAGTTTTATCAGCATGTAAACATACAAACCAATGAAACGATTTTTAATCGATTATGATCACAATCTAGCTGATTAAAATCCTGCTGAGCAAATGTTAATTGGTTACAAATCTTTTGTAATCGGTTACATTTCACGAATGTGATCAATAACACAGATAAGATCATTTCATCTTTCAAAATCAATATCAAATCTGCATAACACAACTTTTCTCAACAGTGTTAACTGTTAGTCCAAAAAAATTCAACAGTTGTGATGCAATAGAAATATCAAATGAACAAGTATGAGTATGCAACAATATATGACAATGATATAGTGCATTCATACATAACATATTCATCCATTCTCATAGATTTCATCCAATCATTCAATCAGAAAGTATTATCAATTAAACACAGGATATGAATTCAAACGTAATATTTCATTTAACCATTAAAGCTCAAAATAGAAATAAAGTTCAGAATATAAAGCCTTATGGCTGAAATTTACATTAATCCAAAAAAAAAACAAAAAAACAGAAGTAGAACCAAAACATGACCTAATCTATATTGTATTTCCTAATTTGAGTCCGAGATTTCCATGTAATCCTCTTTTGTTTGGTCTTCCTCATCATCTATACCATCCTCTAAAGATCTTCCAAAAACATTATTTTCCAATGACTTATCTATTTTTCTGTGAATTCTGTTTATTGATTTTTCAATTGTTGAGATCTTTGCTGAATGTCTTTGGAACTGATCTACAACAAAATTTTCAAACTCAGTTTTTGGCTTGGAGCTAAATGGAGTTTCATCGACACTTAAAAGTAAATTTTCATCCATTATAGGCATACACTCATCCTTGAATACCCAACCATCTTCATTTTTCTTTAAACCTATGTGATGTAGCGCTGGTTTCCATATTTCATTCACCTTGTTGCATCCTATTTTGACTTCACCAGTGATTTCAATGTGATAATGCCTTAACACATTGCTTATGAATACACCATAAGGCAGCCAATGTGAATGGAGTTTTGCTATGTTGATCATACGATCACTGATGGCTGATACCCAGTTAGTTGGTATTCTGTTTTTCAAAGCATGGATCAAATATACATCTTCAATAGATAATTTGTCATGAATTCCTCTCCCAGGTAAGAGTATCCAAGCGAGTACAAAAGAACATAATCTTTCTTCTCTTTTCATGCCACCATTCAGGTAAAGAGAGAAAGCCCTTGGCCTATTCGGAAATCTTAAACAATCTTTATAGATGTCCATTTTGCTAATATTAGAAATGCCTAAGTGTGAGCTATATCCCTCTGTTTTGAGACCAGCAAAAGAAGTCCACATCTCTTCATCAATTTTGACATTAATGCCTTTCACTCTTGAGCAGATGAAACTGTTTATAAGTTTCAGATTTGCATTAAACACTTCTATAAAATCAGGATAGCAGTCTTCGGTCATTTGAAAAAATTTTCCCACTCCTGAATAGATTATATAAGTTCTTGAACCGATTAAAAAAACATATCTCAGGTTTTTGAAAGAAAGAGAACATACAAAGAAATGTCTAATCGATTACGTTATTTACATAATCGGTTAAAATTCGCAAAATCATATCCACACCAAAAACATAACAATCAAGCACAAATCAATTACATACATCAGAAAGAATGTTACAGATAATGAATGATGCCTGATTGACATAATATAAGACCATGTTACCACATGTAAACCTTAAGGAGTATTTGATTCATCTCTTTAGCTTCCTTGAGTCATGATGTGCCTCCAGTTCCTTTATTTGCGTGCAAAAGATTCATACGGTTTGGAAGCAGGTACCCAAACGAACTTGAAGACTTTCGTGTTAGTAATAAGAGTTGGTTTCTTGGGAATCTATTGAAATTTTCCCTTTGGAACACCAACTTTCTTATAATAATAGGATTTAACAGTGTGACCAATAGTGTTACAATAAAAGCAAGTAATAGATGAAGGTTTACTTAAATCAGAAAATTTCTTTAAGTTTATTCTATTGCTTTTACCAGTGTA
Organism: Vigna mungo; assembly: GCA_036885675.1. Taxonomy (NCBI): domain Eukaryota; kingdom Viridiplantae; phylum Streptophyta; class Magnoliopsida; order Fabales; family Fabaceae; genus Vigna; species Vigna mungo. The sequence goes on along the minus strand of CP144700.1, from coordinate 21,954,319 downwards.
ACTTATTCCCTATTCGTTGATTACCCTTCTCTAGGAGCCTAGTACAACTTCCAAATTAGATCTTCCTAGAGTGAATTTAGCTAATGTACTAGTCAAATACTCAATCTTCTCTAGGTGAGTAGGGCATTCAGTACAATCTTGAATAATGGTTTTAACTTCAATTTTAGCTTTTTCAAGAGATTGTAAAGCAGTATCAATATTAGTTTTCAAGCATGCATTATCATTAACCGAGTTATTGATTTTGAATTCTAAATCCTTTTTCTCACTGTTTAATCGATTAACCTTGTATTGGAACTTCACAGCTTCTACATGTGTTTCTTGAAAGGCATCCAATAATTGATCACATCTCACTTGTAATGGTTCATCATTGAAACTGCAACCGCTACATTCAAATTTCACTGAGCCAGCCATGAGACATGGGTTTTTCTCCTCTTCTAGACTTTGATGATCTTCATCACTTGAGGAGCAACCTGAACCACATTCTTCTCAGGCTACATAGGTTTTCTTCTTTTCCTGTCTTGACTTGATCTTTCATCATTTTTTTGCTTCATCTTCAAGACTGGACACTCTGGTTTGATATGTCCTTTGCCACACTCATAGCATGTGGGAGTAACAACCTTGCTTCTCCATTTGTTTCCTCTAGCATTTCCTACAAAATCAGATACAAAATTTCTAGATTTCATAAATCTTGAAAATTTCTTTACCATCATGTTTAATACTTCCTTTTGTGGCAATTTTGAATCTGAGTCTCCATCACAATCATGCTTTCTTGAACAGTTCTTACTAGTAGTCTTGAGGGCAATTGAATGTTTCTGCTCACTTTCTTCTTCCTCCCTTAATCTTCCTAAATCAAGCTCGTGTTTCCTAAGCTTTCCAAATAGTGTATTAAAAGCTTTCCAAACGACCTTGGGTGCACTAAAAGCATACATGATAATGAATGAAGGTAGTATTCCTTATGAATTGACCACCTTCTTTGCTCGTCATCCTCATGTAAGTTATTGAAAAAATTGAAGCATTGTGCTTGATATACTTTAATTATAGGCAATCATTTCTACTTTTAAGTGTCACAACAAGTGTATTAGTGCATCCATACACTTGCAAATTACACTCATGTCATCAATTATTTAACTTTAATATTTTTGTTTTATCATTTTAGGAAGTTGGTAATGCAAATGAGCCCGACTCTCCTTTGGATAATTGGATCATCTCGTTCTAGCAACATTTAGGGAGCTTATGATGTCTTTTAGGACAAAAATATATTTAATCTATGGATATTGAGTAATTATGAATTAAGTTGTAATTATGTTTTAGTTTAACTTGCTTTTATGTATTGTGGTGATTTTGAGAATGGAATGTTTTAATGTATACATTTGAACACTTTGGTAAAAGAAATTTGTCATGTTTTTTTATTTCCATTACAATATTTAAATTTTTTTACAAGTAAATATTGTTGACAAAAATATAAGTAAAATTATAATAATCAAATTCAATAGGATATTAACAAAAAAATGAGAAAAATGGACATAATATTTGTAGTAAAATAATTGGAAATAAAGGAGATTTCAAACATCTACAAAATGTTAAAGAAGTTAAAAATCTTAAAAAAAACCTCTACAATATAAATATGATATCAGATGTTATTAAAAACCTCCACAAATTTAATTACGACTTTAACTGTAGGAGTATGAAAATCTTAATTTGTAAAAAACTTCCATGAAAAACTTAATTTGTAAAAAACTTCCGCAAAATAAAAAATAAACCTTCACTAGATATCATTTTTCTAGTATATATATATATATATATATATATATATATATATATATATATATATATATATATATATATATATATATATATATATATATATATAATTTGCTAATTTTTATTTTTAATTTAAAATAAAAAAATAGAAAAAAATTAGAAATTATTAAAATATTTTTAACATTAAAACTTAGAATCCATTATAAATAAAAATATTTTTATCAACTAAAATTCGGTACACTCTAATATTACATATTACATATATATATATAGACATATATATATATATATATATATATATATATATATATATATATATATATATATATATATATATATATATATATTTTAAGAATCCTTCTGAGAGGGTTTGTGGATTGGGTATCTCTATCCTGATCTTCATAATAACTGGAACATATAATATATGTGAGTTAGATTATCTCAGATACTTTATTATACTGAAATAAATATATATGTTTTGTTGATAAAAAAATATTTAAAGTTTTCCTCTATTTTTCTTTCAGTAGACTGTGTAATATATATATATATATATATATATATATATATATATATATATATTTTAATTACTTTTTTCTCTTTCCGCCACAATTGCATTACTAAAATACAATCAGTTTATAATGCCCGTGCATGGATTATTTTCTTTCAAAAAATATTTTCATGGACTCATATTCCTTTTATGGTGTAAGCAAAACAAATATTTCATTTTATGATTATATAAAAAAATAGAACGTTTCAAATAAAGGAAAATCTCTACTGTTTAAATAATAAATAAATGAGAAGGTTGACAGTATTTGTGTTCTTCCATAGAAAGCTGGCAGTGTTAATAAAATCTGCACTCCATGAATTTCCTCCCATTTGTGAATGCTGCAAACATAGAAAACAATCTGGTCGATATTATGTGATACAAAGAAAAAAAAATAATGATTCTTTTTCCTTGAATGTTCACTTACCTAAGTAATCGGGAAAGATAAAAACATTGGTAATGAATCTTTGACATGTGTGAAAGAAAACATCAAGAGAATGTCAGAGGTTTGGCATGTTCTGAAGAAATCACTTCATTGCAGATCTCATTCATCAGAAGTTCATGATCCCCAGGCAAAAAGAAGAGATCAGAGAATAAAAGATGAGAGAAATAAAAGAGAGTCAAAAAACCAGCTTAGCCATGAAATTTTCCTTGATAGATCAAGTGGTGAGATTAAGATTTTTCCATGTTATCCTATAGAAGAGCCTCCTTCTCATTCTCCTGCAAAAACCAAGCTAACTATAGTTTCATCAAAAACACTTTGTGTTGATTGTGATGAATGTGTTGTTTTCTCAAAGAAAAAGGTTCCAGTGAAAGATTCTAATGATCCCCCAATATCAACATTTCATCCTGAATGTGAAGACAAGATGAAATCTAGTGACACTGTTGAAGAACAGGGAAATTTCCATCTACATTCAGGTAAGATCAGTACTTTTTCTAGCAAAATGAATATATGGAGTGTTTATATGTATATAGTTTTTGAACAATTTTACAATAGTTTGACTATTTAATCAGATAGTTTCATGTGAGAATCTTTGGATGATTTGGAAGAATATCGATGTCACTTTTGTAACTTTGGCAGGGATTGAACATTCTCTTGTGAAAATATAATATTTTAAAAATGACACATTTTTCTATTGGTAGATAGAACTATACTAAAGTTTAACATGGAAGCTGTAAACATTTTGTTCAGTGATCCAACTTGAGAGAGAAGATTCATCGAGTAAGATCATCGAACAAATATGCGAAGGTAACTTTAGGGAAAAGATTGAATGTGTTCTGAGAGTGCAGAGCAAGCAAGAAACGTTTGCATGGTATGAGGAATGTAGGGAATTGGTAAGGGTGAAAGCAGAAAACCTAGAAAAGGAGCATCCGAGATGCTTGGTTGATGGAAATGAACTACTCAGATTTCATGGCACAACACTTGCATGTTCCCTTGCTTCAAATGCTTCCTCTTCTACCCTTTGCACTTTAGACCAATGTGGTGTCTGTCAAATTCTGAAGCATGGTTTTTACTCCAACCAAGAATTATTTCATGGTGCACTTGGGGTTTGCACCTCTTCTACCAGTGCAAAAGCTATTCATTCAATTTCCTTACCCAATAACAAATCTGTGAGGAGAAAATGTGTTATGCTTTGCAGAGTGATAGCTGGGAGAATCCATAATCCTCTACAAGAGATTGAAGAAATCACTGATACTGGGTTTGATTCTTTGGTAAAGAAAATGAGAGACCACTCAGAGATTGAAGAACTCGTTGTGTTAAATCCTAGAGCTGTGCTCCCTTGCTTTTTGGTAATCTACAATCTTTGAATATGTTGTAGAAAATACCATCTCATTTGCATATGATATAAGTGAAATGACAGAATTATATGAAAAGATTTTGAATATACTAGTTTGAAATATATTATATGTATAGGTTTGAGGAATCTCAAATTTGATATAATATAAGCCACACAAATTTTATCGTGGAATGAGTCCCACAAATTATTAATATTCATTTATCAATTTGAGAAAGAGATGATTATAAATAAAAGATTATTAAAATAAAAAACATTTTCAATATCTCTATAGTAATTAGAAAATGATATCTTCATATTCTAGCATACATTTTTTTTGAAGAGTTTTAATTATTACAAATATAAATTATGAGAATGAAATTTAAGTGATTTAAATCAACAAAATAATTTTTGTATTTTTCAAGTTTATTTCCTATCAATAAAAAGAGATTGAAAACAGAATGTAAAAAAAAGAATTGTGAAATTTTTATCTATAAGGACTATTGAACAAAAATAATTAAGAAGAAAAAATGAAATACCAAATTGGTAAGTCAACACCATTGTCATTGGTAATGATCATTACCATATGATCTAAGGAGTGTTAGACATGGATAATTCCACTTGTAATAATTTTTTATTGGCTTTGGGTAATGGTAGCTTATCAGTGCATCAACACTTCTCACTGTTGTATATTAATTCATGTTAGTGGGACATTGTCTAATCATTATAAAGATTTGTTTTCACTAAGCGGTCAAAGAAAGAAACCTTCATGGAGTAATGGGTCAACATGATTTAAAAAATTAATAATAATCTAAATTTGCATTATATATATATAAGTAATCAACGAATAATTTGACTGAATCTTTTGTTTATACTGGGATACTTGTAGATATATTTTTATTTTCTTTTTAATAATTTTTATTCAATTTCATTTTTTATTGTGATTTTATGTTTTATCATTTTATATTTACTTTTGTCAGGAAAGGAGAATTTTGTTGTCTTTTAAAAAACAATAAAGATTCTCATTCAAATAAAACATTTAATCAGTTAAGGAGTGTTGTTCACACAAACAGTCTTAGAGAGCATAATAAAGGGAGTCATGCTTAAGTGCATTTTTAAATTTAACATTTTATTTTTGGAAAGATAATAATTGATGGTATGATTATTGTGTTTGAATGCTGCAAAAATGGAATTTTCTTAAGAAAAGTATAAGTTTAATGCATAAAATATGTCGTGGTGATATTTTTCTTTGTTAAGAGAAAGTTAAGAATTTATGAGAGGAAGAGATGTTTGGGTTTGTACTGTGAGTGAAACTACTAGTTAGGATATGTTGAGTCATGGCTGATATTGTTATTGTTGTAAAAAGCTAACAAAATATCGAAAAAAAGTTTATCGAGATGTATAGATTATTGTTTTTAAGGACTTATCCATAATGTATTGTGAAAGTTCCCTAAGATACAACAATAACTTCTAAAAAAATTATGAGGATTTCAAAACTAGTAAGGAACTCTAAAAGAGTAAATGAATAAACTTAGGATATAAAGAACATAAGAGAAGGAGGAAGAAAAACTAAGAAGATAGCTTCAGGAATAAAGTTTCCTTTTAAGAGGAGAAGAAAAAGCTTGATTTAGTGTGTTTTTTGGAATGCAGGAAATGCTCTATTTATAGAGTAGAAACTTGGTAAGAAATCATTGTCACAATAAGGAATAATAAAAACTGACATTGACACTTATGAAATTTAATGAGAAAAAAAAATTGTTCACTTATGAACGTTAATGAGAAAATAAAAATTCGTTTAAACCTAACGTTTCTTTTGCAATTACTATTATTTTATAACAATGCCCCACAGATTGCAAAAGAAAGATAAGAAACTTTTATCTTGGGTTTCATAGCTTATAATGCACCAGAGTTGGCATAACCAGCTATAGGTGAGGGATTGTTTGTTTGTTTGAAAATGTAGATGTTTTCAGTATTTTTTATAAAAAGAAAGAAGAAAAATGTTTTCTAGTACAAGGACGATGTGTGCGATCACACATGTGCTTAAACCCTTAAAATATATTTTTTAATTATTTTTATAAAAGAAAACGTTTTGCTAGCACAAGGACAATGCGTGCTATCACACACGTGCTTAAACCCTTAAAACATATTTTTAATTAATTTTATAAAAGAAGAAAATGTTTTCTAGCACAACGACGATGCGTGCAATCACACATGTGCTTAAACCTTTAAAACATTTTTAAAAAGGGTTTTCTAGCACAAGGACGATGTGTGCGGTCACACATGTGTTTAAACCTTTAAAACATTAGTTTTTTATAAAAGGAAAAAAGGTTTTCTAGCACAAGGACGATGTGTGCGATCACACATGTGCTTAAACCCTTAAAACATTTTTGGTATTTTTTGTAAAAGAAGAAAATGTTTTCTAGCACAAGGATGATGCGTGCGATCACACATGTGCTTTAACCTTTAAAACATTTTTTTTATTTATTTTATTAATTTTATCCTTTTTATATTTTATAATTATATAAATTTGGCCTAATGTATTATATGAAATTAGTTTTTCTTAATGAAATAGGACCATATCTAGTTATTAAATAAAAGAGAAATTTTAAACACTACGAGATCTACTTCATGCAGTTTTCTAATTCCATACCGTTTTATATTACGACAAAATAATAGTTACTTAAATACTTAGAATAAAACAAAAATTTGAAATAAAATAACACATATTGCCATAATAGCATAAACAAACTATACAGATAACACGTACGTGTGGGAAAAAAATGGTTTGATATATTAGGGTTGCGTAATAAAATAAATAAAATAAAATAAAAATATAAAAAAAAAGAACGAACATAAAAAAACCAAACATGCATAGATTAAAATTGGTGAAGAAAAGTTTGAAAGGCTATGACCAAATCCAAATATAATAAAATGTAATAAGCATAAATATGAAGATAAAAAAAAAATCAAAATAGAAATGAATGAACGAGGAAATAAACAAAATAAATAAAGATAAACTAGGCAGAAAAAGAAAAGAAACCACGTGGCAAAGAAGGAAAAGGGGTTGGGCCCAAAGTTTCTTACCAACCAGAAAGTTCTCTTTCTCTTTTTTTTTTTTCTGTTGCCTTATGTTCTCTTCCCGAAATTCAATTTCTTTCTTCTCCTTTTTTTTACCTGGTGCATATTTATACACACACGTTTGTAATATGTGATCTTGCCTTAATGGCAAATTAATTATCAATTAGCAAAATAAGGAAAGAAATGGTCATGAGTTAAGAAAAATAAATAATTGTCAGAAAATTGTCCAAAAAGGAAATCATATTTTTCTCTTTAGGAAGAAACTGAATGCAGCAATCAATATATTATTTTTAATTATTGGTTGTAATTATTGTCATAATGTTGGTTCAAATTATTACCAAATAAAACAAAATTTCAAAAATATTATGAAGTGATCTGTGATGCATTAAGGACGATTATTTTCATATTTTTTCCTTTACCCACCATTAATTATTACTCTCTTATTCCTTAACTTTAATTATTTACTTTCTCGGAAGAAATTGGATGTTGACAGCTGCTCCCTCTTTACTTAGATATTACTGGATAGTATGAAAATTTGATATTTTCGTATTATCTGAGTAAAAGCTAAGTAAAGATAGAAACACTAATTTCGTTTGGGTTCCAAAGGAGAAAGAGGAAAAATAAAAATCAATCCAAGTATATAACAAAACAACCAATTAAGAGGACCATGATGCAACAAAGAAAGTTCAACCATTGCCTAGCAGAGGGCCGACAACACAAATAAAACCTGGATTTGACCATTGCCTTGCAGAGGGTATATTGCAGAACGATAACTAAAGGTGCCAGACAAAACTAGGCTTAAAAAAATGCTAGACCAAAGTCGTGCTTGAGATGAATGAGGTGTACAAACCTCCCGAAGGGTGTAACAACCCTATGGATGAATGAATGAGGTGTAATAACCTCGTGAAGGGTGTAACAACCCTATGGATGAATGAATGAGGTGTAACAACCTCGAGGAGGGTGTAACAACCCTGTGGATGAATGAATGAGGTGTAACAACTCTGTGGATGAATGAATGAGGTGTAACAACCTCGTGGAGGGTGTAACAACCTTGTGGAGGGTGTAACAACCCTGTGGATGAATGAATGAGGTGTAACAACCTCGTGGAGGGTGTAACAACACTGTGGATGAATGAATGAGGTGTAACAACCTCGTGGAGGGTGTAACAACCCTGTGGATGAATGAGTGAGGTGTAACAACCTCGTGGAGGGTGTAACAACCTTGTGGATGAATGAATGAGGCGTAACAACCTCGTGGAGGGTGTAACAACCCTGTGGATGAATGAATGAGGTGTAACAACCTCGTGGAGGGTGTAACAACCCTGTGGATGAATGAGTGAGGTGTAACAACCTCGTGGAGGGTGTAACAACCCTGTGGATGAATGAATGAGGTGTAACAACCTCGTGGAGGGTGTAACAACCCTGTGGATGAATGAATGAGGTGTAACAACCTCGTGGAGGGTGTAACAACCCTGTGGATGAATGAATGAGGTGTAACAACCTCGTGGAAGGTGTAACAACCCTGTGGATGAATGAATGAGGTGTAACAACTTCGGGGAGGGTGTAACAACCCTATGGATGAATGAATGAGGTATAACAACCTCGTGAAGGGTGTAACAACCCTATGGATGAATGAATGAGGTGTAATAACCTCGTGGAGGGTGTAACAACCCTATGGATGAATGAATGAGGTGTAACAACCTTTTGGAGGGTGTAACAACCCTGTGGATGAATGAATGAGGTGTAACAACCTTGTAGAGGGGGTAACAACCCTATGGATGAATGAATGAGGTGTAACAACCTCGTGGAGGGTGTAACAACCCTATGGATGAATGAATGAGGTGTAACAATCTCGTGGAGGGTGTAACAACCCTATGGATGATCGTATGGGGTGTAACAACCTCGTGGAGGGTGTAACAACCCTGTGGATGAATGAATGGGGTGTAACAACCTCGTTGAGGGTGCAACAACCCTATGGATGAATGAATGAGGTGTAACAAACTTGTGGAGGGTGTAACAACCCTATAGATTATTGAATGAGGTGCAATAACCTCGTGGAGGGTGTAACAACCCTATGGATTATTGAATTAGGTGTAATAACCTCGTGGAGGGTGTAACAACCCCCTATGGATGAATGAATGATGTGAGGTGGGCTTTTGAAATTTTGATATTTATAAATTTTGAAATGTTTTTTGTAATTTCCGATAGAAATTTGATTTTTAAAAAGCAAAAGGGCGTGGAAACCCTTCATGACAAGGTGTCAAAATCTTGATGCAGGATCAAGGTGTCCAAACCCCAATATGAGAGAAAAACATGATCAACCAGAAAAAAATGGATTGAAAGATAAAAACCTTGAATGCATATTGCTCTTTTTTTTTGAAGAAGGATTCAACAACCATTCATATGAATGAAGAAGGTTTTGATCCGAATTTTTTTTTTTTTTATGGATTGATGCACATATGAAAAACATTTGCTTTGTTTTGTGTTTCCTTTTTCTTGAGTCACCCACCTTACTTGAAATTGTCATCAAACTGATCTCTATTTTCAATGTTTTGTGAAAGTGAAGAGTGTCATACCTCCAAGGTCTAATGTCATATATGATTATATGTTTGACTTTCTCTTTCCGGACATTAGTGCACACATGCTTGAATTTGTTCACCAGTGAAAAGTGGGAGACGTTTAGAAGGGTTTGGAGAAGACTAGGACAGCCACATGGGCACATCATTCCTCCTACACTCCCTGACATAGATGTGATATGTGAATGTCAAGGTGGAACACTAGATACCCAAAAGGGTACCCCAGCTTAATGTTAGGGAAAATGGGCATGGGGTATGGATCCATGAAAATTAGGGTGAAAAATCAAGTGAGCCTTGTAAAGCTGCCCCAGTCTTGGGATTATGGATTGATGAAAAACTCGTATGAGACTTACAAAGCTGCCCCAATTTTTTTTGTTGTTTTTTTTCTTTGTTTATGTGGTATGGGTTGATGAAAAACTCGTGTGAGACTAACAAAGTTGCCCCAGTTTTTTCTTTGGCAAGATATTCTGTTTAGAAGAGGTAGTGGGCATGTACAAGATCGACTAAAAGGATGGCCCCAATTGGTTTGATTTTCCTTTGCATGCTTCTGGCTAGTTGGCAAGGAGATCCCCTCTTCTTGAGGCATTACTTTTTTCTCTCTCTTTTTTTCTTGGTTTTCATTTATTCATTTTCAACTCTTTTTTTACGACATATTGTAAGTCAATTCGCCTTATCGCAAAATTAAGCTTTAAGAAAATTTGAGCAATCATTATTCAATCTGTGTGGGCTTTATTAGGCTTGTAATGCGGCTAAGGGCTAAAAGGTATTGAAAAAAAGATATAAAGGATCAAATGAATGTTTGTCGGCTATATTTTTTGGAAACAAGGGTTGTCATCTAGGCATTGTATAAACTATTTGACCTTTTGAACACTTTTTTTTTTACTTTGTTTTTCATTCCTTTCTCCCATCACCACTTTGTGATTTTTTTGATTTTTTGTTTTTTTTTTTTGCTTTATTGTGATATGGGTTGATGAACAACTCTTCATTTGATCACTGAGTGTTCTTCATTTGCATCTCGAGTTGACTCCCACTAACGATAACCCTTCTTGGGAAAAATTTTTTTGAAAAAGAATTTATTTTTGACTAAAACGGGGTGACAATGGACATATTTTTTTGCTTTTTAGATAAAGACAAGAAGGCCACACATCATTTTGAACTTTGATTGCTTTATTTTCAAAAGATTAACTCTGCGACTAGGTGACCTCAACATAAGTCGTTCTTTTTTTCATTTTTTTCTTGTTTTTTTTCCTTTTCTAGACTGCCCTTTCAGGTTTTCAATCTAGTGGAGTGTTTCCTTTTTTTGTTTTTTTTTCTTTGCCTCGATGGGTTCAGGGATCACCCAACTAGCATAAGTGAAAATAAATTTGGCCAGACCAATCTGCCCCAGTGTGAAGGTTTTTGTTACTGAGGGCAATGACAATGTTTGTTGGGGAAGATCCTTTGTTTTGGAAAAGTGAAGGGTGAAGGTCTTCAAGCAACATGTGCACAAATGTCTAGAAAGGAAACGTAAAATTGTTATTTTTTATTAGACACTTAACCTCAGAAAAGTCTGACACTACAACTTTTGTTTTTGATTTATCATCTTTTTTATTTTCGAAAAATAAGTTTGACGATTCGCAAGAAAGAAAAGTGACTCAAGATATGCATAAGGTGCGTGATTTTATTAAGCGAAAATGAGGATTATAAGACTGTACAAATCTCCCTGTGTGCCCTAACGGAGGTTCGACTCTTCGGATGCAAGGTCAAATATATGCAATCTCACCAGGATGGTTCCCTGAACCTAAATATCAATGGCCACTAGAGCTATGGCCCCCTTCATAGCATCTCCACAACAATCGCGTAATCAACTAGATGCGGAGACACAAGTGAAGAGAACAAACTCTAGTTGGGGTTCTCACGATAGCCAAATAGGAAGTATGTCCCAAATGGCATCGCTACACAACCCCTTTATTTCTAAGTTACGCTCAGACCCGGGTATAGGGCCCTACTCATGATATGCATAATGTGTGTGTGTGAAGGGAGAATGCAATGCACCCAAACCCTCACCTGCAAAACAACCAGAAAATTTTCCCAGGCAGATACAAGCATGTCATCTATCCTATGGTTCAATATCCAATAAATATAAAACACATATGAGAATAATACAAATATGAAAAAGAAAGGTGACAGGAAACATAAAGCTAAACCACATCAAATTCGCGCATCTAATTAAATGGCCTGACACTCGCATGTCCCCAATGGAGTCGCCATCTGTTGCTACTAGTCTCGCGACACGAAGACGATCCAAAAAAGAAACGATTTTTGAAAAAAGATTTTGGAGTCGCCACCATAGTTTATTCTCGAAAACTATAGAGAAACCATAAAATGATAAGGCAAGGTCAATGAAAACCAGATTCTGGTTTCGGGAGTTGGTTACGTGTAGGGAAGGTGTTAGCACCCTACAACGCCTACCCTAAGACCATACCTCTAATTAAATGCGCGAATGTGATGTGGTTTACAAAATGCTTAACTACCCAAAAACACAACAATATAAAGAAACAAAAATATTTTTTAGTTTTTTGGGCCCGACAAGGATTGACCTTACTCCTACGTATTCTCATTCAAAATGAGAAATCAGGGTTACGTAGTTCTAGGTAAGAGATTGTTTGTTTGTTTGAAAATGTAGATGTTTTTAGTATTTTTTTATAAAAAGAAAGAAGAAAAAGGTTTTCTAGCACAAGGACGATGCATGCGATCACACATGTGCTTAAACCCTTAACATATATTTTTTAATTATTTTTATAAAAGAAAAACTTTTCTCGCACAAGGACGATGCGTGCGATCACACATGTGCTTAAACCCTTAAAACATATTTTTAATTATTTTTATAAAGGAAGAAAAGGTTTTCTAGCACAAGGACGATGCGTGCGATCACACATGTGCTTAAACCTTTAAAACATTTTTAATTATTTTTATAAAAGGTGAAAAAGGTTTTCTAGCACAAGGACGATGCGTACGATCACACATGTGCTTAAACCTTTAAAACATTATTTTTTTATAAAAGAAAAAACGGTTTTCTAGCACAAGGACGATGCGTACGATCACACATGTGCTAAAACCCTTAAAACATTTTTGGTATTTTTTGTAAAAGAAGAAAAGGTTTTCTAGCACAAGGACGATGCGTACGATCACACATGTGCTTTAACCTTTAAAACATTTTTTAATTTTTTAATTTTTTTAATTTTATCCTTTTTATATTTTATAAATTTATAAATTTGGCCTAATGTATTATATGAAAATAGTTTTTTTAATGAAATAAGACCATATCTAGTTGTTAAATAAAAGAGAAATTTTAAACACTATGAGATCTACTTCATGCAGTTTTCTAATTTCATGCCGCTTTATATTACGACAAAATAATAGTTACTTAAATACTTAGAATAAAACAAAAATTTGAAATAAAATAACGCATATTAGCATAATGGCAAACAAACTATACACATAACACGTACGTGTGGGAAAAAAATGGTTTGATATATTAGGGTTGCGTAATAAAATAAAAAAAATAAAATAAAAATATAAAAAAAAATGAACATAAAGAAACCAAACATGCATAGATTAAAATTGGTGAAGAAAAGTTTGAAAGGCTATGACCAAATCCAAATATGATAAAATGTAATAAACATAAATATGAAGATAAAAAAATAAAAATAAAAATAGAAAAAAATGAATGAGGAAATAAAGAAAATAAAACAAGATAAACTAGGCAGAAAAAGAAAAGAAACCACGCGGCAAAGAAGGAAAAGGGGTTGGGCCCAAAGTTTCTTACCAACCAGAAAGCTCTCTTTCAATCTTTTTTTTTTTTTCTGTTCCCTTATGCTCTCTTCCCGAAATTCAATTCCTTTCTTCTCCTTTTTTTTACCAGGTGCGTATTTATATACACACATTTGTAATATTATTGTGATATGCACACATTTGTAATATCATTTGTCTTCCTAGGGTTTTTTCAAAGGATATGCTAGATTCCGTTCTGACTTCACATAACCAATGAAAATAGTTTCATTCTTTAGCAGTCGCTTCACCAAATTGTGTCTCAATTATATATGTCTATTCTTTCCATTATAATTCTTGTTTTTAGCTATAACTATTGTTGATTAGCAATCATAGTGTATTGATACCGATGGGGTTGGTTTCATTTGTTGAGATTGTTGACAACACAATATCTATATCACTCTAGTTTTTTATGATGACAACACATTGCTTAATAACATACTTATGTTGTTCTTGTGTTACATGTTCTTATGCTGACTGTTTGATATATATGTTAAACATGTTTATGTGCCATATTACTATGTGAATGCATACATATTAAGCTTGTAATTGTTACATCATTTTTGGATGCATTGCACATGTTTTAATGCATAAAAGCCATAAGCACTTTTGTGAACTTATAACTGTGTGACAAAGCTGCAGTAAAGTCGACTCCATCATTAATTGATTCGACTATACTAAAGTATTTGTACAGATTTTGAGAATCAGTGCTTTGTGTGATTTTTAGAAGAAAAGAATTTCAAATTGTTCTTACATGTCGAAGTCGACTGTGTGCACCACATACTCGACTGCATTAGTTGTTTGATTTGAAATTCTATTATGCTCTTGTACAGTAACGACTATATTTTCAAAAGTTAGTTGAGCATTGAATAGTAGGTCAACTGTATTAAATGAGTTTTTAATTTGTTTGTCTGAATGCTACCAGGTTGACTGAACTGTTATAATTGTCATAACATAGTCGACTGAATTAGTAGCTTATTCGACTCAGAGAATGTCTGTTAAACAAAAATCTATAAATTAATTGAACACGAAGTTGTTCAGAGACTTTTGATGATCTAAAATTTTTACATTCTGTTTCAGATTGATATCTCTGGTTTATAGAGCTCCAAGAATTATCCAAGAAGACGATGGTGATCTTTCTTGAAAGAGATTCAAAGGGAGACTGATTGCACTCACATTGCTTGATCACATTCTACACATTGAAGGTGTTTCTGGTTTGATCAAGAATCTATTTAGCATTTGTGGAGTTGTTGTATTGGACCTATTGTGATTACAGGGGATAGACTCGTGGAGTCTGGTTCCCTTTGAGGATTGTTCAAAGTGGTGTTTGGCAGATTGCAATAGAGGGGACATCTTGCTGCAAGTCTTGCTGAGTTTTCTGCCTATATTTTGGTTAGGAGGTTAGAGAGGAGATTTATATTTTTGACGTGGAGGTCTTCTATAAATTTCTCGTTGTAAAAACCGCAACCATTATAATGTATTTGCTTCCTGGGTTAGAAGGACACTAGATGTAGGCATTGTTGTCCGAACCAATATAAAAATTAGTGTTTGATTTTCTCTATCCCTGCACTTTTACTTACAGTCGACTTTACTATTTGTGCAATCAATTATGTTTTTCCATTGCACACGAATTTTCATTACTTGCATTTCAAGAAAGTTTGTAAAGTTTCATACTTTGATTTAAAGATTGCAAAAAGATTCTGATTTTGATAAACCACCAATTCACCCCCCCCCCCCCCCTCTTGATGTAAAAAGAAGCCTACCTATTTTCCAACAATTGGCACCAAAGTTGGTTTTCATAAAATATTTGAAAAACTAGTCGACTCTATTTTTCTTTGATTCGACTATAAACCTGGGGATGGCTTCCTATTTTCAAACTTTTGGTGAAGGTGCTTCAACAAACAGACCACCTCTGTTTGCTGGCGAAAATTATCCATTTTGGAAAATCAGAATGCAAATCTTACTTGAATCACAAGATAAAGGAATTTTGGATGCAACTTTAAATGGTCCTTTTGTGCCTACTAAAACTGTTGATGAGAAAACTGTTTTAAAACCTTTTACTGAGTGGACTGCTGATGAAAATAGAAAAACTCAGTATGATATTAAAGCTAGAAATATTATTGCCTCTACACTAATAGTTGATGAATTTTTAGGATATCTCAATGTAAATCTGCAAAGGAAATGTGGGATGTCTTTGAGGTAACACATGAAGGCATGATGAAGTAAAGAGAGCAAGAAAGAACTCCCTGATACAAAAGTATGAACTGTTTAGAATAAAGGCTGAAGAAACCATCTATGATGTACAGAAAAGATTCACACATCTCGTAAATCATCTCATGGCTCTCGGGAAGGTGTTTGATAAAGAAGAAATCAACATCAAGATTCTGAAAAGTCTGAACGGAAATTGGCAACCAAAAGTCACAACAATCTCTGAATCCAATGATCTTACAACGATGAATATGGCTACCTTGTTTGGCAAGCTACGTGAACATGAACTGAAACTTGGTAGATTAAAGGATGAAGATGAGATTGAAGAAAAGAAGTCCATTGCTCTGAAGACTACAAGCATGAACAACTCAGAAACAGACATGGACGAGAAAGAACCGATGACCTTGATGGTAAGAAAATTTAGTCGACTTATACATAATGATAGTCAACTGACTAACCATGTAGGTCAAGGTAAAAAGAAAAGCTTCAGTACAAATGTTGTCCAATGTTACAAATGTGGAAAGGAAGGATACATCAAACCTGAATGTCCTGAATTAAAGCCTAAGCAGAATGGAAAGAAAATATTCCCTCAAGGTAGAATCATGAAAAGAAAAGGACCATACATTGCTTAGGAGAATATAGATTCTGAAAGCTTAAGTGATGAGGATGCTGATCAAGAGGAAGAATCCAACATTTGCCACATGGCTGGAACATCACAAGATGACAATGATAGCGATGAAGAATTGGAGAAGCTACCAATAGAAGAGAAGTAACAGCAACTAGTGGAAACATTAAGAGAACTACATGTTGAAGCAATGCGACTACAGTACAAGGTTAATCGACTAAACTCTGAAATGAGAGATTATGAATATAGGATTAACAACCTTGTTGCTGAAAATGAAAAATTAGAGAAAAAAAATGAAATGATGCTTTGTTATCTGCTAAGGAAATTAAAATTGAAACTATTACAGTTGAAAACCATGTGAAAAATGTCCTACACACATTGAAAAGATAGATTACTTGACCAGTACTCTAGCTAAGTTTACTCAAGGTAGAGACAATTTAAATGTTGTTTTGAAATCCTCTGGCAGAGCTATAAATAAGCAAGGAATTGGATACAAAGCTCAATCTAACAGAACCAATACAAAGAGATTTATTGATTTAAGTAAACCTGCTAAAAATGCATGTTTTTATTGTAACTGTGTTCGTCAAACTGTTAGAAATTGTTATTACATAAATGTTGTTGTTCCTAAAGGATTATATGTATGGAAACCAAAGGAACAAGTGACAAAAACTAACAATCATTGACCCAAAGTTAAATGGGTACCAGCAACAAAAACTTGAATTGTTTTGCAGGATACATAGCATGTGTAGTATGATCTCAAGGAAGAATCATTGTGGAAAAATAAAAAAATCTTGAGTATCTACAACTGGTAAAACTGTATCAATCTGCTGCATTATGCTTAAATTGATTGGTTGTTGTTGTTTGATTGCATGAATGTATTGTTTGATTGTTTGATTGATTGAATGAGTCAGAAACTCTGTTTTCACGTTGATTAGTCAACTGCTTTATTAATTCATTCGATTATGCACTTTGTGTGTCTTAAACTCTGTTTTGATATTTCTATGACACATTGTTGTCAACTATGTTTTTAATGTATTCGACTGCTGACCTTTTATCTGAATGGGCTCTATTTTGAAAATTCTTTTTGGTGCGAAAATGAAATCAAATTATTCCCTCCAAAATCTTACGATACATTTCATCTGAAATTATGTTTGCAAGCATCATTACACTGTGCTGCTTCTAAGCTTTCTGATTAGTCATATTCTCTCTCAAATACTATCGGTGACTTGTACTATTCACCACCACTCAAATGGCCTCAAGCTCAGCACAAAAGAAGCGTGTTAAGACACTAGTGCAGAAGAGTATCAGACGTGCTCCTAAACTGAATGGGTGGATTAGTGATGATGATATGCAATCAAAATTCCTATACTACTGGAAAATGAGAAGTTTAATACCTCACAAGTTCCTGAAAGTGAAATTTTTCAAAGACGAAGGTTTTGAATTTCAAAGGTGGCTTAGACTTCAAGAGTTAAGGAAATTTGTAGAAATGGTTGATCCTTGGTATCCTGACCTTGTCCAAGTGTTCTATTGTAATCTGAGAGTCAAAGATGATACACTATGCTCCAGAGTAAAAGGAGTCGATATCAGACTTACTGATGATATATGGAAAAATCTGACAAGATTTAAAGTACACTGGGAATAGAGGGCTTCCATAAGTACACTGAATATCAGAATACTCTTAGAAACCCTGATGACTGCAGAGACTATTCCAGTTATAAAACTGGTGGGATGAAGATGAATGATTGACTTGCGATTTTAGTTATTTCTTGGATCTTAATGCCAAGAGGTGGAAACCACGCGCAGGCTACTACAGAAGATTTGTTTCTGTTCAAAGCCTTAAAGGAAAACATTCAAGTAAACTGGCCTGTTGCGATATCTGATAACATGATGAAGGTTACCAAACTGGAATCTGCAAAGTTACCCTATTGTGTCTTCATATCAAAGGTACTTGTTTATTATGGAGTGGATTGTATTGGAGAATCAAGCAAACCTTATCCCAGAACAAGTCTGATTGACAAAACTACCTTGCGCCTTATGCAAATGACTAAAACGGATGAAGGATGGGTATATAAAAATGAGGTTCCTAATAATGATGGGTGTTGGTAAGTTTTGCACTTAGTGATGAGTGCTAGAAAGGTTTGGGTCAAGCTCGTGACGTTAAACAAGCGCTACCTGG
Organism: Vigna mungo; assembly: GCA_036885675.1. Classification (NCBI taxonomy): domain Eukaryota; kingdom Viridiplantae; phylum Streptophyta; class Magnoliopsida; order Fabales; family Fabaceae; genus Vigna; species Vigna mungo. Next base: position 21,935,767 of record CP144700.1, on the reverse strand, counting down.
GAGGCAACCCGGTTGATTGAACTTATTTATCTTTGTTTTAATTCTGTTCTAGTTGCATTTTAGGGCATAATTGTTGCATATTTAAGGGGAATTACATAAAAATTGAAAATCGAGAGTTCGATTTGAGTGATATAGGTCTAATAATGTATAGGGCGAGCCAAGAAGGAAAATTGTAAAAACCGCGCCTGCCGCTCAACAGTACCGCTGAGCGGTGGTGTCGCATAGGGCTTTTGGGCTTTTAAATAGGGCTCAGTGCTAGTGGCCCATTTGTACATTTTTAGGTCTTGCCTAAGCATCCCATTCAGACTTTTACTCACTGTTGCCATTCTCAAGAGCCTTCCAAAGAGTTCTCTACATCTTTCCCTTCACTCACTCTCCTAAAACCCTTTCTCCTACATCTTTGCATCATTCCAAATTCAAAGTTTGGGGTTTTTGAGAGATTACAACACTTGGGTCTCATTCATCATCATTCAACAAGTACTTTGAACACATTTAAGGTCTCTCCACCCAAGTAAGTCATGCATTTTATATTATAGGGCTTTCAAAGTATGAATTTGTTGAAGAATGTTGTTCAAGCATGTAAATTTTAGGGCTTTTGATTTTTAAGCATGATTAGTTGAAATAGAAATTGTTTGGACTGATTAAAATGTATGATTGAGGTCTGGAATATATAAAATTGCATGTGGGTGGAGATTACAAGCATTTAGGGAGGATTTTGAAAATTACAACTGATACCGCTTAGCGGCATCGCTGAGGTTGGCCTGGCAGTTTGGGTTTTTGCTGGTTTTGTGATTGCAGGTGACGTTTAGGGGCTTGTTTTACCCTGAGCACTGACTAGAACTGTGTTTTGACATGGTTTGGTGTTTTGCTAACCCTTAATGGTATTTCTTTTGGTCTTGTGTGTTGTATTTGATGCAAGAATGGCTTCATCATCTGGTAAAAGGAACCGGAGAGGTTTTATTCTAATAAATTCCTTTCTAGAAGACATGAGCAACACCATTGCCTTGTGCAGAAAATGAGGCTTTTGATGGAAAGGAAGGCGGTGTGGTTACCAGACTTGGTTCCATAGTTTGGTGAGGAGATGGAAAGCAGGAATTAGGAGAAGTTGGCTACCTACCCTTCATCAGCTAACATTGTAGTGGTGAAGGAATTTTACACAAATGCAAAGTCTCTGGGCAACCCTCCATCATAAGAGTATACCAGCTATGCCAGGGGACGACGTGTTAGGTATGACCTTGAATCCATAAACAGGTTCCTAGAGACCGAGTGGGCTGGAGAGCAGTGCCAATTTGCACTGAATATGGAGGAGGGTGTTGATGTGGATGACATAGAGAGAGTACTTTGTGTGTCTGGAGGGAGGTTTTACAGGAACAGTAGTGGAGTAGTTGTGCACATTAAGAGGGTTAATTTGACACCTCTTGCACAGTATTTGATGCATTTTCACATGCCAATGTTCAACCATGGTCACATGTCTCGGATATAACTTATGCCAGGGCCATGTTCCTATATTGTGTGATTAGCGGACTAAATGTGAACATTGTCCAGATAATTGCAAATGAGATTAAGAGTTGTTCCTCTACTACAAATGATAAGGCATCTCTGGGACGTCATTCTCTTATCACACATCTGTGTCGGCAAGCTGGAGTGGATACTTCTATTCCACCACTGGAGAGGCCAAGAAAGGTAATTGATGAAGCTTATTTTAGGCAATACTGCAGAGGAGAGGAAGTTGGCCAGCCAGGACCTTAGAGAAGTTCTAGGAGGAGAGTTCCACCACATATTGCCCAGGTTTCTATGATTGATTGAATTGCATGTATTTGTCATATGATCAAGGCCGTTTTTGAACAAGCCCTTTCTTAGCCAATGCAAATTTTTTGTCCCATGAAAAGAACCATGTGTTCTACCCTTTTTGAACCTAATCCTTAAATAGTACGTTAAATCCTTTTTTAGAAATCTTTACCATGAGTTAAATTGAGAATTATTGTGTGGTAATCATTAAAGGTTCAAGTTTGGGGTTGTTGGGAGAATTGAAAAGAAATAAAGATAAGCATTGAGCTAATGTGTTGAACAAAGGATGAAAAGATTAAAAAGATAGAGAAGATAGAAAAGATAGAATGGAAAGAAAAGCTCAATGCAAAGAAAAGAGAATGTTGGGAATTAGTGAGATTGGTAAAAAGAGAGTTTGTGCTTGAACTATGAATGTTTGAATGACTCTTGTAACTCAAGGATTTTGTGATCTAGAAAAACCAATTTTTCTTGTTAGCCCAACCACATTATAAGCCTTGAAAAAGTCCTTGTGATGACATATGTGTGTGATGATAATTGATTGTGGTAAATGAAAGGCAATTTTCTTTTATGTGCCATGTGGATAGTAGAGGGAAGGAGTGACCTCTTGAAACACTTGAGTGATTGAGTGAAACACCTTGTCTGGTGAGCAATGATTCCACGAATCTATGATTTTATCTGTGCTTAGCTAATTGATCATTCATGAGAATACCATCTGTTTGATATTATATGATTTTGTGAAAACTATGATGAGCATTGAGAATGAACGTATGTGTGCATATTGACTGAATTCTATTGATGGGAAAATTTGAGTGATTACTTGTCTCGAAAGAAAAAGAGTTTTGAATGCGATTGAACCATTGTGAGGATTGGTGGAAGATTGAGTTGCATTTTGTTTGCTTGAGGACAAGCAAAGTTCTAAGTTTGGGGTTGTGATAACTGTTCAAAAACCGTTAGTTTGATACTTGAATTTGATGTAAAAACACTCTTTATGACTTAGAATTAGCTTGAAATCATGCATTTTGCTTAAGTTAGGAAATAAGAGAGTCAAAGGTGGTTTTCTTGGTTTCATGCTTGGTTTTCTCATGATTTGACAGGTTTTATATGGAATTGAATGAAGGAAGTTGAAGGAGAGGAGAGTTGGACTCAAAAGAAGGTGAAAAAGTGAACGAATGAAGAAACGCAGCCACCGCTCAACGTTAACCTAGCACTGAGTGTTAGCCTTGTGGAAGAAGTCTCTGGCCAACGCCTAAGCATCAACGCTGAGGGGAAATTAAGTGTCGCGCCCACCGCTGAGTGGTACCGCTGAGCGTCGGCCTCTTCAGATAGATACGACACAACGCTTAAGCGCCAGCGCTGAGGGGAACTAGGGGTATTGCGCTCACCGCTGAGTAGCGCCGCTGACCGCTAGTCTTTGGGCTTGGTCCAATTTCTGCTTTGTTTTAATGAATTATAAATAGAATTGTACGACCCTTAGAGGTCATCTTTTGGCGGAATGGACGCAGAAACACCTTCTTCACCCCTTAGAGACGAATTTTGGATGCGGGAGCTCCAACTTATCAAATCTAGGGTTTATCTTTTCATTCTTTCCATTATTTTCATCTAGATTCGCCATGTCTATGGTGAACTAAACTCCATTATTGTTGGGGAAATGATGTAATCCTTTGATACTCTCATATATTGAATTGTTATTTTATTTATATGCTTGATTTCATTAATTGTTAGAGTTTTTATTCTATTATATTTGCATGCTTTGTTTAAGACATTATTCAATAGCATAATCTTTGATTATATCTTTATGGACACATATAGATAGATATAGACATGGGGAATTCTCTTGGGAGCAATATTTCCTAGACATAGGGATAGGAGGACCAATTGCCTTAAGCTTCTGTGCTAATTAATGTAATGCATGATCAATTGCTAGGGAGACTAGACATAGCTAGTGATTAGGAGTAGGCTCTTTTAACCAAGACATTGGGATTAGGGTAAATTAGAGAGTGGCATTAACATTAATGAAAGAATAAAATTCATAAGATATATGAGAGTGGATTAGGAGGAATCAAAAAACCCTAACAACACCATTCATGTATATCGTACAATTGTCAATTGATCACTCTTGCATGCATATTTCAATTTCGTCTTTTGCATTATAAAACCCTGATTTTTGTTATTCAAGTCTTATTAAAATCAAGAAATCACACGAAAGTCTAGGCCTATGAGTTTCTAGGGAAACGATACTCGATCTTACCGTTTATATTATTTGATACGATTCGATACACTTGCCGGAGTCTTAACACACATATATATGTATGGATAAGTTTTAGCTTCTAACTTGCTCTCCAATTACTTTGTTTTGGAATGGAGTCACGCTATTGCTTTCCATTAAGACAGTCACTACAGATTACTATTGACATAGAGAGTTGAGGAAGTCCTTGTACCATGTTCTTGTTCAATAATGTTCATATGCCACTATAGCTTAAATGTCCAAACCTTCAGTGCCAAAGATGAGATAGATTTTGAGTACGTGTATGAAGGCATTGGTCAGATTGTGTTTGATGGAAAGTAAAAGATTGGGGCAGTAGGGAAAACATCTTATTGGCACTCATGTTGGTTTGAATTATCAAGCCTTTTCTCTGGATGGAATATTTTGCACATTCCTTCCTTGAAAAAAATGGTCAAGCCTTTCTCTTGTAATTGCCTTGTGCTTAAGAGATTATTTCGCTATTCTCGAATATAGTAAACTTCAGTGACGACAAAGTTTACTCCATCTACTAGTAACTTAATGCTTCTATTTCCCATCACTGTCATCTTGGTGTTGTTTCCCAATTTTACTGAGTGTCGAAAGTTTTCATCAAACTCATGGAACATAGCAAAATCACCACACATGTGATTAGAACATCCTGAATCAAGAAACCAAACATCTTTTCCTTTAGTCTTAGGAAACTCCACATAAGACATCAAAAGTAGTTCTTCTTCTTCATCATCAACCTCCGCATAATTTGCCTCTTTGTTCCGAGGACATTCATAACGAAAATTTCCAAGTTGATGGCATTGGTAGCACTTTACAGTTGCCTTGTTGAAATTTGTTCGACCTCTTCCTCTTTCATGTCCTCTTCCTTTTCCTCTGTGGCCACCTCGACTATGACTTATTTCCTCTTCAAAGGTCACTTTTAAGGCTTGTTCCTCATCTTTGTGTCTACGAAACTTTTGTTCATGTACTATTAATGAGCTTTGTAACTCATCAACAGAAAGATTATCTATGTTTTTAGACTCCTCAATGGAACATACAATGTAATCAAACTTCTCAATTAAAGAACGGAGAATTCATTCAACCACTTTAACGTCTAACATAACTTCTCCATAAGTTCTCATTTTGTTAGCCACTATCATGACCCTAAAAAAATACTTTGTCACTACTTCACCATATCTCATCTCAAGAACTTCAAATTCTCTACAGAGAGCTTGAAGATGAAATCTTTTTACCATTGCATTGCCTTCAAACTTTTTCTTTATAGCATCCCATATCTCTTTAAAAGTGTCTTTCTTGAGTATGGTGTCGAGAATAGTTCAATCAATCGCTTGAAAGAGAGTTTTTGACTTTCAAATCTTTTAGTCACATCTCATCTTGCTTCTTTTGTTATGCTTCAGTTTGTACGATTTCGTTTGCTGAGATTACATAATCAGGTTCGATGAGATCCCAATACTCCTTAGACCGAAGGAAATTTTCCTTTAACAAGCTCCAATGGTCATAATGACCATCAAAACGTGGGATGGCTGGCTGGACAAAGCTCCCTGCGGTAGTCATTTTCATGCTGGTGCAAAACTTCAAGGACTGTTGCTTTGATGTATCATGCCTAGTGGAACTCTGATACCATATTATTAAGAATTAAGATTTTAAATGCACTACTAGAGAGAAAATTGATTGATCATATTATTAATTGTAAACGTGACTTTAAATAATAAAATTTCAGTTTCTAAACAATTAAAATCCCGTCTCCGAAAATAAAGCTAGGAGTGGTTAAAGAAATAAGAAAAAGTAATAAATATCTCTAAAGACTTGGTAAACCAAGATATTATACAAAAGAGAAATAAAATTGGAGCAAACTTCTTTATATATATATATATATATATATATATATATAAGTTTTCCATGTTAATGAATAAATTATAAATATTTTGGTAATTTAAATAAAATTGAGAATAAAGAGTATTGAAAATGTTATTTAAATATGTACGTATCCAATTTTAGAAATCAAGTATAGCCATATATCTACGGAGTGCATAAATTTTCATCGGAAACAAATTCGAATAATACCTACATGACGAGTAATTAGAATTTTTGTCATTAGGGTTCATATAACTAACCTATTCATGTAATTTACTCTTCCTTTTATACATTATTTACTTACTCAGTTCATTGCTTTAACTTTTTCTTATTACTTGTTTGACCTAACTAACTAAATCACAATTTTATAATTTTAATTATGATTAAAAAATCTTTTAGAAATTAGTAAAAACTAACAAATCAATTATAACTATACGTTCTTAATATTGCTTGCTTGACAAAGTCTATAAAGAAATCAAATTCTTCCTTAAATAATCTAAAAAAATTTCTTATTAAAGAATCAAATTAAAATAAACTCTAATTAATATTTTTAACATCAAGAATAGAAAATTATATTGAAAAAGATAATAAAATCAATCCTCGATAGCGTTTTATTACTAGTGGAAATACACGTATGCGTGGTGTGTTAACTTTTTTTATGGATATTATAATTATAAAAATAATATAAATAAATTTTATAATTTTATTGTAGATATTTTTATTTATTTGAAGGTATTTTTTTATTATTGGTAGTTATTTTAGTTTTAAAAAATGGTTAAATTTAAGAAAATCTCAAATAAAAAAATTAGTTAAACTTAAAAAAGCTCTTTAATTTAAAAAACAGTTATTTGAAGGGTAAAATTGAAAAAAAAAAATGTATACATAAAAAGTAAAAATCCCTATCATATGATGGTATAAATATCTCTATATTTATTTTTTAAAATTTTAATAATTCGATTTATCTTTCCTCTTTTATTCTAAAGAAAAAAAAAATATTAGAGATTTGATACTAAGGATTTTTTTTTGTCATTTACAACTTACGGTAAATGATGTATTCGTTAAAAAAAATTGGCAATAAACATACAACATCATGTGAATTTTTTCTATTAAATTAATTATATTTTTATATAAGTATAAATGAATTGAAATTAAATGTCTAATCCTTTGAAACATTTATAGCTATATACAGGGATGACAAAAAATCCGTACCCGAATATATCTGTGGATAAAATCTGCGACGGATAGTTGATATCTGCAAATATTTACTATCCGAAACCCGCAGATAGCGGGTATTTTAATACCCGCTTATAAACGGGTTGGGTCTGGGTATTCTATTCGTACCCGCAGATATCCACTACCTGCAAAAATTAAAAATAAAAATTTAATTTTTATTTTATTAAGTTAAATTTAATTAAAATTATTTTACAAAGTTAAATTTAATTAAAATTGTAATATGGGAAGAATACCGATAGGAATTAATTGTCATTTATGGGCAATTAACAAGTATTAATAGGTCAGAGTTTACAAAATATACGATATTGATAATTGATTATTCGGTTTGATTGCATAAAAATATACTGCACTAATAGGTCAGATTGTCTTACTCCTTACAAAATATATGGTATTGATTATTGATTATTGAGTTTGATTGCCTAAAAATATACTGCATATGGTTAATTAATGGCCTTGCCTGTCATAGGCCTTATGAATATACAATTGATGTCTAGGTACAATCTTCCTCTTCTATCCTAATAAAATGTGGACCTCTTTATATATTGAGTGTGAGAGTGTCTTCTGCACGTCAACAACCCATTGGAGTGGATGACATTCTTAGAAAGGATTGAAGATAAAAAACGAACAAAGCAAAGAAGGACGATCGAAACAAAAATTAAATTTTAATTTATATATTTTTTTGTAATTATATTTAAATTTTATTTTAATAATTTATAAAAATATATTTTTTGAAATATTTGCGGGTATCCGCGAGTTTTAAAATATCTGCGGATATTTTTTAAGCGGGTATCCGTATGGGTAGTGGGTCGGATAGCAGGTGAATTTTTTTTTATCAGGTCTGGTTGCGGGTAGACACTATCCATGCCCGACCCGACCCGTTGCCATCCCTGCCTATATATGCTCCAAATTTTATCATGTATGTATTATTGCATAATGAGCTTTTCATGATAGTTAAAATAATTTTCCAACTATGATTTTTAATAGTTATAAATGTCAACATGATTAAAGTCTAACAAAACCAATGACAATTAAATAACTCTCATTAAATGTCTCAAATAATGAGGATAGTTCTTGAACCGTTATTAAAAGTCATAAAAAAAGGAAAAAAAAACATAATGTAATGTATATTATTACAGGACTAACAAAAGTTAACCTATTAGAGTAGAGTAGAAAAATGTTTTATTTGAGTGTTAAAAGGAACATAAGTTTTTCATGAATTAACCATTTTTCTTGCTTTTGAAGATGTAAAAATAAATCAGAAACAAATAAACGAATCTTTGAATAAATATAAAGTATCAACCGTAAGTGAAGAGGGCTTTATAGTTCAGTGCAGAGAGTTTCATAGAGGACTCGTAAGGTAGTATGGAGAACTTCACGGAGGAGCCTCACAACGTGTGTTTTACAACATGATGCAATTGAAACTTGTTGAGTGCGGTGAATTCGATTGTGCTTCACAATTAGCGGAGGTTCGCACGGAGCATTTCACAACCGTTAGAGGCTCGTAGATATTCATCCCTGGTTGTAGCAAACACCATGAAATGTAAGGGAAAGGGAAAATGAAAATAAAAAAAATGAAAGTGCGGGAAAAAGAAAAAACATTCAAATAAAAATCGCCAAGGGAAATAAATGTGTTTTTTTTTTCATGAAAATACTACACATTTGACGACGATTATTTATAGGATAATGATATTTAGACAACATTTTTTTGATAACATTCAAACATTGATTTTTTTGATCAATCACAGATTGACACGTAATCAATGTTCAAATGTTGTCAAAAAAATATTGTCTAAATATCATTATCCTTATTTATATAACTGTAACTGTTTCTAAAATTTTAACTTTAATTATCTATATAATTATTGTTATTTCTCGTTTGTTTCATTTTTAATGATGATTCTCTGTATAATCTCGCCATTCTACTTTAACGATAATTATTTAAGCAACTATTGGTAAAATGTTTGAAAAAATTATTTTTCACTGTAGATTTTCTTACTGTAGTGAGTTATTAAACGTCAACCATCAATATCATGAAAAACACTTTTTGTATTAGTCATATGTAACATCCCAAAATATATAGTAGTGTATATATGTATAGAATGCATCAATTATAATAATAGAGAGCAGTTGAGAGTAATAAGATGAAGTATGTGATTATACAGTCATCCCAAAATAAGACAAAATTAAAACTTTAATTTACATAATTAAAACTTTAATTTACATAATTAAAGTATCTCAAAATATAGGGAAATTTTTACAAGTATAAAGTCTTTCAAAATATAATAAGATCTAAGAAAGAGATCCTAAGAACTAGAAGCTGGGTCATCTCCCTCCAAAGCATGCTCCAAAGGTACATCGTCTGCCTCTGCTCACATCCAAAGGATTGGATGATCATCGCAAGGGGAAGACAAGTACATACAACACACACAATGCAAGGGTAAGTTAGGTAGAAAAACATTCAAGATAAATCCAAATTCAACTAACATATACACAACAGCATGCACACAAGCAAGAAAGTAAACATTCTATCAGATTATACATTAAATGGAACTAACTATCATGTTATACAATCACACACACAGCATGTAAAGACCATAACATAATACAGACTAAGACCGAACACATTTTTGTTGATACCAATGACCAACACGTGATTTGACCATCCGGACTAGTATGAAATGTCGAGTTCCAGGGGTTTATGCATTTGTTGTGGCCCTACTGCTTTGCAAAGCCATTGCCGAGGGGTTTCACCCGACCATACACAAGTGTAAGTCCAACCAAACTCATCTTGGCCCATAAATGGAGACACCCAAGACTAGGACCTCTTGTTATTCTCACCACATGACTCATCACTCTCTAATTGAGCATGGATGGTCATTAGAATGTCAGGATAAACCCCATCCTGAACTCCGGCCATTCATACGGTCAATCACAATAACTAAAGGGCACCACCATGTAACCTCCCTTGAGGATCATGGAATTACGTCCATCAACCATACTTTCACTTTAGAACTTAACTCAAGACGTGAACAAGTGAACACCATAATGTTATCACATTGAAATCCATATAAAAACCATTCAATATACATTAGCATATCATAACAGTCCAAGAAGAATCACTAAACAACCCAAAACCCCGTAACTCATACTTAGACAAAGAAAATGGCTTTGAAACCATCACCAAGAGTTTCGGAAGGGTCCAAAACCCCCAGAACAACCTAAAGAACATCCAAAACGGACGTCCGGAACTCCCAGAACACCAAAAACAAAAGCAACAGCAGAAAAGGGCGCCCAACACCCTTTAGGGGCGCCCGGGCACCATAATTCTGGCAAAAGTCGAGTTAAAGGGCGCCCAAGCGTTGATTCTGCAGATTTTGAGGAACTCACCCACTAAAAATCTATTTTAGGCCATTTGGTGAACTTAGGACACTCCTAATTCGAAGTATAGGTGGAATCTAACTTGTTTGAAGACTCACACATTATCCTAACTCAAAATTCTAAAAGATATCCAGAGAATTATGATAAAAAACCCTATATTGGTTCACCTAGAGGGACTTGAATTCTGTTAGCGGATTGACAAGTGTACCAAATCGTATCAAGTAATAAAAATGGTAAATCTCATTATCGTTATTCCCATGAGACTCGAAAGGCCTTATTGTTTGCGTGAATCAAAATAGTAAGACTTGCAGAGTAAAATCAATATTTGTGGTGGATGTAATGACAGAAAATAAATATGCAATGCGTGATTCAATTGACGAGATTAAGGCAATGGATGAATGAAGTTGTTGGGGGTTTACAATTTCATCTAATCCTCTCTCTTTTATTTAATCCTCTTGTTTAAACGACGTTATTATCTAATTGCATGCAAACTTTCTTGGCCTCCCCTTAACCCGATCCCTCGGCAAAAAGGGCCTATTACTAATTACCGACTTGATATCCCTAGCCTCCCCTAGCAACTAGCAACGCATTACAAACAGAAGCAAATACAATTGGTCGTCCTACTCCCCTATCCCTAGGCGGTATTGCTTAACCAAGGAAAAATCTCACTGGTTCATGTCATTATTGTACGTCCCCGTATCAATAAAGTCAAACAACGATTACCGAATGAGTTAAACGATAAAAGCATTAAGCACAGTATGAGACTTCAACAATTGATAATAAACGCATATGAGACACATATAATTCAAACAAGAGTTTCAATAATCGAGAATATCAAAAGATTACATTGTTCCCCCAACAACAAAAAGGGTTTAGTTCACCATAGTCATGGTGAACCAAGATGAAAATAATGGAAGATATGGAAAGCAAACCCTAGAAAAGACGAAAAGGAGCCTAAGCATCCAAGAGATCCTCTCCAAAGAGTGCAAAGTAGGTCTCGCCGCCCTCCTCTGTCAAAACAATGAATTGGAATTCGTAACAGGGCTATATATAGGTGAGAAGCGCAACAGAAAAATAGGCCCAAGCCCAGCTGACCACTGTCCAGCGTCACACTTTGCCGCCAGGCGGTGGACCTTGAATCGCACCACCGCCCGGCGGTAAGGGTCTATCGCCCAGCGGTTTCCCTTGTGCCGCAAAACCGCCCGGCGGCAGGGGTCTGCCGCCCGGCACCTAAAATTGGTGTCTTCTCCTCCCGTTTGACCGCCCGACGCCAGGGGTCTTCCGCGGGCGGTGCCTAGACTCTTCTTTTCTCTGATTTTCTCTCTTTTCTTGAGTCTATGACCTTCATCTTTATTCCCAATCTTCACTTCTGTCAATTTTGCTACAAAATAATGCAAAACAAGCATAAAATCGCTAAAAATAGCTTTTGACCCGCGATTGACTCATTTATTGAGTTTTGTTTGATTTCAAGCTCATTCTAAGCAATAAAGGGCATAATTTAGTCCAAATTAGCATATGAAAATAACGGTTTTTCAACCGTTATCAAATTCACATTCACTATTTAGAGACTCTTTCAGACACTTTTTATGCTTCTAATAAGTCATAAATGACTTACCTAAATGACTGCAATAGCCTAAATTTAAGTCTAAACTATAATTCTCAAATTCACTCTTCAAGTTCCCTAATTTGACTCAAACGCTGAAATTGACTTAGTCATTCACTGAAAATCTGCAGAAACTGGATTCTCATCCTCAACCACAAAATTTACAACATACACCTAGTCATGAAATTTCAGAATTTATCTCCTATCAATTCCTATCAAACACAAACCATAATTATCATTTTCAGCACATGCATTCCACAACAACATTCTACAATTTTAACTAAAACAGTAATATAATTTACTACAAGTCTTAACATACATTATCTCAAGAATCCATAAAACAATTCAACAGAACATACTAACACACTACAAACAAGAATTGAGATCTAGCTTCCCTTACCTTGAATTGAAGCAATTCCACTCACAAGAACCCTAGAGCCTAGCTTGCCTCACAAGGAAATTTCACAGGATCCTACAAACTACCAATTGGTGATGGAGATTAGTTCTTAAGCAAGAATCTTGAACTGAGAATGTAAGAAAAGGATCGCTCATAACATGCAATGGAGAAAATTGCATGATCACAATTCAATAACTCATGGAAAAGAGGGAAATTGACTTACCTACACCAAATCGCAAATTGATCGGTGTAGAACGTAGCTCTCAGCTCAAGGATCGCTCAGGAACTTCCTGATAAAAAATTGAACGGTTAAATCTTGAGATGGTGTAATGAGAAGGTAGAAAATTTGGAAGATATGTTTCTAGAGAGAGAAAGCAGTAATGAACTAGGGTCTGTTTTGTTTTTTTTTTTTAAATTCTATTTATATTAGAATAAAAATTGAAGTCCTTACATCATACATAAAAATCCAAAGTTTTACGGATTTGGAAAATATTTTTGTAAAATACAGTAATATTTGTTTAATAATAAAAACATGATTTGTAACATATTATAATTTTGAATAACTTTTCATGGGACTTTTAACTTATATAATATTTTACTTAATATAAACTTATACTATAATAACATGAAAAATTATTACTAAGTTAAAATGAAGTTCATATATATATATATATATATATATATATATATATATATATATATATATATATATAAATGAAGGCTCAGAGTAATAGCATACTAACTTATCATGAATAAAACATCAATCATTTGAAAATATTATCCTTTTATTCTAATCTTTTATAATTATATAATATTTCGGACCCAGATTATACGATATTTTTGTCTGGCATAATTTTCTTTTTAATTTATAAGAATAACATGTAGATATTATTTATCTACATGTCACGGTTTTGTAAGAGAAACCAGATGCTAACTTTTTTTTTTTCTTTTAATAATTTTTGTGAAGAGGTATATTAGAATTTGATTTTCAAAAAATTTAATTTTATATTTTGGTAATTTTTATGGAAATATATGTAAAAAGTCTTTAACGTTGGATAAGAAAAAGGAAGAGCCAACAACATAACTTGGATGATGGAGGACTACTAAGAAGTTTATCTGGTCTCCAAGACAACTTGGAGTGCTTTGAGTAAGGGACTTCAACTCCATATTCGAAACATTTTGGCATCCACCATGGCGCCGAGCGAGTATCCCTATTGTAGCCATAAGGAACCAGTGAGTGATGCTTTAAAGGACCTAAATTGCACAATCATTCGGCCTCAGAATTTATGCTCAATATAAACTGCTCAGACCACTCGGTTAACCAAGGCCTCAACCATTCACCCTCAATTGCTCAGCCAACCATGGCCTCACAGGTGCTTGGCTTAATTTGGCCTCAACTGTTCGACCTCAACCATTCTGCCTCAACTGCTCAGCCAACCATGGCCTCACAGGTACTTGGCCAAATTCATTTTCAATCATTCAGCCTCAACTGGTCGGCTAACCATGACTTAACAAGTACTTGGCTAAATTTAGCCTCAACCATTCGGCCTAAACTGCTCGGCCAACCATGACCTCACAGGTACTTGGCCAAATTCGGCCCCAACCATACAACCTCATAGGTACTTAGCGAAATTTAACCTCAACTATTCGGTGTCAACTGCTCGGTCAACCATGGCCTCAGAGGTACTTGGCCGAATTCGGCCTCAACCATTCGGCCTCAACTACTCGGTTAACCATGGCCTCAGAGGTACTTGGCCAAATTCGGCTTCAACTGCTCAACCAACCATGACCTCACAAGTACTTGGCCAAATTGGGCTTCAACTGCTAGGCCAATCATGGCCTCACAGGTACTTCGCCAAATTTTGCCTCAACCATTCGACCTCAACTACTCGGTCAACCATGGCCTCACAGGTACTTGGCCAATTTCGGCCTAATTCATTCGACCTCAACTCCTCGGCCAACCATGGCCTCACAAATACTTGGCCAAATTCGACCTTAACCATTCGGTCTCAACTACTCGGCCAACCATTGCCTCACAGGTACTCGACCACACTTAGCCAAAAGTGTTCGGCCTAAAGTGTTCGGCCTCACAGGTACTCGACGACACTTAGCCAAACTACTTTGACCTCAACTACTCGACCCTATTTTGACCTCAACTACTCGACCTTACCTTGGCCTTAAAGGAATCTCGGCCGACCTTCCCAAAGGTCGATGACCGTGGCTTTTCACTAAAGGAATCCTGACCGCCCTTCTAGAAGATCGATGACTGTAACACCCCAATTTTTGAGATGTTGATAACGGTTGAAAAATCGTTATTTTCATATGTTATTTTAGACCAAATTACTCCCTTTACTGCTTATAATGAGCTTGGAATCCAACAAAACTTAATAAATGAGTCAGTCGAGAGTCAAAAGTTGTTTTTAGTGATATTATGCTTGTTTTGCAGTGTTTTGTAGAATTTTGATGGAAGTGAAGAATGGAGTTGCAGATGAAGGTCTTAGACTCAGGAGAGAGGAAGAAAACCAAGAAAAGAAGAGTCTAGGAACCACCCAGCGGCAGAAATACACCGTTGGGCGGCCAGATGCGAGGAGTAGCACCCTGGCGTGGACGCCTGGCGGTTTTGCGATTAGAGGCAAACCGCCGGACGGTGGACTCCTGGCGCCGGGGAGTTTCGCGATAAGAGGTAAACCGCCGGGCGGCATAAATGTGACATCGGGCGGTTGTCTACTGGGCTTGGGCCTGTTTTCTGTTACACTCCTCAGCTATAAATAGCCCTGTAGCGATTTCATTCTCATTATTTTGACAAAAGAGGGCGGCCAGACCTAATTTTCACTCTCTAGAGAAGATCTCTTGGATGCTTAGGCTTCTTTTCATCCTATCTAGGGTTTGCTCTTCCATTCTTCCATTATTTTCATCTTGGTTCACCATGACAATGGTGAACTAAACCCTTTTGTTGTTGAGGGAACAATGTAATCTTTTGAAACTCTCTTTTATTGAAACTCTCGTTTATTTATATGATTGTCATATGCTTTGATTATCAATTGTTGGGTTCTCATCTGCGCTTAAGGCTTTTATCGTTTAACTTATTCGATAACTGTTGTTTGTCTCTATTGATACGGGAACGTACAATAATGTCATGAACTGGTGAGAAATCCCTTGATTATGAAATATCACCTAGGGATAGGGAGGTAGGACGATCAATTGTTTTTGCTTCTATTCGGTAATGCATTGCTAGTTGCTAGGGGAGGCTAGGGATAGCAAGCCGGTAATTAGTAATAGGTTTTTTTCGCCGAGGGATCGGACTAAGGGGAGGCCAAGAAAGTTTGCATAACAATTAGATAATAAAGCAATTTAAACAAGAGGATTAGATAAGAGAGAGTGGATAAGATGAAATTGTAAACCCCCAACAACTCCATTCATCCATAGTCTTTTTCGTCAATTGAATCAACGCATTGCATGTTTATTTTGTGTTTTTGCATTCCCACACAATTAATTTTTCTTTACAAGTCTTACAATTTCAATTCGCACAAAC
The DNA here is from genome assembly GCA_036885675.1 of Vigna mungo. Classification (NCBI taxonomy): domain Eukaryota; kingdom Viridiplantae; phylum Streptophyta; class Magnoliopsida; order Fabales; family Fabaceae; genus Vigna; species Vigna mungo. Next base: position 21,919,731 of record CP144700.1, on the reverse strand, counting down.
AATAAGGCCTTCGAGTCTCTTGGGAAGAACGATATTGGGTTTTACCAATTATATTACTTGGAACGACCTGATACGCTTGCCAGAGAGTCAACAAGTTTTTGGCGCCGTTGTCGGGGACTCGAGGTTTAGCTTTTTCAAGTAGTGTGAATTGATTGAATTTGACTTGATTTTATGTTTGTTTTTATTTTTTTTTTAATAAATGTTCTCTAGGGTTTTGTGCCTAATGTTTGCATAATGCAGTTTGGACAAGAATTTGATTATATGGACACTCAATTCTACCAAAATGAATTCAACCACTGATGTGAACCTCACTCAAACTTGGATCAAAGCCAAAATTGGCAAGATGTTAAGCAACAACTTTCTAGGCCAAAAGAAACGTTGGGGGAAGTTGAACAACGTTTACGGCAGGAACTATTTTCTGTGCTAAAAGAAACGTTGGGGGAAGCTGAACAAGTTTTACGGCAGAAGCTATTCTCCTTGCCAAAAGAAACGTTGGGGGAAGCCCAACAACGTTTACAGCGGGAAGCTGAACAACGCTTACAGAAGAAACGATTCTCTTTGCAGAAAGAAACATTGGGGGAAGCAGAAGAACGTTTATGGCAGGAATAACTCTCTTACATGTTGAAGTCTCTAGGTATTAGGGTTAATACTGAAATTAACCCTAAAGAGGAATGGCAAGCCACTATCTCTGAAAATGATAAGGTTGTTGAGGAGGAGAAGATATAGAGGAAGAAGAGATAGAGACATATGAGGAAAGGATAGAAGAGAAAGAAACAGAAGGGTTGAGTGAGAGAGAGAAAAATGAGGAGAAAGAAAAAGAAGTGGTTGAGAAAAAAGAAAAAAAGAAAAAATATTTCAAAATAAAGAAGAAAAGAAGAAAAGAGAAAAAGAGAAAGTTGAGGGAGGAAAAGAGTGAGAAAAAGAGGAAGAGAGGAAAGAAGAAAAGATCATATGAAAAGCCCCTTCCTCATCAAAAGAAAAATCATAGGAAGGAAAAGAAAGTCAAGTGCTATGTGGAGATCTTCAAGAAATTGGAGATTAAAGTCCCTATGATTGAAACATGGCAGCAAGTGCTTGGTGTTCTTAATTTTCTGAAGAAATTCAGCAGAAAGAAGAAAAAGAAAAGAATATCAAGGGTTGCAGCACCTACTGATGGGTGTTTGTTGGGGTCATCCCAATTGTTGTAAATAATTTTCTTATTTTATTTTAGTTTAGGTTCATTTTAACTTTGACTTGTAATTCTTTGATTGTTTGAACATTTTTTGGTAGCATCTACTGAGGGATGCTAAAAATTATACATGTATCTACTGAAAGATACAGGTAGGCACACCTACTGAAGGGTGTTGGAATGATATGCACTTACTGATGAGTGCTAGACAGGTTTGGGTCAGGCTCGTGACGTTAAACAAGCGCTACCTAGGAGGTAGCCCAGTGGATTGTTTGTTTGTTTTTAAACTCTTTCTTAGTGCATTATAGATGACAACATGGGATGAGTGAGGACATCTACTTATGGATGTCCATGTTATAGACAGAGTTTTATTTTATTTTTCTCTTTCTTTCACTTTTGCAGTTTAAATTCTTAGAATAGGTTGAATTTTATTTTTCGTGTGTATGCTTGGCTTGAATACTTTTCTGAAGATGTTTGACTGAATAATTTTCATGATGAGCCTGTTTGATGATGATTAGATGTGAATGATAATTAAGTTGTGTTGCATGTTGATATCCTGTGAAACAGATGTGTGATGAATTGTGATTGTGGTTATGATGTTAAGCAGGGTGTATGAATGAATGTGTGTGAGAAAGCACGTTGTGTGAGGTATTGAGCTCCAGAGTTTTATTGTTATATGAATTTATTTACAGGAAAGCATGAATGATATTGCCTAAGTCTTGATGATTGATTGAATTGCATGTATATGTCATATGATCAAGGCCATTTTTGGAAGCCCGTACTTAGCCAAATTTTTACCCAATGTACTTGAAATTTTATACCCTTTTCGAACCTTGGCCCTAAACAGAATGAAAACCCTTGTGCAGAAACTATTTACTTTGAATTGGGTTAATGATTGTAAGTACATTCAAGGTTCAAGTTTGGCGTTGTGGGGAAAGTTAGAATGGCAAAAAGAAAGGCATTGAGCTCAAGTGTTGAAAATGAAAATTGCATGAGAAAAAGAAAAATCATGAAAGATGAGCTCAATGTAAAAATAAAAGAAAAAGGGAAGAAGTTGGGGACAAGTGAGATTGGTTGAAAAAGAGAGTTGAAATTGAACCTTGAATGATAAATGAGCTCTCTTGATTCATAGATTTTGTGATCCAGAAAAACCAATTTTTCTTGATAGCCCAGCCTCCTTACAAGCCTTGGAAAAGTCCTTTTGATGGCATTTGCATGTAATGATTTTGATTGTTTGAGATGAACGAAAATTTTATTTCATGTGAATTATGAATAATGGAGAGTTGAAGTGTCACCCTAAACACTTGAGTGATCGAGTGAAACACTTGCTTGATGAGAATTTCTAAATTTCATGATTGCATCTTTGCTTAGTGGATTGGTCATCCATAATATGTAACATCTGTTGAGGAATGTGTGAGATAATTGAATTGAAAGCATACATGCATCTTGATTTCATTATCACTGACTATCTGAAATTGAGTAGTTCTCATCATGTACGTTAGGAATGTTGAACCATTGGATGAAATAGTAGAAAGCCAAGTTTTGTTTTGTGTTTTGTTTTGTTTGCTTGAGGACAAGCAAATTTATAAGTTTGGAGTTGTGATAACGGTTGAAAAACCGTTATTTTCATATGTTATTTTAGACCAAATTACTCCCTTTACTGCTTAGAATGAGCTTGGAATCAAACAAAACTTAATAAATGAGTCGGTCGAGAGTCAAAAGTTGTTTTTAGCGATATTATGCTTGTTTTGCATTGTTTTGTAGCATTTTAATGGAAGTGAAGAATGGAGTTGGAGATGAAGGTCTTAAACTCAGGACAGAGGAAGAAAACCAAGAAAAGAAGAGTATAGGAACTGCCCTGTGCTAACGGAATGGCAAGTGTACCATATCGTTTCAAGTAATAAAAATGGTATAACCCATTATCGTTCTTCCCATAAGACTCGAAAGGCCTTATCATTCGTGTGAGTCAAAATTGTAAGACTTGTGAAAGAAAAATTAATAATTGTCGTGCATGCAAGAGCAGAAAATAAACAAGCAATGAGTGATTCAGTTGACGAGAAAAGAGTATGAATAAAATGAGTTGTTGGGGGTTTACAATTTCATCTAATCCGCTCTCTCTTATTTACTCCTCTTGTTTAAATTGCTTTATTATCTAATTGTTATGCAAACTTTCTTGGCCTCCCCTTAACCTGATCCCTCGGCGAAAAGGGCCTATTACTAATTACCGGCTTGCTATCCCTAGCCTCCCCTAGCAATTAGCAACGCATTACAAACAGAAGCAGAAACAATTGGTCGTCCTACCCCCTATTCCTAGGCGATATTGCTTAACCAAGGAATTACTCACCAGTTCATGACATTACTGTATGTTCCCATATCAATAAAGGCAAATAACACTTTCTGAATGAGTTATACAATAAAAGCTTTAAGCACATATGAGAACCAAACAGTTGATAATAAACGCATATGAAAATATTATATAATTAAACAAGAGTTTCAATAAAAGAAAGTACCAAAAGATTACATTGTTCCCCCGCCAACAAAAGGGTTTAGTTCACCATTGTCATGGTGAACCAAGATGAAAATAATGGAAGATATGGAAAACAAACTCTAGATAAGATGAAAAGGAGCCTAAGCATCCAAGAGATCCTCTCCAGAGAGTGATAAGTAGGTATGGCCGCCCTCTTCTCTCAAAAGAATGAATAGGAAATCGTAACAGGGTTATTTATAACTGAGGAGCGCAACAGAAAACAGGTCCAAGCCCATCTGACCACTGCTTGGCGGTTCACCCTAAATCGCGCCACCGCCTGGCGGTAGGGGTTTACCGCCCGGCGGTTTCCCTTGTGCCGCAAAACCACCCAGCATCAGGGGTCTGCCGCTCGGCGTCCTCTGGTGGTGTATTCTCCTCCCCTAACGCCGGGCGGTTCCTAGACTCTTCTTTTCTTCAATTTTCTTCATTTTCCTTTAGTCTAAGACCTTCATTTTCATCCCCAATCTTCACTTTCCTCAGATTTGCTGCAAAACAATCCAAAACAAGTATAATATCGGTAAAAACAGCTTTTGACTCTCGACTGACTCATTTATTGAGTTTTACTTTATTCTAAGCTCATTCTAAGTAGTAAAGGGCATAATTTAGTCCAAAATAGCATATGAAAATAACGGTTTTTCAACCGTTATCACAACCCAAAACTTAGACATTTGCTTGTCCTCAAGCAAAACAAAACAAAACAAAACTATAAACAAAACTTGGCTTTCTACACTTTCATCCAATGATTCAACATTCCTAAAGTACATGATGAGACCTACTCAATTTCAAATCATCAATGAGATCAAATCAAGATGCATGCATGCTTTCAATTCAATTATCTCACACATTCCTCAACATATGTTACATATTATGAATGACTAGTCCACTAAGCAGAGATGCAATCATGAAACTTAGAAGTTCTCACCAAGCAAGTGTTTCACTCAATCACTCAAGTGTTTAGGGTAGCACTCCAACTCTTAATCATTCACAAGTCACATGAAATAAAATTGTCTTTCATCTCAAACAATCAAAATCATCACATGCAAATGCCATCAAAAGGACTTTTCCAAGGCTTGTAATGAGGCTGTGCAATCAAGAAAAATTCGTTTTTCTGGATCACAAAATCTTTGAATCAAGAGATCTCATTTATCATTAAAGGTTCAAGTTTAACTCTCTTTTCAACCAATCTCATTTGTCCCCAACTCCTTCCCTTTTTCTTTCATTGAGCTCGTTTTTCATGATTTTTCTTTTTCTCACGTATTTTTCATTTTTGACACTTGAGCTCAATGCCTTTCTTTTTTCCATTCAAACTTTCCCCACAACCCCAAACTTGAACCTTGAATATACTTACAATCATTAACCCAATTCAAAGTAATTAGATTCAGCACAAGGGTTTTTATTCTGTTTAGGGCCAAGGTTCAAAAAGGGTATAGAATTTCAAGCACTTTGGGTAAGAATTTGGCTAAGTAAAGGCTTTCAAAAATGGCCTTAATCATATGACAAATACATGCAATTCAATCAATCATCGAGAATTAGGCAATATCATTCATGCTTCCCTGTGAACAAATTCATATAACATTAAAACTTTGTAGCTCAATACCTCACACACATGCTTCCTCACACACATTCATTCATACACCTTGCTTAGCATCACAACCACAATCACAATTCATCACAAATCTGTTTCACAGGATATCATCATGCAACATACTCAATTATCAATCACATCAGATCATCATCAAATAGACTCATGACACAAATTAGTCGGTCAAACATTTTCAGAAAAGTATTAAGCCAAGCATACACACAGAAAGTAGAATTCAACCTATTCTAAGAATTTAAAATGCAAGAGTAAAGAAGAAAATCTAGGTTCCCTCCTAGTAGCGCTTGTTTAACGTCACGAGCCTGACCCAAACCTGTTTAGCACTTGTCAGTAAGTGCAAATCCTTCCAACACCTATCAGTAGGTGTACCGTCTGGGTATCCTTCAGTAGATACCAAAAGTTAGCATCCCTCAGTATATGCTACCCAAAAATTGTTCAAAAATTTTAAAATTTACATGTTCAACAGAAAAATAAAATAAAAAAAATTGTCTTAAAATACAAAATGTGCTTTTCAACAATTAACTCTTCTTCTTCACATTAGATTCTTCATCATCCCATCATCTCAGCTTTCGTCAAACTACTTTTCGAATGGCAATAGAATATGGCCTTCTAATTTCGACCATTCCTTCCTCTTTGAGCTTCCTGTTGACAATCCATTTCCTGTTTTTGTATCTAACAGCCACACCCCGCGGAAATAGCTTGTCCTTTGAGTGATGTGACTCTCCTTTATCTATCTTTTCCTCCTCACGTGCCTGCAAAATAGTACAACTATTAAGATGATCACTACCTGTGGTAGTTTCTTCTTTTCCTGCTTCTCTTCTAGCCCTTTTATATCTAGATCTTTTTATTATTCTCTTCGTCTCTCCTTCAGATCCATTATAGACTAACACTTGGTCTTGATCTCTCAACATTATTCTCCCGTCATAGACACGTATTATCATCTGAGAGGTCCTCATGAATGGTCTTCCCAAAATTAATGGAATTCTTCCATCATTTACCATATCCACTACTATGAAATCAACCAAGAACTCCAACTCCTCAATTTGAACAATTGCGTCTTCCACCATACCAATAGGTTTTTTTATAGATCCATCTGCAACTGTCAGGGTAGTGTAAGCTGGTTTTAATTTTAACCCTCGAATCTTCTTGAAATCATTGAAGGGCATCAAATTAACACTTGATCCTGAATCGATCATGGCTCTCCCTATATCCACATTATTGATCACACAAGAAAGGGTCAAATTCCCTAAATCCTTCAATTTCTGTGGATGGTCTTTCTTCCTTGGTTTAACAAACCGTGCCTGATCTTCCTCTTCTTCATCAAGATCAATTATCTCTTTCAAACCGTACTTGATCCTCTTATCGTACTCAGGAACTCGTGGAATTGTTCCAGGAATAACAGTCACCTGATTAAAGATTTCTCGGAACGGTTTTTGGTGACTCTCTTGTTTCCTTTCCTTTTTCTCTTCTTTCTCTTCACAATTCTTCTGCTCATTACATTTATTATTACGAATCATCTCCTCCTCTTCATCTTCACTGCTCCCAATTTCGATTATTTCTTCTATTGGCTTCCTTTTACTTCTTGTCATCACAACTTTGCACTCATCTTTGGGGTTAACCTCAGTGTTAGCCCGAAACTGATTCTTCTCTGTGGTGTCAACCCATTTTGACAACTGCCTAATCTGTGTCTCCAGTGCTCTAAAACTAGCTTGGTCACTCGCTTGTTGAGAATCATAGACTTTCAGAAATTTATCAAATCGGTCAGTTAATTCTCTGACAGTTTCTGTCAGCTGCTCACCTGCTGCCATAAAGGTGAAGGTTGTTGCTGCCAGAAGTTTCCTACTTGCCCAGAAGAAGTACTCTGATTCTGTCCAATACTGGGTGGTTCTTCCAACCTTGGCTAGAATTGCCTTGGTTAAAATTACCTTGTTTGTACTGGAACTGGGCTCCCATGTAGTTGACATCCTGCTGCATTTCCTCAGTGAAAGCACATTGACCATTGATGTGGTCACCACCGCATAAGTCGCAAAGTTGTTGAGTCTGATAAATATTTCTTAACCCTGTTGGAAGTTCAGAAAGGACCTTTGTTAGCTTGTCCAATTTTTGGTTAAGAAGATGATTTTACGCAGCCATTGCATCATTAGCAGGAAGATGCAAGATTCCTCCTTTCTGTGCGCCCCTCTCATTTTGGGAAACTTCATTTAAGGCCCTCTCCTCAATCAAATCATAGGCTTCGTCTTCAGTCTTCCTGTTTATACTGTCTCAAACTGAGGCATCCAACATCATCTTAGACTGAGTATTCAGCCCTCCAAGAAAAGCTAGCAAGTAAGAAGTTTTATCAAACCCATGGACTGGGGTCTTCCTTAACAGACCTTTAAATCTATCCCAAGCCTGTCCGAGAGTTTCTTCCATTCCTTGCTTGAAAGAAGAGATTTCGAGCTTCCCTTGATGAATCTTAGTCTGCGGAAAGAATCTGGTGACAAACTGTCTTGCCAAAGTATCTCAGTTTCTAAACGTCCCTTCAGCAAATGAGTGCAAGCAATCTTTGGCGTTTCCTCCCAAAGAAAACGGGAATAAGCTAAGTCTGACCCAATCATCTGAGACTCCGGCCATCTTAACAATATTGCAGATTTCACCAAAGATAGTCAAATGTTTGTAGGGGTTCTCATTTGACAACCCGTGAAACTGGTTGCTCTGGACTAACTGGATGAGTGCAGGGCTCATCACTAAATTTGTGGCATTGTCCGCTGGAATGACTGTGCTGTTGAAATTCAAAGGACCCACAGTGTTTGTTGAGTCCCCCAGTGTGCGTCTTGGAGGAGGTTGGTCTGCCATCTCCTCTCTACCTTGTGCAGAAAATTGCAAAAGTGGTTCAGGAGAAGGAAAGTTCTCACGTGCAGAATGTATAACTTTCCTCCCTCTCCTGTCTGGTAATCCCTCGAGAAGAGGTTGCTGATCTTTCCTGCTTCTAGTGTGTATCCCTTCCTGCATACACAAGAAAAATACCCCTAAAAGCACTTTTACAGAAAAATAAAATAAAACAAAACAAAATAAAAATAAAAATATAGACAAATAATTACAAACAAGTCAAATTCAGTCAATTCACACTACTTAATAAGTTAAACCTCGAGTCCCCGGCAACGGCGCCAAAAACTTGTTAACGGAATGGCAAGTGTACCATATCGTTTCAAGTAATAAAAACGGTATAACCCATTATCGTTCAACCCATGAGACTCGAAAGGTCTTATCGTTCGTGTGAGTCAAAATCGTAAGACTTGTGAAAGAAAAATTAATAATTGTCGTGGATGCAAGAGCAGAAAATAAACATGCAATATGAGTGATTCAGTTGACAAGAAAATAGTATGAATAAATGGAGTTGTTGGGGGTTTACAATATCATCTAATCCGCTCTCTCTTATTTACTCCTCTTGTTTAAATTTCTTTATTATCTAATTGTTATGCAAACTTTCTTGGCCTCCCCTTAACCCGATCCCTCGGCGAAAAGGGCATATTACTAATTACCGGCTTGCTATCCCTAGCCTCCCTTAGCAACTAGCAACACATTACAAACAGAAGCAGAAACAATTGGCCGTCCTACCCCCTATCCCTAGGTGATATTGCTTAACAAGGGAATTACTCACCAGTTCATGACATTAATGTACGTTCCCGTATCAATAAAGGCAAATAACAGTTACCGAATGAGTTAAACGATAAAAGCTTTAAGCACATATGAGAACCCAACAATTGATAATAAATGCATATGAAAATATCATATAATTAAACAATAGTTTCAATAAAAGAGAGTATCAAAAGATTACATTGTTCCCCCAACAACAAAAGGGTTTAGTTCACCATTGTCATGGTGAACCAAGATGAAAATAATGGAAGATATGGAAAACAAACTCTAGATAAGATGAAAAGAATGAATAGGAAATAGTAACAGTGCTATTTATAACTTAGGAGCGCAACAGAAAACAGGCCCAAGCCCATCTGACAACCGTCCGACGTCACACTTTGCCGCTCGGCGGTTTCCCTTGTGCTGCAAAACCGCCCGGTGTCAGGGGTCTGCCGCTCGGCGTCCTCTGCTGGTGTCTTCTCCTCCCGTCGGACCACCCGGCGTCGTCAGGTGTCTGCCGCCGGGCGATTCCTAGACTGTTCTTTTCTTCAATTTTCTTCATTTTCCTTGAGTCTAACACCTTCATTTTCATCCCCAATCCTCACTTTCCTCAGATTTGCTGCAAAACAAGCATAATATCGCTAAAAACAGCTTTTGACTCTCAACTGACTCATTTATTGAGTTTTACTTGATTCTAAGCTCATTCTAAGTAGTAAAGGGCGTAATTTAGTCCAAAATAGCATATGAAAATAACGATTTTTCAATCGTTATCACCCAGCAACAAAAATACACCGTTGGGCGGCCAGATGCGAGGAGTAGCACCCTAGCGTGGACGCCTAACGGTTTTGCGATTAGAGGCAAACCGCCGGACGACATAAGTGTGACGCCGGGCGGTTGTCTGCTGGGCTTAGCCCTGTTGCGATTTCATTCTCATTATTTTGACAAAAGAGGGCGGCCAGACCTAATTTTCACTCTCTAGAGAAGATCTCTTGGATGCTTAGGCTCCTTTTCATCCTATCTAGGGTTTGCTCTTCCATTCTTCCATTATTTTCATCTTGGTTCACCATGACAATGGTGAACTAAACCCTTTTGTTGTTGGGGGAACAATGTAATCTTTTAAAACTCTCTTTTATTGAAACTCTCGTTTATTTATATGATTGTCATATGCTTTGATTATCAATTGTTGGGTTCTCATCTGTGCTTAAGGCTTTTATCGTTTAACTCATTCTATAATTGTTGTTTGTCTCTATTGATACGGGAACATACAATAATGTCATGAACTGGTGAGAAATTCCTTGATTAATGAAATACCACCTAGGGATAGGGAGGTAGGACGATAAATTGTTTTTGCTTCTGTTCGGTAATGCATTGCTAGAGGCTAGGGATAGCAAGCCGGTAATTAGTAATAGGCTCTTTTCGCCGAGGGATCAGGCTAAGGGTAGGCCAAGAAAGTTTGCATAACAATTAGATAATAAAGCAATCACTAAGGTCAGTGATCGTGGCTCATCACTAAAGGAATCCCAATCGGCCTTTTCAAAGGTCGATGACCGTGGCTTTTCGCTAAGGCCTTACCAAATGTCGGTGACCGTGTCTCTTCACCAAAGAAATCCCGCTCGGCCTCATTAAAGGTCGGTGATCGTGAATCTTCACTAAAGGAGCCCTAGTTGGCCTCATCAAAATTTGATGACAGTGGATCTCCACGATATATTGCTTAAGGAAGATCAATACCCTATCTGGCTTGGCCGTTAAAGGTAAGACCTGTTTTAGTCTTCCAAACACTCACCCTAATCAACGAACAAAAAGGGCACAAAGGCAAAAACCAACCAGAGAACTCGTCTTTATCAAGAGTAGCACGTACATAATCCTTTCACATAATCAACATCATGCTTAGGTTTGGGGGACTTGTGTACCATACGGTGTCCCGAGTACCACCTAGGTCGACCATGAGGTTGACCACCCAAATTGACCACCGGGACGACCACCTAGGCCGACCACCCACCAGGTCAACCACATGGTTAGATTATAAACGATAATAACTCATCAAAACCCTAATGCAAATTAATGTGTGATTGGGCTATCATTAGACTAGTGAAAGGTAAAGGTACATTACAACTATTATATAAAGGTCTCAAGTATGACTTTAGATTATTATGCACAATATACGCATCACTTGTTGTGCTAACCGTTCAATTATATTACTGATTTGAGCGTTGGAGTACCTTTAACACCTACCTATCCACACAGCTTGGACAAGAAGGAGGAAAAACAAACAACATAACTTGGATAATGGAGGACCACTAAGAAGCTCATCCGGTCTTCAAGACAATTTGGAATGCTTTGAGTAAGAGACTTCAATCCTATACTCGAAACAATTTAAAAAAATTATTAAATATTTGAATGATATTTTTTAATTTTGTTTTTAATTTAAAATTTAATAAATAAATAATTTATTTTAATAGTTTAATTAAACTTAATATTATAATTTATTGTTAAATCATATTAAAATAAATTAATTATTTATTAATTTTAAATTAAAAAACAAATTTTAAAAAATTATCCGGTTTTGAAATTTGTAACTATTTTCAAAACCAGTTTAACATATTTTTTCTTAAATTTTCTTTTTTAATTTAAATATTAATAAATATATAATTTATTTTAATATTTTTATATGATTTAATATGTTAACATATATTAAAAATTTTATATTATATATCATTATTTTTTAATTATTAGTATTAAAATTGTAAAATGATCACTAATATAATAACCTATATTAAAATAAACTAAATATTTTTTAAATTTTATAATAAAAGTAATTTAAAATTTTTGTTAAAATTTAAAAAATTTAATTAAAATATTAAAATAAATTAATTATTTATTAAAATTTAAATTAGAAAACAAAATTCTAAAAAATATATATAAATGGATTCAAAAATTCGTTATAAATATGATATTTCGAAAACCATTTAAACATTCAACAGTTTTTAAAAATCATTATAACTTGAAGATTTCTAATATATATCTTCATAAAAATCAGTAAAAAGTAAATCAAAATTCGATTCTTTGAAACAGAATTTAATATACTTCTTTGCAAAAATTATTAAAATAGAAAATTAAAATTTAATTTTCGAAAATGGAATTTTAACCTCTTATAAAATCATGCTAATTAAATATTATCTGTATATTCTCTTCAATAAAAATAGTTTTATACTCAGAAAAAAAACAGTCGCCACTGTACCTTTAGATGAAGAAAACATATTAATGAACATTAATTAAAGAAATTAAATAATCATAATTAAATATAAATTCTGTTAACTATGTCTTTACTTTATCATAAATTTAATTCGTTATTTTTCTAATCAATGGGCATTAATATTTTCATATAACGTGTAACCAAAAGGTGATAACTTTCTAGACAAGTAATGAATAAGTACAGTAATTTTACATCATAGTTTAAATTATGTATGATAAATATATAATTTATCATACATATAAACAGATAGTTTATGGATTAAAAAACTTTGATTATAAATTTGAGTATGTGAGAAAACATCTATTTTTTCTTAACCTTCTAACATTTTTTTTTTCTAAACCTAAAAGAAAATTTATTTATTTTTCTTAACCTAAACAAACATTTATTCTATTGAAGCATACTAGTGTAATATCTATAGTAGTTGGTACTATTATAAGCCCTTTTTTTGGGAGTGTTGGAGTGGCTTTTCGTTTGCACTTGGGTGGTACCTCTCTCTAGTCGTGTTGTAGGGGTTCAGTTCAGCCTTTGATTCTATGGATCTTCAAGAAAACCCCCAGAATTCTGGGATGAAGAAACGAAAGCCGGAGCAGGTACCATCTCATAACAATTCTCCTAAAAAAGATTCTTTTTTCTTTTTTCATTCTTTTTTTGTTTGGAATTTGGTGCAATTGTTTGTATCAGTCATGTTTATTCTTGCTTTGATCATGGGTAAAGTTTGTTTTTTTATGGGCTTATGATCTTGTTCGCCTTGTGTCTCCCCTTTGGATTTTGACCTTCTTCCTTGATCGTTGGAATTTTATAAGCTCACCCTTTTTCGTGTTCTTTCTGATGAATATGTTTTTTTTATACCCTCTTTTCTTCTTTTGTTCTCCTGGTTTGATTTTTTACGGTTTTACGTTTCGCGTTATGCCACATCAGGTGTCTTGATCTGTGGTTGGTGTGCAACCCGACAATAGAAACGTGGCCATTGAATTTTACAGAGAAATTAACTAATGTGGGGGTTGGAACAATGCTTAAAATGCCATGAAACCTCCTCTTCTTTTCTAGGGATTCGACCATCAGCCTATCACTTTTGAAAATAGCCTAAAGACTGACCTTGAAAACATGTTTGTTAGTGCTTTTGATTTGGGAGTATGGAAGTATCTGTTGAGTTTTTTTTTGTTTTTTGTTATATTTATATTACTGCTCTGAAAAACCATGAACCTTGTCTTTTTGTTTGAAGGCCACTTATACAGGCCTGCACATTTTGGGTATGATCCTATTCTGAACAACTAGTTTGTACATCTTAAATTCATAGACAAGGGTTTGCATCCCCCTAAAATAGTTAGTTTGATAAGCACCCTTAAAACTAGGTGTCAAGGGAGGAAAACCAATCGGCTAAGTTCTCAGAACATCCCATACTACTCAATGTAAGACTTAAGCACCTCATAATTTCTAAGTCCCTATAAGATTTGAGTTCATAGCCTCTCAATACCTATAGGTTAATCTTAAGCATGCCTACAGTTTAGTAATAAAGAGTTCTTAAATCATCCAACAGAGTAAGAAACCTTGTGACATGGAGGCTTACTGCTTGACTTACTAATTTTACATTGATGTGCAAAGTCAATCTTGCATATTATATTATGATGGCTTAATTTTCACGTGAATGAGGTTAAAAGAGAAAACATTTATTGAGTGAAAAAAGGTGTGTGTGGGTGGGGGGAGAGTATAATGAACAGGTTGAAATATGTGGCAGTGTACAACTATTAAGTTATCCTGACTCTTTTTCTTGATGATGAGCACACGTGCTTAGAATGACCTTTTTCTCAATGTGAATTTTAAGTATTGTTTTGCTCATTTGCAGGATGATGCTTTGATCAGTAATCATGGAAATTCTATGAGTGTAGGAGAGTCATCTGGGAGTGGTGATCTCTGCAAGAGTTCTACCTCAGGATCACTGAATTCAAACAATCAAAATGGTTCCAATTCTGACATTTCATGTCAAGAAGATGAGGATATGATTGGTGATGATGAAGATATGATTGATGATGATGATGATGCAGATGAAGACGCTGATTATGCTTTTAGTTACAATGACGATATTTATGAAGACAACTATTCAAGTATGCAGGATCATTTTGACAGTGTGGATTTACCTCCTGGGGTGGAGGCATCACTGCCTTGGTTGAAGGACATTTCTTCTAGTGATTGCAAGCAGGCTGTCACCTTTCCCCGTGCAGAATCTAGTTCAAAGGGAAAAGTGGACGAAATTGATGATATGGTCTTGCAGAAGTTTCAACAATTCAAGCAATTTGATACTGTTGATTCTTTTCCTGAACATCACTATGATAAGGAGCGAGCTTCAGAGTCACAGGTGATAAATATTGTGAAATATATTTGGGTGATAGGCTGCATATGCAGGACATATATTTTTAGAGTTTTGAACTAATGATACATGAGCTTCTCATAACTCCAAACACATTCACAGTAATTATTTCTCTCTATGTCTCTCTTCCTATCACATAATATCATCTATCATTCATACACTTCTCTTTTTATTTCCCTAGTTGTCTATCCACTATTTCCCATACTTTTAATCAACTGATGGAATAGAATATTGCTTTTCTAAAATGATACAGAAACCTAAAAATTGGGCCAAAAAGATTCAGGAGGAATGGAAAATTTTAGAGGAGAATCTGCCCGGTAAAATCTCTCTCTCATTAGCAAAGATATTCTTTATCCTTTATATGCAAGATGATATTTTATTATTTGAGGTGTCTTCCTGTTGTATTTTTTTCAATCCAGTTTTTGTAATAACAATTGCCATCCTTTAAATCTATTTTGATAGAATTTCTTCCAAAATAGATTTAAAGGATGACAATTTTTACCTTTCTTCCAAAGAAAGGTAAATAATCGTTTAACTTCTTTTCTTACAATCAATCCTTTTACCATTGTGGTGAAATTGAAATTATTCTGTATGGTAATTTGCTTTCATTTTCAGATACAATCTTTGTGAGAGTTAGTGAATCAAAGATGGAGCTTCTAAGGGTTGTCATCATTGGACCTCAAGGCACACCATATCATGATGGTCTTTTCTTTTTTGATTGCCTCTTTCCTGCTAACTATCCTACAGTTCCACCGGTATGTGTCATCAATATTAACATGTTTTCAGGTGTCTTGTGCTGTGTATAATGTAAAACTCAAATTATCTTCTGCAGAAAGTTCACTACCACTCCGGTGGCCTAAGACTAAATCCAAATCTATATGAAAGTGGAAAAGTGTGCCTTAGCCTTCTGGGAACTTGGCATGGTAAGAATAGTGAAAACTGGATTCCAGAAAAATCAACCATGCTACAAGTATTGGTTTCAATACAAGCTCTAATTCTAAATGAGAAGCCTTTCTTTAATGAACCTGGATACTTATCAACATATCCTGGAGCGGAGGGGCAAAGAAGATCTAAGGAGTACAATGAGCAGACATTTATTCTTTCCTTGAGGACAATGATGTATACCCTGCGTAAACCTCCAAAGGTATGTAAACTACAATGATGTATGCCTTTGTCTCGATAGTTTGATATCTTACGGGCTGTTTATTTTGAGGAAATATTTTGTTTTAATTTTATATTTTCATTATTTATTACAAAATGTTATGTTGTTTCCATTTTGCTTAATGTTTTCAATAGTTTGTACAAGAAAGAGTTATACCAGAAAATTGGACAGGGGAGATTGTCTAAGATAGCAAGGAAGGCACTAAACTAGGTTTTGGGGTGTCATGGAGAAAACATAAAATTGAAACAACTGGGCAGGGGGAAAATGTGGAGGATAACACAGGGGCAGGAAAAGTAATGGGTGTTTGCTGTTGTGTAGTCTCCAAAAATTTCTTATGAACATGCTTCAATAAAAAATGAGAAAGCATTTATGCCAAATGCAGAAGCTCCAAATAAATACTTCAAGTGACATATGTAGTATGGCTGCCAATCAAGAATCTTTTTGCCACTGGCCAAAATCCATTGCAAGTATCATCAAGTAAAAAGAAAGAGCTAATGTGTAATTCTTTTTACAAATTATTGTTAGACTTGTGGAGCACTTGATAAACGGGAAATGCAGATTGTTTCTCAATTGTCATTTTCCAACCTGTTTCATTGTTTTTGCGGACATAGGTCATTTGTAGGTTACTCTGTTATTTTCCTGAACGTAGTCAAACACTTGAATGTGACGTGTGTGGAGACTGAAACCTATCTAAATCATATTTGATCTCATGTATACATTCCTTGTGATGCAGCCCTTCGAGGAGTTTGTTGCAGGGCATTTCCGAACCCGAGCATATTTCATACTGACAGCATGTAAATCATATGTGGAGGGGGCTCCGGTCGGGTCGGTTGTACATAATCTAGTTCCAAGTATCAGTTCTACAACTCCAGCCAACAGCCAAAAGGAATTCGAGTCAGCTGTGAGTGGGACGATGAATACTCTTATTGCATTTTTCACCAAAAATGGCTCCACAGACTGTGATGAGTTTCGATCTCCTGAGATTTATAACCTGTCTCCTGTGGCTACTGCAAACTTAGAGGTTTACAAGATAGAGTCTTCTGGCACAACAACATTGACCCAGGTGTGAATGTCCTTAGTATTTATTTATGCTGAGAATGGAGTGTAGTAGTGGGTACCTTTTTTTTCTCATACTTTTTTGTGGTGATTTTTATGTCCCACATGACCACCCTCCTTGCTGATTATATAACCCCTAGTTGTAAAGCTTTACATCCTAGTCTTTAGCTTTTCCAAACATGGGTACTTGTTTCTTATAATTTGCTTGTTTCTTTAATAAAATGTCAATAGTTTTGAGATTATCTCGTGGAGTAGATGCTTTATTTCCCAAAAATTCATTCTCGGTTGGTTGGACATCACACTACCTAAATCCTCTGTAAAGCATTCGATGGTGTGTGTGTGTGATCCAATGTATGCAATTATTATTTCTAAAACAATGATTTTTTTTTTTCATTTTTCTGTCTTTTTCTTCAAAATATGGGTTCTTAATTGTTTTTCCAAGTTAATTTTTCAATGATAACGCTATACAGTTATGAGTAAATGTTTTGCAAATGGGGATTGGTACTAAATATGTTTCGTCCTTGGTTTTAACAGAGATGTGTTACGAATTTAACTTCTGTTTACGTAAACAATGTTTTTTTTGAAGGGTCTGGTTTAGCTAGTTGAGCGAAGGATGAGTTATTGTAAATTCCATATTCAAATTAATGTTATTGATGGCTATGCGTCAGGTCGGGAACCACTTGCTATTCGATCTGCTGTCCATATGGATATTTAAAAAAATATATTTTTATAAATTATTAAAATAAAATTTAAATAAAATTACAAAAAATATATAAAATATAATATAAATTAAATTAAATATAAATTAAAATTTAATTTTAATTAAATTTAACCTTAAAAAATATATATTAATGTTAATTTTAATTAAATTTAACTTAAAAAAATATAAATTAAATATTTATTTTTATTTTTTACGAGTAACACATATTCGTAGGTATGGATAATATAATATCTTAATAAATTATTCTTTATTATGAACATCGTGCATTAATTCTACTAAAGAGGATTGCTCCCTAAACTCCAAACTAAAAATTGAAGGTGTTAAATGTTGATATTGCATTCATTAACCGTGTGTCCAGTGATATTGCAAAAAGTGCAAACCTTTGAGTTGTATGAACTTAAATTTGATCTTCTGCCAAAGCCTCCTTTATTTGATGAATAACCTCGACTTCCTCTTATCCCTTTGTTGTAGGATAATCCTAAAGATCCTGATGGATAACCATTCCTTTTGTAACAATTTTCAGCCGTGTGGTAATGATTAATGACAGCCATGAGTTGGTTTGGTAAAAACACAAAGAAATCAAGAAAGAGAAAGCATCGAATGAAGATCAGTGGCACAGCAGAACTCTTCAATTGAATCTTCAATTGAAGAGCTTTGATACCATCTTAAATAATGAGAATCATGCTGAGAGGAAAATAGAGAAGCAAAGAATAATCTGTGTATTATCTTAATTCTGCATAATGCAGATACAAATATTTATACATCAAGATTATAACAGAATTAATTATAATTCTATCTAATCTATCAGCTATATACACAGAATAATAACAAACAAAAATAATAACAAATAAAATCTTAAAACCTAAAAAGATATCAAATATTAAATCAAATATTAAATCCTAACAGAAGGACTTGCATATTCACAATTGATTGGTTGCCTTTCATATTGTTATTATTATTATAGTGACATGTATCAACTTTAAAAATACCAGAATTTGGGCAATCATTCTTCCCAACTTTAAGTGCTGTTGATGAGTTGTATAGAGGGTTTAAACATTGAAATTGGCTTTAAATGCTTCTCTTCTATATGAACAAGCATGCATGATAGTTAGAAACTTTTAAGCATAATTTGAATGTTTGTACGAGAAACCGCAGAGCCAATCACTTAATAATGATAAAATAAAAATATGCATTATTTTAAACAGCGCGAGTTAAATTTCAGGTACAATTTGGGCATCCTTGAAATATATAAGTTAAAAATTCCGACATTCTTGTTGACTAAAAGTATCACATGATTTAAAATGAAGAACTTTTAAGTAAAAGTAACAATAAACGAAGACCATTGGCATCAGAATATAAATTAAACCAGTCTTAAAAAATGCATAAATCTTAAATTTGTCAAAATCAACCTTAAACATAGTAAAGTTAATATACCAACTTGAATCATGTTCAGTTATGCTCGTGAGCAAAATGCTGTAAATGCTGGGAGCAGTGTTTTCAGAACGTAAAACAAAAAACTAAATCCAATTCCCTTCTATTTTCCTCTCTGCTTTTCAACTCTGAAAAAAAGGCCAAAATTTTAAGAAGCTTTATTCAATGTTTCGAAATGTCAAAAATGTTATTTTTAATTACACTACCACTCTTCATTTTGATGGTATTACGGAGCAGTTCACACTTTCCACCATTTAAAAGTCTAAACTAACACTCCCAATAATAATATAATTATTACAATGTAAAGAATATCAAACGGCATCCATACAAGCTAATAAGTAATGAAATGTTCAAATAAGATTCATGACGGTGTATAGTGGCATGAAAAGTGGCTTTAAGAAATTCTAAGTCAGGCTATATCAAGATATTCCCTAGTCAGCCATACCAAATACACCGGCTGCAACTAATTTAAACTCCCAAGTAACAATCTACATTTGCTTCCTCACGTGAGAATGGATTTTGTTTCTTACCACACATACCTGAGATTAAAAAATATAAAGTTTAGATGAGGGAGAAGACCAATTTGACACAGTAATATCAATTACAACATGCACAGATATTTCATAGCAATTGAGAAGCTATAAAGAATAAGGTTGGATTTTCATGCTGGTCTAAAAACCCTACCATTGAAGAAACTACCAAAAGTTCCTAATGGCTAAAATTGCACTACATGTAGCTTTCCTTGAGCAATAGATTAATGGAAGATCTTCAGCATTATATTATAAATTAGTAGACGTGAGTGGAAGTATTATGCAGAAAGAATATATAATTCGACATTTACTTGCATATTCAGAATTGGAAATAGGAATAGATCGGATGATAGGATACAAAGGAGTCTCAGAAGGGTACATTGCTGCATAGCACTAGAAAGGAATTACATCAATTGGATTATAATAAATATAAACATATAATCTTCACATATAATCTATCGCAGTGAAGGAAATTGGAGGAAAGGTACCAACTCTGAGATTTTGAATAATGATTATCATCTGATCATTGTAGAAATTTGTAAAGGTGTTATACGTACATCTACGCTTTTTGCAAAATTTAACATAAAGCCTATAGTATGGTTGATAGTAACAAATAAAGGAAATTAGCGAAGCAAGAAGATATGGGTTAGAAGCGTTTTTGCTTTTTAAGAAAATTGTTATATTCCACTAAACAACCTGCATATTAAGAAATGGCCAGATGCAATTTATGTTACTAATTAAGATGATTGATGAGAAGGGAAGAGATTCACTACCTCTTGAAGAACTGAGTAACATATCGAACGACAAAACACATTAATACAATCACCAAAATATCTGCAAAAAGTTTAGGAAATCCAACAAGAAGTGTCACAGCAGACATGACAGCATATGAATTCAAGGAATCCCTTAATCTCTTGGTCATAATTCTAATATAGTTTCAGTTGTCTTTCTAACCAAAGTACATGTAAACCACTGTTGCTTACACTACATTAGAAGTACGTGGAACACAAGTTTCCAACAATTGATGAATCCTAGTTGCATACTTCAAAGAAACCCCCCACATAGATATCTAAAAATGCTCAAAATTTTTGCATTTCAAGAGAACAACAAAGCAAAGACACATGAAAGAGTTGAAATCCATTTAAAAGATAATGTAATAAAGGATACTGAAAGTACAACGCTCCCACCAATCCAACATGTAGAGACCGAAAGTCACATTGTAAAGGTAGATCTTGCGCTGAATCCAATTCATCTCTTCCTCAGCTGCACAAACAAATTTTCCTTTTTGGTTCAATCAGAATCAAGACAAATAGATAAAAAAATCATCACTAAAAATATTTGAAATTGCTGTTAACATGCTCAAGAAACGCAAAAAGCATTGACTATTTGCATGCAGTGCCATCATCTGCATTCCCAATTAACAATTTTGTTTACATACAGCCTCAAACAGTGCCCTAATAATGGATCCGAAAATAAACAATTTATAGTAATAAATGCATAATAATTCTTCTATGAAAGAAACTTGTCTTTAGTAATAAAAAGTCCAAAAGGAGGACAAGGGAAAAAGATACAAAGGAATGAAGAAAAAAAAGTCAATTTAGAAATGGCTTTGAAACCTAAAACATTTATAGTAGAAATTAAGGATGCGAAAATACACCACAGAAAGCCAAGAGCCTCGCAAAAAATATTCTGAACAAAAGGCATCCTAATAAACACCCCCAAGCAACCCCATTTATTTCAACCCAAGAACCATGTAATATCAAATCTAACAACAATAATGAGAGAACAGACTCATCAACCAAAGCATCAAACTGCATACCAAAATTAATTAGAAAATAAAAAACAATGGTCCAAAACAACAAGAATCATGAGAAAGTGAGATCTCATTCCATGATTAGATCAGAAGATCGATGTTCGTTACCTTAAGATAAATACAAGGATACAAAGTTGGCTGCAATTGCGGCTGTTTTGCGCTTCAGATAACCAGGAATGGAATACAGCGAGAGGTCGAGCACGACCACCACAGTAATCTCGTCGTCAATAGAGAGAACTATGTAGGAAACTTACAATGAATAAATCACAAATGGTAATAATTGTTAAGTTTCTTTTTTATATAATTATGTTTTTTTTTTCCTTTTTAATTTGTTTTGTTTTCTATGGAAGCCGCGATCTTTTCAAAATAGAATTATTGACCAATTAAATTAAATTGCCAAAGTTGACCCATTATATTATGATTGGACTTTTATATTTTATAAAATTCCTAGTTTAGTTTCCTGTCATAAATTTTAAAATATTGTATAAAAATAAGTAATTTGAGTTTCTATAAATTTTTTAAATTTTAATCTTACAGATGTGTGTTTGTTTTTTTTACAAAACCAAAAAATAATAAATTTTTTATTATTATAATTATAAAAATAAATATAAATAATTTTTATAAAAAAATTTATTTATTTTATACATTTTTTTTATTGAAAATGACTATTTTAGTTTTAAAATATAATTAATTTAAAAAAAACAGTAAAATCTTAAAAGGTTAAATTTAAAAAAAAAATGTCACTTAAAGATGAAAATATTCAGATAAAATTTAGTTTTTAAAAAAAGTCATTTAAAAGTTAAGAAAGTTTTTTAATATGATTAATTTAATGGACCTAAATATCATTAATGAAAATTTTAATATATAATTTTTTGGTTATTTTATTTCAAAATAATGGAAAATGAAAAATAATTAGATAGAAAATATAAAAAAAATCATAATATTAAATATATTTCAAACTAATAACTTTTAATAGGTAATTATTTCGTTACATGCATAAAAAAACAAAAAGGATTTATACAGGTCTTGTTTGAGAGACTAGATTATTAAATATTAGATTATCTATTATCAAGTGATAGACATTTGAAGAGCTAAACAATTCTTATTTGAGCAAAGAACTAAAAAGTAGTATTTGATGAGCATAAAAAAAAATTACCTTTAAAAAGAGTAATATCAGAATTTTCGAAACATCCTAAGACAAAAAAACCTATCCTTTTATAAATATATGTTCACTTTAGTACAAAAACCTAACAATTCAATTAAACTTTGGTCTTTTCCTTAATCATTAATAAAGAAATATAAGTTTGAAACATAAAAAAAAAGGACATTTACAATGGAAAAATTTGATTTAAAAAAGACAACCTAGAAATAATGGATCACGATTAATGTTGTTTTGCACTTACAAATAAGTTTATTAAAATATGATGTAAGAACGTAAAAAATAGAATATTAGAGTAGATAGGTGCATTTAAAATAATGAGAGCGATTATTTTATCTTAAAATAATCTTATAATATAAATATAATTTTATAAATATGTCTCATTACTTTAAGAACAATTCATTTCTTTAAAAACATTGTTCTCAACTCTTTCTTTTTCTTCTTTCTAAAGTTTCTCACGATTGGAGTCTCTGATTGACGATCAGGAAGCGTTTAGATGATCCTGGCGTTAAGGACAACAATTTAGACTGATCAATTTCTCATTCCGAGTTGGTAAGTCGTTTTATCCTTTTTCTCGTATGTTCTTGAGTCTTGATCATGCAATTTCTTCTGTTGCATGTGTCTAGTGGCTTCCCTCTCTATTTCTCAGCTCAATTTTAGTTCTAAGAGCTATTTCATATCACTGATTGGTGATTTGTAGGTGTTTCTAGAAATTCCTTGCGGTGCAAGCAAGCGGTCGAGGTTTCGGTAGAGCTGTCAAGATCTTATTCAAGGTAAGAGGAGCTAGATACATTCTTTAAATTAGTTGTATGATATGTGTGTATGATGAAGTCTGTACTATTTTTCTATTTGGAGCACATTTTAGATTTTGAGTAGATGAACTTGTATGTATTGGAATGTTTATCAGTGAAATTATGAAATGATGTTAATGAACTGTTTTAGATGAAGTAAGCTGCTGAAATTGAACATGTTGGAAGTCCTTGAGGTGTGAAATATGTTGTAATATTAATTATATAGACAACCTAGTGAATTATGCATGTTTTGAGTCATTTTAGAGGAAGTGAGGTGGTGGAATTGAGAACTAGAGGTCAATGGCTCATTTGGTCTATTGAGAACTAGAGGTGATGAAGTAACTTCTTAAAGTACATACATATTCTCTCTTCTTTTTTTAAGGTTTTAGTGATTAGATTAACCCTTCTCTAAATGAATTTATAAAAGAAATTTCTTGTAAATCCTTCAAATGAGGAAAGTTATCTTTTAAAAAGCAACTTAGTCAAATTTACTTGTGAAGAAGGATATAAGCACAAATAGCTATTAGACGACCTTGATATTAACAAAGGACTCTATTAGGATTCTTGGTGACAAGAAACCCAGACTATTTTTTAGATTGGACCATACATAATGCACACACACAACACACATAAACAACAAAGGTTTCTTTATTACTGGAACACACATAGACGAAAACAACCAAGGAAACAATTCTTGTAGTAGTATAAATACTTGTAAACATTGTTTATTATAACCTTTTTGTATTCGTAATTGCATAATTAAATTAGTTTAAGTGATGAATAAAACAAATATATATATATATATATATATATATATATATATATATTCTATGTACTTGATATTTTATTCTCTTGATCTTAAGCATAATTAAAACATTTTAGAAAAGTTTTGTGAACATATTATAAAAGTTTTACACTACATGCAAAAAATCTTCTAAAGATAGTTTTAAAAACTTTTTACAATCCTTCCTTTCAGAACTAATATATATATATATATATATATATATATATATATATATGTAAATTATATTATGTTCTCATTTGTATTTGTAACATCCCAAAATTATATATAGCAAGTATATAGACATGGAAAGCAACAATTATAATACTAGAGAGCAGTCAGAGTCATCAGATGATAGTGTATCAATATACAATCATCCAAAATGAGTAATTCAAAAGCTTTACATATAAGTATAAAGTCTTTCAAAATACAACGAAGGAAAACTAATAAAAACCTAAAGAAAAGCTAAGAGCTAGGAGCCGCATTGCCACTATCTAGTGCTTGCTCCAGTGGAGTGTCATCTGCTGCCTCTGCTCACATCCAAAGTTGGATGATCATCGCAATAAGGAAGAACCAAGAACATACAAAACACACAAACATACATTGCAAGGGTGAGCTAGTATTAAAACATGAACATGTTCAATGCATTTTCAAGAAACAAAACATACAAGCAATAACAAAACAAGCATAGATAAATCATAATTGACCTAGACACGTCCGGACTAGGAATGAATATTGATCTTGGGCAGGTTGTGCACTTGTGGTGGACTCTACTGCTTTGCAAAGCCATTGCCGAGGGGTTTCACCTGACCACACACAAGGCTAGTCTGTTACCGCGGAATAGACCTCCAGTGAAAGCGTCTACCCTAGGACTTCCCACTACTCTCACCACCCGCGTCGATCCTCTCTATTTGAGAATGAAAGACCGTCAGAGTATTAGGGATAACCTCCCTTGAAGGAGCCTCAATATTCATTCATACACTAAAGTGATCTCCCCTAAAGATCTTAGAATAATTCTCAAAGTACATAATCCATATCACCAAATCTTGTTTCACTTCACCAACCTCATCCAATTAATCATACAACATCAACCAAATCATCAAAACAACTCACACATTACATATTTTCACAGAAACATCATCTATTAATAACAATTTCTTTATGAACTTTAATTACCAATACTTAAGTAATTCAAATAGATCCGAAACCATCACCAACGACTCCGGAAGGGTCTAAAACCCCCAAAACGACCTAAAGAACGTCCAAAACGAACATCCGAAACCCCCCAAACTGTCACAAACAAAAGCAACAACAGAAAGCTGCGCCCAGCGCCATTTAGGGGCGCCCAACGTGAATTTCTGTTGGAAAACAGCAGGAAATGGCGCCCAACGCCAACTATGTGGCACCCAACGTGAATTTCTGTTGGAAACAGCAAGGAATGATGCCTAACGCCCTTTTTTGGGCGCCCAGCGTTAATTCTGCAGAATTTGCGGAACACACTATCTTAAGTTTCGTTTCAGACCTTTTGATGGATTTCTAGCACTCCTAACTTGATCTATATGATGATTTAAACTTGACTAGATGTTTCTAACCTATCCTAACACAATTCCTTAGCTCTTATGCATTGATTTCTACTCTAAAAACTCTTTTTCATGAACTTACGGTACTTCCTATAAGTCATATGTGACTTGTCTAAAGGTTCTAAATTGGCCAACACAGGTTATAATTATAGAATCAAATTATGACTACCCTAGTTCCTTCAAATTAACCTAAAGTGCCTAATTTACCTATATTTCTTCATAAAACTGCATATAGCTCTCAATTATTCCATTACAACAATCTCAATTCAGCCAATCATCACATTCATACAATCATAAACGAAATTCACACACTCACGGTCAATAAATCTGCAATTCTATGTCATCATACATAAAAAATCACTCAATTTCAACGTTAATGTGTAGAATCATGCAATTTCACTTTACCTATGCATTGTTTCCCAATTTTTCACACAATCACTTCCATTCATGCATTCAAATCAGAAATCAAACAAGGAATTCTAACTCCCCTTACCTGGAATTTGTACACTTCAGCAGCTAATTTCAGATACTACTCAAAGTCACCTTAGGAAAATTCCACGACACCTAAAAAATAATCCCCAAATCTAGGGATCACAAAATTGTGATCAGAACAAGTTTAAAAACTGAAATTGAGAGGAGATTGAAAGGGTAAGACCCAAGAACACATGCAATTCTACATATTGCATGCTCTCAAGTCATTTAGTAGCTAAGAAGAGAGGAAATTACTTACCTCACTTGATTGAAAGCGTGATCGGTGCAATTAGAAGCTTGTAACTCCAAGATCACTTAAACATTTGCGGAGTGGAAGTTTGGTAGCTCAATGGTAGAGAATCTAAAGAGAGAAATTGATTTGGAAGAAGATAAGGTCAATGAGATGTTTGAAAGAGAGGAAAAGAAATGGAAATTTACAAAATGTTTGCATTGGGCTTTTGAAAAGGTATTAATTAAGTTTCAGATTTTAAAATTGCTCTTTTCTTTTTTATTTGGTTGCCACTTGTCCCCTCTAAAGCTGACCATTTATCAGGTCTTTACATGACCTATCTGCATTATTTTGTGTTCTCTGTTCATGATTTTTTTTTATATGAAAAATGTATGAAATATATTTCAATGGTTCAAAGGCTAAGGACAGTGGGTGTGAGTTTTTTTGAGGTTACAAGTGTTTAAACCTGAGTTTGATGATTTGACAGTGTTGAGAGAAATGCAGATGAAAGAGAGAGAGAGTGAGTAATGGTGTGGTGTGAGGAGAAGGAGAAGGAGAAGGAGAAGGAGAAGGAGAAGGAAGGAATGGATCCACGTGCGATGCACGCTCGGGCCATAAGATCGGAGACCAAAGACTGCGCAGTGTGGAATAAACTCATAACTAACTACTTCAAATCAAACCTCTCTTCCTATGCCAGTTCCCTCTTTCATCATCTCCCTATTCCTCCCAACGTCGTCTCATGGACCGCCCTCATTTCCGGCCACTCCAACACCCTCTTCTCCCTCCGCCACTTCCTCGCCATGCTCCGCTACCCCACTCTCCCCAACCACCACATTCTCACCTCCCTCTTCGAATCCTGTGCGGCCGTCTCCGCCCTCTCCTTCGCCCTCTCGCTCCATTCCCTTGCCCTTAAACTCGCCCTCGACCGCCATCCCTTCACCGCCTCCTCCCTCGTCTCACTCTACGCAAAGTTTCGCATGCCTTTCAATGCCCGCAAAGTGTTCGACGATACTCCCCACCCGGATAATGTCTGTTTTTCCGCCTTGGTCGTTGCTCTCGCCCAGAATTCCCGCTCTCTGGACGCATTATCCGCCTTTTCAGACATGGCACGTCGGGGTTTTGCGTCCACTGTTTACAGCGTTTCCGGGGGTTTACGCGCTGCGGGTCAGCTAGCTTCTTTGGAGCAGTGTAAAATAATGCATGCACACGTAATTGTTGCGGGGTTTGATACCAGTGTGGTGGTAGGTAGTGCTCTCGTTAATGGGTATGGTAAAGCAGGTGTTGTTAACGATGCGAGGAGGGTTTTTGAGGATAGTTTGTCTCATATGCATATTGTGGCGTGGAATGCAATGATGGCTGCTTATGCGCAACAAGGGGATTATAAATCTGCTTTTGAACTGTTTGAGTCTATGGAAGGTTGTCGACTTGTGCCTGATGAGTATAGCTTTTTGGCGATCCTGACTGCTCTGTGTAATGCTGGGATGTTTCGGCAGGTTGATCAGTGGTTTACGAGGATGATTG
Organism: Vigna mungo; assembly: GCA_036885675.1. Classification (NCBI taxonomy): domain Eukaryota; kingdom Viridiplantae; phylum Streptophyta; class Magnoliopsida; order Fabales; family Fabaceae; genus Vigna; species Vigna mungo. The sequence continues at coordinate 21,891,958 of CP144700.1, read as the reverse complement.
TGAATTATGGTTTGGAGCCGAGTTTGGAGCATTGTACATGTTTGGTGGGTGCTATGGCGCGTACTGGAGAATTTGATCGTGCTGAGAGGGTTGTATTGAATATGCCGTTTGAGCCGGATGCTGCAGTTTGGCGAGCTCTGCTATCGGCTTGTGCGTATCTTGGTGAGGCCAACAGAGCTTGGTATATGGCAAAGAGGCTATTGGAGCTAGAGCCGCATGATCCTTTTGCTTATGTTGTTGTTTCTAACGTGTTATCGAGTGTGGGGAGGTGGGATGATGTTGCAGAATTAAGGAAGATGATAAAGGATACGAGGGTGAAAAAAAAAATAGGGAGGAGTTGGATTGAAGTGCAGGGAGAAGTTCACGAGTTTGCAGCGGCAGATTGGAAGCATAAGAGGTCCAAGGAAATTTATCAGAAGTTGTCAGAGCTTATGGGGGATATTGAAAAATTGGGGTATGTTCCTGTTTGGGATGAGGTGTTGCATAATGTTCAGGAGGAAAAGAGAAAAGAGGCTCTTTGGTATCACAGTGAGAAGTTGGCTGTTGCGTTTGGGGTGTTGTGTGGATCTGCACTACCAGGGAAGCCGTTAAGGATTGTGAAGAATTTGAGGATTTGTAAGGATTGCCATGAGGCTTTTAAGTATATGACAAGAGTTTTGGAAAGGGAAATTATTGTGAGGGATGTCAACAGATACCATAGATTTGTGAATGGTAACTGTACGTGTAAAGACATATGGTAGAATATATTAGTGACTGTGAATATGTTAGACAGTTATTTCTAATAGCAGATGATACTGAGAAAGAATCTGATTTTTTCAGTGGTAGGTATTTTTCTTACTGTATTCCTGTAGTATGCTTTCAAATTTTTTTTGGCGTTTTTTCCTCTTTTTGAGTTCAATCAAATTTAAGATACTTCATCACGAACTTTTTAGTGAAGGCAGATAGAGTAATTGTGACTTTGAAAATTGCTTACAAACAAAGAGATGTGTGGAATTTGTGTTATTCCTTTTGTTGTTTTCTCATGGTTATTGCATGAAATGTAGTTAAGGAGGTTGAGCAGGGAAGTAATCTACTTAATCTACTTGACATATGATGTGTTAACAACATTCTGAAGAAGCTCTAGAGGTGACTAGGTGAGTACACTTTGGGTCTCATGTACCTGACAGATTGCTTGTATGAGGGATGCTATTTCAGTCCCAATCAATAGCTTGATTCGTAGTTTAAAGTCCCACTATGGAAAACAATTACACAAATTTACAAATGCTAGAATGGTTAAGACTTCTGCTTCAATGTATTCAAAATGAAAAGTTTAACTGCCAATTAGGAAACAAAATTGATGGAAAAAGAGGGATATAGAAGGTAGCTAAACAATAAAAGGTTATCCCTTTAAAATAGCAAGGAATAATTATAAAGGTTTCATTACATTGTTTTCTTTCATTGACTTTGAAGCCACTTAAATTTTTGACTTGCTCTCTAGGATGTGCTAAATTTTTCTCAGTAACCATTGGTAAATTAATGAATGGTCATTTTATCAGAGTTTAACATTTTTTGTTCTTGGGTGATCCTGTATAAAATATTTCTAAAATATGCTGATTTCTTGTTTTGATTTGTATTAGAACTTCGTCCTAATGACCTTTTCCATTGTTTCCAGTTTTAATCACTTGAAAAACTACATCAAACACAGAGAGACATAGGGGAGAATGGAATGGAGAAAGTTTGAATGTGTTTGGAATTTGTCAATGTCAAAAGACGCCTCATCTATCAAGTGAAAGTTTCTTCACCATTGGCTACTTTGGGAAGGTCTTATTCTTTGATTGGTAAATTCAACAGCTTATACAAAACTCATAACTCACTTCTTACCTGGTCTAAATAATGAATTGTCAGTTTCAAAGGCTAAAGTTATTGAAAGAAACAACATATATTATAGATATTCTTTTACAGATATTGTTGCAAAGCATACAAATGTTGAATAAGGATATATATATATATATATATATATATATAACACTTTTTTTCTTGCTTTTCCAGGAGATCAAGTTACTACCAATAGAGATACAATATCCAGATGTAGATCTTTTATCAGAAGGAGATCCCTGCCCAATCAACATCAGAATAACAAATCACTCTTGTACGGTTACTAGAACTATATAACAATCCTTTTCCAGGAGATCCTTTAATGTACTTTAATATACGAATAACTGCATTCCAATGATCTTCACATGGGGAATTAAGGAATTAGCTTACCACACTAACTACAAAGGAGGTGTTAAGACGAGTAACGGTAAGATAATTCAATTTTCTAACTAGTCTTCTATATTTCTCGGGATTTGATATAGGCTCCCCCTCTTTTGATAGAAGTTTAGTATTAGATCCATGAGTTTGTCCATAGGTTTTGAATTCATCAATCCAGTTTCCTCCAAAATATCTAGTGCATATTTTTTTTGAGATATAACAATATTATCGTTGAATTATGCCATCTCCAAAAAATATCAAAGTTTGTCAAGATCTTATATATATATATATATATATATATATATTATATATTTTGATGTTACAACAAAGCATAAATTTTCCAGAAGGATACTCACAATGACTACATAATGCTACACCTACACTCAACTTGATTAAAACACAATACATACCTTTCTTATTTTATATATTATTGGCATCCTTATTATTTTAGGAAATTACACAAGTATATGTGCATGTGCACACATTCGACAAATTAGATGTTTTTGAATTATTTAAAATAAAAATTGAGTTATTTTAAAAGTTAGTTTTCATATTTATTTCTTTTAGTATTTATTTTGTATATAATGAACTTTAAAAATTTAAAGTATCTTAATATTATTTTAATTATAATATATACAAAATTTTAGATAAATGATCTATTTCTAATTAAATATATTTATAACCAATATTTACTTATATTTTTAAAAGTATATTTTATGTCAAACTAAATTTACTTAGTGAATTGTCAAATAATATTAAAATGGACTCATTGTGAATAATATTAAATGTACATTCCACATTCTACCTTTTGATACTGGAAATATTTTCCATTCAACCTGTTATTGATAAGGTTTCTTTGTAGTTTAAATTGACTCGCCATTCTTTCCAAAATTATAATCTTTCTTTTAGAAGCTATTTTCAATTCTTCCGCAAAAAGAGCTTTCTTAGACACCAAAAAATTAGGAACTAGTCTTAGTAGAAACTAAGAGCTTCCTACTATTGAGTTGACACATCAATTAGCCGACTTCTCTAAACAATACTAGTCTTAGTAGAAACAAAGAGAGTAGACATTCTACTCACATTGATATTAGAAGATACACATCTCCTTCTGAATGGTCTGCAGGAGTTAGACTACCTAGGAGCTTTAACAAGCTTTTACTGAAATAATCTTATCAAATCTCCACCTTAAATAAACACAAATCTTATGAGCGAGAATAACTACTTGCCACTTAACTATTATAGGCTTAATCACCTATTAACTAGATCAAGTCGAAGCAATGAAAGAATTTGTTGCTTATTAGAATATTCGTAATCATATTGGAGGGATTATGAACTGTGCAGACCTTTATCACCTTTATAAATTCTTGAGAAATTTTTTCTCTTACAAAATGCAACTTGATGTCAATGTGGTTCATTATTTGATGATAAACTTGGTTCATGGTTAATTGTATAACATTGTAGTTGTCACAGTAGGTGACAACTTGGTCTTGCATCTTGAGCTCTCAACTAAACCTTGTACTCATAAGGCTTAATTTATGCTTCTGTTGTGACAATGTACTCTACTTTACTAGTTGACAAAGTGACAACCTTTTAAGTTTCAAGCGCTTCTATACAACTGGTGAGAATTTTTTTGGCTCCAAACACCCAATGTAGTATGAGTTAACACATCTTTTATGGGAGCATAGATGGCATATCTTCTAGCTCCACCATAAACTATAACTTTTATAAGTTACCCTTTAGATAATGAAAAATCTACTAAAGTGTTTGTCAATAAGTTCACCAAAGATTTGGCATGAATCTAATAACAATACTTACATCATAGGCCATATCAGGGCGAGTACAAACCAGCACATACATCACAAAACCAACAATGTTTTCATATGGAATACCATGAATATAACTATGTCCCTCCACAATCTTTGGAGACAATTCATCATTTAGCTTATAGTGGAAAGTAAGATATGTGGACATAAATTTCAAGTTTATCATCCTAGACTTGTAAAGGATTTTTCAAAAGTAGGTCTCTTGCAAACTGCATCCAATGATCCCAACATCTTCATAGCAGTTTCAAGATCCTTCATATGAAATTCGCTATTCAGCTCAACCTTAACCTTGTCAACCTAAGACTTACTATTGCTTGCTGTCATAATGTCATCAACATACACTAGCAATACTATGCAGAGCTTGAAACTTAAATAAACATAATTACCATACTTGCATCGTTCAAAGCCAATGATTGTAATGAATTTTTCAAATAACTTGTTCCATTGTCTCGAAGACTGTTTCATACCATACAAGGATCTATTTAGTTTACAAACAACCCTTCTTGTGTCTACCTTAAATGATTTTAGTTTTTTCATGTACATTGTCTCTTTTTAAGTCTCCATATTGAAATTCAGCCTTAATTCCATCTTTTCCAACTGAAGTTTAAACTAAACAACAATGGCTAATAATATCCAAATTAATCTATGCTTTACTACATGAGGGAAAACATAATTATTGTCAACTCATTAAGTAAAGCTTTTGGCCACCAATCCCGCCTTAAATTTTCAACCTAGAGTCTATATATTATTATCTCCTCATTCATGACATCTAACCATTTAGTCTTCTCCTTACTTGCAAGTGCAAAAAATACATTAGAAGATTTATCTTCTAACACTTCACTAACACTAAGGAGTGTGTAATAAGCTTCACATATCCATATCTTTTTGGGGCTGTAATTGTTCTCCTCGTTCTATCATTAGCAATATTGTAATCATCAACATGTCTTGTTCATTAGAAGCTTATTGTCTATCATATACTAGATCATTTAACTCAAGATTTTAAATATTTCTAACTCAACATTATGTAAGAAGCCAAATATTTATATTATGTCAAACTTCACCTCAAGTTTGACTTTTCATCATGGTGGCTACACCCGGGCTTACATTCTAAAACTTTTGACTTATGAGTCATCTCTTTTTTTATTGAAGACCATGCTCAACTGATAATGCACCTCTTAAATCTAGGCTCAATTACCATAGACAATATCTTTTCACACCTTCTAGAGAGCCAATAGATATGGATTTAAGATTATGCATATCCAGTGTTCCTTGTCTTATGTGAGCATAGGTAATAACCCCCAAAATATTTAAATTGTCAAGGTTGAAGGAATCTCTTAATTAGATTTCCTCAGGATTCTTCATATTAAGCTTTGTTAAGGAACACTTGTGTACCATGTAGGGAACAATAACAATAACTTTAGCTAGAAACCTTTTGGAACTTCAACACTAAGTAACATATATCTCATCCGTTCTAGAATGGTAACATTGAAAATGTCAACTAGGCCATTATTATATTAAGGAGTCCTTGCTATAGTCTAGTGCCTTTCTACATAATTATCCTATCAAAAGGTTTTAACAATTTTGAACATTCTAGTGTGACCATCCTTCTTACAATTATAACATCTAATAAATGATGCAACTCTATCTGATAGGTTTCTGTTTATGAAACCAATCTAAACTCACACCAACAAGCACCAACAAACACACAGATAACAAAAGAATACTTATGTATTGATTTCTTCTTCATGTTCCCGACACCCAAGGGAGCCCAATTCCCCCTCACAGGATAACAGAGTCTTGTCTATATTAAGAATAAAACTGTTCACACTCTACAAAAATACAAAGCTCTATTTATATGAGCTTATTCCCGCCTCTTAACTGTTATTACAGTTAAGCTTCTAAACTCTTCTTTCTCCTCTCATGAACCCTCCAGACCCTGTCACTATCATTTCGTGTTTGATAAGTTTTCTCTTGACATGGTTTTTCTAGAGTATTTATGTCTCCTTGGAATTTCTTTTGTTCTTATTTTTCCGTTTTAGATTAGATTTGTTTTTTCTTGAATAAATTGTAGTTTTTCTAAAAATGTGTTAATCTGAAATTTTTAGCCAGGGTTTTAGTTAGAATTTTAATTTTGTTGACTTTTGCCTTTTAAGGAAAATAAAATTGAGTTTTTGGAATTAAAAGTGAATATGGTTGAGGTTGGCAGTGTTGGTGCATGATAACTCTCCAAATTTACATATTTTTCTGTGTTTAGAGAGTCTTTCTTAGCTTCTATTTGTTCTTAATTGTATAGAATTAGTATAATTTTAGATTTTTCTTTTAAATCTATAGAATTGTAAAATTTTAGTTAAAAATAGGGTTTTAGGTATATTTTGTAGAATTTGTATATAATTAGGAAATTAATCTTTTTCTTTAATAAAAATAATTTTTCTAGAGTAGGTTACTTTCCTTTAGTTTCATTTTAATCCTTCTTTAATTCAAATTTTGTTGCAGATTTGGACTGTGTTGGGCAGTTGCTGCTGCAGATATGGATTTGGGCCACGACAATGCTTGGATGATTCAATTTGAAATTGGGCCGTTGGCATGGGAGTTGGGCTTAAGTCATTTGGCAGAAAAAGGAACCCAAGTGCGAGGGTTTGTCTGAGAGAAAAGTGAGAAAGAAAGTTCAACATGAGAGAAGATTACCCCATAAGCTAGGGCCTGACGCACCAGAGAGATGAGCGGTCCTCTGCCCGGAGAAGAAAAGCTGACCGGACAATGACCGGAGTTGCCAACGTCACGAGCAAGGTTCCATTTTTTCTTTTCTTTGTTTTTGTAACCCTATATAAAGGGATTTGCTACCATGTAAACACTTGGACAGACTCTGCGAGAGAGAGAGCTTTTACATTCTTTAGTTTCATAGAGTAGAGAGTGGCGGGTGACAGACGTTGCGTTCTAGGTTTATCGCTTTCATAGGCTAGGGTTTATCGTGCTGTTCTTCGATTCTGGATTTCATTGAGTTGCGAGGGTGACAGGCTGTGATTTTCGGTGATCTCTGGTATCTTGTATTTTTATTTCAGTTTCAATAAAATTTCTTTGTTTGATGTGTTTCTTTCTACATTCTTCGTTGTTATTGTTTCAATTTACTCTTCTGCCATTTTAATTTCCATTCTTGTTAGTTTAGGATTCTTATCTCTTACCTTTATGTTTCTCGCGCTTAATTCAATTAGCTTCTCTGCACTTTGAGTTTTTTTTTATGTTAATAGTTGTTATCTTTGGCTAGAGCTGTAATTCTGAGTTAGATGTGCACAAAATTAGATGATTGAATGAGAATTACCATTGTAAGTTCTACGAACTAAAAAGACCCCAAAGAGGGCTTGACTTTTCAGAATGTCTTTCTGAGAGTAATTGGGATTCTTTTGTCTAGTCTAATGCACATTTGTCTCTGAATTTTGCTTTTACCTGATGTTCTTAGTTTTGTTTCATTTGAATTTCTTTGTATCACTGTTGAATAGACCTTAGGTTAGTATAGATGTAGAAATTCCTTATTTTTTACTTGTTTCTAATACATGAAGATTTTAAATTCTTTGCATTGAGATTTTACTTTCCAAACCATGTATTCAGAGTTTCTGATTTTAAATTTCTTTGATCATATTTTTCATGCATTTAGAGTTTCTGTTTTCTTTGCATTCATTTACAGGATTCAATTTTCCTTTCTTTTGCATATTTTAGTCATATCATTCGTAGGTCTTGTTATTGCATTGCAGTAGTGTTCATCAGTTTGGGTTTTTCATAAATGGATAGTGTTTCATTGTAGTATAGATACTATTCTACTTCTGTTTTAGTATAGTCAGTCCTTCATATTATTTCTCTTATTTTTAAATTTCAATTGTCCCCACCTAGCTTAGATAGCTAATAAATAGAACAAGATCTAACTGTACATTTTCTAAACTTGATTTTCACCGAGTCTTTGGATTGATTTCTGGTCAGCCCTATACTATATTAGTGGGGACCAGTTCTTTGTTCTTCCTTAGGCGACTAAAAGGGAGTTTAACAGTGCAGAGTTGAAGCAATGCAATTTTAAGTAATGATTGGAGAACACATTTGGAAACTTGCTGGATGTTAAATGGGGTATAGATTTTGTTGGACCCTTTCCACCATCCTTTAACAATGAATATATATTGGTGGCAGTTGATTATGTCAGTAAGTGGGTGGAAGCACTGGCTTGTCCTAAAAATGACGCCAACACTGTCATTAAATTTTTAAAATGACAAATCTTCTCCAGATTTGGAACACCCAGAGTGCTCATCAGCGATGGAGGATCTCATTTTTGCAACCACCGGCTTGTGAAAATACTAAAACACTATGGTATGAGACATAAGGTTGCCACACCTTACCATCCTCAGACAAACGGGCAAGCTGAAGTTTCCAACAGAGAGATAAAGAGAATCCTGGAAAAGATAGTCACAACTTCAAGAAAGGATTGGTCTCAGAGATTAGATGATGCCCTTTGGGCATATAGAACTGCAATGAAGACAGCCATTGGGTTGTCTCCCTTCCAAATGGTATATGGAAAAGCTTGTCACTTGCCCGTGGAGATGGAACACAGAGCATTATGGGCATTAAAATTCTTGAATTTTGATCCTGGAGACACGATAGAAAGGAGAAGAAGGCAGATTATTGAGCTTGAGGAGATGAGGCTGCAAGCCTATGTTTCTTCTAAAAATTACAAAGAAAAGGTGAAGTATTACCATGATAAGAAGTTGGTAAAAAGGTTCTTCACCCCAGGACAGCAGGTGCTGCTATTCAACTCTCGACTGAAACTTTCCCCAGGAAAGTTGAAGTCCAACTGGTCAGGCCCGTTCTTAATCAACAATGTCCTTTCCCATGGAGTAGTTGAGTTGACAGACCCCGCTGCTGAAGACCCACAGAAAAGCTGGGTAGATAAATGGACAACGCCTCAAGCAATACTTGGGTGGCGAGGTGGAACACCTCGCTACAGTCATGCAGCTGGTTGATGTGACATGAGCTTCTTGGGTCAAGCTAATGACGTTAAAGAAGCGCTTGCTGGGAGGCAACCCAATGATCTGAACTTTTAGTTTTTAATTTTTGGCTTTTATTTTTGGTTTGAATTTGTGTTTTATTTTATTGTGCTATGCTTGAATGAACTAAACTGCTTTGATTCACTTGTGCTCTATTTTTTGTGAGGAGTTTGCCTTTTTGAAAATTCTAGTGTTTGATTGAAGTTGAGATGATGCATGATGATAAATTTTTGAGACCGGTGCTTGAAATAAAGTTTGATTAAAATACTGAGCAGGTTGTTTTTCTGAATTTGAGCACTTGTGAGCTTACTTGTGTGAGTTTTGAGCTTAAGAGTTATTTCAAAATAATTGTTATTACTTTGGAAGCATGAATGGTTTTGTCGAAATTTTTTGTGATTGAACTACTTGCCTGCAGGTTCCATATGATCAAAGTCATCTTTTGTTATCCCTTATTCTTTTGGCCTTCAAAATATTTTTGCTTGTGGTGGTCTATTGAATAGTCCACCTGCTTGCTCAGATTGAGATTTGTTTATGCTTGAGTGAGATCCCCACCAGTGGTTGAAATTTCCTTGAACTGGCTGCATCCTGCACAAAAATTCTTAGAGAGATTGTTAGTACAAAGGAATAAAAATAAAAATGGAAACTAGTGATTTGAAAAATAAAAATGGAAAATTAAAATTGATGGAATAAAATAAAATAAAATAAAGTCAAAATCAATTAAGGATCACACAAATAGAATAGCTTAAACCGTGAGTCCCCGACAATGGCGCCAAAAACTTGTTGGGGCAAATCGGCAAGTGTACCGAGTTGCACAAGTAATATAAAATGGTAAGACCAAGTATCGTATCCTAGAGGACTCTCGGCGCTGAACAGTTGTGTGAAAACATGATTAATTAAGACTTAGAGTAAAAGAGATTATGAGTTGTATTGCAAAAATAATAAAATAAAGCAAAAATAAAATTGATTAGTGGCAAAAGAGCACAAAGATGAATGAAGGTTGATTGATATGAGATGAGTTTATTGGGTCAAGCTAGTGACGTTAAAGAAGCGCTTGCTGGGAGGCAACCCAGTGCTCTGAACTTTTAGTTTTTAATTTTTGGCTTTTATTTTTGGTTTGAATGTGTGTTTTATTTTATTGTGCTCTGCTTGAATGAACTAAACTGCTTTGATTCACCTGTGCTCTACTTTTTATGAGGAGTTTGCCTTTTTGAAAACTCTAGTGTTTGATTGAAGTTGAGATGATGCATGATGATAAATTTGTGAGACAGATGCTTGAAATAAAGTTTGATTAAAATACTGAGCATGTTGTTTTTCTGAATTTGAGAACTTGTGAGCATACTTGTGTGAGTTTTGAGCTTTAGAGTTATTTTAAAATAATTGTTATTACTTTGGAAGCATGAATGGTTTTGCCCAAATTTTTTGTGATTAAACTACTTGCCTGCAAGTTCCATATGATCAAGGTCATCTTTTGTTATCCCTTATTCTTTTGGCCTTCAAAATATTTTTGCTTGTGGTGTGGTCTATTGAATAGTCCACCTGGTTGCTCAGATTGAGATTGGTTTATGCTTGAGTGAGATCCCCACCAGTGGCTGAAATTTCCTTGAACTGGCTGCATCCTACACAAAAATTCTTAGAGAGATTGTTAGTACAAAGGAATAAAAATAAAAATGGAAACTAGTGATTTGAAAAATAAAAATGGAAAATTAAAATTGATGGAATAAAATAAAATAAAGTCAACATCAATCAAGGATCACACAAATAGAATAGCTTAAACCGTGAGTCCCCGACAACGGCGCCAAAAACTTGTTGGGGCAAATCGGCAAGTGTACCGAGTCGCACAAGTAATATAAAATGGTAAGACCAAGTATCGTATCCCAGAGGACTCTCGGCGCTGAACAGTTGTGTGAAAACATGATTAATTAAGACTTAGAGTAAAAGAGATTATGAGTTGTATTGCAAAAATAATAAAATAAAGCAAAATAAAATTGATTAGTGGCAAAAGAGCACAAAGATGAATGAAGGTTGATTGATATGAGATGAGTTTATTGGGTCAACTAGTGACGTTAAAGAAGCGCTTGCTGGGAGGCAACCCAGTGCTCTGAACTTTTAGTTTTTAATTTTTGGCTTTTATTTTTGGATTGAATATGTGTTTTATTTTATTGTGTTCTGCTGGAATGAACTAAACTGCTTTGATTCACCTGTGCTCTATTTTTTGTGAGGAGTTTGCCTTTTTGAAAATTCTAGTGTTTCATTGAAGTTGAGATGATGCATGATGATAAATTTGTGAGACATGTGCTTGAAATAAAGTTTGATTAAAATACTCAGCAGGTTGTTTTTTTTAAGTTGAGAACTTGTGAGCTTACCTGTGTGAGTTTTGAGCTTCAGAGTTATTTTAAAATAATTTTTATTACTTTGGAAGCATAAATGGTTTTGCCCAAATTTTCTGTGATTGAAGTACTTGCCTGCAGTTTCCATATGATCAAGGCCATCTTTTGTTATCCCTTATTCTTTTGGCCTTCAAAATATGTTTTCCCACTGAAAAGAGAACAATTTGTTCTAACCTTTGAACCTTGAGCCTTATGCATGTCTTGAAAAACCTTTTTGAAAAATCTTTACCTTGAGTGAAGTTGAGAACATTTGATGAGATACTGATAAAGGTTCAAGTTTGGGGTTACCAGGAAACAACCCACTTCTCTAGGCAGTGAGCAAATCAAAAGAAAAAACAAATTAAAAGCAAAGGCAAAAGAAAAGTGAGAAAAGGAAATTCAAAAGAAAAGGAAAAACTCACTGCAAAGGAAGGCTAGGAAAAGGAAAAGAGACTTGTTCTTGAAAAAAGAATTCATAAATGTCTCTCTTGACTCAAGGAACTTTGCTGACCAGAAAAACCAATTTCCTTCTTAGGCTAGCCAAGTTACAAGCCATGAAAAGCCCTTGTGACGATAACCTGCTTGTGAGCATGTTTGATTGTGGTTAAATGAAAGGCAAAATTAATTTGTGTGACATTGTGATAACAGAGAGAAACACCACACCATGCACCTGTGAGTTGAGTGAAACACTTTTGAATGCTTGAGAGATATATTTTTGAGTGCTTGAGTGAAACACTTCCCCTAGTAAGGAATAGTTCTCTGAATTTCTGATTGTATCTCTGCTTGGTTGATTGATCACTCTTAAGGATAACACTTATTGGAAATGCATCACATTGAGCATGATTGAATTGAAGCATCTGCGCATCTTGACTAGAATCTTATGCTGAAATTGACAAAAGTGATTCCTTGTCTTAAAAAGATTTTGAAAAAGGTTGAGTCATTGTAGTGATTGTTCTGAAAAGCTGAGTTGCATTTTGTTTGCTTGAGGACAAGCAAAGTTCTAAGTTTGGGGTTGTGATAACGGTTTGAAACACCGTTATTTGACATTGGATTTTGATACTAAAAGCACCCTTTTTCACTTAGAAACCTGCTTGGACTCATGTGTTTTCAATAAATTGTGTGAATAAGAGAGTTGAGGTTGATTTCAACTGTTCTCTAACAAATTCCCCTTGTTTTGACAGAGATTGAAGCAATACTGGAAGAAGAAGTAACAAGTATAGAAGATGGAGCTCAAAAGGGGTCAAAAAGGCACCAAGAAGAGAGAAAACCCAAAGCACAGGCGACGGTCCCGACGCCCGGGCGACGGACACTCGAAGCTTGGGCGTCCAAATCTGACGCCCAGGCCCAACATGAGTCTTAAATCTCGCCCAGGTGAGCTCCTTGCGACGCTTGGGCGATAATTCACTTGGATCGGGCCCTGTTTCTGCTCTGTTTTGATTCTTTTGGACCAGACCGCACTTTGGGATGCGTCTGACACTATTTAAAGGACCCTGGGCTCTAGGTTTTGCATCCCTGACAGAGAAGAGCATAACAATACACTCTTAGCCAATTCTTAGTCTTCCATTCTCTTCTTTTCTTCCATTGTTCTTAGGGTTCCCCCATGTCTATGGGGAACTAATTTCTATTTGTTGTTGGAGAATGATGTAACCTTGTAAACTCTCATGTATTTGAATTGATTCTTAATTCTATATGCTTTTTCATTAATTGTTAGAGTAATTTATTTGTTCTTATTGCTTGCTTATAGAATAGCATGATCTGTGAATTGCATGAGTGCCGATAGGTTCCTTTCAATTCAGGTTCTTGTTAAATTACTCCTAAGGGTTATATTGCTCAGACATGAGGGTATGAGTCTTAGTCGTCTTACCTCTTGATCTTCACATCATTTTACCAGGAATGTTAGGAATTGTATGAACTGGTAATTAAGGACAAACTTATTTATCGAGACATCGGGTTTAAGTGTTTTAGTGAGGGACGTCAGCATTAATGAATAAAGAGGAATTCTTATATACATGAGAGGGAACTTGGTGAAATCTAACCCCAACAACATACTCATCTCATATCAATCAACCTCCATTCATCTTTGTGCTCTTTTGCCACTGATCAATTTTATTTTTCTTTATTTTATTATTTTTGCAATACAACTCATAATCTCTTTTACTCCAAGTCTTAATTAATCTTGTTTTCACACATTTGTTCAGCTGCGAGAGTCCTCTGGGATACGATACTTGGTCTTACCATTTTATATTACTTGTGCAACTCGGTAAACTTGTCGATTTGCCCCAACAATGGTCATATTGCATTTGCATGCCCAAACAAGAGGGAAATGTGCATTAGAGGAGTAGAGGTTGTCACTAATGACTCTCCTCCTTCTTCACCTTCACACACTTCTCACTCTTCTTCTTTCTCTAGTTAAAATGAATACAAGGTTCCATTTGATAAAGACCTACTAGTTATAAGACGTCTATTGGGACAAGTTCACGAGGACTTTGAGCAAACTCAAAGAGAAAATATTTTTCACACTAGATGCCTTATAGCTAGCAAGGTTTGCTCAATGATTATAGATGGGGGGAAGTTGCACCAATGTGGCTAGCACACGTGTAGTGGACAAACTCAAGTTTGCCTACTATCGCGCATGCCAAGCCTTACAAGCTTCAATGGTTAAGTGAGGAGGGTGAAATTTTGGTCAATAAACAAGTTCATATTTCCTTTTCTATTAGGAAATACCAAGATGAGGTTTTTTGTGATGTTGTTCCCATGGAAGCAACTCACATCCTATTAGGTAAACCTTGGCAATTTGATAGAAATGTTCAACATGATGGTCTTACCGATAGGATGTCCTTTGCTTTCCAAGGACGCAAGGTCATATTAAAACCTCTCACTCTAAAGGAAATACATGAGGACCACCTCATCATGAAGTTCAAGAGAGGTGAAGAAAAGGAGAAGGTAAAAAATAATTACCTTATCTCTTATAAAGAGGTACTTAAAGTTATTAAAAAAAAAGTCTATCTTTTGTGTTATTCCTTTCCAGTGTCTAACCACCATTCTTGTCCTTAAGTCTCCTAAGTTAGATAGTTTGTTAGAGGAGTTCCAAGATGTTTTTCAAGATCCTCCAAAAGGTTTACCACCTATTAGAGGGATTGAGCACCAAATTGATTTTATACCATGATCTTCTCTTCTAAACCATCCATCTTATAGAACAAATCCCATGGAAACCCAAGAGATTCAAAGGAAAGTAGAAGGTTTATTGTCTAAAGGGTGGGTTAGAGATAGCATGAGTCTGTGTGCTATGCCTGTGATATTTGTCCCTAAAAAGGATGGTTCTTGGCGTATGTGTACTTACTGTAGGGCCATTAATAATATTACCAGTAAGTATAGACATCACATTCCTAAGTTAGATGATTTATTAGATGAGCTTCACGGTTCCATCATATTCTTCAAAATTGATCTTAAAAGCGATTATCATCAAATTAGAATCAAAGAAGGGGATGAATGAAAGACCGCCTTTAAGACCAAATTTGGACTATATGAGTGGCTTGTCATGCCTTTTGGTTTGACTAATACTCCTAGTACCTTCATGTGTCTCATGCATTATGTTTTATGGCCTTTCATAGGTGAATTCGTAGTGGTCTACTCTGATGACATTCTCATTTATAGTTTGTTCTTAGATGATCACTGTATGTATGTTAGGAGTGTTTTTCAAGCTTTAAGGGATGCATCATTATTTGTAAATTAAGAGAAATGCATTTTTGGCATGGAGCAAGTAGTTTTTCTAGGCTTTGTCATTATCTCCCAAGGAGTTCAAGTTGACTCCTCCAAAATAGACACCATTAGGGAGTGACCTATTCCTCAAAACATCAAGTATGTGAGCAGCTTTCATGGCCTAGCTAGTTTTTATCGTCGCTTTGTGCCTAATTTCTCTTCTCTCGCTGCTCGTTTAAGTGACATAGTAAAGAAGGATGTAGGTTTAAGGTGGGGGAATGAGCAACAAAAGAGTTTTCAAGTCCTTAAAGACAAGTTAACTCATGCTCCCATCTTAGCCTTGCATGACTTTTCTAAGTCATTTGAAGTTGAGTGTGATGCTTCTAATGTAGGCATTGGGGTTGTGCTTCTTGAAGAAGGACATCCTATTGCTTACTTTAGTGAGAAGTTAAAGGGAATTCAACTTAATTATTCTACCTTTGATAAGGAATTATATGCTTTTATTCGAGCCTTGCAAACTTGGCAACATTACTTACTTTCAAAAGAGTTTGTGATCCACAGTGATCGTGAGACTTTGAAACATGTGAAAAGCCAAGGAAAACTCAATAAGAGACATGCTAAGTGGGTAGAATTCTTGGAACAAAATCCTTATGTTATCAAACACAAGAAGGATTCTTCTAACATAGTAGTCGATGCTCTATCAAGAAGACATACTCTTTTGACTATTCTTGAAACCAAGTTTCTTGGGTTTGATCAGATAAACTAATTGTATCAAAAAGATAGTGATTTCTCCTTGACCAATGTACTCATGGGCCACACAAGGATTTTTTTCATAGCAAATAGCTTTCTTTTAAAAAAAAATGCCTTTGTGTACCCAAGAGTTCATTGCGCTTTCTCTTAATTAAAGAAGCAGATGAAGGGGGATTGATGGGACACTTTGGGCTTGCAAAAACTTTAGCTATTCTTCATGAGAATTTTTATTGGCCACACATGCATAAACATGTAGCTAAGTCTTGTAGTCAATGCATTCCATGTAAGCATGCTAAGTCCACCACCCATCCTCATGGCTTATACACTCATCTTCCTGTGCCTAGTAGTCCTTGGGTACATATTTCTATGGATTTTGTTTTGGGCTTACCTAGGACACAATGAGGGATGGACTCTATCTTTGTGGTAGTGGACCGTTTTTCAAAGATGGCTCATTTTATTCCATGCCACAAAGTAGATGATGCTGTCCATATTGCTAATTTATTCTTTAGAGAGGTTGTGCGTCTGCATGGTTTACCTAAGACAATAGTTTCTAATAGAGATTCAAAGTTCCTTAGTCATATATGGAAATATTTGTGGAACAAGTTGGACACCAAACTCCTTTTCTCTACACTTGTCATCCACAAACTAATGGTCAGACTGAGGTAACTAATAGAACTTTGGGTTAGCTATTAAGATGTTGTCTTGAGGGCAATCCACACCAGTGGGAAGAATTGTTACCCCATATTGAGTTTGCTTATAATATGGTTGTCAACTCTACCTCCTCTCACTCTTCTTTTCACATTGTCTATGGTTTCAACCCCCTCACTCCATTGGACCTTCTTTCCCTTTCTGATTTTGAGTCCATGTGCTTAGATGGTGTGCCCAAAGCTTAGTTTATTAAAGATTTGCATACTAGAGTTAAGACTCGCATTGAGCACACCAATCAAAAACATGCATCTAGAGTCAATAAGCATTGGAAGAAAGTCACTTTCTCTCGTGATGATTGGGTACGGATTCATTTGTGAAAGGATAGATTTCCTTCACAAAGGAAATCCAAACTCAATCCTTGAGGAGATGGTCCCTTTCAAGTCCTACGCAAAATAAATGATAATACATATGAGATTAATCTACCTAACACTTATAATGTTCATTCTACTTTCAATGTGTATGATCTTTCTCCTTTTGCAGATTTTCCAGATTCGTGGTGTGATCATAGATAGGGCAAAGGATGAAGAGATAAAAGGCTGCAAGAAGCATGGCTAAAGGAAATCATCTTATCTCTTGGCTCCATTATGCGTTTGACTTCACATAGTTTTGACTTAAAAGAAAGAAGAATAAATAAGCCTTCTCCTCATAAAAGTTACTTGTAATGCAATTTAGCACATGTGTAGTTGTAGTTTTGATTTCTAGACTAGTGAGGAAGCTTATAAACCCTTAAGGAATGGAAGAATTGAGAGATATGGGACTAAGCACACCATGTGACGCTGTTCTCCAGACTTGGAGACCATTCAAGTCCCACATCCTTTAGTTATCTCATCCACTTCATCCCTTGATGCTATATAAGCAACCTCATGGTTTCCTTTGTATCACACACCTTCCAATTGGAAATAAGAGTGATTTGCATTAAATTGCTTATCTTCTTTGAGATAGAATTTTGTCTTTTAGTCATCTTTGGGGTCTTATCTTGTGAAGAGCAGTGGCATTCCAACCTTGGCACTTATCTTGGATCATTTCAAGTGGCGTGTCCTTAAACTCCTAAGTTTTCCTATCTTTTCTCTCTTCCATTTTAATATTTTTAATTCCATTACTTAATTGTCTTGTTTAGTCTTAGGCTTATTTCCTTCTAAGCATGATATTCTTTATCATGTTGTATCTAGATCCATTAGTTTGATCAATTTTAAGAATGTGTGTTAGATTAAATAGCTTAGTTTTATTGCCGCCAACACTCAACGTTTTTCTCTGCGCTTAGTGAAAACTCTGATTCGATACTCCACTTGTTTGTTTCATATCTTGTGCATTTCAACTCCAAATTGAGTGAAATTTTTTTCTACACTTTCGTTTACATGTAAGCAAAAATATCCAGGTCTTATTTTTTTTAATTCATTCGTTTACTATGTTAAATTTGTGCTACATCATTCATTGTTCCATCTAATGCTTGTTGTTTTAGTGATTCTAATCTGTTTGCTATATTTGCTTGTTGTTTTGTGTACTTTGGTGGCTGGATTTCCTCTCCTGGACATTATACACAATCTCAACACTTTTATGGTTGATCAAAGACTACAATCAAGTGCCAAAATGAGCTTCAAATGTTGTTGTCCAAAGGCTACAAACAACACCTTCTAACACAAGCAACAAGCATTTTTGGAGGTCTTCAACAAGTAGGCTTCTAATTCCTTTTTGTGTGCCTTTTTCCAGCTATTAATTGTCTTGGCTGGTTTGTTTAGAGTCTTTCTTGCTTGTTTTAGCCTTTGCTTTGAGTCATAAGTGCTTCCTTTTTAAGAGTTTCCGAGAAAATTTGCTTAGAATTACACTTACAAAGAGTCTTTTGCAACATTGCACTTGTATTATGAATTAAGTTGGATCAACTTAGGATTTAATTAAAAATATGACTTTGAGACACCATTCAATCTTGAGTGAAGATTGCAAGTGAGTCGAGTGTTCCTTCCTTGCTTTTTAGCCAAAATCGTGAGCTTTGAATCAAGCAAAGTGCTTCTCTTCTTGAGTGAATGGGCTGTTGTTTTAACGTGACTTTGTTGCTTTTTTCTAACATGTTTTTGTGTAAGTTTTGCTGCTGTTTGGTTTGCCAAAATGTCTACATGTTCAAGGAAATCTTCCTCCAATGGAGACAATCTCAACACTTTTATGGTTGATCAAAGACTACAATCAAGTGTCAAAATGAGCTTCAAATGTTGTTGTCCAAAGGCTACAAATAACACCTTCTAACACAAGCAACAAGCATTTTTGGAGGTCTTCAACAAGTAGGCTTCTAATTCCTTTTTGTGTGCCTTTTTCCAGCTATTAATTGTCTTGGCTGGTTTGTTTAGAGTCTTTCTTGCTTGTTTTAGCCTTTGCTTTGAGTCATATGTGCTTCCTTTTTAAGAGTTTCCGAGAAAATTTGCTTGGAATTACACTTACGAAGAGTCTTTTGCAACATTGCACTTGTATTATGAATTAAGTTGGATCAACTTAGGATTTAAGTGTGTAGTCTTTGCTTGTATGTTCTGCAATAGTAGAGGTCTTAAAAAACCCACATTTTAGCTTTGATCAAACACACATAATCAATTAAACACTACTTGGCCGAGACTAGTTCAATACAAATCTGCATGATCCAAAAAAAGATTTCCAATTTGTTTGCTGAAGGGCAAGTCTGGCCGAGACTTTACCAACCTGTTTTGTATGTTTGATAACTTATTTTGAAGACTCTCTTGTCACAAATTTATAGAACATATAGGTTTGAAGCATGCCAAATTATTTCCACTCATTTTTAGATCATCCTCTTCATGTATGCATAGAGCTTATGGTGTGATTGCTTCTTGTTTGTGTCAATTTTTTGCTGCAGTATGTTTTTTTCACATGTGCCTTTGTTTTGACTCCTTATTTCCTTGTTGTTTTGTCTATTATTAGTATCTAGCTTGTTGTCATTTTTTGTGCCAATTTTCTTTTTTTCATAGGTTATTTTTCCATCACTTGTCTAGTAGTTTTCAATTGAATTTTTTTGGCCTATTGAAGTGCATGTATCTTGGCTTTATCCTTGTAATTGTTGAGGTGGATTATACATCCTTTCATTTGTCTTTGTCACTGATTTTGTGCTCTAAAATTATGACTTTGAGACACCATTCAATCTTGAGTGAAGATTGCAAGTGAGTGGAGTGTTCCTTCCTTGCTTTTTAGCCAAAATCGTGAGCTTTGAATCAAGCAAAGTGCTTCTCTTCTTGAGTGAATGGGCTGTTGTTTTAACGTGACTTTGTTGCTTTTTTCTAACATGTTTTTGTGTAAGTTTTGCTGCTGTTTGGTTAGCCAAAATGTCTACATGTTCAAGGCAATCATCCGCCAATGGAGACAACTATTATGGAAGTGCTTCTAGCAAAGTGGAAATGACAAAAACACTTCAACAAATTCATCTTCATTTTTAAATACTACTTATGCGAATTAAATTAGCCAACTGAGTCTTTCTAAACTAATTTACTCTTTTTTTCACATCAAATGAGTATAATTTAACTTTAATTAAGATAAAAAACGTTAATTGACCAATTTGGTACATCATAAAATATATTCACTCATTACAAAACCAATTCATGAATTAGTAAAATCATTCATAAACCAGCCAACAAAAATTTAGACCAATTCAATAAATATCATATATATAATTATTACAAAAATTTCTTACTACACACATAAGTTCATTCTATTCAAATCAAAATCATGCATGGAAAATTTACCAACTTCCCTTACTAATAGAAGAAACATTAGATTTAAAGGTTGAAGGGTGGCAAAATAGGTCAACTCGTGTTGGCTTGGTCCGTTGTTGGCTAGTAAAAAACAGGCCGAGACAAGTTGGCCCATCAAACAAAAGCAGGCTACTAATGACAACTCGTCCTCACACGACGAGTTGACAGACCGAGATGGTCTGTCATTTTTTTTCTTTTAACTTTTTTTTAAAAATTAGTTTATTTTCAATTTTTATTTTATGAAATTGGTTTATATATGAATATTAAAAACATATTTAATCATAAAAAATATTTTCTAAACTTCTAATTAATTAGTTAATATTATAGTTAGACAAATTAAAATAATTATTTCATTTACATGTTAAATTACTCTGTTATAACTAACAATTATAACTTAATTTGTAAGTGCTAATGATTTAAATTATAATACTATTATATATTTAAACTTTTGAAAAATATAATATAGAAAAAAGTTAATCTTTTAAATTATTTTTTATTTTAATTTTTAATTTAATAAAAGGGCCAGCTGGCCGACCTAGGCGAGCTTGCATTTTGGCATGTCAAATTGATGGGTGATACCAAAATGGATTGAGGGGTTTAAATTATCAACCTCATTCGTCCTATTTTGAATGAGTTGACAAGTTGGTTCATCAGGTCCAATTCGTTTTACCACCCCTAAAAGCTTGCTCCTAATGTATTTAATTTTAACATATTATCCTAATTATACAAAGAAAATTTTAATTAGATGTCAGAACGTATCGTTGTGATCACATAAAAAGAAATATTTACTTTAAGTTATTTTGATTCACATGCATTAGATTAAAGGTCAAATACAACTAAAAATACTAACTAATTTCAAAAAGGTACAAACAATGAACTTATTTTATTTTTAGTTTTGATTGATTGAATGTGGAGAGTTCTTTGTAAGAATCACTCCTCCAATCTCTAATATTCAAACACATGAAGTATAAGGTCAGAAATCTAGAAAGAATATAGATTATAAAAAGGAGATCTAAATATATGATATGAAGATATTTATAAAATGAAACTTGATTAATAATAAAAATATTATTTATAGTTTGACATTTTCTTAATAAAATAATTGAGGTCACCTTTTAAATCACTATTAGTCTTAAACTATTTTCTAAGTCTTCATACAATTTATTTTTTTAATATATATATATATATATAACATAATTAAACTAATAAAATTTATATAATTATTAATTTCCACATTTAAATGTCACGTAACAAAAACAACTTATAAAGTACCACATGAAAGGGAAAAGGATATTGAAAATTTAATCAACTAGAGGTAAAATACACCATCTTCTTTTTCAAATAGTAATCAATATAATTAGTATTATTTTTTGTTGATTTTTTATCAAACTATCTCTTTGTCTTTTATATATTTGCTTTATCATCTATGTCCATCATCATATTAATTAAAAACCTCAGATTCGGCATAGTCCGAATAGGACATTAATTGAGTCTTATATATATAATATTAAACATGTGTAAATTGAGGATTTAATCAATAGAATGACGTGACCACTAAGCTTTGCTGGTATAATGCAATCTGATATCAAAAGCTAAAAGGAAGCGTACTACGGGTCCATAAAGCAGAACGAATCTTAAAATATAATTCATTATTTTATTTCAAATATAATAAATATTTATTAATAAAAAATATAAGATAATATTACATACCAATAATTTGGTAAAGAGGAGAATATAAGTTCACAGAATACGAATTAAGGGTGCCATCTCTTAAAGAAACAACTAACTATTGACGCGATATAAAATATATGAAGCAATACAAAGAGATAATTTCTTTTCCTATTCAAGTTTTTTCTTTACGGTATAGCCTTTCCCTTCTTAAGAAATTAAATAGTTTGGAAAGTATTTATTATATTATTTTTTTAAAAATAATATTAAAAGTGAATTTATATCTAACTTAAAAAATGAATATAAAGTAAATTTTTTATTCAATTACAAATTAAGTTATATTTTTCAAATATTCAATACATCTTTAAGCCTCATTTTGTCCAAGTGGGATTTGCCATTAAGATTGCGAGAGAAAAAGTCTTTGAAGTAATCTTCCATGAGCATGGTTTTGAACAATGGAGGGTTTTCAGAATTTAACAAGCTTTTGACAGGTCCAATCTCAGCCTCAAATCTAGGGTTGAAGAACATGGCAATGGAGATTCTCTCCTTCTCTTTGTTCACTGCAGCTCTGTGCTCTATGCTCGTATAGGTCCCATTGCTTAGAATCTGTGACATCACCCAAAGCTTCACTTTTTCTGAATATGAACATTCTATCATTTACATTCATTTCATTCAATAACATCATCTTTAGATGTGCAGAGATAAATGCAATCTTAAGTGAAATTTTTACAAAAATCATTTTATTTTTTCCAACCCTCAAAACTTTCCTATTTTTGAGGCATTAAACACTGAATTTTAATTCATTAGGAAACAAATCGAATCAATTACAAAACTGATTTAACCAATTAATAATAATATATATTTTTAATTCCTTTCTTTGATCTCTTTCTTCTTCTTCATTTCTCATAAATCATTTACACTCACATCACTACATATTTTTGTTTCACTAACTTTTCTCATCCTTGTTTTTCAGTCAACCTTTTTTTTTTCTTTTTTCTTTTACCAAATCTAATATATACTATGTTAATACATCTTTTTAATTTAAGAAGAAAATAAAATGGATTTAGTTTAAAGTATTTTATATATATATTTTTTTGAGTTTAAAATATTCAAATTTCCTTTCAAAAAGTTATTTTATTTTATTTTGTATCCATTCTTTTTATGATAATCATCCCTTTGAAGTGGATGAAAATAAGAGAAAATAAATTGGAGTAAAAAGAAAACATGGTAACAATATCCTTTCTTTTATTAGTAGAGGGACATTAGAGAAAATAAAAATAAAAAACAACTTATAAAAATAAATTTAAAAAAAGACATTTTTTTCATTCCACTTTTCTTATAGTTTAAACTTCTGAACTCTTCACTTTCTTTCTCCTCAAGTTAGTGCCTTTGTGATTCCAATTCCAATTTCAAGAATACGCGTTATGATAAGTAAACTTTATATTATCCTTTACAGTTCATTTAGAGTAATCAAACCAAGTCAATATCATGCATATTGCACATTCAAGGAATATATGTCACTATATGTTGATCTATTTTTCTTTTACTACTGGTCATGCTGTTTTAATTGATTGAATGCGAAATAAAACTAAGATAAAATATAAATGTCAATTTTCTATTGAAAATAATAAATAAAAATCAAGTTTTATTTGAACCTCACTTATAAAAAAATCTCTTAAAAAGGAGGGGAAATGTTTGTTGTATTTTTCACTTTGGCTTAATTTTTTTAAAATTAAATATTTTTTGTAGCACATAATTTATTGTTAATAAAAGAATAATATAGTAAATACGTATTTTAATTAATACGTATTTTATATTATCTATTCTACTAGTTCAATGACGTACGAGGTATTATTCGCTTTTAAAATCCTAAATCTTTTTTTTTTTAAAAAAAAAAGACATCTTTGTGGAAGTGAGAAGAAAGCAGAAAATTTGTGTTGATTTCTTTCTAACTTACCTCTCTTTTACTTGTACCATTCTTACTTTTTCCCTTTTACCCTCTCTACTTTTAATTCAAATGGACATGAATCTAAACTACTTATAATAAACGTATTCATCAAACAAATTAAATTAAAAGCCTTTTGAAAACATAATTAATTGCAAAGGTCACGGCATAAACTATTTCAAAATATTTAAAATATCACACACTTATCTAAATTTTAATTAAATATAAGTTATATTCTTAATATTTTCATAATCAGTTTTTATTTAATGAGTATCGATCATTTGTCCATAAAATTTGAAACTGTTTTCATTGATTTCCGTACGTAATCCTGACGTGATGATGTTGAGTTTTGTTTTATCCATGTAAAGCAAAATAAAAAAATAAAGAATATAAGTTTGATTTGAGGCAGAAAACCAGAGTGCATATCCAAACCTAACACCAAGTTGAATAGGCCACGAAGAAAAACATAGGAAAAAGTAAAGAAAAGCATGACAGACCTCCATGATGTCGCCAATGTTAACTACAAAAGCATCTGGTAGAAAGGTGACAGGAATCCAAACCCCACTTTTCTTTATCTCCAGACCCTCCACTCCATTCACCTGATGAAGGATGGTTATGCCTGTGGCATCAGAATGAGGGGTCAACCCTACAACCATCTCTGGTTTAGGGCATGGTGGATAGTATGTCATCCTCACTGACTGCATCCCATCATCAAAAAACTCTTCCACTTCCTTCATCTCCATTCCTATGGCTTTTCCTAGCAATCCAAGAATTTCCATACCAAGCTTCTTCAGTTCTCTCAAGTATGACTCCAAGCTTTCCCTTCACAAAATGCATATACATCTGTTTATGCTCATTATGTTATGTCAACTGTTATGATAAAAACTCTAACTTTTGATTAGAAGAGACCTGAGTGATGCAGGGAGCTGAGGGAGAAGATATGGCTTTCTTCTTTCAACTGGGTTGATCAACATGTAGAATCTGTCCCCCCAGTCAAGCTTTTGATCCTTACATCTAATCACACTTCCGTAACCTTGAACATCACCTGGTCTGATCTGATATTTCTTCTTATCTTCAATGGGAAGTTGGAAGAATTTCTCAATCTCATGTTTCAGTTTCTGCAGCAGTTCAGAGCTAACACCATGGTTCACCACCTGCATATAAAAACAGTTACTGCAAATGGAAAACTTAGCAACTAATCACTAATAATTATACTACTAAGTAGAAACCTGAAAGAAACCCCAATCTTTGCATGCTGTGTACAGCTTGAGAAGTTGAGCATCTCTGGAATTTTCGTGCAGCAAGCTTTTAAAGTCGAAAACGGGAATAGTTGGCAAAGAGGGTTCATCTGATCGAATTGAAGGTTGTTGTGGGCGAATATACATTTCTGGTATTCCCATTTCTGGTTTGTTGGCGACTTCCATCACACCAAGAACAGAATCAGAGCTCCCAAAGTCACTAACCTGTGTTGAAGCCATGATTAAAGGTGCATGCCACCCATATGTGTGATCGCTATTTATGCAGGAAGAAGTTCAGTTTGGACCCGTTCTTGGAGGTTAAAAATGTTATTATAATGTGCATATGTCTTTGACTGTGATTAAATAATGCTTAATGCCACGATGCCTATCAATCAATCCCACTATAACAGCTTCTTTTCTTCCAACTAATTTAATTAATCATCACCTTATTTTATTTACAAATTATGTAATCTTCTTGTTTATACAGCAGA
Organism: Vigna mungo; assembly: GCA_036885675.1. NCBI lineage: Eukaryota > Viridiplantae > Streptophyta > Magnoliopsida > Fabales > Fabaceae > Vigna > Vigna mungo. The sequence goes on along the minus strand of CP144700.1, from coordinate 21,866,277 downwards.
CATATATTATTATATATCATTTAAAAATGTCTTCACAATCCAAATATTATATTATTATAACAAGTTATCAAAATAGTTTTATTTAAAATAAGTATAGTGAAAATAACATCTTTAATCAAATCATCTCGTGAGTATTTGTCATACCAAATGTGTTTGATAAGATTTAAATAGCCTTTATGATTAGACAAATGGCAACACGTTCTTGTATGCATCAATTAAATTAAACAAAACTTGAGGTGCACTTATAAATGTTATGCTGCATGGAAAATTCAATTGTGTTTATTATTTGATCATGTATAAGGTGTTGTATCGTATTCATATTACTATGGATTTGTAAGACTTACGAACCAACGAGCCCAAAACAGTGAAATGTTGAAGGATGTCAGCTGGTTGCAGGTTGGCAATGCACTTTAACATTTATTTTGTATACAAATTAATAAACAATTCTATGAATCTTAAGCAAAGACTTTGTTGAACATGGCATAAATATATTGGCGTAAAAAAAGATATCATAATAGGATATCTTATGTTATCTTATCCACCATATATATTTTAATATGTTTTATTTGATAAATAGAATAATTAATAAAATTATAGTGATTTATAATGATTTAATGTTAGAAAAGATACATAACGTTAAAGCCCGTAGATTAAGTTCGTCAGTATTTTCAAAATAGAATGAATAAATTTATTATATTTTTTAATTAATGAGAAAGATATGTGATAAGTATAAATGGTAGTAAAGTAAAGTATATGTAGTAAGAGAGTGGGGAAATATAGTAGAGTATATATGTGACATCTCAAATATATAACAAACACATATGGTAGTCCACAGTTATAATATAGGAGAGCATTTAGAGGTTTGACTTGTGATTAAGTATAAGATTACATTCATCCAAAACCACACCAGAATTTAAAACCTAAGTTAAAGGGTCCAAACTTAAAACTTAGACATAAAGAGTATTGCAAAATAATACAGCTTAATCAAGAAATCCTAGAAGAACTAAGCTACAACATCATCATCCTCCAATACTTGCTCCAGGGGCATCTCCTCAACATCTGCTCATATCCAAGTGGATGATCATTGCAAAAGAAAAACATACATAAGCAACACACAAACACAGAAGCAAGGGTGAGCTAGATAAACAAACAATAATCATACAGTACAATCAATTAGTAGCATTATGTTATTTATTAAGGGTTAAAGACATACAACTCTATCCATGCATCAAGTACTCAACACAACTCATCCAGATTTGTATAACTGTCGAACTATTGGTAGTCTTTGCACTTGTATAGTTCAGCTGACACTCCCCAACACTATACAAGGTTAATCCTCATACCAGTCTATAGCTAAACTCTAAGACTATAGACAAGGACCTCCCTCTACTCTCACCACTCACACTGTTCTTCTCTATTTGAGCATCAACGGTGCTTAGAGTGTAGGGATAGACTTACCATTTCAAAGCTCTATACATTTATACAAGACAACATCGAACTCTCTACAATCACTTACAATCATCTCACCTTGAGATTCTTCAATCATACTCAATTATATCATTACAAACCATACAAGTCTAATATGTAAACATACATGACACCCTATCAAGCAAACAACACCAATCAATCCAAACAGAAGAAGAAAAGAGTGAAACCCACTTGGACTAGTCGCACAGCGCATACAATTGCAAAGCGAAACCAAGGTGGCTCACATAGTGAACACTTACTCTCGCCTTGCGAATTACTCTGGCAAAGGCTCCAGGTCAGCACCAGTCACATAGTGACCCTGATTCGCTATGTGAATCATCAAGCAAGGAGCACCACTGTTTAGCCATTCGCACAACACACCTCTTTCTCATAACAAATGGATCAAAACAAAAAGCACCCCCTAGGGAGGACTCGCTATGCGACAATCCGCATAGCAAGTCTGGATAATCTGCAGAACTCAAGTTCTGCAGAATTATGCACTCCTACCCCTTTCTTACTAATTCTACATATTTTCTCCAATTTCTAATGCCTTTAATTTGTGTTTTGTTCTCAGTTTAACTCATCCAAGTGATTTAAATCCTTCCTGTTACAAATTTAAAGTGATCCTAACTCAATTCCTAACCTAAAACACTTAATTCATCAATCTAAGGACCTAATTTCAATTCTACCATTTAGAATGTGAGTTTAACCAATTTGACACTCCTAATAAGTCACAATATACCTGACAACACTACCCCAACAACCCACTTACACCCTAGACCTCAATTGCTCAAAATCACCTCCTCGTTTCCCCTAAACTCACTCAAAAGCACCAAATTCACTTAAATTACTACTTACTACTAGGCATAACACGTTTCACCTCATCAACAAGCTCAATTCCAGCAAAACACCATACCCAATTCAAGTAATACCAATCAATTCACAGTTTAATACTTCAAACATTCAAGGAACATATTGTTGATTATATAAATATACTAAAATTCCACTCAAACAACATCACAGTACAAAGCACAATTCACACCTACATACTTCTACAAATTTAAAGAAAAACCTAGCTCCCCTTACTTGAAAACTTCACAACTTAACTCAAATAACGTCTCAGTAGTGCTTGACCCAACAAGGACCTAACGAAACCCTACAATCCACCCAAATGGTGGTAGAAACAACTCTTACAACTCCATTTGAGCTAGAAAGTGAAGAAAAAATATTTCTAATCACATGCAAAGCAGAATCTTTGCATGATCAAAAGAAGCAAGGAGAAGGGGAATAACAACTTACCAGCTGAAGAACAAGAAACTAATTGGTTGGATAGTAAGCTCTCAACTCCGGAAACGCGTGAACACCACCTAATCTACATTGCAGGAATTTTGTGAGGAGATGTGGTAGAGAGAAGTAGAGGTTGGAGTTTTAGAGAGAAGATCGTTCTTAAGAAAAATGGGTTGAACTTTTTAGAAAGTTTAGCAGAAATATTAAAATTGTTTTCTTTTTAATGATTGCCCATCTCCTTTATCTTAATACAACTTTCACCCTTCTTCAATAAATATATATATATATATATATATATATATATATATATATATATATGGTCTTACAACATTCACTTATTTAGTGAACCTAACTTAATTAATCCACTAAATTTTCAAGTTTTTATAAATATACTGAAAAAAAAGAAAGAAAACCATTCAAGAATTAGGATCCAACAAGATCTTATATCAGCCACAATATCAACTCGAAAATCCTAATCAAACTTACAAACATAATAGAAAACAATCATTACAGGAAAAGATCACATGGAAAATATTTAAGTACAATAGGATGACAAAAATGAAGTGATCTTATAAAGTGTTTTTGAATTAAAGATTTTAATCACTAGAACAAAACAAGATAACTTCATAGGAAGTGTGTTTAATCTTAAGTGAAAATCTCGATCAACAGGTAAAAATGTTTTAGAAAAAATAAAATTAATTTTTTATAACTTTTTTTAAGATAAGAAATATAAATATTTGTGTAAAAACATCAAAATGAGTTTTAATCCGTGAGCCAAAGCTCTTTATCACATGCTTAAGTTAGATTGAATTAAAAAATATTCAGTTTTTTTTTTTAAATGTAGGTTAAATTGAACTTGATTCAGTCATAAGTGGAATGAGCTCATGTAGGATTGAATGTAGGTTAATTCATTATCCATCAACAACAATAATTTATTAATTTTATTTTTACCATTTTCTCATAATTCTTTTATTATAATTATTTACTAATTCTAAATATGTAGATTGACAATTTAACATTTTAAAATATTACAATAATTTTTAAACATTTTAGGCGTTAAATTTATTTGTTTGCTTAGTTAGGTATTATATTGATATTTTAATTTTTAATTACTATATTTATAATAATATTTCATGAAATATGTGAACAATTTTATTGTAATGTTAAAAGAATAAAGTTAATCTATTCTATTTGTCCTACAATACATATATAAAAAAAAAGTAAACTAATCCACTAATCCATCAACCCTACTAGATCGAGTTGCATTATCGAATTTTTGAGGTTCAACAATAAGTGAGTCGGATTGAACTAACTCACTTCAAGTGTAATCACTAGTGCAGCGAAGGAAAACGATAGTAGTTATTTTTGACAATACGCTTCGGTTTTCGAACTGAGGCCTATATGAGTAAGGTAAAAAGGTGGGGGACTTTTGGCCTCGGTTCCAACTGAGGTAATATGTCCAAGGTTTCTGCTTCGGTTCTTTTGCACTGAAGTAGTAAGGAAGAAAAAAAAGGGTGGGCCTATGACAGTGGTTCAGGCTAGAATTGATGCCAAAGCCCTTTAATTTTTTTTAAATCATGTGCTCTTTGTTAGGAAACAGGTCGGCTTCGTTTTACACCAATAGGGGGGGGTGAATTGGTGTTAGTTCAAAAACAAAATCTTTTCACAATCTTTGTACAAAAGTATAAAGCTTTTAGATCTTTCTTGAAATGCAAGCAATAAAAATTTCTATGCAGCGGAAAAATGTACTTGACTGCTAAACAAATAGAGTTGACTGAAATAAAGATGCAGGGATAGAGAAAATCAAACACTGATTTTTATACTAGTTCGGCCAACAATGCCTACATCCAGTATCCTTCCAATCCAGGAAGCAAATGCACTATAATGGTTGCAGTTTTTACAACAAGGAATTTATAGAAGCCTCACGCAAAAATATAAATCTCCTCTCTAACCCAAAACCAAAATGTAGCTGCACAACAAAACCAGACTTGCAGCAAGAATCCCCTTTTCTGCAATTTGAACCCACGTCGAACAATCATCAACGTGTAACCAACACTCTTCACAGGATGCCAAGCCTTAACACAACAATCTTCACAGGATGCCAAGCCTTCAATCAATGCAACAGTCTTTACAGGATGCCAAGCCTTCAAAGATCAATCAAGAATCACCTTCTTTGTGGCGATAATGATCACACAGTCAGCGCATAAGCCTTCTCCCTTTGAATCTCTCTCAAGATAGATCACCACCGTCTTCTTGGAGAATTCTTGGAGTTGTTAAAACAGAGAATTCAATCTGAAACAAGAAATGAAAATGTTAGAGTGTCAAAAGTCTCATAACAACTCGTGTTCAGTCTATTTATAGTTTTCTGTCAGTCAGATCGTTTCTCAGTCGAATAGCCTACTAATTTAGTCGACTGTATTAATACAATTATAATAGACAGTCAACATAGAGGCTCTCAGTCAACAAAAATCAACACACATTCATTACAGTTGACCAAGTCATCAATGCTTAATTAACTTTCAAAAATATAGTCGTTGGAGCGTGTAAACATAACATAATTCCAAAACAGATCAATAACACAGTCGAATATTCATTTGACAATGTCGACTGACACATGTAAAAACACTTTAAAATTCTTTTCAACTCAAAACATCACAGAGCACTGATTCTCAAAATCTATACAAAGGTTTTAGAATAGTCGAATCCATTATACGTGTTTTCGACTAGACTAGAACTTTTGTCTCACAATTATAAGTTCATAAAAGTTCTTGTGATCTTTCACTTCCAGAAATGTGAAATAAAATGTTTTTGATAAACCAATTCATATTGCACATTATCATACAAGCATGTTCCACAAATATATCACTCAATCAACATAGGAACATACATCACAGTACATCAAAACATGTTCAGCAAATATGACAATTAATTCAGAATAAGAACATGTAATACTGCAACATGTGTACTGTTATTAAGCATTATGTTGTCATCATCAAAAACTAGTTTGATATAGAGTTTGTGTTGTCAACAATCTCAACACTCTTATATGGAATTTTTTAAAATCATTACCACTGCTAACATCCAACCTCCCTCCACCCTTTAGGTTGCCTCGAATGTGGAAACTACCACAGTCAGACCTTACCTCAAAACAAAATACACAAACAAGACCACAAGATCAAAAACCCAACTCGAAACGAAAACCCTAAATCCTTAAATTGCAAAATCAGATAACAAGAACAAAAATTCCCAAAACCAGAGAACAATTAAGACCTTAATTTCAAATCTCAAATTGCAAGAATTTTGCAAGCACAGAAATCCCAAATTTCCAAATCGTGATCCAAAACCCTAGCACCAAAACGCACGAATCGGATTAAAAAAAAAATCCCAAATTGCTAAAAGGTCAAAAACCCTAAACTTCGTGCCGCAAATCTGTATAAAAGAAACAAAGGAAACCACCCAAATCTCGAGTCAAATGGGACTTCCCTTCGCCACGAAGACACCAAAACACGAACCCTCACGGAGGCGTTGCTGTCACCATATTTTGAGAAAGAAAGATGCGCCTAAACTGTTGAAGTTGGCTCCGTTCCTGTAGAAATGAACCAACACAAAGAAGCGAAAGGGAGTCTGCCCTCCATGCAAAACACGAGCAGAGTTGGAGAATTGGAAAAGGAGGTTCGCGCCTCCCTCATTACGGGGCAAAATGAAACTAGAAGAAAAGAAAAAGATGAAGATGAGTGCTTCCCCCTTCTTGTGAAGCCGCGACAAAGGAGTGAAGAAGAGAACAAAACATTGCGCGGATAGAACCCCAAGGGCGAGAGAGAGCAGCGAAGCAATGTAAACCTAAACGAAGACATTTTGTCTAAAAACTAAATAACATTTCAAAAGATTTTCACCTGAGCAAATGATTAAATCAAAATCAAACATGAACTTAGACCAAGAGTTTTAACCTTATAACCATTGAAAAAAAAATCAACATACCATTAATTCATGATATTCTTTATTTGGTCTCACATACTTCAATTTTCTTTGGCTTAACCAAATCATTACGCTGGAATTATAAAATACTTGACACTTATGTCATCAACCTCCTCATATTTGATAATGATGACAACCATTGCATAAATGCATACTTTGATTTTATTAGATACAGCATAAAAATAAAGTGGAAAACAACATAACCTCAAAGTAGAAAACAACTTAACCTCTTTCTCTTTGGAAATAGTGCATAAGGAGATTTAGAGAAATAAAAAAAAATTGAATTTTGTAATTGATTTATTGAGGAATAAAAGTTCAACAACTTATCAAAAGCTACACAAACGTTTAAACAAACACTAGTGCAAAAACGCTGATTAACGTCACCGCCTAGACGTCGGTTGCTATGTGCAAGGAAGTAAAACGATGACTGGTGACAACATCGCAATTAAGTAGGGCAAGTAGACGTCAGGTCCTAGGCCAACTGATGCCTGAAGAATTATAGACGTCCGTCACCAAAAAAGGCGACGTCTACTGGCTGCCATGTAAGGTGAACAGTCGACCTGTAGACGTCTCAAAGAACACCACCGACGTCTATAGGTCTCAAAGATGGTAAAAAGTCGCAAGGTAGACGTCAATGCCCCACCAATAGACGTCTATAACCTGACAGGTGTTTTGGTGCCATTAATGTCTGAACCATAGACGTCCATGCCCCGCCTAAGAGACGTTTATAACCTGACAATTAGGTGAAACTGTAATGATTATGTTACAGATTAGACGTCGGTTACAATCCAACCGACGACTCGGTCCAACTAGACGTCAGTTGCGCACCTACCTGATGTCTATAATCCGCGCCAATATTAATATTTAAATGATATAGACGTCGCATTAGTGAGATGACTGACGTCTATAACCTTGAAGACGTCGGGCTCGACTGGGAACCGACGTCTACAGTGACATAAACTTCAGAACTTGAACCCGCGAGCAGTTTCCACTATTGATCGTCTTCTTCGTCGAGAGCTCTTCTCCGTCGGGCCATTAGAGGTTCGTTTTCTGTGTTTTTGACCGTTTAAATTTAGTTTTGCTCCGATTGAATTAATCTCTGATGAAAAAGCTTTCATTTGAACTGATCATAATTTCATTTCATTGCGTTTTGTTGCAGTTTCAAACGTCTTTGTTGGGTTGCATTTTGGACTGCATTTCTTACCTATATTTGGGCGTGCACTACGACAGCTATCTCATTTGGTTATATATAATCTGCTAAAAAGGTTAGGTTGTTTCTTGAAAACTTAATTTGTATGGATATTATTAGCTTTTACGTATGATGTTGGCATTTTGAATTTGCATTTTATTTGTTTTTTTTTATGATTTCCAACTGACGTTTAGGTATGCATGTGTTTGCAAATTGTTAGTATATGCATGTGTTTGCAGATTGTTAGTATATGCACGTGATTAAGTTTAGTTGTGTTATTATAATTGACATGCATTAGTACGGAAAGCACTTAGTGAAACGTATTTCCCGTTTGAAATTTAACACAAACGATTAATCTTTTAATCGTTTTTATTAATTTTTGAATTGTCCGATTGTCCAATTGTCCAATTTAATACTGATGAAGTATGTTACGAACATAGTATGGATCGAAGCTGGATGAATGCACGTCGCATTTCTGAAGAATATGAGAAGGGTGTTTCGGTGTTCTTACAATATGTTAAAGAAAATGCAAAGTCTGTGGACGGGACATATTTTTGTCCTTGTGTTCGTTGTGTTAATCAAATACGACAAGACCTGGGCAATTTGCATGATCATCTATTCATGTTCGGCATAACGAAATCGTATACCGTTTGGACTTGGCATGGACAAATACTGGACCAGCCTATGACGTCACGAGGAACAAATTATGTGGAAGAATGGATGACTGATCATTTAGAGGACATGATACGTGATGTTGGTGAAAATAACTTCTTAAGAGCTAATTTGTACGATTCTGTTATCAATGATTCTGAGCAACCGTTGTACCCAGGCTGCACGAACTTTACACGTTTGTCCGCAACTTTGAAGTTGTTCAGTTTAAAAGCAAGGAACGGATGGACGGATAAAAGTTTCACGGAGTTGTTGGAGTTGCTGAAGGAGATGCTTCCAGAAAATAATACTCTTCCTATTCGTAACTACGAGGCCAAAAAAGTTTTATGTCCAATGGGTCTTGAATATCAGAAGATTCATGCTTGCCCCAATGATTTTGTTTTGTACATTAAGGAATTTGCTTCACTAAAGCATTGTCCAACATGTGGTTTAAGCCGTTTTACGAAGAAACGTGACAAAAACACTAATGATGGTGCACCTGGTAAGGTCATGTGGTATTTGCCTATAATACCTAGGTTCAAACGTATGTTCTTTGTTAAGGAGGATGCAAAGAACCTTAAATGACACGTTTTTGGAAGAAAGTGCAATAATCTTCTTAGACACCCAGCAGACTCACCTCAATGGAAGAAGATCGATGAAACATTTCCCGAATTTGGTGCATATCCAAGAAACTTAAGACTTGCACTTGCAACTGATGGTACGAATCCGTACGGGAATTTGAGTAGCAAACACAGTTCATGGCGAGTTATGTTGATGATATACAATCTTTCTCCATTGTTGTGCATGAAGAGAAAATATGTCATGTTATCAATGATGATACTGGTCCTAAACAACCTGGCAATGACATTAATGTTTACTTGAAACCTTTAATTGATGATTTGAAATTGTTGTGGGAAGAAGGTGTCGAAGTGTTTGATTCAGATGTTGAAGACAATTTCCGTTTGCGTGCAATGTTGTTTTGCACTATAAATGATTTCCCAGCCTATGGAAACTTGAGCGGTTATAGTGTTAAAGGACTTTTGCATGTCCGATTAGTGAAGAAAACACTAGTTACGTTCAATTGAAGCATGGTCAGAAGACGATTTATATAAGACATCGGAAATTCCTTCCTCGCAATCACCCTTATCGTAGATTGAAAAAAGCATTCCATGGAAGTGCCGAGGATGAGGTTGTGTGCAGACCCCGGAATGGTGAAGAGGTGTACAACGAAGTCAAAAACATTGACATTGTATCAGAAAACATCGTAAAATTACATCTGCAAAACAAGTTTGGAAGAAACGATCAATATTTTTTAATCTTCCATATTGGTCTATACTTGATGTTCGACATTGTATTGATGTGATGCACGTAGAAAAAAATGTTTGTGACAGTGTCATTGGAACTTTATTAAACGTCAAAGGGAAGACAAAAGATGGGATAAAATCAAGACAAGATTTGGCTGACATGGGAATTCGAACAGAGTTACATCCACAAACAATAGGTAGACGCACTTATTTGCCCCCAGCCTGTCATACTCTTTCCAAAAAAGAAAAACAAATTTTTTGTAAGTCTTTACGAAGTGTGAAGGTTCCACAAGGTTATTCTTCTAATATTAGTAACCTTGTTTCTATGCAAGACCTTAAGTTAGTTGGATTAAAGTCTCATGATTGTCATATATTGATGCAACAATTGTTACCGGTTGTTATTTGAGGCATATTACCTAGTTCTGTTAGGGGTATTCTGATACGTCTGTGTTTGTTTTTTAATGCCATTTGCAAAAACGTTGTTGACCCTTGATGTTTAGATCAATTGGAAAATGAAGGAATAAGACTACTATGTGAATTGGAAATGTATTTTCCACCTTTTTTTGATATCATGGTTCATTTGATCGTTCATCTAGTCCGAGAAATTCGAATATGTGGGCCGGTTTACCTAAGGTGGATGTATCCTGTTGAAAGATACATGAAAATCTTAAAGGGATATGTCAAGAATCAATATAGACCAGAAGCTTCAATCATACAGCGATACATTGCAGAAGAAGCCATTGAATTTTGTTTAAGTTACATGCCAAGTTGTGAACCAGTGGGTCTACCTAATAGTATAACTGAAGGAAGATGTGAAGGTACAGGTCGTGGTGTGAGGATTCAATGTGTAAGTAGACAAGAAGTTGATCAAGCTCATTTGTACATCTTAAACAACACTGATGATGTTATTCCTTACATTTCTGAACATGTTCATGAAATAAAGGCACGACACCCAAGAATGAATGAAAAATGGCAGCTTAATGAACATGTCAAAACCTTCTTACCATGGTTTAAGAAAAAGATTTATGCGACTCCAAATGTTTCTGAAACTCTATTGAGGCTATCTCGGGGGCTGAACACAGATGTCATTAAATATGGTGGGTACTATATTAACAATATCTCTTTTCAGACAAAGGAAGAAGATGATAAAAGTAGAGTTCAAAACAGTGGGGTTACACTAAAAGCTGAGTCATTGCACTTCTGTAGTTCTAAAGACAAAAATCCCATCACTGCATCAATTAGTTATTTTGGAGTAATACAAGAAATATGGGAGGTGGATTATGTCAGGTTTAGAGTCCCTGTTTTCAAGTGTAAATAGGTTGATATAAATTCTGGTATCATTACAGATGACTCTGGTTTCACATTGGTAGATCTAAAAAAGATGAGTTTCACCGATGAACCATTTATTATGGCAAGTCAAGCAAGTCAAATATTCTACGAAAGTGATCCAGCGAATGAAAAATGGTCAGTGGTTTTGGAAGGGAAAAACATGCGCGGTTTTGATGATGAAGAATGTCTTGATATTCTTGAGACAACATGTACCACATCAAGACCCATTGAAGACTCTATTGATGACGTTGCCAATGACATACATGCAATTCGTACTGATCATAATGAAGGTTTCTAGGAGAAAACAATATCTAAATAAGTAACGTGTTTACTTTTGTTTAGATTTTATATGAATTTTTATTTTGATGAATATTACAATTTCAATTCATATTAACCTTGTATATATTTTTCAGGTATGTCGACCTCAGACTCAGCATCAGCTCACAACAGACGTACACGAGGAGCGACACGTTTGCCAGAAGCGGCATCCAGACAGGTTTCTGGGTTGAGGATACATGTTGATTTTGACCCAAAAACCGGTGTGGCTACAGGGCCAAATGCTGATAGATTTAAAAGTCATTTGGGTAAGATAGCAAAAACCTATGTTTCTATCCTTCATCCAACTTGGGATCACGTCCCAGAGGTGGAGAAGAACCTCTTATGGCAAGATGTTCAGGTATATATACTTCTAAGAAATTTGATGTATTCATTTCTTTGATTTTATTATGTTATTAACATTTTTCTTGTTTTAAACAGCTAAAATATGATATTCCAGACACAGTTCAAATGAGGAGGAAAATCTTAACACAGATATGTAAGATGTGGAGAGATTTCAAGACAAGGCTAACACGTCTGTATGTATTTGGAGATAGAAAACATGAGAATCCATCTACGGAATATTCATTCACAGAAGAAGAATGGATTCAGTTTCGTAAAAGTAGAGAGACTGAGGAATGGAAGGTATTTCTCTTAACCAACAACGTCTTCAATCGTCGTTTTTATTACTATATAGTTATGCATAAAAATTGTTTTACAGGGTAAAAGGATAGCCGCCCAAGAAAGGCAAAGGCTAAATGATGCACCACACGTGTTATAACGAGGTGGTTATGCGAAACTCGAGGAGAAACTTAAGAAGAGTCGAGCGGATGAGTTGGGGCTTGAGTCCCCGGACCTAGCACCTCCACCTACAAGGTACGATATGTGGAAGGCTGCTCGTACCAAGTCTGATGGGAACATGACATCTGCCTCAGCCGTTGCGATCTCACAGAGAATTGTAAGTACAAATTTTAAACATTAGTTTATAGTATTTTATTCATATCTTGCAATTTAAGTAACGTAACATTTTTAATGTGCAGGATGAGTTGGTTGAGCAGCAGACGTAGGGAACATTTACTCCCCAGGGTAGAGAGGACATATTAACAACAGCCATTGGAAAACCGGAGCACCCAAGACGTGTATGTGCAGTTCCTGGGTCCATTGGTCTTTGTCAGTACTTTCGCCCTCTACAAAAAACACCACAACCAACGAATCAGGAGGCATTTAGGCAGATGGATCGTTAGTGGGAAGAAAGATTTCGTCAAATGGAGGAGCGATTCAATGAGCAGCTACAAGAACAAAAACAAATATAAAAAGCGCTCGAGGAGAAGCTACAATGCATGACCCAGGGCACCCTGGGTGTGCCAATTGAAACTCCCACACCACCTCCTGCTAGCACCAAAGGATCGTGCTCTGCTGCTAAACCTACTGACTACAGTGGTCAGTATGACATGTTGGTTGAAGGGGATCCCGCACGCATTGTGGCTGTTGGATGAGTAGTTGAGGGAGGAGTAACTATTCATGGTGTTCCCATAACACCCCAGCACGTGCATGTCATGATTGACGAGGTTCGGGATCCCTAGGCTCAGGTGCTTGTATCCACTCCAGAAGTTCAATTTGTGGGAGAGGCTGTAGGAACGTTTTTAGCTTGGCCTAGAGCATTGATTGTCACACACATTGGGACACAACAGGTATAATATTTGTATCATTGGCTATTTTATATTATAATTTCCAAATACTTGTTAATAACGATGAAAATGTTATCTTCAGTTCACACGTCCTCAAAAGCAGCCGATGAATGAGGTACCAATACCTGAACATGATGATGTGCATGATGGTGATGACATGGCTGAAGCGAAGGATGATCCCATATCAAAACTAATGGCAAGATGTCCCAGGTTTACCAAAGGATCAGTAGAAATATACTGGGATTTAAGAGTATTTGGTCTCCCCGCCCACTTGCCAGTATATATCACATTCAATGATGTATCAGAGATCATTGCGGGAGACAGGCAGTTGAATATTTCCATTATTCAACTCTGGTGTATGTAAGACAATTAATTTTTTTGTACCATATTATTTTAATTAAGATGCCTACTTTGTAATAAGTTAACTTTGTTGTTATAGGTACATGGACTCAATCATTGTAGACCAAGGTCGGTCTTCCGTTTACGGATTTGTTGAACCTCAGACCGTCCAACGTTGTGGTAACACAGTGAAGTGAAACACAATTATTTGGCAACATGGATGGCTGAGTCAAATAGAGACATATACCTTGTGCCATACATTGACGGGTATGCCTTGTTTTATGTAAAAGGTAATTAAAGTTTACTTAATTAGTTTACTAACATTTTATTATGTTCCAAATAGGGCTCACTGGCAACTGGTAGTCCTCATTCCCAAAAAAAATACAATTGTCTTCTTATGTTCGCTGCATAGGAAGATTAAAGATGACTTCAAATTCCTGCTTCTTCTGTTTTAATGTAAATATAGTAATGGGTAAATCTCGCTATCAGCTAAATCATGTGTTGTATCCCAAGGTTTGCTGCATTTATAGTTTTAATTCGTTTACTCTATTTTTCAATGATCTTAATTCTTGACTAAATGTACTTTGTCATTTTAGTGTAACAAACAACTTGATTCATGGGAATGTGGGTACTATGTGATGTGTTGGATTAAGACCATCATTCGAGCTGGCATTACAGATAACTGGAAAGAGGTAATAATCAGCCTTACTTTGAATACATCAAAAAATCAATTCATTGTTTTCAACATATATCAAACCATAATCAATATTTTTTAATTGTGCAGAACTTCAACAATTCATCTCCTCTAACCGAAGGCATGATAAGGCAGATAAGGGAAGAGTGGGAAAGTTATTGTATCCAAAAGTGGAACTAGAGCAAGACTTTTTTTTTTTTTTTGAGTTACTTAGGTTTAGTTTAAGTTTATAATTATTGTTATTGATCTTCTTGGATTGAATTATATTTCATTTATAGCTCAAACAAACAATAATTTATTATAAACAATTATTGTGGCAAATTTTTCTGATTTTCAGGTGTGGTTATATTCAAAAAATAAAATTTTATTAAAAAAAATTGCCTACTAGACGTCGGTTAAGGTAAAAACCGACGTCCACAGACATCAGTCAGTGCAAAACGCGACGTCCAATAAGTAACAGTGCACAAAACGATCCAGGGCGTTCATACGTCTATTTTGTTCACCACTGACGTCTATGGTAACGTCTATTGTTATCTAGCCCGACGTCTGCAAACGTCTATTGCTAGAAGCCGGCATCTGCAGACGTCTGTCATTAAGTGACTGATGCAAAGTTACGTCACTGGATTAGACTTCGGGTACGAAATCGACGTCAAAAGCCCAAATTAACCGACGTTAATCAGCGTTTTTGCACTAGTGAAAGTTTAGAAAAATGACAAAGACACGTGATAACGGTTGAAAAATCGTTATTTTCATATGTCATTTTAGACCAAATTATTCCCTTTATCGCTTAGAACGAGCTTAGAATCTAGCAAAACAAAAAAAATGAATTAGTAGAGATTCAATAGCTGTTTTTAGCGATATTATGCTTGTTTTGCATTGTTTTGCAGCATTTTGATGATAGTGAAGAATGGAGTTGAAGATGAAGGTCTTAGGCTCAAGACAGAGGAAACAAAATGAAGAAAAGAAGAGTTTAGGAACCGCCCAACGGTAGAATTTCACCGTTGGGCGGCCAAATGCGAGGAGAAGGCACTGTTTGACAGCCAAGCGTGGACGCCGGGCGGATTTGCGATTGGAGGCAAACTGTTGGGTGGTGGACCCTTGCCGCCGGGCGGTGGCACGATTTAGGGGAAACCGCTGGGCGGCAAAAGTGTGACGTCGGGCGGTTGTCTACTGGGCTTGGGCCTACTTTCTGTGACGCTCCTCAACTATAAATAGCCCTATTGCGATTTCACTATCATTCTTTTGACAGAAGAGGGCAACCACACCTACTTTTCACTCTTTGGAGAAGACCTCTTGGATGCTTAGGCTCCAATTCATCCCATCTAGGGTTTGCTATTCCATTCTTCCATTATTTTCATCTAGGTTCACCATGACAATGGTGAAGTAAACCCTTTTGTTGTTGGGGGAAACAATGTAATCTTTTGAAACTCTCTTTTATTGAAATTCTTGTTTATTTATATGATTGTCATATGCTTTGTTTATCAATTGTTGGGTTCTCATATGTGCTTAAAGCTTTTATCGTTTAACTCATTCGATAACTGTTGTTTGTCTTTATTGATACGGGGACGTACAGTACTGTCATGAACTGGTGAGTAATTCCTTGATTAAGCAATACCACCTAGGGATAGGGGGTAGGACGATCAATTGTTTTTGTTTCTGTTCGGTAATGCGTTGCTAGTTACTAGGGGAGGCTAGGGATAGCAAGCCAGAATATAGTAATAGGCTCTTTTCGCCGAGGGATCGGGTTAAGGGTAGGCCCAGAAGGTTTGCATAACAATTAGATAACAAAGCAATTTAAACAAGAGGAGTAGACAAGAGAGAGCAGATAAGATGAAATTGTAAACCCCCAACAACTCCATTCATTCATAGTCCTTTTCTCGTCAACTGAATCAAACGCATTGCATGTTTATTTTGTGTTCTTACATCCACAACAATTAATTTTTCTTTACAAGTCTTACGAATTCAATTCGCACGAACGATAAGGCCTTTCGAGTCTCTTGGGAAGAACAATATTGGGTTTTACCGATTATATTACTTGGAAACGATCTAGTACACTTGCCAGGGAGTCAACAAGTTTTTGGGATCGTTGTCGGGGACTCGAGGTTTAACTTTTTCAAGTACTGTGGATTGACTGAATATTTACTTGTTTGTAATTGTTATCTATATTTTGTTTGGTTTCATTTTTTGTTTATTTTTCTGTAAAAGTGCTTTTAGGGTTTTGTTTCTGTGCATGCAGAAAACAATACACATTAGAAGCAGAAAGAACCAACAACCTCTTTTAGAAGGGTTATCAGACCAAAAGGGAAGGAGAATTCGACGTTCTTCACGCGAAAGATCTTCATCTCCTGAAGGATTCTTGCAATCTTCACCAGTCACTTCTGCACTGGATATAGAGGAGATGGCGAACCAACCTCCTCCAAGACGAACACTAGGGGATTCAGCAAACACTGTGGGTCCTTTGCGCTTCAACAACATAGCCATACCAGCAGACAATTCAACAAATATGGTGATGAGCCCTACACTCATCCAGTTAGTTCAGAGCAACCAGTTTCACAGGTTGTCAAATGAGAATCCCAATAAGCATTTGACTATCTTTGGTGAAATTTGTAATACCGTCAAGATGACCGGAGTTTCGGATGATAGGGTCAGACTTAGCCTGTTTCTATTCTCTCTGGCAGGAAATGCCAAAGATTGGTTGCATTCATTCTCCGAAGGGACGTTTAGAAATTGAGATGCTTTGGCAAGACAGTTTGTCACCAAATTCTTTCCACAGACCAAGATTAATCAAGGGAAGCTGGAAATTTCTTCATTCAAGCAAGGAATGGAAGAAACTCTCGGACAGGCATGGGACAGATTTAAAGGCCTGTTGAGGAAAACCCCAGTCCATGGGTTTGACAAGACCTCATACTTACTTGCTTTCCTTGGAGGGCTTAATACTCAGTCTAAGATGATGTTGGATGCTTCAGCTGGAGGCAGTATAAATAGGAAGACTGAAGATGAAGCTTATGATTTGATCAAGGAGATGGCTTTGAATGAAGTGTCTTAAAGTGAGAGGGGTGTATAGAAAGGAGGACTTTTGCATCTCCCTGTTGATGATGTTATGGCTGCACAAAATAATCTCCTTACATAAAAACTGGACAAGTTAACAAAGGTCCTTTCTGAACTTCCAAAGGGAATAAGGAATATATCTCAAACTCAACAGCTTTGCGATTTATGGGGTGGTGACCATATCAATGGTCAATGTGCTTTCACTGAAGAAATGTAGCAGGAAGTTACTACATGGGAAACCAACTCCAGTACAAGCAAGGTAATTTTAACCAAGGCAATTCTAGCCAAGGTTGGAAGAACCACCCGAGTATTGTACAGAATCAGAATACTTTTTCTAGGCAAGGAGGAAACTTTCGGCAACAATAATCATCACCCTTATGGCAACAGGTGAGCAACTTGACAAAGACGGTCAGAGAATTAAATGGCCGATTTGATAAATTTTTGAAAGTCCATGAATCTCAACGAGCTAGTGACCAAGCCAGCTTTAGAGCATTAGAGACACAGATTGGGCAGCTATCTAAAAGGGTTGAAACCACCGAGAAGAATCAGTTCCGGGCTAGCACTGATGTTAACTCCAAAGATGAGTGCAAAGTGGTTATGACAAGAAGTAAAAGGAAGCCAGTAGAGGAAATAATTCAGATTGGGAACAGTGAAGATGAATTTGAGGAGATGATTCATAATGATAAATTTAATGAGCAGAAGAGTTGTGAAGAGAAAAGAGAAGAGAAAGAAGAGAAAAAGGAAAGAGAGCAGGAGAGTCACCAAGATCCATTCCGAGAAATCTTTAATGGGGTGACTGTTACTCCTGGAGCATTTCCACAAATTCTTGAGTATGATAAGAGGATCAAATACTATCTTGGAGAGGTAATTGATCTTGATGATGAAGAGGATCAGGAACGATTGGCTAAGCCTAGAAAGAAGGACCATCCACAGAAAATGAAGGATTCAGGGACTTTGACTCTTCCTTGTGTGATTAATGATGTGGATATAGGGAGAGCCGTGATTGATTCAGGATCAAGTGTTAATTTGATGCCCTTTAGTGATTTCAAGAAGATTAGAGGCCTAAAATTAAAACCAGCTAACACTACCTTGATAGTTGCGGGTGGGTCTATTAAGAAGTCAGTGGGTATGGTAGAAGATGCAGTTGTTCAAATTGAAGAGTTGAAATTTTTGATTGACTTTATAATCGTGGACATGGCCAATGAGGGAAGAATTCCATTAATCTTGTTAAGACCTTTCATGAGGACTTCTAAGATGATTATATGTGTTTATGATGAAGGAATAAAGTTAAGAGATCATGACCAAGTGCTAATTTATGGCTCTCAAGGAACTAAAATGAGACTGATAAGAAGATCCAAATACAAGAGGGCCAGAAGAGAAGCTGCAAAAGAAGAAAACACTACAGGTATTGATTGTCTTAACAATTGTAATGTTTTGCAGATACTTGAGGCGAAAAAGGTAGGCAAATAGGAATCAACCACCTCAGAGGACACACCATTCCTGCGTGGCATGTCAGTGCGATTTAAAAATAGAAAGTGGATTATGAATAGGAAGCTTAAGGAGGAAGGAATGGTAGAGATCAGAAGGTCATACTCCAATACAATTCGAAGAATGGACAGAAGAAAGGTGAGTAGGTGGGACGATGAAGACCCCAATGTGAAGAAGAAGAGTTGATTTGCTGGAAAGCACATTTTGTATTTTAAAACACTTTTTTATTTTAATTTTCTGTTGGACATGTAATTTTTGAATTTTTGAACAATTTTTGGGTAGCATCTACTGAGGGATGCTAACTTTTGGTATTCACTGAAGGATACCTGGAAGGCACACCTACTGATAGGTGTTGGAAGGATTTGCACTTACTGACAAGTGCTAAACAGGTTTGGGTCAGGCTCACGACGTTAAACAAGCGCTACTAGGAGGCAACCTAGATTCTCTCTATCACTTTTGCATTTTAAATTCTTAGAATAGGTTGAATTGTTATTTTCAGTGTCTATGCTTGGCTTAAATACTTTTCTGAAAATGTTTGGCTGAATAATTTGCATGATGAGCCTATGTAATGATGATTGGATGTGGATGATAATTGAGTTGTGTTGCATGTTGATTTCCAGTGAAACAGATGTGTGATGAATTATGATTGTGGTTATGATGCTAAGCAGGGTGTATGAATGAATATTGTGTGAGAAAGCATGTTGTGTGATGTATTGAGCTCCAGAGTTTCATTGTTGCATGTATTATTCACAGGAAAACATGGATGATATTCCCTGAATCTTGATTATTGATTGAATTGCATGTGAATGTCATATGATCAAGGCCATTTTTTTTAAAAACCCTTCTTTAGCCAAATTTTCACCCACAGTGCTTAAGATGTTATACCCTTTTTGAACCTTAGCCTTAAACAGGATGTGAACCCTTGTCTTGAAATTCTTTACCTTGAGTTGGGTTGAGCTTAATTGTATGTGTTGAAAAGGTTCAAGTTTGGGGTTGCATGGGGGAAATTGAAAAGCAGTTGAAGAGCATTGAGCTCAATTGTTGAAAAAAAAAAAGAAAATGCATGAGAAAAAGAAAAGAAAAGAAGAAAAGCATGAAGATGTGCTCAATGCAAAAGAAAAGGGAAGAAGTTGGGTAATAAGTGAGACTGGTGAGGAAGAGAGTTGTGCTTAAATGTTGAAGATTATGGTAGCTCTCTTAACTCAAGGATTTTGCTTTCTAGAAAAAAACAATTTTTCTTGTTAGCCCAGCCTCAATAAAAGCCGTAGAAAAGTCCTTATGATGGCATTTGCTTGTGAAGATTTCGATTGTTTGAGATGAATGTCAATTTTTTTTCATGTGACTTGTGAATGATAGAGAGTTGGAGTATCACCCTAAACACTTGAGTGATTTGAGTGAAACACTTGCTTGGTGAGAATTGCTAAATTTCATGAGTGGATCTTTGCTTAGTGGATTGGTCATTCATAATGTGTAACATCTGTTGAGAAATCTGTGAACTGAACTGAATTGAAAGCATGCATGCATCTTGATTTGACTTCACTGAAGGTCTAAAATTGAGTAGTTCTTGTCATGTACTTTAGGAGTGTTGAACCATAGGATGAAATAGTAGAAAGTCAAGCTCTGTTTTGTTTGCTGTTTTGTTTTGTTTGCTTGAGGACAAGCAAAGTTCTAAGTTTACGGTTGTGATAACGGTTGAAAAATTGTTATTTTCATATGTCATTTTAGACCAAATTACTCCCTTTGCCGCTTAGAATGAGCTTAGAATCAAGCAAAACACATAAAATGAGTCAGTAGAGAGTCAAAAGTTATTTTTAGCGATATTATGCTTGTTTTGCAGCATTTTGATGAAAGTGAAGAATTGAGTTGAAGATAAAGTTCTTAGACTCAAGACAGAGGAAGAAAAATGAAGAAAAGAAGAGTCTAGGAACCGCCCAGCGGTAGAATTTCACCGCTGGGCGGCCAAATGCGAGGAGAAGGCACTGTTTGACAGTCAGGCGTGGACGCCAGGCGGATTTGCAATTGGAGGCAAACTGCCGTGCGGTGGACCCTTGCCGCCGGGCGGTGGCGCGATTTAGGGGAAACCGCTGGGCGGCATAAGTGTGACGTCGGGCGGTTGTCTGCTGGGCTTGGGCCTATTTTCCGTGATGCTCCTCAGCTATAAATAACCCTATTGCGATTTCACTCTCATTCTTTTGACAGAAGAGGGCGACCAGACCTACTTTTCACTCTCTGGAGAAGATCTTTTGGATGCTTAAGCTCCTTTTCATCCTATCTAGGGTTTGCTACTCCATTCTTCCATTATTTTCATCTAGGTTCACCATGACAATGATGAACTCAACCCTTTTGTTGTTGGGGGAAACAATGTAATCTTTTGAAACTCTTGTTTATTTATATGATTGTCATATGCTTTGAATATCAATTGTTGGGTTCTCATCTGTGCTTAAAGCTTTTATCGTTTAACTTATTCGATAACTGTTGTTTGTCTTTATTGATATGGGGACATACAATACTGTCATGAACTGGTGAGTAATTCTTTGATTAAGCAATACCACCTAGGGATAGGGGGTAGGACGATCAATTGTTTTTGCTTCTGTTCGATAATGCGTTGCTAGTTACTAGGGGAGGCTAGGGATAGTAAGTCAGTAATTAGTAATAGGCTCTTTTCGCCGAGGGATCGGGTTAAGGGTAAGTCAAGAAGGTTTGCATAACAATTAGATAACAAAGCAATTTAAACAAGAGGAGTAGATAAGAGAGAGCGGATAAGATGAATTTGTAAACCCCCAACAACTTCATTCATCCATAGTCATTTTCTCGTCAACTGAATCAAACGCATAGCATGTTTATTTTGTGTTCTTGCATCCACAACAATTAATTTTTCTTTACAAGTCTTATGAATTCAATTCGCACGAACGATAAGGCCTTTCGAATCTCTTAGGAAGAACGATATTGGGTTTTACCGATTATATTACTTGGAAACGATCTGGTACACTTGCTAAGGAGTCAACAACACGCAATACTCAAACACAAGAAATGAAAGCCTAATTATTATGATCAAGTTAAAACTCATGGTATGATCTTGAAGTCATTCAAACTTATTATCAAATATTGAAATTTAGCTGCACAAAATTTATGGTGAATCCCTTATATCATATCCATGTGTGAGAACAACAATTTCTCAAAATGAGATAAAAAGATGGCCTTGTTCACCAAAAGTAGGAATAACAATGCAAACTAACTCACCTCATATTTTTTTGACAAAAAACGGATTAGGCTAGCCTATCTCACAATTTTCTTACAAAATGTGTAGCCAACTCCACATTTAACCAACCAAGAACGGGTTGCGATAACTTGTCTTATGTAAGAATCTTATATAAGAATTGTAGATTAATTTTGTTGGTTTGTCTTATGACCCATAAGTCATTTACATAAATAAAATTAAAAAAAAAAAAACTTTGTAGAAATGTTGTAAACAATAATCTCATTTTAATATTTCACATCTTTATTACACTCCATTAGTTAACCCTACTATTGGAATAAACTAAATAAATATAAGATTAAGATCCACATCAAATAAATATATATCAAAAAGTTAAATCTTTCATGAAAAAAAAATTATTATCTAAATTATAAAAAAACTATAGCAATTAATCAATATTAAATGAATGAAAGAGAATTGGCTTAAGGAATCAAACATTAAGTGAATGAATAACGAAAAAAAATAAAATAAAAGAGTTGTGTATTAAAATATGGTAATTCTAGGAATTTGGGTTATATATCTTATCCCATCATTTGCTCGGTTGCAAAGGACAAACGTATAAAGAGGTTAGCAAACAACATGCATGACTCATTTCATATTGTTATCTCTAATTGAAGAATATATTCAGTACAATAAGTGATAATTGGATCTTCTTATTGAGTGTCACTTGGCTAGCTTAATGTTGAATGACTTTGCCTTAGAAGAGTCTCTTAATCATCAACATTTATTTTGCTATATAGAGAAAATTAAATTCCATCTATTGATTGTGATATTAATAATTTCATTGATTTTTTGAAAATATCTAATAGTTGTCCTTCAACATTAACCTTTAAATGTTTTAAAAATTTTAAACAAATACTACATATGGAAATTTGAAATTTGGAAATTGTTTTGATTTCAATATGATAATATCCCCTACATTGGGAAAAACATGATTGCTCCGCCTATGTCACTGAAAATGCATACAATTTACCCATAAGAAAAATTACACAATGTGATTTTCAGATAGAATTGGTAAACAAAATCATAACTAATTAAACATATCAAAAAATTACTTCTCCTTAGACAGTCTATCACTCTCTTCATCAAATTGTTGGCACCTAGACGTCTACAACTGAATGACAAACTTTTCACCAAAATTATAGTGTTTTAAGAGCAGATTTTTTTTAAGAATATCACTTTTTTTCACCAAAATTTTGTCAATTATCGTTTTCAAATTCTCTCTAATCACTTGTTACTAAGATCATTCATGCCCTTTTTTCATTTTCTTTATAATTTTTTTTACGGAAACTATTAAAAACTTTTAAAAACGAATTAAGAACAAAACTCTTGTCTATCTTCTACAGTTATTAACTCTGAATAATTTGTTTCCATCGACACTAATTCATTAAGACCGATTTTACCCTTTCTTATTATTTTTAGTTGCCTTAAAAGTAATGGTGCCGCCATTAGACAGGTAATGAAAAATAATTCTTTTTCCATGAATATCCACTGTTCAATTATTATAATTGATATTTTTTATATTATCAAACACGTTTGCAAGAGATAATTGTCGTTTAGTTATCCATATGGACTTAGATATTATTTTTATTAGTGTTGCAAGCTTGAGGCTTAACTTCTTATAATTATCCTTTTCCACTTGATTATGCATAGTTTACATCTCACTCTATGAAGAAGTCTTCAGAAACAACTTTTTGTCAACATAATTTATTATAAACTCAATAACCACCCTATAATCCATCTTGTTATATATGATCTTTGATTACGTCAATTTTACAACTTCTACATGTAATAATCAGAGTGACTTCAAATAGAAAGACTATTATCGTGTTATAGATAACTTGAGAGAGAGACACTTATGATGCAGGCACTACAATTAGAAAACTTTCTCGTGCGTCAATATTATTTCTAATATTTTTACTTACATGTGAACTTAGGTGTTCTATATTCATGACTTCTAAATCCGCTTCAAAAACGTAATCATATCATTCAATAAAAAATATAAAAATTAAAATACATTAGACATAAATCAAAGTTATTTAGAAAATAACATATATTGGATTGACCAATAGAAAACTCGTTACGGTGCGGTAATTTTTTTGTAATATAAATATATGTTTCGAAATTATTCGTTTTTAAAGAAATACACGCGTTTCAGAATCATTTTAACATAGATTTAAATTTGAAAAATAATTTATTTTTAATTTTAATTTAAAAATTTGTTAACAAATATTAATAAATAACCGTGCATACTCACAAATGTTTATAAGTAAAATAAAACAAATACTCATTTAACAAGTATTGTGTATGTAAGAAAGAAATACAGGATAATTTGGTGCACAATAAAGTTACATTTTCTTTTGTTATTTGTACCGGTCCTCACTTACCTTAGGTCTCGACTTCAACGTCTTCTAAGACCAAAATTGTCCAGTTTTATTATAGGTCTCGACTTCAAGACTTTCTATGACCATAGTCTTCTGGCCTTATCTTAGGCTTCGACTTCAAGGTCTTCCAAGGCCACAATCGTCCGGTCTTAACTTAGGCCTCGACTTCAAGGTCTTCCATGGCCATATTCGTCTGGCCTTACCTTAGGCCTCGACTTCAAGGCCTTCCATGGCCACAATCGTCCGACCTTATCTTAAGACCTCAACTTTAAAGCCTTCCATGGCCATAGTCGTCTAGCCTTACCTTAGGCCTCAACTTCAAGGACGTCCACGACCAAAGCCGTATGATCTTATCTTAGACCTCGACTACAAGGCCTTCCATGGTCATAGTCGTCTGGCCTTACCTTAGGCCTCGACTTCAAGGCCTTCCATGGCCGTAGTCGTCTGGCCTTACCTTAGGCCTCGACTTCAAGGCCTTCCATGGTCGTAGTCGTCTGGTCTTACCTTAGGCCTCGACTTCAAGGCCTTCCATGGCCATAGTCGTCCGGCTTTATCTTATGCCTCGACTTCAAGGCCTTCCATAGCCATAATCGTCTGGCCTTACCTTAGGCCTTGACTTCAAGGCCTTCCATGGCCACAGTCGTCTGGCCTTATCTTAGGCCTCAACTTCAAGGCCTTCCATGGTCATAGTCGTCTGACCTTACCTTAGGCCTCGACTCCAAGGTCTCCCATGGCCTCAACCGTTCGACTATACCTTGGTCTCAGGTACTTTCTTAAACCAGGCCTCGAAGGTACACAACCAATCATTTCGCGTCGACCATTCGGCCACACCTTGGCCTTGACTGCTTGGCCTCACTTAGTGATGGGGAAGTGCATGCCTAGAATGAATAGACTAAAATGACATACAAGAAATGGAGAGAAATTAAAAGTGGAAAAGATTAGAGAAAGAGGAAACTTAGCCTCACACGAACTTAGCCAAATTTGGAATCAACGATTCGGTCATCTGGCCCCATAACAATTCGGTCCTCCGGCCACGACCGCTCGGCCTTCCATGGCCTCATAGCTACATAGCCAAATTTGGCATCAGTGTTAAATCATTCCGACGTTCGACCTCGGTTGCTCAACCGTCCATGGCCTCATAGGAACATAAGCCAAAGTTGGCCTCAAGCTTTCGACCTTAACACCTCGGGCGATGAACGACGAGTTCATTACAGAACCACTGTCGCCCGATTCCAGATAAAGCCTAAATTGTTGAATGGCGAGTTCCTAAAGGAACCATTGTCAATTTGGTCGGGCGGTGAACGACGAGTTCATTACAGAACCATTGCCGCTCGATTCCAGATAAAACCTAAGTTGGGGAATGACACGTTTAGCAGATGAACCAACGCTACCATCCGACCTTATATTGGCCTCAACTTTTCGACCTCTCGTGGCTGCAACCGTTTGGCCTTACATTGTCCTCAACTTCTTGACCTCTCGTGGCCTTGACCGCTTGGCCATTCCTTGGTCTCATGTACTCTCTCAAACTTGGCCTCATAGGTACTCAACCAACCACTCGGCCTCGACCATTCGGCCATACCTTGGCCTCAAGTGCTCGGCCTCCCATGGCCTCACAAGTACTTGGCCAAAGTCAGATTCAACCATTCAACCTCACAAGCATTCAATTATTCGGCCTCGAAGGTATTCGGCCATTTGGCCCCAACTTCTCGGCCTCCAAAGGTCTCAATCGTTTGACTTGAAATGACCTTAACCGTCAGGCCATTTTTTCGCCTCAACTTCTCGGCCTCCCGTGGCCTTGACCGCTTGGCCATTCCTTAGTCTCAGGTACTCTCTCAAACCTAGCCTCGCAGGTACTCGACCAACCATTCGGCCTCGACCTTTCGACCATACCTTGGCCTCGAGTGCTTAGCCTCCCATGGCCTCACAGGTACTTGGCCAAAGTCAGATTCAACCATTCGGCCTCACAAGCATACAACTATTCGACCTCGATGGTATTCAGCCATCTGGCCCCAAATTCTTGGCTTCCAAAGGTCTCAACCGTTCAGCCTCAAATGACCTCAACTGTCCGACCATTTCTTCGCCTCAATTGCTCGACCTCCTATGGTCTAAACCATTCAACCTTACATTGGCCTCAAATTCTCGACTTCACATGGGCTCAACTATTCGGCCTTACATTGGCTTCACTTCTAGGTCTACCGTGGCCTCAACCGTTTAGTCATACCTTAGTCTTAGTTACTCAATCAAACCTGGTCTTATAGGTACTTAGTCAACCATTCAGCCTCAACTGCTCGACCTCCATGGCCTCATAGGTACTTAGCCAAATTTGGCATCAGCGACTCGGTCATCCGGTCTCAACCATTTCATCGTTTAACCTCCACTATTCGGTCATTCAACCTCGACTATTCGACCATTCGGCCTCGACCATACAACCTTGGCAGTATTGGTTTATACGGCCTCCTCCATCCGACCTCAGCCATCTGGTCTCGACCATCCAACCTCGGCCATCCAACTCCGACCATTCGGCCTCCGTCATTCTGCCTCGACTGCTCGGTCTTCCATGACCTCATTCTTAACCAATTTTTGCCTAGAGCGTTCAGCCTCGAGTGTTCGTCCTTAAAGGAATCCCGACCGACCACACCAAAGTCGGCGATTGCGGATTAGGGAACTTATCCGGCCTTCAACGAACCCGCCTGATCTTAGAGACAACGAGAAAGGTCCACCTGATATTCAAAACAACATAGAGTACTTAGGTCTGTCCGATCTTCAAGGCCCATCCAGTCTTCAAGGTCCGTCTAATGTTCAAAGTCCATCCGTCTTCCAAACAACATTTAATGTTTTAAGAGACGTTCAAACTCTACCGAAACATTGTTCAATAATTTATTTAAAGTTTCATAAATATCAAATCATAAACTCTTACATAAGGTTCACCACTTTTTCTTTTGGTTTATTTATTATGTAAATTAATTCTTTAGTATCTGTGATGCGGTCTTGTGTGACATTTGAATTCAGATTAGAGTATTCTTTGTATTTACTTCTCAATAAAGTTTTGCTTTACAAATATGTTTGCCGCCAAAATGTAAATACTATGTAATTTGTGAGGTTTCTACGCTAATTATACATATATTATTGATTAAAAAACAATAGTATATATGGGGTCCATATATAAAACCATCATTGGAAGGAAATGTTTAATGATTAAATATTACGAAATATACAAAATACGTACATATTCAAATACGTACATATTCAAATACATATACAAATATATATATATACAAATATATATATATATATATATATATATATATATATATATATATATATATATATATATATATATATATATATATATATATATATATATATTAGCAATCACTTAGTTTATATTGGAGTAAATTGGATTAATTGTAAAAGATTTTATTAATAATAAATAGATTTAATTAATAATAAATTATTATTTACCATCACTTTTTGCTTATGCAGGTACATACAGTTATTTTTGACTGTTAATTAATTTCCTTCTAAGATTATGTACTGAGCACAAAATTGTTTCTCTAAACTAACTACATAAATTTCCCTAATTTGTACAACATTAAAATTTTAATTTACAAGAAATCTGTACAAAAATATATAAAATTAAACATTTCTTAATTTATAATACCCTTTCACACGAACTAGAATTTACAACGAAAATTATTCTAATAATCATGTTTGTAAATAGATATCACGATTTGTCATCATAACTAAGCAAAATTTGTTTTATGAATGTCATAAAAAGAGTTAAAATTATTTATAAAAGTTTCATTACTTTCTTCTAAATACAAATTTGGTTCTTTTTAAGTAGAGCTGTCAAAACGGATAATCCGGCTCGACCCGGCCCGACCCATCACGGGTTGGTCACTTAGTCAGCAATCCAATCCAGTTCATTTATTAGCGAGCGAGAAAAATTTGAATCCGGCCCAACCCACCACGGGTTGGTGGGTAAACAGATTGACTCATTGACTCACTTAAAAATAATTTTTTTAAATAAAAAAAATTATAAACTTTCTATAATTTAAATCTAAACAAATTTCACTTCTAAATTTCACTCCGTGTTTAATTAATTTTGAAAATAGGGAACTTAAATAATTATTTCAAGTAAAAAAATAATAATAAATATTTTTTATAAAATTAAAATTAAATTTTAATAAAATAAAATTAGGTAGGTGGGTTGGTGGGTCAACCTGGCCCACCACAGTTCAACCCGCATGAGTCGGGTTTAAATGAGCCGGGTTGAAATCTGACCCACATAAAAAAAATACAATTTTTTCAACGGTGTTGCTCCCTCCACCTCCCCAAGTGGGTCCTACACCTCCCCACTATTTTAATTTATTTCAAAAATATTCTATATTTCTCTACTATTTTCTTTTATTCCAAAAATACCCTACACCTCCTCACTGTCCTTAAGAATCTTTTTCTTTCTCTCTCTACATTAATGGAGCATTTACATGGCTCATTAATGGATCATTTACATTACTCAAATTTGAACTTGTGATATATTTTCTTAAATAAGGTTAATACAATATTATTTTCGCTGTTGAATATATTTTTTATTTAATAAATGGTAAAATTTTGTTCTAAATTTCTAGAAAAATGTTTATTTATATATGTATTTTTTTTACATATAATATCTATAATTTTTAACATTATATTATGTTTTAACTCAACGACATGTTTGACTCAAATAACTTGAATAAAATATTTAATTTATTAGATAAATAGTATAAAAATATTATAAAAAATATAAAAATATTAATATTATTATGTTTATTATTTTGTATTTGCATCTAACTTTTAATTTTATAAAATGGAAATGGTAGAAGTACTAATATTGAAGTTTCCTCTGAATTTTATATTTTGTAGTATATCACAAATTCAAATTTTATATTTTATATTTTGTAGTATATCACAAATTCAAATGTAGAGAGAAAAAGGGAAAGATTATTGAGGATAGTGAGGAGGTGTATGATATTTTTTGGAATAAAAGAAAATACTGGAGATTTGTAGAATATTTTTGAAATAAATTAAAATAGTGGGGAGGTGCAGGACCCACTTGGGGAGGTAGGGGAGCACCACCCTTTTTTCAAACCTAACTTGACCTGAACCTGTGATGAGCGGGATTGGCTCGCGGATTGTAACCCATTTTAACAGCTCTATTTTTAGTATATATTGAGTTTGGTTCTCGTAATAAAACAGAAAAGATATTATTGGCTAACATAGCCTTTGACCAATAAAGGAATTTTCGATTAAATATATGATTTTCTTTTCGAAAGTGGAACATTAACTAACCAGAGAGTTATGGTTCTAAAAGTAGAAAGTAAAAAAAAGTATAATAGTTCTCTTAACCCATATAATTCTCATGGGGAATTGGATATACTCGTGATTCATGACTGTACAATATTATAAGCTTGCCCAAAAACATAGTACACCACTACTATAGAGTTTCATTTTAAAACATTAATGGAAAAAGACCGTTATTTATTCAAAATCACGTTAGGTATAGTAATCAAACCAATTATTGTAGATTATTCATCGATAATAACTAATGACCAATCAAATCCTCTCAAATTATGAATAATCTTTAATATTCCACGGAACAAATAGTATACAGAAACATACTGAATTGGCCATTAGATAGAAGAATGATATCTTATCTTCCAAATATTGAGTACTTTAAATTTTTTTCGAGATTTTCTCTTTTAATGAAACGAAGAAAAAAAACAGAAATAATATGTGCATGTTAACACATGATCTCTACATAGTTAATATTTCATGACATATATGTCTTTAATAATAAGTTATCTTAATTAGATCACTTTAATAAATTAGCCAATAAAAAATAATGTGTTAGCATAAAGATGAAGCTTAAAAATTTTGATGAAGTCTCAGAATCAAGTCTCAAGTGCTAAATTTTGATAAATTAAACATAATTACATGTTGATCAACAAAAAAAACCGAACAAGGGTTCAGATTTAAACCAATATTTAAATCACTAAATATGCATAGTTGACTTTTGCAGTTAAATCTCCAAATCATGATTTAAATGTTGGAGACCCTAAACATAACTTCATTACACTTGCTGGAAGCTTAAGTGGAGTTTGAACAGCTGCACTAACAAAGGTTGTCTCTATCATGTTTAGTTACTATACTAACTTAATTAGTTTTTGCAGTATTGGTTTTGGTTTTTACTTATAGAAGTAGTTTCCAAAACCAATATCATTATGTCTTAGTTTACATTCATTAGTATTAACTAGTTATTCTTAGCCTTTGCCTAATTAACTTATTATTAGTAACTTCCTATAATGCTCCAAATAAAGACAAAGTCCTTAACTCTTAAGTCATTAATGGCATAAGAAGCTGAAATGGATTAATAGGAAACAAAAATATTGATTTTGTTATCTACATTGAAAAACACAAGTTTGTATAAGAATCAAATAAGTGTTGAATCAACACATGTAATTGATCTTGTGCCCTTTTTCGGTCGGTCGGGCTAGAAGAAAATTTTTTGACCGCCATTGACTATTTCACAAAATGGGTTTAAATAAAGGAGTTCGCCACAATCATTGCCCAACAAGTACAAAAGTTTGCTTGGAAACTTATGTGCTGCTTCGGGTTACATTGAACAATCCTCACAGACAATGAAAGACAACTCATTGACAAAAATCATGCTGAATTTTACACAAGCTTGAGCATCAAGCACGTTACACGTTCGGTGCTTCATCCTCAGACGAACAGTCAGAAAAAGGCCATCAACAATACCATTGTCGCCGAGATGAAAAGACGTTTAGGTGAAGTAAAAGGAGTTTGGGTGGATGAACTCCTCAAGGTGTCATGGGAATATAAATGCAGACCACACAACACCACTAGAGAGACTCCTTTTAATCTGACATACGACATTAATGTCATGATATCGGTTGAAGTGGGGAACCTTAATTATGAAGGAGAATTGAGGACCTAAATCTCATCAAAGAAGAGTTGCGAATAAAGCTTGATACCCTCTAGGAGTGAAGAGAATCAGTAGCCATACGGTCAGAAGCGTGCAAGAGTATGGTAACTCAAAGGTACAACACAGGGGTCCGGTCGAGGCATTTTGATGAAGGAGATTTGGTGTGGAGGAAAATCAGGGATGTGTGGAAGAAGTCAGTATATGGGAATTTGGCGACCAATTGGGAGGGATCGTTCAAAATAATTGAAGATTTGAGCAACGATGCTTATCACCTCTGTCACCCATGCAGGAAGGCAGTGCTGAACATGTGAAACACATCTCTCTTGAAATTTTATTTCAGTTTAAAATTGTACTAACCTTTGCAAAATATCAATACAATGAGGCATTCCTAGAGTTCAAAGACCAAATATGGCTGCATGCATGAACAAAAAGCACGAGGTTGTTGAACAACGAGTTCATTCATTAACCACTACCAACCTCTCCAAGTCGGTGCACGCCGAGTTCATTTTTGAACCATTACCACTCGGTTCAAACAAATGCAGTAAAGGTTGGTGAACGACGAGTTCCCTCGGGAACCACTACAACCTTACGAGTGGTGAATGGTGAGTTCATCATGAACCACTACTACTCAATCTTAACAAAAGAAAAATGGGGCTAGTGAATGACGAGTTTCCTTAGAAACCTCTACCAACTCTACTTTGAGCGACAAGTTCACCATGAACTACCACCACTCGGTCTTAACCAATGATAGAAGAGATTGGCAAACAATGAATTCCCTAGGGAATTGCTACTCATCTTTCCAAGTTAAACGATGAATTCCCTTCGCCCTATTGTTGTTCGGGTAAGGTTAGTGCTACAAAAAGTTATCAGATGATAATTTCCTTAAACGAGATAAGTTTACTTGAACTATTATGCATGTGATAAAAGTTAAATTGAGTAGGAGAAATTCATGCCATATAGTTATAACTTATGAAAGCAAAGTAAATAATGCACGAGTGAACAACAAAGACTTCATTAAAAATCCAAAGGTATGCAATTTGTATCAGGTGGTCGGCACACAAACAGGCACAAATCCTAAAAGAGTTGTTTGTTTTCGGGCTGCCATAAAAAAATACAAGCAAAAAGAATAGCCTCCATTGGCCAGAATCTCCTCCTACCTTCCAACCGCTTCGTCATCACCCGACTCAATATCATCGACAAGCTCTTCATAAGGGATATCGTAGATATGGACGAGACACGTATTGTAGACGTCCTTTATCATGTCGAAGTTTGAGTTGTCTGGGTTGATGTTGAGAAGAAGTGCGACCTGCTAGATGGCTTTGTCGAAGCCTGCTTGGTGTTTAGTCAGGATTCCAACAGTCATCTCATTCACCGGGGCTTTAAGCTCTTTAACACGAGCGTCCTTGGCCAAGTTCTTCTTGACTGACTCCTCATTTTCCTTGACCAACTTAGTGTTTTGGGTGGAGACTTCACCAAGGATGATCTTCAGTTTCTAGCACTCCTCGCCTAACTTGTCGTTTTTCAGTTGGAGGGATCAAACCTTCTTTGTTGCCTTTTTACTGACCAAGCGAACCTCGTTTAGAAGTCAACCGACTTCATCTTGGTTCACTTGGCAATCTGTGTGAGCCGCAGTTTCCTCTTTTAGCTGTTAATGAAGATAAAAAATCACCTTCTCAGCAGCGGCCAACTCAGTTTGAACTTGCTTACTTAACCTTTTATCAACAAAATTGGCCAAGTACCAGTTCATCAAGGAGGTACAAGCAGTTAACTCCAGAGCCACGTTTGCCATCTCTTTTTTTTTCAGCTGGTCAAGCAGGTTCCTCTCATTAGCGTTCAGGTGGAAGGACAACTTGCGGTCTGGTTGGAATTTTGTACCGAAGATACCATCGGCAATGGACAACGAATGTTGCCTTTTATATTATTCATTTTGTGGGAAGATGAATTCTCACCCTCCTTGAGCGACCTTTACTTACCCTTGTCCACTTAGGGTGGGGGGGACCACAAAGACTATAGTCAGCTAATGGTCATAAACATTTAAATCACCAATAAACAAGTTTATAGGTAAAATGTGTTTAATGGGTATTGGGCCATGATTATGCCTATACTAATTATAAGAATATCTTGAAACCTATAAATACAAGTTTGACGCAAAGAGGTATGTGAAATCATTTATTGCGAATTTAGGATTTTACTGTGCTAACCAAACAGACATATTACTAAAGCGTTGAAGTACCTTTGACAGGTATGTTAGCAAAATGATGAAGATGGGGTTTTGATGATGCCCAAATCAAGTCAAGATTTATCAAGTTTCATGATAATCCTTTGAAGACTTATTTTTGTTATGAAAAGCTTTTGTAATAATTGTAGTTTAATTGTTTAGGACTTAGATTTGTAGTAGGTTTTGATTCTTGTACCTTTATATTTTGTATTTTTTGTTTAGAATCAAAACTTCCCCATTTTAATCGATTAATCCATGAGATTAAAGCAGAAGCCAAACCCAATCAGCTTTGGAATAATCGATTAAAGCAAGTTTTAATCGATTAGTTAATCGATTAATCCTGAGAATAATCGATTAATACTAGCCGTTAGAGGTTTCTGATTTGAAAAACTAGCCGTTGTACTTATTTTAATCGATTAACACTAATATTAGTCGATTAAAAGTGTTAAATGGCCAGTTTCGAAGAATGGAAGAGTTTTCGCTTGAGTCTATAAATAGGCTCTCTTTTTCCATCAACAGAAACTTTTCCCTTGTGCTAAAACACTCAGAACTCTTTGAGAAGTGTGTGCTCTTGCTCAACTAAGGAAACTCTTGCCTGTGGTGTTGGTACATTGCTACTACGGTGGCAGAGGAATAGCTGGTTCATCCTTGGTACGTCTGAGGAGGTGTGTGGAAGAGGATCATCCTTCGTGAAGTATTCGAATGAGGTGTTTCATCCTTCATGAAGTATTCGGAGGAGATGTTTCATCCTTCGTGAAGTATTCGGAGGAGGTGTTTCATCCTTCGTGAAGTATTCGGAGGAGGTGTTTCATCCTTTGTGAAGACTCAAAGGAGGTGCAGATTCATCTCTTGTGCTATCAAGAGAGGTGGTTTCTAAACTCTTACAAATTGTTTCTTTGTGAATGTAATTTGTAATTGTTTTGTGCTTAGTGAACTGTTTATCTCGGTTTGAGATAAGCGACTGGACGTAGGATTGGTAAGATCCGAACCAGTATAAAAATCATCTGTGCAAATTTCTCTCACTCTTACTCTTTTATTTATAATTATTATTTGCATAGTAAGATAATTTGAGAAGAAATTAAAAGGCACGCGTTTGAATTAAAAACCCTCTTGGTTTGTTATTCCACGCTAACAATTCCGCTGCAGCCATTCTAACAAGGTACACCTTTGCATGACTGGTAAAAGGATTATTAAAAACTTAAGAGAAATTTATATCTTTGCTTCTTTAAATTAAATTCGAGTTGGAATTATCCGAGCTCTTGCTAGTCATATCTTGTTTCAAACACCTTCTTTACAAGATTTTCAGCTACAGTTCATACAACTGGTTCTTTTTTGCTTTTATTTGGGTTGCTAGACGACCATGCTTATCCTTTAAATGTCGTACATGGTCCTTCATAAAAAATGAATTACCTTTTTCAATTATCTAACACTTGCTTAAAATATTTCTTTTTAGCTCGGGAAGATAATAAACATCCATAATTTTTCCAACTCGTTCATCCTTCTACATATGTTGGATTATTCCATGCTTTTTGACGACCACCTTGGAGTCATCTCCGAAAGACAAAAATGTGACCTCCACCTTGTTGAGTTTATCAAAAAAGTTCTCATTTCCACACATGTGATTACTTGCCCCAATATCTAGATGACATACCAAGTTGGTAGAAATACCATCAGCCTTCATCTATTCTTCATCTTCTTCTTCCCTGTTTTTATCTGGTTCAGAAACACTAGATGCTTTGTCTTCCTTTTCAAGAGCTGCCTTCTTCAGCTCCTCAAGCTCAACCCTCTGTTTATTCATAATCTCATTAACTTCATCTAGAAGCCTCCCCTATCTGCTGAATCTCTTCATCTTTTTGTTTGAGTTCCTTCTCCATGTTTGCCTTCTCCATATTTATTGCACCATTTACCGAGATCACTTCATCCATTATTAGGACCGAGCTCTCCATGTCCACTATATCCAAGCTCTTTGCCAGCAAAGTTCTTCTAGATCTTCATTAAAGAGATTAGTCTCCCCATTCGTCTCAGCCTTGCAATACTTTTCAATATGACCCGCCTTGCCATAGTTGTAGCACTTTTTTTATCTACACTCATTTGCATAGTGGTCATACTTGCTACACTTAAAACACTCAACTCTTGACCGATCTCCTCACCATTTCCCTTTTTCTCAGTCATGCCAATTTTGCTGCTGGTTTGCTCCCTACTATCATTCTCAAAATTACCTCGGCCACATCCGCCTTGTCCTTGGCTTCCTCATCCTCTGCCTCTAGGAGCTCGGCTCTGAGTAATCCGAGTTTTATTTGAGTCAAACTGTACCTATAATGCTTGATCAAGAGGTTCAACTTGATCATCCCAACTTCTTCTCCTTTGTTCATGGGCTTCCAATGACCTAACAAGTTCATCCATTATGAGAATTGACAAGTCCTTCAATTCTTTGATGACACACACGATACTTTCGAACTCTTTTGTAAGGGATCTCAAAATTTTTTCCCACAACCCGGCTAGATGGCATTTGTTATCCTTTCTTGCCGAGTTGATTGGCCACCTTCTCCACCTGAGTTATGTACTCGGTTTCTCTGCTCATTGTGCCTCATCTTCAACTATTCAAACGCCCTTCTGAGAGCTTGCATTCGAACTTGTCTAACACGGTTGTCACCTTTATACACAACCTCCGATATCTCCCAACAGGCTTCCTTTACTAATGCGACATTTGCTATTTTTTTAATCCTGACTCATCTGCTGCATTGTGTAGAAAATGCAATGCCAACCCATCTCTTGCATGTGTTTTCTTCAACAGGGTTGTCGTTGCCACCATCTGATGTTCGTCTTCATCGGGTTCAACATACCCGCTTTCCACCATATCCCAAATGTCTTGGGATCTCGATAGCGCCTTCATCTGTAGGCACCAATTATCATAATTAATTTTTCTTGCCAATTGTGGCACACTTATATCAATGAAACCTTTGTCATCTCTTCCAGGAAAAAAATCAAGAAGTTTCTTTTTTTTTTCACAATGTTTGATTCTCTCCTTTCTCTCTCTTTTTCTCTCTCGATACTCAGAGCATAAAACTTTGATACCATTTGTTAGAAAAAACATGATCCACACAAATAATTGGACTATTCAATTCACTGTAGTTCATTTCCATTGATCATTAACAACCTTTAAATAGGTGTAAATAGGGTCTTGGACCAAATACATATAATAAAAACTAACAATAAAATATCAACTAACTTAAAATAAAATCTACTTAATCTATTTCTATCTTATATTAATAAAATAAAATAATAATGCTCCTAAAGAAATGGAAAGTCAAAACTTCCTATGCTTATTTTATCTCTATCAAAATCCAACATAAAGTGTTATTCCATTTTGCAAATACCATTATTACATTTTATTATTTTGAAATATATATATATATATATATATATATATATATATATATATATATATATATATATATATATATATATATATATATATATATATATATATATATATATATATATATATATATATATATATAAAGGAATGAATTGTGCGTAAGGTATCCTGTACAAATTAAAGAGACATCAAATGTATTATATTTGTGTATCCCTCTA
Source organism: Vigna mungo (assembly GCA_036885675.1). NCBI lineage: Eukaryota > Viridiplantae > Streptophyta > Magnoliopsida > Fabales > Fabaceae > Vigna > Vigna mungo. The sequence goes on along the minus strand of CP144700.1, from coordinate 21,829,066 downwards.
AACGAGAACAAATTAAAGAGACATCAAATGTATTATATTTGTGTATGGATATTCACTCCCTCTAAACGAGAACTCATTTCACGTTTTTATCAATTTTTTTTTTAAATATTCTTTAATTTATGATGACTAAGAATTAAAAACGTTTTTTTTAGGTTTCTACCTTTTACTATTTGGTTTCACGAATGGACAATTTATATTAATATAATATTTATAGTTAACTTGTGTCATGGTTTGAAGATTCTTTATTGATATAAAGAAGAAAATTATGAAACTTCAAATATTATAAACAGGGAAAGTCTTTCAACTTAAAATAGTAGGTCTAATCTTATTATGAAGAGTTTAAGGTTTCGTGACTTTGTATTTATAATTAAATTAACATTATTCTAATGATAATTGCGGATTTTGAAGATAAACATTGTAAGGCCACATTTCTTTCAGGAGTTGTATTATTTATGTTTGTGGTGCCTTTTTTTTCTCTCTCTTTTGACTATTGTTTCGCCTTTCATAAAACAAGATGATTCTAACACCATATTAGTTTGCCTATTTGTTTCATATTGAATACGATGTATTCTTGACTTTTATCGTATTCGAAAATAATTTACCTTTAAAGATTTTAATACTTAAATATAACATTAAAACAACTTTCTATTAACATAAAATAGTCCCTTGAATTACATGAATTTTAAATAAATTTGCACTTTATAAATTATATTTAACTTTCACTAACAATTTTTTAAGTTATCCTAAAACAATTAAAATAAATATGTGAAGTGTAGTTAGGTTTAAGTTCTTAAAAAATTAAGGTATTTTTCCATTAAACTCATACATATTTATATTTTTAAATTATTATTTTTCGTTTAATTTTTCTATTAATTGAAGTAATATGACTATTATTTTTGTATTCACGTGCAAAATAAAACAAATTTGACTTGATTAAATTTAACTTTTCCATAAGTTTGAGTATTTTTAATATTATTTTTAATATTTATACTTTTTAATTGAGTTTTTATAGGCAAGGTGTAATAATTTGATTTTTTTTTCATACCACAAACTTTGACAATAAAAAAGAAGAAGAATTTCTAGAACTTTAATAATCTAACATCGTAGGTTTGATTCTTATTTTAGTATTTAATTTATAAAATGAAACTATGATGTTTGGTAAAGATATTTAAAGTTTTAGAACTTTATATTTTTATTATCTAAGTTCGTGGTATTTTACTTGAGATTGAAAAATTAAATGACCGCGTCATCTCAATTTATACTATATATTTAATTAAAAAATATAAAATTTTGAACATTCAATAAAATAAAATTTAATTAAAAATACTCAATGATAAACTTACAACTTAATTAAATAATGTACACTTAAAAAATACTCAAGAATTTTTTTATACGAAAGCACTTAAAAAAATAATGTACACTACCAACTACCTCACCTCAATTAATAACAAAATTAAATTATAAAGACTTAATTGAAAAATTCAAAAAAATTTAAATACACTATCAAATGAAATTTTTTAATATTAGAAATATCTAAATTTATAAAAAAAAATATTGGAACTTAAATAAATCTAAAACAAAAAAAGTACAAAGAGATAAAATGAATATTATCTGAACCTTTTAAAATAAATAAACGCAAGAAGTTAAACGTGCTTATATATCTATTTATAATAGTATAAAAGCATGCATTGATATGAGAAAGGAAAATCATTTGTGCAGGCACATGACGTGGTAATATATATTAACAATTTTTTCATAACAATTTTTTGCACTAGACACATGTCATTATTTAATTAATTAATTTAAATTTATTTTTTAAAAAAATATTTAAAATAAACTAATCACAAAAACCATATATAAATTATCAATATTTTGTCAAAAAAAAATTTGTTAACAAAATATTTTTCATAAAAATATACAAGAATGCGATTTTCCAACTAACAAATCAAGCTTCGTCACTATAATAATGGGTGTATTTTATCCTTTACAAATTCATCAAAGCTCAAAACAAATCGTAACTTGTCACCGTTTTTCAATCATAATTCTTTGTTTTACCAGTAAAATAAACATTTCCACGTAAATTTCTAATTTGCTATTGAGTTTTTTTTAATGTTTACTCTATTAATTTTCATCCATAGGAATAAATATAATTTTATAAATATTTAAACAGGAGACAAATAATTTTTTAGAGTTATTTAATCTTCAACTGTAAATATTTTTGATATAAATTGAAGTGTTAAATTTTTATCAAATACATATGTTTGTAATCATCTTTATAGATAAAGATATTACTCAAAATAGGAAAAATATAAAAAGATATAAAGTGTTTAAAATACATAAATTGCAAAAAATGTAAAAGAAAATAATAAAATAGTTTATAAAGTATATAATGAAATGCTTGAAAACATTTACTAACCATTAATTATTTCTAACATTTTAAGGTATGATTGGTTCAAGGAGAGAAGAAAGATGGAAATTGCCATATGGACAAAGCAAACAACATTATGTAATACAAAAAATATATACAGACCATAACACGATGGATTCGATATGGAGTCTCTATCATAATTAAAACTTAACGTAATATAAACATATATAAGAAATAAAATATATTAAGGTCAATTGCTTTTATGTTCTTCTATACATACTTTTGCGTTAGCACATGTATTCAATAGATTTATTGCAGGTAATGTAGACAACACTAAGAGTAAGCTAGGAAAGATCATTATATCAAGGTTTATGATAAATCATTTAAACAAAAATCAATTCATGAACAACTCAGTGCAGTCCTTCATCCTATCATTAGAAACACATGTTATGTTCTTAACTCTTTCACAAATATACTAAATCAAATAAATAATCGAAGAAGATAAGTTGAAGTATAATTTCTTATAGGATAATAATTAATTGAAAAAGATTTCACAATTAGTAATTATGATTACTTAAACAGTGAATACGAACATTGATTGTTTGAAACAAGTTGAAAAGCATATAAAATTATTAAATCTGAAAGTTATAAAATGATCAATGTAAATATTCACGGTCATAGGATTTTATGACCGAAACTCTATACAATTATCTACAGTATATCTCTAACATACACTAGTACAAAAACAACTTATAACGTTGAATATTTTTGGCCTTTCACGTTGAATTTGAAAACGACGTCATATCAGGAGACATTAATTTGACGTCAAATTTAAAAAATTTGACGTTAATTTAACGTCGAATTTTCTTAATATACGACATTATTTAAAGTCGAATTTTGTCAATATATGACGTTAAATAACGTCGAATATTGTCAATATATGACGTTAATCATTTTTTTTTAAAATAATTGTGATATATTTTTACAGCTCTACGAGACCTAAAAAGTAGAAAAAACAACCATTTTCAGTTTTTGGTATTTTATAAAGCATGAACTATGAACAATATATAGGATCAATCAAAGAACAATAACAAACAACAAAGAAGTTCAATCAAACATCAAACAATAACAACAAACAAGTTCAACCAAACAATAACAACATCAAACAAGTTCAACAAAAACAATAACAAACAAGTTATCAACAAATAAGTTCTTCAAAACGAAAATGAAAACGAAAACTAACCTGGGTTCATCGGAATAAAGTGTTGCCACCAATGAGAGAGAAAGCAGAATGCACCTATGAAGGACAAGAACACAAAAATAATCGGTGAAAACAAAGGAAAATCATACCTAAAGTAGTTAATTAACATGCATTTGTATCAAATGAAAGAAAAATTACATGTGATGGTCGTCAAACTTCGTTCGAAAAAAGTTTAAGCAGAGAAAAGGGTCCTACACACTAAGATAAAGTGAATGAATTTTCAATCTTCCGCTCAAAGTTTTTTTGAATTCACTAACCTTTTAATGTCTAATGCTTTCGAAGTTTTATATTCTTTTACGTTGAATTACAATTCTAAATGAGGTTTAATAATTGATTTATTTTCAAATATGTCATCGGTCATTTTTAATGTTGGCTATTGAGTGATTCGATGTTAAATTTGTGAGGTTATAAGCTGTTTTTGCACTAGTGATACTTAAGTATATACATTATAAGCATACACGCCCTAATCTCTTAGAGGTAAGTTCTAAATCTTTATGTGAAAAAATTAATCCGTTAGATATTCAAACATAAGATTTGCATTAAGAAACAATGTATAGAATGACCAAGAGCTTTGATTTATGTACAACGTCAAACCTCTTTCTATCCATGTCTAGGTTCCAAAAACAATATCCAATGATTAGACACCACCGAAAAAGAATAGATATATTCCATCATGCACATGAATAATAAAGATAGAACATAAGAGTAGTGAAAGAAATCTATTGGATAGAAAAAACTACAAGGACTTTAGGTACATTACATTCAATCCTAATGAAATGGAGTTTAGCTACTCCTATACATCTAAAACACACTACAAAAAAAACCTTATTTAGAGGGGGTTATTTTGGGGAGGTTATAAAAAACCCCCTCAAATTAACATACTTTAAGATGTTTAAATTAAATTATCTAACTGACACTATTTGTGGGGGTTTTAATTCCTTTCAAGAGAGGTTTATAACCTCTTCAAATAAAAATATATTTTTATTCATCATTTTCTAATTCTTTTACATTTTTCTCTCTAAAAATTTTAGACTAAGTTTCATTTTAGCAATTCTAAAATTTTATTCCCTCCATATCTAAAACCCATCTCTGCCTAAACCCATTATTTTTCTAAAAGTTAATTTTCCTCTAAAAATCTTCTGACAATTTCTCCCTTCATTTGACCACCTGAACCCTAGTTTCTCCCTTCATTCCATCCGCTCTCTTCCTCTTCTTTCATTTCTCCTTTAGATTACCCAGTGTTTTCCTTTTTCTTTCAGATTTGTAGTCGGCGGACAGAGCTGCAACGGTGGTTCTGCAGACCGGCAGACAACGGAGCTCATAACGTCACGGTCGAGAGGTACATCGTTCTATAATCCTTTGTGCTTTTATTTGGTGCAGCGTTTTAGTGGTACATCCGCTCATCATGTTTTTCATCAACGAGTAAATTGAGTTTTTGGTTAAGGAATTCGACTTCAGTTCCACATGGACCAACACATTTGGTTTTCCTTTCAGTTTTTGCATGTTCAAATGAATATTGACTTGAAAGTGTCTAAGTCATCAAGTTTATGCATTTTATTGAGTGATGTATGTGTTTTATCGTGTGTGTGCATGTATAGATTACTTATTTTGTAAATAGCTTTCCTTCATCATGTAAGGGAACTTTACGGAGGAAATCCAGTGTTCGTTTGTTGTTCTCTGCGTCATCATGTTACTGCTAATTAAAACTTGGTGTCGAAATTTGAACCTTGAAATAATATTTGATTTACATTGTAATGTTAGTAATTTATGATATGTTTTTCATCTAAAATATGGCAAATGATCTGCTTCATCTTACCATAAACCTTATTGTGTTTGTAAATTCTGCATAATTTAGTTTTAAGTGGTAAAGAATTGTTACTTTTCGGGAGCGGCGGAACATCTGAATTTGTGTCGGAATAAGTATTCAGGAATTGTTTGTTTGGTGGAAATCGGTTGACTTCCATCGATGGTTTTTAAATCTAACACCAAGTGTTTTGGTCGTTTACTCCTAGTTAATTGCTACAAACCTTATCTCAATGACTATGGGTGTACATACCTTGGATTGCCTTACATAAAGCTCACCGGTTCTAGTTGGGGAGTGTAGACTAAATTTCTCTTGGTTATCCGTGTAGTAATGAAATTATGTATTTGTATAAGTGCATTGTTAGCAAAATCACGTTTTCTTCTGGTTAAGCGACAAAATTATGAATGGGTACACCGACACATGAACAGTTAGTTGGCAATGGGTAGGCTATTAGTTAGCTTGTCAAATATTCAGGGATATTTGAGTTTTTTTATTTGATCTTCATCTTTAAGATTTACATCAAATGAATTATTTTCACTCCCTATCACACTTGACATGACTTTTTTTACAAAATTTAAACGGCTGTTAGAAAGATTAACGAAAGAGAAACAAAGTTGTGGTGTCCTTTCTCTAATGGGGACCAACAGAAAAAGCCTTGGCCTTTAGTGAATAAATAAAATAGTAATGATGAAAATAAGTTCCCTTATAAATATCTCTGAGTTTTCGGCAGGATATTCATATTATATAGCTAGCAAGTGCCTACCAGACAAGGATATTTCTATATTAAAAATGTTAATAAAAAGATAAGAAGAATAGCAAATGTCTTTTCACTAAAAATATTAGGAACATATAAAAGATTGGATAAGAGTAATCGGATTTTATTGGAAGGAAAGATGGGCATACCACTCTCATTATTAACTTCTCTGTTTGTATAAGTTAATTAATTATTTAATTAGTGTTAGTGTATATATGCTAGCAAGAAAGAGAAACAATTGTAAATTATTTAATTGATTGTGTATTTTTTTTGTTATATTTCGGAATGAAATTGTCATAACAAAACACTACTTAATTGATGTTGCAGGTTTCTCTTTTAAGTATTACAATCTCACAGTTATCAAGGTTAGTAGAAGCAAGTGTTTAATTTTTTTTAATTCATTATTTGTATTCATTATTTACCTTTTCTGAATTGTGACTATTTATTAGCTCGTTCTCTCATTTGGAAAGGTAATAAGATCCTAACTCATTCATATGTGCGATGTATTTGGCTGGATGGCATCAATTAACATTCATATGTGCTATTGTTATTTCAGAATTGATTTTCTTGAATCTGATTGCATGAGATGAACTTGTAAATTTTACAAAGTTAATTTTCACAGTTATTAGATCATTGACAGATATGTGTTAGTGTAGTTTAGGTACTTACAAAGTTACATTGACATATCATTGTTGTTTTGTTTCACATTTTTTCCTTAGTTTACTACCAGAAAGCCATTTAACATTTAAATAATGAAGAATCATTTGCATGAGTCTACGAGACCTGTGAGAGTGTGCAGAGTGATATTAAGCTAAATACAAACTAATAAGTGGGCTTGTAGCAGCATGTCTATTAAGCCGAATGGAAAAAGCAGAGTGATATTAAGCCGAATGTATTAATTGATAGTTCAATTCTACAACTGCTTGATCCAATGCAGCCCTATTAAAAGATGCTCTTTAGAGTAAGTATAATCCGAATGGAAAAAGCTACTGCAGTTTCCATGTTTAAAATTAGCTACACAAAAGACAAGTATGAACTTCTTATTTAAAGAAAAAGCAAGGATATCACCTTCTGCACAACGGATAGAGCCTTATTGCTACTGCAGTTTCCAAACAAAAAATAGAATCAACCTGAAACACCTTATCCTAATCAAGAACGCCACTGTGCATTAACCACTTTAACAAACCCTGACTGCTTCTTGATTTTATTTCTTCACTCCCCTGATCCTGCTTGGGTCTTTCTACAATTTTTCTTGTGTTAGAGAAAGTTTCTTAATAGTCGGTGGTTTTGTTTGCTTTTTTTGAGGGGAAGTGAGGGGACCGTGGAGACTTCTTGGAGGAACTGATAATTAGGATATTAATCTCATGCAATGACTGTTGCGTGGTATTGAATCATTTTCCACACAATTTGTTATTGATATTATTGAATTGTACAATTATAGTTTAGTGCCTATTTGTTATATATCATGTTTGTATTCATTAGTATGCAGTGCCTATTTGTTTTATGGTATGCTTGGATCGATGTGTGTTTGGTTACATGATTCAGATGAAATGTAGTTATCTATTCTTTTACTTTCAAAAGGATTAGTTGGATTAGTTGTTCTTTCTATATTTGTGTTCTCTACTTATGATGATTTCACCCTCTCCACATGAACAAAGAGTTGAACTGTATACATAACTTCTTGTGTTAATAACTAGCAGTAGTTCTATATACAGAACCTAATTCTTCAATGATTGATTTTGATCATCAGAAAAACATCATTAGATGGAAGCTAGTTGTTTTTCATGTAATTGAGTTTATTTTATTAATTTCTTTTTATATTATTTCAGGAAGCTCGTGATGCAAATGAGTCAGAGTCTCCTTTGGGTACAAGACAATCATATGATGGAAGTAACATTTAGGAAGTTTATGATATTGTTTTAGGATAAAGCTATACCTAGTTTATTATGAATTGAGTAACATTTCTTTCTTTGTAACTACTTCTGTAATGAGATTACATTGACTTCTAGTCTATCTTGATGTGACTATTGTTTCTCAATTTATTTTTCTAAATGTCTTTCTATTCAGGGGCTTTTGTTGTATGGTATCATTTTTTATTCAAAGAAGTCATATTTGTTTGGTATTTAATAATTTTAAAAAGAAATTAAATTTATTTAATTTTGAAATTGAAAAAAAAGAAGCTAATGGAAATAGATAGTTATTATATATTTTAATAATCATCGAACAAAAACAATATTTTAATAATCATCAAACAAAAAAGTGACAAAAATATAAAGGATGTTAAAACCCCCCTCAAAATAATAGGCAGTAATAGAGGAGGTTTTTACCCTCTGCGGAAAAACCTCCACAAATTGAATGTGATACCAGGGGGCGAAAAAAACCCCCGCAGATAGTTTGTGGAGACTCAAACTGCGGGGGTTTGAAAAACCCCCGGAATTCATTTAGCGGAGGGTAAAAACCCCCGCAAATTAAAAAAAAAACCCCCTCTAAATAAGCTTTTTTTTGTAGTGACACAATAAGGAAATGAAATGGTGGAATTAACGAAGAAAAGTGGAAATTTTTAGCCCTACAAGGTCCTTAGCCTAAGTCTTAAGTCTCACTCACGTTCCCATACCAAAAATACCTCTTTTCTTCAACTCTCAAAATTTTAATAGCTTTCCAAAATGTTTTTTCTCATTAGGTTACAGATAGCTTTATTAAGACAAAAATCATCTATGCGCCCAAACGCTCTCATGTTTTGAAGTTTAATCAAATAAAAAACAAGATAATAATCTAAAAAACCTTAGGATGAAAAACCTAGAAACAATATCCACAAACATAGAAAACATACACAAAGACTTAGAACTAGAATCCACAACATAGAAAAGGTTAGGAAAACAAGGATTTTAGATAATAGAAAAACATCTAGGCTAAAACAACCAGACGTGTGGCTATACGTTATTATGCCTAAAGCGTCCAAGAGAGTTATAGTAAAATGCGTAATCCTTATCATACCTAAAAGAGGAATTCGGCATAACTCTCGCAAGCAATACAATCGAGACAATGTCTCTCACAAAACACTTTAAAAGACTTCAATTATTAAAATATAAAAAGAAAGCATTAACAATATAAATGTTATCTTTCTAAAAGGAGACAAAACCAAAAAAAAGTGTTTATTTGACTAAATGATACCATAAGCTTAAACAATGCTTCATCTAATGATGAAGTCTTCATACAATACTTGGTATCTTTAGAAAAGAGCTTAATTGCAAAAAGCTACCTAATGGTAGGAAATCAAGAAGCACTTTGTTGGTCTAAGCAAGTATCAAATGACATTAAATGTGCAACGTTCAAAAGCAACAAAAGTGATACGAAAAGACTGTTAGCAAAATAATGAAGATGAAGTTTTGATGATGCCCAAATCATGTCAAGATATATCAAGATTCATGAAGATCCTTTGAAGACTTATTTTTGTTATGAAAAACTTTTGTAATAATTGTAGTTTAATTGTTTAGGACTTCGATTTGTAGTAGGTTTTGATTCTTGTACCTTTATATTTTGTATTTGTTGTTTTGAATCAAAACTTCCCTGTTTTAATCGATTAATCCCTGATATAATCGATTAAAATCGTTGCAGAAGCCAAAACCCAATCAGCTTTGGAATAATCGATTAAAGCAAGTTTTAATCGATTAGTTAATCGATTAATCCTGAGAATAATCGATTAATACTAGCCGTTGGAGGTTTCTGATTTGAAAAACTAGTCGTTGTACTTATTTTAATCGATTAACACTAATATTAATCGATTAAAAGCGTTAAATGGCCAGTTTCGAAGAATGGAAGAGTTTTTGCTTGAGTCCATAAATAGGCTCTCTTTATCCATCAACAACAACTCTTCCCTTGTGCTAAAACACTCAAAACTCTTTGAGAAGTGTGTGCTCTTGCTCAGCTAAGGAGACTCTTGTCTATGGTGCTGGTACATTGCTATTACGGTGACGGAGGAATAGCTGGTTCATCCTTGGTGTGTCTAAGGAGGTGTTTGGAAGAGGATCATCCTTCGCGAAGTATTCGGAGGAGGTGTTTCATCCTTCGTGAAGTATTCGGAGGAGGTGTCTCATCCTTTGTGAAGATTCAAAGGAGGTGCAGGTTCATCTCTTGTGATATCAAGAGAGGTGGTTTCTAAACTTTTACAAATTATTTTTCTTTGTGATTATTATTTGTAATTGTTTTGTGATAGTGGATTGTTTATCTCGGTTTGAGATAAGCAACTGGATGTAGGATTGGTAAGATCTGAACCAGTATAAAAATCATCTGTGCAAATTTCTCTCAACCTTACTCTTTTATTTATATTTATTATTTGCGTAATAAGATAAATTGAGAAGAAATTAAAAGGCACAAAATAATATTAAAAACCCTCTTGGTTTGTTATTCCACGCTAACAATTCCGCTGCAGCCATTCTAACAATTGGCATTAGAGCTCACTTTGATAGTCATTCAAATGGCAGGATCACAACAAACCTTTGCAGAGGGTGCCTCTATCAATAGACCACCTTTATTCACAGGTGAAAACTATGCATTCTGGAAGGTTAGAATGCAAATTTTTATTGAGTTTATTGATTGTGAGATTTGGGATGTTATTGCATCTGGTTCGCCTATTCCTACTAACGATTCGCAGGAACCAAAGCCCCGTGATAAGTGGACCACTGAAGAGAAGAAAAGAATTCAAATTGATGTGAAAGCCCGAAACATAATTGCATCTGCTCTAACTGTTGATGAGTTTTACAGGGTCTCTGTTTGTAAAACCGCTCAAGAAATGTGGGAAATACTGAGAGTGACTCACGAAGGAACATATGACGTAAAAAGGGCGAGAAATAACACCTTGATCCAGGAGTACGAAATATTTAGGATGAAGCAAGGAGAAACAATTTCAGATGTTCAGAAACGTTTCACCAACATTGTTAATCATCTTATTGGACTAGGTAAGTCTTTTGAAAATGATGAACTTAATATTAAAATCTTGAAATCTTTAGACAGATTGTGGCAACCAAAAGTGATTGCAATTTCTGAGTTACAAAATCTCCAAACAAAGACCATGGCGGCATTATTCGGAAAGTTGAGAGAGCATGAACTTGATCTTGGAAGACTTGATGAAGAAGAAGCAAAAGCCAAAACCAAGAAAAAGAGTCTAGCCTTAAAATCTGAGGTAGAAAGGAGCAAGAGCAAAATAGAAGATGAGGACTCAGAAGATGAAGAAAATTTGAGATTCATGATAAAAAGGCTCAACAGGTTCATGAAATCAAAAGACAAAGGAAGACTAAAATTTGAAAAGAAAGAAAATCAAGGATCTTCCTCACACTATAAATGTTATGGTTGCGGAGAAAGGGGACACTTAAAAGCGGACTGCCCAAATCAAAAGAAGAATGAAGAAATAAAGGAAAAGAAATCCTTCAAGAAAAAGAAAGCCTACATCGCATGGGACGATGACAACGAAACAATTTCTGATTTGAGCGAATCTGATGAGGAGGCAAACATCTGTTTAGTGGCAGACGACGACGTTGGAAGCCAAGTAAGTACATCTAGCAATTCTGATAATTATAGTCAATTTAGTGAAAGTGAATTGCATGAAACTTATGCTGCTTTAATAGTTGAATCAGAAAAATTAGATAAAGCTCATAAGAAATTGAAAAAGGATTTCAAAAATTTAAAATTAAATTTTGAAAATATTTCAGAAGAAAATAAAATTTTAAAATCAGATTGTGAAAATATTTATGAGGAAAATAAAAATTTAAAATCAAATTTTGAAAATATTCTTGAAGAGAATAAAAATTTGAAAAATAAAATTTTATTTTTTGAAAAAGGTAAATATACTAATAGTGATGAATGTGCTTCTTGTGAAAATTTTAAGAAACTGCTAGAACACACAACCTTAGGAGAATGCAGTAAAAATAATGAAAATAAGGTTGTTAAAAATAAGTATGTTCCTAAAATTAAAAATAAGCATAATAATAGAACCTGTAGAACATGGGTAGAAAAAGGAACAGCTTATAGGAACACAAACTTTATATCATGCTTTTATTGTATGAAAAAGGTCACACCTCAAATAAATGTAAAATTAAGCATTTTGGTGTTCCAAGTGGTAGATATGTTTGGGTTGTAAAATGATTTCATTTTTTTTAATATAACCCAAAGGACAATGTTTATTTTTTTAATATTTTTTTAAAAATACTTTAATTTTTTAGAAAAAGAAAATTTGAGAAAATTTTATTCCAAGCATGTTGTCTTTGATAAAATTGTGGACCATGAGGTAAAACCTCTTGAGTCAGTTGAATTAGATGCAGGTAATGATGAAGACTTGCACAAGACAACAAAGAAGAGAAAAATTATGACAATCCTTAAGACGAAGATTTCAACAAATTATCATCATGGAGACATTTCTAAAGGGGTAACATTAGAAGAGATCTAGGAATTTTAGAAATCTCTTAGGATTGCATTTATATTCATTTGATCCATTTTATGCATTTTTAAAATAAATAAATAAATAAATAAATAAATTTAACCATATTTTGTTTTATGCTTTAAAATTTCTATCTTATATGGTTTATAATATGATTTTTTTTAAAGTTCTTTATCCCAAAATTATATGTTTTAAATCTCCTATTATGTATGTTTGAATGGATCCTTATATTTGAAATATATTTTATGCATATATGCTTTTTATTAAGGGGGAGTATTATCTTAGGGGGCAAACATGTAACACAACTTTTTAATTATGATCAAAAAGGGGGAGAAAATATCTTAAAGCTTATTGTTATTCACTAATGCCCTTATCTTTCATGAGTTGTGTTTTTATCCAGATTATTACCAAAAGCTTTAAATCAAAGGAGTTTTTGATTATCATCAAAAAGGGGGAGATTGTTAGCAAAATAATGAAGATGAAGTTTTGATGATGCCCAAATCATGTCAAGATATATCAAGATTCATGAAGATCCTTTGAAGACTTATTTTTGTTATGAAAAGCTTTTGTAATAATTGTAGTTTAATTGCTTAGGGCTTAGATTTGTAGTAGGTTTTGATTCTTGTACCTTTATATTTTGTATTTGTTGTTTAGAATCAAAACTTCCCCGTTTTAATCGATTAATACCTGATATAATCGATTAAAATCGTTGCAGAAGCCAAAACCCAATCAGCTTCGGAATAATCGATTAAAGCAAGTTTTAGTCGATTAACTAATCGATTAATCTTGAGAATAATCGATTAATACTAGCCGTTGGAGGTTTCTGATTTGAAAAACTAGCCGTTGTACTTATTTTAATCGATTAACACTAATATTAATCGATTAAAAGCGTTAAATGGCCAGTTTCGAAGAATGGAAGAGCACTGGCTTGAGTCTATAAATTGGCTCATTGTTTCTACCAGAATCAACTCTTCCCTTGTGCTAAGACACTCAGAACTCTTTGAGAAGTGTGTGCTCTTGCTCGGCTAAGGAAACTCTTGTCTGTGGTGCTGGTACATTGCTACTGCGGTGACGGAGGAATAGTTGGTTCATCCTTGGTGCGTCTAAGGAGGTGTGTGGAAGAGGATCATCCTTCATGAAGTATTCGGAGGAGGTATTTCATCCTTCGTGAAGTATTCGGAGGAGGTGTTCATCCCTTGTGGGTTACAGGGGAAGTGAGTTTCATCTCTTGGGGTAACAAGAGAGGTGGTTTCTAAATTACAAATTGTTTCTTTGTGATTGTAATTTGTAATTGTTTTGTGTTTAGTGAAAGGTTTATCTCGTGTTTGAGATAAGCGACTGGACGTAGGATTGGTAAGATCCGAACCAGTATAAAAATCATCTGTGCAAATTTCTCGCAACCTTACTCTTTTATTTATATTTATTATTTGCGTAGTAAGATAAATTGAGAAGAAATTAAAAGGCACACAGTAATATTTAAAACCCTCTTGGTTTGTTATTCCAGGCTAACACTTCCACTGCAGCAATTCTAACAAAGACATATTTGCTGCATGCACAAATTACTCTATTCCTTGCAAATAAGTTATTCTACACACATCCACAAAGCTACAGATCAAATATCAAAAGTGGACGTTAGAGACAAAAGAGATATTAAAAGAATGTTCTTCTCTTGAAGCCATACCCAAAAGGAACGTACAATCTACTTTAAGAAAAGTACTGAAAAAGCATGTCTGCTCTAACAAGTTGTCTACCTAATGACTATTGTACGAAGAGGAAAGAGAAAACACAAGTATCAAGGCTAAAGGCTCAGTCTAAAGGACAAATATTCATGAAGCCTTTATATAGAAGAGCTTTTGAAAAGAAAATCAAGAGGATAACTTAAGAGGATAGTCAAGTGAGAATCTTACAATGAAAAATCCATCCTATAAGCATTCAAGAGAAAAAAAAAACAAAGAACTCAAGAAAAAGAATACATCTGAGCTGAAGAAGAGAAAAGAGAAGAGAAAAGAACAGAAATAGAGAAAATAAATCTTGTCATACTTCATTGTTGTATTGCTTACTATTGTAAGAGAAAAGAGAGAAACACCTACGAGTGTTTAGACTACTTTGTATTGTAATTTGGTGAGATTATTGATAAGGGAAGAATTGGTTTAGCTAAAACTTAATCGCACAGTGTTTCTGGTTTTTGATGATGAAAACACATTATTAATAACACACGTATTGATATGTGTTACATGTTCAAATCTTTATTGTGTATGTATTCTTGAAGAAAATCTTTGTGTTGATTCTGTATATCTGTGCATATTCAATACTTTTCTACGTGAGATATCATTTGTGATTGCATTAAATATGTTTTAGAAAAGAAAACCACATGCACTTGGTTGAACTTATTTTGTGTGGCAAAACTGCATGGTTTAAGTCGACTTCATTATGAAGTAAGTCGATTAAAACTCGTGACTTTGCACAAATTTTCAAAAACAGTGTTGTGAGTAATTTTGCAAAGAAAATATTTTCAAAACTGCATTGAAGTGAGTTAGTCGACTATATGTGAGGCAACTCAACTTAATTAGTTATGTTTTGAATTTTTGTTAATGCTTGTGAACTATAACGACTATATTTTGATTTTGTGTTCAAGCATTAATTGCAAGTCAATTGAATTAAATGTATAATCAATTTGTGAGGCTGACTACTACTAATTATTTTAACTGTCATAACTGTCTGGTTACAGTCGACTGTATTAGTAGTGAAGTCGACTACAGAAGTGTCTGTTTTATAGAAAACTATAAATAGACGTGATTCTGTTTTACACAAAGACTTTGGTTATTCTAACACTTTCATTCTGTTGTTTCAGATTTTGATCTTTGTGAAAACGCTCCAAGAACTCATCAAGAAGACCGTGGAGATCTGTCTTGGATAGTTGCTTGACGAGCAAGGCTGTGCTGAAAGAAAAGCTTGATCATACTACACATTGAGGTGTACTGGAAAAATGATCTTTTACTTCTCTCAATCTTGTGAAGATTGTGGCCGCCCTGTTGTGACTATAGGAAGAAGACGTGCTGTGTTTTGGGAAAGCTTTGAGGATTGTTCAAAGATGACAAAGACTGTAGGAGAGGGGATATCTTGCTGTTGTTCTTTAGGTGTTGTATGCCTATATTTTGGTTAGAGGGTTAGAGAGGTGTTTTATATTTTGACATGGAGGTCTCTATAGAAACCTCGTTGTAAGAACCTTGACCATTATAGTGCATTTGCTTCCGGGTACAGGAAGGACATTGGATGTAGGCAGTTTGGCCAAACGAGTATAAAAACCGTGTTTTAATTTCTCTATCCCTGAACTCTTTATTTTAAGTCGAGTTTACTTTCTGCATAGTCAACTATTTTTCCGCTACACTGATTTATCTTTTTCCTTGAGATTCAAGAAAATTTTGAAAGACTCTGATTTTTAAGCCTCACCAATTCGCCCCCATCTTGGTGTTGAAACTAAGCCATTCTTTTTCCAACAATTGGCACCAGAGCTAGTTTTCATAAGATATTTGAAAAACTAGTCGACTACCTTTTTCTTTGAATCGACTATATTCTTGGAAATGGCTTCTAGTTTTCAAACCTTTGTTGAATATGCATCTACAAACAGACCACCACTGTTTGCGGGTGAAAGCTATCCTTTTTGGAAAATTCAAATGCAAATTTTTCTTGAATCTGTGGATAGAGGTATTTGGGATGCAACAGTAAATGGTCCTTTTGAGTCAACTCACATTGTCAATGGAAAAACTGTTTCAAAATTTTTTTTGAGTGGTCTCAAGATGAAAATAGAAAAGCACAATATGATGTTAAAACTCAAAATATTATTGCCTCTACACTAACAATTGATGAATTTTTTAGGATATTTCAATGCAAAACTACTAAGAAAATGTAGGATGTCTTGGAAGTTACACATGAAGGCACAAATGAAGTCAAGAGAGCCAAAAAATAATTCTTTGATACAAGAGTACAAACTTTTCAGAATGAGGATTGGTGAAACGATTTATGAAGTTCAGAAAAGGTTCACTCACATTGTCAACCACTTAATGGCTCTTGGAAAAGTTTTTGACAAAGAAGAGATCAATATCAAAATTGTCAAAAGCTTGAACAGAAGCTAGCAACCCAAAGTCACTACAATCTTTGAATCCAAGGATTTTATGAGCATGAACATGGCTACCATTTTCGGGAAGCTAAGAGAACACAAGCCTAAACTTGGAAGACTGAAAGATGAGGAAGATATTGAAGAGAAGAAGTCCATAGCGTTGAAAGATACCAGCAAGAAAGCCTCAAGGATTACACAATTAGAGGATGATTCAAATGCTGAAACGGACAACAATGAACTGATGTCTATGATGGTAAGAAAATTCAATCGATTTATAAAAAATAATAGTCAACTTACTAACCATGCAGGCAATACTAAAGTAAAGAAAGCTTCAAGATAAAATGCAATTCAATGATATGAATGTGGCAAAGAAGGACACATCAAGCCTGATTGTCCAGATTCTAAGCTGAAGCAAAAAGCTATCAAGAGGTTTCCTTAGGACAGGAACATAAAGCAAAATAATGCTTACATTGCATGGGAAAACAATGATTTAGAATCCTCAAGTGACAAAGATCTTGATTGAGAGGAGGAATCAAACAATTGCTTCATGGTTGGAACATCACTAATAGATTATGAAAGTGATACAGAGTTTGAGAAAGAACCAATTGAGGTGAAATACAACCTGTTGTTGGATGCATTTTAGGAGATACATGTTGAAGCAATGCGTCTGCAATATAAGGTTAATCGACTAAACTCTGAGAGAAAGGACTATGAGTATAGAATTAATAATCTTGTCAATTATAATGAAAAATTACAAAAGGAATTAGATGCTGCTTTGTCATCTACCAAAACTATTATAACTGAGACTATTACAGTTGAAAAGAAATGTGAAAAATGTCCTACTCATGTTGAACAAATAGATTACTTGACTAGCTGATAACAGTTTGAAACACCATTATTTTCTATGTGATTTTGATACTAAAAGCACCATTTTTCACTTAGAAACTTGGTTGGACTCATGTGTTTTCAGTAAATTGTGTGAATAAGAGAGTTGAGGTTGATTTCAACAGTTTTCTAACAATTTCCCCTTGTTTTGACAAAGATTGAAGAAATACTGAATGAAGAAGTGAAAAGTATAGAAGATGAAGCTCAAAAGGGGTCAAAAAGGCACCAAGAAGAGGGAAAACCCGAAGCCCAAGCGACAGGAACGACAAAAACAATGTGAAACAAGTCACCGCTCGTCGCCCGGGCGGTGGCCCCGACGCCCAAGCGACGGACGCTCGAACCTTAGGCATCCAAATCTGATGCCCAAGCCCAACATGCACCTCAAATCTCGCCCAGGCGAGCTCCATGCGACGCCTGGGCGATACATCACCTGGATCAAGCCCTATTTCTGCTCTGATTTGATTCTTTCGGACCAGGCTACACTTTGGGACGCGTCTGACACTATTTAAAGGACCCTGGGGCTTTAGGTTTTGCATCCTTGACAGAGAAGAGCATAGCAGTACACTCTTAACCAATTCTTAGTCTTTCATTCTCTTCTTTTCTTCCATTGTTCATAGAGTTCCCCCATGTCTACGGGGAACTAATTTCTATTTATTGTTAGGGAATGATGCAACCTTGTAAACTGATAACTGTTGAAAAACAATTATTTTCATATGTCATTTTAGACCAAATTACACCCTTTAAGGCTTAGAATGAGCTTGGAATTAAGCAAAACTCAATAAATGAGTCAGTTGAGAGTCAAAAGCTGTTTTTAGCGATATTATGCTTGTTTTGCATTGTTTTGCATCAATTCTGATGAAAGCGAAGATTGGAGTTGAAGATGAAGGTCTTAGACTCAAGCCAGAGGAAGAAAACTGAAGAAATGAGTCAGTTGAGAGTCTAGGAACCGCCCGGCGGCAAAAATTCACCGCCGGGCGGTTAGATGCGAGGAGGTGACACCAGCGGTGGACGCTGGGCGGTTTTGCGATTTAGGGGAAACCGCCGGGCAGTAGACCCCTGCTGCCGGGCGATGGCGCGATTTAGGGGCAACCGCCGGGCGGCATAAGTGCGATGTCGGGCGGTTGTCAGATGGGCTTGGGCCTATTTTCTTTGGCGCTCCTCAGCTATAAATAGCCCTGTTACAATTTCATTCTCATTCTTTTGACAGAAGAGTGCGGCCAAACCTACTTTTCACTCTCTGGAGAAGATCTCTTGGATGCTTAGGCTCCTTTTCATCTTATCTACGGTTTTTTTTCCATTTCTTCCATGACAATGGTGAACTAAACACTTTTGTTGTTGGGGGAAACAATGTAATCTTTTGAAACTCTTTTATTGAAACTCTTGTTTATTTATATGATTGTCATATGCTTTAATTATCAATTGTTGGGTTCTCATCTGTACTTAAAGCTTTTATCGTTTAAGTCCTTCGATAACTGTTGTTTGCCTTTATTGATACGGGGACGTACAATAATGTCATGAACTGGTGAGTAATTCCTTGGTTAAGCAATACCACCTAGGGATAGGGGGTAGGACAATCAATTGTTTTTGCTTCTGTTCGGTAATGTGTTGCTAGTTACTAGGGAAGGCTAGGGATAGCAAGCCAGTAATTAGTAATAGGCTCTTTTCACAGAGGGATCGGGTTAAGGGTAGGCCAAGAAAGTTTGCATAACAATTAGATAATAAAGCAATTTAAACAAGAGGAGTAGATAAGAGAGGGCAGATAAGATGAAATTGTAAACACCCAACAACTCCATTCATCCATAGTCTTTTTCTATCAACTGAATCAAACGCATTGCATGTTATTTTGTGTTTTAGCATCCACAACAATTAATTTTTCTTTACAAGTCTTACGATTTTAATTTACACGAACGATAAGGCTTTCGAGTCTCTTGGGAAGAACGATATTGGGTTTTATCAATTATATTACTTGGAACGATATGGTACGCTTGCCATTCCGTTAACAAGTTTTTGGCGTCCTTGCCGGGGACTCGAGGTTTAACTTTTTCAAGTTGTGTGAATTGACTTAAATTTGGCTTGTTTGTAATTATTTTCTTTATTTTGTTTTGTTTTGTTTTATTGTTTTTCTGCAAAAGTGGTTTTAGGGGTGTTGTTTCTTGTGTATGCAGGAAGGAATACACACTAGGAGCAAGAAAGATCAACAACCTCTTCTTGAGGGGTTATCAGACAGGAGAAGGAGGAGAGTTAGACATTCTGCACGTGAAAACTTTCCTTCTCCTGAAACACTTTTGCAATCTTCACCAGACACTTCTGCACAGGAAATAGAGGAGATGACGGACCAACCTCCTCCAAGACGCACACTGGGGGACTCAGCAAACACTATGGGTCCTTTGCGTTTCAACAGCATAGCCGTACCAGCGAACAATGCAACAATTATGGTGATGAGCCCTACACTCATTCAGTTAGTTTAGAGCAACCAGTTTCACAGATTGTCAAATGAGAACCCCTCTAAGCATTTGACTATCATTGGTGAAATTTGTAATACTGTCAAGATGGCCGGAGTTTCGGATGATAGGATCAGACTTAGCCTATTTCCATTTTCTATGGGAGGAAATGCCAAATATTGGTTGCACTCATTCTCTGAAGGGACGTTTAGAAACTGGGATGCTTTGGCAAGACAGTTTGTCACCAAATTCTTTCCGCAGACCAAGATCAATCAGGGGAAGCTGGAAATTTCTTCATTCAAGCAAGGAATGGAAGAAACTCTCGGATAGGCTTGGGACAGATTTAAAGGCCTGTTGAGGAAAACCCCAGTCCATGGGTTTGACAACACTTCATACTTGCTTTCCTTGGAGGGCTTAATACTCAGTCTAAGATGATGTTGGATGCTTCAGCTGGAGGCAGTATAAATGGGAATACTGAAGATGAAGCTTATGACTTGATTGAGGAAATGGCTCTGAATGAAGTATCTCAAAGTGAGAAGGGCGTACAGAAAGGAGGACTCTTGCATCTCCCTACTGATGATGCTATGGCTGCACAAAATCATCTCCTTACACAAAAACTGGACAAGTTAACAAAGGTCCTTTCTGAACTTCCAAAAGGAATAAGAAATATCTCTCAGACTCAACAACTTTGCGATTTATGCGGTGGTGACCATATCAATGGTCAATGTGCTTTAACTGAAGAAATACAGCAGGAAGTTAACTACATGGGAAACCAATTCTAGTACAAGCAAGGTAATTTTAACCAAGGCAATTCTAGCCAAGGTTGGAAGAACCACCAGAGTATTGGACAGAATCAGAATAATTCTTCTAGGCAAGGAGGAATCTTTCGGCAGCAATAACCATCACCTTTATGGCAACAGGTTAGCAGCTTAACGGAGACTGTGAGAGGCTTAAGTGACAAATTTGATAAATTTTTCAAAGAATATGAGTCTCAGCTAAACAGTAATGAAGCCAACTTTAGATCATTGGGAGCGCAGATTTGTCAGCTGTCTAAAAGGATAGAAATTAGCGAAAAGAATCAGTTCAGGGCTATCACTGATGTTAATCCTAACGAAGAATGCAAAGCTATTCTGAAAAGGAAAAAAAGGAAAGCAGAAGTAGAACCAATTGACTTTGAAAGCAGTGAAGATGGAAAAGAAGAAGAGATCGGTGAGTTAGACACTAGTGGAGGTCAAGAAGAAACGAGAATAAATAGTAGTCATAATGGGACGTTCAGAGAGACTTTTAACCAAATTACTATGATGCCTTTAGTAAATCAACAGATCCCTCCCTGTTCTGAAAGAATTAAATTCAATCTTGAAGATGAAATTGAGCTCATTGATGAAGAAGAGGATCCTATTATTCAACCTTAGAAGAGAAATCATCCGCCTAAAGTAAAAGATCCAGGTTGTTTAGCACTATCATGTGTTATGAATGATTTTGATGTAGAAGCCATGATAGATTCTGGATCTAGCATCAAAATGATACCCAAGGATTTCTTGAAAAAAATCAGAGGGTTAGTGTTGAAACCATCTGATCTTACAGTGACAATAGCGGATGGATCTATAAAAGTACCACTTGGTATGGTGGAGGATGTTATTGTGCGTGTGGAACAATTAGAATTTTTAGCAGATTTTATTGTCATGGACATGGAAACTTATGATGAGATTTTTGTGATTTTGGGAAGACCTTTTATGGCAACTTCAAAAATACTTATTCGTGTCCATGATGAAGGAATAATGATGAGATACCAAGAGTACTTATTTCTTTACACTGGCTATGAGGAGAATGAGATCAAAATGATAAAAAGATCCAGACATGAGGAGCCAGATGGAGAGAAGCGGAACATGAAGAAAGCACTTCAGGTACTGATTATTCTGATAGCTGTAATGTTTTTGCAGGTACCGGTGGATAAAGGAAGAGGAATCATTCAAAAAAATTCCAAAAAGGACCCACTTCAACCAAGGAGTAAAGTGAAATATAAGAGGAGGGAGTGGGTACTAAAGGAGCTGAAAGAAAAATGGGTGGTGGAAATTGAAGCACCATACAGTGGACATACCAAAAGAGTGGACAGAAGAAAGTTGAGTCGGTGGAATGATTAAGGCTCTAATGTGAAGAAGAGTTGATTTGCTGAAAAACACATTTTGTATTTTAAAACAATTTTTATTTTTATTTTTCTGTTGGACATTTAATTTTTGAATTTTTGAACAATTTTTGGGTAGCATCTACTGAGGGATTCTAATTTTTGGTATCCACTGAAGGATATTTGGAAGGCACACCTACTGATAGGTGTTGAAAGGATTTGCACTTACTGACAAGTGCTAAACAGGTGTGGGTCAGGCTCGAGACGTTAAACAAGCGCTACTAGGAGGCAATCTAGATTTTCTCTCTCACTTTTGCATTTTAAATTCTTAGAATAGGTTGAATTTTATTTTCAGTGTGTATGCTTGGCTTGAATACTTTTCTAATGATGTTTGACTGAATAATTTGCATGATGAGCCTGCTTGATGATGATTTGATATGGATGATAATTGAGTTGTGATGCATAGCCAGTGAAACAGATGTGTGCTAAATTATGATTGTGGTTATGATGCTAAGCAAGGTGTGTGGATGAATATTGTGTGAGAAAGCATGTTGTGTGAGATATTGAGCTCCAGAGTTTTTATTGTTGTATGTATTGTTCACAGGAAAACGTGAATGATATTGCCTTAATCTTGATGATTGATTGAATTGCATGTGAATGTCATATGACCAAGGAAATTTTTGGAAACCCTTCTCTAGCCAAATTTTCGCCCAACATGTTTAAAATATTATACCCTTTTTGAACCTTAACCTTAAACAGGATGAGAACCTTTGATTTAAAATTTTTACCTTGAGTTGGGATGAGCTTAAGTTTATGTTTTGACAAAGTTCAAGTTTGGGGTCGTGTTGGGGAAATTGAAAAGCAGTTGAAAAGCATTGAGCTCAATTGTTAAAAAGAAAAATGCATGAGAAAAAGAATAGAAAAGAAGAAAAACATGAAGATGAGCTCAATGGAAAAGAAAAGGGAAGAAGTTGGGAAATAAGTGAGATTGGTGAGGAGGAAAGTTGTGCTTAAATGTTGAATATTATGGTAGCTCTTTTAACTCAAGGATTTTGCTTTCCAGAAAAACCTATTTTTCTTGTTAGCCCAGCCTCATTACAAGCCTTGGAAAAGTCCTTTGATGGCATTTGCATGTGAAGATTTTGATTGTTTAAGATGAATGACAATTTTGTTTCATGTGAACTGTGAATGATAGAGAGTTGGAGTGTCATCCTAAACACTTGAGTGAAACACTTGCTTGGTGAGAATTACTAAATTTCATGATTGCATTTTTGCTTAGTGGATTGGTCATTCATAATGTGTAACATCTGTTGAGAAATTGTGATCTGAACTGAATTGAGAGCATGCATGCATCTTGATTTGATTTCACTGAAGGTCTGAAATTGAGTAGTTCTTGTCATGTACTTTAGGAGTGTTGAACCATTGGATGAAATAGTAGAAAGCCAAGCTCTATTTTTGTCTTGTTTTGTTTTGTTTGCTTGAGGACAAACAAAGTTCTAAGTTTGGGGTTGTGATAACTATTGAAAAACAATTATTTTCATATGTTATTTTAGACCAAATTACACCCTTTAAGGCTTAGAATGAGCTTGGAATCAAGCAAAACTCAATAAATGAGTCAGTTGAGAGTCAAATGCTGTTTTTAGCGATATTATGCTTGCCATTCCGTTAACAGTACCCATTTGAATTTGGGTCCTTGATTGTTAGTTGCAGCTAGATGTTCCTTAGGAATCCATCTGTATAAGCCTTTAGGAACACCAACCTTTCTGTAATAACAATTTCTAACTATATGACTAATATTATTGCAATAAAATAATATTGGTGGGGGTTTACAATTTCATCTTATCCGTTCTCCCTTATCTACTCCTCTTGTTTAAATTGCTTTATTATGTAATCTTTATGCAAACTTTCTTGGCCTATCCTTAACCCAATCCCTCGGCGAAAAGAGCCTATTACTAATTACTAGATTGCTATCCCTAGCCTCCCCTAGTAACTAGCAACGCATTACTGAACAGAAGAAAAAACAATTGATCGTCCTACCCCTAGGTGGTATTACTTAACCAAGGAATTACTCACCAGTTCATGACATTACTGTACGTCCCCGTATCAATAAAGGCAAACAACGATTATCGAATGAGTTAAACGATAAAAGCTTTAAGCACAGATGAGAACCCAACAATTGATAATTAAAGCATATGACAATCATATAAATAAACAAGAGTTTCAATAAAGGAGAGTTTCAAAAGATTACATTGTTTCCCCCAACAACAAAAGGGTTTAGTTCACCGTTGTCATGGTGAACCTAGATGAAAATAATGGAAGAATGGAATAACAAACTCTAGATAGGATGAAAAGGAGCCTAAGCATCCAAGAGATCTTCTCCAGAGAGTGAAAATTAGGTCTGGTCGCCCTCTTCTGTCAAAAGAATGAATATGAAATCGTAACAGGGCTATTTATAGCTGAGGAGCGCCACAGAAAATAGGCCCAAGCCCATCTGACAACTGCCTAGCGTCGCACTTATGCCGCCTGGTGGTTTCCCCTAAATAGCGCCACCGCCCAGCGACAGGGGTCTACCGCCCGACGGTTTCCCCTAAATCGCAAAACCACCCGGTGTCCACCCCTGGGTGTCACCTCCTCGCATCTGAGCGCCCGACGGTGGATTTTGCCGCCGGGCGGTTCCTAGACTCTTCTTTTCTTCAGTTTTCTTCCTCTGTTTTGAGTCTAAGACCTTCATCTTCAACTCCAATCTTCACTTTCATCAGAATTGCTGCAAAACAAGCATAATATCGCTAAAAACAACTTTTGACTCTCAACTGACTCATTTATTGAGTTTTGCTTGATTCCAAGCTCATTCTAAACCTTAAAGTGTGTAATTTGTTCTAAAATGACATATTAAAATAACTGTCTTTCAACAGTTATCAGGTACCTGCATCGAGAAATCTAAATTGTTTTGCAGGTTAGCAGCATATGCTATAACATGAAGTGAGAACTCAAGGATGAACAAAATTGATGAAATGAAGTTTCTTGAGTGTCTACAACCGGTAACAAATATCATCTTACTACATCATGCATAAAAATTGTTTGATTGATGATGCTTGATTGTTTGAATCATTGTCTGCTTGATTCTTGAAAATCATTTTTATGACTTTTAGTCGACTGGATTATGAGCACAATCGATTATGTGTCTCTGTATGTATGTCTCTGCCCAACGGAAGAGAGTTAAATCGATTGGTGAAAAGAATATGAGGCGTATCTCTTATTTACATAGATGGATTAATGATGACGAAATGCAATTGAAGTATCTGGACTACTAGAAGATGAGGAGCTTGATAACTCACAAGTTTCTAAACCTGAGACTCTTTAGAGACGAAGAATTTGAGTTTCAAGAGTGGTTGAAACATCAAGCCTCGAAGAAATTTGTGGAAATGGCAAGTCCCTGGTACCCTAACTTGGTAATAGTTTTCTAGTGCAATTAAAGAATTGAAGATGAAACTCTTTGTCCAAGAGTAAAAGGCGTCGATATCAGACTGACGAATGAAGTGTGGACTGAGTTAGCTGGACTCAAGTTAAAAGGTGAAAAATGCCATATGGGCATTAACGGTTTCCATAAGTTCACGGTTTTTCAGGGGAGCCTAAGAAATTCTGATAATTGTCAGGACTATTCTAGCTACAAAACTGGAGGCATGAAAATGAATGATTGGCTTGCAATTTTTGTTATTTCTTGGATCTTAATGCCAAGAGGAAGTAATCATGCTCAAGCCACCACGAAGGATTTATACCTACTGAAGGCATTAGAAGAAAACATACAAGTAGACTGGCCTACGACAATATCGGATAATATGTTGAAGGTTACAAGGCTGGAGTCGGCAAAGTTGCCTTACTGCGTCTTCATTTCAAAAATTTTAATTCATTGTGTTGTGGATTACATAGGAGAATCCAGTGAATCCTACAACCGAACCAGTCTCATTGATAAATCAACTCTGCATATGATGCAAATGCAGAAGACACCTGAAGGCTGAGTGTTTAAAAAAGAAGTTGTGAACAATGATGAAACAGAATTTGCTGACGCTATTCCTTATAGAGCAAGGTCTGAATATGAGAGAATTGTGTTAAGGGAATTGAAAGCCTTAAGAAAGATGAATGAAGAAACAAGAAATATTGCTTTGGAACTGAAAGAAAAGTTTCTGTCAACAGAAATGGATACTAAAAATGAGAAGGAATAAGAAGAAGAGTAAGTACTCTTGATGTATCTTAAAAAATGAGCACAGATGAGAGTGCTGAAGAATAGAATACTGATGATTGCAGGAGTGATACGATTCTTTGTAATTTCATTAACAAAAAGAGGAAAAAACTAATATTGTACCTTGACACTTTGTTAGTTTGTTTAATGTTGTTGTTTAGTTACCTTTTTGTAAGATTTCTTTATATGCCATCATCTCTTGTTATGAAAAGTTGTAATATCTTTTAAAAATACTAATGAAATCAGTCATTTATGGTTGAATCCTATCTACTTTGATTTCTTAATTGAATATGCTTAATCTATCTAAAATCGACTGTATGATTGATGAAGTTGATTATGCACATGTTTACTGTTACATTGATTTTTTTTGCATACTCACTTCTTAACTGCATAATTTCTTGCATTGCTGTGATTCTAAATTGCTTGGTCTTCAAAAGGTCTTGAAAGGTTTTGCAGGAAACATTGCTTCTGGACTTACTACTGGAGTTACTACTCAATGAGAGCAATGAAATCGACTGGAAATATGATTTAATCGACTATCGGTTTACAGGGGTTATAAATTCCATTTGTTAGAATTTGGTTATTCTGTTGTTTGATCATATTTTATATTGTTTACTTTCAATATATCTTTGATCTTTAATTGATTGATATATCTGTGAGAATATATTGTGAGATTGTTAATGGTTGTATCTATGCTTGATTGAATTGTTTGCAATTCTGGTTCTTATACAAGTATGATACATGCTTTTATATTCTTAGATATTTGTGAAAACTGCATTGTGCATTTGGGTTTTGATTTTAAAACATGCATAATGACAAGGGGAGCATTACATGATTGTTTAGATTTTTCACATGCCTACACTTTAAGGGGAAATAATTTTTTTTATCATGTGATTATCTGTGACAGGGGGAGCATCATTGATTGATTAATCTGTTTATATTGATGCATCTCTGCAAAACTGTTTTCCAGCACATAATTATCATAGAGCATACCTTTTTTGCTAATGCACAAAGGGGGAGAAAGTTTGATTACTTATTTGTTTGATACTTGATTGCTTGATACTTTTGATACAGAGTAAATATGTTGTTTGAGATATACTCTTTCGTTTGCTCTGATACATTGATAAAATCATTAATCACTTGCTCTAATACATTTTGCTTTTTTGAGCTCTGATATTATCTGATTGATTTTATGACCTGTTGTGTACAAACATGGTTGTTTATTATTCATGGTTGTGCATCATAAAAAAAGGGGGAGATTGTTGAGATTGTTGATAAGGGAAGCACTGGTTTAGATAAACCTTAATCTCACAGTGTTTGCGGTTTTTGATGATGACAACACATTATTAATAACACATGTATTGATATGTGTTTAATATTCAAATCTTTATTGTGTATGTATTCTTGAAGAACATGTTTGTGTTGATTATGTATATGTGTGCATATTCACTACTTTTCTACATGAGATATCAATACAAAAAATAAACATGTATGCAAAGATTGATCAATTGACAGTTTGAACTATATGAACGAATGGTTTTGTTGGGGTTTATGATTTCATCCTAATCCACTCTCATATATTTACAAATTCTAGTTAATTCTACTTCTTTATCAATGTTAGTGCCACTTTCTAAATTCCCCTAATTCCAAATCTTGGTGAGTAAAGTTTACTCCTAATTACTAGTTTACTATGTCTAGTCTCCCTAGCATTTAATCATGCATTACATAATTCGCATAGAAGCTTATGGCAATTGGTCCTCCTATCCATATGTTTAGGTAATATTGCTACGAAGATAGTTCCCTCATGTCTAGACCTACCCATACGTGTCCACATAGATAGAATCAAAGATTATGCTATTGAATAATGTCTTAAACAAAGCATGCAAATATAATGGAGGAAAAACTCTAAAAATTGATAAAAGAAAGCATATGAATAAAAAAGAATTTCAATATATGAGATTTGCAATAGGATTACATCGTTTCCCCCAACAACAAAGGGGTTTAGTTCACCATAATCATGGTGAAATTAGATGAAAAGAATGGAATGAATGAAAAGATAACCCTAGATTCGATAAGTTGGAGCTTCCACATCCGAAATTTGCCTCCAAGGAGTGAAGAGAGTGTTTCTTCATCCTTTCTGCTGAAAGATACACACCATCTAGGTCATCCAAATCTATTTATAACTCATTAAAACGAAGTAGAAACTGGCCCAGGCCCAATAGTACACCGCCCGGCGCTGGGTTCACCGCCTGACGGTATGTTTGATATTTGACATCACCCCTCAACGCTGTCGCTTGAGCGTTGGCCAGAGAGTTCCCTGAAAATTCCACCGCTCGGCGGTGGCTTAACCGTCTGGCGGTATGGTCGACACTCCAATTCATCCCTCAGTGGTGGCGCTTGAGCGTCTGGCAGAGAGTTCTCTGGAAAGTACACTGGCCAGCGGTGGGTTCACCGCCCGACTGTACTTGCTACTCTTTTTTGCTTCATTTTTCCTCATTCTCTTAAGTTCACTCCTATCTTTTTCAACTTCCTTCACTCAATTCCTGATAAATTTTGCCAAATCATGGAAAAACCAAGTATAAAACCAAGAAAACCAACTTTGAATCTCTTATTCTCTAACTTAAGAAAATTGCATGATTTCAAGCTAATTGTAAGTCATAAAGGGTGTGTTTAATGTCAAATTTAAGTATGAAAATAAAGGTTTTTAAACCATTATCACAACCCCAAACTTAGAACTTTGGTTGTCCTCAAGCAAACAAAATGTAACTTAGTCCTACACAAATCATCACATTGGTTCAACTCATTCCAAAACCCATATTTCAAGACAAGTCATCACTTAAGTCAGCTCATCAATAGAATTTAATCGAGATGCACACATGCTTCATATCAACTCATCACAGTGTTCCCACAATCACATAATCTCAGACAGATGCTATTCTTATGAATGACCAATGAACTAAGCATAGATGAAATAATGTCATACCTCACAAAGCAAGGTGTTTCACTCAATCACTCAAGTGTGTCAAAAGGTTCACTCCTTCCCTCCACTATCCACATGTCACATAGAAAAAATTGCTTTCATTTACCACAATCAATCATCATCACACACACATGCCATCACAAGGACTTTTTCAAGGCTTATAATGTGGTTGGGCTAACAAGAAAAATTGGTTTTTCTAGATTACAAAAATCCTTGAGTTAAGAGAGTTATTTACACATTCATATTTCAAGCACAACTCTCTTTTTACCAAACTCACTCATTCCCAACTTTCCCTTTTCTTTGCATTGAGCTTCTCGTTTCATGCTATCTTTTTTATCTTTCATATCTTTTTCATGCTTTTCATGCTTTACTAAACACCTTAGATCAATGCTTATCTTTATTTCAATTCTCCTAGTGTTGGGGCAAATCGGCAAGTGTACCGAGTCGCACAAGTAATATAAAATGGTAAGACCAAGTATCATATCACAGAGCACTCACGGTGCTGAACAGTTGTGTGAAAACAGGATTAATTAAGACTGAAAATAAAAGATATCATGGATTCGTGTTGCAAAAATAATAAAGAAAATAAATTGCAGTTGATCAGTGGCAAAAGGGCACAAAGATGAACGGAGGTTGATTTATACGAGATGGTTATGTTGTTGGGGTTAGACTTCACCAAGTTCCCTCTCATGTATATAAGAATTCCTCTTTATTCATTAATGCTAACGTCCTTGACGAAAACACTTAAACCCGATCCCTCGGTCAATAAGCCTGTCCCTAATTACCAGTTCATGCAATCCCTAGCATTCCCAGTAAATAGATATGAAGATCAAGAGGTTAAGATGACTAAGACTCATACCCTCATCCTTGAGCAATATAACCCTTAGGAGTAATTCAACAAGGACCTGAATTGAAAGGAACCTCCCGGCACTCATTCAATTCACAGATAATGCTATTGTATAAGAAAGAATAAAGAAAATGAATTACTCTAACAAATAATGAAATAAAGCATATTGAATTAAGAACAAATTCAAATACATGAGAGTTCACAAGGTTACATCATTCCCCAACAACAAATAGAAATTAGTTCCCCATAGACATGAGGGAACCTATGAACAATGGAAGAAAGAAAGAATGAAAAGACTAAGAATTTGGCTAGGAGTGTATTGGATGCTCTCTTCTGCCAGGGATGCAAAACCAAAGCCCCAGGGTCCTTTAAATAGTGCTAGAAGTGTCCCAAATTGTGGCGCCGTCCAAAAGAATCAAATCAAATCAAATCAGAGCAGAAATAGGGCCCGATCTAGGTCAAATCACGCTCAAGCGTCGCAGGGAGCTCGCCCAGGTGTGAATTGAGGCTTTTGTAAGGCTTGGCGCTAGTTTTGGGCGCCTGAGCTACGAGCGGTCGTCGCCCGGGCGACGAGCAGTGATTCTGCTCGCAAATTTTCCGCTTCTATCGCCTGATGCTCGCCTGGGCTTCAGGTTTTCTTCCTTCTTGGTGTCTTTTTGACCCCTTTTGAGCTCCATCTTCATGGCTTTTCACCTCTTCTTCCTTTATTACCTCAATCTCTGTTAAAACAAGGGGAATTTGTTAGAAAACAGTCAAAATCAACCTCAACTCTATTATTCACATAATTTATTGAAAACCTATGAGTTCAAGCAAGTTTCTAAGTCAAAAAGGGTACTTTTAGTGTCAAAATCATATGGTAAATAATGGTATTTTAATCCCTTATCACAACCCCAAACTTAGAACTTTGCTTGTCCTCAAGCAAACTAAACGCAGCTCACCTTTTCAGAACCATCACTACAATGAATCAACCTTTTCAGAAACTTTTCAAGACAAGAAATTAGCTTTATCAAGTTCAGCATAAGATCTCAATCAAGATGTGTAGATGTTTCAATGGATTTAACAGGTACTATCTTTAAGAGTGATCAATCAACCAAGCAGAGTTTCAGTCAAAAATTTAGAGAACTATTCCTCACCAGAGAAGGTGTTTCACTCAGGCATTCAAACATATATCATTTAGACATTTCAAAAGTGTTTCACTCAACTCACAAATGTATGGTGTGATGTTTCTCTATTTTGTTACAATGTCACACAAATTAATTTTGCCATTCATCAAACATACTCACAAACAGGTTGTCATCACAAGGGCTTTTCATGGCTTGTAACTTGGCTGGGCTGAGAAGGAATTTGGTTTTTCTGGTCAGCAAAGTTCCTTGAGTTAAGAGAGATAGTTGTGAATTCTTCTTTTAAGAACAACTCTCTTATCTTTTTCCCAACCTTCCCTTCCAGTGAGCTTTTTCTTTTTCTTCTTTGAATCTTTCTTTTCTCACCTTTCTTTTCTTTTTCCATTTTCTTCTTTTCACTCACTTTTTTCTTTTGATTGCTCACTGCTTAGAGAAGCGGTTTGTGTCCTGGTAACCCCAAACTTGAACCTCTGTCAGTACCTCATCAAATGTTCTCACCTTAACTCAAGGTAAAAAATTTTCAAAACATGTTAAGCTCAAGGTTCAAAGGTTAGAAAAATTTTGTTCTCTCTTTTAGTGGGCAACAAATATTCTGAGGGCAAAAAGAATAGGGAATAACAAAAGATGACCTTGATCATATGAAACCTGCAGGCAAGTAGTTCAATCACAGAAAATTTGGGCAAAATCATTCATGCTTCAAGAGTACCAACAATTATTTAAAAACAACTCTGAAGCTTAAAACTCACACAGGTAAACTCACAAGTTCTCATTTTTAGAAAAACAACCTACTCAGTATCTCAATCAAACTTTATTTAAGTACTTGTCTTATCCTTTTATTATCATGCAACATCTCAACTTCAATCAAACACTACAACTTTCAAAAGGAAAACTTCTCACATAACACAGAGCACAATTGAATCAAAGCAGTTTAATTCATTCAAGCAGAGCACATAAAAATAAAATAAAATCAAAGGAAACACACATTGAAACTAAAAACAAAAATTAAGAGTAAAGGTTCAGAGCACTGGGTTGCCTCCCAGCAAGCGCTTCTTTAACGTCACTAGCTTGACCCAATAGGCTTATGTCACATCAACCAGCTGCATCCTTAATTTTTGTGTCCTCCTTTCCTATAGCTTGCGAGCTGGTCTTCAGCATTTTCCTGTTCACCCTTTTTGTTCTCCTAGAAGTAGGATCTTCAATCTCTATCAGTCCATCAACTGTGAAGTCCTTTATCACCCAGAGCTTGTTGTTGAATTGTACAGGGAGACCTGGTCTCAGTCCTTCCTACTTCCATAAAGGGCTTTGGTGAAAATTTGTTCCTTTGCTGTCTTTTTCTTCCTTAGGTACCTGTGACAAAAAACACTTTTTACCTTTCTTCCTTGATTTGGTGGTTCTGGTACCTTTCCCGGGTGCATATTTAAATGCATCTTTGGGATTGGTTTTCTTTTCTTCAAGCTGCTGCCTTGTCTTGTAGGCACTCAAGATCACCTCCTCTTCTTGGTCTTTGAGGGCTATGGTTCCCTCATCCACATTGAGATTACTTTGGCCGTCTTCAGGAACGACCTTCCAAGAATGATAGGGATCTCTTCATTTTCTTCCATCTCCAGGATCACAAAGTCTACCAGGAACATCAGGTCATCAGCTTGCAACTTTACATTTTCTAATAGCCCATAAGGCCTTTTCAGGGATCCATCTGCCATGAGAAGAGACATCTTTGCTGGCTTTACTTCTAACTCCCCTATCTTTTTAAGAATAGCCAGGGGCATTAAGTTAATACTGGACCCCAAATCAATCAAGGATTTCCTAATTTTGTGCTCCCCAAATCAATCAATCCTGGGTCTCTTTCTTTTTGGGGAAGAGTTTTCTGTAACATCATGTTGCAATCCCCCTGTTCTTTAATTGTCTCCTCTTTTAAATTCTTCTTTTTGAGGAACTTTTCCAAAAATTCCTTGTATTCAGGGATCTACTGCAAGGCTTCTGTCATAGGAACTTCTATCCCCAATTTTCTTGAAATTTCTTCAAGGTACCCTGCTTGTATTTTTCTTGTATTCTGCTTTTCAGGGTCCTTGATATTTTTTTCAAAATTTTCTTTTCTCTCTTCTTCTTCTTCTTTCTCAACCTCTTCTTTTTCTTTCTCTCTCAAATTCTCTTTTTCTTCTCTTTTTTCTTTTATTTCTTTTATTTCTTTCTCACCCTCACTCAATTTTTCTTTTTCTTTTTCCTCACCATCTTTTTCTCCCTCTTCTCTTTTTTTACTCTCTTTTTCTTTCCTTTATTTTTCTCTCTCATCCTCCTTGCTAGCTATAACCTTGCATTCTTCTTTGGGGTTAACCTCTTTTTCCTCTCTTTTTTCTTTTATTTCTTTCTCACCCTCACTCAATTTTTCTTTTTCTTTTTAAGGTCGAGTATTAATTTGATGCCCTTATCTATGCTGAAGAAGATTGGTTTTGATGCCCTTATCTATGCTGAAGAAGATTGGTGGTCTTACATTGAAGCCAACAAAGATTTCCTTAATCATGGCGGATGGATCATCAAAGAAACCCTATGGTGTGGTGGAGGATGTTGTGATTCATATTAAAAGTCTTGAATTCTTGGTTGACTTTGTGGTGATAGAGATGAAGGAGGATGATAAGATCTCGGTTATTCTTGGAAGTTCGTTTATGAAGATGGCCAAAGTAATCATTAATGTTTATGATGAGGTAATTATGCTTAAAGACCGAGAAGAAAAGGTGATCTATAATGTCTTTAAAGAGAAGCAAATTCGAGTAAAAAAGAAGAATAGTCACAAAGCTTCAAAGAAGGATGCACCAGTGGCTAGACATAAATCTGCTAAAGCAGTCAATAAAGGTAATAGTTGTGTTTTAATGCAGATGAAGGAAGAAGAGAAAGTTGACAAAGGAGGGACAGTTCACTTTGACTTGAAGGATTCACCATTCAAGCCTGGTACTCTTGTGAGATACAAGAAGAAGTTGTGGGTTATGAAAGGTTTTAAAGAGAATGCAGGATAGAGATTGAAGCTCCATACTCTATGCGAGTCAAGAAGGTGGACAAAAAGCAATTGATGAGTTGGTGTAATGAAGGCAAAGAAGACACCAACATGAAGGATGGAACTTGAGCTTTACTTGATCAAGCTAGTGACGTTAAAAGAGCGCTTGCTGGGAGGCACCCCAATGACTTATGAACATTATTTCTTTATTTTAGGTTATGTAATTTTAGATTTTGTTAAACATTGTTTATTGGGTAGCATCTACTGAGGGATGCTAGGAAAGTTTATGTATCTACTGAAGGGTACAGGAAGGTACACCTATTGGTGGGTATTGGTAAGTTTTGCACTTATTGATAAGTTCTAGAAAGGTTTGGGTGAGGCTCGTGACGTTAAACAAGCGCTACCTGGGAGGCAACCCAGTTGATTGATTTTTGTTGCATGTGAATTTTATTCTAGTTGCATTTAAGGTTTAATTGTTGCATAAGAGAGTAAAGTGAGTGGGAATTGCATGAAAATAAAAATTTGAAAGTTGAAATTGAAGGTTACAGGGTCTAAGACGGCTAAAGCAAAGCAAAAAGGGAAGAGCAAACTCGTGTCCACCGCTGAGCGGTGGCATTGCTGAGGGCTCAATTGATTTTTAAAGTTGGGCCTAGCTTTCTTGGCCCATTGCACGAATTTTATACCTCTTAGGGTTCTCCCAAGTGGCCTCTTTCAGATCCCCAACATCTCTTTCACTTTTAAACACTCTTCTAATTTCTCCCATCACTTCTCCTATCATCCCACCTCTTGAAAACCCATTCTTTATCACTTTTGAACCCATTCCACCATTAAAGTTTGGGGTTTTCTTGAGGGCATTGCATTTGGGCTTCATTCATCATTAACTTACAAGCATTTTGCACACATTCAAGGTCTCTCCACCCAAGTAAGTCTTAAATTTGATTTTCAGGGTTCTTAAAGCATGAAATTGGTGAAACTATGGGTAGAAGCATGAAATTTTGGGGCTTTTGATTTTTATGCATGATTTGTTGAAATTGAACTTGTTTGAATCGATTAAAATGTGTGATTAAGAACTAGAACTGAGAAATTTACGTTTGGGTGGAGAATAGAAGCATATAGGGAGGTCATGGTGAAATTCTCGCCGCCGCCGCTGGGTGGTGGCCTGGCAGATTGTGTTTCTTATTTCTTTGACTGTGTTTGTGACACTGAGGGGTCTTGTTTAGCCCTTAGCTCTGATCAATGATGTGATTGGATGTGAATTGGTGTTTGCTACCGCTTAATGTATTTTGCTTTGGTCTTGTGAATTATGTTTGATTCAGGAATGGCTTCCTCATCAGGAAAGAGGGTTAAGACCTTAGGAAGCAAGAGGAAAGAACCAGATAGGTTTTATTCTGACAGGTTCCTTCAAAAGAGGAATGCGCAACATTATAGAATTGTCCAAGAGAGGCAATTATTGATGGAGAGGAAAGCAAGTTGGATCCCAAACTTTGCTCATCAGTTTGGACAGGAGCTTGAGGGAAGAAACTGAGAGAGATTGGCTACTTACCCTACTCCTGCCAACATAGTAGTGGTAAAGGAATTGTTAACAAATTCCAAAACCACTAGAGAACTCTCACTGCATGGATTATATGAGTTATGTACGTGGAAAAGTCATCAGGTATGATCCTGAAAACATTAACAGGTTTCTGAATGTGGAATGGGAAGGAGAACAGTGCCAGTATGAGTTGAATGTTAAAGAAGGCATTGACTTTAATGATATGGAGAGAGTACTCTGTGTGCCTGGAGGGCACTTTTATAGGAACCCGAGTGGAGCTGCAATTCATATAAAGAGAGTTAATTTGACACCCCTGGCTCAGTACTGGATGGCATTTATGCATGCCAATTTGACACCATGCTCTAATATTTTAGACATCAATATGAAAAGGGCCATGTTCATCTATTGTGTGCTTAAAGGAATGAACATCAACATTGGCCAGGTGATTACAAATGAGATCCAGAGCTGTGTAGTTACCACTAGCAACAAAGCACCCTTGGGACATCTTTCATTGATCCCACAGTTATGCCATGCAGCCGGGTGGACACATCAACTCCACCTTTTAAGCGCCCCAAGGTCAATGATGAGGCCTACTGCAAGCAGTTTTGTGGAGGAGTTGAGGCAGCTCATGCAACACCTCAGAGACGCTCTACGAGGAAAGTTCCACCACCACATGCTCACGGAGATGCACATGATGCTGAGCCTTTTCAGATGAGGGATATGTACATGTCTCTTGTAGAGTCCATATTAGAGTTCATTCACAGGGGACAGGTTGCTACAATTGAGATGATTATGGGCTTGTACGACGATCCTCCTGCACAAAGGTGGACTATGGACAAGTTCAACAACGTAGTGGCTTGGCCAGAGTAGGCGCAGGGCAGTAGATCTGGAGCAGCTGAAGCTCCAACCATGGATGATAATGCCGAGGATGATGATGATGATGATTTTAAGGATTCTGAGGTTGGAGAGGAGGATTCCAACGATAGCATGGGATGAGGAGTATATATAGCATCTACTAATGGATGTTATCTGCAATAGAACAGGGTTTTTCTTATCTTTTGTTTCCTGTTTAGTAGTGTAGGATTTGTTTTTGTTGAGTAGTATAGGATTAATGTACTTGGTCTAAAACTTTTCTGATATGATGGTTTGACTTTTTGATGATTGCATGAGATAAGTTACTTGATGATGCTTGATATTGAATGATGATTGAGATTGCCATATGCTGATATACAGGTGGAGTGTTCACCAACTATGTGAACAGATGCATGATGATATTATGACGCTAAGCAGGGTGTGATTTTGAGATATATGGAATGTTGAGAGATCTTATATGTGAGGTTTTGAGCTCCAGAGTTTTTGATAATGTGATTGTTATCTACTTGAAAACAGTATGATATTGCCCAAGTTTTTATGATTGGTTGAATTGCATGTATGTGTCATATGATCAAGGCCATTTTTGAGTAAACCCTTTCTTAGCCAAAGAAAAAATTTTCGTCCCAATTAAAAAGAACACAATGTGTTCTACCCTTTTGAACCTAAGCCTTAAACAGTATGTGAAACCCTTTTGAAAGTCTTTACCTTAAGTTAAGTTGAGAATTATTGTGTGGTATTGATAAAGGTTCAAGTTTGGGGTTGCTAGGTGATAATGGATTAAAATAACGTTATTTACCATATGATTTTGACACTAAAAGTACCTTTTTTGACTTAGAAACTTGCTTCAACTCATAGGTTTTCAATAAATTGTGTGAATAAGAGAGTTGAGGTTGATTTTGAATGTTTTCTAACAAATGCCCCTTGTTTTAACAGAGATTGAGGTAATAAAGGAAGAAGAGGTGAAAAGCCATGAAGATGGAGCTCAAAAGGGGTCAAAAAGACACCAAGAAGGGAGAAAACCCGACGCCCAGGCGAGCACCAGGCGACAGAAGCGGAAAATTTGTGAGTAGGGGAATGATGTAACCTTGTGAACTCTCATGTGTTTGAATTTGTTCTTAATTCAATATGCTTTATTTCATTATTTGTTAGAGTAATTCATCTTCTTTATTCTTGCTTATACAATAGCATTATTTGTGAATTGCATGAGTGTCGGGAGGTTCCTTTCAATTCAGGTCCTTGTTGAATTATTCCTTAGGGTTATATTGCTCAGGGCTGAGGGTATGAGTCTTAGTCATCTTAACCTCTTGATCTTCATATCTATTTACTGGGAATGCTAGGGATTGCATGAACTGGTAATTAGGGACAGGCTTATTGACCAAGGGATCGGGTTTAAGTGTTTTCGTGAGGGACGTTAACATTAATGAAAAAAGAGGAATTCTTATATACATGAGAGGGAACTTGGTGAAGTCTAACCACAATAGCATAACCATCTCATATACATTAGAGGGATCAGGTGCATCTCTGTGCTCTTTTTCCATTGATCAACTGCAATTTATTTTCATTATTATTTTTGCAACATGAATCCATGATATCTTTTATTTTCAGTCTTAATTAATCCTATTTTCACACAATTGTTCAGCGCTGAGAGTCCTCTGGGATACGATACTTGATCTTACCATTTTGTATTACTTGTGCGACTCGATACACTTGCCGATTTGCCCCAACAAGTTATTGGCGTCGTTGCCAGGGACTCACGGTTTAAGCTATTCTATTTGTGTGAAGCTTGATTAATTTTGGCTTTGTTTTATTTTGTTTTATTTTTCTTTTATTTTTTCTATTTTTATTTTTTTCAAATCCCTAATTTCCATTTTTGTTTTATTTTATTTTATTTTATTTGTACTAATAATATTTTCTAGGATTTTTGTTTTGTTTATGCAGGATTGCGTTAAAACTAGGAGTAAAAATTTTGAACCTCTTCTTGAAGGACTTGAGACTAGCAGAAGGCCAAGGACAAGAAAATAATCTAGAGAGACCCCTCTAGAGATAAACTCAATGGCTTCCCAATCTGGTGAAAGAGAAAGCTAGGCTAGACGCACCTTGGTAGACTACACCTCAGTTGCTGGTCCGCATCACTTTAACAGCATTGCAAGGCCAAAGGTGAATGCTACAAACATGGATATGAAGCCTACTCTAATCCAACTGGTAAAGAGCAACTAATTCAATGGACTGTCTCATGAAAGTCCATATGATCACCTGACAACCTCCGATGAGATCTGCAACACTGTGAGAATAAATAGGGTTCCTGATGAGGCTATCAAACTGAGCGTATTCCCTTCTCTCTCGGAGGTGATGCTAAAGTATGGTTGAAGTCTTATCCTGAGAACAGTTTCACTAAGTGGGACGATGTGGTGGCCCAATTCCTCCATAAATACTTCCCACTAGTAAAAATCAACAAAGGGAAGCAAGAGATCTCTTCTTTCAGACAAGGCTTGGAGGAGACCCTGGGACAGGCATGGGAAAGATACAAGAGCTTGTTGAGAAAGATGCCTACCCATGGTTATGATGAAGGGACTGTGATCCTTCTTTTTCTTGGAGGCCTTAGGTCACAAACCAAATTGATGCTAGATGCCCCAACTGGAGGCAGGATCAAATACAAGACCCCGGATGAGGCCTATAAATTAATTGAAGACATGGCTGCCAGTGACAATGAAACGTTTAGTGAAAGAGGAACTCCATCTCAACCTAAAGGAGTTTTTCAATTGCAGCCTTATGATGCCTTGCTCGCCTAGAATAAAATCATCACTCAACAACTAGAGATCCTTACCAAGTGATACAGCCACAGAAAGAGCATCAGAGCGTGGCATAACTTCAGCAACAACTTTTGAGTTATGTGGTGGTGACCATATTAATGGTCAATGTGCAATGCCCGAGAATCTGAGTGAAGAAGTTAATTACATGGACAATCAAAACCAGTTCCGCTCCAATAATTACAATCAAGGGTGGAAATCTCACCCAAGTAATGGACCAGGACAATTTGGACAAACTGGTGGACAATATTATAAGCCCCCACAACAAAAACAACAGTTGCAACAACAACCATCTTCCTCAGACAAAACTGCACAACTCTAAGAAACTCCCAATCAGTTCATGCAGGCAACCCATTCCAACCAGAAGAACACAGAAGTGGCTATCAAGAACCTGGAAACACAGATGGGCGAGTTGATCCAAACGATCAATCAAATGTAGGAGAAGTCGTACAAAAATTTTGGGGCTAATACTGAGGTTAACCCCAAAGAAGAATGCAAGGTTATAGCTAGCAAGGAGGATGAGAGAGAAAAATAGAGGAAAGAAAAATAGAGTAAAAAAAGAGAAGAGGGAGAAAAAGATGGTGAGGAAAAAGAAAAAGAAAAATTGACTGAGGGTGAGAAAGAAATAAAAGAAAACAGAGAGGAAAAATTGAGTGAGGGTTATTTTATCCAACCTTGGTTGTAATTACCTTGATTGAAATTACCCTAGTGGTATTGAAACTGATTGCCCATGTAATTTGCTTCTTCTTGGGCCTCCTCTGGAAAAGCACATTGACCATTAATATGGTCCCCACCACAACGATCACAGAGTTGCTGTTGTACTTGTGAAACATTCTTTAGCTCGTTAGGCAGTTGAGCAATAGTCCTTGCCAGATTCTCCAATTGTTGAGTTAGAAGCTTATTCTGTGCAAGCAAGGCATCCTTAGTAGGCAATTGAAGAACTCCCCTCTTTTGAGGTGGCACGCTGATGAGTCGTTATTTCTTGACTATATTTGGTTTATTGCACTCAAATAAATCAGGGAATTGTGTTTAATTGCCCGTTATTTCCCCATTTGACCTAATGTGCTTAATTTGGTCGAAAATTCATATTTTCACTAATTTGGATTTTCTGAGCTAATTAATTGCATGTTTAATTGCAGGGAAAATATTGGACACATATTTTGGAGCATTAGGATATGGCATGGACATTCAAGATTTAATATTTAATCATTGCAAATTTAATTAAAATTGTAATCTAGTTGATTAAGAACTTTACTTAAGCTTTTGGTGCATTGGGCCCATGTTGGCAATTTTTATGTTAGGTCCAAACTTTGAGGGACATGTGGCATTAAACCCTAGGGTTTCTAGGAGGTGGACCCCACCATTTTTAGGGTGTTGGACGGTTTTCTAAGACAAAAGGCCGAGACACTCATTCTATGCACACTACACACTTCATTTTGCTTAGGTTTTGAACACTCTCATGGAGAGCCTTTGTGTGCTAGGGTTTTGGCCATTATGAATGAGCAAAGATCAAATTTTCTTCTTCTCTTACTTAAATCTTGGTTGTCTTTGCTTGGTGGTGGTGAAAAACCTTCCCTTTCCCCGTCTTATTTCTTGCTTTTTGGAGTTGGAAGCATGAGTTTGAAGTGTTTCTTCTTGCCTTTTCATGAGGGACTCTTTGGTTGAAGGGAGACCCACTCTCCATTTCGGTTTTCTCATCATTTTGCTGCAGTAATCTCGTTTTTATTTTGAGTTTCTTGGATTGGAGGATGAAAATGGAGTTGTTGTGAAGATTGGCAGTGAAAAAGGCTTAAGTTGGTGCATGGGTATTGTTTTCTTGAGCCATTTTCTTCTAGCATTTTGTTTTTGATGTTGGGAAAAAAATTTTGAGCTGGACTTTGTGCTTAATGATGGTGGCTGGACGGTATTGCATAGGAAGCATAGGGGTTTGGTTTTGTTTTGGTCAAAAAGTTGAAGAAAAGTAAATGGTGAAGTTGGATTTATGAAGGTTGAACTTGGTTTTGTTATGCTTGTGTTAATTTACAATTGAAACTTGGGTTCCTTGTGTGTGTTCTTGGTATTCAGATGTGGAGAGACAATTTGAAGGTTGGTGTTGGTGAGAAAAACGAAAATGGGGTTGTGTAAGGAGGAGAATGCTTCGTTTAATTTTTACCCGATTTGGCCAAGCACATATGGAGCTACTTTTGACCAAGGGAATGTTTCCTATTTAAGCTTTGTCTTAAGCTTGTTTTTGACGTGAATGGCTAAGGGAATGGAGATGTTTGTTGTTTGTTTTCTTTGGGTTTTGCTTACTTGGCACATTGGAAGTAGCATTTGAGGTTGAATCATTTTACCCTTTGGTTTGGAAGCAATTTCTCTTTGTAGCCCTTGCATTGTTCACGTGAATTATGTGCCTTGGTGTGTGGAACCAGAATTTTTGCTTCATGAAAGAAGTGTGGGACGGTTTTAGGTGATGTGGAAGGCATATGTTTGTTGTCTTGAAGTATGGAGCACATGGATAAGAAGTCAACACACCTTGCATGTTCATTTAAGGAAGAAAAGTCAAAATTGAAATTGGATCTTGATGGACTAGGTGCTCACGCCCAAGGGGGTTTTCTCACGCTAATAGCACTTTTAATTTCATTTGGTAGATGAATATTGGTCACATAATTGATAGATGAAAAAACATGTTTAATTATCCCTTTGTTTTGCATTAGTTTGCATGGTAGGATTAGTTGCTTTTGATGTCTTTAATTTAATGTTGCATTTTAATAGTTTTAATTGTGTTTAGATAATTGTTTGTTGAATTGTTGGATTTAGCATTTTATTTTACCTTGATGTTTTCTAACTTACACAGTTGACTTAAATGTCCATTCATTTTAATTTAGTTATTCGTATTGACAAAAACACTTTTCAAAACCCCCCCTTTCGTGTTAGACTTGACTCTGAACCGCAGTTGGTCCTTGAGAGACAACCTAGGTGTCATTCCCTAGCATTATACTGCATTTCTAAATTGCAATCAAATTTGTATGGGCCGTGACGCCCATCAAATTTTGGCGCCGCTGCCGTGGACCAACGGTTCAGTATTGAGTCTTTTGTCTGTGTTTATGTGTCTTCTGACTGTGTTTTGACGTGTTGTGATAGTCTTTATTGTGTTGTGTTGTGTTGTTTTCTATGATTTGGGATTTTTGTGCTATTGATTCATGATTAGAGGGTGTTGTGATTTAGTGCATGACTAGAGGAAATCCTGGATTCATACCACCTTTTGACCCTGAAATTGATAGGACGTTTCATAGGTTAGTTAGGAATTCTAGGAATTTGTCTTTAGAGTCTGTTTTTGAGTCTGTTCCATTAGATACTGTGCATCCAACTGCTGAGTATTCTGTGCATACTGCATCCACTGCATCTGTTGCATCTGCACTTGATTCTGATTCTGATTCTATTGCTTTTCACACTGAGAACAATATGGGACAACCTCCACCTCGTGAGAGGACTTTTAGGGAGATGACTGCACCTGATTTCGATATTGAAAGCTTGTGCATCCAATATCCTGATGAGGACGTTCCATTTGTTCTCAAGATTGGATTGATCCATTTGTTGCCCAAGTTTCATGGTCTTGCAGGTGAGAGTCCACACAAGCATTTGAAGGAATTCCACATTGTTTGTTCCACTATGAAACCTC
Organism: Vigna mungo; assembly: GCA_036885675.1. Classification (NCBI taxonomy): domain Eukaryota; kingdom Viridiplantae; phylum Streptophyta; class Magnoliopsida; order Fabales; family Fabaceae; genus Vigna; species Vigna mungo. Next base: position 21,785,841 of record CP144700.1, on the reverse strand, counting down.
ATGATGTTCCTGAAGAGCACATATTTTTGAAAGCATTTCCTCATTCGTTGGAAGGTGTTGCTAAGGATTGGCTGTACGCTTTGGCACCTAGATCCATCACTAGCTGAGATGATCTGAAGAGGTTGTTCTTGGAGAAATTTTTCCCAGCATCCCGGACCACAACTATCAGGAAAGACATCGTTGGGATTAGGTAGCTTGGTGGAGAGAGCTTGTATGAGTATTGGGAAAGATTCAAGACACTTTGTGCAAGTTGTCCCCACCATCAGATACCTGAACAACTCCTTATCCAGTATTTCTATGAGGGTTTGAACAACATGGATAGGGGTATGCTTGATGCTGCCAGTGGTGGAGCTCTTGGAGACACAATAGTTTAGCGCCAGGAATGATGTCATTGTGGTGAGGGGCGTACATGATGTGGTTGCCCAGTCTTTATCAGCCATTGAAAGCAAGTTGAAAGACAAGATTGAATCTCCTACAAAGTTGTTGACACAGTTGACTACCAACCAAAGATCTGCATCTGTTGCACGACTATGTGCTATTTGTCCTTCCAGTGACCAATATACAGATGCTTGTCCTACTTTGCAGCACTCAGCTGCTTCTGATGCGCCTCAGGCCTATGCTACTAATATATATAACAACAGGCAACCACAATAGCAGAGTCATGACTTGTCCAGCAACAGGTACAACCCAGGGTGGAGGAATCACCCTAATCTTAGATGGAACAATGCACCACAACATTAGCAGCAGGCGCCACAGAATGCTGGAGCACCTAACAGATATGTGCCTCCACCTATGCAACAACACCAGAGGCAACAACAACAACAGCAACCGCAAGAGGCACCTGCCCAACCAGGTGCCTAACCTTCCACTTCTTCCGAGTCTTCATTGGAAGAGTTAGTGAGACAAATGACTATGCAAAACCTGCAGTTTCTGCAGGAGACTAGAGCTTCCATACAGAGTCTCACTAACCAGATGGGTCAGATGGCTACTTAGATGAACCAGACGCAGTCTCAAAATTCTGATAAGTTACCATCCCAGACTGTGCAGAATCCGAAGAATGCGAGTAACATTACCCTCAGATCAGGGAAGCAGGCTGTTGTGCCTTCAGAGCCCGCTTCTACACCTACACCCGTGGGTGGATCTTCTTCTCTAGTCGGTGGTTCTTCTTCAGGTGGATCTTCTCCCTCTTCCACCACCACCGTTGTTGCGCCTTCTCCATTGGTTGACCGACCTATCCCTCTTCCATTCCCTTCATGGGCACTTCCTAGCAAAAAGAATGAAGAGGTGGATAGGGAAATTCTGGAGACCTTCAGGAAAGTAGAGGTGAACATACCTCTACTTGATGCCATTAAACAGATTCCAAGATATGCCAAATTCTTGAAGGAGTTGTGCACACACAAGAGGAAGATGAAGGGCGATGAAAGGATTAGCAAGGGAAGGAATGTATCTGCGCTTATTGGTAAGTCAGTCCCGCACATTCTTAAGAAGAGCAAGGACCCAGGTATATTTTGCATTGCTTGTGTGATTGGAAACAGTAAATTTGAGAATGCCATGCTTGATTTGGTTGCTTCTGTTAATGTCATGCCTTTGTCTATATATTCCTCTTTGTCTCTTGGTCCTTTGCAAACCACGGGTGTCGTCATTCAGTTGGCCAATAGGAGTGTTACCCACCCAACAGGTTTCATAGAGGATGTCTTGGTTAGGGTTGGTGAATTGATTTTTCCTGCAGACTTTTGTGTTTTGGAGATGGATGAGGGATTCTCTCATGGATCCGCTCCCATTATCTTAGGCAGGCCATTTTTGAAAACTGCCCGAACTAAGATTGATGTGTATGCTGGAACTTTGTCTATGGAATTTGCTGATATTGTTGTTCATTTTAATATCCTTGATGCAATGAAATTTCCAGCTGAGGACCATTCTGTGTTTAGGATTGATGCATTGGATGACATTATTGATGAATTTGTTGTTCACGACTTTCATTCTTTGCATGAGAAGAAGCATTCTTTTATATCTTCTTTACATTCATGCATTGAATTTGGGATTGAGACAGGAATTGAGAATAATGTTGAATTGGATGTTGATTTGGATGGGAACTGTGATGTCCAGGGTATTGTTGATGTCCAGGTTATTGATGATATGCAATTTTTTGATGATTTGGATGATATTGATGATGTTGTTGATATACCTGTGATGGATATTGATCTGGATTGTGATGAGATGGGTTCTCTGCCTTTACCTGTTCATTCCTTAGAGTCAGAATGCATTAACCACGTTGCAGGAAGTACACTTGAATCTGACTTGCAAGAACCCACTCTTGAGCTGAAACAGCTCCCAAAAAACCTCAACTACGTGTACTTGGAGGACGATGAGAGGAAACCGGTCATAATTTCCACCTCCCTTGATTCTGTGAAGGAGGAGAGGTTGCTTGGAGTGTTGAGGGCGCATAAGAAAGCCATAAGTTGGAGTTTGGCTGACATACCTGGTATTAGCCCATCCACATGGATGCATAGAATTCTTTTGGAAGATGGGGCAAAGCCAGTGAGACAGCCACAAAGAAGGCAAAACCCGTTGTCGCAACCGGAAAATCGCGACGGAACGACGATCCCCAAAAAGAAACCGTTTTGAAAAAAAAGAAATTTTTGGAGTCGCCACCATAGTTTATTCTGGAAAACTATGGAAAAAACCATAAAAGATAAGGCAAAGGTCTATAAAACCAGACTCAAGGTCCGGGAGTCGGTTACGTGTAGGGAAGGTATTAGCACCCTACACGCCTGCCCGAAGGCAGTACCTTTAATTAAAAACACGAATTTGATGTGGTTTTGAAAAATGTTTAATTTCCCCTAAAAAATAAAATTTTTACTCTAAAGAAAACAAAATATATTTTTTGTGTTTTTGTGCCCGACAAGGCCTGGCCTTGCTCCTACGTATTCTCAGTAAGACTGAGAAATCAGGGTTACGTAGTTGTTAGAAAACCGTTTGGAAAAATTGTTGGAGAATTTGTTTGGAAAATTATTTGAAATTTTTTTTGATTTTTTTTGGAAAGTGAACCTGACAAGGACTGGCCTTGCTCCTACGTATCTCCACTCTTGTTGGAGAATCAAGGATCACGTAGTTCTGGAAATTGTTTGAAAAGTTTGGAAACTTGGGTGTTTTTTGGTTTTTTGTGTTTGAAGAAAACGGTTTTCAGCACAAGGCTGACAGAATGGTTGCACTTGTACTTAAACCCTTTAGAATCATTTATGATGATTTTTTTTTAAAGGAGGAAGAAAAAGGTTTTTTAACACAAGGCAGACAGAATTGTCGCACTTGTGCTTAAACCCTTTAAAACAATTTATGATTTTTTAAAGAGGAAGAAAAAGGTTTTTACCACAAGACAGACAGAATGGTCGCACTTGTGCTTAAACCCTTTAAAACAATTTATTTATTTATTTATTTTATTTTTTTTTTAAAGAGGAAGAAAAGGTTTTTAGCACAAGGCAGACAGAATGGTCGCACTTGTACTTAAACTCTTTAAAACAATTTATGATTTTTTAAAGAGGAAGAAAAAGGTTTTTAGCACAAGGCAGACAGAATGGTCGCACGTGTGCGATTAACTTTTTTAAAAAATATTTTTGTTGTTTTTGATATTTATTTAAAAGTAGGTAAATAATCAAATAAAAAGTAGAAAAAAATGAAATAAAATAAATAGGTAAATAATAAAAGTGAAAGGTAAAAATAAAATAAACTAAAAAGATAAATAAGTAAAATAAAATGAACAAAATAACTAGATTGGGTCAAAGCCCAAGTAAAAAAACAACAAACAAAAAAGAAAACAAAAAAAAAACAAAAGGGGTGTGAAGATGAAACATGGGGCTGCAAAAGGAATCTTTTGATTGGTTGCCACAATGGGTTTGAGCCTAAAGAAAAGGGGCTGCGAACTAGCAAAAAAGGAGGGTGTGAATCAAATTCGTTTCTAGGAGCAGATTGGACCTCAGCCCAATAGGAAAGGGTGCGGCTTATTAAAAATCGGGGGTGCAGAAAGGATTGTTTTTATTTTTTTATTGAGAAATGGACCCAACAACCCCAGCCCAACTCTCTCCTGACCTAAAAACTTTCTAGGGGTTCAGCCTTCTCCCCTTCATTCCCATCATTCCACACTCACACACTTGCTGAGACTCAAAAGACACTGAGCTTTGCCTCTCCCACAAGGACGCGCCACCACCCATACCAGAAACGGCCCCCGCGCCACCATCTTCTCTAGTCTCATTGTCGCCGGCGACGGCAGGTGCCACCAGAATCATGGCTGGCCACGACATCGCCTCCCCTTTTCCCTCTCTCTCACGCACCAGCCTAGGGTTGGGGACTCGCACACCACCGCAACCATCCGACGGCCACCGCTCCCATCCGGCCAGCATGGGCGTCGACGACGGCCACACACCATCGGAACCATGGCCGGCCACGGTGTCAGGTTCTTTTCCCAAGCTTCTCTGCGTGACGCCCCTGTTGTCGCTGCCGCTCGTCGCCAGGGTTTTCGCTGGCGTCTACACATCGTCACCAGAGCAATGTACGGCGTCTCCATCCAGCCAGCGCAATCAATTGCCGTCATCGCCCCCAACTTCATCGTTTTCAAGATCATAGCTTCCCAACTAAACATGTTGTTTCCATTATCTCAACCTTCATCCTCTACTCGATCATTCAGCGAGATAGAGTTGGTGGCACTAATTCTAGAGTTTCTGATTTTGTGTGCATGTTTCCCGACTTTATCGGTGATTGGGGGTGAACAGGGGTTGAAAGCTGCGAGAATGGCTCAGTTTGGTGATGGTATAAGTCAGAATTGATGACGGCGACCCGGTGGATGTTAGGAATTGAAAGAACTTTAGTGAAGGTTACTGGAGTTAGAACTGGATTGGTTAAATGTATTTGGTTTTGCGTTTTGTGTTGTTTCCTTTCTGGGTGCAGATTGAAGAGTCTATGGAGTTGATATCGAGGGGTGAGGAAAATGGAAGACAAAAATTTCTCTGTTTTTTCTTTTGCTTGATGTTTCCGTGATGGAGGAAGTTGAAGTTTATGACAGGGGAATGGTTCTTCTTCTGTTTTGGTTGTTGGGATGATTGGAGTCAAAACTGGTTGTGAATTTCGTTAATAGTGGCTGAGTCCTTGAAGGAGATGATATTGAATGGAGGATGCAGGGAAGAAAGAAACAGAGGTGTAACGGGAAGGATGGCATTGGGGAGGGCGAAGAGGAAGAGGAGTAAAGCATGGAGAGGGGGAACTCGTGCATGGAGGTCATACGAAAACAAAAAGGAATCATGGGATAGGTCGAACATGTCTTAGAGATGAATGATGCAACGTGTTTATGGATTAAACGATAACGGGAAAGGCACACATTCAGACCATAATATCATACTCAAACGGGACGAAAGACAACCGTAAAACCACATACACTGTAATCATGACTATTCAAGTGAGGGTGTGAACAAGGAGTGAGCACAGGGCACTTACCTTTTGGAGCTATTTCTGGCGGTCTCCTTCTCGTTCCTCTGGTGATCCTCCTTCTTTTTTCTGCAAGTGGGATTATATTCCTTTGCCGTCAATTCTCTTACGGGTGTGCAAGAAAGCTAGGTTGAGAGTGAGCAACAAAAGTGGATGGCATGAAGGTGAACCCAGTTCCAAGAAAAAGAGATTCTCCCTTCCATTTGTTATGTTTTCTTCTGCTAATTCCGTACAACAATCCATCCGACAATTCGGACCACGTTGCCAAAACCAAAATCGCGTCTCTGCTGCCGGTCCTCCCCGCGTCGTCCTTTCAGCAACAAACCCCCTTTTTCATTTTTTCTTTTCTTTAATTTCTTACTTCACTAAAGACAAAAACATTTTAAACCCCTTTTTTTCTTTTCTTCTTCTTTTTTTTCAAAAAAGAAATTATATTAAATATATTAAAACAAGAAAAAAAAATAAAAAAAATAAAAAAATAAAAAGGTAAAACTAAAAAACAAAAATTATAAATTATAAAGGGAAAAGCAAAATAAAATAAAATAAAAAATAAAAGAATAAAATGAGATAAATAGACTAAAAATAAAAAAATAAAAAGACAAATAAAATAAAAAAGAATAAGAATAAAAATAAAACTAGAAACGAAAATGAAAATAAGTAAATAAAAAAATCATAAGACAATAAAGTACGATAAAAAAATAAAAAAATAAATAAATAAAATAAAAAATAAAAAAAAATTCGGACGAAATTTGGTATTGACAGCTGCCCCTCTTTACTTAGATTTTACTAGATAATATGACAAGGTGATGTTTTCATATTATATAGTGAAAGATAAGTAAAGATAGAAATACTAATTTCGTCTGGATTTCTACAGAGGCGAAATGAAGGAAGATGAATACGAAACAAGATTAACCAAATCCATGGAATAGGGGGGATTGCAGTAAAGAAAGCGACCATTGCCAAGCAAAGGGCCGATACCGCAAAAGAAAACCAAAATTAGACCATTGCCAAGTAGAGGGTCGATAACACAAGACAACAACCTGGATTTGACCGTTGCCAAGCAGAGGGTCGATATCGCAGCAGAAAACTAAAAATTGACCATTGCCAAGCAGAGGGTCGATAACGCAGAAGAAAACTAAAAATTGACTATTGCCAAGCAGAGGGTCGAAAACATAAAACAACAACCTGGATTAGATCGTTGCCAAGCAAAGGGCCAAAATCGCAGAAGAAAACTAAAAAATGACCATTGCCAAGCAGAGGGTCGATATCGTAGAAGAAAACTAAAAAATGACCATTGCCAAGCAGAGGGTCGATAACGCAGAAGAAAACTAAAAAATGACCATTGCCAAGCAGAGGGTCGATATCATAAAACAACAACCTGGATTTGACCGTTGCCAAGCAGAGGGCCAAAACCGCAGAAGAAAACTAAAAAATGACCATTGCCAAGCAGAGGGTCGATAACGCAGAGGAAAACTAAAAAATGACCATTGTCAAGCAGAGGGTCGATAACGCAGAAGAAAACTAAAAATGACCAACGCCAAGCAGAAGGTCGATATCACAAAAGCAAACTAAAAGGGCCAGATAAACTGGACTTCAAAAAGCTAGACCAGAGTTGTGCTTGAGAGGAATGAGGTGTACAAACCTCGTGGAGGGTGTACCAACCCTATGGATGAATGATACGAGGTGAACATTAGGTTCAACGATTGTTGTACAAAGGGGTGCTATTGTGGAAGAAAAACTTGGATTCAAATTTTTGAAGAAACATTGGTAAATCATGAGCAAAACGTTGATATGCATGATATAATGTCATGAGGGTGCATGAATGCACAAACACATGAGACATTTGTTTCATTCTTCTCTTTTTTTTTCATTTCATTTTTTTTCATTCATTTTTCGTTTTTTTTTTTGAAAATTCCATGTTTGAAATTTGTTGTCAATATTGTCGCCGAACTCAATGTACGTCCAAAATGCAATTCTTGAAAATAATGTAATGAGTCTTTTGAAAAGGAAAAGAGCGTAACCAGTGTTCAAATTCCCTTTAACGCTTTTTTGCAAACCAAACTAGCTTGAACCCCAGAAGGTGTAGAAAATGGGTACAAAAGGTAGATGGCTGAATGATTATCTGTGGGCAACATTAGCATTTGAAGTTTCCTCACTTGGGGAGGTCTTGTTAATATCTAAACATGCATGGCTCGCAAGGATTGCCCCAATTTTGTTGCACATGTGATTTGAAGAGGTGGAAAGGTTTGGGTAGGAAGGATTGCCCCAGTTTAGTTGCGCATGGTAAATGTTATTTGGAGAGGTGGAAAGGTTTGGGTAGGAAGGGTTGCCCTAGTTTAGCGCATGGTAAATGTTATTTGGAGAGGTGGAAAGGTTTGGGTAGGAAGGATTGCCCCAGTTTAGCGATTCTCGTTTGACGGGGAGACTTCTCATTTTTTTGTCTTTTCAATGTTTTTTTTTCAAGTGATTCTGTCATTTGTCACATCATTTTGTTCCGGAGTTAAGTTCATGAGAGAGATCAAGACAAACATTCTTCAGTCGGCGTGGACTTTAATGAGCTGTATCGTGGCTGAAAGACAAAGGGTTATGAAAGAAACGGATAATGAAGGCCCGAATAAGTGTTTGAAGGATAAATTAGTTTAACAAGAATCATCTGCAAGGTGTCGAGTCAACAGGTCTCCATGGATTTGAAAATTCGAGCACCCTTTTCATTTTTCATTGTTTGTTTTTTCTCTTTTTTCATTTTTTTTTCTTTCCATTTACTTTATTCGATTCAGTGCCCCTATTGTGGCCCTTTATGATACTTTTTCTTTTTCATTTCTGTTTTTTTTTTCATAAATTTTCTCCTTGATATTGCATGCCCTTGATGTACCCTTTTTGGTTGACATCGATATCCCAATGATTCTTGTCCAGGGAGATGAACATAATTATGACTTTTGGCTCAAAGAGGGTGCAATTGGAATTTTTTCATTTGGGTGAAAGAAACAAAATGGCCACACGTCACTCTGAAGTTTGCTTGTCTTACTTTCCCCGACCTTAAACCTGAAACAAAACTCTGTAGCGATTGACACATCGAATCTACTTTCTTTTTCTTCTTGCTTTTTTTCTTTTTTCTTTTTTTTTTCTTTTTATATATTTTTTATATCTCCCCGATCAACCGATCATTGGGCACACGAATCATGATGAAAACTGCCCCAGTATTTGCATACGCTGCAATCCTTTGTCTTGAGGGGAAATGAAAAGGTTATGGGTTTAAGTAGTATGAATGCAAATGCTTTTTTTCTTTTTTCAGGAAAAGAACACCGGTTACCCCCAAAACCTTGAATCAGGAAAGGGCTCAACACCGGTATTTTTCAAAACCCCCTTTTTTTTTGCTTTTGCTTTTGCTTTTTGAAAGTACCATACCCTTGACGACTTTATTGACAAAAAAATCAACATGTGTCTTTTCTTTTTCGTTTTTTTATTTTTTTTGGGTCGTTTTTCATGACATCCTCCAGGACCGAGCCAGCCGACCGAACATACCCGTGATGCTTTTATTGACATTCGTTCAATTATTTTCATTTTCATTTTCCTTTTATTCCTAACAGCTCAGCGCGACATGCAATATTTCGAAAGTAAGCGAACAAAATTATGAATGAGACCATGCAGTATTTATTGAACGAAATAACACAGATTACAACAAGCTTTAAAGACAATGTATATATTCCTTAATAGCATCCCTTATCACGGAATCATCATGCATCAAGCTTTTTGACCGCATCAGAATTAACCGTAGACGATAACCCCTCTCCATTCATCCCTTTGAGAATTAGTGCCCCACCAAAGAATGCTTTTGTTCACCATGGGCGGCCCTTCGTAGTTTGGAGTCCATTTGCTTATAATCTTTTTGAATGGGCAAAATCTTTTCTAATACCGGCTCGCCCTCACGAAACTCCCTTGGATGCTCCTTTTTATCGAATGTCTTCTTCATTCTTCATTGGTACAATTGTTCATGGCACGCAACTGTTGACCTTTTTTCCTCAACGAGACTGGGCTGGTCGAATTAGGCTTGAACCTACTCAGTTTCCTCTAACTGGGTTTCCATTAACATCCCATCTTCCTAGTGGGGTTTTATCTCTTTAGACCCTTGTTCCGCTAATCTCAAAGTTCTAGAGAGGGTTTGAATCATCTTCATAATCATCTTCCGCATTATTGATAGGGTGCTCAACATTAGGAATATCAACATTGTTATTTTCAAAACATTCATTGTCATATCTGCATTATTTAAATTTGTGAAAAAGGAATAAATAAACAAGAGAAAAGATGAGGGATGCCAAATGACGATAAATCACAAACAAACACGATTTGATTATCACGCTGAGCATAAAAACTAAAAACTTCAACCCCTAAGTTTTGAATCCTACAGCCCCGGGGAAAGCTATAGGATTAATTAAAACTATTACATGTTATTCAAAAGCATCACAGGTAAATTCAAAATCTCCTAATCGTTGAGTTGCGCATCTGGGGAGTAGGCCCACACGAAGCTTGAGCCTTCAGATCCATCTTCATCCTTCATTTTCGATGGCGTTTGTCGAGGTGCCCCCATGTCCGGACAGTGGATTAGCCTTAATGTTAGGTTTATCTTCTTGAAACTTAAGCCACCCAGAATCGATCAGACTCTGCACCTTATGTTTGAAAGCCAAACACCTCTCAGTGGAGTGACCAACGCCTCCCCCATGATAACTACACTTGGCATCTACATCATAACCCTTGGGGTATGGAGGCTGCATAGGCTTCATCGGACAAATGGCAACCAGACCTTTTTCGACCAGGTTAGGTAACAACTCTGTGTAGGTCATGGGGATCGGGGTGAAACTAACAGATTGATTCCTTCTGGGGTTGTTGTTTGGACCCACATTCACATTTGGACCCGCGTTCGCCCCAGCCCTCCAAGTATTAGTTGGGATGTACTGTGGTTGATAATACCCTTGTTGGGGTTGAGGCCTGATTTGATGGGAAAATGCCGCGTTAACTGCATATGGAGGTTGGCCCACATATGGTTGATAGTTATAAGTGGGAGTTTGACCTCTCCACCCAGGCACTGTCGATGCTACATACACATCCCCTTCCTTCTTCTTTCCCGGATTAAAACTGGGTAGTTTGGAGCTTGCATCCGCGGATGGGCTACGCGCAATTTTTCCATTCTTCAACCCGATTTCTATCCTCTCGCCAATGATGATGATGTCAGCAAAATTGACAGATACATTCCCAACCATATGCTCATAAAATGGTGGCTGGAGTGTGTTTACGAACATCGACACCATCTCTTTATCGAACAGCGGTGGCTCAACTTGCGCAGCCAACTCCCTCCATCGCTGGGCATACTCTTTGAAGGTTTAATTATCCTTCTTCGTCATATTCTGCAGCTGCAGACGGTCCGGAGCAACATGAGTGTTGTATACATATTGTTTCAGGAAGGCGTCAGCTAGATCGCCCAGCAACGAATTCGAGATGGCTCCAGGTGGGTATACCAGTTCAACGCTACCCCAGCCAAACTTTCTTGGAAAACATGGATGAGTAGTGGCTCATCATGAGCATACACAACCATCTTTCTGCAGTACATAGTCACATGGCTTTTTGGGCAAGTATTACCCTTATACTTTTCAAACTCCGGCGCCTTGAACTTAGGTGGTATCTTCACCCATGGAACCAAACTCAATCTGGCAACATCCCCAAATCCATAACTTTCAACCCCCTCAACAGCTCTCATTCTCGCCTCCAAACTTTCTAGCCTACCCTTGGCTTCATCGACATTACTAATCACCCCATGCAACGCAGTGTGTGGTGTGGCCTTGGTTGAAGAGTCCTCTCTAGTGACCATATTTGGTATTACAGTTACACGCGTTCCTTCAACTGTGGTCTTCTCATTCATTGCTATACTCGCCATGGGAGCTGACACTAAGACAGGTCCCTGAGTGCCGATTGGCGGTACGTTAACAGTTATGGGAAAAAAGAATGCGGCGTGCTCAGCTTCTGAGTACTCTCCTACAGGAGGAGTGTAACCTGGGGGTAATCCATACAATGGGAAAGGTACCGATTGGCTCACGGCGTTGAACATCGGGGGAATAAAGTGAGCATTCCCCTCAACCTATGTAGACGAAGACTCTTCAGTAGTCTTCAAGGATTCGAGGGCTGCCAAGATCTGGCCGATCTGGTCTTTCAGCTGGCTGACCTCAGCTCTGAGGGATTCATGCGACTCCTCCCAATTTTCCATGGCTCTTGAGTTTGCCCGCGTCCTGTAAGGATGTCGTGGAAATTTGGCCGCTGTTTCTCTCTTATGTGCTGTTTTATTATTTTGATTAATTAGACGAAATATGATAAACTAAAGAAAACATGATGCATGCATGCTAGTGATAGGTGGAAATCACAAGATCACGATGACATCACTGATGAAAATTAACACAAGCCGATACCAAACAAACATCCCACATCTTTTATTTAAGAAAACCTTAGTTCAATACATTGCTTAAATCAACACGGTAGAATTGGGATGTCGTGTAGCATCCGATCTCACATCAACTTCCATCAGGTATGACATCGAGCAGATAAACCTGGCATTGCCCCCCTAAAACCGGCATGTAACTGAATGACGAATGAAAATGCAACATGATGCATGTGTAATATGCAAAAACATTTTCAAAAAGAACAGACAGGGTGAGGGTTACAGGAATACACAGTTCTCCCTTTGTGCCTTAATAAAGGTTCAACGCTTCAGATTAAGGGTCAAGTATATGCAATCACACAAGGGTGGTTCCCTGAACCTAAAGGTCAAAAGTCACTAGAGTTATGGCCCCCTCCACAGCACCTCCACAACAGTCGAGTAATCAACTAGGTGTGAAAATACAAATGAAGGGAACAAACTCTAGCTTGGGTTCTCACGATAGCCAAACAGGCAGTATGGCCCAAGTGGCACCGCTACACAACCCCTTTATTTCTAAGCTACACTCAGACCCGGGTATAGGGCCCCACTCATGATATGCATAAAGTGTGTGTGTGTGAAGGGAGAATGCAATGCATATCACAAACCCTCACCTGCAAAACAACCAGAAGATTCCCAGGCAGATATAGCATGTTTTCTAGCCTAGGGTTCAATATCCAACAATTATTGCAATTATTTCAGACATCAAACATAAACAAAGAAAAGGGGAAAAAATGCAAAGTAAAAACCACATTGAAATCGCGTATCTAATTAAATGGCTTGACTCTCTAGCATCCCCAATGGAGTCGCCATCTGTCGCAACCGGAAAATCGCGACGAAACGACGATCCCCAAAAAGCAACCGTTTTGAAAAAAAAGAAATTTTTGGAGTCGCCACCATAGTTTATTCTGGAAAACTATGGAAAAAACCATAAAAGATAAGGCAAAGGTCTACAAAACCAGACTCAAGGTCCGGGAGTCGGTTACGTGTAGGGAAGGTATTAGAACCCTACACGCCTGCCCGAAGGCAGTACCTTTAATTAAAAACACGAATTTGATGTGGTTTTGAAAAATGTTTAATTTCCCCTAAAAAATAAAATTTTTACTCTAAAGAAAACAAAATATATTTTTTGTGTTTTTGTGCCCGACAAGGCCTGGCCTTGCTCCTACGTATTCTCAGTAAGACTGAGAAATCAGGGTTACGTAGTTGTTAGAAAACCGTTTGGAAAAATTGTTGGAGAATTTGTTTGGAAAATTATTTGAAATTTTTTTTGATTTTTTTTGGAAAGTGAACCTGACAAGGACTGGCCTTTCTCCTACGTATCTCCACTCTTGTTGGAGAATCAAGGATCACGTAGTTCTGGAAATTGTTTGAAAAGTTTGGAAACTTGGGTGTTTTTTGGTTTTTTGTGTTTGAAGAAAAAGGTTTTCAGCACAAGGCTGACAGAATGGTTGCACTTGTACTTAAACCCTTTAGAATCATTTATGATGATTTTTTTTTTAAAGGAGGAAGAAAAAGGTTTTTTAACACAAGGCAGATAGAATGGTCGCACGTGTGCGATTAACCTTTTTTAAAAAATATTTTTGTTGTTTTTGATATTTATTTAAAAGTAGGTAAATAACCAAATAAAAAGTAGAAAAAAATGAAATAAAATAAATAGGTAAATAATAAAAGTGAAATGTAAAAATAAAATAAACTAAAAAGATAAATAAGTAAAATAAAATGAACAAAATAACTAGATTGGGTCAAAGCCCAAGTAAAAAAACAACAAACAAAAAAGAAAACAAAAAAAACAAAAGGGGTGTGAAGATGAAACATGGGGCTGCAAAAGGAATCTTTTGATTGGTTGCCAGAATGGGTTTGAGCCTAAAGAAAAGGGGCTGCGAACTAGCAAAAAAGGGGGGTGTGAATCAAATTCGCTTCTAGGAGTAGATTGGACCTCAGCCCAATAGGAAAGGGTGCGGCTTATTAAAAATCGGGGGTGCAGAAAGGATTGTTTTTATTTTTTTATTGAGAAATGGACCCAACAACCCAAGCCCAACTCTCTCCTGACCTAAAAACTTTCTAGGGGTTCAGCCTTCTCCGCTTCATTCCCATCATTCCACACTCACACACTTGCTGAGACTCAAAAGACACTGAGCTTTGCCTCTCCCACAAGGACGCGCCACCACCCATACCAGAAACGGCCCCCGCGCCACCATCTTCTCCAGTCTCGTTGTCGCCGGCGACGGCAGGTGCCACCGGAATCATGGCCGGCCACGACATCGCCTCCCCTTTTCCCTCTCTCTCTCACGCACCAGCCTAGGGTTGGGGACTCGCACACCACCGCATCCATCCGACAGCCACCGCTCCCATCCGTCCAGCATGGGCATCGCCGACGGCCACACACCATCGGAACCATGGCCGGCCACGGTGTCAGGTTCTTTTCCCAAGCTTCTCTGCGTGACGCCCCTGTTGCCGCTGCCGCTCGTCGCCAGGGTTTTCGCTGGCTTCTACACATCGTCACCGGAGCAATGTACGGCGTCTCCATCCAGCCAACGCAATCAATTGCCGTCATCGCCCCCAACTTCATCGTTTTCAAGATCATAGCTTCCCAACCAAACATGTTGTTTCCATTATCTCATCCTTCATCCTCTACTCGATCAATCAGCGAGATAGAGTTGGTGGCACTAATTCTGGAGTTTCTGATTTTGTGTGCATGTTTCCCGACTTTATCGGTGATTGGGGGTTAACAGGGGTTGAAAGCTGCGAGAATGGCTCAGTTTGGTGATGGTATAAGTCAGAATTGATGACGGCGACCCGGTGGATGTTAGGAATTGAAAGAACTTTAGTGAAGGTTACTGGAGTTAGAACTGGATTGGTTAAATGTATTTGGTTTTGCGTTTTATGTTGTTTCCTTTTTGGGTGCAGATTGAAGAGTCTATGGAGTTGATATCGAGGGGTGAGGAAAATGGAAGACGAAAATTTCTCTGTTTTTTCTTTTGCTTGATGTTTCCGTGATGGAGGAAGTTGAAGTTTATGACAGGGGAATAGTTCTTCTTATGTTTTGGTTGTTGGGATGATTGGAGTCAAAGCTGGTTGTGAATTTCATTGATAGTGGCTGAGTCCTTGAAGGAGATGATATTGAATGGAGGATGCAGGGAAGAAAGAAACAGAGGTGTAACGGGAAGGATGGCATTGGGGAGGGCGAAGAGGAAGAGGAGTAAAGCATGGAGAGGGGAAACTCGTGCATGGAGGTCATACGAAAACGAAAAGGAATCATGGGATAGGTCGAACATGTCTCAGAGATGAATGATGCAACGTGTTTATGGATTAAACGATAACGGGAAAGGCACACATTCAGACCATAATATCATACTCAAACGGGACGAAAGACAACCGTAAAACCACATACACTGTAATCATGACTATTCAAGTGAGGGTGTGAACAAGGAGTGAGCACAGGGCACTTACCTTTTGGAGCTATTTCTGGCGGTCTCCATCTCGTTCCTCTGGTGATCCTCCTTCTTTTTCTGCAAGTGGGATTATATTCCTTTGCCGTCAATTCTCTTACGGGTGTGCAAGAAAGCTAGGTTGAGAGTGAGCAACAAAAGTGGATGGCATGAAGGTGAACCCAGTTCCAAGAAAAATAGATTCTCTCTTCCATTTGTTATGTTTTCTTCTGCTAATTCCGTACAACAATCCATCCGACAATTCGGACCACGTTGCCAAAACCAAAATCGCGTCTCTGCTGCCGGTCCTCCCCGCGTCGTCCTTTCACCAACAAACCCCCTTTTTCATTTTTTTCTTTTTTTTAATTTATTACTTCACTAAAGACAAAAACATTTTAAACCCCTTTTTTTCTTTTCTTCTTCTTTTTTTTCAAAAAGAAATTATATTAAATATATTAAAACAAGAAAATAAAAAGGTAAAACTAAAAAACAAAAATTAAAAATTAAAAAATTAAAAATTATAAAGGGAAAAGCAAAATAAAATAAAATAAAAGAATAAAAGAATAAAATGAGATAAATAGAATAAAAATAAAAAAAATTAAAAGACAAATAAAATAATAATGAATAAGAATAAAAATAAAACTAGAAACGAAAATGAAAATAAGTAAATAAAAAAATCATAAGACAATAAACTACAATAAAATAAATAAATAAATAAATAAATAAATAAAATAAAAATTAAAAAAAAATCCGGACGAAATTTGGTATTGACACCCGTGATCATGGACGTCATCAAGAAGGAGGTGACCACGCTTTTGCAAGCTGGGATCATCTACCCTATTTCAGACAGTCAGTGGGTGAGCCCCATCCATGTTGTGCCCAAGAAGACTGGCCTCACGGTTGTGAAAAATGAGAGGGATGAGTTGATTCCCACAAGAGTGCAGAACAGTTGGAGAGTCTGCATTATTATAGGAGGCTCAATCAAGCAACCAGGAAAGATCACTTCCCCCTGCCATTCATTGATCAGATGCTGGAGCGCCTGACAGGTAAATCTCATTATTGCTTTCTTGATGGCTTTTCTGGTTATTTCCAAATCAATATTGCTCCTGAGGACCAACAGAAAACCACATTCACCTACCCCTTTGGCACTTTTGCCTATAGGAGGATGCCCTTTGGCCTATGCAACGTCCCTGGTACCTTCCAGTGGTGCATGCTTAACATTTTTAGCGACTTTCTTGAGAGTTGCATAGAGGTGTTTATGGATGATTTTACTGTGTATGGATCCTCTTTTGATGCATGTTTAGACAGCTTGGAAAACGTTTTGAAAAGATGCATAGAAACAAACCTTGTTCTCAATTTTGAGAAATGTCACTTCATGGTTGAACAAGATTTGGTTCTAGGGCACATCATTTCTGAAAAGGGAATAGAGGTAGATCCTGCTAAGATATCTGTGATTTCGTAGTTGCCTTACCCCTCTTGCGTGCGAGAGGTTAGATCTTTTCTAGGACATGCAGGTTTCTACAGGCGCTTCATCAAGGATTTCAGCAAGAAGGCGCTTCCCTTTTCTAGACTACTGCAGAAGGACATCGACTTTGAGTTTGATGATAGGTGCAAGCAGGCGTTTGATTGCCTAAAGGAAGCTTTGACCACCACTCCGATCATTCAGGCACCAGATTGGACAGCCCCATTTGAGCTCATGTGTGACGCATCCAATCATGCCTTGGGAGCTATCCTGACACAGAAGATTGGCAAGCTGCCTAAAGTGATCTACTAGGCCTCACGCACTTTGGATGCTGCCCAAGCAAACTACACTACGACTGAGAAGGAGTTGCTAGCAATTGTTCTTGCCCTTGATAAATTTATGTCGTATTTGCTTGAATCTCCTGTTATTGTGTATACTGACCATGCAGCTCTGAAGTTTTTGTTGAAAAAGGCTGAGTCAAAGCCTAGATTGATCAGGTGGATGCTACTACTCCAGGAGTTTGACTTGCAGATTAAAGACCGGAGTGGAGCACAAAATTTGGTTGCAGACCACCTCAGCAGAATTGAGAGAGATGAGAATGCAGATGATGTGTTGCCTATCCAGGATGACTTTCCTGATGAGAGTTTGTTGATGATTTCTTCTTCTCACCCTACTCCTTGGTTTGCACACATTGTGAATTATTTGGTTGCTTCTGTTTTTCCTCCCTTAGCATCACGTGCTCAGATTGCCAAAATTAAGAGTGATGCTAAGTATTATGTTTGGGATGACCCATATCTATGGAAGTTGTGCAGTGACTAGCTTACTAGGAGGTGCATTCCGGACCATGAGATTGACTCGGTCCTCCAGTTTTGTCATGCCTCCTCACCTGGTGGTCATTTGGGGATTCAAAGAACAACTCGCAGGGTGCTTGATTGCGGTTTCTACAGGCCTTCCATCTTCAAGGATGCGGAGAGGACTTGTAGCACCTGTGAGCCGTGTCAGAGAGCAGGCAGACCTATTTCATAGAGACAGGAGATGCCTCAACAGCCTATGTTGTTCTGTGAGGTGTTTGATGTCTGGGGTATATATTTCATGGGTTCTTTTCCTATTTCTTTTGGTTTCTTTTATATTCTCCTTGCTGTGGATTATGTTTCAAAATGGGTGGAAGCTAGAGCCACCAGGACTAATGATGCTCGGGTTGTTGTAGATTTTGTTAGATCTCACCTCTTTTGCAGGTTTGGAGTGCCTAGAGCGATTGTTAGTGATCAGGGAACCCATTTTTGCAACAGATCCATGCAAGCCTTGCTCAATAAGTATGGGGTGACGCACAAAGTTTCTACACCTTACCACCCCCAAACAAATGGGCAGGCTGAGATCTCCAACAGGGAGATTAAGAGGATTTTGGAGAAGTTTGTCCAGCCCAACAGAAAGGATTGGAGCAATAGGTTGGATGATGCTCTTTGGGCTCACAGGACTGCCTACAAAGCACCCATTGGGATGTCTCCCTATCGGGTTGTCTTTGGAAAGGCATGTCATTTACCTGTTGAGATTGAGCATCGGGCATATTGGGCTGTGAAGATTTGCAACTTCTCCATTAACCAAGCTGGAGAGGAAAGGAAGTTGCAACTGAATGAATTGGATGAGATCCGATTTGAGGCCTATGAGAATTCGAAGTTCTACAAAGAAAGGACCAAGAGGTTCCATGATAGTTCCATTATTAGAAAGGACTTCGAGGTTGGCCAGCAGGTTTTGTTGTATAACTCTAGGCTCGGCCTCATGGGTGGTAAGTTGAGATCAAAGTGGACTGGACCTTTCGTTGTGACTAATGTTTATCCTTATGGTGCAGTAGAGATACAGGATCCATCTGCAACTACAAGCTTCAAGGTGAATGGGCATAGACTGAAGCCTTTCCTCAGCAATCCTTCTTTGTTGGATGCAGTGGTGGAGGAGATGTCTTTGCTCCACCCCACCTACCCTCTCATCTGACTCAGGGAGCTTCTTTTCTCCTTCCCTCCTCACTTTTATTGCACTTTGTCTATATCTACTGAATGTTCTGATTGTTGATCTGTTGATTGTGACACACTGAGGACATTGTGTAGTTTAAGTGTGGTCTATTAGGGGAGGTTGTTTCTTTGTTTTATGTTCTGGTTTTTATGTAGTTGTTTTGTCTGGTGTACAGTTTTGCATGCTTTTTGTGAATTCTGGATTGTGATTAGGTTGCTAGTTTCCCTTCACTACATTGATACTCTATTTTGTTGGACTCCTTGCTCTTCTTTGCTTGGAATATAATCATGATGTTTGAGAGTTGGATTGATTGTGACCGATTACATGTGCGAGATTGTGACCGATTGTGACCGATTGTGACCGAATATAATCATGATTTTTCTTGTGTGTGATATGTCTCTGGATTGCTTGCACATTTGCCTTGGCTTGACTCTTGTTGATAATTCTTGATTGATATGCATGTTTGGAAGTGATAAAGGCATTTTGTTGACTGAGCCTCTCTAGCCAGATAGCCTACCCTGTTATGATCTCTTTGTTAGCCCCTTTGAGCCTATACTTCCCTCATTTCTTTGTTTTGAAGCTCATACAATAGCCTAAGTGAAAAACCATGATCACCTGAACCTTAGGAACTTTGCAGCTTTGGAATTGTTTTGGGAATAAGTGTGGTCTCTTAGGAGTTGCAGATGAATTGGCTAGTGAGTCCTCTTCTTGCGGTTGCACTGTAAATAGCATGTATCTTGTCTTTTGAATTGTGTGTTGAATAGAAAAAAAAGAGACAAAATGAAAAAAAAGAAGAAAGAAGAGAAAATACAGAAAATTTTTTGTGAATAATGGAGTCAAGAAGAGGATGAAATTAGAGGTTGTGGGTGTGTTTGAATGTGTTTACACTTGTTCCCCATTGCTCCTCTGTTCCTTATGGTTTGTAGCTTCTTATCCAGATGTATCCTCCCTTGTCCTTGGCCCCATTACAACCATGAAAAGACCTTTTGATTTGAACATGCGTATGTGCTTGAGTGTTGATATTAGAGGCTTGCCAAGTCTATTTGTGTCTGCTTTCTTAAGTATATTGAGTGATATTGATTTACCTTAAACACTTGAGAGAAACACTGATTGTGCGCATCTGTGAGGCTCTGTTGCTTTTGATTCATCTCTTGAACTGATTGATTGTTTTCCATATACTGAACTGCTTGGATGATTTTGTGAGTATCTGCTTTCATTGACTCTGTGTGGGATTTTGCCTATGCCTTTCACTGTCCAGATTTTTTGAGAACTGTGCAACTCTATGTCTGTCTGTTGAGTCTGTGTCTCTTCCAGATGTCCTCAGATCTGTTCCCTGTTTTGCGTCTTAATTTTGCCCAGGAGTGCAAAAGACTAACTGTGGTCTATTTTGATGAGTCGTTATTTCTTGACTATATTTGGTTTATTGCACTCAAATAAATCAGGGAATTGTGTTTAATTGCCCGTTATTTCCCCATTTGTCCTAATTGTGCTTAATTTGGTCGGAAATTCATATTTTCACTAATTTAGATTTTCTGAGCTAATTAATTGCATGTTTAATTGTAGGGAAAGTATTGGAGACATGTTTTGGAGCATTAGGAGATGGCATGGACATTCAAGATTTAATATTTAGTCATTGCAAATTTAATTAAAATTGTAATCTAGTTGATTAAGAACTTTACTTAAGCTTTTGGTGCATTGGGCCCATGTTGGCAATTTTTATGTTAGGCCCAAACTTTGAGGGACATATGCCATTAAACCCTAGGGTTTCTAGGAGGTGGACCCCACCATTTTTAGGGTGTTGGACGGTTTTCTAAGACAAAAGGCCGAGACACTCATTCTATGCACACTACACACTTCATTTTGCTTAGGTTTTGAACACTCTCATGGAGAGCCTTTGTGTGCTACGGTTTTGGCCATTATGAATGAGCAAAGATCAAATTTTCTTCTTCTCTTACTTAAATCTTGGTTGTCTTTGCTTGGTGGTGGTGAAAAACCTTCCCTTTCCCCATCTTATTTCTTGCTTTTTGGAGTTGGAAGCATGAGTTTGAAGTGTTTCTTCTTGCCTTTTCATGGGGGACTCTTTGGTTGAAGGGAGACCCACTCTCCATTTCGGTTTTCTCATCATTTTGCTGTAGTAATCTCGTTTTTATTTTGAGTTTCTTGGATTGGAGGATGAAAATGGAGTTGTCAAGATTGGTAGTGAAAAAGGCTTAAGTTGGTGCATGGGTATTGTTTTCTTGAGCCATTTTCTTCTAACATTTTGTTTTTTATGTTGGGAAACAAATTTTGAGCTGGACTTTGTGCTTAATGATGGTGGCTGGATGGTATTGCATACGAAGCATAAGGGTTTGGTTTTGTTTTGGTCAAAAAGTTGAAGAAAAGTAAGTGGTGAAGTTGGATTTATGAAGGTTGAACTTGGTTTTGTTATGCTTGTGTTAATTTGCAATTGAAACTTGGGTTCCTTGTGTGTGTTCTTGGTATTCAGATGTGGAGAGACAATTTGAAGGTTGGTGTTGGTGATAAAAACGAAAATGGGGTTGGGTAAGGAGAGAGAACGCTTCATTTAATTTTTACCCGATTTGGCCAAGCACATATGGAGCTACTTTTGACCAAGGGAATGTTTCCTATTTAAGCTTTGTCTTAAGCTTGTTTTTGACGTGAATGGCTAAAGGAATGGAGATGTTTGTTGTTTGTTTTCTTTGGGTTTTGCTTACTTGGCACATTGGAAGTAGCATTTGAGGTTGAATCATTT
The DNA here is from genome assembly GCA_036885675.1 of Vigna mungo. Taxonomy (NCBI): domain Eukaryota; kingdom Viridiplantae; phylum Streptophyta; class Magnoliopsida; order Fabales; family Fabaceae; genus Vigna; species Vigna mungo. The sequence goes on along the minus strand of CP144700.1, from coordinate 21,764,263 downwards.
TACCCTTTGGTTTGGAAGCAATTTCTCTTTGTAGCCCTTGCATTGTTCACGTGAATTATGTGCCTTGGTGTGTGGAACCAGAATTTTTGCTGCATGAAAGAAGTGTGGGACGGTTTTAGGTGATGTGGAAGGCATATGTTTGTTGTCTTGAAGTATGGAGCACATGGATAAGAAGTCAACACACCTTGCATGTTCATTTAAGGAAGAAAAGTCAAAATTGAAATTGGATCTTGATGGACTAGGTGCTCACGGCCCAAGGGGGGTTTTCTCAAGCTAATTGCACTTTTAATTTCATTTGGTAGATGAATATTGGTCACATAATTGAGAGATGAAAAAACATGTTTAATTATCCCTTTGTTTGGCATTAGTTTGCATGATAGGATTAGTTGCTTTTGATGTCTCTAATTTAATGTTGCATTTTAATAGTTTTAATTGTGTTTAGATAATTGTTTGTTGAATTGTTGGATTTAGCATTTTATTTTACCTTGATGTTTTCTAACTTACACAGTTGAGTTTAATTCCATTCATTTTAATTTAGTTATTCGTATTCACAAAAACACTTTTCAAAACCCCCCCTTTCGTGTTAGACTTGACTCTGAACCGCAGTTGGTCCTTGAGAGACGACCTAGGGGTCATTCCCTAGCATTATACTGCATTTCTAAATTGCAATTAAATTTGTATGGGTTGCGACGCCCATCACACGCCCCTTTCACTATGAGTTTCATTCTCATTAGTTGTCATGCTTTCTATCAACTCATAGGCTTCTTCAACAATCTTTCTCTTGATATTACCTCCAGCTAAGGCATCTAGCATAAGCTTTGACTGTGTGCCAAGACCTCCAAGGAATGTGAGAACTATAACTGTCTCATCAAAACCATGAACAGACGTCTTCCTCAACAAACTTTTATATTTGTCCCATGCTTGGCCTAGGGTTTCCTCCATGCCTTTCCTGAAAGAAGAAATCTCCATCTTACCTTTGTTGATTTTTGACTGTGGAAAATATTTATTCAGAAATTTTGCCACCACAGCCTCCCAAGTTGTAAAATTTTCTTTTTGGAAAGAATTTAGCCATAGTTTAGCATTCCTTCCCAATGAGAAAGGAAACAAGCTAAGTTTGATCACTTCATCCGACACTCCATTGATCTTCATCGTGTTGCATATCTCATTGAATGTGGTGAGATGATCATATGGACTTTCGTGTGACAGTCCATTAAATGCATTGACCCTCAGCCTTGCAATGTTGTTAAAGTGTTGAGGGCCAACCACATTGGTTGCATCTGCCAGAGTACGTCTAACAGGAGCTTCCTCCTTAGCCATCTCTTTTGTGCTCTGGTTGGATGTTTCTGGTGAGGGTTGCAACGGTCTCTCAGGAGAGGGGAATAATTCTCTAGATGATCTCTGAACCTTCCATCTCCTTCGAGTTGCATTCAAACCTTCAAGAAGAGGTTGTTGATTTTTATTGCTCCTAGTATGAATTGTATCCTGCATACACAAGAAATAAAACCCTAAAAAACACTATTATATAAAAATAAAAGAAAAACAAAAATCAAGTCAAATTCAATCAATAATCACACTACTGAAATAGTTAAACCACGAGTCCCTGACAATGGCGCCAAAAACTTGTTAAGGGTCCAACAAGTGTACCGAATCGTATTAGGTAATAATTAAACATAAGTCCGAGTATCGTTTCGCTAGAGACTCTTAGGCCTAAACGTTCGTGTGATATCTTGATTTCTTAAGACTTATTAATAGAACGTAAATTAGGGTTTTAGATGCAATACAAAAACTAAACATGTATGCAAAGATTGATCAATTGACAGTTTGAACTATATGAATGAATGATGTTGTTGGGGTTTATGATTTCATCCTCATCCACTCTCATATATTTACAAATTCTACTTAATTCTACTTATTTATCAATGTTAGTGCCACTTTCTAAATTCTCCTAATTCCAATATCTTTGTGAATAGAGTCTACTCTTAATTACTAGTTTACTATGTCTAATCTCCCTAGCAATTAATCATGCATTACATAATTCACACAAAAGCTTAAGGCAATTGGTCCTCCTATCCCTATGTGTAGGAAATATTGCTACCAAGAGAATTCCCTCATGTCTAGACCTACCCATACGTGTCCATATAGATAGAATCAAAGATTATGCTATTGGATAATGTCTTAAACAAAGGATGCAGATATAATGGAGGAAACACTCTAAAAATTTATAAAAGAAAGCATATGAGTAAGCAAGAATTTCAATATATGAGAGTTTCAATAGGATTACATTGTTTCCCCCAATAACAAAGGGGTTTAGTTCACCATAATCATGGTGAAACTAGATGAAAAGAATGGAATGAATGAAAAGATAACCCTATATTCGATAAGTTGGAGCTTCTGCATCCAAGATCCGCCTCCAAGGAGTGAAAAGAGTGTTTTTACGTCCTATCTGCCAAAAGATAGACCATCTAGGTCGTCCAAATCTATTTATAACTCATTAAAACAAAGCAGAAACTAGCCCAGGCCCAATAGTACACCGCCCGGTGCTGGGTTCACCGCCCGGCGGTATGGCCGACACTCTAATTCACCCCTCAGCGGTGGCGCTTGAGCGTCTGTCAGAGAGTTCTCTGGAAAGTACACTGCCCGGCGGTAGCTACGACTCTTCTTTTCTTCATTTTTCTTCCTTCTCTTAAGTCCACTCCTATCTTCTTCAACTTCCTTCATTCAATTCCTGATAAATCCTGCCAAATCATAGAAAAACCAAGCATAAAACCAAGAAAACCAACTTTGACTCTCTTATTCTCTAACTTAAGCAAATTGCATGATTTCAAGCTAATTCTAACTCAAAAAGGGTGTGTAATGTCAAATTCAAGTATGAAAATAACAGTTTTTGAACCGTTTTCAACTGCACATTGAGGTGTACTAGAAAAGTGATCATCTACTTCTCTCAATCATGTGAAGATTGTGGTTGCCCTATTGTGACTACAAGAAGAGGACGTGCTGCGTTCTGGGAAACTTTGAGGATGTTCAAAGTTTACAAAGACTACGAGAAAGGGGATATCTTGTTGCTGTTCTTTGGGTGTTGTATGCCTATATTTTGGTTAGAGGGTTAGAGATGCGTTTTATATTTTGATGTTGAGGTCTTTATAGACACCTTGTTGTAAAAACCTTGACCATTATAATGCATTTGCTTCCGGGTACAGGAAGGACATTAAATGTAGGCAGTTTAGCCGAAGCAGTATAAAAAATGTGTTTGAATTTCTCTATCCCTGAATTCTTTATTTTAAGTCGACTTTACTTTTTGCATAGTCAACTATTTTCTGGTGCACTGATTTATCTTTTTCCTTGACATTCGAGAAACTTTTGAAAGGTTTACACATTGTGAAAAAGGTTTGAAAAAAACTCTGATTTTTAAACCTCACAAATTTACCCCCCATCTTGGTGGTGAAACTAAGCCATTCTTTTTCCAACATAATCAAATCCTTTCTGCGAGAGATATAGTTTGAACTATTTGTAAGCAATCGTTGACTACAATTCTGAAGAGAATTATAATACTTACAATTGAACTTAGGAGTTGAAGAATCTTACCAAGGTTTGCTAAGGACCAAGAGTGATTCGAATACTCAAGGAAATCTTGTCTAGGGTTAATAAGTATCAGGAGTGGTGCGAATACTCAAAGAAAATCTCGACTAGGGTTGCTGAGTACTAGGAATGGTGCGAATACTCAAGGAAATCTCGACTAGGGTTGCTGAGTACCAAGAATTGTGCGAATAGTTAAAGGAAATCTCGGCTAGGGTTGTTGAGTACCAAGATTGGTGCCAACACTCATTTGTAACTGTGTGAAGATTATAGTAGAACTCTCTGCAGAGGAGACTAGATGTAACTCAGTTGGAGTGAACCAGTATAAAATCAATCCTGCAATGATCTCCTCTCTTATATGAATGATCCTCTTACATAAACTTGCAGTTGTGCTTTATTTTCAAATTCAAGATTCTTCCAAGCTAAACGATCATTTTTTAAGGGAAGATCTTACAAAACACTGCATTATATGTATTCTAAATAACACGTCAAAAATTACTTTCGTTCATACATATTTAGCAAGTCGAGTGTCTATGTTTTAAAGGATAATTTTGAGAGTTCAAAAACGTACTATATTAGAAGGGTTGTGAAACGTGGGAGGACGAACAACAACTATGTCATTAGATAGCTGCTTTGACGGAATAAGTTAAAACTCTTGATGAAAAGCTCGACAAATTTTTGGAGAAGTACGATTCCATGAGAAATGAAGTTACCGTCAGGAATTTGGAGACACAAATTGGTCAGCTATCTAACATAGACGTTAATCCTACGAAGGAATGTCAAGCCACTATCTCTGAAAGTGATAAGGTTGTTGATGAGGAAAAATTAGAGATAGAGAAGGAAAAGATGGAGAGAGATGGAGAGGAAGAAGAAATAGAAAAGTTGAGTGAGACGGATAAAGATGAGGAGAAAGAAAAAGCAATGGTTGAGAAAAAAGAAAAAAAGAAGAAAATAAGAAAAAAAAGAAAAATAGAGTTGAGGAAGGAGAAGATTGAGAAAAAGAGGAAGAGAGGAAAGAAGAAAAGATCATATGCAAAACCCTTACCTCATCAGAAGAAAAGTCATAGCAAGGAAAATAAGTTTAAGTGCTTTATGGAGATCTTCAAGAAATTGGAGATTAAAGTTCCTATGATTGATACGTGGAAACAGGTGCTTAGTTTGATCAACTTTTTGAAGAGATTCAGCAGGAAGAAGAAAAAGAAAAGAATATCAAGCGAGAAAAATATCAACACCTACTGATGGGTGTTTGTTGGGGTCATCCCAATTTTTGTAAAACATTTTTTATTTTTAGTTCAGGTTTATTTGATTTTGGACATGTAACTTTTTGGACTTTTAAACATTTTTTGGGTAGCATCTAGTGAGGGATGCTAAAATTTTATATGTATCTACTGAAGCATATAGGTAGGCACACCTACTGAAGGGTGTTGGAAAGATATGCACTTACTGATGAGCGCTAGACAGGTTTGGGTCAGGCTTGTGACGTTAAACAAGCGCTACCTAGGAGGCAACCCAGTTGATTGATTTATTATTGTTGAATGTTTTAATTATGTTCTAGTTTCATTTAGGGCTTAATTGTTGCATAAGTGAGTAAAGTGAGTGGGAATTGTATTTAGGGTTTAATTGTTGCATTTTAGAAAATCCATTCTCTATCACTTTTGCATCATTCCATTATCCAAGTTTGGGGTTTTTGAGAGAGCATTGCATTTTGGTTTCATCCATCATCGATTATAAGAATTTTGCATACATTCAAGGTCTTTCCACCCCAAGGACAGGTTGTTATTGCCGAGATGATCATAGCCATGTACAACACACCTCCTGCTCATAGGTGGACGATGGATGAGTTCAACAACAGAGTGGCTTGGCAAGAGCAGGCACAGGAGAGCAGATCTGGAGCAGCTGAAGCTCCAAGCATGAAGGAGGATGACAATGAAGATGATGATGATGACGATGATGATTTTAAGGATGCAAAGGCTGGTGATAAGGATCACTCAGATGAGGACATGGACTGAAAGGGCATCTACTGATGGATGCTAGTACTTAGTCAGTGGTTTTATCCTTTACTTTTGTACTTTGAATTCTTAGAATAGGTTGAATTTTGATTGTCAGTTTCTATGCTTGGCTTGAACACTTTTCTGAAAATGTTTCACTGAACGACATGCATGATAAGTCTATTTGATGATGATTGGATGTGGATGATAATTGAGTTGTGTGCATGCTTATATCCAGGTGAAAAAGTTCACTACCTATGTGAACAGATGTGTGATCAATTATGATTGTGGTTATGATGCTAAGCAGGGTGTATGAATGAATGATGTGTGAGAAAGCATGTTGTGTGAGGTATTGAGCTCCAGAGTATTCATTGTTATATGGATTGTTCATAGGAAAACATGAATGATATTGCTTTAGTCTTGATGATTGATTGAATTACATGTGTATGTCATATGATCAAGGCCATTTTTGAAAGCCCTTTTCTAGCCAAATTTTGACCCAAAGTGTCTGAAATATTATACCTTTTTGAACCTTAGCCTTAAACAGGATGAGAACCCTTGATTTGAAATTATTTACCTTGAGTTGGGTTGAGATTAACTGTATGTGTTGAAAAGGTTCAAGTTTGGAGTTGTATGGGGGAAGTTGAAAGGCAATTGGAGGCATTGAGCTCAAGTGTTGAAAAAAGAAAAATGCATGAGAAAAAGAAAAGAAAAGAAGAAAAACATTGAAGATGAGCTCAATGTAAAAATAAAAGAAAAGGGAAGAAGTTGGAAATAAGTGAGATTGGTGAGATGGAGAGTTGTGGTTAAACTTTGAATATTATTGTAGCTCTCTTAACTCAAGGATTTTGCATTCCAGAAAAACCAATTTTTCTTGTTAGCCCAGCCTCAATACAAGCCTTGGAAAAGTCCTTGTGATGGCATTTGCATGTGAAGATTTTGATTGTTTTAGATGAATGACAATGTTGTTTCATGTGACTTGTGAATAATAGAGAGTTGGAGTGTCATCCTAAACACTTGAGTTATTGACTGAAACACTTGTCTGGTGAGAATTGATAAATTTCATGCTTACATCTATGCTTAGTGGATTTGTCATTCATAAAGTATAACATTTGTTGGGAAATATGTGATCATGTGAACTGAATTGAATTGAAAGCATGCATGCATCTTGATTTGAGTCCACCGAAAATCTGAAATTGAGTAGTTCTTGTCATAAGCAAAATGAATATTGGAAGTGTTGAACTATTTGATGAAAAAGTGGAAAGCCAAGTTTTGTCTTGTTTGCTTGAGGACAAGCAAAGTTTTAATACCTTTCTCTTTTTCTTTTTTCTTTCTTTCTTTATTTTCACAATTTTTCTCTCTTTTTCTTTTCTCTCAACCGCTGCTTTTTCCTTATCATCATCTTTATCCTCCTCACTCAACTTTTTTGTTTCTTCTTCCTTTCCATCTCTCTCTATCTCTATTTTCTTCTCAACAACAACCTTATCACTTTCAGAGATAATGGCTTGGCATTCCTCCCTAGGGTTAACTTCAGTACTAACCCTAGAATCATTCAGAGATGCAGTCACGCAACCTCATTCTATCTCCTTCCTTTTACATCTTGCGTCATCACATTCTGAAAAGGAAATAGTATTCTGCATTACTTGTTGGAATGTCTCTTCACGACTTTCTGATGGAGATGGTTGCTGCCAATGTTGTTTAATTTCCTCCGGCCAACGTTGTTAAGCTTCTCCCAATGTTTTTCTTGTCATAGAGAGTTGTTCTTTCCATAAACGTTGTTTAGCTTCCCCTAACGTTTCTCTTGGCATAGAGGATTGTTTATGCCAAAGACATTGTTCAGCTTCCTTCTCTCTTTCTTCAAGTGAAGGAGAATATTGCTGCCTTTGACGATCTACTTCTTCAAGTGAAGGATGATATTGTTGTCTTTGACGTTCTCGTAGCTCCTCATGTTGTCGCATCTCCTCAATACTTCTGATGAATGATATATTCATACCCGTGATCCGCTGAAGAAATTTGTCGTCAGAATTTATGTTCTCCTTGAGTGGTGTAATTTGTTGCTCGACAGCTTGCCCAAATTGGCTTTGATCCATGTATGAGTGAGGTTCCCACCAGTGGTTCAAATCATTTTGGTAGAATTGAGTACCCATACAATCAAATTCTTGTCCAAACTGCATCCTGCAAACATTAGGCACAAAACCCTAGAAAACATTTATTAGAAAAAAAAAGTAAAAACAAACATAAAATCAAGTCAAATTTAAAAAATTTACACTACTTGAAAAGTTAAACCACGAGTCCCCGACAACGGTGCCAAAAACTAGTTAAGTCCCTGGCAAGTGTACCAGATCGTTATCAAGTAATATATAAACGGTAAGTCCGAGTATCGTCTCCCAAAGGACTCTTAGGCCTATTCTTTCATGTAAATTGCTCTTGTAAGACTTGTAAAGAAATAAACTTGTGGTTAAATGCAAAGAACAAAAATAAATATGCACATGCAAGTAATTCAATTGGCAAGGAAAAGATATGGATGAATGGAGTTGTTGGGATTTAATATTTCATCTTATCCGCTCTCTTATATCTACTCTTCTTATTAAATTTGCTTTATTATCTAATTGTCATGCAAACTTTCTTAGTCTACCCTAAACCTGATCCCTAGGCGAAAAGAGCCTATTACTAATTACTGGCTTACTATCCCTAGACTCCCCTAGTAACTAGCAATGCATTATAAACAGAAGCAAAATACAATTGATCGTCCTACCCTTATCCCTAGGTGGTATTGTTTAATCAAGGAATTTCCTATTAGTTCATGACTTCCCCGTACGTCCCCGTATCGACAAAAGCAAACATCATTATATCGAATGAGTTAAACGATAATGGTCTAAAAACCATTATTTTCATACTTAAATTTGATATCAAAACACACCCTTTATGGCATAGAATGAGCTTAAAATGAAGTAAAACACTTAGTTGAGTCATGTGAGAGTCAAAAGTTGGTTTTAGAGATATTATGCTTGTTTTTACATTGTTTTGCAGGGTTTTGAGGTGAAATTAAGATGGAAGTAAAGCAAGGAGGACTTAGACCCGTGAAAGATGAAGAAAAAGGATAAAAAGAAGAGTCAAAAGGACCGCTGAGCGTCTAGAGCGATTAGAGGCAAACCGCTCAGCGGTAAAACTGACCGCTGAGCGGCGGCGCGGCAAAGAGGTATATCGTTGAGCGGTTTAATTAGGCCTTGCGCGGTTGTCTGTTTTTATTTGAATTAGATTCTAATAGATTTTGTTATCTTTTTGGCTTATAAATAGCCCCAATGCGATTCAAATCGTAATTCTTTGGCAGAGAGAAACGTCCACAACAGCTCTACACACCTTGGAGGAGGTTCCTTGGATGCTTAAGCTCCAATCTACCAAATTTAGGGTTTGCTTTTCCATTCTTCCATTGTATTTCATCTAGTTTCACCATGATTACAGTGAACTAAACCCTTTGTTGTTGGGGAACATGTAATCTTTTGAAACTCTCATATATCCAAATTCTTATTTATTTTATATGCTTGCACATGCTTGATTTATTAATTGTTGGGTTCCTTACCTTTACTTAATGCTTTTATCGTTTAACTCATTCGGTAAATGTTGTTTGTCTTTAATGATACAGAGACGTACAGTAATGTCATGAACTGGGGGGAATTCCTTGATTAACCTAATACCGCCTAGAGATAGGGATAAGACGATCAATTTTATTTTGCTTCCGTTTATCATGCATTATTAGTTACTAGGGGAGGCTAGAGATAGCAAGCCGGTAATTAATTATATGCTCTTTTCGCCAAGAGATTGGGTTAAGGGTAGACCAAGAAAGTTTGCACGACAATATGATAAATAAGTGAATTAAATAAGAAGAGTAGATACAAGAGAGTGGATAAGATGAAATTGTAAACCCCAACAACACCATTCATTCATCGTTTTTTCCTTGCCAATTAATTCACTGCATTTGCATGTTTACTTTTGTTCTTCAAAAACCTAAATTTAATTCTTTTCTCAAGTCTTACGCAATTAGGTTACACGAAAGTTAAGGCCTAAGAGTCCTTTGAGAAACGATATTTGGACTTACCCATTTTATATTACTTGATAACGATTTGGTACACTTGTCAGGGACTTAACAAGTTTTTGGCGCCGTTGCGGGGACTCGTGGTTTAACTTATCTAGTAGTGTAAACTGATTAACTTTGACTTGATTGTATATATTTTATTTTTATTTTTGTTTTTGTTTATTTTTTTTATATAAAAGTGCTATTAGGGTTTGTGTTTCTTGTGCATGCAAGAGACTAGACATACTAGGAGCAAGAAAAATACGCAACCTCTTCTTGAAGGCTAAAGTGAGACTACGGGAAGAAGGAGAGTCAGACGCCCATATAGGGATTTGTTCCCTTCTCCTGAAAGATTACTATCACCTTCACCAGTTCAAAGAGCAGAGGAGATGACTGAACAACCTCCTCCAAGACGCATTCTTGCAGATTAATCTAATGTTGTTGGCCCTTTCCATTTTAACAGCATATCCATGCCTACGGACCAAACAACTAACATGGTGATGAATCCAGCACTTATACACATGGTGCAAAGCAACCAATTTCACGGCTTGTCAAGTGAAAACCCATATGATCATTTGACAACGTTTAGTGAAATCTGCAATACCGTGAACATATTAGGTGTATCAAATGAGAGAGTAAAGCTTAGTTTGTTCCCGTTCTCTTTGGGTGGCAATGCTAAGACGTGGCTTAATTCCTTTCCTGAAGGAACATTCACAACATGGGAGACTGTGGCTACAAAGTTTGTCAATAAATATTTTCCACAGTCCAAAGTTACTTAGGGAAGACTGGAGATCTCATCATTCAAGCAAGGCATGGAAGAGACTCTAGGTCAAGCATGGGAAAGATTCAAAGGCTTGCTAAGGAAGACGCCAATCCACGGTTTTCACAAGATCACTCTAGTTCTTGCATACCTTAGAGGTTTAAAGACTTAGTCTAAAATGATGTTGGATGCCTCAAATGGAGGTGATATCAAACAGAAGACTGAAGATGAAGCCTATGACTTGATAGAGAGTATGGCTGCTAATGAGCAGGAAACTTACAGTGAAAAGGGCGCACCTGTACAGAAGAGAGGAGTGTTACATTTTCCTGCAGATGATGCCATGCTAGCTCAAAATCATCTTCTGACTCAAAAGCTAGACAACTTGGCAAATATCCTCTTACAACTTCCAAAGAAGATTTGTGATGTCTCCCAAGCGCAACAGCTTTGTGATTTTTGTGGTGATGACCATATTAAAGGAGATACAGCAGGAAGCAAATTACATGGGGAATTAGTTCTAGTATAGGCAGGGGAACTTCAACCAAGGCAATTCTAGCCAAGGTTGGAAGAACCATCTGAGTATTGGTCAACAACAGAATAACCCATCAGGGCAAATAGGAGGCTTCAGGCCACAACAACCTTCAGCTATGTGACAACAGGTTACTCATTTAACAAAGGCTGTCAAAGACCTAAATTCTAGATTTGACAAAATTTTGAAGGTGTGTGAGTCTAATGATGCAAATGACCAAGCTAGTTTCAGATCCTTGGAGATGCAAATTGGTCAGTTGTCAAAAAGGGTAGAAACCACTGAAAAGAATCAATTTAGGGCTAATACTGATGTTAACCCTAAAGAAGAATGTAAAGTTGTTGTTACAAGGAGTAAAAGAAAAGCTGAAAGGGAAGTTGTGGAGATTGAGAGTAGTGAAGATGCAGAGGAGGAAAAAGAAATCATTGAGATAGACAACAGTGGTAGGTGAAGAAGAACAGGAAGTAAGATCTAGTCACAATGGGCAGATTAGAGAAATTTTTAACCAAATGACTATGGTGCCTTCAGTGATTCAAAAGATTCCTGCATATTCTGAATGGATAAAATTTTATCTTGGAGACATAATAAATTTAGATGAAGATGAAGAGGAGCAGGAATTTGATATTCAACCTCCGAATAAGAATTATCCGCCTAAGGTAAAAGATCGAGGTTGTTTGACTCTTTCATGTGCTTTGAATGATATTGATGTAGGAGGAGCAATGATAGATTATGGATATAGCATTAATGGGATGCCTAAGCATTTCTTGAGAAAAATTGGAGGGCTAACAATAAAACCGTCCAATCTTATTGTGACGGTGGCGGATGGTTACACTAAAAAGCCACTTGGTATGGTGGAGAATGTGGTTGTGCGTGTGGAGCGATTAGAATTTTTGGTGGACTTTATAGTCATGGGCATGAAAGATGATGAGAAGATTCCAGTGATTCTTGGAAGGCCTTTCATGGCTACTTCAAATATGCTTATCAGACTCTATGATGGAAGAATCATGATGAGGGACAAAGAGAATGTGCTGTTGCATACTGACTCTAAAGAAAATAATGTTAGAGAAGATACACCAGATGATAGCACAACAGGTACTGATTCTGACTGTGGTAATGTTTTGCAGGTACCTAAAGATGAAGAGGTTGATAAAGGAGGATCAATCCACTCAGAAGATACATCACTTCCACGTGGTTCACAAGTCAATTTCAAGAATAGAAAGTGGATTGTGAACAAAATTAAAGAAGATGGACTGGTGGAGATTAGAAGGCCATATACTAAAGCCATCAAAAGAGTGGATAGAAGGCAGCTGATGACTTGATGATATTTGATTTAATCCCACTTATTGTAAAACATTTTTAGTTTTAGGTTTATTTGATTTTGGACATGTTACTTTTTAGATTTTTAAACACTTTTTGGTAGCATCTACTGAGGGATGCTAAAACTTTATGTATCTACTAAAGGATACAGGTAAGAACACCTACTGAAGGGTGTTGGAAGGACATGCACTTACTGATTAATGCTAGGCAGGTTTGGGTCAGGCTCGTGACGTTAAACAAGCGTTACCTGGGAGGCAACCCAGTTGATTATATTTGTTTTTAACTCTGTGTTAAGTGCATTGCATGTTTGCATGTTGCATCTGAGAGGGGAAGGGCATGTGATTGAAAAATTGAAGGTCGAAATTTAGTGCTACAAGGTTAGATTTCTCAAAAGCAAGCAAAGAAGAGGAAGAGAAAATTACCGCAAACTGCTGAGCGGCCCATTTGACCGCTGAGCGGTTGCGGCGTATTTTGTCTCGGCTTTTCTTAAAGGCTGAGCGGTTTTGAGGTTTGTCACTTTGAAACCTCATCTTTACAAGTAGCCCAAGCGGTCTCCCTAAGCCCTATCACTTTTCTTTCACTTTCAAAGGCTTTTTAGAAAGGTTTCCCAACTTTTCTCATCACCTACTCACCAAAATCTCACTTTTCCACCATTGTTTTGTCAAAGTTTGGGGTTTTTGGTTGGGAGTTGTGCATTGGAGAGGACATTTATCATCAATTAGAAGAAGTCTAGCAAGCATCTTGAATCTCCACTCAAGTAAGTTGTGCAATTTCATTTTTAGGGTTTCTAATTGAAAAACATGCTTAGGAACATGATAAATTAGGGCTTTTGATTTCTATGTGTGATTTGATGAAATAGAAACTATTTAAACCGATTGAATTGCATGAAATTGATCTAGAATGGTAAAATAAATTATAGAGTGGAGATTAGGGTTGTTAAAAAAGGTTTTTTGAAAAACCCAGTTGAAAAGCGATGAGCGGTCTCCTTGGCCGCTGAACAGTCTCCCTGACCGCTGAGCGTCCAGAGCGATTAGAGGCAAACCGCTCAGAGGTAAAACTGACCGCTGAGCGGCGGCGCAGTTGTCTGTTTTTATTTAACTTAGATTCTGATAGATTCTGTTATCTTTTTGGGTTATAAATAGCCCTAGTGCGATTCAAATTGTAATTCTTTGGCAGAGAGAAACGTCCATAACAGTTCTACACACCTTGGAGGAGGTTCCTTAGATGCTTAGGCTCCAATCTACCAAATTTAGGGTTTGCTTTTCCATTCTTCCATTGTATTTCATCTAGTTTCACCATGATTATGGTGAACTAAACCCTTTGTTGTTAGGGAACAATGTAATCTTTTGAAACTCTCATATATCCAAATTCTTATTTATTTTATATGTTTGCATATGCTTGATTTATCAATTGTTGGGTTCCTTACCTTTACTTAATGCTTTTATCTTTTAACTCATTTGGTAAATGTTATTTGTCTTTATTGATACGGAGACGTACAGTAATGTCATGAACTGGGAGGAATTCCTTGATTAAGCTAATACCGCCTAGAGATAGGGATAGGACGATCAATTGTATTTTGCTTCCGTTTATCATGCATTATTAGTTACTAGAAGAGGCTAGAGATAGCAAGCCGGTAATTAGTAATAGGCTGTTTTCGCCAAGAGATTGGGTTAAGGGTAGACCAAGAAAGTTTGCATGACAATATGATAAATAAGCGAATTAAATAAGAAGAGTAGATATGAGAGAGTGGAGAGAATTGAGCAATGTGGGACTCAAAAGTCCCTAGAGGACCTTCAACAGCTGCTAGACGGCCTCCACACTCAAAAGTCCTACATCTCCTAGATCTTGCATCCTAACTCACTCCAAAGGTTACATAAGAAGGCTTAGGGGTCTCCTTTTTGCACCTTACTTTGAATCAATTGAATTTTGAGTTGATTTACACTTTTGCAATCTTCTTTGAGATAGTATTCTGTCTCCAAAGTCCCTATTTTGGGCAGACCTTATCTTGCTCAAGCAAGTGGCGGTCCTCCTTTGATTCTTATCTTGGAGCTTCCTTCAAGTGGCGCATCCTCAAGTCATAAGTTTCCTCTTTCTCTACTCTTTTCCACTTTTAATTTCTATCCCTTTCTTGTATGCCATTTTAGAATATTCTCTCTAGGTATGCACTTCACCATCAGAGCATAACATGATAGTTTAGATATTTCACATGTCTATACTTAAGGGGGAGATTATATCTTTTGTATGTGAGTATCTGTGACAGGGGGAGCATCATTGTTTGATTAATGTGATTTACCGATCCATCTCTGTTTAAATGTCTATCTACATATCATTATCATAGTGCATACTTTTTTTGCTAATGCACAAAGGGGGAGAATGACACAGAATGATAGATACAGAATGATACAGAATGCGTTGAATGCTGATATACATTGGGAAGAATCTTTTGATATGAAATAATATGTTTTATGAGAATATTTCAACATTTGTCTCCTCTGATACAGATTGAAATAAGAATTATTTTTTATACATTTGCTCTAATACAAGTTGATCGATATATTTGATTGCTCTAATACAAATTGGTTAATATATATAGTAATATTTTACAAACATGGTTGATATTAATCATGGTTGTGCATCATTAAGAAAGGGTGAGATTGTTGATAAGGGGAGCACTGGTTTAGCTAAACCTTACAATCTCAGAACTTCTAGCCTTTGATGATGACAACACATTATTAGTAACATGTGTTGTTGTGTGTTTATATGTGCTACATGTTCATTACTTTCATGTTTATGATTACTTGAGGACATGTTTGTGTTGATTCTGTCAAAGCATGCAAATTCATTATGTTCTACATGAAATATTATCTATGATTGCATAACATATGATTTAGAAAAGAAAAACCACATGCACTTTTGTTGTACTTATATTGTGTGGCAAAATAACAGTTTTAAGTTGAATTCATTATGAAGCAAGTCGATTAAAACTCAGTGATTTTGCATTACATAAATTTTATTTCTCATGTAAAGGCTTTTTTTAGTTTTAAAATAAAATTCGCTCTCGTAAAACTATTTTCTTTGGTAAATTTTCTCAAAATATTAATTTGATTATTGAAATAATATCTTTTGAAAGATTTTATACGAAGAGGTAAAATTAATCTTAAATGGTAATTTAAAATAATTTATCGTAGATTAAAATATAATTTAGAATTGAGCATTCCATAAAATGAGAAATTATTTCAATCAAATTAAAATTCTAAGACAAAGAAGGAGTCTACGGACAAAAGATACGATGTACTAGATATCTCCAATGAATGTAAAAAGTAAGGACATTTTAACTTAGAATGTCGTAACTTTTGAGAAGTCCAAGAAGAAGGTGATCTTCTTCAAGAACAACAACAAAAAAAAAGTCCTCATGAGCATGTGGAGCACCTTGATATCTCATATTTAGAAGAAAAGCTTGAGAAATAAGCAAATTTCTACCTTATGATAGATAACGTTGATTACTCATCAGAACAACCATAATGAAAAGGTAGATTTTAATGATTTACATGTCGTAGTAGAAACTTATAATGAATTATTTGTTAGAAAGTGGGTTTTTAAGCCTAACTCATCCTCACAAACCGACTTGTAAGGTGAGGTCTACATCCCACTTATATATTATAAATTGGCCTTATCTTCAATCAATGTAGGACATCCAACACACCCCCCTCACGCCGAGGTATATACATCTCGAGCGTGAGACTAGACATTAATGGGTGGTTCGATAATTGCCCGATAACAGGTGGAACAATATACCCAAAAAATATCACTAGGATAGGCTCTAACCATAGCTCTGATACCATATTAGAAGTGGGTTTTAGACCTAACTCAACCTCACAAGCCGGTTTTGTGGGGTTGAGTTTGGCCTAAAACCCACTTCTAACACGGTATCTTAACCTCACAAGCCGGTTAAGATATGCCAAATATTTTATTGAGGAATATTAGGCAATCAAATATTGTGTTAGTTATAAATTAGATATTATTATAATTTGTGCAGATCTGTGCACCTGTCATTCCTTTAATAGATGAAAGATTATAGGATCCTTATATGTATATATGGTATTCTATTCCTTGAAATAATATATCAGAATTATTCTTTAAACCTTTTATTATGGTATCAGAGCCAAACACTGATATCCTCTACAATATACGAATCAATGCTTTTCTCATTGAATATTTCTGATGGCTTCTTTCGATGACAATCAATTGGAGAAACATGATTCTGGAACTTCCGCTGCTTCTAAGAGTTATATTTCTACTGCTGTAGGATTTGTAACCAAGTCAGGTATATCTAACTGTGCCCTTAATCTTTCTGTTGTTACTAAGGTTAGTGATTGGATAATTGATTCAGTTGCTACTGATCATATGACTTGTGATCCTCATATATTTACTAATTTTTCCTCTAATTGTTCTAAAATTGTTATTATTAATGCCAATGGGGTCTCATCTCCTGTTGAAGGTATAGGTACTATATCTCTGTTGGGGCAAATCGGCAAGTGTACCGAGTCGCACAAGTAATATAAAATGGTAAGACCAAGTATCGTATCCCAGAGGACTCTCGACGGTGAACAGTTGTGTGAAAACATTAATTGAGACTGAAAATAAAAGAGATCATGGATTTGTATTATGAAAGGAATAAAATAAAGCAATGTAGAATTGATCACTGGCAAAGGACCACAAAGGTGAGTGGAGGTTGATTTAGTATGAGATGGATATGTTGTTGGGGTTTGATTTCACCAAGTTCCCTCTCATGTATATACGAATTCTTCTTCTATGCATTAATGCCAACTTCCCTCACTAAAACACTTAAACCCGATGTCTCGGTAAATAAGCTTGTCCCTAATTGCCAGTTGATACAATTCCTAGCATTTCTAGTAAAAAGATGTGAAGATCAAGAGGTTAAGACGACTAAGACCCATACCCTCATGTCTGAGCAATATAACCCTTAGGAGTTATTTAACAAGGACCTAAATTGAAAGGAACCTGTCGATACTCATTCAACTCACAAATCATGCTATTGTATAAGCAAGCAATAAGAACAAATAAATTACTCCAACAATTAATGGAAAAAGCATATAAAATTAAGAATCAATTCAAATACATGAGAGTTTACAAGGTTACATCATTCCCCAACAACAAATAGAGATTAGTTCCCCATAGACATGGGCGAACCTATGAATAATGGAAGGGAAGAAGAAGATTGGAAGACTAAGAATTGGCTACACTGGTAAAAAAAAAGCATTATACAGCGCACATTATGCCACGGTTCATCCGAAACCGCAGCATAATGCTGCACGGTGGCAGTTTTGTAAATAAAACGAACTTATATGCCGCGGTTCCCCACTTAACCGTGGCATATACCCCAGTCAACCAACCCCTTTGACGCCATGTCAGAAAAAAAAATTAATGCAAGGGGAATAGGTCGCGGTTGGTCAGAGAACCGCGGCCTATTCCCCTTTCAATTTAATGCAGGGGCTGACTGATGGGGAATGTTAGCAGGTTGTAGGGGGAATACGCCGTGGTTGGTTAGAGAACCGCGGCGTATTCCCCCTGCCACCTGCTGACATTCCCCAAATGGCAGTTGGAGCAGTTCGGGGGATTCTGAACGTTAGGGAATAGGTCGCGGATGGGCAGAGAACCGCGGCCTATTCCTTTATCAGAGTAAATTTTATAAATTTCAAGGCATATGTCGCGGTTGGGCGCTGAACCGCGGCATATAAGTTAAAAAAAATTTCAAAAATGCCATTTTGCATAAAGGGGGGATATGCCGCGGTTAAGTTTAGAACCGCGGCAGATTCCCTTCTGAATGTTAAAAAACAAAAGCTCTGAACAGTTTTCTTGTTCACGCGAACCTGAAAACCTTCGTCTTCGCCTCATCTCCGCCGCAATCGAGTTGCGATTTTCTGCCGTCATTGTGCTTGCATTGCTCCGACCGCCATTCTTCTCTGACCGCCATTCTTTTCTGCTCCGACCGCCATTCTTCTCCACCGGCCTTGCTTCTCTGCCGCACCGTTGCTTCTCTGCCGCACCGTTGCTTCTCTGTTGCACCGTTCATCTCCTGCGAGCCAACCTGGTTTGACTTCTCGCCCTTCTTATGCTTTTATGCGATTCCTTTTAAATTTTATTGTGTTTTTGTTGTTTTATATGCTTGTGATCCTCAAATTAAGGTCGGTGATATATATGCTTTTGTTGTTTTATGCGATTCCTTGATTTCTCGCATTGTCTAGGAAGTTTTGTTTTTGGGGCTTGTGGAAAGGAATTGAGCGAAAACCATTAGGATCACTGATTACATTTGCATGAATGAGATGTCAGAAGCCAAATACAATTGAGAAACTAAAATCAATAATTATCCCATTACCAGAAACTGTAGCATGATGTAGTTCTAACTCATAATGTGATATCTAATTCCAATTTTAAAAAATTGAAAAATGTAATTACGTGGCAATGTGAAAGTTATTTAAGATCATGTAATTTCTCTATGCTTACGGAAGAAGCTAGTTTCTCTCGATTGTTGCCAAATATTTTAAATAATAAAGGTTGGGTTTGAGTGATATTAGAGTGTATTAGAGTGATATTCTCTTCTAGGGTGCAAAACCTAGAGTCCCAGGGTCCTTGAAATAGTGTCAGATGCGTCCCAGAGTGTGGTTCGGTCCAAGAGAATCAAAACGGAGCAGAAACAGGGCTCGATCGAAGCGAAATCACGCTCAAGCGTCACAGGGAGCTCGCCCAAGCGTGAATTGAGAAGCATGTTGGGCTTAGGCGTCAGATTTGGACACCCAAGCTTCGGGTGACCATCGCCCGGGCGTCGGGTTCGTCGCCAGAGTGACCAACGGTAATTTTGGACGCACTGTTTTTCGTTTCTATTTCCTGGGCTTCGGGTTTTCCCTCTTCTTGGTGCCTTTTTGACCCCTTTTGAGCTTCATCTTCTTAGCTTTTCACTTCTTCTTCCAGTATTACTTCAATCCCTGTCAAAACAAGGGGAATTTGTTAGAAAACTGTAAAAATCAACCTCAACTCTCTTATTCAGACAATTTAATGAAAAAATATGAGTCCAAGCAAGTTTCTAAGTGAAAAAGGGTGTTTTTAGTATCAAAATGACATATCAAATAACAATATTCTTGCCATTCTTTCTTGAGCCAGCATAAATTTGAAGACGGTGAGATGGAGAAAGAGGAATAGATAACTTTGTTTAAATACTTATGTAAAGCTATGGTAAAATTAGTATGAGATATGGAATTTAAAATATTTTATAATAAAATAAATTAAAATATTTTAAAAATTTTAAATTAATTTAATTTAATTTAGAAAATTTTAAATTTTACATAAACTAAAATAAAAATTATAAATTTTTCAAATTTTTGAATACATGTGTTTTCTTGTATTTAATGTATTATTAGGTAATTTTTGTTGGTGATATAATTTTCTAATTGTAAATTATTTTTTATTTTTTAGTTTTTTTATGATTGTAATGATTATTTATTATTATTATTTATTATCGAGGAATGATGTAAAAATTTCAACTAATATTATTTAGGATTGTTTTTATATTTTTTCTGAAATTAACTAACAAAAATTGTCAATCATCGATTAAAAAATTTTCCACTAGAAAATTTGTAAAAATAATCTTGATGATGATCGCGGTTTAGATAAGTAGTTTTTTAGTCAATGGATGTTGTGAAAATTTTAAGTTCACATCCATAAAAAAAACCAGAGCAAAATCTAATCAATTATAATAAAAAAAGAAAAAATTCTAATAAATGTCAGTATATATAATTTTACTCAATATTAATTTTAAATAATTTTCTCCAATATTAATTTAAAAAAAAGATATATTGAAAATACATGAATTGAATTTTGAAAAAAACAACATTAATTAAAATTGACTAAAAAATATTACCAATATTAATATTTCTTTTTTCATTAACAATTATTTAATCATATACACAGGGCAGTTGTTTTGAAATATTATTTTATTGATTTCAATTACTTTTCACATAAAAAAAAATATTTACAATTTCAAGAATATATTTAGAATAATAGTTTGATTTTGTAAATTTTTATGAAAAAAATAAATTGTTGTATGATGAATTAAAAATTTATATCTTATTATTATTGTTATATGAACTAAGTATAATACATAAATTTTGTTTTGTCATGTAAAGGCTTTTTTTAGTTTTAAAATAAAATTCGCTCTCGTAAAACTATTTTCTTTCGTAAATTTTCTCAAAATATTAATTTGATTATTGAAATAATTTCTTTTAAAAGATTCTATACGAAGAGGTAAAATTAATCTTAAATAGTAATTTAAAATAATTTATCGTAGATTAAAATATAAATTAGAATTGAGCATTCCATAAAATGAGAAATTATTTCAATCAAATTAAAATTCTAAGACAAAGAAGGAGTCTATGGACAAAAGATACTATGTACTAGATATCTCCTTTGGATGTAAAAAGTAAGGACATTTTAACTTAGAATGTCGTAACTTTTGAGAAAAAAAAAAAAAAAAGTCCTCATGAGCATGTGGAGCACCTTGATATCTCAGATTTAGAAGAAAAGCTTGAGAAATAAGCAAATCTCTACTTTATGATAGATAACGTTGATTACTCATCAGAACAACCATAATGAAAAGGTAGATTTTAATGATTTACATGTCGTAGTAGAAACTTATAATGAATTATTTGTTAGAAAGTGGGTTTTTAAGCCTAACTCATCCTCACAAACCGACTTGTAAGGTGAGGTCTACATCCCACTTATATATTATAAATTGGCTTTATCTCTAGTCAATGTAGGACATCCAACACACCCCCCTCACGCCGAGGTATATACATCTCGAGCGTGAGACTAGACATTAATGGGTGGTCTGATAATTGCCCGATAACAGGTGGAACAATATACCCAACAAATATCGCTAGGATAGACTCTAACCATAGCTCTGATACCATATTAGAAGTGGGTTTTAGACTTAACTCAACCTCACAAGCCGGTTTTGTGGGGTTGAGTTAGGCCTAAAACCCACTTCTAACACGGTATCTTAACCTCACAAGCCGGTTAAGATATGCCAAATATTTTATTGAGGAATATTAGGCAATCAAATATTGTGTTAGTTATAAATTAGATATTATTGTAATTTGTGCAGATTTGTGCACCTGTCATTCCTTTAATAGATGAAGGATTATAGGATCCTTATATGTATATATGGTATTTTATTCCTTGAAATAATATATCAGAATTATTCTTTAAACCTTTTATTATGGTATCAGAGCCAAACACTGATATCCTCTACAATATACGAATCAATGCTTTTCTCATTGAATATTTCTGATGGCTTCTTTCGATGACAATCAATTGGAGAAACATGATTCTAGAACTTCCGCTGCTTCCAAGAGTTATATTTCTACTGTTGCCGGATTTGTGACCAAGTCAGGTATATCTAATTCTGCCCTTAATCTTTCTGTTGTTACTAAGGGTAGTGATTGGATAATTGATTCAGGTGCTACTGATCATATGACTTGTGATCCTCATATATTTACTAATTTTTCCTCTAATTGTTCTAAAATTGTTATTATTAATGCCAATGGGGTCTCATCTCCTGTTGAAGGTATAGGTACTATATCTCTATCACCCTCCTTATTGATTCCTGATGTTTTATTTGTTCCTACATTAAATTGTAATCTTATC
The DNA here is from genome assembly GCA_036885675.1 of Vigna mungo. Classification (NCBI taxonomy): domain Eukaryota; kingdom Viridiplantae; phylum Streptophyta; class Magnoliopsida; order Fabales; family Fabaceae; genus Vigna; species Vigna mungo. Next base: position 21,742,310 of record CP144700.1, on the reverse strand, counting down.
TCTGTCAGCAAGTTAACCAAATCACATTCTTGTGTTGCCTTGTTTTACCCAACCCATTGTCTTTTTCAGAACAGTCATTCCAAGGAGAAGATTGACAGTGGTACAGAGAGTGAATCTTGAAATTGTATCACAACAAAACCATAAAAGAGGGTTGGCTTGTCTTGCAAATGATCACATACAAGATAAAAACAAAAAAGAAATTTGGTTGTGGCATAAACGGTTGGGACATCCCTCTTTTGGTTATTTAAAAAAATTATTTCCATCACTATTTCATAAATGCAATATTTCTTATTTTTTTGTGAAACTTGTGTTTTGGAAAAAAATCCTCGTGTTGTGTTTCCTTTAAGCAATAACAAAACTGATTCTCCTTTTTCATTAATTCACACAGATGTTTGGGGCCCTGCCCCGCAATCTACACATAATGGAAAACAATGGTTTATCAGTTTTGTTGATGATTGTACTTGGGTAACCTGGGTATATTTGCTTAAACATAAAAGTGAGGTGTGTGATGTGGTTCATTCCTTCTATCATCTGATTGTTACACAATTTAACACATCTATTAAGGTCATTCGATCAGACAATGGAGGGGAATATTTGAAGACTGAATTAATAGAGCTCATGAACTCTAAAGGCATCTTGCATCAAACTACATGTCCTTATTCACCACAACAAAATGGAGTGGCCGAGAGGAAAAATAGACATATATTAGAGGTGACAAGATCACTTTTGATAGATGGTAATGTCCCATCTCATTTATGGGGTGAGTCTGTGAGCTCTGTCGTTTATTTAATTAATCGAACCCCTTCTAGTGTGCTTAACTTTCAAAGGCCATATGATGTGTTGTTTGATCATTGTATCCTTCCTCCCATAGTTTATTTACCACTTCATATTTTTGGATGTGTTATATATGTTCACTTACACCCACATCAACGTACAAAGCTTGAAGAACGAGCGATCAAATTTGTTTTTGTTGGGTATGGATCAACTCAAAAAGGTTATCGTGCTTACCATCCACCATCAATTATATTTCTATGGATGTGACATTTATTGAGCATGAATTTTTTTTATGTTGATTCTCGACTTTAGGGAGGCAATGAAAGTGAAGTGCATAATCATGATGTTAGTATGTTTGATGTCTCAGATATAAAATTATCTTGTGAGGATCATTATGCAGGAAGTGAACCAATTTTAAATATGGACACTTCTTTTTTGGATAATACAGTGTCTTCTAATCATAACCAATTGGCTCAATCTTCTCCACAGGTTCAGCTTGACTCTTTAGAGGTACCTTCTGATCCTATCTCTGATAATACTAATTTAGATGAAATTGATCATGAAATTGATTCTTCTATGCCTAAGACCACCAACACACCAAACACTGAGTCTACAACTGTTCAATATATTCTTCCACCTCGTTCTAACCGTGGTCAACCTCTAGCTAAATATGAACTTGACCTCCAAGCCAAAGTTAAATACCCCATTAGTAAATATGTGTCATCTTACAGGTTATCTCAGTCATATGCATCATATGTATCTCAATTATCTTCAATTTCTATTCCTATTAATATACAGGAAGCTTTGGCAGATCCTAGATGGACCGAAGCAATGGTTGAGGAGATGTAACTTTAGAAAAAAGACAACACTTGGGATCTTGTGTCCTTACCAAGAGGGAAGAAAACTGTGAGTTGTAAATGGGTCTTTACAATTAAGCATAAAGCTGATGGAACTATTGAGAGGTATAAAGCACGACTTGTGGCTAAAGGTTACACTCAATCTTATGGTGTAGATTACCAAGAGACGTTCGCACTGGTAGCCAAGCTTAATACTGTGAGAATACTTTTGTCGCTAGCTGCAAACCAAGATTGGCCTCCTCTACAATTTGATGTGAAACAAAAGCCACAGTCATACAATAATTTGCTAAGTTTCTACAAGTACTTACCCCTTTTGAGACTTCTTCAATAACGTTGTCAAGTGACAATCCTCGGCATTGTTGCCATGTCTTAGTTAAATCTTCATGTTGAGGATTAATTGTCTCTTCAACTGTTGTCTCCTGCAAGTTTTCTTCTTCACCTGCATCTGATTCATCTGACTCAAGAGGTTTATCCTCAAAGTTCACAATTTCATCAAAGACAGCATTGTTGGAAAACAGGTTGACTTCTTTATTTCACCAAGAGGGGGGTGAATTGGTGTTGTTTCATAAATACTTTATTTTCGTAATCTTGTAATCAAAGTATAAAGCTTTTTGAAATTTCTTGAATTGCAAGCAATTAGAATATGTATGCAGCCAAAATTACATAGTTGACTGCGTAAAGAATAAAGTCGACTGAAATGTAAAAGATAAGGGATAGAGAAATGCAAACACAGATTTTTACACTGGTTCGGCCAACAATGCCTACATCCAATGTCCTTCCAACCCAGGAAGCAAATGCACTATAATGGTTGCGGTTTTTACAACAAGGAATTTATAGAAGACCTCCACGTCAAAAATATAAAAATCCCCTCTCTAACCCAAAACCAAAATATAGCTGCATAACAAAACCAGACTTGCAGCAAGAATCTCCTCTTCTGCAATCTGCAACACACTTTGAACAATCCTCAAAGTGAACTATCCCCCTGTATCACAACAGGTCCAATTCCAGCAGTCTTTATAGGATGCCAAGCCTCTCAGACAATTTCAGTAGTCTTCACAGGATGCCAAGCCTACACGATCGATCACAGAAGCACCTTCTTGTGCAGATGTTGATCAGCCAATGAATGCGCAATTGAATCTCCTCTTTGAATCTCTTTCAAGAAAGATCACCACCGTCTTCTTGGAGAATTCTTGGAGCTAAGAGAAATCTGCAACAAAAATGAAATTGTTATAGATTTCTATTAATCAGTCAGATTCTCAGTCGAATGTGCTACTACTTCAGTCGACTGTATTATGACAGTTATAACAGTTCAATCAACTTAGTAGCCTATGGTCAACAAATAACAGAACACATTCAATACAGTTGACCAAGTCATCAATGCTCAACTAACTTCTAAAAATATAGTCGTTAGAGTGCATGAGCATAACAGAATTCCAAATCAGACAACAGAAACAGTCGAATATGTAAAACGCAGTGTCGACTATCACAATGAAAAACACTTCGAAATTCTTTTCTTCTCAAAATAGCACATAGCACTGATTCTCAAATTTTGTACAAAGACTTCAGCATAGTCGAATCCATTAGTAATGTAGTCGACTGTACCATAACTTTGTAGCACAAGAATAAGTTCGTAAAAGTGCTTGTGATTTCTTGCTTTAAAATATGTGCAGTAAAACATACAACACATTAAAGCATATACACATGTTCCAGAAATATATCAATCAATCAACACAGGAACATCTAACAAAGTACATACACATACACATGTTCAACAGATATTATAGTTTAATTAGCATAAGACATGTAATGCAGCAACAACATGTACTTGTTATTAAGCAATGTGTTGTCATCATAAAAAACTAGATTGATATAGAAATTGTGTTGTCAACAATTTCAACAAACATGTATAAATTCTTCAATTTCAAAAGTTCTCCGATCAAAGACTCTATAAGCTTTTCTCATTAGAGAATAACCAAGAAAAATAGCTTCATTGGATTTTGAATCAAATTTACCCAAGTTTTGTAATCTATTATTTAAAACAAAGCATTTACATCTAAACATTTTCAAATGAGAAACATTAGGCTTTCTTCCTTTAAATAATTCATAGGGAGTACATTTTAAAATAGGACAAATAAGCATTCTATTTAAAACATAACATGCAGTACTCACAATGTCAGCCTAAAAATGTTTTGGAATTTTTGATCCATTGAATAAAGTTCTTGTAAGTTCTTTTTATAAAAATTGAGTTTTGGTAGACCAATTACTAAGTCTTTAGATATGAAGCTATTCAATTGTTGCATATGAATATGAGCAGTTCTCTTATGCCAAAACCATGAATTTTCTTCTTTTACTACTAAACATGAAATATTTTTATTTGAAACATTTTCCAAATCAATTAAATAAATATTTGCATGCCTAATACCTTTCGAAGCAATTTCAGAAAAATCTTTTTCATGAATAGTGTAATAATTGGGTTCGAATGTTACCTTGAAACCTTTGTCACATTGTTGACTAATACTGAGAAGGTTATGCTTCAAACCTTCATCAAATCTAGTACATCTTTAATCATCAAGGTATTTCATAATATAAAATATTATTTTTCAAATCTTTATTTTCTTCAAGAACTTTTTCATGATTGATTTTAATTCCTTAAAACCCTTCTTTAATTTTTTATGAGCAATATTTAATTTCTCTTATTCAAACAATAATTATTTATATGTGTCAAGTAATTCACTTTCACTATAATCTGAATTTTCAGAATTGCTAGAGGTTACTTACTTGATTTCTAGAGATGTCATCATCATTCATCAAACATATGTTGGCTTACTCATTAGAGTCGCTTAAGCTTGTTGTAGATTCATTATGTTCCTCCCAAGCTATATATGCCTTCTTTTTCTTGAAGAATTTATTTTGGCTTCTTTCTTCACCCTTCTTATGGTTTGGACAATCTGCATTCATATGTCCTTTTTCCTTGCTATCATAACAACGATAATTTGGTGAAGATTCCTTGATTTCCTTATTTTTGCCTTTAAATCTTCTTCTTCCCTTGGACTTCATGAACTTGTTAAATTTCTTAACAAAGAGACCTATATCTTCTTCATCTTCTTCATAGTCTTCTTCTTCATTAAGATCTTTGCTTTTACTAATCTCATATTTGAACGCTAGAGTCTTTTTCTTTCCTTTCTCTTCATCCTCGTTCAGTCTCCCAAGATCCAATTCATGTTCTCTCAACTTACCAAACAATGCAGCCATTAACATGGTGTTGAGATTTTGTGACTCACTGATTGCAGTCCCCTTTGATTGCCAAGTCCTGTCCAAAGATTTGAGAATTTTTATATTTAATTCATCATTATCGAAGGACTTACCTAACCCAATGAGATGATTCACTATGTGTGTGAAGCGTTTCTGGACATCTATAATTGTTTCTCCCTACTTCATTCAGAAGATCTCATAATCTTGGATTAAAGTATTTCTTCTGGTTCTTCTGACATCATCAGTTCCTTCATGGGTGACTCTTAACATCTCCCACATTTCTTGAGCATTTTTACAGGTTGAGATCCTATAAAACCCATCAACAGTTATAGTAGATGATATTATATTACGAGCCTTAACATCAAGTTGGGATCTTCGTCTATCTTCTGCATTTCATTGCTCTCACGGTTTAGGTTCCTACAAATTGTTAATAAATACAATAGGAACAAAAGGACCATTTGTGACAGTTTCCCAAATCTCACTATCAATAGATTCCATGAAAATTTGCATTCTCACTTTCCAAAAAGCATAGTTTTATCCAGTAAATATTGGAGCTCTATTGATAAAGGCACCCTCAGCAAAGGTTTGATGTTGCCCCATCATTTTGAATTGCTATCAAAGCAAGCTCTGATACCAAATTGTCTGAGCGGTCAGCGGAATGGTTAAGGTGTTCAACAAACCAAGAGGGAGGTGAATTGATTTCTTATCGCAAATCGTTCTTTTTTAATAATTTTCTCATAAATATAAATTCCTTAAAAACAATTTAAACAATTTTAAAAGGAAGAGAGAAAATTGCACATGTAATTTTTATACTGGTTCGGATCACAGAGATCCTACACTAGTTCTTAATCTCAACCGACAATTAACTTTTCACTAGCACAAACCAAAAAACTGTTACAATCACAAAGAAAATAAAACGTTTTAAGGTTAGAACATGTCCCTTGTTACCTCAAGAGGTGAAACTCACTTCCCTTGTAACCCACAAGGGATGAACATCTCCTTTGAATCTTCACAAAGGATGATATGCTTTCAACTCAGCAACAACAACAATACTCAATCACACTCCCTCTAAAAGTTCTCGCTCTATGCCAACACACCAAGTTCTCAAAGCCATAACACAAGAGTTTTGCAAACCCTAGAACACTTATCACCAGACACTACATATAAGAATTTTAAAGATACATTTTACTTCTATCTTTCATATATCAGAATGAGAGTCCCAATCGAATTTATAGAGAGATCTCACTCAAGGATGCTTCCAAAAATCCATTGTAAGGTTTTTAACGTGTAAAAATTGATTATCCTAATATGGTAATCAATTATGCATAATTGAATGCACAACGGTCAAAAACTTGCTTGAAAATTCTCATAATTGCTCGTGATAATCAATTATGGCAAGTCATAATCGATTATTTATAATCGATTATCTTGAGTATAAAATGAGGTTTTCTGATTCAAAATTATTTTTAATGCACCCTAAGGCAAAGAATACACAAAATCAAATATAAACCACATCCTATACATCAATCTACTATAATACAAAAGCTTTAATATTAAAAACAAGTCTTCATGAAGATCTTCTTGCAATAAAAGCACTTGAGACTTGACTTTGAGACATCATCAAAATTTATATTCTTCAACTTTATGCTAACAATAATCGATTATTGCCGCAAGAAATCAATACAAATTATTAAGTTACATGTCTTATAAGTGCTTACATTGGAAAGATAAACCTAATACAAATTTTTCTACAAAAATTACTTTGACAAAGTATGTGAAAGTTCCTTGAGGTATTCAAGTGCATTATCATCAAAATCTCTTCAAAACATTATGCTCTTTATTGGCAACAATCTCCCACTTTTTAATAATGATCAAAAATCATTTTTGTTGAAAGCACTTTTGACCATCTTGCAATCTTTTTACTTAAACAAAGCTCAAATATTAATAGCTTTAAACAATAAAAACACATTTATGATGTTGCTCCCCCTTTTTTATTAGAAAAAAAAATCATAAGTAGGAGAGGCTCCCCCTTAATAAAAGCTCCCCTTAACAAAACAATTTATAAATTAAGTACAATAGAATTAAAAATAGCAAGATTGCAAGAAATCAAAGATGAAATGTTGAAAAGGAGTACAATAATATTTAAAAAGAAGGGCTAGGAGGATCATCAAGAGGATTAAGGTTAAAATGACGCTCAATATTGCCAAGCCTAGTGTCAAAATCCTCTAAGTATTCACACGGATAATCATGATGAGAGTGATGCAACTCTATGAATTTTTCATGTCTATGTTGTTGTAGAGTACTCATCTACTCCATGTGCCTAGTTAAATTAACAATCTGCTCTTCAATGGAGAGAGAAGAGGACGAAGGAACAACTAATGGACCAGCTTTAGAGGGATCAACTACATTAACTGGTTCAGCCATATGGGCATCTATATCATCATATGCATCGTCATTGTCAGCTTCATCTTTATGGACAAAGATGTTACCACGAGCAACATAACTCATTTGGCGCAAAGTGGTTTCACCAATTTCAAAACTAGTTGCTTGGATGGCACGTGTGTTTTCTCCACCAACATTTACTGCTTTGTATTCAAGGATTCAAGACACATGAAGGGCATAATGGTATTTCAAAGTAGTTTTCTTCGAACAAATTTGACGTTGGTGTTGAAGTGTGTGTTTTAGAAGTTTGATCACAATCGCGTGCAATAGTGGGATGATTTTTCATTGAAATTGGAAGTTGAGAAGCCAAGGTCAGGCATGCGTTCTTAATCCAAGGTTGAGTTTTTGTATTAGGGTATTAAGTTATCGCTTTTTGTTGGGTTTTCTTTGTTTTCGTATTTTGTGTGGTGTGTTTTGGAGAAACGAGTAAAATGTTCTTCTTGGTGTGAGTGGGTATTGATTTGGTGTGTAACATTTTGTAATTGTTTCTTAGTGGGTGGTTGTTGGTTTTCAATGTTAAGTTTCATCTCCTAGCTTTTGCTTTAAGCTTTTTGAGTGGTTTCATGTCAGTTTTCATTTGTAGGGTTGGATTTGGGATGTGTGAGGACAAATTTAAAGTTGTGATCTACCATGATGGAGAAGTCACTTATTGAAATGTTGACCTCGATAATAGAATTATTTCGAAGTGGTAAGTGCCCTTAAGGATGTGGGCTATATTGAAGTAAATGAGTTGTTTCCATCATTTCAAGAATAAAACTTATATGACCATTGGTTAATCAAATTCATTTTATTTCTTTTTATCCTTTATTTTGGAAGTGGACTTCTTCAGGTCTTTTGATTCTATATGCAGAGGTCAGACACACTTTAACCTTATCTAAAATGTTCCTATTGTATCATGAAGAACTTGAGGGGATACCTTAGATAAGTACTTAAGATTAAGCATATCGTAACACTAACATCCTTTCTAAATGAAATGGAGTTTACAACTCAAGGTCATGTATTGGTTTTAACAATAACCGTGACAAGAAGTGTCTATGTTTATTTGTATTTGTATTTCCTACAACATGATTAAGTACAACATTATAGCAGGCCACTACTTGAGAAACCACAACAAAGTAGCACATATCTAGGCAACAGTTGAGTCAATTTTCCAAGTGTAAAAGTTTAGTTACATATTTCAATGTGAAACCAATGTGATCTCCAACACAAATTGGTTTCATTGGGTAATGTCAAAATGCAATACTTCGTTTTATCTACACATGACACAACCTAAACTGCTCCAGTTCACTGAAGGTGCACCATAGAAAAATTAATAACTTAAATAGAAGGGTCCATAACCAGCGCATAGACAATTCAGAAAGATGAGGTTTATGTCTGAGATAGGCTTTTCCAAATTGTATAAACTAACCAGCTTTTCTTTTATATTGAACTTCCTCAGGAGATTAACAAGCACCTGATGATTTGGCTTCAACACATGCTTTGTAATATTAACAAGCAACTTTGTGATGTAAACAGCAGGGGAAAAAGATTTACATGGGTTTTTGGGCAAGAAACGAAGTTTTTGTCAGCACAGATAACAAAATTGGTCAATAAGTTTCGTATTAGAGGAAAATGAAACTACAAAAACATCTTTCATGTTATTGGTATTATTAAAAAAATAACTTAGTTATAACAACTACAAGTGTTTGGTGGATCACAATTGAAGCAAATATGGATAAAAAGTGAAGCCATTCAGGATGAGATGCCATAGTTACTCAAAATTTGCAAGCATCACAAAACTCATTGTTGTCTCTAGCAAAAAATGGTATGTCAAAGGTAGACAAACTCCCACTTTATGCATGACAGAATATCATATATACTTGAAGATTGAACAAACAGGGACTTCAGTACATATATATTCATGCTTGACACACGTGTTAAATGATCATAACAGTTTAAATGTAGAGTTTTCTATCACATGAAAAAAAAAATAAATGGAGAAGACTGTCTCGCTGCATATGCCATGTAATGATTGTAACTCTCCTACTAATGAACTAAGAAATAGAATACTGAAGTTTCAAAGCTTCTAATCTGTCTCTAATTAGCCAAGTAATTATAAACTGTTCTCCAACTTATTAACCACTTTTAAAAAAATTTCTGACTTCAAAGAGTACAAGGAATTATTTTCAATCTCTTCATCTTTCCCTTCCAGAAAGGAACGATTTCCTGCTGAACCTTATTCTTTACCTTCTACATTGTACTGGCCATCTTTAAGTTCCATCTTCATGAAACTATAGACATGTACTCCAATACAACATGAACATAGAAATGCAGAAAACGGTGAGACAGTGACAAAATTATGACAACATGTGAAGTTAGTAAAAAATGATCACATGAGCATAATTTTAATTATGAGATAGAATCAATCATTTGAAAGTTAGCATAAGTAAATAAATCCTATCATTTATCCATTTATGTTCGTGTAAATTTCATAAAAATAAAAGAATGTAGTTGAGAGTGTTCTAGCGTGTCCGAGTTAGATTGATAGCAAAAGCATAGGTGACTTATGATCTGAGAGAAGGTCATGGTTTCTGGTTAAGGAAAAAGCTCTTGCTTTCAATAAATCAATAAGCAGCAAGAAACTTATAAAAATCAAGAGAAAAGAATGAAAATGGGGAGAGAATCAAAGAAACCTCCTGCTTTGAAACCATTAACTGAATGAACTTACTGAAATGTGATGGTTAAGCCACACTTAACAGTTATGACTTATGCACAAAACTCAATTTAATGTGTTTCACGAAACCACCAAACCACAAAAAATCCAAGCCCTCTTCACAAAGGAAACCTTACTTCTAAACCCATTTTAATGAGTTTCACAAAGAAAACCATTTTTAACGTGTTTCATGAAGAAAATCACTTTAAAAGACCAAATTTTCACATCATTGTTTCTTTAAGTTGGCACATTTTAATGTGTTTCACGATGAAAGCTATTTTGAAATACCAGAGTTTCACATCCTGTTTCTTTAGATTACCATGTAAGTCAACAACTAACAACTCATTCATTTATTTTTCAGATGATACTGTATGGTTAACAATTTATGTTTCTTTAAGTTACCAAACAACTTATAATTAACAGTAAGTTATCATATAGGTTAAAAACTAACAACTCATTCCTTTATTGTTCACACTATACTTTATCATTAATAATTTATACGTCATTATAAAAAAAAAAAACTAAACAAAAATTATAAAAATTAAGATCATATTAAACATTAAAAAAAATAATTAAGTCTTTGAAAAAGTTGACGAAAAAATTCATATACCTGCCACTTAATTTTGCAAATCACCAACACCTTCACCAAACTTTTCCGCAAAATCCACACTAACACACAACAAACCAGTTCACCACGAAGGAGATTACTTTCATATAAAACAATCAAAGGGTAAAAAGATAATATGGGATTCTGGTAGAAATTGATGGGGTGGAGGAAGCAATTCACAAATAGCAAGTACCTAATTGAATTTTGGAGAAAATTCCTGGCCTACAATCTCAGTGGGAAAACGTTTAACATTATTTTAACAAAACATAATAGCTTAATCGAGCATTTGAAAAAGACTTCGAAGTTTGATCACCTGACATGGAAACAAGTCTTCGTTTTCCAACAGTGCGTAAAATAAACATAAGGGAAAATTATGACAATATGTCGTTAAGTAAAATCAAACAATGAGTGAATTAGAAAACGATAATCACAAGCGTCTGCCACTTAAATATGTGTAAGAATAGTTGATACTAAGAATGGAGAAAAACGAATGGAAAAGTTGCATATCTAGAAAAGTTGAAAAGTTCCAAGCGTTTAACTTGTACCAAAATAATGTTTGACGTTTGCTAGTCTTACGACAGTAATTTTATGACAATCAAATTTGTGGACGACCTAACAATAACAATTAAAACTTTTCATTGTAGTATTTGACTACCATAATCAGCATTGAACTTGTCGTATTTGTGGGCATGGAGATGAGCAGATGGTCTTGTGTTTCTTAATGCCGTTTCTATATCTTCAGATCTGATTGGCCCAATTTTTGGCAACTCTGCAACCCAATTATTACTTTCAGTTCGAGAGGAGTAAAATTAAACTCAAGTAAATATTTAAGAAAATAGGCAACACATTGTTAAAAGGAAATCTACATAAAAGAAGCTGTTATCATCAATGTTCCTGTGTAAACAGACAACATACCATCTTCAGGCACCACCTCCTCCTGTCTCTGCTCAAGTTGTGACATCAAGCGTCTCAAGGGCTGCATTGCTGTTTCTTTACAGAGTAATCGGATATCTGACCCTGAAAATCCTTCTGTCTGATCCACAAGCAAGTCATAGGGGATCGGTTCCTCGTCAGGCTGCACAGGAAGGAGTTCCTCAAACATTGCTCTCCTCGCTACTGCTTCTAGAAGTGGTACAAGGATCTTTTAATTATGGTTAAGGAGCAACCATTAGAGACAGAACTAGCTTTCAATTGGAACATCAGATTACTTATATCGCATCATCTATATACATATTGGACTAAGATCTACTCTCAATATTATTATTTTTTTGTTTCACCACCAAGGATATCCCCAATCAAGACGACAATAAATACCATAACTCTTGAAATAATAATAATAACAACAATAACAATATTAATATTAATATTAATATTAATAATAATAATAATAATAATAATAATAATAATAAACCAGCTTAAAGTATGCCTGCCAAGTTTACAAACACAGTACTAGTCTACAATGCATGTCTATAAGGACTGCAATTCAAATTTAAACCCAGAACAATAAATGCTCTTGTATTATAAACCAAGCATCTTGGATTGAATGCCAGTTTTATTTAGAGCGAATAAGATGTCCACAATCGGTAGTGTAGGAAACAAGAGTACTGAGATGATACGAGATGCCCAATAATTTATTCAATGCTCCCGAAAAAATTTGGCCTAATAATTACACTAATATGCACAAGCTTATATTTGAAGGATACACGCTTCTCAAGACGTCGGAGCATGGCTGCATCCAATTCCCAGGGAAGATTTGTTGCCGCCAAGACAAAAACCAGTTCATCTCTCCGGGTCAAACCATCCATCTGCAATCTTAATCCAAATGATCAATGGAGGAGAAAGAAAAGCAGAATACACACATCACTGTTTTGATGACAATCCATATTAAGATGCAGTGTTTGAATTTCCAGAGGACACAAGCTCCCAGATAAAATGAAAAAACTTTCACAATTTCAAAGGCCAACTATCACGGCGAACTTAAATAACTAAAAAATTAAACAGCGATGAAAAGGCAAGACTTTAACAATTTATCTGGATATTTATGATTTCATTGGAAATAATTTCTAGTTAATTTGTTTCCATTCAAATTGTACAATGAAAAGGTAAGGATCTTCCTTTGCACTGCAAGGGAACCGAAAATGCAGGATATGTGCAATATAAAATAAGAAGTACATAATTCATTGGACAGCTGAAAATTTTAATTGTCCAGAAATTATCATTATTATTTATTTAATCGATTGGAAGTCTCACATCAACTAGTGATAAGATTAGTTTAGAGTATAAAATCGGGTGCAAACCTCACCACCTTACAAGCTAGTTTTGTGAAATTTAGTTAAGCTCAAAGTTTACTTTTTAACATGATATCAACTCAAAGAGTAAGTCTGTACAATGAATAGACTGGGAGCATAACCTCCCTCACAAGGTTCAGAGAACCTGTTCTGTATATCAACTAACCAAAAGTCCCCTCCTCTGCTAAACCGAGGTTATTTGTACAATTATTTCCTGCCCCCCTCCTAACTGTTAAGACAGTTAGGCCTTTAACTCTTTCCCTCCCTTTGTAAACTAACCAGGGCCTATCATTATTCTAGCAAAATTTGTTGTTTGTAGAGCATATTGTTCTACTCGTTATTGAACTGCTATCGGACCACCCATTAATGTCTAGTCCCACACATAAGATATACATACCTCAACGTGAAAGAGGTGTGTTGGAAATCCCACATCATCTATTTAGAATATATAAGTAGATGTAAACCTCATCTTACAAGTCGGTTTTGTAGGATTGAGTTAGACTTAAAATCCACTTCTTAACATAAACAAATGATCCAACAACCTTCTAAAAGATCTGTGTAAAACAATTATATGATATCAATACATAACCTGATTTCTCTTTGGCCATTTTCTAGTTTAAAAGTGTTAGAATAGGTTTTAAATGTAGGTAGGAAGTAGTTGAATTGAAAAACGGTTGGATGAGCTTTGTCTATGTTTGTACCTAGAACTCCGGTTTGATCTTTGCTCTTCGCCATACTAATTGTATAAGAATTCTATCAATATAAATATGAGAGCATATGAGGAAGTGATCAAGTACTCTTAAATTCATCTATCTGAAAAAGGAATTGTGATCTGGTCATTGTCTGTGTAGTTCGCTATTGTCTGCTATAATATGTAGCCATCCGCCATTGTTCATCATTGAAGTTTTGTCCTTCGATACACTGTCACAGTTGTCTTAGGTGCATGTGTCTCACTTGCCACCTTCCAATGGTCGAAATCTTTTTCAACTACCACAATTTAACCTGTCGGAGCTCTTTGAGCCCACTGTTGCCTTCTGTTCTTTGTTCTAGTACCATTTAGTGAAGTCTTCTGGTGTTGACCATAGTTTCTCTCACATAAAACCCTAGGTTTCTCTCTTGAAACCCTAGTTTTCTCTCTCTTGAAACCCTAGGTTGCCTTCTATTTTCATTATTACATTACTCGACTATCTCCCTACCTCAACCTTGTTCAACTTATCTTCAAGGACTATCTCTCATGTCATAATTACTACTCATAAAAAGGGAGGTTGTGGCACTAGAGGAAGGTGCCCTCTTGAGTGTCCCTGATGCACATACTATAAAAGAATGGGTCAAACCCAAGAGAACTCTTACTCTTTACATGGCTTTCCAAACATGACAACAATATTTCTAAATTTGAAGTTCCTAAGCCAATGTACTCTACTGAAGAATATATGGAATATCTTAGGTTAAAGTATGACAACCAAGCGCAGCCTTTCACTTATTCTATTTTGTCAAAAGCTGGAATTTCTCCAACCTTGTAGTGTCAATTTGAAACTGCTTGTTGAAACTACTTGTACCTTATTGATTAGTGTCAATTTGCCTATCTATCATTTGTCAATATGCCTATCTATCATTTTGGTGATGCCATTCTTATTGTCATCTCATTAACAAAATGATCTCTTCTTCTTTGAATAATAAATTTCTATATTTCATTGTTTTTCAAAATGAACCTCTTTTCCATTCCTTCCTAAGTCTATGTTTGTGTGTATTGTACATGATATAAAACTTAGATCTATGGGCATGACTACAATAATACTTTCTCTCTAATGGCCAAAATGACTACTATTAAAATTTTTCAACCATGGCAGCCATTTGTCATTGGCCTCTTCATTAGTTAGATATTAAGAATAGTTTTCTACAAGAAAATCTTGAGGAAGGAGTTTGCAAGAAGGAACCTCCTAGGTTTGTTGCTTAGGGGAAGTGTAGTATAGTTTGTAAACTACATCGCTCTCCTTATCAAGCAATTTCCACGTACTTGGTTTAGAAAATTCCTTCACATTATTCAAATATTTGGGTTGAAACTTAAGGAGCCAGATCATTCTATTTTTACTGTCACACCTCCCTTGGAAAATGTCTATACTTATAGTGTATTCCTATGTTATAGTCATTACAAAGAATGATGTCACTATATTATCTCAGTTAAAGGAACACCTATGTAATCAATTTTACACCAAGAATTTTGGAAATCTCAAATATATTTTGGGTATAGAAGTAACTCAATCAAAGGTAGCGCAAGAAATAAAATGTTGTGTAATCAATTTTAGACCTAGATATCGTGTTTTCTATGGAGGAAATTGTATCTCTTGGAAGAGCAAGAAATAAAATGTTGTTTCTCAGTCAACTGCTGAAGCTAAGTGTAGCGCAATGGCATCCCTCACTTTTGAGTTTATATGGGCAAAACAATTCCTCTACATTGCTTCCAATTAGTGTTTCATGAAAGGATTAAACATATAGAGATTCACGAGTACTTTGTTCAGGATAAGTTATTGTCCAAAGAAATTTGTACTAATTTGTATTGAGTTTGTCGGATCCAGTGGTTAACTTGCACATGTGTTAACAAAATCCTTAAGGCACCTCAAATTGAATTTATTTATTCCAAGCTTTGTAGGCTCCAACTTAAAGGGAAGTGTTGGAATAGGTATTAAATAAGATGCAATTTTATCTGAAAACTTTTATATGAGCTCTACCTATCTTTGTACCCAGCACTCTAGTTTGATCTTTGTTCTTCCCTATACTCATTGTATAAGAATTCTATCAATATCAATGTGAGAACATATGAGAGGGGTGATAATGCTCTCAAATTCATTATCTATTTATATTTTTCTCAAGTAAAGATATTATATTGAGCACTATTGTTAATTTATATGACACATTTAAAGTTACTTTCATTATATTCATCATTGAATATGATATATAATTCATGTTTAAAAAATTAGCTTATCAATCATGGTTAGATTGATAGTGCAGTAGACATTTAACTCTCATTATTCTTTGTCTCAAAAAAGTAAAAGATCAAGGTTCAAATTTAGTGGGGGTATTGTATGATCAGAAACACGAATACTGAATAAAGAATTAAATTTAAATACACTAGCGGTGTAAGCGTTTTTAACATTGTCATCAAATTATAGTGTCGTATATTGTAAGATTGTTAACTCTTGTAATAACTACATTTAAAGTCAAAAATGATATGGTAATTTCGTACTGGTTTTCAATATAAAGTTTTACGATGGCCATTGATTGCTACTACAAAAATCGTGGGTCCACCTTTAAGTGATGAAATTGATATCTCTGTAAAACAATCCCCTACAAGTACAATTTTTTTCAATTGTTTTGCTGATGTCCCATATGGGTTCTAAATGTAGGACGGGTTTGGTATTATCTAACTCAAAAAGCTAGCTGAGATGGCGATAATTGTCCAAAATCTTATTCCAAAGGACATTTTGGATCATATATAAAAAATGGTCTAAAATATGAAGTGGGTGGAGTTAGCTAACTTGATTATAAAAAGTATGTTCAATGTAAGAAACAAGCATCACCTGAACAAGAAGCTCAGTTTTCAACCGTCTACTTGCTTCATGTTAACTACGAGATTCCCCACGTTGACTAATGATTGCATCAATTTCGTCTAGAAATATTGTTGAGGGTGCATGATGCCTTGCAAGTTCAAATAACACTTTCACTAACTTCTCCGAATCACCTGCAGTCCAAAAATAACTTCTGAAATGTACATATTCAAAAGTAAAAACCTACAACAAAGAGGAAGCCGAAAGAGGAGCACGTTAAAAGCCCTCATTTATCAAATTAATGTTTCGCATGTTTATGAGTTTTCCTCATCTTTGTCTCAGTTTTATTTAAGTAGCAAGCTTTTAAGCAGTGCACTGTGAGCCACACCGGCAGAAATAGAGAAGCGGTGCAGTGTGGTTTCCATTGCAGACAATAGTGCCTATGTGAAAGATATTGTTTCCCTCTAAATGTATTAGCCTATTAGGACTTATTTAGGGGCCTATTTTAGAGATTTCAATTTCAAAAACAATATTCCGCTTATGACATAAATGAAAAAGATATTGTTTCCAGTAGTTCTCTTGACCCAACCCTCATTTTTCTGCACAAAAAGTCTCTCGACAACATTTGTCTCTCACGCTAGCACTTTGTTGACTGGTTCATCACTTTCTCTGCCTCTGTTTTCTCTTCTCTGGAAACTGGTTTCTGGTTTCTCTACTCTCTGACTAGGTCTGATAAGAGATTGCTGCCTTGCTCAACTCTGGTCACCTCTTTGCCTCTCTTCTCAGTCCGATGACTGCTGGCTCTTGTTCTGAGACATGGCAACATGTAAAAGACTTGTATTTGACTTTTGTCTTATTTAAGACAACAATGACTCTTTTATGTTAATTACGACTGTCACGAATAATTTTTAATTTGTATCATGCATGAGAATTTATATTTACTTGGTGTAAATTGTATAAAATCCATAAAGAAATTAAGAAATAAAGGTTATCTATTTAGCACAGCACACTTATGGGACTTTTCTCTACACACTTCTATTCAGGATTTAATTAACACACTGATAAAGAAGCTACATTACCATCTATGGGCATTTCAAAACCGTTCAATGAGCAAGGTAAATCCACATATGCATGTAATTATGAATAATACCGACATGCAAATAAACTATTTTTAAAATATGTGCTGAACTAGAAGCTGTCGTCATCTTATAGATCATATGCACTGTTAGTATTTAAAGGTTGTGAAAGGAGTAGTTGATAAGGTAGAGAAAATGTGGAGATAGTAGGATGTAGAAGTAGTAGTTGGAAGAAGTGTTGTAGTTGTCTTAGTTGTTGTAGATGTTGGCTTCTTGTCTACATGCATGAAATGGTAGAGTTCATGGGTATTTATAGACCCATAGAATATTCTAGAACATACTAGCCATAACTTATGTGGGATGTTCTAGACTTTCACACATGTAGACTATTCTTGATTTTTCTTCCTATCTTAGGCTTTTCTACAACATTCTAGAACTTGTATTACATTTGAATTCTACTTTCTAAGGTGCTTCTACATTCTTCTAGAATTTGCATTACACTTTAATATGCACCAATTTAATGGCATTTGAAGAATAAAACTACTAATAGATGCCAATAAAAAATTCAATTGTACTAAATGTTAAAGTACGAGTTCCACATAAAATAAGAAATATATTCTACCTGTTAAAAAGCTGGATTCTTTATTAAAAAAGGTGGGGAGAAATACACCTATTTACAAAATAAAACAGATAGACATACACAGACGGCAGTTCTTCAAGGCACTATTTTTAAATTATTTTCGATTTACTATTGACTCACATAAATTATAGAATGATTTAATGTAAGGAAGATATGCAATGTGATGATTATTAAATTATAAATGTATCATTTCATATTCTAGAGATATTAAAATTAATTCTTTCCTCTCACTTCATTAAGGACATAATAGTCTTTAATAAATAATTCAGGTTTTGAATTATTTACACAAAGATTTCAAATGTTGAGGGAGTTATAAGAAGATTAAAAAAATTGTTTTTGCTTTGTTGAATGCTCTCTCCAAAAGGGTTACATTCTTTGGAAAAAAGGAAAAAGGAAGGAAGTCCTTGGGGCAATTTCACATCATAAAGTGTTAGATTAAAGTTCAAGAGACCCTTTTATTTGGTTTTGATTTTTTACTTAAATAACAAAGTGTAAAACAAATCTTTATAAGCATCGTGACCTTATCACACTAGTGGTTTGCTTAGGTTCTATGTATGGAAGATTTACAAAAAGCAATGGTTTCCTTGGATACAGACAAAGCCAAGGAAATCATACTCCATTCATAAAGTACTCTTCTGTAGGTAAACTCACTCCTCACTTCATTGTTTGTCTATGTGGATGATATGATTATTGTAGGAGATGATGAAAAAGAAAAATCAACGTTAAAAGAAAAATTGGAAGCCCAGTTTGAGATGAAGGATCTAGGAAAACTCAAATATTTTATTGGAATAGAGGTTGCTTACTCCAAGAACGGAATTTTCATCTCCCAAAGGAAATATATACTTGATCTTTGCAAAGAAACAGGAAAATTGGGATGTAGAACCTTGACAGTTCCTATAGAACATAGTCACAGAATTGGGAGTGAGGAAAGTGCTCATGTAGAGAAGGCCCAATATCAGAGATTGGTCGGAAAATTGATTTATCTATCACATACCAGACATTACTTATGCAGTTAGTTAGTGTAGTGAGTCAATTTATGCATGACCCAAGAGAGAGACACATGCAACCAGTTGACAAAATTCTCCAATACTTGAAGTCAAGTATAATGAGCCAATTTATGCATGACCCAAGAGAGAGACACATGCATGCAGTTGACAAAATTCTTCAATACTTGAAATCAAATCCAAGAAAAGGGCTATTATTCAAAAGGGAAGACACGTTGACTATGAAAATAAATATTGATGCTGACTATGCAGGTTCAATTACTAACAGAAAATCTACTTCTGGGTATTGTGTGTTTCTTGGAGATAGCCTGGTAACATAGAAGAGCAAAAAGCTTTAATGGGTGAATTTTGAGTTCTTCCTCAAGGAATTTGTGAAGGACTCTGGATGAAAATAATTTTGGATGATCTTAAAGTCAAGGTGGATAACCATGTGCAACTACATTGTGACAATAAGTCTGCCATTAGCATAGTCCATAATCCAATACAACATGACAGGACCAAACACATTGATATTGACAGACATTTCATTAAAGATAATATAGACAGAGGCTTTCTGATTACAAGTGATGTTCCTACAGAACTTCAGATATCAGACATTCTCATAAAAGGGACAGGATCAAACACATTGAGATTGACAGACATTTCATTAAAGATAATCTAGACAGAGGCTTTGTGATTACAACTGATGTTCCTACAGAACTTCAGATATCATACATTCTCACAAAAAGGCTCCCTCCAGGTAGATTTCAAGACCTTGTTGGCAAGTTGAAAATAATTGATATTCATTTACCAACTTGAGGGGGAGTGTTGTAATTAGAGGAAATATCTATAGAATCTTCTCAATTAGAGAAAATATCTATAGAATCTTCCTAATTAGAGAAAACATGTGTATGATCTTCTTGATTATTTTGATTCCTTATTTCCCTTTCTAGAAGATTAGATTGCTATAAATAGAAAAAATATCTATAGAATTTTCCTAATTAGAGAAAACATGTGTATGATCTTCTAGATTATTTTGTTTCCTTATTTCCCTTTCTAGAAGATTAAATTGCTACAAATAGAGGTAAGGAAAATGTAATTACTATGATGAAAATAATAAAACCATTCTCTTTTTCAAGTATCAAGATAAAATACCTCGTGTAAATCTTCTAATCTCTAATCATTTTTATATTACATGGTTTTAAACTGTAACTAATATTTGAATGAGAGATTTTAGAAAACAATCTTTGAAAGGTTTTTTAGATAATGCATCTATATCACCTTGAAGTTACGTCTACTCTTCATCAGGCACTTTTCTTAAGAAAACTTTCTTGACACTTATATTAAACTTCATCTATTATCACCTATCAAACAAAGCTTTTTAAAATGTTTTTGATAATTCTTAAAACACAATTCAACCCTCCTTGGGTTTTTCGCTTGTTTTCATATCAGGAAAGATATCAAAGAAAGTAATAGAAGAGAAAACATCAACTGTCCATTTAAAAGAACATTCTTTAATCATTTCAGAATGAATTCAAGTAAGTTCTTGAGCCCTTTTATAGAAAGAATAGAGATTATTCTTTCATGTAAATTGCTCTTGTAAGACTTGTAAAGAAATAAACTTGTGGTTAAATGCAAAGAACAAAAATAAACATGCACATGCAAGTAATTCAATTGGCAAGGAAAAGATATGGATGAATGGAGTTGTTGGGTTTTACAATTTCATCTTATCCGCTCTCTTATATATACTCTTCTTATTAAATTCGCTTTATTATCTAATTGTCATGCAAACTTTCTTAGTCTACCCTAAACCCGATCCCTAGGCGAAAAGAGCCTATTACTAATTACTGGCTTACTATCCCTAGTCTCCCCTAGTAACTAGCAATGCATTATAAACAGAAGCAAAATACAATTGAACGTCCTACCCCTATCCCTAGGTGGTATTGTTTAATCAAGGAATTTCCTATCAGTTCATGACTTCCCCGTACGTCTCCGTATCGACAAAGGCAAACATCATTATATAGAATGAGTTAAACGATAAAGGTCTAAAAACCATTATTTTCATACTTAAATTTGATATCAAAACACACCCTTTATGGCATAGAATGAGCTTAAAATGAAGTAAAACACTTAGTTGAGTCATGTGAGAGTCAAAAGTTGGTTTTAGAGATATTATGCTTGTTTTTATATTGTTTTGCAGGGTTTTGAGGTGAATTGAAGATGGAAGTAAAGCAAGGAGGATTAGACCCGTGAAAGATGAAGAAAAAGGATAAAAAGAAGAGTCAAAAGGACCGCTGAGCGTCTAGAGCGATTAGAGGCAAACCGCTCAGCGGTAAAACTGACCGCTGAGCGGCGGCACGACAAAGAGGGAAATCGTTGAGCGGTTTAATTAGGCCTTGCGCGGTTGTCTGTTTTTATTTGACTTAGATTATAATAGATTTTGTTATCTTTTTGGGTTATAAATAGCCCCAGTGCGATTCAAATCATAATTCTTTGGCAGAGAGAAACGTCCACAACAGCTCTACACACCTTGGAGGAGGTTCCTTGGATGCTTAAGCTTCAACCTACCAAATTTAGGGTTTGCTTTTCCATTCTACCATTGTATTTCATCTAGTTTCACCATGATTACGGTGAACTAAGCCCTTTGTTGTTGGGGAACATGTAATCTTTTGAAACTCTCATATATCCAAATTCTTATTTATTTTATATGCTTGCACATGCTTGATTTATCAATTGTTGGGTTCCTTACCTTTACTTAATGCTTTTATCGCTTAACTCATTCGGTAAATGTTGTTTGTCTTTAATGATACAGAGACGTACAGTAATGTCATGAACTGGGGGAGTTCCTTGATTAACCTAATACCGCCTAGAGATAGGGATAAGACGATCAATTTTATTTTCCTTCCGTTTATCATGCATTATTAGTTACTAGGGGAGGCTAGAGATAGCAAGCCGGTAATTAGTAAAATGCTCTTTTTGCCAAGAGATTGGGTTAAGGGTAGACCAAGAAAGTTTGCATTGCAATATGATAAATAAGCGAATTAAATAAGAAGAGTAGATATAAGATAGTGGATAAGATGAAATTGTAAACCCCAACAACACCATTCATTCATGGTTTTTTCCTTGCCAATTAATTCACTACATTTGCATGTTTACTTTTGTTCTTCAAAAACCTAAATTTAATTCTTTTCTCAAGTCTTACGCAATTAGGTTACACGAAAGTTAAGGCCTAAGAGTCCTTTGAGAAACGATATTTGGACTTACCCATTTTATATTACTTGATAACGATTTGGTACACTTGTCAGGGACTTAACAAGTTTTTGGCGCCGTTGCGGGGACTCGTCGTTTAACTTATCTAGTAGTGTAAACTGATTAACTTTGACTTGATTGTATATATTTTATTTTTATTTTTGTTTTTGTTTATTTTTTTTATATAAAAGTGCTATTAGGGTTTGTGTTTATTGTGCATGCAGGAGACTAGACATACTAGGAGCAAGAAAAATAGGCAACCTCTTCTTCAAGGCTTAAGTGAGACTACGGGAAGAAGGAGAGTCAGACGCCCATCTAGGGATTTGTTCCCTTCTCCTAAAAGATTACTATCACCTTCACCAGTTTGAAGAGCAGAGGAGATGACTGAACAACCTCCTCCAAGACGCACTCTTGCAAATCAATATAATGTTGTTGGCCCTTTTCATTTTAACAGCATAGCCATGCCTACGGACCAAACAACTAACATGGTGATGAATCCAACACTTATACACCTGGTGCAAAGCAACCAGTTTTATGGCTTGTCAAGTGAAAACCCATATGATCATTTGACAACGTTTAGTGAAATCTACAATACTGTGAACATAGTAGGTGTATCGAATGAGAGAATAAAGCTTAGTTTGTTCCCATGCTCTTTGGGAGGCAAAGCTAAGATGTGGCTTAATTCCTTTCCTGAAGGAACATTCACAACATGGGAGACTGTGGCTACAAAGTTTGTCAATAAATATTTTCCCCAGTCCAAAGTTACTTAGGGAAGACTGGAGATCTCATCATTCAAGCAAGGCATGGAAGAGACTCTAGGTCAAGCATGGGAAAGATTCAAAGGCTTGCTAAGGAAGACGCCAATCCACGGTTTTGACAAGATCACTCTAGTTCTTGCATACCTTAGAGGTTTAAAGACTTAGTCTAAAATGATGTTGGATGCCTTAAATGGAGGTGATATCAAACAGAAGACTGAAGATGAAGCCTATGACTTGATAGAGAGTATGGCTGCTAATGAGCAGGAAACTTACAGTGAAAGGGGCGCACCTGTACAGAAGAGAGGAGTGTTACATTTTCCTGCAGATGATGCCATGCTAGCTCAAAATCATCTTCTGACTCAAAAGCTAGACAACTTGGCAAATATCCTCTTACAACTTCCAAAGAAGATTTGTGATGTCTCCCAAGCGCAACAACTTTGTGATTTTTGTGGTGGTGACCATATTAGAGGAGATACAGCAGGAAGCAAATTACATGGGGAATTAGTTCTAGTATAGGCAGGGGAACTTCAATCAAGGCAATCTAGCCAAGGTTGGAAGAACCATCTAAGTATTGGTCAACAAAAGAATAACCCATCAGGGCAAACAAGAGGCTTCAGGCCGCAACAACCTTCACCTATGTGGCAGTAGGTTACTCATTTAACAAAGGCTGTCCAAGACCTAAATTCTAGATTTGACAAATTTTTGAAGGTGTGTGAGTCTAATGATGTAAGTGACCAAGCTAGTTTCAGATCCTTGGAGATGCAAATTGGTCAGTTGTCAAAAAGGGTAGAAACCACTGAAAAGAATCAATTTAGGGCTAATACTGATGTTAACCCTAAAGAAGAATGTAAAGTTGTTGTTACAAGGAGTAAAAGAAAAGCTGAAAGGGAAGTTGTGGAGATTGGGAGTAGTGAAGATGCAGAGGAGGAAAAAGATATCATTGAGGTAGACAACAGTGGTAGGTGAAGAAGAAGAGGAAGTAAGATCCAGTCACAATGGGCAGATTAGAGAGATTTTTAACCAGGTGACTATGGTGCCTTCAGTGATTCAAAAGATTCCTGCATATTTTGAATGGATAAAATTTTATCTTGGAGACATAATAAATTTAGATGAAGATGAAGAGGAGCAGGAATTTGATATTCAACCTCCAAATAAGAATTATCCGCCTAAGGTAAAAGATCGAGGTTGTTTGACTCTTTCATGTGCTTTGAATGATATTGATGTAGGAGGAGCAATGATAGATTATGGATCTAGCATTAATGTGATGCCTAAGCGTTTCTTGAGAAAAATTGGAGGGCTAACAATAAAACCGTCCAATCTTATTCTGACGGTGGCGGATGGTTACACTAAAAAGCCACTTGGTATGATGGAGAATGTGGTTGTGCGTGTGGAGCGATTAGAATTTTTGGTGGACTTTATAGTCATGGGCATGGAAGATGATGAGAAGATTCCAGTGATTCTTGGAAGGCCTTTCATGGCTACTTCAAAGATGCTTATCAGTGTCTATGATGGAAGAATCATGATGAGGGACAAAGAGAATGTGCTGTTACATACTGGCTCTAAAGAAAATAATGTTAGAGAAGATGCACAAGATGATAGCACAACAAGTACTCATTCTGACTGTGGTAATGTTTTGCAGGTACCTAAAGATGAAGAGGTTGATAAAGGAGGATCAATCCACTCAGAGGATACATCACTTCCATGTGGTTCACAAGTCAAATTCAAGAATAGAAAGTGGATTGGGAACAAAATTAAAGAAGATGGACTGGTGGAGATTAGAAGGCCATATACTAAAGCCATCAAAATAGTGGATAGAAGGCAGCTGATGAGTTGGGTAGATGAAGAGCCCAACCGGGATGGGAAGACTTGATGATATTTGATTTAATCCCACTTATTGTAAAACATTTTTAGTTTTAGGTTTATTTGATTTTGGACATGTTACTTTTTAGATTTTTAAACACTTTTTGGTAGCATCTACTGAGGGATGCTAAAACTTTATGTATCTACTAAAGGATACAGGTAAGAACACCTACTGAAGGGTGTTGGAAGGACATGCACTTACTGATGAATGTTAGGCAGGTTTGGGTCAAGCTCGTGACGTTAAAGAAGTGCTACCTGGGAGGCAACCCAGTTGATTATATCTGCTTTTAACTCTGTGTTAAGTGCATTGCATGTTTGCATGTTGCATCTGAGAGGGGAAGGGCATGTGATTGAAAAATTGAAGGTCGAAATTGTGTGCTACAAGGTTAGATTTCTCAAAAGCAAGCAAAGAAGAGGAAGAGATAATTACCGCAAACTACTGAGCGGCCCATTTGACCGCTGAGCGGTTGCGGCGTATTTTGTCTCGGCTTTTCTTAAAGGCTGAGCGGTTTTGAGGTTTGTCACTTTGAAACCTCTTCTTTACAAGTCACCCAAGCGGTCTCCCTAAGCCCTAGCACTTTTCTTTCACTTTCAAAGGCTTTTTATAAAGGTTTCCCCACTTTTCTCATCACCCACTCACCAAAATCTCACTTTTCCACCATTGTTTTGTCAAAGTTTGGGGTTTTTGGTTGGGAGTTTTGCATTGGAGAGGACATTTATCATCAATTAGAAGAAGTCTAGCAAGCATCTTGAATCTCCACTCAAGTAAGTTGTGCAATTTCATTTTTAGGGTTTCTAATTGAAAAACATGCTTAGGAACATGATAAATTAGGGCTTTTGATTTCTATGCGTGATTTGATGAAATAGAAACTATTTAAACCGATTGAATTGCATGAAATTGATTTGGAATGGTAAAATAAATTATAGAGTGGAGATTAGGGTTCTTAAACAAGGTTTTTTGAAAAACCCAGTTGAAAAGCGATGAGCGGTCTCCTTGGCCGCTGAACAGTCTCTGTGACCGCTGAGCGTCCAGAGCGATTAGAGGGAAACCGCTCAGCGGTAAAACTGACCCTTGAGCGGCGACGCGGTTGTCTGTTTTTATTTAACTTAGATTCTGATAGATTCTGTTATCTTTTTGGGTTATAAATAGCCCTAGTGCGATTCAAATTGTAATTCTTTGGCAGAGAGAAACGTCCATAACAGTTCTACACACCTTGGAGGAGGTTCCTTAGATGCTTAGGCTCCAATCTACCAAATTTAGGGTTTGCTTTTCCATTTTTCCATTGTGTTTCATCTAGTTTCACCATGATTATGGTGAACTAAACCCTTTGTTGTTGGGGAAAAATGTAATCTTTTGAAACTCTCATATATCCAAATTCTTATTTATTTTATATGCTTGCATATGCTTGATTTATCAATTGTTGGGTTCCTTACCTTTACTTAATGCTTTTATCTTTTAACTCATTTGGTAAATGTTATTTGTCTTTATTGATACGGAGACGTACAGTAATGTCATGAACTGGGGGGAATTCCTTGATTAAGCTAATACCGCCTAGAGATAGGGATAGGACGATCAATTGTATTTTGCTTCCGTTTATCATGCATTATTAGTTACTAGGGGAGGCTAGAGATAGCAAGCCGGTAATTAGTAATAGGCTCTTTTCGCCAAGAGATTGGGTTAAGGGTAGACCAAGAAAGTTTGCATGACAATATGATAAATAAGCGAATTAAATAAGAAGAGTAGATATAAGAGAGTGGATAAGATGAAATTGTAAACCCCAACAACACCATTCATTCATAATTTTTCCTTGCCAATTAATTCACTCCATTTGCATGTTTTCTTTTGTTCTTCAAAAACCTAAATTTAATTCTTTTCTCAAGTCTTACGCAATTAGGTTACACGAAAGTTAAGGCCTAAGAATCCTTTGGGAAACTATACTTGGACTTACCCAATTTATATTACTTGATAACAATCTGGTACACTTGCCATGTGATAACGGTTGAAAAACCGTTATTTTCATATGTTATTTTGGACTAAATTACACCCTTTACTGCTTAGAATGAGCTTAGAATCAAGTAAAACTCAATAAATGAGTCAGTTGAGAGTCAAAAGGTGTTTTTAGCGATATTATGCTTGTTTTGCAGCAAATCTGATGGAAGTGAAGATTGGGGATGAGAATGAAGGTCCTAGACTCAAGGAAAAGGAAGAAAATTGAAGAAAAGAAGAGTCTAGGGACCGCACGGCGGTAGACCCCTGAAGCCGGGCGGTCAGACGGGAGGAGAAGACACCAGCAGAGGACGTTGGGCGGCAGACCCCTGACGCCATGCGGTTTTGCGGCACAAGGGAAACCGCCGGGTGGTAGACCCCTACCGCCGGGCTGTGGCGCGATTTAGGGTACACCGCCGAGCGGCAAAGTGTGATGTCGGGCGATTGTCAGATGGGCTTAGGCCTGTTTTTTGTTGCGCTCCTTAGTTATAAATTGCCCTGTTGCGATTTCCAATTCATTCTTTTGATAGAAGAGGGCGGCCAAACCTACTTTTCACTCTCTGGAGAGGATCTCTTGGATGCTTAGGCTCCTTTTCATCTTTTCTAGGGTTTGTTTTCCATATCTTCCATTATTTTCATCTTGGTTCACCATGACAATGGTGAACTAAACCCTATTGTTGTTGGGGGAACAATGTAATCTTTTGATACTCTCTTTTATTGAAACTCTTGTTTAATTATATGATTTTCATATGCGTTTATTATCAATTGTTGGGTTCTCATCTGTGCTTAAAGCTTTTATCGTTTAACTCATTCGATAATTGTTCTTTGTCTTTATTGATACGGAGACGTACAGTAATGTCATGAACTGGTGAGTAATTCCTTGGTTAAGCAATACCACCTAGGGATAGGGGAGTAGGACGACCAATTGTTTTTGCTTCTGTTTGTAATGCGTTGCTAGTTACTAAGGGAGGCTAGGGATAGCAAGCCGGTTATTAGTAATAGGCCCTTTTCGCCAAGGGATCGGGTTAAGGGGAGGCCAAGAAAGTTTGCATAACAATTAGATAATAAAGCAATTTAAACATGAGGAGTAAATAAGAGATAGAGGATTAGATGAAAT
This sequence comes from Vigna mungo, assembly GCA_036885675.1. Lineage (NCBI taxonomy): Eukaryota > Viridiplantae > Streptophyta > Magnoliopsida > Fabales > Fabaceae > Vigna > Vigna mungo. The sequence continues at coordinate 21,714,186 of CP144700.1, read as the reverse complement.
TGTATACCCCAAACAACTCCATTCATTCATACTCTTTTCTAGTCAATTGAATCAACACATTGCATGTTTATTTTTTGTCTTTGCATTCACCACAATTATTGAATTTTTCTCCGCAAGTCTTACGATTTTGGTTCACACGAACGATAAGGCCTTTCGAGTCTCATGGGAAGAACGATAATGGGTTATACCATTTATATTACTTGATACGATATGGTACACTTGCCATTCCGTTAACACCAGGGACTTAACAGGAGTCTGGTACACTTTGAGGATTGTTCAAAGTGGGTTGCAGATTGTAGAATAGGGGATATCTTACTGCAAGTCTTGCTGTTTGTATTGCCTATATTTTGGTTAGAGGGTTAGAGAGTTGTTTTATATTTTTGACATGGAGGTCTCTATAAAAATCTTGTTGTTAAAACCTTGACCATTATAGTGCATTTGCTTCCTGGGATTGGAAGGACACTGGATGTAGGCATTGAGGCCGAACCAGTATAAAAACATGCGTTTGAATTCTCTGTCCCTACACTTTTACATTCAATCGACTCTGCTGTTTACATAGTCTACTTTGATTTTCCGCTGCACTTAAATTTCTATTACTTGCTATTCAAGAAAATTTGTAAAGTTTTATACTTTGTGAAAAAGATTGCAAAAAGACTTTGATTCTAAAAACTCACCGATTCACCCCTCCCCCCCTTATTGGTGTTAAAACGAAGCCAAAATGTTTTCCTATATGAGATTATATTGTGAGATTGTTAATGATTGTATCTTTGCATGATAATGTTGCTTGAATCATAACTATGATACAATTATGTGTTATAGCTATTTGTATGCTCTGATTCTTACTGCACTACACTATGCATTTGAATATGATTGAGAAAATTATGCATAATGATAGGGGGAGCATTACACACTTACATATTTCTTCACATGCCTACACTTCAGGGGGGAGGTTATCTTTTTCATGTGAATATATGTGATAGGGGGAGCATCTTTGATTGTAAATGTTTTTTTACATTGATGCATCTCTACTTGTGGTTATCAAAATATCATTACTAGAAGCATACCTTTTTTGTTAATGCACAAAGGGGGAAATGGTTGATTATATCTTTGATTGCTTACAAAAGGGGTAAATATGCTTGATTTGTGATTGCTTGATATTGCTTGACAATGCTTTTCAGAGTTATATTGCTTATTATTGCTTGTTACTCTAAAAACTGCTCTAATACATTGGAGAGTTCTTTTAATCACTTGTTATTGCTTTTCAGAGTTATATTGCTTGTTATTGATTGTTCAAAGTGGGTTGCAGATTGTAGAAGAGGGGATATCTTGCTGCAAGTCTTGCTGTTTGTATTGCCTATATTTTGGTTAGAGGGTTATAGAGGTGTTTTATATTTTTGACGTGGAGGTCTCTATAAAAACCTTGTTGTAAAAACCTTGACCATTATAGTGCATTTGCTTCCAGGGATTGGAAGGACACTGGATGTAGGCATTGAGGCTGAACCAGTATAAAAACCTAAGTTTGAATTCTCTATCCCTACACTTTTACATTTAGTCGACTCTGTTATTTACATAGTCTACTTTGATTTTCCGCAGCACTTAAATTTCTATTACTTGTGATTCAAGAAAATTTGTAATGTTTTATACTTTGTGAAAAAGATTGCAAAAAGACTATAATTTTGAAAACTCGCCAATTCACCCCCCCTCTTGGTGTTAAAACGAAGCCAACCTGTTTTCCAACATGGGATAGCTAGACTGAAGATGGAAGGTGAAATATGTCATCTGAGCCTTGAAGGATTTCACAAGTTCTCAGTTTATCAGGATAGTTTAAGAAATCAAGATGATTGCCAAGATTAGTCTAGTTACAAAACCAGTGGAATGAAGAAAGACGATAGGCTTTCTGTTTTCATTATCTCATGGATATTAATGCCGAGAGGGAGCAACTGTAACGCCCCGGGGTGTTACAGCAACCATGCTCAAGCTACTACAAAGGACCTTTATTTGTTGAAAGCCTTGAAGGAAAATATACAAGTGGATTGGCCTGCAGCTATATCAGATAATATGTTAAAGGTAACAAGGCTTGAATCCACCAAGCTACCATTCTGTGTTTTTATTTCAAAGATTCTTGTTCATTTTGGAGTGGACTGCATTGGAGAGTCCAGTGAATCTTACAATAGAACAAGCTTGATCAGCAAATTTGCTCTGCACATGATGCAGATGTAGCACAGACCTGAAAGCTGAGTGTTCAAAAATGAGGCTTCTAACAACGAGGGTGAAGCAGAACCATGTGATGTTATTCCTTATAGAGCGCGATCTGAATTTGAAAGAATAGTGCTAAGAGAATTAAGGGCCTTAAGAATGATGTGTTTGGAAACAAAAATTATTATTCTGGAGATGAAAGAAAGGTCATTGTCTCAAAATTAGGAAATGGATGCTGGAAATGATGAAGAGTTCGAAGAAGAAGGAAGCACTCCAGATGAGTCTTCAAGGATGATTGTAGATGAGAGTGTGGAGGAAGAAAATGCTGAAGATAGCAATAATGATAAACTTCTTATAACTTACTTAAACAAAAAGAAAAAGAAAGATTAAAATAGTTGTTTGATGATGTATTTTGTTTACTTGTTTAGTCTGTTTATTTCAGTTTCTTTTGGAATAGGCTTTATAAGTCACTATCCTTATTAATCTGATGGTAATATCTTTTGGACTACTAATGAAATCAAATAGTTTGGCTTTAATTCGATTTGTATTGACTTTATAATTGAATATGTTCTTATCTTATTGAAGTCGATTCTGTGTTGGATGAAATTGATTATGTTGTTGCTTACTGTTACATTAATACTTCTGCATATTCATTTATTACCTGTATAAATTCTTGTATTAAAATGATTCTAAAATGCTAGATCTAGAAAAGATCTTGAAAGGTTTTGCAGGAACAGTGCTTCTGGATAAATAACTGGATGAACAATTGGAGCAATGAAATTGATTGCAATTAAAGAACAATCAATTACTGTTTAACTAAGGGTTATAAATTCCAGAATTTGGAATTTGGTTATTCGGTTTATTGATCACATTACATATATTGTTTTTATCCAATATATCTTTATTCTTTGATTGATTGAAATTTATTGCGAGATCATATTGAGATTGTTGATTGATATTGTATTCATGCTTCATTGATATGTTTGCAAAATTCACTGTCACATGCTCATACATGCTCTAAAATGTTTGTGATAACTGCATTGTGCATTTGGGTTTTGAGTGTAAAACATGCATAATAGCAGGGGGAGCATGATATGATAATAGATGGGGCAACAATGAAGAGCTTTTAGACTGACAAAAACAATAAAAAAAGAATAGTGTAGGTTTCATAGGCTTGTATTCTGCCTCTTTTACTTTCGTTTCATTTCTAGTGAGGAAACATTTATAACATTTATAAACTCTTCATTTTCCTTTAGTACAAGCAATGTGGGACTTCACATAGCTTGAACTTAAAAGAAAAGAAGATTAATTCGTTTTCCATAGCTTGTAGTACAAGATAGCATAGCTAGTTTTCATGTTTTGAACTATAGGAGAACTAGTTGCCTTATAAACCCTTTAGAGTGGAGAGAATTGAGCAATGTGGGACTCAAAAGTCCCTAGAGGACCTGCAGCAGCTGCTGGACGGCCTCCACACTCAAAAGTCCAACATCTCCTAGATATTGCATACTAACTCACTCCAAAGGTTATATAACAAGGCTTAGGGGTCTCCTTTTCACACCTTACTTTGAATCAATTGAATTTTGAGTTGATTTGCACTTTTGCAATCTTCTTTGAGATAGTATTCTGTCTCCAAAGTCCCTATTTTGGGCAGACCTTATCTTACTCAAGCAAGTGGCGGTCCTCCTAGCACATCCTCAAGTCATAAGTTTCCTCTTTCTCAAGTCCCTATTTTGTATGCCATTTTAGAATATTCTCTCTAGGTATGCACTTCCCCATCATGTGGTATCAGAGCCTTAGGTTTTGATCTTCTTAGGAATTGCATGTTAGAGTAGAATAGCCTACATGTGTTCATTTTCGCTGAGCCATTTTCTATTTCGCCCAGCGTCTGCGTGAAACTTCAGTCAACTTGTATGCTTTCGTTTGAGCTCATTTCTTATCCGATTTCCATGCAATTTTTTTTTCAAAGTTTCGTTTGGATGTCTATTTTCACGTCTAGGTTTTAATTTTTTCAAATTCGTTCTGTACTGTTCCCAGTAAATGTTTTCCTCCACTATGTCAGTCCAGTGCTTACTGTTTGGTACTTGTGGTGGCTGGAATTGGTCATTGGACGGTGCTAAGACATCACCACACTCTTAAGAAAGGAATCAAAGCTTCAACTCAAGGCTTGGAGGTGCTTCCCGTGGCTGTACAGAGACTTATACCAGCTGGCATTTCTTCAAACAGCAACAATGCTATTGGAGGTCTTCAACAAGTAGGTGTCCTTATTCCATTTTGCTTGTTGTTCCAGCTTTAATTCCTTGTCTTGGCTGGATTGTATGTGTCTTTCTTGCTTGTTCACTTTGCTTTGAGTCATATGTTTGTTCCTCTTTAGGAGTTTTCTAGAGTAATTTCTAAAATTGCATGGCTAAGAGTATTTTCTATGTCCATATTTGTATGCTAAATTGAGCTTGATCATCATTAGATTTAAGTGTCTGAACCTTGATTATATGTTCTGTATCCATAGAGGCTTTCCTCACTGCTAATTGGCATTTAAATCAAACACACTTAGTGTTTTAATCCTTGCTTGGCCGAGACATCCACTGCATCCTGCACCAAACCAGAGAAATGTTTTTTGCATATACTGTTTGAAGGAGTGGTTGTTGGCCGAGGCATATCTACTGTATTTAGTGTGTTTGAGCATTCTTTTCAAGCCTCTTTTATCATTTAAAATACAGAATATATTGGTTTGAGGTTTGCCAAAATTATTTCCAACATTAATTTGGTCTTGCTCTTCATGTATACTTAGTATGTTGATGTGAATTTGCTTCTTGGTTGTGTGATTTTCTTTGTTGTCTTGTTCATTTTGTGCCACTCTTTTGACTCTTAATTCTTGCTGTTTTGTCTTCATAAATTCTTTAGAATACTGCCCCTATTTTTTGTGCCAAGTTTCTTGATTTTTAGGTTCCATTGTCATCATTTGTTTTGTAGTTTTCATTCATTTTTGGCTTCTACCATGTGTTGTCTTGATTTGGCTCCTTTGCATTGAGGGTGGATTGTACATCTTTCCATTTGCTTTAGACTTGAGTTAGTGCTCTCAAAGTGGACTTGTGAGAGACTTTACTATCTTAAAAGAAAGGTGCTGCCCTTTACCTTGATTTTTGAGACACTTTGCCGAGAGATTTGAGCTTCCTTCCTTGTTGTTTTGAGTGAAACCTTGTGCTGCTGTTTGCCATGATTTTTGGGCTGTTTCTAACCAGTTTTGTGTGCTAGCTTTGTTGTTGTTTGCTTTGTTAACATGTCTACAGGTTCAAGCCGTGCTTCCTCCAATAGAGCTAGTCACCATGGAAGCCCTTCTAGCAAATTTGATTTGATGAAGGCCTTCCAACAAATGCAACATCAACTTGACTCCTTTCAAGACATGAAACACCAACTTAATTCCATTAGCAAATGGCTGGACATGGAGGCAAAGGTTAAAGGGAAGCTCTCTCATGGTCATGAGCATGGATCCTCCAAGAAAAAGCAAGAAGACAAAGCTTTGAATCCCAACCTTGCAATGCCAAAGTTGTCTTTGCCAAGTTTCAAGGGAGACACCGATCCTAGTGTATTTTTAGATTGGATAGCTAAAGTAAAACAAGTTTTTAATTTGTATGATGTAGATGGACATTTGCGTGTAAAGCTAGCTACTTTAGCCTTAGAGGGATACGCATGCAATGGCTACTTAGGATGAACATTACCAGGGACTCACCCGCGAGCTCTTTGACACATTTTCGGTGCTTGTTGTACCAATGCTTCGTACCTCCATACTACTATAGGGACCTCCTGATTAAGCTCCAACGGCTTACTCAGGGTAGACGAACTGCGGAGGAGTATGCGTGTGAACTCGGAGTGCTCGTATACCATACTAACACTAATGAGATTGACCATGCGGAAATAGCTAGATTTATTAGTGGTCTCAATAGAAACATCCAAGATGTTGTAGAGCTCCATGATGATGAGGATTTAGATGTTGTGGTACATAGGGCTATGAAAGTTGAAAGACATGTTTTAAGAAAAGAGTCCTACCGCAACAAATTTTCCACTTCTTCAAAAGAAAATTTTTACAAAACCTCATCATCAAGGGACAAGGAAAAGGATGTTTCTAGAGAGATTCCTCATAAATCTTGGCCATCTTCTACTAACCTCGCGCCTTCTTCTTCTAAATCTAAGTCACCAGCGCGACCTAGTCAAGTCAAATGTTTTAAGTGCTTAGGTCATTGTCACATTGCATTTGCATGCCCAAACAAGAGGGCAATGTGCATTCGAGGAGAAGAGGTTGTCACCGATGACTCTCCTCCTTCTTCACCTTCACACACTTCTCACTCTTCTTCTTCCTCTAGTGAAGATGAGTACAAGATTCCATTTGATGGCGACCTACTAGTTATAAGACGTCTCTTGGGTCAAGTCCACAAGGACTTTGACACAACTCAAAGAGAAAATATTTTTCACACTAGATGTCTTATAGCTAGCAAGGTTTGCTCCATGATCATAGACAGGGGAAGTTGCACTAATATGGCTAGCACACACGTAGTGGACAAGCTCAAACTACCCACCATAGCGCATGCCAGGCCCTACAAACTTCAATGGCTAAGTGAGGAGGGTGAAATCTTGGTAAACAAGCAAAACCATATTTCCTTTTCTATTGGCAAGTATCAAGATGAGGTTCTTTGTGATGTTGTACCCATAGAAGCAACTCACATTTTATTAGGAATACCATGGCAATTTGATAGAAATGTTCAACATGATGGTCTTACTAATAAAATGTCTTTTACTTACCAAGGGCGCAAGGTCGTCTTAAAACCTCTAACTCCAAAGGAAATACATGAGGACCACCTCATCATGAAGTCCAAGAGAGGTGAAGAAAAGGAAAAGGTCAAGCTTAATTGTCTCATTTCTCATAAAGAGGTCCTTCAAGATAGAAAAGAGGATAAAGAAACAAAAGAAAGGAAAGAAAGAGAGGAGAGAGAAAAAGAAGAAAATGAGAGGAAAGAAAAAGAGCAGAAAGCAACAAAAGAAAAAGAAGAAATTATGAGAGAAAAGGAGAAGGAAAATGTCCTAGTCACAAAGGAAGTGTTACTACAGGCACCTTCCACTCCCATCTTTCTACAGGATTCAAGCCATGACATGGGAGTTTTTTCATCCTTCCACTTTTCTCCAATTATTAAGCTTTCTTCTTTTTCTAAAAGCTTTTATGAAAATATCCCACCTTTCTCATCTCTTATTACCACTTCTTCACACACCATTTCCATCCCACATCTTAAGTTAATGTATTATTTTTTACACTTAAGTCAGTAATCTCTCTTTATTGCAGGTTTTTCAAGATTCGAGGTCGAATCCTCTCCAACCTACGGGGGATGATATGATCATAGATGTGGCAACAATGAAGAGCTTTTAGAGTGACAAAAAGAATAAAAAAGAATAATGTAGGTTTCATGGGCTTGTATTCTGCCTCTTTTACTTTCATTTCATTTCTAGTGAGGAAACGTTTATAAACTCTTCATTTTCCTTTAGTACAAGCAATGTGGGACTTCACATAGCTTGAACTTAAAAGAAAAGAAGAGTAATTAATTTTCCATAGCTTGTAGTACAAGATAGCATAACTAGTTTTCATATTTTGAACTATAAGAGAACTAGTTGCCTTATAAACCCTTTGGAGTGGAGAGAATTGAGCAATGTGGGACTCAAAAGTCCCTAGAGGACCTGCAGCAGCTGCTGGACGGCTTCCACACTCAAAATTCCTACATCTCCTAGATCTTGCATCCTAACTCACTCCAAAGTTTACATAAGAAGGCTTAGGGGTCTCCTTTTTGCACCTTACTTTGAATCAATTGAATTTTGAGTTGATTTACACTTTTGCAATCTTCTTTGAGATAGTATTCTGTCTCCAAAGTCCCTATTTTGGGCAGACCTTATCTTGCTCAAGCAAGTGGCGGTCCTCCTTTCATGCTTATCTTGGAGCTTCCTTCAAGTGGCGCATCCTCAAGTCATAAGTTTCCTCTTTCTCTACTCTTTTCCACTTTTAATTTCTACCCCTTTCTTGTATGCCATTTTAGAATATTCTCTCTAGGTATGCACTTCACCATCAGAGCATAACATGATAGTTTAGATATTTCACATGTCTATACTTAAGGGGGAGATTATATCTTTTGTATGTGAGTATCTGTGACAGGGGGAGCATCATTGTTTGATTAATGTGATTTACTGATCCATCTTTGTTTAAATGTTTATCTACATATCATTATCATAGTGCATACTTTTTTTGCTAATGCACAAAGGGGGAGAATGATACAGAATGATAGATACAGAATGATATAAAATGCGTTGAATGCTGATATACATTGGGAAGAATCTTTTGATATGAAATAATATGTTTTATGAGAATATTTCAACATTTGTCTCCTCTGATACAGATTGAAATAAGAATTCTTTTTTATACATTTGCTCTAATACAAGTTGATCAATATATTTGATTGCTCTAATACAAATTGGTTAATATATATAGTAATATTTTACAAACATGGTTGATATTAATCATGGTTGTGCATCATTAAAAAAGGGTGAGATTGTTGATAAGGGGAGCACTGGTTTAGCTAAACCTTACAATCTCAGAACTTATAGCTTTTGATGATGACAACACATTATTAATAACATGTGTTGTTGTGTGTTTATATGTGCTACATGTTCATTACTTTCATGTTTATGATTACTTGAGGACATGTTTGTGTTGATTCTGTCAAAGTATGCAAATTCATTATGTTCTACATGAGTAATTATCTATGATTGCATAACATATGATTTAGAAAAGAAAAACGACATGCACTTTTGTTGTACTTATATTGTGTGGCAAAATAACAGTTTTAAGCTGACTTCATTATGAAGCAAGTCGATTAAAACTCGTGATTTTGCATAAATGTTTTCAAAGAGTGCTTGAGTATTTTTGCAAGAAAGTTTTTCAAAATTGCATTGAAGTGTTACGAAGTTAACTGTATGCGCAAGCTACTCGACTTAATTAGTTATGTTTTGAAATTCTGTTAATGCTTGTGATGTCTAACGACTATATTTTATATCTTTGACTAAGCATTAATTGTTAGTCAACTATATTAAATGCGTAATCAATTAAGTTGGTCTGACTGCTACTATCTGTTATAATTATTTGTGTATAATCGACTCTATTAGTAGCATAGTCGACTTAGGAGCGTCAGTTTTGTCATAAACTATATATAGACACAACTTTGATTTCTGCATAGACTTTTGTGATTTTAACGAGTTAATTGATTCTTTTCAGATTGGTAGAACGTCTTAAAGCTCCAAGAACTCATCAAGAAGAACGAGGTGTTCATTCTTTGGTGGTTGCTTGCGGAGCAAGAATTTGTGCTCAACGACAGATTGATCAACCTACACATTGAGGTGTCTGAAACGTGATCAACTTCTTCTCTCAAGCTTGTGAAGATTGTCGTTGCCCTGTTGTGACTACAGGAAGAGAATGTGAGGCGTTCTAGACTTTGAGTATTGTTCAAAGTAGTGAGAACTGCATGAGAGGGGACATTTTGTTGCTGTCTTTGTTTTATATATGACTATATTTTGGTTAGAGGTTAGAGAGGTATTTTACATTTTGACGTGGAGGTTGCTATAGAAACCTTGTTGTAAGAACCTGATCATTATTATGCATTTGCTTCCGGGTACAGGAAGGACACTGGATGTAGGCAGTTTGGCCGAACGAGTATAAAAGCTTACATTTGAATTCTCTATCCCTGCACTTTTTTTTCAAAGTCGACTTTACTTTTTACGTAGTCAACTATTTCCACTGCATTTGAAATATCTTTTTCCTTGCGATTCAAGAAACTTTTGAAAGTTTATTCTTTTACGAAAAAGATTTCAAAAAGACTATGATTTTTGAGTTACACCAATTCACCCCCTCCCCCCTCTTGGTGTTGAAAATTATATTTTCAACACAAATATTGTAAACCAATTCTCCAAGTAGATGGAACCTTTCAAATGGGCAAAATATCATGAAACTTTGCTCAATGCCATCGTCAGGATGGTAATAGAAATCTTTTTCTATTGGCATTTGCCATTGTAGAAGGCAAGACAAAGGAGGCATTGATATGGTTCTTTCAACTACTTTGAGAACATGTTACCCCTCAACAAAATATTTGCATCATCACTAATAGAGGGAAGGTATGCTATCAGCTTTAAGATAAAAATAAGTTGGTTGGGAAGAAGATGGTTTGAACTTCGTTTATTGCATACGTCATCTAGTCTCCAACTTCAACAACAAATTCAAAAATCAGGAACTCAAAAACCAATTCATCAATTTAGGTACTATTACACTAAATTTTACTACTAATTTAAAGTTTAAATTTTGTAAACAAAATTCTTTGATTTTTTATTTTATTACGTGCTTACAGCTTACGAGGTCAATCAACCCACTGTGATGGCAAAACTTATTGCAATGAGAGACCAATACCCCTAACAGGTTGCTTGGATAGATAAAATTCCATTAAAAAATGGTCTCAGGCTTTTGATGGAGGCAGAAGATATGAACATATGACCACTAATATTGCTGAGTGCATGAACTCCGTTTTAAAGGGAGCATGTCCATTATCAATTTGTGCTCTGATCAAAACAACATTTGAGAGGACACAGTTATGGTTTGTTGAGTGAGGCTAAAAGCACATTACATTCGACAAACAAGCCACCAATATCTTGAAGAAATCAATGACTTTATTCGAAAAAATCAACAACAATCCACATTTTGTCACGTTCATTTATACAATCATGAAAATTCTGAATTTGATGTTCAGGAAATTTCAACACCTCACCAATATCGCCCACATCCAATTTCGTATAATGTCAAACTAAATGAATGGTGGTGTTATTGCAGTCACTTCCAAGGTACTCGTCTCCCATTTCATCATGTCATTGCCATTTGTGCATATTCCCATATACCACTAACCCAATATATCGATCCAGTGTACAATCTTAACAACATTTACAAGGCATACGAAGTACAATTTCACCCCATCCAAAATGAAGATTATCGGTCTGCGTATACTGGTCCAAACTTCATACCAGATCCTCAAATCCGACACAAGGCATCTGGAAGACAAATTACGACTAGAATCCGTAATGAGATGGTTCAATCCCCTTCAACTCAGCTGAAAAAATGCTCTTATTGCCGTAACGAAGGTCATCATAGGGGAAAATATCCATTTCGTCAATAGTTTTTTCTTAATCTTACCTTTTCGTCACTAATTAATAAAATACTTTTACTATGTCTTATAAATTTTCTTTTTATTTTTTTATTTTCTTTTTACTTTAACATAATGATGATTTAAATTTCTTTATGGTCTAACACAATCAACAAAAACAAAATTGTCAAATAATAAAAGTAAATTAATAATTAAAGAACAATAACAAAAGACATAGTAAATAATTTTGTCAAAAACCATAACTTTTGTCCATTCACGTTTTTTATAATCGATTACAACCATAGTGTAATCGATTACCAGGGGGAATTTTGCTTATATAAGGTGAAGTCGTGCCCCCTTGCATGACTTCAGCACTCAGTCACCGATTACTGCTCCTTGTAATCGATTACAACGCCCTAAAATCATTTTGGGGGTGCACGACTTTACCTCTGACCACGTGTCAGGATGAAATCGTGCAGGAGGCACGACTTTTTCATTTGAAGTTGTCTGGACCTCTCACGATTTGCCTACTTCGATAGAAATTTTTTTGTCAAAATATGTAATTTTCAGTTCAAATTTTCCTATTTACCTACGAAAACCCAAATATTCTTATAAGGGTCACAAAAGGTTGAAATGATCTCACAAGATCAACTCTTCAAATTTTCTTCCCCTAAGAAATGTTTTCTTTACTTGTATGATATGCTCTTTTTGCTAATGTATCTTCGTCTGGTTTCTTAATATGAGAAGAGTGACTCCAAAGACACTTTTACGCATAAGTTAGTTAGGATCTTTATCTTAATCGTACTTAGATGAATCTTGATTATATCCCAGCCATCTTGTTGCCTAATTAATGGTAACCAGTCCAAGAATATCTATTATATTTTTGCAGAAAATCCTAAAAAAGAATAATAATTTGGTGTTAGGTTCATGATCAACATGTGTCGAATTGCTCAAATTAACTAGTTAGTTAACATCGATCATGGGCAGAAAAATAAAAATAGATGACGGCAAAATATTCTGCAATTTCAATATCTAATTATCGTATTTTCAACAACAATAACACGGAAGTATATGTCATGAATTATTTTCTAATGCAGAAGAAGGGATGATTGACAAGTTCTTCCGCAGTTATGGAGAAGAGAATGAATAAGAACATTACCCCTTTGGATTCCATTTCCCCACATTTTCCTTTACCCCGGAAGAATAATATACACATGGCACAATGAATCTAGCAAACTGAAAAAAAGTGAACAACACGTAAACATCGGTTCTATAATTCTAATTAAAAACTAATTAGATCAGGAAGAGGTTGATTGTGACCAGAAACATAAGGCACAATGTGATATGATTCCTCAAAAGGGTTGGTTGTGTTGCGAATATCCTTTTCACCAGAGACAGTATGCATTCCTTTACCACCAAACATCACATCATCATCATTATCAAAAACCTCCCATTGGTGAGTGATGATGGTCATCAAACCCTTCTCGGACTCCATCTGGTGTGAAACAGGTACAATGGTAGAACAATCTCGTACCACAATAGCTTTGTCCTCATCATTTGCCGCAACACCATCCTTCTTGTTGGAAGAGGCACCATTGATTATTTTCACAAGATCTTGAATATCCTCCTGAGAAATTCTTTCAATTTGGGGGCACTGAGAGGCATTGAGGACACCAATATCCTTGCAAAACTCAAGGAACGAAGACAACTCCTCCCTTTGAATTGATGCTTTCTGAAGAACCTTGAGACCAATACTTGCTTCCATCCTCCCACCCATTTCATATATCCTCAACAAAACCTTGGCAATCTTGTTGCAAAACTTACTATACACACCGAAAACCTCAACTATAACACAGTCCATGGCTTCAAGAACCAAACCAACATTCATGTTCTCGTTCCGAGGCCTGATCTGAAGAAGCATATCAACCAACCCTTGCAACTTCTGCAAACCCTCAAGCTCTTCCATCAACGTCTCCTCCACCTGCATCTCCTTGTTATTCTTCTTTAGCTTTCTAACCTCGGAGGATACGAACGCCGATCTTTGATCCAAATACGCAAAATAAGCACGAATGAAATCGTTGAAGTCCCAAGCCTTCTCGGTGCTCAAATGGGCATCAGAAAAGTTTGAGAGGTCAAAGGGTAACCTCCCCATGCGTTGCACTATCGGGATGTCACAACAGAAAATGCCATGGATGAGCATCAAGCCTTTCATCGCGACCACCCAGCTTCGAGTCTTCTGCATGCGCATGGAGAGAGACCAGACAATAGGTTTCAGGTACGAGGGTGAGGTTCGTAACCAATGGAACACTTTCTGCACGTTCTTAGAATCTATGCGTTGATCATCATGGCTTGTAGCCTTGATCACCACAGCTTCTAAATTAGGGTTGTGGAACTCACTCTTTCGCGCGAACTTTGCAACCCATATGCTGTTCTTGTCTTTTATGGCTCCAGCGGCTCTCTCCCACACCCTCATTTCCTTTTCTTGATGCTTGTGAATATATTTGAAACAAAGGTGATAGAATGATGTATAAACTATAAGGTTAGGGAGACGGTGGTGAGGATGGTTATCTCTTCACCACCTTCAACCTTCCCTTCTTTCTCAAGGGAAAACTTGTATTAAATTTTTCTCTTGGTTTGCAAGATTTTGTATGTTCTGAGAACTCTATGTGGTTGGGACGTAAGATTGGATGATGGAGACAACAACGCAAACGCAAAAGGTTTCATGTGTTTTAGTTTTCTACAACGTATCCACCTGGCATCATGGCGTATTTTTGGTCTTCATGTGTTGGAATCCGTCAAAGTTGTTACTTAAAACTCGTTTTTCGCTGAGTTGCCACGTTTGGAAATGCTTCTTGGAAGTGAGTTGGCTAAATGAAAGGAATCAAGAGTTTTTTTGGGGCCCCACGGTATGGATTTTACCTAATTCTGCAACGTGAACTGGTGCTAGAAGGTATTTTGGTCATTCTTGTTCTTGTCACCTCACCATGCAAGAGTCTACCTTGCTTTTGTGAACGTGTACGATGTTGCCGGCTTCTCTCCAACCACAAATATTTGGTGAAGTTTAAGTATACTTTCTTTAGTGAGGGAAATTTTTCGGCTCACTCTATTTATTCAAAGCTCAAAGCGTATTATTCAACGTTTACGATGCAGTAATGTTTATTGTAATATCTTGCAAAAAGAATTTTATGTAGCAATATATATATATATATATATATATATATATATATTCTTAACAGTAATAAGTATTTTAAAATTGAATAAATATATTTAAATTAATGAAACAAGTTTTAAGATATATTTTAGTAATAATTAATTTAAAAAAAATTGGTTTTCAAATACAAATGGTATGAATACAAATAATGTATTTAGTATTGATTGAAAAGTTTGGAAATATATTTTTTAATTTTGGTCTGATGACATTCGTAAAATTTATTTCATTAAAGTAAATAATAAAGGTGTATATTAAAGAACGAGAAAACGAACTGATTAGATGACATGCTACAATTATTTATTTTTTGAGTATTATATTATTAAATTGGAAATGTAAGCTATAATTTAAAATAATTGTTTAAGTTAATATGGTAAATATGCATTTAATTTTTTAATATATAATTAACCATCTTAGTGGTATTGAATATGCATTCATAAGCAATCATCTTTCAAGTATTGAAAAAACATAAAATGAACTTTTTAAATGAATATAAAAGCAAAAATATCATTCACTAATAAGATAAAAAGAATAGACAAATTTAAAATAAAAAAATGTGTGTAGCCTGTCGCTGAGTCTACTGCGGAGTTTGTGGTGGATGCTATGAGTTCATATGGTGGATAT
Source organism: Vigna mungo (assembly GCA_036885675.1). Classification (NCBI taxonomy): domain Eukaryota; kingdom Viridiplantae; phylum Streptophyta; class Magnoliopsida; order Fabales; family Fabaceae; genus Vigna; species Vigna mungo. Next base: position 21,698,952 of record CP144700.1, on the reverse strand, counting down.
CATGATGTAACATCCCAAAAATTATATCCAATTTTTGGAATGATTTAACATTATAATATGATAGAACAGTTTAATAATAAAATAAAGTTATAAGTTTACAGTCATCCAAAATTGGTCATAAATTTAAAACTTTACTTACAAAGGATGTATTTCAAAACAGATGAGTCAACTAAGAATAATCCTAAGCATTAGGCAGTTGCACCTTCTTCATTCTCCAGTGCTTGCTCCAAGGGCACATCCTCAGCTACTGTTCACATCCAAAGGATTGGATGATCATTGCAAGGGGGAAAGCAAGCACATACAACACACACAATGCAAGGGTAAGCTAGGTATAAAAATCATGTTATACAATCACACACAACATGAAAAGACCATAACATAACATAGACTACAACCAAATGCATTATTTTGATACCAATGACTAACCAAGTGATTTGACCATCTGGACTAGTATGAAATGTCGAGTTCCAGGAGTTTGTGCACTTGTTGTGGCCCTACTGCTTTGCAAAGCCATTGCCGAGGGGTTTCACCCGACCCACACACAAGTGTAAGCCCTTTAAAGCGGTATAGGCCTTCCAAGAAGCGCCTATCCTAGGACCTCCTGCTATTCTCACCACATGACTCATCACTCTCTAATTGGGCATGGATGGTCATTAGAATGTTAGGATAAACCCCATCTTGAACTTCGGCCATTCATACGGTCAATCACAATAACTAAAGGGCACCACCATTTAACCTCCCTTGATGATCATGGAATTACGTCCATTAACCATACTTTCACTTTATAACTTAACTCAAGACGTGAACAAGTGAATAGCATAATGTTATTACATTGAAATCCATATAAAAACCATTCAATATACATTAGCATATCATAACAGTCCAAGAAGAATCACTAAACAACCCAAAACCCCGTAACTCATACTTAGACAAAGAAAATGGCTTTGAAACCATCACCAACAGTTCCGGAAGGGTCCAAAACCCCCAGAACGACCTAAAGAACGTCCAAAACGGACGTCCGGAACTCCCAGAACATCAAAAACAAAAGCAACAGTAGAAAAGGGCGCCCAGCGCCCTTTAAGGGCGCTCGGGCGCCATATTTTTGGCAAACATCGAATCAAAGGGCGCACAACGCCCTTTTGGGGCGCCCAAGCGTGGATTCTGCAAAATTTTCTGCAGATTTTTGCAGATTTGGAAGAACTCACACCCCTAAGTTTCGTTTTAGGCCTTTTAATGGATTTCTAATGATCCTATTTCGAAATTTAGGTGTATCTAAACTTGTCTAAAGGCTTATAAGCATTCCTAACCTCAATGTCTAGCAACTATGCATAGATTTACACTTAAAAACCTGAATTCCCTCAACCTATGGGTTCAAACTTAGATTTACTACTTGAGGATTGTTTTTGGTCATTTTGACATTTCTAACAAGTCACTTTGGACTTACTTAGGTTGTCCCAATTGCTTAATTCAAGCTATAATTCCTAGAACTCAAAACCACCACCTCACTTCCTCTAATCTAGTCTAAAACATTATACCCAACTTAGATTTTGCAGCTAGTAACATGCACAAGACAATTCACAGCCCTTAACCACTCAATCCAACATCAATCATACTATTCATACCATTATCAATCACATTTAGCAGAATTCACCCAAGCATAAACAGTCACAACAGTAATTCCACAGTTTCAGTACAACACATATCAATTTCTCATGCATTTTACTCCATAAATTCAACAGAACCTAACTCATGCAATCCAAATTAATAAATCAACAAATCAAAGACCCAGCTTCCCTTACCTTCAATTGGTAGCACAACTGAGCTCTAAGAGACTCCAACGCCCTCTCTTTACTTTCAAAATGCTAGATTACCTATGAATCATCAATTGATGATGGAAAACAATTGTTAGAGCTAAGTTGAGACTAGAATCGGGAAGGAAGAACGCTATGGATTACATGCAGCAAGATCAATTGCATGTTTACAGCCCAAAAATGAAGGGAAAATGGGGAAAACCACTTACCGGTCCGATTGGAGAAAATGATCGGTTGAAAACAAGGCCCTCTACTCTACGATCGTTAGGGCACCACCTAATTCAAGATCAAATGGTCAATTTATGGAGAAATATAGGAGAGAAGGTAGAGAAAGAAGGAAGAAACGTTGAGGGAGATGGTGGTGTTTCAGGAAACATGAGAAACTTGGAGATTTTTGAGTTTTTATTTTTCTAAGCCTTTACATTCTCCCCACCAAATAAAATTTTCGTCCCCAAAAATTAAGACTTAATAGAGAACAAATAGGGTAAGATTTCTGCATTTCTTCCTCTAACTCCCAAGTAGAGTCACCTGTTCTGTTGTCCCATATGACTTTGACGAGTCTAGTAGTTTTCCCACTGGGCCGTTTGGTCATTTTCTCATATACTCTTACTGGTTGCATCTCTATAGAGAGATTTTCCTTGACTGATACCCTTTTTCCTCCTCTTGTTTCTTCTAAGAACCACCATACCACTGACTTGATTGTCACCACTTCTATTTTAACTAGTAATTGTTATGCTCTTGATCACCTACCATCACACTCATTTTGAGGACATCACATTGCTTCACTGATCTTTACTCTTGAGTAGCATAGTCTCCAACTATGTTATCCTATTACCACACCAGAACTTCTTATTCATTGCCTTGACAAAACCGACATGAGGACTCCATCTTTAGTTCTTTAACTTGGCAACCCGACCCATACTTGGATCTATGTCTTTCTCGACTTGAAATCACTAGTTTGATCAGTACTAGTCCACCTTAAGATACCTCTCAAACAAGGATTTATCCAACCGCCTTAGTTGATTCTTCTCAAGAAACTCACCAGTTATAGTACTTCAACTATAATAATGAGTTCTCTTCACCACATTCCCTTTAGGCAACTAGCCTTCATACTTTTTCAGCTAACTCTGATCTCTCTGCCCTTACCAAACCGAAAACCTGAACCTTCTTTTTGTTCCAACCACTATTAATGCTTATTCACCTCAAGATTGACGCTATAACTTGAAACCAAAACTCAATTTCTCTTCTTCATCACATTAACCCACTTTCCTGGTCGACACTGCATCTTGAAACTGAAGTCTCACTTGTCTTCTCTGCTTCATACACATCTTCTTCACACCTAAACTCACTTCTGACTCTTGAAGATCACCAAACACTCCTAGCGGATGCCCTAGATAACGACATCCTGGTTGTTTTAAAGAAACTCATCTCACATAACCACCAATTGACCTTGAAGACACTTTGGATACACTTGGTATTGATAAGAACAAGCCCATTAACATCCGCTACGCTACTCTGATCCTCATACTCCTTTACATACCAGTCTACAGAAAGAACACTTCCTTCATGACCAATGCGACCAGAAAACGATCACCCTTGAAAAACCCGTTCTAAAACTTCCATTACCTTGCAAAGCCATGATAACTCTTCTCTCCCAAGATAACCTTGTCATTTTGTTTCCTCAACACTGTTCTCTGCCCCTCAAAACAAACATGCCCTAACAATTCCTAACTGCTACACTTACACCAGACCGTTCTAACTTGTCCTTTATTTTTCTTTTGAAATTCATCAAACTTGTAGCTTTCCCCTCACAATCACACTGAGTTCAAGTCACCACTTCTCTAACCAAACTTCCACCTTTTTCTTATACTACACAACTTCAACTTGAACCATCCATAAAGATATTACTGACACCGATTTTGTTTAGACATCATTCTCAAAGTGGACACAACTCCTTCAAGGTATAAAATCTCATACTTGTTGCGAAACATCAACCAGAATACTTACATCAAATAGACCTATCCTTGCTAAAATCTTTTGACTTCTACAACCCTTCAGCTTTTCATTTATAACTTGATCCACTTCTAATGCATAACCATTAGTTCTCCTTCTCAAAACACAACACTTCTTCTGATGGCCATAACTACCTAGAACAATTTGAAATAATCAAACCTCTCTTTTGGTCATACCTCAAACCTGGGAAAAACAACATTACACCATCTTCACTTGCGATCAACTCACATACTGAATTCCCATGGCACTTGATATCTATCTTTCTCTCAACTACACTTTATGCATTACCTCTGTTTTCCTTCCTGGTCAAGGAATCACCTTCTCTAAATCTCAACTCTGAACTCTTATATCGAATCCACACACGCCACATCTCCTAGAATTCTTCAGGTACCCATCACTGACAACTTATATTGTAACCATCCCTTGTCATTTGTTCTAATACCTTTCTTCCTTGTTCCTCATTCATTGTGCTCTTAATTCTCTATCTTCACTTTTTCTTACCAAATTGACATCCTTATATACCTCTTTCTTCAATACTGGAAATCTTTCCTCCTAGCCTATAACCAAACCTTTCTCCTGGACGAACTACAAATCTTGAAACATCACTCTAAACTTGGATATACCAAATCCATTTGTTGATAAGACCTATCCATCTCCTTCTGATTATCACTTAACTCAGAGTCCTTACGATACTTCAGTTATCTTTAAAGACTTCACGTTCTCTCAACTCGGAAAATTCAGACCTCTAATACACAGTCATTAAATCTGCTTTATGACTCTCAACTACTTCTCAAACTCTTTTTCTTCTAATTCCTTTCTAAATATTAAGTCCATCTAGTCCACTACAAAATTTCTCTTTCTTCCTAAACATGAGCTTCAAACCCTCCATGACTTTCTCATTTAAATTTCAAACGTTGTCGATACCCCGAACCATGTTTCCAGCTTCAACTATTGTTGCTCCGTTGCTTACTAAACACTTTTCTTTCTTCTGATCTCCCATGCTACTGATGCGATGAAAGTTTATAAAGTTTACAATATTTAGATTCACTTCCTTGTAGTTTTGAGGTAGTTCCTACTTTTTTTACATCTAAGCAAGATCATTGTAAAAAATTGAAAATAGCCTATAAATGGACTAATATGTTTATGAGAGGGAAGATTCTAATTTTGACGACAATGATAAGGCAATTCAAACTATAACAAAACATAGTCGGGGTAGGTAATAAAAAGTTAATGTTAAATCTTCTCAATGAAGGATTTCTAAAAAGGATTGTGAGTTAGTGATAAATCTCTTAATATTTCGAGGACTTTACTAGTGTTGCATTGGTTTAATTTTCTCCATCTATGCATATACTTAGTTTTTTTCATAATAACACTAATGTAAAATATATGTTTTATAGCGACATTTTATACTAGTTAAAATTCACCCGATATAAAAAGTGATGTGGTGATATAATTGTAAATATTATGTCAATTCTAGATCTGATCAATATAGAGAGTCGCACGGTGGCATAACTATAATAAATTACAAAGCTTTTCTATATCGGTTGGACTTAGAATTGATATAGAAAGTGGGGTGATGACTACATTGTAATAAATTACAAAGCTTTTTTGTACCGGTTGGACATAGAACAAATATAGAAAATGACATTTTATATTTTGTCACTTTAACTGATATATAATGTTCATTTCTTCTTCGCAGCTTTTATCCCTCACCTCAATTACCTCTACATTGATCACTTTGGGCACTCCAATGAGTTTGTGTTCTCATTTTGCCATGTTCGCTCTTTTTGTTCTCGTCGTTGTCAAATTCCTTCTCCTTCTTGTCAGTTGTCATGTTCATCACCGCTGCAATCACAATGATGTTTGGGCGTTCACGAGTGTTCGTTGTTGAATGTCATTCACGAGGGTTTTGGTGTGGTGTTGTGGTGTAGTGTGATGTTGTGGTGTTTTCATCATTGTGTGGTCTTGTCCTCTCACTTGCCTTCACCATCTAATGCCTTTACATTTTCTTCATCATAAAAAAAAGGCTAGCATTTGACCCTAATATCCACATTGTTTTGTTGTTGATGAATTATGAATCTACATTTGAATTATGAATTAACCCACCCAATTGATAACTCCCTAGTTTTTACTCTTTTTCTTTGTTAAAACTCTTTTCTTACTCTTCTTTAGTTTCTAATTTCTTAGAAATAGGTTAGATTAGTTTAAAAGGGTAGAAATAGGTTTTTTAATAAAAACATGGTTAATTTCTTCTTTTTAGGTAAATAAAATTGGTTTTTAAAGAATTAAGTTCTTTCTTTTTTAGAAAAAATTCAGAAAATAAAAATAAAAATCTTATTTTGCTTATATAGGCTTTAATTTTTTTTTTCTATTTTATCCTTTATCCTTCTTTCTTTAATTGTTGTTTTACCTCTTTTCATTTTTCTTCTAATTGTAGTTATGCCTTGGTCAAACCATTTTCCGATCAACGAAAGAAAGGGATGATGTCCTAAGCAAAACGGTGCATTTTTGGACTTTGAGATTAATTGTAACGCATCATTTCTTGATGTGTTGCATTTTCTAGAAGCAAAGGGAGCAAAGGCTCGAGCAAGGGTTTGTGAGAAGCAAAAAAGAAGAGATTTATGGCTCTAAGACAGAGTTTGATCAGAGTGTGAAGGCAAAAGGAAAAAAAAAAGATGATCGGAGAGTGGAGAAGAAACATGGCTCAAAGGAGATCGCAAACAAGAGGACCTTGGATCAAAAGAGCGTGAAACATCGAGAGTTAGTTTTCCCCTATAAAACGGTTTGTAAATATATATTTTTTGGATGAATGTACAATGTTTGTGTAGAGTGTAGTGTGAGATATTCTGGACTATTCACCAGAGAGAGTAGTTAGGTTTTCCTTTTGATTCGATTTCGATTCAGTTTATCTCAGCTCGTATTAGTTAGGTTTTTGAGCTTTCATAGAGTAGAGAACATTCGCTTCTTCTGGATTATGCAAAGGTATTTCATACTAGTGACAATCCATGAATCATCTCCGCGATGTTCTCTAGTACCAATTTCTTGTAAAATTCACTTTGATTGTAATGGAATTTCAATTCCTTTATGATTTCTTTGTTTTGATTTAGAATTTTTCTTTAACTTTTATTAATTTTATTGTTTTAATGACTTCATATGTAATTTTGTTTTCGGTTCATTTCCTTGCAATTGGTCGACTAACTTTAAGCTTATGGGAGTGGGGATGCCCACTTAAAGCGACAATTTCAGCTCAATTAGGAGCAGATTGTAACTTACCTAAAACATACTTCGCTCAATGTATACCAGTTCTCCTCAGAGCAGGCTTGTAACCTGACTAGAAATTACTACAAAAGTCTTATGGCTATAAAATACCAATTACCCCAAGAGTTAGGCTTATAACCTAACTAAAAAAATACTACACCAATTTCCTAGCTGTAGAATACCAGTTCTCCTAGGAGCAGTGTTGTACAATATCGCTTATTTTGGGAGCAAACTTGTAACCTGACTAAAAAAATACACACTTGTCTCCTGACTATACATTGCTAGTTCTCTTGGAACTAAGCTTGTAACCTGACTAAACAATACTCAACATGGATGTTTTCTATTGTCAAACTTGGGTGATGATAAGGAAGGCTCAAATAAGGTACATTATTATTACTTTACATCATACATATTACAAAGGAATAATGGTCGAGTCTTTCACAAGGAATTTTAGCATTGAGGGCTGGATTCGAGCAGTAAGGGCTTGTTAATAACACTCTCATTGACCTAATCAAATTAATATTACTAAGCATTAACAACTTCAGTTTTGCTAAGATAGTAGTCAACAAAATAAAGGGTAAAGTCAACCATTAGTCATCTCTCAATGAACACAAAATTGATTCCTAACAATTTTTTTCTTATAAAACCTATATAAAAGGGTTAATGAAATAAAATAATAAAAATAACAAGAAAAATTAAGATAAACAAATTAAATAAAATATTAGATAATAAAATAATAAATTACCTAAAGAAATAAAATTGCAAAAATATAAAAAGAGATAAAAAAAAACTAATAAAGAAAATAGGTTGATCCACTACCTTTCAAAGTAGGATTGATTGTTAGTTGTCTAAGGATTATTGCTTAATTAATTATTGTCTTAGATTTTAAAATTAATCACTTTAAATTCTCAACTAATTTCTTAGCATTTGCACTATTAACCAAAGTGCATTCTCAATTAAAAGTAAGAACTTTGTAGATTAATCCTAGTAAATTTAACCAAAGTATATTCTTAATCGTTCACCGAGGGCTTGAACGCGAGCATTGAGGGCTCATGCCTCAAATTCAAACAAATGTATGAGTATCATATAGTTTTAAGTACGTTTTCGATAATTGTACATTGTGTGCTCAAACCCTTTTTTCTCATTATTGGATTTAACCCGTCGTAGATTATGCACAACCATCATATGTTATCATTCTAAAGTTTAAAGTTTAAAGCATGTTTAATATTCATATGTTGAAGGATCATATCCAAGCACTAAGGGCTCCATATTTGTCTTCCATGGATTCAACTTGAGGTATGATATGCATAAGCATCATATATTACTATTCTAATTTTAAAATATGTTTAATATTCATATCTTAAGGGCTCAAACAAGCTACAATTACTTTATGTTAATTTATATCTTTTTATATTTGAAAAATTGCAATGCTCGGATGATAACCGAGCCTTGACCTTCTATGGAAATCTTATCACTAATTAAGAGCTCACAGATTAACAGCCTAGATATTTTAATTTACTCGGTTACTTTCCTTGTTATTGAAAAACCTTAATGAAAGGTGATATCAAGTTAAAACACTCAGGGGATTGTCGAGCATTATTCTCGACTTATCAAACTTACTTTGCATTTTGTTTCACCATTTTTCTCTAGTGAAACATCCCTGACATATGATAGGCAAGTTTTCACACGTATTTATTCAATAGGGCTCATGAAAGTTGTTGTCATTTATGTTGAGATTGTTGATAGAGGGAGCACAGGTTTAGCTTAACCCACAATCTCAGTGATATCTGTGTTTTTGATGATGACAACACATAATTAATAACACATGTGTATTTTGTGTTACATGTTCTATGTTTACATGCTATATGATTTTCATTACTGTGTTAAATCTGTATAAGCATATCTAAGAACATGATTGTGTTGTTCATTGCATATCACTGTGTTAAATATGTGATTTTATATGTGTATGCATGACATATGTTTTTGGAAAAGAAAAACCACAAGCACTATGGTTGAACTTTAAATGTGTGGCAAAACAACAATTTTAAGTCGATTACATTATGGGGTGAATCGATTAAAACTCGTGTGTTTGCACAAACTTTTTTTAAGTGTGTTGTGAGTTATTTTGAGTAGAAAAGTTTTCAAAATTGTGCTAAGTATTGTTGCTTAATTGATTGCATGTGATTTGTCGATTAAGTTGGTTGATGTTTTGAAAAACTGTTAAATGCTTGTGGCAACTGACATAACGGTCATATTTTTAAATGTGTTGACCAAGCATTCAAATGAAAGTCGATTGCATTAATTGTGCATTCAATTATTTGTTGTGATTGCTGCTAAATTGTTATAACTGATTGTTGCATTCGATTACATTAGTAGCAAGTCGTTAAAATGTGTCTGATATGTGTTATACTATAAATTGACGTTGATTTGAATTCTGTAAGAACTTTTGTGCATTTGACACTTTCATATCTTTCACAGAAATCTGTGTGATCTTATAGAGAAAGGAAAAGCTCCAAGAACCAAGATTAACCGTGGTGATCAACAACTTGAAGTTTCTTTAGAAGCAAGCCTTGTTGTGTTTCAAACGTCTGATCAATCTGCATAATTGGGTGTATTCTACGCGATTAAGATTTGCAATCTTTGAAGATTGGTTTGGTCTTGTTTGTTTATTGCCTATATTTAGATTAGAGGGTTAGAGAGGTGTTTTACATTTTTGACGTGAGGTCTTCTGTAAAAACCTTGTTGTAAAAATCTTGATCTTTATAGTCCATTTGCTTCTCGTGGTTGGAAGGACACAGGATGTAGGCAGGTTGGCCGAACCAGTATAAAAACCAACGCTTGAATTTTTTGATCCCTACTCTCTTTTATTCAATCGATTACGCTTTCAGTATATTCGATTAAATCAACTACTGCATTGCATATCTTTTAACTTGTGATTCAAGAAAAGTGTAAAAACGTCTTATTTTGTGAAAAAGATTTTGAAAGCTTTTATTTTTACACTTCACCTATTCACCCACCCCCCTCTTGGTGTGAGAAACTAAGTCATTCTATTTTAACAATTTATATATAATTTTCATTTATATTATTTTTCTTGTTGTTGAGGGCTTGTGAATTACCATTTTCTCACTTAGTTATTCACTAAGGGTTCATGAAGGTTGTTGATCCTAAGCTATAAACTTGTCATTTATATATACTTGTAATTTATAATACTTTCATATTGTTGAAGGCTCATGAATTACCAATTTGAAAACATAAAACAAAAGAAATCCCAAGCCTAACTTGGAATGTGAGGACTCCTGTTTAAAGCAACTAAGTCAACCCGACTTGGAGTTGTTTACTGGTCAACTAAAACCAAACCAAAAAGTTGTTTGTTTTGCAAATAAAGTAAATCAAGTCATAAATTACTATGCAGCTAGAGACAGATGCCAAATTTAACAAAAGGGGAGAAAGTTACCTAAAAATGGTTTGAGAACAAAGCAGTAGGGTGAAAACTAAAGTAGCTACGTACAAAGAGACAACACCAAACTTAAACATTAACAAGACAAGAGAACTAGTTAAAACAAAATAAGCATAAAAGTTTGGCAAGGAAGTATTCAAGATTGGGGTGGCCCAATCCGAAGGTGGTGGACGAGTTATGACAACCTTTTTGGAGTGCTTCATCCTACACCTCCAAGCATTTCATCCTGCAACTTCAAACTATAACAAAATTCCAATTTTAACCCTAATTAAAAGGTGTTTTAATTTTTAAAAATTGTTTTAATTTTTAAACATGGTCAAAGATTCTCAGAAAAGTCAGATTGAATTTCAGAGGATTTCACCCATTAGCACAGTTACCCTTCTCTCTTTCTCATTCTCTTTCTCATACCATCTCTCCTCTCACACCATTACCCTTCTCTCATTTCTTACGCCATCCTTCTTCTCCTTTCTCCTTTCTCCTCTCTCCTCTCTCAGAGCATAGTCACACAACACACAGAATAAAATCTATTTTTTTGGAGTACAGCAACCACCACAACACTGTGATCCTTGGAAGCTTTTTTTTTGGCAATCGAGGTACAAAAACACTATACTACTTCTTCTTGTAGGATTTCATTTTTCTTTTCTTTATTGTGTTGTCTAGGTACTAATACGATCTCATTTTAGGTTTTTCCGCAGTGCAGATTTGTCTTCTTCCTCCAATTTTTTTCACTGTTCAACTCTTCCTCCAAATTTTTTCACTGCTCAAGCATTCCAGAGGTTGGTTCCTGCTTTTAAATTTTTTTTTGCTACTTTTGCATGTTTGTAGCATGTTTATAGACTGGAAGTATAGATTAGATGATTAGAAACTATTTAAATTTGTGTGATTTGGTGATTTGGTTCTATAAAACGAGTGAAAAGTGATAGGCATGTATTGGATATGGGAAACCGATATAGCCAGCATCGGATCTCAATATACGATGTAGGCGTATCGGTTTCCCATATCCGATACATGCCTAATGCTTTTTTTTTTGCGTTTTATATTTTGTTGTTTTATTTTAAATGAATTGTTTTATTTAAAATATTTTATTATTTAATTGTTTTTTAAATAATTTATTATTTAATTATTTTATTATTTAACTGTTTTATTTTAAATAGTTTATTATATAATTGTTTTATTTTATTATCTATATTAATATTTGAATTCATTATTTTATGTTATAATTATTTTAAATATTATGTTATAATTATTTTAAATTTTCTGTTATAATTATTTTCAATATTCTGTTATTATACATGCGTTTTTTTAATTTTGTTTTACAGGTTTTTTTTTTTCGTTTTATAGTTTATTCTTTTTATTTGAATGAATTGTTTTATTTAAAATATTTTATTATTAATTTTTTTTAAATAATTTATTATTTAATTGTTTTATTTTAAATAGTTTATTATTTAATTGTTTTATTTTAAATAGTTTATTATTTAATTGTTTTATTTTAAATAATTTATTATTTAATTGTTTTATTTAAATAGTTTATTATATAATTGTTTTATTTTAAATAGTTTGTTATGTATATATTTGAATCTAATTATTTTAAATATTATGTTTTAATTATTTTAAATTTTCTGTTCTAATAATTGTACATGCGTTTTTTTTTTATTTTGTTTTACGGATTTATTGTATGTTGTTTTTTTTTTTCATAGTTGAAATGAATTCTTTTATTTAAAATATTTTATTATTAAATTGTTTTTTAAATAGTTTATTATTTAATTGTTTAATTTCAAATAGTTTATTATTTAATTGTTTTATTTTAAATATTTAGTTGTTTTATTTTAAATAGTTTATTTTGTATATTAATATTTGAATTAATTATTTTCTGTTATAATTATTTTAAATATTCTGTTTTAATTATTTTAAATTTTCTGTTATAATTATTTTAAACATTATAATAATTTTAAATTTTGTGTTTTAATTTATTTAAATGTTTCTGTTAAAACTCATATTTTAAACTTTCTTTTTAATATTTTGATAGGATGACGCTATTTGATTTTTATTTTAATAAAATTGTTATAATTGAATGAATTATTTATTTATATAAACATTAGAATTAATTTGAATTATTTTTAATGAAATTATTTTAATTATTTTAAATATTTTGGTAATAAAAAAAATTTATAATAGACATGGTTAATGTAACATCCCGATTTTTGGGATGTCTGAATTATTAGGGAAAATTTAAACTTTTTAAATTTTAAATATCATAATATCATCGCGGAAATCCTCTCATATAATACCATAACTAATATAATCAAATCGAAATAAAGTAAATTCGATTACATCGTTTCTAACATTTATACATCAAGATTTTAAATAAATCAAGGTTATTCCCCACTCTCACGCCGCTATCATGCATCTAGAGTATCTGCAATATCCTCTTAGTCAATTATAGAGTATCAATCAGTAATAGGTCTTCACACTTCTACTATATCTTTTAAAAGAAAACATTTATCTTCAAAGAAAGTTTCTCACTTACGATGCTCTCTGTTCTCTATTTTTTTTTTAAAATAATTCATATTATAATTAAAAGAAACCACCTAGGTAGTGCTCCCTATAATATCTCAAGTGGTTTTGAAAACAATAACCTCTTGCCTTTTTATTTTTATTTTTCAACTTATATTATTTAAAGTACTTTTCTTTATTTTCCACACCCTTATTTATAATATCTGCAGCTCAATTACAAACATGGAAAAGACATTTTTGCCTCTAGGAAAAAATATAAATAAAATCAAACATAGGTTTCCCATTTAAATATTTTTCCTTAGGATTTGAATTCATATCCATTCAACCCTAAACACACATCTCTACCAGCAAGCCAACTCATCACATTACAATAACATATAATAAAATCTACGATTTTCTCGGGTCTTACATTCTCCCCAACTTCAAAAATTTTCGTCCTCAAAAATTGTACTCATCAAGTGACATACATTATGATTCTAACTTCCCCAAAACTTCATGCAACAGATCTAATGATCACATCCCTATAACATAATATATTTCTTTTACTAAACCCATTATTTAATAACCCCAAATAATTTTGAACTTTTAAACTAAAAATCATATTATTTAGTATGACGTCTAATAATTTTCTGAAACCTATGTACACTACTACTTATTATAAAATAAAATAACATATTCAATTTTTAATAACTACTCATAATTACTTTGATATCAAACTTCACCACTAAAAGTTTATTCTCATCAAATAACATTTAATTATTAGAAAAACACTTCATACCAATTGTCATTTATATATTACATATAACAAAACAATTATAATAATACAATTATCAATTAAAGCATAAGCTCGCAACACTCCTACTTAGATCAAATTCATAACACTAACACATTGTTAATCCAACTCGAGCCCATACAAACCATGTCAACACTCTCAATCACTATCGTCATATGTTTTCTTCCGTACTCCAAAAAACACGACCTGTTTACCTAAACAGGGCCTATGCACCAACGTAGGACTTTCCGATTCACCAAAATCGGGCCTACACGCCAATGCAGGACTTTCCAATTCACCAAAACTTGGCCTACGCACCAACGCAGGACTCTCCAGTTCACCGAAACCGGGCTTACGTACCAACGCAGGACTCTCCGGTTCACCAAAACCGGGCCTACGCACCAACGTAGGACTTCCTCAAGTCATCTTCCATTAAGTACGTAAGAAAACATAGGATTCACAATCACCCACTAGCATGGTTTATCAAACACCCCTTATGGAATATAATAGCTTAACCAACTCATGTTCCGACACACAATCCAATTAATTTTCGCAATTACACCATGTAGAACAACATTAAGGATCATGCCTTTAACCATTACAATTCACCATATAATTACCCTTACAACCGACACACATCATGGTATATAAGCTCGCAACATTACACTTATCAGCAATTTCTAAGAACATTTCCAAAAAACTCACACCCAGTATTTGACACCATCATGCATTCGGAAAAATATCTCAACATCATAGAAAATATTACAACCTTCTATAAAACATCATTGCACCATATAAAATATTACAACTTCATATTCAACACAAAACATCATAAAAAAAATACTACAACTTTCTATAAAATACCACGACAATATATAAATATTAAGGCTATCACCACTAACCACTATATTTCCACTATACTCTGACCTCTTAACCTGTTTACCAGATCAGGGTCTGTTCGCCCAATCAGACTCTCTTATTTATTAAAATAGGGTCCACTTACAAAAGCATAAATTCTACGAGTACATCACCAGAGTATAGAAAGATGATAATGAAATATTGTGATCGCAATTCAACACCATGGTTATCCTCATCAATCACCATGGAGCATATTTAAAATTTGATTTCTTAACGCCTGATCGCAACCACCCATAACAACAGAACCATTAGTCATAGTGTGACAATTTTTAACAACTCATTACATACGAAAGTCTGAATAGGCATTCACGGTATCAAATGAACACTACCAATACACGTCACACACAATATAATATTAGATATCATTTATAAGAAGATAGGCCTTCATGTGACCTCAATGGCAAACCAACCCAAAATGTCCATCAGAAATCCCAAGCATCTCAACGTAACATGTTAAACACATTCGATACACATATAAGCTATAACAGTAGACTCATGCACCATACATTATCTTATTGAATATACCATATGCACCACGTTGATATGTCCATGACATACTGAAAATGAACAAATTGTACTGATTACCATTACACCAATTCACTAAACCTTAAACCTTCTACTGTCATCTTTAATAACATTAGAGAAGCTACTATTTTTTTATAGAACAAAACGTCACTTGAGTTGACAATTAAAAAAAAAAATCTTGATTCTATTTATAAAACCAAGGGTTGCCTTTACATTGCTCACATTCCTAAGACATCATCCGTCAATTCTTCTTTCACTCCCCAAAATACAATAAAATGCCATTTAACAATGCTTATAATCAAGAAAAATATACCTTACATAGATAAATTCACATATCTCTACAATCTTACATATTATTATATTCATATTATAAAATAAAATGGCATATACACATAATAATGGTATACTATAGTATATTACTTAAAAGCACATATACATGTAATTGCATATACATAACTTATACATGTAACATTCAAACTCTCAAACGGGTCCCACGGTACATGCATCTCATTATAATTTAAGGAAAAGTTAATTAGCACATCCAAATTACTGTATGGAGAAGTTATGAAAAGTAACCAATGAAATAAAAGGAGTGAAGTATATTAATCCCTAATCACTATGAAGAATAAATATATTATTGACATGCCGAATAATATTTCCCATTTGAAGGCGAATTCAAATCAATAATGTCATGGGTAGAATACTGCATATAATAGACCCAAGACTTCTTAACCCATCTTTTTTTTATATATATAATAATAAAAACATATTTGCTTAAATTTTGGAACAACAACGACAATCATTTCTAAACCAACTTCTACACCTTACAACATATGCATATTTCTACTAATTCTCCTATCAAGCATTTCAAGTCTCAAATTTTCATCCATTAGCACAACCATTCAATTGCAAGAAGAATTATTATTATAATGTCTGAAACCAATCACCCACTTTACCTACTTGAAATTGCTTTTCCTACATACAAATAAATTTAATGCTTCACAAAATCATATTACCAACCAATAAATAATTTTCATACATTACATAATTTCATTTCTAGTCAACATATCATTGAAAGCTAAGACAAACTGTTATCACGCCATAGTCAATAAACAACTACGATCAACAGACCATATTATACCTATACCTATATCCAACGTTAATCGTATCTCACATTCAAACATATACCAGTGTATCACTTCTGCACATGCATTGAGGTCCAACTCCCTTTACATTACCACAAACAAATCAACTCATACAAAAAAAAACCACAATATAATTAAACCTAACACAACCACAGACATACACAACAAAAACTAGATGAACCCACTCTCGAAGGACCCAAAAGATTTTCGAAAACCATGCTCTGATACCAAATGTAACATCCCGATTTTTGGAATGTCTGAATTATTAGGGAAAATTTAAACTTTTTAAATTTTAAATATCATAATATCATCGCGGAAATCCTCTCATATAATACCATAACTAATATAATCAAATCGAAATAAAATAAATTCGATTACATCGTTTCTAACATTTATACATCAAGGTTTTAAATAAATCAAGGTTATTCCCCACTCTCACGTCGCTATCATGCATCTGGAGTATCTGCAATATCCTCTTAGTCAATTATAGAGTATCAATCAATAATAGGTCTTCACACTTCTACTATATCTTTTAAAAGAAAACATTTCTCTGCAAAGAAAGTTTCTCACTTACGATGCTCTCTGTTCTCTCTTTTTTCTTTTTAAATAATTCATATTATAATTAAAAGAAACCACCTAGGTAGTGCTCCCTATAATATCTCAAGTGGTTTTGAAAACAATAACCTCTTGCCTTTTTATTTTTATTTTTATTTTTCAACTTATATTATTTAAAGTACTTTTCTTTATTTTCCACACCCTTATTTATAATATCTGCAGCTCAATTACAAACATGGAAAAGACATTTTTGCCTCTAGGCAAAAATTAAATAAAATCAAACATAGGTTTCCCATTTAAATCTTTTTCCTTAGGATTTGAATTCTTATCCATTCAACCCTAAACACACATCTCTACCAACAAGCCAACCCATCACATTACAATAACATATAATAAAATCTACGATTTTCTCGGGTCTTACAGTTCATACTCGAGGAGGTTCATCTTCACATCGTGGAGAGAGTTCCTCACAGGATGAGAGGTGGAGACCTACTGCTTCTGCTCGCAGAAGATGTGGAGCAATTGAGTTTGATGTTCATGTTGAGGATGCAGTTGAGGATCATGCATTTGTAGAGCATGATATTGAGCAAGTGGAGGATCATGAGGATGTTGTTGAAGGTGGATTTCCTGGAAGTCCATTAGACACTTCAGTATTGACACATCACATTCACCATGTTGCTTACACGATATGGCAGGGTCGGGTAAGTGCAAAACTTTAATTTTAATGATTGTTGTTTAATTGAAATAATTTGATATTAAATATTATTGTTTAGGAACGGGATGAGATCAATTTGATCTCCCATGGGAAGAAGTTAAACAAATTATGGTCCTGCCACGAGGGCATTAGAGACTTCGTTAATGGTTCTAGTCTGATGTCTCTGGTGGGCATCTCCTATGACTATGTCCATAGGGGTCTACTGCTGGCATTTGTAGAGAGATTTCATTTTGAGACCAGCAGTTTCCATCTCCCCGTGGGTGAGATGACCGTGACTTTAGATGATGTGTCATCGTTGCTGCACCTCCCAGTGTTAGGCCAGTTATGTGATCTGGAGGATGTAGATTTTGAAGAAAGTAGACGCGCCATTGCGGAGCTTTTAGGTGTGAATGGTGGGAGAGCTGGTGCTGAGTTACATGCAACTCACGGTGCGAAAGTTAGATTGAGTTGGCTTCGAGACATCTACGTTGAGCACTATGAGCAGCAGCAGTGGGATTACGCTGCCCGGGCATACTTGTTGCATCTAGTTGGATACAGTATATTTGCTAAAAAGACTGGCACATCCATTCGCGTGTCTTATCTTTTGCTCTTTAGAGACGTACATGCATGTGGTCGATATGCCTGGGGCATTGCTGCATTAGCACATATATGAGCAGGTAGGAGATGTCAGCTTGGCTTCAACCAAACAGATGGCAGGTTATTTGACTCCATTAAAGGTACAAATTATCCTTACAATTTGATTTGGTTGAATATTTTCGTTGTGGATTATGAAATAATTTGTAATTTTCTATTTTGTAAAGTTGGATATATGAGCACTTCCCTAAGTTGGGAAGAAGGCATCTGGTGTCTTCGTACATGGAAGACAGACCGCGTGCTGCGAAGTGGGAGTCACCGAGGCAGAGGTCCACCCTCTTAGAGATCAGGGTACACTTGGATGCGCTGACATATGATTCAGTCATTTGGTACCCTTATGAGTCACATCGGGAGACTCATCCTTTTTACGTCGTTTGTATGTTCTCGGGATGGATCCGGATTGGTGAGACGTTGTGTCGACATTTGCCTGAGCGTGTTTTGAGGCAGTTTGGGTTTCAGCAGTCTATCCCTCGAGACCCACCCGTTGTTGCAGATGTGGACATACTGGCCACCAATGATGCCTGGTTACACTATCATGATCACGTGGTTATGGGTGTGTTCATTGGCAGATTCCCATCTGATTGTGTTGATGGTTACCTTCCTTGGTTTAGGATGATATCTCATCCTTACATTATTCCTGCTGTCGATGACGACCCGCCGAGTCTTGCTCCCAGACTCCAACGTGACATTCCTGATGAAGTGTCGCATCGTCGTAGATCGGCTTCACAGTCTGGATTGCTGGTATGTTTTCCTACATTGTTTATGTTATATAATTTTGTTGTGATTGTTTATGTAATTGTGTCTCATCGTTATAATGCAGGGTGTAGTGAGGACATTTGCAAGAAGGTTACAACAAATGTTCTCTTGCAGGGAGATTCTCGAGGGGACAATAGGATACACTCATGCACGAGATCTACTAGAGTTAGGTGAATCAATCATTGAAGAGTATTCACCGACTAGGATAACTACTAGGAATGTTCGTGACAAGCATGTTCGTGGAAGACGGTCTACTTCAAATTGAATTAGCTTTTATAGTTTTATTGTTAATTTTTTGTTATTTTTTCGTGTAAAAGAACATTAAACTCTTTATATGCATGATAGTAAATGTTTATTTACATTACATTTTATAACTAAAACAACATTACATCATGAATCTACCAAGTCAACATAGGAGGTAGTAACCCCCTGCAACTCTAAAAATGCTTGCATCCTATTTGTATACGAATATGACCACATTCGCGCCTCTGGATAACAATGATTTGATATCATAGGCAAAGGACAATCATCTTGTAGTTCAACCTGTGTATAATCCCTGTTAGTCAAAAATCTTATTTTGAAATTAAACATAATAATAATAACATTACCTGTACGAAATGATTGTCGTTAACGTGTCCTATACATATTAAGTGATGTTGTCTTACATCAGAAGGCGGTCTGGTACGTAGTGGAAATATTGTATAGTTCTGACTATATGAAAGACAGACTAAAATGACATTATAACGATTAGCAATTGCATACCCAATGTCTGGCATAGTCATCCACTTGGTTGCATTAGCCTATAACGAATAAAATAAATTGTTATGATAAAACTAATAAAACAAATAAAAAATACGTTGTCAAGTATAGGAACGCGTACCGCTGATTGTGAGTCCACCAGCAAAGACCTCTTTATCTCTTCTAGTCGATCATAGCCTTCCACTAGTGTCGCATATCATCACGCCCCTGACTCAGTTCTTTATAAAGATCATTCTGTATAATGGGCCAAGAATCTTCGCCAAGCCCCAATGACACAACAATGCATCTGTAGCCATAGTGACCATTAGCAACGACATCAACAACATTGACAATATATGGTTGAAAAATAGGATGAAACTGATTTATCATAGGTACTCTCCTTCGTTGCATAGATTTATCCTTAAGTTGCAATTTCTTTTTCGTAGACGAAGATTCAATTGTTGAGTGAAATGTGTCAACATGCTCAAAATATGAGGGATCACGCTTTGTAGACCTCTTTGTTCTCTGAAGTTTTTTCTTTTCTGCACCCTTCGTCTTAACTTTATCCAATGGAGGTATCATAGATGTCATTTCAGGACAAACAATGTCAAGTAACTTTTCTTTAATCATCACTTTACCTCAAATCTCAACCTCCTTAAATTTTTCTCCAACCATAGCAAGCTCACGTTGTATGGATAACTCTGGCTGCGATTCATTTGATACAAAATCTGAAATAGACAATCTTGTCCACATCACATGAAATTCACCCAAAGGAATGACACAGGGGCATAACGTGCTAATTCACAAGCATAGGGGACACTGCAGGTCCGGCTAAGTATGCATCCACATCTTGCCTTATCGAGTCCTATGACATTTACTCGTTCTAATTCTTCAGCTATTAGTCCTAAAGTGTATCTGGATACTCGTCCAACAAGTCTTTTGTATCTTATGTCATTATAAGCTTCACTCTTAATATTGAGACTGTTTTCGAACGACACTTTGATCTTATTATGTTGCAACATAATGACATTATGAATGGCATCCCAGCAAGAACAAAGATCTCCCATACGGTTTCCCAATACTTTCTTTAAGTTCCAATGAGCTGACTCAACCCTGACATAAAATCAATCACCAATATTATCAAATATTCAAATACAAAATAAACTAATATAACATTAAAACATACATGTTCGTTGTTGTATTCCCTAAATGCATAACATTGTTTGTCCATGCCTTTACAAAGTAAGTATTGTATGGAATAATCCAACTATTATTCACATATTCGAAGAATAAAGGCCATGAATGACAGGTGTACTCAAGGCGATTCACACAGTCACCAAACCTAGATTCATCTTCACAATCCATGACGTTCTCCAATGCTTCCATTACGACATCCCATGCTTCCACACAATTAACTAACATTTTGCACTTCACTTTGACATTTTTTATAATATGGAAGCGACATAACAATTGATATGATTGAGGAAATACATTGCCGGTGGAATTAATCAAAGACAAGTCTCTATCGCTGACAATTAATGACTTGTGGATAGGCCTCAGATGTCAAAAATAAGTTTCTAAACTTTTTAAGAGCCCAAGTGAAATTATTTTGTCGCTCACTTGATAAGAATGCAAAAGCGGCTGAGTAGGTCAACCCAGTAGATGTCATAGCAACAATCTCTAACAACGACAATCGATATTTATTTGTTTTATAAGTTGAATCCATTAACAAAACAACATTAAATGCATTCAATAACTTGACTGCATCAGGATGCGTCCAAAAGAGGTCACTAACAACCTCAGAATCCTCTACACATCTACTCCAATGTATGTACTTGTCGCAATCAAACATCATCATCAACTGTTGTAGCTCAGTTCTCGACCTTCTCAATGAGCGTTTGTATGTATACTTTGTTGTGTAAACTTGTTTTATTGTAGTTACATTATGATCATTACTTTGTTTCAGGGTCAACAAAATATTTGCCGGTGTTACTTGGGTTTTAGTCATATCAACAAGTATTGCTTGTTCAGTAGAATTTAACTTACCAGCATAAGGATGCCTCACTAAAGTTTCTGCTAAATCGTGGTTGTGGTATCCACATATCACTTGCAATACCCATCCATCGCCACTACGAGATGGCTTACCCCTTAACTGGAAAGGACACTCACATTTTCGGGTCCCATATGTACTAGGTTGGTCTGGTTTGTATTTTCTATATTTTTCGCCTCTTTCACATCCTAGCAACACAAACGTCTTCCTCCCAGGTTGACCGGTAGCTTTATCGGATCTTATAGTCACCACAACAAATCCCAGATTATATGCAATTCCTCTTACCCATTCAATTAAGTTTTCACGAGAGGAAAATATTTCATTTGTTGTGAAATGATTTGTCAGGTCTCCCTCAACACCCTCATTTATAAAGGACGAAAATTCTGATAATCTGCTAGAATTTATTTCAGAATCCATCCCATAACAATATTCGTCCATTTAGACTATGATCACCTATAATAAAATAAAAAAATTAATACAAAAAATTTGAAATATATAATTATATTATAAAATTATAAACTAATGCAATACATTATACAATTATAAATTTATTAACAATGTAATCAACTTAAAAAAAATAACCAAATTAAATAAACTTAAAGCTATATAACATTATTAAAAATTTTCATAAACATAAAAAATCACGTATAAATTATATCTAAAAGATAATAAAAATTAAATATTAAAAATGCATTTTTTATATTAACAAAAATTAATAATTATAAACATGTAGTTAACTAGTTTTATTAAATTTTTGTATAAAACAAATCTATTTAAATAATATTAATAAAACAATATGCAAAAATATGAAACATTCGTAACAATTATTTTTCACCAATTATGTATTATTTGATTATATTATAAATTCACAAAAATTACCCATAAACTTAAATATAATTATAAAATAATAAAATAATAAGTAATATAACTAAAATATGTCATTTGAAGAAACAAATCGCAGTGCTTCAGTATTATTTTTAAAAATCAGTTTTATTAATTTTAATAAATCCTAGAAATTAATTTATATTCATTTTAAATTATATAATTATATTATAAACTGATACAAAATCATATATAATTTTAAAATTAATTAAAAACTAATAAAATAATTAAATAAATATATTATTAAACTTTTATATAAATTAATAAACATTCTCGGATTTTCATATCCGAATATATGATTATCGGAAATCTATATCCGACAATTTCATTTTTTTTTTATACAAAATTAGTTTTATTCATTTTAATATAATCATAAAATTATTTTTTATTAATTACAAATTATAAAATATATTATAAACTAATATATAAAATTAGAAAAAAATTGAAACTGATATAAGAAGTTTTAAAAATATTTAAAGTAATATAAAAATATCTAATGTAAACATGTGGAATAAATATTTAAAATGTGAATGTATTTTCTATCGGATATCCAGATCTAAGAGTTACAACATCGGAAATCCGCATCCGAGCTTTTATGCATCGGATATCCATATCTGAGGATTTGTTAATCGGTTATCCATATCCGATTCGCACATAGGGTTTTCGTTTTATGCAAACATTCTAACTAAAATTAAATACCTCTCCTCTCTTAATATCAATACAACATCAATACAACGAAGAACATGCAAACAGATTTAAAAAAAATAGTAACCATCCATAAGCTATATCAATCGAAGCATGAAGATGCAAACAAATTTTAAAATAAATACTAACCTCCAACACACAGAATGAGTTAATAGGAAGAACCCGATACAACACCACAAGTGAAGCACTTCAACTTACACTCAACAAATCTTCTGAAATATATATAACCAACACTCACTACCTACAAAGTACAAAACCTGAAACGAGTTGCATTTCAAAGATGGAGGGGTGTAGGGTTTCTTTATAGATGAAACAGGATGGTGGAAATGAGAGAGTGCAGGAGTGGGGTGCAGGAGTGGTGTAGGGGTGCAGAGTCAAGGGTTGCAGAGGTCAGCAAAATGCATGCTCACTGATTGGAACAAAATGGAGGTGGTCTCAATGCTGGCACAAAAATTCAAACTAGTCAAAATATTAAACTCTTAAACTATTAATTAAATAGGGATATTTAAAAATTGGAGGTGCAGGATGAAATACTTGGAAGTGCAAGATGAAACACTCACCTTTTTGTTTTAGAAACTCAAGACTTAAAAATGGATATCAAACTTCTAAAAGCCCACGTAAAGTTTGTGGCCCAAGAATTAGACCTACATTAGTCCTATATTTAGTTTAAATTTTATTAACAAAAGGAAAAATCTTATATGTGATTATTATGGAAAACTAGATAAATAGTTACTATCTTTGTATTCCTTTATCTTCTATTATTAATTTTGTAATCTTTATCTTTTGTTATTATCCTTGTAATTCTACTATTTTCCTGTTATGGAGAATAAAAACAATTTATAACCTAGTTGTCTATAAATAAAATGCTCCATAGCTAAGAACTGTTTTGGTCTTAGTACTCTCTACTTACGTGAGATCAAGAGAGTCCTTCATTTTTATATCTTTGATAAAAGACACTCAATATTTTACCGAATTTACTTCTTGGACTAGCCAAATGCACGTATGGACAAGATGTGCATATTCACAAAACGTATGGTAAAATTTTCATGAATTAGAAGTATTTTTCTGCGTTGATTAATTTAAGATAGTATGTCTAATATCATAGGGAGTCTAATAGAGTATTTATTAGGTTAAAACGTGCAGTATAATGTATGTAAATTGTCTCGTGGAGTAGTTACCTTTGCTTGTTTTCTCTTAGGATCTCCTTAAATACTTATAACTCCCTTGTGTTGTCTTGTCTTGTCCTTTTTAAACAATAGTTTCTATATTAGTTTGTTTAAATTATTTATTGGATAACTTTTATTCAGTGAGTGAACTTTGGTATATATTTGAATTGAAATTAAGTGAACTTTGGTATATATTCAAAATAACACTCTGTTTATGCATGATTTGAATTTGGAGTAGAAATTATATGAAGGGTAGTGTGGTCCTAGGACTACCCTCATATCCCAAATTCCCCCAATATAGCCTTTTCATTTATTGGGTGACTCGTGTTGAAGATAATTCATCTTTTCAGAAGACACATGAAGTTGGCCTTAGGTAATGAATTGGGGTCATAAATTGTTATTTTGGGGTCTTTAAATAGCCTCGAAGTGGACGAAGAAGATATGGGGTTTGGAAGAGTCGTTGTAGTATCTGATTGTTTGACATATAGAGAGGCTGGTCCCTCCTTCTGCACTAACAACTCTCCATCTTTTCAGTCACATTTTGTTTTCTAACACCGCTGTGGTGCAGTTGTTTTCTTCCTTTCGATACGTTTCATACATAGAAAGGAAGCCAAAGGAGTGAGGAAAAAGAACAACAATACAAAATAAGATGAAAAGGAAGTAATTTGGTTACAAAAACTAAATAGAACAAAAATTATTTATTCAGTTTTACAAAACTTTTTATCATTAACAATTTTATTTGTTAATCATAATAAATTAAGAACCTAGTCTTTACGTGTAAGTCTCCGGTAAAAATTTTTTAGTCTTTTATTTACGACTTCCTTGCTTAATATATGTTTTATATGAAATTACGACTTCATATTAAATTTAAATGTGAATTCAAATTTTAAAGATAAAGAAAAGTAAAAAAAGAGACTAATAAAATTAACTATTTTAAAATTCTGGATATGAAGTGGTGTTAATCTTTATATGAATTAGAGTTGACACCATATTCAAGGATGACTTTAACTCTCTTGAAAGTGCTTGACCATGGCTAAGGGATTTTCCATCATTCCCTCCCTCTTGAAAAGGATTTGCCCTCAAATCTTCAACATGGAACAAGGAAAACTTCCTTTTCTTCATAATCTTCATTTCTTCCTTATTTTCCCACCACGTTCAAATACCCATTTTATAACACAAGTTAGAACAAATGTTATAATAGTGAGTATGTGAAGGATGTAGCTCCCAATAAGGATACACCTTAAATCAAGTGAATGATTAAGGTCTTGGAAAGTAGGAGCATTTTTCTTGAAAATTTTATTTCCCACACAAGGATTCTTTGGGTCTCTTCTTTCCATGCTTCTAGAGGAAGATGGCAAGGAGACTTTTACACTTTTACACAAGCTTTTGGCCCTTAACATCATAATTTTCTTGTTAGGGCATTCTTGAGACTTGCGCATCATGCTTTGATACTTAGAACAAAAGATGTCTTTTATTTTCTTCTTACCTTCTTCTTTTTCTCTTTCTTTTTCTATTTTCTTTGTCATTTGTGCTTGATCCTCTTCCACTTGAGAAGGTATGAGAGGATGAAGTACAAACTTCTTTTTATTGTGAGTGATGGTTTTTTCATTGGTGTGGCCATTATGTAGAGATTCCCTATAAAAAGGCCAAGGCCTTCCCAATAAATATGACAAGCATCCATAGGCATTATATCACATAACACACTATCTTCATAATTCCCTATGGATAGCTTGACCATCACTTGATGATTAACTTCCAATTCCTTATCCTCATTGATCCATTGAAGTTTATAAGATTGAGGATGAGGAAAGGTAGCTAATCCAAGCTTGCTAACCAACCTAGTGCTACAAAAAATTGAACATGAGCCACTATCCACTATAAGGGAACATGTTTTGTTTAAGATTTTACATCTAGTATGGAAGATGTTATCTTTTTGTGTGTGCTCTTGTGAACTAGGTTGATTATGGAGAACCCTTCTCATCATAAGAAGTTCTCCCTCACAAGGATGGACATCCTCACTTGGGCTTTCTTCTTCTTTCTTTGCACCACTTATCTCACTTTCACTCTCACTTTCCTCATCTTGGCTACTATATAAATCAATACCCCTTAAGATCATGGTCTTTTTGGTGGGGCATTGTGATGCAATGTGACCTCTACCAAGACACTTGAAACACTTAATTTCACTAGTGTGAGTGTGAGATGATACTCCCACCCTTGGCCTCTCTTTTTCTTTCTCTTCTCTCTTCTCCCTCCCTAGATTCCTAAAGGGTTCTTCTTCTACCACTTGTTTACCCTCCCTCTTGTAGTCTTTCTTAACACTAGAGTTAGAGTGGAAAGCTTTCAAACATTTTCTTAAGAGTTGTTGCTCTACCTTAATGCAAATTTGTACCAAGTCATTTAAGTCTTGGTAGGGCAACAATTCCACTCTATCCCTAATCTTAAGATTAAGACAACTTAGAAACCTAGAGATGGTGGTTTCTTCTTCCTCCCTAATTCCCGCCCTCAACATGTAGAGCTCCATCTTTTGCCTATAGCTCTCTATGCTCATGTCTCTTTGTTGGAGCCTTTGGAGTTGGTCCATTAGCTCCCTATGATAGTATGAGGGAATGTGCCTTCTTCTCATGGCACTTTTCAAGTCATTCCAATAGGTAACTTGGGGAAAATTAGAGAGTCTTCTCTCTCTCACAAGGGAGGTCCACCAATACATGGCATTCCCTTGGAAACTCAATATGGCCAATGTGACCTTTCTCTCCTCACTCACTTGATGACACTCAAAGAGTTGTTCAACTTTCATCTCCCAATCTAAGTATGCCTCAACATCTTCCTTACCATGGAAATGGGGGAGGTCTACTTTAACCTCTCTTGAAGGGTGCTCTCTTTGATTCTAAGTGGGGGAGGTTGATAGTATTGATGGGCAAGCCTACTATCTACCTCATAGGTTGTGGGTTGAGTTAGAGTTCTAGAACTTCTTCTTGTGTGACCCCTACTCCTACTCCTACTCTTGGTTTTACTCTTGCTTTTCCTAATTTGTTCTTGGGTTTTCTCTTGTTTTTCATTGAGAATTCTAAGTTCCTCATCCAATTTAGCAAGATATTCTTCTCTTTCCATCTTTTCTTTTTCTTTCAAAATAGCTTCTTGCTTTTGCCAAATTTTTAGTGACTTTAGTTCTTTGGCCAAGTTTTTCAAAGTAGGCTTGACCTCTTCACTAGAGTCATTACCAATTTCAAAGGAAGTGGTCTTAGACATTCTCAAAGTTTTCAAAAATATGAAATGCAACAAAAAAATTACTTAGAATTTCAAGAGAAGTTCCCTAAGAGACTTAAGGAAGTAAAAGATGCCCAAGTTCACTTCTAGAAAAGGGAGGTGAATCACAAAGGATTGCTTAAGAACCAAGCCTTTCCTAGCTAAAGCTTATCTTAGGTACTCTTACACCAAACTTCTCAAAAGGAACAAAAATTGAAATTAAAGTAAACACACACTAAACTACCACAATTATAGAAAACAATAAATCTAAACTATGCGGCCTAATAATGAATTAGAAGGAACTTTGGTTCCCTCTTACCCACCAACTACAAATTTCGCTTAAATAATTAATGTCCAATGTTCTTGTTAGGACAAACCTTTAACAAGTCAAAAATACAAGTCCAAAAAGGAAAACAACTAC
Organism: Vigna mungo; assembly: GCA_036885675.1. Lineage (NCBI taxonomy): Eukaryota > Viridiplantae > Streptophyta > Magnoliopsida > Fabales > Fabaceae > Vigna > Vigna mungo. Next base: position 21,670,675 of record CP144700.1, on the reverse strand, counting down.
AATTTTACAATTCAAAGAAAATACAAACAAATCTCTCTTTCTCACCAAGTGTATACTCTCTTGTTTTGTCTTTTAGACCAAGACTTCAAGCTTCCCTTCAAGGCCTCATTCACCTTTGGATGTCCCCCATTGTTTTGGGCTGTTATCCCAATGATCCTCACGTTTTTAACCATCCAAAGAGCTACACCACAAGTTAACACCACTAAAACCAAAAGGAGTCCAAGGAAAAAGCAAGAAAAGGTCTAAAATGAACAAAGGCTCTTCAAAAAGTGTTTTACTTTGACAAACCATGAATGTTTAGAAGACAATCAAGCAATTAAATGGTAAGAAAGAAAGGTTAGCACAACAAAAGGAGTTACCTAAAGAAAGGCACTAGAATAGATCACAAAAACCAAAAACTACTAGAAAATCATAAGGTGCTTTTGTCCTTTCGCAAGCTAGATCAAATGGTGCACTAAGGCAACCTCTTTTAGATAATCATGGCTGCTGGAACAGCAGCTTGGGGACATAAAAATCAACTCCAAATCAACATCAAAGTGCTCACACAAAGTTGGTTAAAGATGGTACATGCATGTGTTTTTACTTTTACTTTTTCCTTTTGTTTTTTGTACTTTTTGTCTACTTTTCTTTTGTACCTTTTGTCTGTTTTTTTTTTTAATTTTTTTTATCACAAACACATACCAAAACAGACCTCAAATATGAAATGTTACAAGGAGTTTCAAGTTCATACAAGCTTATAGCAACAAAATGAAAAAAACCTACTAGAATCAAGTATAGCATGAAACACAAAAAGGGACATAATGGAAACCTAACTCTAAGAACTTGTTGATGATCTAACAACAAGTATGAACTCAAATATGCAAAGAAAACGCACTCAAAGGTACTCAAATGAAACAGTTTTGAAATTTACTCAAACAGTATTTTTGGTGATTTTTCAAAGGTTAAACATGGAAGTAAAGACATGTAAAGGACTAAACATGACTCTAGACAACATGGATGGATTCAAATATAAAAATTGTTAGAAATATTATATTTAGTTTATATTGTGTTTATGTTAATTAGGGAAACATAGTACCTATATGTTTATTAGGGAAACATTGTTCTTATTTTATTTTATTTTATTCTTACATATTCATTTGTATTTGGGCTTAGCCCATATTTCTTCTATTATAAATAGAGAACCCTATGTGTATGCAAAGACACACAAGGGAGATTTCCCCTCATCTCTTTCACTATTTCACATGGTATCAGAGCAAGGTTCTCTAATTCTTTAGCCATTGTCTTCGCTGTCTGCCAGCGGCCGGCCGCCATGGTCGCCGACAGCCCCTACTAAAAGTCTTTCAACCTATGTCATTCTGCTTCAGCCAAGAAAGGCCACCACCGCCGGCACCGTCTCCGGCCGTTCACCGCCGTCGACCACCGTCTCCGGCCGTTCACCGCCGCCGGCCACCGTCTCCGGCCACCGCCTCCGGCTGTCGTCTCTGCTCAACGCGCCTCCACGCGCCGTCTTTCTCCGACAGATCTCGGATGCGTACTGTTCACATGCCGCTGTTCCGGTGTCGGAATCACACCGCGCCACTGCCAGTCTTCTCGCCAGAGCTTCCTCTCTCCGGTATGACCCTCCAAAGCAGTCATTGCTGCCATCGTCATTGTCTTCAGCATCTTCGTCTTCTCGCCACACACTTTTGCATTGCGGAATCTTCCTCTCGTATCTGCGTTCTGGTGTATGCCTCCACGAATGGGTTCTAATTCCCTTTTCTCGTGCTGCACCGATTGGACCTTCTTGCCATCCGTTGCTTGTGCCGCCACTGCAATCAGTCACTGCTGTCACAATCTGTTGCCAGTCCTACCTCTACTGCTTCCGCTATCTTATCTTTTCTGAAAGGTCTTCAAGTACAGTTAGTGGTTAACACCAAGAAATTTCAACACTAAAGTTATGACCAACCCTTTGTTTTTGTTTTTTGGGTGCTTTGATGAATAAGAGCTCATTATGATCTTCCACTTTCACGGTCTGTCATCGGCGCACCGTCATTTCCGCCGTTCGTCGTGAGGGGGAGTATGAACCAAGTTAGGCAGACTCCACTAGTCAATGATGGCAGTCCTTGCAGTTTTGTTGCTTTTAGCCACTACAGAACCCATCAGTGAGTGATGGCATTCCCTGTAGTTTTGTTGCTTTTAGCCACTACAAAACCCATCAGTGAGTGATGGCATTCCCTGTAGTTTTGTCGCTTTTAGCCACTGTAGGCCCCGTCAGTCAGTGATGGCAATCCCTGTAGTTTTGATGCAAGCCTCATCCTTACTTGATGGTGCTATTTTGTCAAAGTCACCCCATTCGAAGTTTCATGGTGCTATTTGAAATTTCGCAGTTGTCCACCACTGTCCATAGATTGCTGTTAGTTGTTCGTCGACATGTGATTACGCATATGTTCGTCGCACACTCTTGAAGACAGATCATATATTTCAAATTGAGTTTATTTATTCCAAGCTTGGTCCATACAATCTGTATGCTCCAGCTTGAGGGGGAGTGTTAGAAATATTATATTTAGTTTATATTGTGTTTATGTTAATTAGGGAAACATAGTACCTATATGTTTATTAGGGAAACATTGTTCTTATTTTATTTTATTTTATTCTTACATATTCATTTGTATTTGGGCTTAGCCCATATTTCTTCTATTATAAATAGAGAACCCTATGTGTATGCAAAGACACACAAGGGAGATTTCCCCTCATCTCTTTCACTATTTCACAAAAATGACACAAAATAAGCATATAATACCAAACAAAACAGCAAGGAAGGACTCAAAAGAAAGAAAAAGCACAAAAAATTAGCCAAAACTACCAAAAACGAACATGAAAAACGCTAATGACAACATCCTGGCAGATTTGACCTTTGTTGAGTGTTTTACTTATAACTTTCTGCACAAAATTCTAAATAAAGTGATTATTTTTTTATTGGAAACTAGACTCAAAGGCTTTCATTTGAATATTTTTACGTATTTTTTGGACAATAGAGCTAGATGCAGTTTAAGTTTCAAAATCGTCACAATTTGCTGCCAGAACAAATGATAGATGGAAAACAACAAAACTTTTCCGTAGAGAAATAACATCAAAAATATGGAACAATAAAGGATAGATAAGGACCAAAAGACTTAGCTCTTGAAGAACCAAAGCTCTTGATGCCAAAATGCTCTAGCTAGGACAAGCCAAATCTAGAAGAAAATCAAGTCATAAGTTGATGGATGAAGATTGTGGAATTTGATGGTGGTGAAAGGTGTTGATAGCTCATGGTTTCTGACTTGTATGGTGAGGGAAGATGTGTTTAAGGGTTCTCTAAGAGAGGTTAGGCCAACTCAAGGAGGAAGGTGACTAAAAGCATGATCTTCCACCTTTGCTCTCATTGGCCAAAAATGAGGCCTTCTAACCTCTTCAATTATGGGAGGACATGTGGCCACTCACAAAACACAATCCTCTCCATTCCTAAAGTGACATGTGGCCACTACTAAAAGTAAATCCTCTCCACTCCTAGGGTGCCATGTGGCTACCTTTTAAAAAGCAAATCTTCTCCAATGGAAGCATGACACATGACACACTTTCCACTTGGTTTGGATGTCTAACTTTTTAAGGAAAATCCTATGCTACTTAGGCCTTAATACAAGCCTTAAATAAACCTACACTACATGGCCTAATACAATGGCCTAAATTCCTACACTACTCTTCAATCCATGCTTCATAATGGCTCCAAAGGTGGTCCATAAGATAGAGTTGACACCATATTCAAGGATGACTTTAACTCTCTTGAAAGTGTTTGACCATGGCTAAAGGATTTTCTATCAGTATGTTCTTAATAAATCTTGTTAAATACACCGATTATGTTAATTGTTAAGTTCTTGAAATATGCACTTAAAAAAATTAACACGTAATAAAAGAAATTTTAGTTAAATAAATCATAAATCAATTCATAAAAAATTCATATTACGTAACAATAAATTTGTAAGTTTTTTTTTTCATTTATATATTATTTATCTGAATCATCTTAACCCGTCATGAGATTTCTAACTCTCCACTTATATTTCTCCGCACTAGTTATCTTTATATGCAACCCCTCAACCATCATATACCCTGTCTTTCTTGTTCGTTGTGCCTTCCAAATTAAGCTGTTTTTTTTTTTGTTGCCTTTTGGACTTAATGTACAACACAAACAAAATACTATATGCTTAAATAAGTTTCACATTTTTAATATATGATTAATTTGAATTCCAATATATAAGAAAATACTTTAAATCAAATATTTCACTTTAATTTCTGTTGTACCTATTACGTTCTATTAATTCAAGATATCGAGACCTTCGAATGCTTGATATGGTAATGTTATAAGTTTTTTTCTTCTTTTCGTTTAAATTATATATATCCCCTAGACAAGATAATATTGCTTTAACAGGAAACCTTTGTGATGAAATTGATTATTGTTTCTGGATCAAGGGTAAGATGTGAAGTCTTTTACTCAAAGTGTTCTAAGTTATTCTACAAAGTGAATGAGTTTCCTAATCTATCCTTCAAGTTATGTTGTTCTCTCTCTTCTTTTTGTCCTTGGCACATGAGGGAGAGTATCTATCAAAGGCATTATGACGCTCAAGTTAGTGATTTACTCAATAATTCTATAATCAGTAATTAGAGTTCATTTACCTAAGTCTTCCGTAAAACATATATTTATAAATATTATAATGAGTTTACCATTAGATTTGACTCATTAATCACCAATAAATTATTATTCTTCTCCTTAACTGTCCATTAATTGCTTTTATTGTCCAGATTAATTACCAATTAATGGCTCTTCTAAACCGATAGATCATTTCTTTGCTGGATGATCGACTGATTGGATGGTTATACAAGACAATTACAAAAATACAAAAAGAAACACTTAAGATAATACTCGAACAAAAGTTAACCACATACATAATATAAAGTAATGAAGAACAACACATACAATTCATAAATATTTCAAAACTAAACATATATTAAGAAAAATTTATTGAAACAAATTTTTAGTTTAAGAAAATATATTAAAAAAAAGGATGAATTTATGTTCATTCTAAAGTCAACACTCAACCACCTCATTTATTACATATGGATTGATATTTAACACACAAAATATTAATCCACTTCTTTCAAAAGACATGTATTGAGGTGTCTTCATCCTTTGTTGGACTTAAAGGAGGTGTTTGTCCCCAGTATATTCCAAGGGAGGAGTCTTTTATCTCTTATGGCTTCAAGAGAGGTGTTTTCTATCCTAAATTGTTCTTACTCCTATTTGTAATCTTAGATTATTTTTAGTGTTTAAGTTAATCCCTCTTTGGTGAGATTAAAACCTAGACCAAGTGATGACCAATTGTAAACCTCAATTGGTCAGAATACACATGGAAAGATGTAGCGGAAAGATGAAAATTAACAAAGTAGGTTCTGATGTAGTTAGACAAAATGTGATCAATGGTGGTGAAAACTCCTAGAAAGGTATAACATTTTTAAGGGAAGGGGACTAGAGGAGGCTTAAGAATAGGTTGAATAGGGCAAACTTTTCAAACTCTGTGACCTTCTCAGAGGGATTTGAGTGTAGGATGGTTCTTTTGCACACATGAAGCACATTCATGGCTTCATCGATCAACATTTCAACAATGATGTTATCACTAATGAACCTTTTATCAAAGTTATCACCGTGAAGAACTTTTTCAACCTTCTTATCGAAGGCATACACTTCATCCTAATCATCCATTAAACAGTTAAGAGGTTGGCAGTAGTCTATTGCATTAGCGACGATGTTTGGGTGATGACTACTGGTCTTCCAGCAATAGTTGACACAATGCGACTATCACTAGTGCAATCAAGGGAAATGACAGTGGTTGTTTTCGCTCATAGGCATCTATTCTTCAACCGTGACATATACAGGTGAGGTAAAAAGTCTTCCTCTTTTTGCCTCGGTTGTCAACCGAGGCGATTACTCAGATTCTACGACCTCGGTTGAGACCTGAACTGAGGCCGTAGAGTGGTTTTTGGGCAGTAGAGCTGTAACTACAGAAAATGTTCCAAGAAGTTGGTTGTTGAAAGCATAAAGCACTGAAGCAGATTTATCTCCACTGTTCTTCTGATAATGCACCAAACCTTTCGGGAACACCAAGATTTCACCTTTCTTAATGGACTTTTAGATGAGCTTGTTGGCTGTGGTGATAAACCCCACATCTAATTGACCATCCAACACAAACACAATCTCAGTGGCATGAGGGTGTGTGTGAGGTAGGTTAAGTCCCCCAACTTTGTAGTCTATTCCAAAGAAAGACACTCCCAATGTGTTAAGTCCTGAAATTTTTTCCGCATTGGCTGCAATAACCAAAGATCCTAATGTGTTGTTTATAACTCCAGGTTTGGCTAAACCAACAAAGATCCCAAATTTTTATCTTTTGTCACATGCGTCTCTGCCTTGCAAGAAAATCCATTCACCTTCACAGCTGAACACAAATAATTACACACCACTGGTTATTGCAGAAGATGACGCAAATCAAAACCAAATGGAAGGCAAAGGAGAAGGCACAACAAAAGTTGACACAAATCGAAACCAAATCCTAATCCTAATCGAAACCAAATATCCAAGGCGAAGGCAAAGGAGAAGCCAAGAACATTCCTAATCGAAACCAAATCCCAAATCCCAAATTAAGAACGCAAGAACAAGACCCCAAATCTCAAATCGAAACCCTAGAATGCAATGCATTGCCGCTAAACTTCGACAGACCGAGACATTCTCCTCCTTGAGAGAAAGAACCAGAACCAAGAACGAGTTAGGGAAGAAGCGAGGCTCCTACAAGGCCAAACCAGAACAAGGAGAAGAAAAGATGAAGGTTGATGCCTCCTCTTCTTGTGAAGCCGGGACAGAGAAGAGAGAAGAAAAAAGCTGAAGTTTGAACCCAATGTCTAGAAACACTGCGAAGAATTTTGTCAATTTTATAAAATTGTCATAGATTTTACCTAGAGATCTTAACTCATTTAAGATTTTTGAAATCGATTGAACATAGCTTGGATGTTCTCATTGTCGAACATGGTAAACAACTCATATTCATGTGTTAGCAGGCTCAACTTATTTCTTTTGACTTCATTTGATCCTTCATATGTGACAACTAGAGTGTCCAACATTTTCTTTTCTCCGTTAAATGCATGTAATTTCCTATATTCTTCTTCAGATAAAGCACACATTAGTGAATTTCAAGCTTTAGAGTTGAGAAGATACATGTGTTTTTTCTCATCAGTCCACAAGTTTTTTTGCAGTGGCTCTCCTTCTTTATCAAGGGGTATGTAGTTACCATTTTCTACCACATCCCACATGTCAATGTGATAAGATTCAAGGAATGCAATCATTCTTTGTTTCCAATAATCAAACTTTTCCCCTTTGAATATAGGAGGCCTATTGACTACATATCCTTCAATGTCCATTGCTCATTAGGATTGTTTCATTAAATTATGTTAGGAATTCACCCTTAAGGAAAGCTCAAATAGAAACTAAAATTATAGGGAAAACACTAGAGGGGGAGGGATGAATAATGTTTTCAAAATCTTTTCAGAAATCAGCACCTAATAATTTGTAAATATAATGTGCAAGAGTTTTAAGATGATTAAACGCTAGGTTTTAACACTATGAGTAAATGAAAAATGTTCTAGATAGAGAAATAGTAAATCATAGATTTTTATAAAAGTTCACTCAACATGAGCTATGTCGAGTTCTGCCTTAAGAACTCTTAAGGGTTTCCACTAATATTTTCCAAGATTACATGAGTTTTGTCTCTCTAGGATCGCACCAAGTATTCTCACCTCTCCTAGTTACAAAAGTTATTAGTACCACTCTCGTTTTCCTAGTCAACCTGAATACATTGAGTTTAGCCTCTCTAGGATCTAACCCTAGACAACTATCAATACGTTCAACTCAACCTGAGTTGAACAACCAAGTATTTTAGTTCTCTTCAAAAATTACAACAAATCCACAAATGGACTTTCAACAAGGTATAGATGAATGAATCTCAATGAGATTATATGTGTTCAAATAAAATACAATATGTAACACTTGAAAGTGTTTATCACTTTAAGCTTTTTTTTCTCTTTTATTGTTGCTACTTTTCTTATGTTATTATGTGCTTTTTCATCAACAACATATTCTCTTCAACCTTTCTTTTATATGTAGCTTCTCTTAAAAGATGATCGTTGGACTAAGAAGTTGACTTCTGAAGAGTTGGTAGCTATTCGATGTAAAGTCAGACTTTAGTCTACTTAGAAGGGTACAATGCTTTATCTTATAGCCCTAAGAAAAAATTTAACTAGTAGGATGTGATAGAGCAAGTGGATTCAAGGAAACATTTCGATAATGTTCTTTTTTTCTCTTATAACATCTTTTTCTTATGTGTCGTGATTATGATAATATCTTTCTACTTTATTGATCTGCATGGATATCAACAAATAGAGTATCAAGTATCGAAGTACCTTTTCGTACATGCATTAAATGTTTTTAAACATTGATAAAAATTGAACAGTGTATCATATTCAATATATTTTATCATTTCTCATTTCACTAATAAATGCATCGTTTGGCAAGATAAATGTGTCTTCATTAGATGTTGTAAACCTAAGATGCTTTGTCAAGGCTAAAGCATTTGGTGGTCACTTACCAGATGATATTTTCTATAGAATTCTTTGCTTGATATAACACTATATTAAATGAAAACATTTCTTTTAATCTTAGTGTCATATAAGAGATAGACTTCTGTTTTCATATAATAAGCTAGCTTACTTTTCTTATAGAGTCTATTGAGAGATTTCAATGAGAGACATTTGTTCTTAGATGTTGTTTATGATTTTCTAATCCATTCAAATAGTTTGGTCTCGAAAATGTTTCAGCTCTTGGCTTTAGACGTTATAAGATGCTTCTTTGTTAGACGCTACTTATTTCAAACAACTTTTCCTATATAGTAATATTTTGTTTGATGTTGTTTGTTAAACTTCAAAACTTCAGAAACATATGTTATGCAATCACAAATGATGTACCATGTAGGAAATCAAAGAATATGCATACATATACGAAAATCAACACAAACATTTTCTTCAAGATATCATACACAATAAAGATTTAAACATGTAACACATATTGATACATGTGTTATTAGCATAATCAAGGAATTCCTAGGCAGTATTAGCATAATCAAGGAATTCCCCCCAGTTCATGACATTATTGTACGTTCCCGTATCAATAAAGACAAACAACATTTATCGAATGAGTTAAACAATAAAAGCATTAAGCAAAGGTAAGGAACCCAACAATTGATAAAGATAAGCATATGCAAGCATATAAAGAAGATAAGAATTTTGATATAAGAGAGTTTCAAAAGATTACATTGTTCCCCAGCAACCTAGGGTTTAGTTCACCATAATCATGGTGAATCTAGATGAAATATAATGAAAGAATGGAAGAAATAACCCTAAACTTGGTAGATTGGAGCCTAAGCATCCAAGGAACCTCCTCCAAGGTGTGCGGAATAGCTCTGGACGTTTCTCTCTGCCAAAAGATTCAGTTTCAATTCGCACTGGGGCTATATATAGGCCAAAAAGATAACATAAAGATTACAGAATCTGAGATAATAAAAACAGACAACCGCTCAGGTGCCTAAGTAAACCGCTCAGCGGTTTCCCCCTTAGCCGTGCCACCGCTCAGCGGTCAATTTTACCGTTGAGCGGTTTGCCTCAAATCGCACTAGTCGCTCAGCGGTCCATTCTGACGCTCAGCAGTCCCTTTGACTCTTCTATTCATCCTTTTTCTTCATCTTTCACGAGTCTAAGCCCACCTTGATTCACTTCCATCTTCAATTTACCTTAAAACCCTGCAAAACAATGTAAAAACAAACATAATATCTCTAAAACCAACTTTTGACTCTCACATGACTCAATTAAGTGTTTTACTTGATTTTAAGCTCATTTTAAGCCATAAAGGGTGTGTTTTGATATCAAATATCAGATAGTCTCTCAGTCGAATATGGTATTAATTCAGTCGAATGGATTATGATGGTTATAATAGATTAGTCAACCTGGTAGCATACAATCAACCAAAAAACAAAACACATTTAATACAGTTGACCAAGTCATCAATGCTCAACTAACTTTTAAAAATATAGCCGTTAGAGTGCAAGAGCATAATAGAATTTCAAATCAGACAACAAATATAGTCGAATATGTGGCACACTAAGTCGACTTTAACATGTAAAACATTTTGAAATTCTTTTCTTCTCAAAATTTCACAAAGCACTGATTCTCAAAATCTATACAAAGATTTTAGCATAGTTGAATCTATTAATAATGTAGTCGACTGCACTATAACTTTGTCACACAGTGATAAGTTCATGAAAGTGTTTGTGGTTTTCAGCTTTAAAACATGTGCAAGTAAAATATATGTAATGATGCATTGCACATAGCACATAAAGCACATAAACACCTTCCACAGATATATCAATCAATCAACATAAGAACATGTAACACAGTACATAAACATGTTCAACAGATATAACAATCAATCAGCATAAGAACTTGTAATTTAGTAACAACATATGTGTATTATTAAGCAATATGTTGTCATCATCAAAAACTAGAGTGATATAGAAATTGTGGTGTCAACAATCTCAACATTCATGACTGCGGAAAGGTGTTCAACCTCACCGCCCAAATAATGCTTGAAACGTTGTCCATTAACTACCTAACTTCTTTGTGGGTCTTCAGAAGCTGGATCTGTCAACTTAACTGCTCCATGTGGGAGGACATTCTTGATTATTAATGGACCAAACCACTTGGACTTCAACTTTCCAGGGAAAAGCTTTAGTCATGAATTGAACAGTAACACCGCTGTCCTGGATTAAAGACCTTCTTTACCAGCTTCTTATCATGATAAAATTTTACCTTCTCTTAATAATTCTTGGATGAATCATAGGCATGCAACTACATCTCCTCAAGCTCAATAATTTGTCTTCTCCTCTTTTTTGCAGTCTCAAAAGGATCAAAATTCAAGAATTTTAAGCCCCACAGAGCTCGATGCTCCATCTCCACTGGTAGATGACATGTTTTCCATAGACCATCTAAAAAAGAGATAACCTTATAGATGTCTTCATTGTCGTTCGATATGCCCAAAGAGCATCATCTAACTTCTGAGACCCATCCTTTCATGATGAAGCAATTGTCTTTTCCTGAATTCTCTTTATCTCCCTATTAGAAACTTCAGCTTACCCGTTTGTTTGTGGATGATAAGGTGTAGCTACCTTATGTCTCACACCATAGTGCCTAAGTACCTTTGCAAGCTGAGAGTTGCAAAAATGAGATCCTCCATCATTGATGAGTACCCTGGGCGTTCCAAAACGAGTGAAGATTTGCCTTTTCAGAAATTTAATAACAGTGTTAGAATCATTGTTGGGACAAGCTAGGACTTCTACCCATTTACTCACATAGTCTTCTGCCACCAATATGTATTCATTATTGAAAGATGGTGGAAAAGGTCCAACAAAATCTATGCCCCAACAATCAAAAACTTCAACCTCTAATATGCCTTGTAGTGGCATTTCATGACGTCTGGAGATAGTACCAGTCCTTTAACACTTATCACAGTTTTTGGCATGATTATGAGCATCTATAAAAAGAGTAGGCCAATAAAATCCAGACTGAATCACTTTTGCAGTTGTTCTCTCTCTATTAAAATGTCCCCTGTAAGGTGAATAATGACAGTGCCATAGAATCCTTACCACTTCTTCCTTAGTCACACAACGCCTCAGAAGACTATTTGCTCCAATTTTGAGCAAGTAAGGATCATCCCAAAGGAATTGTTTTGCATCATGTAAGAACTTTTTCCTCTGTTGCCAATTAAGATCTTCTGGGATTGCTCTTGCAGCTTTGAAATTGGCCATATCAACAAACTACCGCCTTTGTTGAATATACATGAGTGTTTCATCTGAGAAAGATTCCCAAATTTTTGTTTCCTTGCTTGTAACTTCACTATTAATCAACTGAGATAAGTGATCAACAATTACATTTTCATTTCCCTTCTTGTCACGGATTTTCACATCAAATTCTTTAACAAAAGCACCCACCAAATCAGTCGCGGCTTAGAATCTGGCTTAGTTAGCAAATACTTTATAGCCGCATAACTTTTCCAAAGCATACACAATAGCAAGAAATTTTTTTTCTATAGTGGCATAATTCAACTGAGCTTCATTCAAAACTTTGCTTGCATAATAAATAGTGTGAAATACCTTCTCTTTTCTTTAACCAAGAATAACACCTATGGCATAATTACTGGCATCACACATCAGCTCAAAGTCTTGATTTCAATCAAGAGCAACAATTACTAGAGTTGAAATCAATTTCTTCTTCAAAATATCAAATGCCTTAAGGCATTCATCATCCATCACAAATGGTACATCTTTAACAAGGAGACCGCTTAATGGTTTGGCAATCCTTGAAAAGTCTTTAATGAATCTTTTATAAAATCCAGAATGACCCAAAAAGCTTCTGATTCCCTTCACATTGGTTGGTGGCAGAAGTTTTTCAATGACTTCCACTTTGGCTTTGTCAACTTCAATTCCCCTAGAAGAAATCTTATGACCCAAAACAATACCTTCAGTTACCATAAAATGGCATTTTTCCCAATTGAGAACAAGGTTAGATTGGATGCATCTCTTAAGTACAATATCCAGGTTAGATAAGCACACATGAAAGGAATTACCAAATACCGAAAATTCATCCATAAAGACTTCAATGCATTTTTCTATTAAATCTGCAAAGATTGTCTACATACACCACTAAAAAGTAGCTTGATCATTACATAACCCAAATGACATTTTTCTGTAAGCAAATATTCCAAATGGGCAAGTGAATGTCATCTTCTCTTAGTCCTTTGGATCTACCACAATTTGGTTGTATCCAGAATATCCATCCAAAAAGCAATAGAAAGTATGGCCTGCCAATCTCTCCAACATCTGATCCATGAAAGGAAGGGGAAATGATCCTTCCTTGTAGCATTGTTCAATTTTCTATAGTCAATACACATTCTCCACCCAGTTACAGTCCTTGTAGGTATAAGCTCATTTTTCTCATTATAAATAATTGTCATCCCACCTTTCTTTGGTACCACCTGTACTAGGCTTACCCATGCACTGTCAGAAATAGGATAAATAATATAAGCCTCAAGTAATTTTAACACTTCTTTTCTCACCTCCTCCTTCATCACTAGATTTAACCTTATCTGTGGTTAGGCAACTGGTTTATAATCATCCTCCATAAATATTTTGTGCATGAAATAAGTTGGACTTATGCCTTTGAGATCTGAGATTGACCATCCAATAGCTCCTTTGTTGGCTTTTAGTACCTCTATCAACTTTTCTTCTTCTTTGGGAGAGAGAGTTACTGATGATAACTGGTTTATTTCTACCTTCTTCTAAAAACACATACTTCAAGTGTGGTGGTAACATCTTCAGCTCCAATTTGCTTTCCTTGACTTTTTCTTTTGTGTTGATCTCTTCCATTTTCGCCTCATGTAAGGGAATTTCTTTCAACTCCTCCAAATAATTCAAGCACTCATCAATCAAATCTTCTTCTTCCTTATTCAATTCTTCACACTTTCTTCTCTTGCACCATGCAAATTTTTTCAAGTGTGTCAAGATGGAAACACGCTTTGTCATCCTTTGGGTGAGACATGGCTTCAAAGACATCAAAATTAACTTCTTCATCTTGCACTCTCACCTTCAATTTGTCATTCTCCACATCAATCAGAAGTCTTGCATTCTTCATAAAAGGTCTCCCAAGAATAAGAGGCACATTCACATCCTCCTCCATCTCCATAATAACAAAGTCCATAGGAAAGAGAAATTTTTCTACCTTCACAAGCACATCTTCAGCTACTCCATAAGGATATTTCAAAGATCTATCTACTAATTGAAGAGTCATCTGAGTAGGCTTGAGTTTCAAACCTTCAATCTTCTTAAACATAGATAGCGACATCAGATTGATACTGGCTCTCAAATTAATTAGCGCCCTTCCAACAGAGATATTCCCTATAGTGCAAGGAATGATGAAGTTTCCTGGATCTTTTAACTTGGGAGGTAGAAGTTTTTGTATGATGGCACTACAGTTTCCTTGTACTTCAATAGTTTCTTCTTAAATGTATTTCCTTTTCTTAGTGAGTAGTTCCTTCAGAAATTTAGCATATGAAGGCATTTGTTGCAAAGCTTCAGAAAAGAGTATGTTAATCTCCAATTTCTTGAAAATCTCCATGAAACGCTCAAACTGTTTTTCTTTCTCCTTCCTAGAATAATTCTTTGGGTAAGGATAGGTTTTTTCATACAATTCTTTTTTTTTCTCTCATCCTCTTCCTCTCTTTTTTTCTTTTCTTCCCTCTCGTTTTCTTTTTCTTTTCTCTCACTCTCTTCTTTTTCTTTCTCTTCCTCTACATCTTTCTCTTTTTCAATCAACCTTTTTTTTCTCTCTATTTTTCTATCATCTATTATTCTGCCACTTCTAGTAACAACGACTTTGCACTCCTCCTTAGGGTTAACTTTCATAATACCCCCAAAATCATCCATCTTTTGAACTAGATGACCAATCTGCATCTCCATCCTTCTTAGTGCCACTTCAATGTTTTTATGGTGAGATACAGTCATTTGCATTAACTGTTGAAGTGTGTCACACATCTTTGCCATTCTTTCTGATAGAGAGGATTGTTGCTGCCATTGTTGTTGTTGTTGTGGTGGTCTATTGAATTGTTCAGCATCTTGCCTAAATTGACTTTGACCCATGCTTGAGTGAGATTTCCACCCGTGGTTGAAATTACCTTGGTGGAATTTAGAGCCCATATGGTTAAATTTTTGTCCAAATTACATCTTGCATAAACTAAACACAAAACCCTAGAAAATATTATTAGCACAAAAACAAAACAAAACAAAAAAAGAACACAAAATAAAAATAAAAACTTAAAAATAAAGTCAAAGTTAATCAAGAATCACACAAATAGAATAGTTTAAACTTTGAGTCCTTGACAATGGCGCCAAAAACTTGTTGGGTCACCGACAAGTGTACTGGATCATAGAAGTAATATAAAATGGTAAGACCAAGTATCATTTCCTAAGAGACTCTCGGCACTAGACAGTCGTGTGATAACTTGATTAATTAGGACTTAAAAAGAACGAGTTCATTGGTTTCAAATGCAGTTGCAGAAAATTAAATATGAATGAAGTTTGATCAACTGAAGAGTAGCACAACGATGAACAAATGTTGTTTGTAATATGAGATGAGTATGTTGTTGGGGTTAGATTTCACCAAGTTCACTGTCATGTATATAAGAAGTCTTCATGCATTAATGTTAAGGTCACTCACTAAATTACTTAAAACTCGATCCCTTGGTGAAGAAAGCTTATCCTTAATTACCGGTTCATATGATTCCTAGCATCCCTAGTAATTAATTCTGAAGATCAGGAGCTTCAGACGACCAAGATTCATACCCCCATCCTTGACAAATACTGCTCTTGGGAGCAATTCAACAAACACTTGAATTGTAAGGAACCTTCCCGCACTCATGCAATTCATACATCATGGTATGAATGAGTTAAGCAAAGCAAGCGTTGAAACAAAAGAATTATTGTAACAATTAATGAAAGAAGCATATATTATTAAGAATCAATTCAAATACATGAGAGTTCACAAGGTTACATCATCCTCCAACAATAAATAGAAGTTAGTTCACCATAGACATGATGAAACTAGATAAACAATGGAGAGGAATAAGATAGGAAAACCCTAAAAGTTGAAGATGAAAGCTCTTGCATCCAAATCCGCCTCCAGAGAGTGAAAGAGTGTGTTGTAGCACCTCCTCTGCTAAAGATACAAAACCTAGGATGCCTGGGTCCTTCAAATAGAGCAGAAACAAAATAGAATTAAGGCCCAGGCCCATGTCGCTGGCACTCAGCACCCCACTTAGGGTGCCCGAGCAGTGTGCAATACTCAAACTTGATGCTCAGCTTCACTCAGGGGGCAAACAAGTGTGGTTCTTCAGGAAAAGTGGCGCTCGGCGCCCCAAAAGGGGCGCCCAGGCAGTGTGCGACACGTTCTAGCGCTGAGGATTCCCAAAAGGGTGCTCAAGCTTCGTGCGTTCCTCCCTTTTAGTACTTTTCCAGGCCTTTCTGAGCTTCATCTCCTTGATACTTCAGCTCTGCTTTCCATATTATCTCATTTCCCGCTAAAACAAGGGAATTTAGTCATAAAATCATCAAGTTCAACCTCAACTCTCTTATTTACACAACTTAATAGAAAAACATGATATCAAGTAAGTTTCAAAGTATAAAAGGGTGTCTTTAGCATCAAAATTACATCACAAATAACGGTATTTTCAACTGTTATCAACTATCAATAAAAATAATTTTTAAAGGATATAACCCATGAAAACTCGTTTGACACATGGAAGGAGATGCCTTAGAGACATCATGATGAAGCTTCATCTTCGTATGTTTATGATAAAGTTGTACCAAGAGTAAAAGAACGTCACTACACCAAGGCATACTCACTCTTGCTGACACCTTCTCTCTTGACGATGTAACCATAATGTTCCTTCAGGATCAAGCCTTTGGTGTCGCTTCTTGTTTTTCAAAAGCTACCAAAAGGCATGAAAGGTTATTATAAAATAAGAGGAAACAACTACAATCAACTATCATTAATAAATGCTCCTTGTCTATTCTTAACAAACATTATAGTTAGTTATAGCCCAAAGCAAGTTAACCAGTGTGTGTCTATTTTGGGCTTTCTGATGTGAAAATTTGGGATTAGGGTTTAGGAAAAAAAAGTTAACCCGTGAATGTTTACAAATTGGTGATTCTAACAGTAAAGAAGAGAAGCGAAATTAAGGATTTCATTGACGGTGAAAGGAAAGTGGAAAATCATGTTTTCTTTGACAGTAAAGCGTGTTCCATTGAAAATGAAAGGTGTGTTGGTGTTGAATATATATAATTGTGTGTCTATAATGAGCTTTCTATAATGCGGAAATTTGGTATTAGAGTTTAGAAAAAAATTAGTTCATGATTGTCTATGAATTGGGTATTCCAACAATGAAGAAGAGAAGCAAAATTAGATCTTCTTTGATAACAAAGTGAAAATGGAAAATCAGGCTTTCTTTGACACCAAAGAGGATTCCATTGAAGATTGAAGGTTCCATTGAACACCATTGCATAATACTTTACACATTTTTACTTGTTACAAATATGTTTTGCTATACAATGTTTTGCCACATTGCCACTCAGTTAATATGGTTTTTGAAAAATTAACTAAGTTACCTTTATTAATGCATATTAACGCATTTGGAAATGAAATTGACATTTTTTTTTTAAAGCAAAAAGCAAGTAGACATACTCTCGTTAAGATGAGAACCACCCGAATAATTAAGCATTTTATATATTATAAATGTTCGAAGGAATAGAACTTAAGTTGTAGGTTGATATTGAAACTGTTACTTGATACGTACTGCTACTTTACGAATGTTACATGCATCGAAATAAACGAACGGCTACTTCAAAAGTGTGAAGACTAAAGTCATGGCAATGACGCGATATTTATGCTTTCGGCTCTCGCTTTCTTTTTCTCTACATCTCATTTTCTATGCTTTGATTTTGCTCTTTACGATGGGTGTAATGAAACTTAGCAGCAAGCACAAAATCTGTACGTTATTTGCTTCTTGCAATATCCAAGTAAAGCAGAAAGTGTGTGGAATAGAGAGAGAAATTGAGAATCCAACATTTTCAATCCAACTACACTGCCACTCTTCTTAAAAAGCAGCAAAGCAGAAAAGAAAAGTAATGCCTCTGATTCGCCAAGAGACAAGGACCCATATAAAAATTAAAAAATAAAATAAAAATAAAAGAAAGCGAAAGGTTAAAATTTTAAAAGCAGTAGCAAAATCCCAATGGGAATCTTTCTTCCCCTTCAACTGTACAAGGTGATCCCACATTGCCACCTCTCTCTCTCTCTTTCATCCTGCTCTATTACACCTTTTTATGCTGTCTTTCTCTTTTCCTATCTTTTTCTCTTTCTCTCGCTCTCACAGACACAAACATACACAACAGACAGACAAACCAACATTTTCTCAGCTTCTGGCATGAGTTCATATGTTGATGGGATTTTCATTTGGGGATCATTTTGTAAGTGATCTTAAACCTTCTTTCTCTCTTCGACCTATTCCCTCATAAAATGGTATTTGGAGAATGTGTTAATGGTGAAGAATCTTAGCTGTTTTTTCCTTTCTTCTTCCATGTTCTTGTGACACTCAGCATGTGGTGCTCACGAAAAACAATTTTCTAAATATTATTAGGACCAAAAGGAGAGCGAGTTTCGGTTGATAGATGAAGCTAGTGCAACACAACAACAAAACAGTATCATCATGGAAGTGCATCATCTTCAAGGGGTTGATAAAAGCACTGATTTTTTCCCAGTTGAACACCCTATGGAGCCACCAGATGAAGATCGTCCCGTGAAATGCCCAATGCCCGAGTCTTCCGTTATTAATGTAAGCATATTTGCTTTTTGTTCTTTAGTTATCTAGTTATTATCATATGATGGCATGACAAACAGGGATTTTGCATGGTAAGGAAAAACAATGCAGCTTCGCTTTTATGTTTGTTTTGAGCCCATGGTGAGTCCTTATTTCTTCACTTGTCTTATAGTTTTGTGCTCGTAATAGTCTCTTGCTTGCAAAGGGACCGACATGTAAAGTTTCTGGAGATATGTACCTTATATACCCCATATATATCTACAAGAATTTGATATCCTAAACATAATTTTTTGGCCTGCAATATTTGGAAGATGTATATGCTAGACTAGGGGTACACCATCTGAGCTTCTCTTTCTAGCTCTGAATTACAGCATACAGATGTGGAGAATGTCTTTTTAGGGTTTAGTACGGCGAAGACAATAACAGGAGGCTAGAAGCTTTTGAAAGAAAAGAACTTTGTATCTTAATTGAACCTTTGTACGGCAGATAATTCTTATAATGCATCTCTAATTTAGTCAGGTGTTTGCTTTGAAACAAAAGTAAAAAAATAAAGGAAGGAGAAAAATCTTATATGCAGTCAATGTATTTCTCATCTAGCAAGATGTTCGTCAAAGGTATTTGGCCTTTATCAAATAAATTTCAGTTGTCCTAAAACATTTTTAATATTGATTCTCTCACTATAGTTAAATATATGTACTTATCTTTTCATTTAATATATTTGGGGATGTAAGACATTAGTAAGAAGGTATTATACAACATCACTCAATCTTAGTTTCTAGATATCCATGTCAATTGTAAAAGATTTATTGAGGTTGATTCTAGTTAGAGAAGGGTTGTATATTTTCGTGTTGCTTCCTCTATCAAAAATATAATATAAGACAGTACTAAATAAAAAAATACATTAAGTAATTACTTTAAATATAAAAAACATTAATATGTTATTTAGTTAAATTTCACGGGAAGATAATATAGAAAGTTCCAGAATTATTCTGCAAACAATAAATAATTGAAGTTAATGAAAAGTAAATATATTCGGATGAATCTAATTACTAGTTTCTGTAGGAAAGGTTAAAAAAGGAAGATAACAACCAGAATATTTAATTTTTTATGTTTGGTTTCACTGATTGTTCCATAGGCCCCCAGGAAACGCAGTGTAAGAGGAGTACTTCCATATTTGAATTTCAATCGAGGTTGAGGGAACAAACTGACGTAAATGTGACTTTTGTAGGATGAAAGGATGCATGAAAAGAGGTTTGCAGAAAGCTTAAAGAAGAGAGCAGAAATAACAAGGGTTGTTGGAGATGGTGAAAGAACAACCTCCATGGACGCAGAACCTCCAGCTCGAGGAGTACGAAAGAGGCATCATAACCTCACAAACGGAGGTGGAGATCTTGTGATGACTCCATTAATGAGAATGCCACCTCTCCCTCCCCTACCATCCCAGAATATTACCATCTTTCAGGTGCTGCAACAGGTGGACAAGTTTGAGTCTTAACAAAGAAATAAATTCTGTTACAACAATCCATGAAACTAAGGATGCATTTTGGTTATAAGCTGAGTAAGATTCAATAGAGCCAGAGGAAAAGCGTTGGAGAAGCCAGATCCCAATATCTTGTGTGGGTCGTGAAAAAAAATGTACCTCGTGTTTTCTACTAAATCCAGATATTTTTATACTTCAGCTTTGGCAAATATGCATATCATACAATTCCTTGTCCAGTTCTTCCTAATTCTCTTACCAGTTAAAATTTGTTAAAGACTATGAAATCGAAAATGAAATTCATTAAATCATGAAGGAAACATACACAATTCTGTGATTTCTAACAGATCTGTTGAAAGAGTGTTACACTGCTTGATATTTCTAAAGAAAATTGTCCACGTCAATAACTGCAAATCAAGTGTTTTGCTTAAAAATTCAAAATACCTACATACCTACTACCCATCATAATATGTGCAGTGAACTTTATATAAGATCAACCACCCTTGTCCAAAATAAGGCGTGCAGGCTCTATTTCCGTTGAAAGAGAATAAAGTCAAAAGACAGCATAAACCAAAAATATAAAGACAAGGATGGAAAATGGTACAATATCAATCAGACACAATTAGTGTCTTCATCTTATGTGCATCGGAAAGAGGAAAGCATTTTGACTGCTATACAGCTCAAAAGGAAGAAAAATGTCACATGATACAGTTTGACAAACACAAACGGCTTGTGATAGATTAGTATTAATGACGGTAGAAAAGTACATCTACTGTACAAAGTTTACACTATGTTAGGGAGTAAGGAATCATTTGGTGTTAAAGCCTGACCATCTGATTGATTCATCATTTTCTCAGTTCTCCTTCCTTACAAACCTTTTTTCTGGCTTCACCGTTTAGCATAAAGCAAAATATAAAGAAAACATTTGTAGCTCGGTCATATTTTTTTTTAAAAACTAATTGGCACATCAGGAATGAAGAGGTGAAAGTCCTAAACTGAACATTTCGTTCATTCTATAAGAGAAATACCTAGGGCAACAGCCATGCCCATTGTCAGCGAGATTATTTGGACAAATGTACTTCTTAATTTTGTATTCCCATTGTTATTCATTTCTGCAAGTACTCCGGCAATTGCGATGTATATAAATCCACCTGCTGTAAATCCCTGTCAAAAGCGAGACAAGTTATTGCTAAAATCAATGAAATTTGAAATCAACCTGCAAATACGTTACTAGACATTCCTTACCTCAATTAGAGATGACTGTCCAGGATCTTTCCCCCACAGCAGCGCCTGCACCAAGAACAGCGGTTTTTCTATTTCATTCCTATGTTCATTGTGGATAAAAGCAAGGGGAACTGGGGATTTGAAATGTATGGTAGATATGATACTGACAATTATCCAAGACCAAACTCAATCAGCAAATTCCTCAACAGCACGATTTCAGAAGAATCATATATAGTATATAAAAGTTCAAAAGTTGTGACGTTAGTGAACAGAAATCTAAGGCATGATGAATCTCTCTATTCAATTTTAGCTCATTTTAATTTAGTAAGAAAAATAAATAGATCTTTTTATTTCAGAAATTTGTAAGTAGCCAGTCCTTTTTTTTCTCCTGTGCTTATTTACTTCTTATGCTCTTCTAATCACCAATTCAGTACACACTATGATCTGTAGTGAGTCTTAATTACAACAAAAAGAAATCAATGTTAATTGTGTGGAAAAGCTGTTTGAGGATCCACAAAAATAATTCATTCATGTGAAATATTAACGAAGACAATACTCACCAATGCAGTCCCCGCAAGTGCTACAAGTGCTGACATAAAGTTGAAGAACAAAGCTTTTGGTATGCTGAAACCAGATCTAATGAGAATGCCAAAATCACCAATCTGTATGTGAAAGAAAGTAAAAGCATAAAACTTTTGGGTGGTAAAAGTAACATCTCAAACCAATGATACCAATGAAATGTAGATATGAACAATAAATAAAACCAAAACAGAAGAGGAAATACTATGCCGAAAGCATTATAAAATGACAATAACAAAGCATGAAACTCATTGCAGAAATATGATCATTTGTATCAATTTTGTTTCACCAATTAGGAAATGTTAACACTGAATGCTCAACTTATATTCGCCTAAATGTGTCACTAATGGATGATACTTAAGATCTGGAAGCTGCCAGAATGATCCAAGTAGAAATAGCAAGCATTAGGCCAGCTAATCCATGTAAACATTGATCCTTTATAGAGGAGGAAGTTGGTCGGCAAAGCAAGGAAAATATTCAACCATTCACAGGATAAAAATCAACTATTTTTTCATCTACTTTAATAAAACTCAAATCAAGATAAAATATATTTTATAAAATACAATTCTTTTTAGTTTTTTAATTTCTGAAGAGAACCCTGGAAGCTTTAAAAAGGGGATTTCACCCAAATTATGCGTGCATTGAGTGCCACAAACAAGAGGAATAAAATTGCTATAGTTCGGAGTTCACAGAACAAATAACGCATCACAAATGCTTTCTTCTCCGTGGCCAAAAGTTAAGCAGTACACATATACGAGCACCATTAAAATATGCCTTTGGTGTGCCCAGCAAGGGTGTGCAATATTGAGTGCCCCTCCTTGATATGAAGAAGCCAGCTTCATATTTTATCTAATTTACTTCAAAGCTGACAGCACCAGTAAGTGTTCAATGCTCAAGATAAAACATTTAAAGTGAAATTATAAGAAGAATCTTCTTCTTTAGCCCTCCACAAAATGGATCACAGGGATAAAATAAGTAGACAAAGCAAGAAGCTGACATGAACAGAGTAAATAAAATTGAGCCAACATCAGATCAAGAATGAAGAGCTAATAAAAAATTGGAGTTATTTCAAGACTTGTAACTGCTTTAAAGAGATAAACTAGAATAGCTAGAGAATAATAATTATTTGACAATAATGTGGAACTCCAAAGAGAATTGCAAAACAACAATGAATAATGCATCTGGTATCGCCAATTTTTATCTTTTTCCAATTAGTATGAATATTCCTCACAGTTTATAGATGCACCTATTAGCTCTTGCACGTTCATAGCCTCAAACAGTTTGAAGACTCCCGAGAAACTAGAATGTCACCATTGCTTAAAAATGTACAAGATTCAAGTAAACACCAGTTTAAGAGAATCATATAAGAAACAGAATCATAACATGAAACTGAATAGTATCGAATGTGCATTAACAATGAACAGCAGGTCAAATGACAGACATATATTTCATAAAAGTAAGCAGATGATTAGTGACAAGGATTATAAATTTCAAATCTGACTATAAACCCGCAATGTATATTTATGCATACATATGCGTGTATATCCCCAGGTGAATCTGTATAACATGTTTCAAGAAATTTTATAGTAACTTGTTCTTGTTAGAAATACAAAACAGTGAAGATTATAAAAACAATATAATTTAATTCAGTGCCATCATGTAAATCATGCGCTTTGGCTATTTTGACAACATCTTGCAGGTTTTAGCATATTAGAGCTAAATTTTTCTTATTAAAATCGAGTAATAAAAAGAATTAATCACTTGTAGCCAATATTAGGCAATAAGAAAAATAAACTCCATAAACAAAAACAAAATTTTCAGGCCTTCAGGAAACTGCACATTACAATTTGAAGTTATGCCTAAAAAATGAGATGAAAATATTCTGCAGATAGCATAATAGTGAACATGTGACAAAACAAAGATGATTTTGAACCTCTTGAGGAAGCTCATGTGCCAGCAAAAACAGGGTTCTAGACCAGCCACCAACAGATCCATAAAGCAAAAATGCACTTCCTAAAGCCATTCCATCTGTGAAATTATGCTGCAATATTAACATATTTTGCATAAATACACTTGAAAGCTTTTCTTCAATTTACAAATATAACAATATAGCTTACCACTCCATCTGAGAAAAGATTGAGATAACCAAACACAAGGTTTGTTGGTAATCTAACTGGTTCTTTAGCATTTGAAGATTTTATATCATCTGAGGAGCTATCAACACTACTTTTGGTCACCTTGCTTCCGATTCTCTGTGATACAAGTATGTCAACTATTAGATGAAATTTTCCCCATTCCCTCCAATATTCCTTTCAAGCTAAATGTGTAATACAGAATCATACGAGGGTAAACAAACTATTATAGCTGTTCACGTTTTGCATATTTATTATCATATTCCCTTTATTAATTGCATTGCCAGCACAACTGGTCAAACATCTGAAGGGTAAAACATCAATGTCTCCAAATAAAAGTAATAGCATGTGTGACATCAAAATGCTTCAAACCAAACCAATGGTGCATGCCAACCTCAGTCAGCAGAAGTGACTTTCAATTGCTCATCTTACCTTTCTGAGCAAGGTTTCAGATTCAGAAGGACTATCTCCCTTAAAAGCGTCAGATGACACTGGATTATCTTTTCTCTCATCTAGCAATCTGTCTTCCTTTGCATCATTAGGAAAGTTATCGTCTTTCAATTTTTTCTTGCTATTGTGGTTATGGTGATGGTGTCCATGTGTCCATGAATTAGCTTCTCCCGAGTTTTCTTCAACATACCTCACTACCTTCTCCACAAGAAGAAAGAGTACAATTCCAGCTGCAAGAACCATAAAATATTGTAAAAAACACTGGTTCTTAGAGAACCCATCAGATAACCGTAATTTTTTAACACTAAAAATGACTAGAAATATATAGATGAAAGAAAATTACGAGAATAATATGAAGACAGATGTAAAGGTGATCAATGGTATTCTTCATTTTCGTTTATGTATCTCTGCACTTCCATTGTCCATTGTTCAATTAAAAGTTCGTTTTCCATTTTGTTCCAGCCCTCAATTTCATTCTGCACTTGGGTTGTCTTCCAATTCGTTTCCTTGTTTGATTGTTGTGTTAATTTCGTGTTCTGTCAGTATTGGGTTTCATTTTCGTTTTAGAATTAGGGGTTTTCGTTTCTAGGTTTTCAGTTCTGCATTGGGTTCGTTATTTATTTTGTTTCAGTTTCGTTTTTATTGTGCGAGTTTCGTTTGTGCATTTGAAGTTCGTTTTTTAAGTTGTTGTTCGTTTTCCCTTGTTGTTCCAGTTTTGTGCTTGTGTTTTCTGTTTTGAATTCATGTTAATGGAAGTTTAATCGGTTTGGTTTGGTCATTAGCAATGCTGTAGCGTTTTCCTTGAGATTTTTGGGTATTAAATGTAAATCTGCTGCACTTTACCTTGCATTTCATTGAATCGGTTGCGCATTGGAGACTAGAACATGCTTAGTGATCTAATTTGGGTTAATTATCGCTTAGTTAATTACTTTGTTCGGTGTAGGATTGATTAATGGTGTGCAATTCATTTGCTTAATTCGATTTTAGGAAAACCCATTCAATCTTCGCTTAGTTGATTGATTGGTGTTGGAATAGGGTGAGAGCAGTGATAAATTGATTGTTAATCGAGGATTGGAAATGTTGTAACTGAGCTAATGACCAAACTGCCTTTGAATTGTGTGAAATTCGTGTTTTGGTTTGTTAATTTCGAGTTAAAAACTGTCCAATTCCCCCCCACTACGTGTTTGATCTAATTTCTGAACCACATCTGGTCTCTAAGAGACGACCTAGGAGTCACTTCCTAGTTATACTACATTTTAATTGAACATTAAATTTGATTCGGGTACAGCCTCGATCACTATGGTAAATAAGGAAGAGTTGTTATTATAAATTAAGCATTGGCTATGGTAAATAAGGAAGAGTTGTTATTATAAATTAAGCATTGGCTTTTTGTGAAAGGAAACATCCTTTGCGAAAGAGAAACCCTTAGAGAAGATAGTGCTCTCCTATTACTTGATTTTCCTCATCCTATCCAATATAGACTTTCTTTTCTTTCCCTT
This sequence comes from Vigna mungo, assembly GCA_036885675.1. Classification (NCBI taxonomy): domain Eukaryota; kingdom Viridiplantae; phylum Streptophyta; class Magnoliopsida; order Fabales; family Fabaceae; genus Vigna; species Vigna mungo. Next base: position 21,644,728 of record CP144700.1, on the reverse strand, counting down.
TCCATTTCTTGGTTCCTAACACATCTGCTAAGAGGTGGACTTTAAGCCTAACTAAACCTTACAAAGTCGGCTTGTAAGATGAGGTTTGCATTTACTTATGTATTGTGTAAATTGGTTTTATCTCTAGCCGATGTGGGACTTCCAACACATCTCCCTCACATCAAAACTTATACATCTTGAGCGTAATGGGTGGAGCAATATACCTAACAAATAACAAATTTCGCTAGGATGGGCTTTAATCCATGGTTGTGATACCATGTTATGCAGTGGATTTTAAGCCTAACTTAACCTCACAAAACCGACTTATAAGGTGAGATTTGCACCCACTTATATATATATATATATATATATATATATATATATATATATATATATATATATATATATATATATATATATATATATATATATATATATATATATATATATATATATATATATATATATATATATATATATATATATATATATTGTAAATTGACCTTATCTTTAGTCGATGTGGGAATTCCAACAACAACCATCCATTCAAAAGGCTACAAGAAAATTTCTTATACTCAAACATAAATTATTAGTTATTTGAATAAAGATAAAATATATACTTAATTGAAAGGTAGTCAAAATCGTGTTTTGAAGTGGCATTCCTTGTTTGTGTGGGAGTGACGTACCTCATGCGCTCAGGACCAATGTTCCTTGCAAGCATGATGTTTGATGTAGCAGTCCTCATAGCATTCTAAGAGGAATAGTTAGAATGCCATTTCCGACTGAGAGCCAACTCCTCTAATGTTACAATGTAAAGTATAAATCTAATGGCACACTAGAATGTTACAATGTAAGGTTAGTTGCTAAAGGATTTACTCAGACATTTGCTCGAGTGGGAAAAAGGAATATAGTTAGTATTATTCTCTCATTTGCAACTTATTTGGGTTGGGAATTATAACAGTTTGATGTGAAAAATGCTTTCTTGCATGGACAATTGAGGAAGAAGTTTGCATGGAAATTCCCCCTAAGTTTTAGGCCTATTAAAGAAGGGAATAAAGTATGTAGGTTGAAGAAAGCCTTTTATGGACTCAAGCAGTTACCACGTGCTTGGTTTGGTTTAACTTACTCAAGTTATGATCTCCATGGGATATTGATAGAGTCAAGGTGGATAGTGGCCTTATCACTACTTCTTATGTCCCATCTAGGCTTTAGCCACCTGATTTTATTACAAAAGTCCCGATTTTATTACAAAAGTCCCGATTTTATTACAAAAGTCTTCCCACTGAGCAATTTCATGACCACACATGCAAGTTGGGAATGATAGATATGCTATCACCATCTTCTTGAGAGGAAGTGTTGTAAGTAGGATATTAAATGCATTAGCAGAAGTTAATAAATATTAAATGTATTAATATAAGCTAATATAAGTTATTAGAAGTTGTTAGAAGATTCTAGAGATCTTCGTATTTATTAGTTTAGGGTTAGAGGTCTCAATATATAAAGACTGTGTACTATTTCAAAGGAATCAATTTGAATAAAAATCTTCTTTCTTTCGTATTAATCCTTTCAAGTCCTTTCAATGTTGCAAAGGGTGAAGAATTCAATATTTGGTTTTATGGCATGGCCTTGAATTTAAAACTCCATTCTGTCATGTGATTAGAGTCAAATATTTGAAGGACGAAGTGAAAAATACATCACTTACTTTGTAAGCACATAGGGATGAGAGAAAAATAGGATGCACAATTATGATTGATGGTGGGACTTATCAGAAAAGAAAGACAATATTGAATGGAAGTTCAAATACCAATTTCAAGTGAGATATAAAGATATAGTGTGTGCATAAATGGATTTCACAAATTTTCTAGGATCTTACTATCCATGTTACAATCACCCAATTTAGAATCCATACTACCCTTTCCAATCTTAAGTAAGATCTCAATTTTGACTACATTGCCTAACTAATTTGTTAAAGCAAAAGAAGACCAATAATTTAAAAGTGAATAATAATTAACGTGATCGATAAGAACATCAAGCATATCACTACTAACCAAGGATAGATAATCCTATCGAGAGATCGGCCAAAGAATGTGAATGACCATGTCCAAGACTAACATCATGGTCATGATCTTCATGGTTATCATGGGAATGAGAGTGTTCTCCACCTACAGTAAAAGAATCATATCATGTCGAAGAATAATAATATTTACACAAAAAATATTTCAAAGAGAAAGGGTCAGAAGAATTAGGTAAAGGATAAGATATCCTTAAAAAAACAGGAAGAAAAAACACAATAATTGAAAGGAATTAAATCAACCTACAACGCTACAAGCATGGGCATCTCTATGCAAATCGTAAAATAGAAACTTGCTTCTAAAGTCAAGTGCACAATAAATTATGTAAAGTAAACAACATCCAATATCTTACATCCTTAACCCCTTTTCTTCTGAAACATTTAAAATGGAGAAATTTATCTTACTCAGCACAACTAATATTTATCAACTAATGTTCACCACATGAAATAAATTACATTACATTAGTAAACACACCAAATAATGAAATGTACAAAAAGTTGTCTTGTAACTTAGGTATTTGTTTTGTACTATTCTCCTTGTATTATACTTTAATGTATCAAACACATCCACAAGTACAAAGGACAATACAGAACTTATGAACATGAATGTCATCACATCATACAAGCACTTAAAGACTGAAAATAATGTAAAAAAGAGTCTAAGAGATTTATTATCTCTCAACTAATCTTTGTCATTTATAGAAGACATTTACATCAACAACACCCATAGGTACAAGAAAAAGGCTATATCTAGGTAATTATAAGCACAAAGCTTAGAAAAAATAAATTCAATCTAGGATTTTGTTAACATCTACAAGTTGATCATTGGATCTGAAACACTCAATACAAATTTCCTTGGACAACTTTTTCTGGAAAAAATGAGAATCAAGTTCTATGTGTTTAGTTTCCTCATGGAACACTGAATTGGAAACAATGTGGAGAACAACTTGGTTAACACAATACATCTTCATTTGTGGGATCTCACAATTTAATTCTTGAAGAAATTGTTTCACCCATACAAGTTCATGAGTGAGAGATGTCATTGCCCTATATACAGGTTCAGCACTAGATCAGGAAACCACATCTTGTTTCTTGTTTTTCCATGTATGAAATAGTGAAAGAGATGAGGGAAAATCTCCCTTGTGTTGAATATACACATAGGATCCTTTATTTATAATAGAAGAAATATGGGCTAAGCCCAAAATACAAATAAGAAATATAAACAAACTAAATAAGAAATATAAACAAACAAACTAAAGATAAGAGATAAATATAAACTAAATATAATATCTCTAACACTCCGCCTCAAGCTGGAGCATACAAATCATATGTTCCAAGCTTGTTACAGAGATAGTCAATTATAGGTTCTCGCAAGGACTTAGTGAATATGTCTGCCAACTGGTTGCTTGAGTTAACGAACTCAGTCTTGATATCTCCGGATATGATTTTTTCTCTAATAAAATGGCAATCAACTTCAATGTGCTTGGTTCTCTCATGGAAGACAGGGTTGCCCTAATATGAAGAGCAGTTTGATTATCACATATAAGTGTCATGTGAGTGATATCTCCAAATTTCAATTCACTAAGTAATTGTTTAAGCCATACAAGCTCACAAGTAGCTGATGCCATACCTCTATATTCTGCTTCTGCGCTGGACCTAGCCACAACAATTTGCTTCTTACTTTTCCAAGATATCAGGTTGCCACCAATAAAGACACAATATCCAGAAGTAGACCTCCTATTAGAAGGGGAACCAGCCCAATCAGCATCTGAATAACAAACGATTTTTGTATCATTGTTAGGACCATATAGCAAACCTTTTCCAGGTGATCTTTTAATATACCAGTATGCGAACAACTGCATCCCAATGGTCTTCACATGGGGAGTTAAGGAATTGACTCACCACACTAACTGCGAAGGAGATGTCAGGACGCGTAACAGTAAGATAGTTTAATTTACCAACTAATTTTCTGTAACGTTCAGGATCTGAGAAAGGCTCCCTCTGATTTGGTAGGAGCTTGATGTTAGGATCCATAGGTGTCTCAACAGACTTACAGTTCATTAACCCTGTTTCCTCCAAGATGTCTAACGCATACTTCCTCTGAGATATGACAATACCATCATTGGATTGTGCTACTTCAATACCCAAAAAGTACCGGAGTTTGCCAAGATCTTTGGTTTGAAAATGGTGACAAATGTGTTGTTTCATCTGAGAGATGCCAAGGTAGTCGCTTCCTGTGAGAACAATGTCATCGACATACACTATTAAGTAGATACATCCAGCACTTGAGTGGCGATAGAACATTGAATGATCCGCTTCACTGCGAGTCATACCAAATTGTTGAACAACACCACTGAATTTACCAAACCAGGCCCGAGGAGACTGTTTTAGGCCATATAGGGATTTGCGAAGACGACATACCAATCCAGATGACTCCCCCTAAGCAACAAAGCCGAGCGGTTGCTCCATATAAATTTCTTCATGCAAATCACCATTAAGGAAAGCATTTTTGACATCAAGTTGATAAAGAGGCCATTGTCGAAGGGTGGCCATGGCAATGAATAGGCGAACCGAAGTCATTTTCGCCACTGGAGAAAAAGTATCACCATAATCCAAACCAAAAATCTGTGTGTAGCCTTTGGCAACCAGTCGAGCCTTCAAACGATCAATTGTACCATCAGGGCCAACTTTGATAGCATACAGCCACCTGCAACCAACAACAGACTTTCCAGATGGTAATTGGACAAGCTCCCAAGTTCCACTTTTCTGTAAAGCACTTAATTCATCCAGCATGGCTTGACGCCAACCAGGATGAGTTAAGGCATCACCCACGGACTTGGGAATTGACACAGAAGAAATGGATGAGAGACATGTGTAAAAAGATGGAGATAACCTGTGGTAACTAAGAACAATATAATGAGGGAAAGGGTTACGAGTAGAGCGTATACCTTTACGGAGGGCAATAGGCAGGTCAGACTCATTTGCTGGAGCCGGATGAGACACAGGAGGCGGCACAGGAGGTGAGTCATGAGGGAGACGATTGCGGCGACTATAAACCTGGAGGGGTGGAGTTGAAGGACGATCCTGTGGGGAATGAGAGTCTAAAGGATCACAGACAACAGGAATATCAACAATGGTAGGTGGAGGTACAGAACTAGAAGATAGTTGTGAAAAATAAAACGAAGATTCATCAAAAGTGACATCAGCAGAGATAAAATGACGATTGGGAGAAGGAGAAAAACACTTATAGCCCTTTTGTGACCGTGGAAATCCTAAGAAGACACATTTGTGAGATCTAGGAGATAACTTATCAAGACCAGGACTAAAATCATGAACAAAACATGTAGACCCGAAAACTTTAAGAGGTAATGGATGTAAAGGGTCTTGAGGAAATAAGACAGAGTGAGGGATTTTGTTATCTAGGACAGAAGACGGCATGCGGTTAATGAGATAACATGCAGTGAGAACTGCATCACCCCAAAAATGCGAGGGTACTTGGCCATGAATTAGAAGTGTACGAGTTGTTTCAATGAGGTGTCTATTCTTGCGCTCAGCCACCCCATTTTGTTGAGGAGTATAAGCACAAGAGGTCTGGTGAAGAATGCCATGAGAAGCCATAAAATGTTGAAACTGTTGAGAAAGTTATTCACGGCCATTACCACTGCGTAAAGTTCGAATAGAAACCCCAAACTGTGTTTTTATTTCATTAAAAAATGATTGGAAAATAGAAAACAACTTAGAACGATTCTTCATTAAAAACAACCAAGTACATCTGGAGTAATCATCAATAAAAGTAACAAAATACTGAAATCCTAAAGTGGACTTAACACGACTAGGTCCCCAAATATCAGAATGAACTAATGAAAAAGGGGACAACGCTCGTTGTGAAACACTACGAGGAAAGGTACTACGAGTGTGCTTTCCTAACTGACAAGACTCACACGACAAGTTGGATAACTTCGACAAACTCGGAACAAGCTGCTGCAGTTTGGCAAGGCTGGGATAACCTAACTGAGCATGAAGAAGGGATGACTCCATGATGACGCCAACATGTGAAGAAGGGCGGAGAAGATATAGGCCATGAGACTCACATCCTGTCCCAATCATGTGTTTCGAACTCCGGTCTGCAAACAAACAGAATCTTTAGTAAATGAAATAACACAATTAAGGGAATGAGTTAGACGACTGACAGACAATAAATTGAAAGTAACCCAGGGACATAGAGTACATGATCAATGGATATGGACAGAAAAATATGAACAGTACCAATACCATGAGATGAGACTCTAGACCCATTAGCCATTGTTACCGAGGGTAAATTATCCGGACATGACAAGGAAGAAAACAAGGACTTGTTACCAATTATATGATCGGTGGCGCCTGAGTCAAGGACCCAAGATCCGAGGGAGTGAGTCAGACCAACAAAAGGTGTACCTGTGCGTGCAATAGATGCAGATGTAGTGGAACTAGATTGCTGACGATCCTCATACCATCTGAGAAATTCGTTGAAGACTACAGGGTTATCTACAGTATTTGGTGAAGTAGGATGGTCTGCAGGCCGAGGAGGTGGATCAGAATTAGCCATTGCTACATATCGAGGAGGACGTCCATGAAGCGCATAACATTTATCAATTATGTGGCTTGGCTTGCCACAGTGGTCACATTTTGGTCGTCCTTTACCTGGCTTGCGAGACCGACTTTTATCATCACGTTGGACAGCTATAACAGAGGAATCATCACTATGAGGGGATGTCTCAAAAGAGCAGAATAAGTAGAAGTAAAGTTGGGTATGACTGGAGAACCTAAAATTTGATCACGGACATGGGAGGAATCATCAGAGAGTCCGTATAATGCCAACAACAAGAAGAACTTTGATCGTTGTTCCAGTTCTTCAGCAGGAGAGGAAGCAGGAGGTAATAGCTCATTAAAATCATGAAGGAGGGCATGAACTTTACCCAAATATTCTGCCATGGGACCAGGATTGCGCGGATCAATAACAGTGAATAGATCCTGACAAACACCATAAAGACGTTGGGTGTCATTCGTCTATAATAACTTCGCTTGTGCCCATACTTCTGAACATGTTTCATATGATCGAAACATTTGTTCCAGAGAAGAGTGAATGGTGGACTTTATGACGATGCATAGCTGGGCATCAATTTTCATCCAGCGGGAAGTGTCCTCTATGGTAGCACTAGTCACATTTTTAGTAAGGTGATCTTCATACCCTTGACTCTTCAACCAAAGTTTGATATCGGATGCCCATGTTGCATAATTCATGCCATCTAACTTGCCAATGGACAAGTGTACATTCACATAATTGGTGTATATTGATGAGACACCAGCAGAAGAAGATGAGGCACTAGCAGAGGTGGTTGTAGACGAGTAAGAAGCCATGGAAAGGGAGAAACCCTAAAAATTCAACGTGCTCCGATTGATGCAACTGCCACAGATTTAGAAAGAGGGCGAGGAGGCGATCCGGATGGAGTGGTCGCCAGTCAATTCTAGAACTCCGGCGACGGCTCCGGCGACGGCAGCGGCGGCGGCTGCAACCGTGGAAGAGGCTGGATCAGAACCTAAGCTCTAGATACCATATGAAATAGTGAAAGAGATGAGGGGAAATCTCCCTTGTGTTAAATATACACATAGGGTCCTTTATTTATAATAGAAGAAATATGGGCTAAGCCCAAAATACAAATAAGAAATATAAACAAACTAACTAAAGATAAGAGATAAATATAAACTAAATATAATATCTCTAACACCATGAAACAATATTTCTTCAAGTGAGAACACAATACCTTCTAGTGGAGCATCTATCCATAAAAGGTCCCACCCAATCAACATCACAATATCCAAAAATTTGGGTATTCCCTTTATCTTCATAAAACAAACCTTGTCTTGGAGCCTTTCTAAGGTATCTTAAGATGTGGGTGATAGCATTTCAATGATCAATACAAGGATCTTTTAACTAACAACACCCAAAGCAAAAGATAGATTAGGTCTTGTAATAGTGTGATAAATAAGTTTCCTAACTGGTCCTATATCTCTAAAGGCTGAGAGAGGTTAACCTTGATTTGCCATTAATTTTATATTTGGACCCATGGGGTTATCTATTGGTCTACAGCTAGTCAAGCTTGTTTCTTCCAAGATATCTAAAGCATCTTTCCTTTGAGAAAATACAATGCCTCCCTTTGATTGAGCCCCTTCAATGCCTAGAAATTATTTGAGACTTTTAATCCGAAAGTGATGCCATAAGTGTTCCTTTAGTTGTGACATTCTAGTAACACCATTTCCTTTGATAATTATGCCATCAACATAGAGAATTAAGTAAACACATTTTCCGAACAAAGTATGACAGTAAAAAATTGGATAATGTGCCTCACTGTGTTTCATTCCAAAAGTTTGAACAATGAGACTAATTTTCCAAACCAAGCATGAGGAGATTACTTGAAATCATAGACTAATTTTTGCTTTATGGCTACCACTCCCACATTTTTTTTTCTTCTTTTATACTCAATAACTATTAAGTTGTTAGAATTAGTAGTTAGTGTATGTGAGCTGTGTGAGTTGTGTGTGAGTGTGTATGAGTTGTGTGTGTGTGAGTTGAGTGGTGTGTGAGGATTAAGGAGAAGGAGTGGGATACACCTCACACACCACTCAACTCACACACACACAACTCACACTCACACAACTCACACACAGCTCACATATACTAACTACTAATTCTAACATAAGTAACCCAAACATTTATTTTCCACCAGGCCTGTGCATATTTATTTTCAAACAAGCAATCCCAATAGCAACTAAAAGAGGCAATTCAAGAACATCCAACAGAAATGAACCGAGATGGAAGTATTATCATCTATTAGATGACTTGAAAAAGGTCAATTATATGAGGGGAAAAAAGATCTTGATTGTAAAGGGTTAATACAAGAGGATCTATACAGAGAACTCTATCCCCTAGACTAATGATTACACTGATTTCTAATATCTTACAACACCACACTTGTAATAATGTAATATATCCTTGTAACTCAACAAAATATTTTCTCCTCACCTTCAAGTTGGTGAATGAATATATATCATCCCCAATTTGCATGTGAGATTATGAAACTGTTTCATGGTAACCCTTTGTAAACATATCTCATAGCTGAATCCGAAATGGGACTTAAGAACTAAATATAATATCTCTAACAAAAAGGTTTGATTTCATGAAAAGTGATAATAATAGACATAAAAAGCTTTCTACTTTAAGAATGTAACAACAATATCCCTTTTCTATTACAGGCATAACCAATGAACATTAAGCAACTCATCTAATTTCCTATAAAACTCATTACGAACATGGACAAATGTAACACACCGAAAAACCCTTCTGTGGAGCCTAGATAGAAAAGGAACATACGGGCAAGAAAGAAGAAATATATTTAATAGGACTAAGTCCACCTAGAACATGAGATGATAATTGGTTGATAATTTAGACAATAGTGAGGAAAAGCAGTCCCCAATAAGATTCAGGGATAAACATTTGAAAGAAAAGGTTTCAAAAGTCAACAATGTCATTTTGTTGTGGTGCATACATACATGTGAACTCATAAACAATGTTTCAAAAAGGAATTTAAATACGTCATGGATTACATATTCCCTCCATTATTAGAATGTAAACATGTACTTGACTTTCCAAATTGTGTTAATCATGCAAAATAATTTACAAATATAACAAAAACTTCAAAATTTTCTTTCATGAGAAAAATCCATGTGGCACAAGTATAATTATCAATAAAAGTGACAAACTATTTCACGCTAAATATTATAGAATTTTATGCAAACCCCCATACAACATAATGAACCAAATCAAAAGGATCTTTTTGTTTTACTAGGAGGATATGAGGCTCAATGATGCTTTGCAAATTGACATACATGAATGACACAACAAACTCTTTGAAAAATAAAGCAACATAGACTTTAGAACAGAAAACGACGGATGTCTTAGACTTCGAAGGAGAGAACCCAAATTTGAGAGGACTAAAAAATATTGCAAGACTGGAGACACAAGAAATTCATTTGTCTATTGATATTATCCTTGGTTTCCAAGTTCTTAAGACAATATAACCCTACTTGTTCCTTGGCAATTTCAATCATCCTACTCATGGCAAAATCTTGAAAAACATAGTGAGAACAAGAGAAAGAAGGTTTCAAAACAGTTTCACTCTTAAGTTTTGAACTGACACAAGGTTATTAGAAAGATTTGGAGCATGAAGTACATCTTTAAGGACAATGGCAGACATGGCAGCAACTGAGGCAGCAGAAACAAACCCCCCAAGATTAGGAGTTTTGCTACCAGCTTCAATAATGAGGGAATAAAGAAATATAATATTAATAACAATCATGCTAATTACATTCTCAACTCTATTTGTAATAATCACATTCTATTGAAAAAGGAAATAAAATCTAGTGAAATGAATGTGAAGATTCTAAGGATATTGTTTCCTAATTAATAAAGAGATTGTTTAGAATATTCTTTTCCTAATGATCCCCTGTTTATTACACAAAACCAATCAACAAATACAAAACTCGTACAGAAAACAGGTTCTGAAGCGTTTCATACCAAAAGCATGTGGTAATTGGTGAAGAAATGCATCCCCCAACATAGCTCCTGCCTGCAAAAGACATGGTCAATGACAATGAAATGAAGCAGAAAAAAAATATATATATTTAACAAAGTTATTGGAAGAAGGTGATTTAGTAACTTTTCCTAGTTAGCATTGTACTCGCACTCACAATTTCCAGACCATATAAAAGTATAAAATATCATGACAAGGAAATAAGGAAGAATAATACCAAAGATAACCAGAAACAAAAAAAAAAATGCCATTAGCGAATTTTTCAAGAATTTAAACACAAAAACCATGAGATGTGCTATAGCATGAAATAAGATATTCCAGTTTTTCAATATACATAAAACTACATGAAACCAACCACATATCATGCATTTAGAACAAAGAGTACAGTAGCAGAAATGTCATCAACAACACATGAGAGAAAGATGTGCAGTAAACATAGAAACCACACACTAAGATGTCCTTTAACATAGTAGGCATGTATATAAGAATTAATGAACTAAGTGAAATAGGAATGTAAATGTTATGGAGAATACTTCAGGATGATTAGATTTGTTTCTTATAGAATAAATTTGGCTGGATGCACGTAATGCAAACATAATTATTAGATATATGCTTTGGAAACAAGTAATCATTGTCATTGTTGTGAAAAGGAAGAAAAAAGCAAATGGTTCATAATTGCTAGAAGCCCAAATAAACCTTTAGGCCCAAAGACTGGTATTTTTTTCCTCAAATTGCTAATAAGCCCATTATTTGGAAAATGTATGTAAGGAGGAATGAGAGAGTGAGGTAATGATGAGCTAGCTAGGGAGACTGATGCACACATTGTATGTAGGACCAAATAGTTGGAAAGTTTATATTAGGGATTGCGAGGAGAGAGAGGCATCCAGTCCTTTAATTGGAGTTGGTTATGGATGGAGAGAAATAGCTCTCTGTAGAAGCTTTGCTCAACAAATAGGAATTTTTTTTCCTGCACTTTCCCTTCTGCCTTTTGATCAAATAATACAGTATTACCATATTTCTTATGTTCTATGTTCCTTTTTGTAATTTCAGTTTCGGCTTGCCAGCAATAACCCAATTACAGTCCTAGTTTCATGTGGTGAAGTAACCAGGATTCAAAGTTCCAGCTCCAGTCATATCAATCATAGAAATAACATAATGAATAGTGTCACTGCAGAATTCAGGAAAATAATTTTCACTGGGCACAACTTAAAGGAGCTTTCTAGAATATGACATAACTTTTAGGGACTACTTTAATAGATAAAATAAGAAACAAACATCAATCAGAAAAGAAAAGGAAAAGTAGCACAGATCAAGCTAACTAGTTATCCTATTATAGTTGTTAGAATAATTACTAAGTTTACTTATGTTAGTATAGTCAGAAGAACTAAAGTAGGGAGTAGTGTGTTGGGTTATCTCTACTTATTGTACCCAGCGGTCTAGGACAGTTCCTTGACCTTCCATCTCCCTATTGTATCAACTCTTTATCAATATAAATAGTAGAACATGAGAAGGGACCATTGAGCTCTCAAGAATATATTTTATCAGTTTTAATCTCAAGTATAGTAAAATTGAAGCTTGTCAGCCATTTTGTTTGTTCAATGATAGTCAAAGAAAGGCAGATCCACCTAGCCAAAGCTTGTTAGCCCTTTTGTATGTTCAATGAAAGAACTATGTAGAGAGAATTGGAGATATTAAGGTCCCTTGATTGATTGGCTAATAGTTATCTGTATTTCTTTTTGTTAGAAGTCTCACATCAACTAGAGATAAGGTCAATTTATAATATATAAATAGGTGTAAACCTTATCTTACAAACCAGTTTTGTGGAGTTGAGTTAGGCTTAAAGTCTACTTCTTAACATGGTATCAAAACTATGGTTAGAGTCTATCCTAACAATATTTGTTGTTTGTTGGGCATGTTGTTCCACCCGCTATCGGACCACCCATTAATGTCTAGTTTCACGCTCGAGATGATGTTTATACCTCGACATGAAGGTGTGTTGGAAGTCCACATCGACTAGAGATAAGACCAATTTATAATATATAAGTGGTGCAAACCTCACCTTACAAGCCGGTTTTGTAGGCTTGAATTAGGTTTAAAGTCCACTTCTTAACACTTTTCATAGATTATCATTTGTTTTTTGTTACTTGAATTGTTGATACTGACTTTAGAAGGAATAAATATATATCGTATACAGTTTTTTTCTTTCTTAGATCTGATCCAATTTCAATCAATTTACAAAGTAGACAGTAGACACTCAACTGAAGAGAATTGATAAACATAGTGAAAGAAAAGTAATAAAAGAGAACTCAAGATAGTTAAACAAAAGAAAGAGGTAGAAGAAACCTGACCCCAAATAAAGCCAATGAATCAACAACAGCCTTTGACGGTTTCCCTTGTACTGAAATAGATGAATGATTCAGACCATTCAGTTTTCTTTACTGTAGATAAGCCTTTCATGTTGAGAAATAAATAATTTATGCTGTACCAAGTGAAAAATAAAAAATCTCCTTACCAAAAATTACAGGAAGGACAATGAGGCATGTAAGAGAAGCCATGCTCACCAGAAATGAACAGCCCAATGCATTCAACCATAGGCCTACAGAAAAAACAAATGAACTACATAAACATCAAATTCGAAACAATCTGAATATCCAACCTTCCAGAAATACCATGAATTGGACTTTTTTTTTCCTGTTACTGAGATGAAAAGTTAGCTAAAAGAAGGCTGCTTGTAATAGACAGAATTATGCACAATCTAATGGAGGAGAGGAGCATTCAACTTCAATGTGTATTGAAAAAGTGTATGTGTCTCAAGTTGAACTGATCCAATTGCACTTCTGTCGGACAAGTGAAACCATAATGATATGTTATAACAGGACTGAGATAAACAGACAGTTTTCCACTAATTGGAGGTCAGCTACTAGTTCCCCATCCCATAAAGTCATTTCTCACTGAATAACCACACGTACAACATAAATTAACAGAAAAAAAAAATTCAAAGTTTCGTAGGGAAATATCTACTGCGAAAGAAATTAACTCGGTGACTTTTATACATGTTATTTAAGTATCGGCGGTACATTTGTTGAATCCCAATTGCATCATTTTAATTAAAAAATTTATCATAAGGTACACTAAGCACAGGCTTCATTATTTCAACACTACAATGACAACAAAGCATTCTACATCAGTCTATAAACCCTCTACACATTCTGCACGTAAAAGCTACATCACCTAGGACAACATCTCCCCTCAAAGTTTCTACAGATCTAATTCTCTTAATCTGGCAATCAAATAATCACACTGACCTACTTCACACGAGTTGCATTCGAAATTACAAATGTCGAAATCGTCACATAGGGCTTATCGCAAGTAGAAAACACAAAAGAAAAAAAAAAAAAAAAAAAGCAACGGAAGGGTGAGAAAGACGTGAGTGAAAATCCGTAAACATACCCAAACCCGATAGTTCTGAAGTATCGTGATGGTCATGTTCATGCGGAAAGCCGAAGCCGTATAGTTTCATATCCTCCTCCTCTGCTAACTCTTCGGGAAGCTTCGACCTGCCATCAATCTTGTCTTTATGGTCATGCGCATGGTCATGGTCATGGTCATGGTCATGATGGTGGTGCTCTTCACAGTGATGATGGGCATCGGATCCACAGAAACCAGAATGGGAATGGGAATGAGGCTTATGCCCTATTGCCAGATCCAAACACGATAGAAGAGCCAGACAGAGGAAAAGGAATGCCAAATAAACCATACTCTTCTTACCCAATGCCATGGAATCGGAAAGAATGGAAGAAGAGAAAGTTAGTATAGAGTTGAATTAGGAGCGGGACTTGCAAGTGCCTTCGATTGTGATGAAGCAAACAATGACTAAGAAAAGGATTATAATGCCCACTATGATTCCGAACGTTACGACATCCATATTTAGAGTGTGTGCTAACAATCTAACATTTTCTTTTTCTTTTCAAAATTTTAGGCATTAATTTCAGGTTACCTTCCCTTCCCTTTTCAGGTTGAGGCTGCAGGGGGCAGGAAGGCATCGGTGCACACCCTAGACTACCCTGCCCCAACCTTTATTTATTTTTTACTGTCTTGTTTATTTCTTATTTGTTATAAGTTACCTTCTAAAAGATTTAAATGGTATTTTTAGAACACAATTTATACTTTCATATGGGTAAAATAGGTAAATCAGTAATTTTTTTTTCTTAAAAATTGTAAAACATTAACTAACTTGTCTCTTTCTTTTTGCCACGTAATTCAGTTAATGTTTTTTATATGATTTTAAAGTATGTGAGTCTAAGTAAATAGTGTATCTATTGTAACGTATGACTAATTATAAGATATATAATATGTCTCATCATACTAATAAAAGTATGGTGTATATATTTTAACTACGTATGATCATACTAATAATTATATATCAACTACAAATTCATCAAATTGCTTCTTGGTTTTCGCTTAGTCTTATTTATGGTACATGCAACATAATATGCTCTTATACCAAATATAATTATAAACAATTGTGAAAACTGGTTAAATATGGAAGAAAGGATAATTAAAATATGTATTAAAAATTTCATGATGTTTGGGAAATTTAAATTTTGATGTCATGAAGAGGTGTTAAAGATTGATGATTAATCAAACACAATTGTTATATAACTTTTACTAATGTAAGAATTGAGAAAAAAAAACTTTGAAAGGGGCACACGTGACAATATATAAGTGGTTGGAGAAAAGATTTCTAAACTAAAGAGTAAATTGTAAAATCATTTCCAAGATCATTCTTTGAAAAAGTTAAAACCCACCTTCAGGGCGTTCTATCTTCTTCTTTACCTTCTTCCCAACATAACTCAAAATTTAACCGCTTAATTTTCGATTAGGGAGTTCTAAGCAATTTTAAAGCTGAAAGCAACCATTTCCACCGATCAAATTTGGTTTTCTTCCACTTGTAAGTAAATCCCTTTTTTCCGTTCACTCTAGGGCTGTGAGCATGCAACAAATTTGGTTGCATGTACCCCATTGCACTTTCCTTCAATTTCTAGCTTCTATTAGATTCTAAAATCTGTATTCTATCATCAAATGATGATCTATAGGAAATTCTAGCATTTTTGGAGGTGCAAGCATGTGGTTAGGGTCTTCGGGAACTTGGTTGTTCAATTAAGAGGTAAGGGGAGCTAGCTATATTTTAATTAGATGATTGAATGTATGTTATATTCTGCATGCATAGCTATTGGAACTGAAAATCTGATGTTTGTGTGGATTTGAAACGTGTATGCTTTGAAAGTTGAGATGTGAAATCTGTGAAACTGTGCCATGATGTTATGAACTGAGTGGGGTGAGTTTAGTTTGCTGTAATTGGTTGGGTTGGGAGTAATTGGGGGTGTGAAATTTGTTATAACATAGTTTAGATAGAAAGCGTGATGGTTTGGTAGTGCTTTAGGGTATTATGGAAGAAGTGAGATAGGGAATTTTAGAGTTAGGGTTCTTGGGCATAATAGAACCGTTGAGGCAACTTAGGCAAGTTACTTATAACTTGTTAGGACTATAAAATTGGTTAAAATGAGGTTTTAAATGGTAAAAGTGGAGTTGAGTCCTTAGGATGAGGAAAACTAGTGTTTTGAGTGAGTTTAGAGGAAGTGAGAGGGTGTTTTTGAGTAACTGAGGTCTAGGGTGTAAGTGGTAAATTCAATTTTAGACCTCTAGGTTGATGAAATTGGGTTTTTAAAGTATTAAAAATGGTTTGATACACCTAGTATTAGATCTAGTGATCAAATAGATGTTTGTTTTAACGTATAAACATGTTTTTCCATCAATATAAATGTGTAAAGAACCCCTTTAGTCATTAGAACAAGTCCCAAGTGCATCAAAAGCCAATTTTTATAGTTGCTGTCAACTAATATGGCGCCCCAGCGCCCCTGGTGGAGCCCTGGCACCCCTGGATGCCGAAATGATTCACGTTGTGCGCCCCCCAGCGACCCTGGGCGTACCAGCATGCTGTTGTTTTTGTTTTTTATACTTTTTGGGATTCTGGATGACTGTTTTGGAAGTTCCTTAGGTCGTTTTGGGGGTTTTGGACCCTTCTGGAGCTGTTAGTGATGGTTTCGGAGCTGTTTTCCTTACCAAAATATGAGTGTCCTTATGCCATGGATTTATTAATGTTGTTTAATTAAAAGAGTGTCTTGTATGTTTATATATATGGCTTGATTTTACAACATGATTGAGGGCATATTGTATTGTGTGTGAATTATAGTTTGAAAGTATGGTAAGTTGATGATTCAAAAAGGATTGTGATTTGATTAAAGTGATTTGAATAGTATTAAAGTAAGATCTCTAGGTGAGATCAACATAGTATTTAGAATGAATATATGAGGCTTCCATATGGGAGGTTATCCCAACACTCTAATGGTCTTTCATTCTCAATTAGAGAGGATTGACGCATGTGGTGAAAGTAGTGGGAGGTCCCAGTGATAGGTTCTACGTGGAGGCCTATTTACGCGGTAACGGACTAACCTTGTGTGTGGTAGGGTGAAACCCGTTGGCAATGACTTTGCAAAGCAGTAAAGGCCACCACAAGTGCACAACCCGCCACAGATCGATATTCATTCTAAGTCCGGATGAGTCTAGTTGTGTCATAACATGATAGGTTGTTCTATTTAGTCACATGTATGTATATGATTTGTTATTTAACTGTTGTATGATTATTAGTATGCTTTTGAAACCTAGCTCACCTTTACTCTTGTGTGTGTTGTGTTTTTCTCCTTGCGATGATCATCCACTTGGATGTGAGCAGAGGGAGAGGAGGCTTCTCTGGAGCAGACATTGGAGGAGACAAACACTGCTGATCAACCTTAGATAGTATAGATGTTTAGCTTGTTATGTATTTTTGGAAGACCCTTGTACTTATAACTTAAGTTTTTAAATTCTGCTTATATTTTGGGATGATTGTACCCTTATACTCTGTCTTATGCTATTCTGCCTGTTTTCTATACTATATTAGCTTAATCCTATTATATTGTATGTCTATATAATATTTGGGATGTCACAAAAAATATTTTCAATATTTTCGCAAACCTTGTAGAAAGAAATTTTTCTTTGACATGTAATTTTAATAGTGAAAGAACGATGATGATTTATGATTTAGATTTTTCATTGATTCATTTAATTAATAGATGAGACTACATCTAATCCCAACTTGATTACACTACTCTAAAAAAGACTTTTAACGTATGTTATTTTGGATCTTTAATGTCTGATCACTCTCTAGCGTCATATTGGGATACGTCAATGGATGTCAGAGCACTCATTGGACGTCAATTGATGTAGGCTAACAACCCAACGGATGTCATAATAAATGTTGGACTCCCTTAAACCCGACATCAATCCAGGGGTGGAAGTAGAAGGAATTGGACGGACAGTGCACTGACAAACGTCAATTGATGTCAGACAGGGCACTAACCGACATCCCTTTTTTTTCAAAAAAATAAATTTATTTTTATAATAAAACCACACCTGAAAAACAAAAACTATTCTCAGCATATCACAAAATAATATATTCTATGTGTTTCAAGTAATTATAGAACTAATCAATCTAAAAAAAATTTCAAACTTAAACTATCAAAACTTGAACTAAAGCTAATTAATGTTCAACAATAATAAAATTCTTCCTAAAGGCATGTGCATGGGTCCTAAGTCCATCTCTGTAGAAGATAAGTTGCCCATTTTTATCGTATCTTCTTAATTGTCTCCTTTGATATAGAAGAATTCTTGAAGCATTGCAAAATCAAGTCAAATTTATTATGTTTGCATATGTTCAAAGCTGAATTGGATTTGTAATGTATTGAAGGTAAGTATAATTACCTCAGTTCAGTCATCTGTAATGCCAGCTCGAATGATGGTTTTAATCCAAGACATGACATAGTAACCATATTCCCTTGAATCTAGCTGCTTGTTACACTAAAATGACAAACTAAATAGTCACACATGTAGATCATATAATAACATAGAAAATGAATAAGAACTATAAATGACTTACAACCTTTGGATACAGGATTTGAACTAGCTGACCTCGGGGTTTACCCATAACTCTATTTACATTGAAAACACAAGGTAATATGAATATAACAATATTCATCATAAAAATTTAAGGTCAACATGAATTTGAAACAAAAAAAGAGAAACACTTACCCTTGTAGCATGTTTTCAAGTCATTTTTCATCCTCTTGTGAGCGAACAAAACCATAGAATTTTGCATTGTTTGGGAGTGATGATCATCAGTTGCCAATGAGACCTATCAAGAATAACAAAGAGTTAGTAGACTAATTAAGTAAACTTTAATCAAGTTTTATTACACAAACTCACACTCTAAGAAGCAAACTAAAAATTCTTTAAACCTCAAACATTATGATTAACATTTGTTATTTTGATTAATAGTTACTCTTACCTAACATTGGGTATTATTTGGAACAACAACTTTGGACTAGGTATTTTTACAAATAAAGTGATCAATATATCATTAAGGAACTAAATAAAAGAGGGTTTATATGTCTTTAGATGAAATCAAACAAATTGCATAAGCTAGAATGCAATATTGTTGTCACTTAAAGATTCTTATGTGTGTCAATAGTTGTTTTTCAAGATATCTTCTATTTATAAAGGAATTGAAAAAGTAGTCATTTCATATCCTTTATACTTGTTGTGTAATCTTGAAAGGTTCTTAGTTATTTATGATATGTTTGTTATCATTAATGAAGGGAGTTGCAATA
Organism: Vigna mungo; assembly: GCA_036885675.1. Classification (NCBI taxonomy): domain Eukaryota; kingdom Viridiplantae; phylum Streptophyta; class Magnoliopsida; order Fabales; family Fabaceae; genus Vigna; species Vigna mungo. Next base: position 21,625,286 of record CP144700.1, on the reverse strand, counting down.
GATGTTCTTCATCAACATTTAATACAAACTTCTTTTTGAAGAAATATTTGATATACAACATGACTTATCATGTCAGGCTCAAAGGAAAATAATAAAATAAAGGATATAATAAATAAAATGTTTTAGTTGGTGTGAAAGTGTGTTAAAAATTGTTGAAGGATAAATTTATTTATTTATTTCTTGTTTAATTTGTATATAGGTCATGTTATATGGCTATTGTTGTGCATATTAATCAATGAAAAGTTGTTGGTGTAGTGGTTAAGTATGACTGTGTGTGGTTTAAGAGGGGGCATGGACTTGATTTCTGTATGGGCCATAAGTGTATGTTTTATTTTTTTTAGTTATGCATGTTGGGCCCACAAGGCATTTGGTTGTTGTAGGCCCACAAGTTAGGTCGAATCTTGATAGCAGATTCGTAAAACAAGAAATTACGAGAGCAAAACGAAAGGCAAGAGAAGAAGAAAAGATATATAAAATAGAAGGCACTAGATTCATCTCCAAGAAAGGTTTAGAAACTAAATGGCCATAAAGATATGATGGGTGTTAAGACCTAGGCAAGTGTACCAAATCGTATCAAGTAATAATAAATGATAAGACCAAGTATCGTTTCCCAAAAGACTCATAGCACTAAACAATCGTGTAACACCTTAACTAATTAAGAAGCAATTTCATTGGATTAAAGTGAAAATGCAATAAAAGTAAATATGAATACAAATTGATCAATTGAGGCTAAAACACAAATGAATAAACGATATTGATGATATGAGAAGATAATGTTTTTGGGGTTTAGATTTCACCTTCTTTACTTTCATGCATATAAAAATTTGTCTTCTTCATTAAAATAGTAACGTCACTTTCTAAATTACTTAGAACCCGATCCTTCGGCGTAAAAAACCTAGATTTGATTATTAGACAACAATCCCTTGAAAACCCTAACAATAAATTCCGTATTCAGATTAGAAGCTTAAGACAACCAAACATCCTATCCCCATCCCTAGGCAATATTTCTTTTGGGTGAAATTATCCAGATCATGGTTTTTAGGTATTTCCTAATAACAAAGAAATCCAAACATCATGTTATGAGTGATCAAAACATAAAAAGCATTGAGCAAAGGAGAAAATCACTAACATTTAATGAAAGAAGCATAAAATAATTCACATCAAATTCAAATACATGAATGTTTAGAGGTTACGTCTTCCCCAACAACAAATGAGTTTAGTTCTCCATTGTCATGGAGAACCTTAATGTACAATGGAAGAATGAATGAATGGAAACCCTAGAATGAGAGGAGGAAAGCTCCCACATCCAATTCTGCCTCCAAAGGGTCGAAAAAAGTGTTTATGCGCTTTTGCCGTCGAAAGATACAAACCCTAGGGCATGCAAGTCCTTAAATAGATCAAAAATTGGCCCATAAGCCCAACACGCCAACACTCAGCGCCGCCACCAAGGGCAAGTAGGCGAAACTGTGAGAGAACTGGCGTTGAGGGCCTTGAATAGGGGCAAGCAAGGGTTATGCGTGACCTATAGATTGGCGCTCAACGCCCCTCAGGAGGCAAGCAGGTGCTGATGCGTGAACATCACATCTAAGGTCCCTTGAAGGAGGCAAGCAAGCCTCATGTGTGACTACTGGCGTTGAGGGCCCCAGAAAAGGGCCACCTGGTGTGGTTGTGTGACCTTTTGCGCCCAGGGCCCTGGATAAGGGCAATTAGGCGCCCTGCCTCTTCTTTAACCTTCTTCTCTGGTGCTTTTGCTGTTCCTCTTGGGTTTCGACTCTTCAATACTTTTACTCCTCTTCTAAAACATCCCAATAACCTACACAATTAAGTGAATTTAGTGATAAAAGCATTAAATATAACCTCAATTCACGTATTCACACAATTAGTCTAAAAACAAGAGATTAAGCAAGTTTCTAAGTCAAATAGAGTTGATTTAATATAAAAATTGCATCACAGATAACGGTAAATTCAACTGTTATCAATGGGAAAAATGGTTTTATCTTTTTATGGGAAAAGGAGTAGGTTATAAAGAAGAAGAGGCAAGAAACAAGGGGAAGAGAGAAAAATAAAGTGTGAGAACCGTGGGGGAGGATGCAAGGACAAAACAATGGGGAGACCTGGAGGCAGAAAATGTAAGACCAAGAGAAAACCAAGATCCATCCAGGTAATTGATAACGGTCTAAAAACCGTTATTTTCATGCTTATATTTGATATCAAAACACACCCTTTATAGCTTAGAATGAGCTTAAAATCAAGTAAAACACTTAGTTGAATCATGTGAGAGTCAAAAGTTGGTTTTACAAATATTATGCCTTTTTTTACATTGTTTTGCAGGGTTTTAAGGTGACTCGAAGATGGAAGTAAATCAAGGTGGACTTAGACCCGTGAAAGATGAAGAAAAAGGATGAAAAGAAGAGTCAAAAGGACTGTTGAGCAACAGAATGGACCGCCGAGCGTCCAGAGCGATTAGAGGTAAACCGCTCAACGGTAAAATTGACCGCTGAGTGGTGGCGCGACAAAGAGGGGAAACCGCTGAGTGGTGTAATTAGGCGCTGAACGGTTGTCTGTTTTTATTTGACTTATATTTTGATAGATTATGTTATCTTTTTGGGTTATAAATAGCCCAGTGCGATTCAAATTGTAATTCTTTGGCAGAGAGGAACGTCCACAACAGCTATACACACCTTGAAGGAGGTTCCTTGGATGCTTAGGCTCCAATCTACCAAATTTAGGGTTTGCTTTTCCATTCCTCCATTGTATTTCATCTAGTTTCACCATGATTATGTGAACTAAAACCTTTGTTGTTAGGGAACAATGTAATCTTTTGAAACTCTCATATATCCAAATTCTTATTTATTTTATATGCTTGCATATGCTTGATTTATCAATTGTTGGGTTCCTTACCTTTGCTGAGTGCTTTTATCGTTTAACTCATTCGGTAAATGTTGTTTGTCTTTATTGATACAGAGATGTACAGTAATGTCATGAACTGGGGGAATTCCTTAATTAAGCTAATACCGCCTAGAGATAGGGGTAGGACGATATATTGTATTTTGCTTCCGTTTATCATGCATTATTAGTTAGTAGGGGAGGCTAGAGATAGCAAGCCGGTAATCTGTAATAGGCTCTTTTCGCCAAGAGATTGGGTTAAGGGTAGACCAAGAAAGTTTGCATGACAATATGATAAATAAGCGAATTAAATAAGAAGAGTAGATATAAGAGAGTGGATAAGATGAAATTGTAAACCCCAACAACACCATTCATTCATAGTTTTTTCCCTTGCCAATTAATTCACTGCATTTGCATGTTTACTTTTTTTCTTACATTCAAAAACCCAAATTTAATTCTTTTCTCAAGTCTTACGCAATTAGGTTACACGAAAGTTAAGGCCTAAGAGTCCTTTGGGAAATGATACTTAGACTTACCCATTTTATATTACTTGATAACGATCTGATACACTTGCCAGGGACTTAACAAGTTTTTGGCGCCGTTGCCGGGGACTCATGGTTTAACTTATCTAGTAGTATAAACTGATTAACTTTGACTTGATTGTATATATTTTATTTTTGGTTTTGTTTATTTTTTTTTATATAAAAGTGCTACTAGGTTTTGTGTTTCTTGTGCATGCAGGAGACTAGACATACTAGGAGCAAGAAAAATACGCAACCTCTTCTTGATGGCTTAAGTGAGACTAAGGGAAAAAGGATAGTCAGACACCCATCTAAGGATTTGTTCCCTTCTCCTGAAAGATTACTATCACCTTTACCAATTCGAAGAGCAGAGGAGATGGCTGAACAACCTCCTTCAAGATGCACTTTTGCAGATCAATCTAATGTTGTTGGCCCTTTCCACTGTAACAACATAGCCATGCCTACGGACCAAACAACTAACATGGTGATGAATCCAGATCTTATACACCTGGTGCAAAGCAACCAGTTTTACGGTTTGTCAAATGAGAACCCATATGATCATTTGACAACGTTTAGTGAAATCTTCAACATTATGAAGATAACAGGTGTATCAGACGAGAGAGTAAAGCTTAGCTTGTTCCCGTTCTCTTTGGGAGGCAATGCTAAGACATGGCTCAATTCCTTTCCTGAAGGAACATTCACAACATGGGAGACTGTGGCTACAAAGTTTGTCAATAAATATTTTCCACAGTCCAAAGTTACTCAGGGAAGACTTGAGATCTCATCATTCAAGCAGGGCATGGAAGAGACTCCAGGTCAAGCATGGGAAAGATTCAAAGGCTTGCTAAGAAAGACGTCAATCCACGATTTTGACAAGATCACTCTAGTTCTTGCATACCTTGGAGGTTTAAACACTCAGTCGAAGATTATGCTGGACGCCTCAACTGGAGGTGATATCAAACAGAAGACTGAAGATGAAGCCTATGACTTGATAGCGAGTATGGCTACTAATGAGCAGGAAACTTACAGTGAAAGGGGCGCACCTGTACATAAGAGAGGAGTATTACATTTGCCTGCAAATGATGCAATGCTAGCTCAAAATCATCTTCTGACTCAAAAGTTAGCAACTTGGCAAAGATCCTCTCACAACTTCCAAAGGAGATTCGTAATGTCTCCCAAACACAAAAGCTTTTTGTGATTTTTGTGGTGGTGACCATATCAATGGTCAATGTGTTGTACCAGAGGAGATGCAGCAAGAAGCAAACTACATGGGGAATCAGTTCCAGTATAGGCAAGGGAACTTCAACCAAGGCAATTCTATCCAAGGTTGGAAGAACCATCCGAGTATTGGTCAACAACATAATAACCCATCAGGCCAAACAAGAGGCTTCAGGCTGCAACAACCTTCACCTGTGTGGCAGCAGGTTACTCATTTGACAGAGGCTGTCAAAGACCTAAATTCTAGATTTGACAAATTTTTGAAGGTCTATGAGTCTAATCATGCAAGTGACCAAGCTAGTTTCAGATCCTTGGAGATGCAAATTGGTCAGTTGTCAAAAAGGGTAGAAACCACTGAAAAGAATCAATTTATGGCTAATACTGATGTTAACTCTAAAGAGGAATGTAAAGCTGTTGTTACAAGGAGTAAAAGAAAAGCTAAAAGGGAAGTTGTGGAGATTGGGAGTAGTGAAGATAAAGAGGAGGAAAAAGAAATCATTGAGATAGACAGTAGTAAAGGTGAAGAAGAAGAGGAAGTAATTCAGTCACAATGGGCAGATTAGAGAAATTTTTAACCAAATGATTGTGGTGCCTTCAGTGATTCAAAAGATTCCTGCATATTCTGAACGGATAAAATTTTATCTTGGAGACGTAATAGATTTAGATGAAGATGAAGAGGAGTAGGAATTTGATATTTAACCTCCAAAGAAGAATTATCCGCCTAAGGAAAAATATCCAGGTTGTTTGACTCTTTCATGTGCTTTGAAGGATGTTGATGTAGGAGGCGCAATGATAGATTCTGGATCTAGCATTAATGTGATGCCTAAGAGTTTCTTGAGAAAAATTGGAGGGCTAACATTAAAACCGTCCAATCTTATTGTGACGGTGGCAGATGGTTCCATTAAAAAGTCACTTGGTATGGTGGAGAATGTGGTTGTGCGTGTGAAGCAATTAGAATTTTTGGTGGACTTTATAGTCATGGGCATGGAAGATGATGAGAAGATTCTAGTGATTCTTGGAAGGCCTTTCATGGCTACTTCAAAGATGCTTATCAGTGTCTATGATGGAAGAATCATGATGAGGGACAAAGAGAATGTGTTGTTGCATACTAGCTCTAAAGAAAATAATGTTAGAGTAAAAAAGAGAGCCAGACATAGAAAGTCCAGAAGAGAAGATGCACCCGATGATAGCACAACAGGTACTGATTCTGATAGTTGTAATGTTTTGCAGGTACCTAAAGATGAAGAGGTTGATAAAGGAGGATCAATCCACTCAGAAGATACATCACTTCCTCGTGGTTCACAGGTCAAATTCAAGAATAGAAAGTGGATTGTGAACAATATCAAAGAAGATGGAATGGTGGAGATTAAAAGACCATATATTAAAGCCATCAGAAGAGTGGATAGAAGGCAGCTGATGAGTTGGGTAGATGAAGAGCCCAACCGGGATGGGAAGACTTAATGATATTTGATGTAATCCCACTTATTTTAAATATTTTTAGTTTTAGGTTTATTTGATTTTGGACATGTTATCTTTTTGGATTTTTAAACACTGTTGGGTAGCATCTACTGAGGGATGCTAAAATTTTATGTATCTACTGAAGGATATAGGTAAGCACACCTACTGAAGGGTGTTGGAAGGATATGCACTTACTGATGAGTGCTAGGCAGGTTTGGGTCAGGCTCGTGACGTTAAACAAGTGCTACCTGGGAGGCAATGCAGTTGATTATATATGTTTTTAACTTTGTGTTAAGTGCATTGCATGTTTGAATGTTGCATCTGAGAGGGGAAGAGCATGTGATTGAAAAATTAAAGGTCGAAATTGATTGCTACAGGGTTAGATTGCTCAAAAGCAAGCAAAGAAGAGGAAGAGAAAATTACCGCAAACTGCTGAGCGGCCCATTTGACCGCTGAGCGGTTGTGGCGTATTTTGTCTCGACTTTTCTTAAAAGTTGAGCGGTTTTGACGATTTTCACTTTGAACCCTCTTCTTTCCAAGTCGCCCAAGCGGTCTCCCTAAGCCCTAACACTTTTCTTTCACTTTCAAAGGCTTTTTAGAAAGATTTCCCCAGTTTTCTCATCACCCACTGACCAAAATCTCACTTTTCCACCATTGTTTTGTCAAAGTTTGGGGTTTTTGGTTGGGGGTTGTGCATTGGAGAGGACGTTCATAATCAATTAGAAGAAGTCTAGCAAGCATCTTGAATCTCCACTCAAGTAAGTTGTGCAATTTCATTTTTAGGGTTTCTAATTGAAGAACATGATAAATTAGGGTTTTTGATTTCTATGCATGATTTGATGAAATAGAAACTGTTTGAACCGATTGAATTGCATGAAATTGATCTGGAATGGTAAAATAGATGTTAGAGTGGAGATTAGGGTTGTTAAAAAAGTTTTTTTTGAAAAACCAGTCGAAAACCGTTGAGCGGTCTCCTTGACCGCTGAGCGAAATTCAACAGATTTGGGGTTTTTGATTTTTTTGATGATTGGACGCTCAGGGGCCCTATTTTTCCCTCAATACTGGACTGTGTGTGTTCTAGAAATGTAATTGATGATGTACTAACCCCTAATGATGAATTTCTGTGATGTTATTGGATTTATTTGATACAGGAATGTCATCCTCAAAAAGAGTGAGAACCATGGGCAACAAGAGAAAGGAGCCAGAAAGGCCAAGGAGATTTTATTCTTCTAGGTTCCTTTCTAACAAGCATGAGGAGCATTATGCAACTATACAGGAGAGACGTTTGCTGATGGAGAGGAAAGCTATGTACATCCCTGACCTAGCTCTAGAGTTTGGACTGGAGATAGAGAGGCGAGACTGGGAGAGATTGACCACTTATCCTGCACCAGCTAGCATTGAGCTGGTGAAGAAATTCTATGCCAACGCCCTGACCAGAGGAGGGGTATCAGTCAGGAGGTATATGAGCTATTTGAGGGGGCAGATGATCAGATACGACCCCGACACCATCAACAACTTTCTGGGGACTGAGTGGCCAGGAGAGCAGTGTAGATGATGGGTTGTCGCAACCCACACAAATTTAATGTGCAATTTAGAAATGCAGTATAGCTAGGAAATGACTCCTAGGTCGTCTCTCAAGGACCAATTTTGCGGTTCAAGAATTAAGTCAGACACGAAGTGGGGGGGTTTGTGAAAATGTTGTGGTGAATACGGATGAATAAAATCAAAACACTAACGCAAACAGAAATGCAAACACAGATCTAAAAATGGTTTCCAAGACAGACTGAAAACGGTTGGTCATTAACTTAATTACAATGCTTCCTATCACAGATCAACAAAATAAAACTGACTCAAACCTCTAATCCAACACAATTAATCAACTAAACGCAGGCTAATTATGTTTTCATAAAAGCGGACTAAGAGAACGCATTGTTAACATCAAATCTAATTTACATCATGCAGTTTCATCGACTAAGAGACGACTCAACATCAATTGGGCAACTAAGTGTATACCCAAATGCAAGTGCAAATACAAATTTGATATTAACCAAGTCATAGTGCAATTACAAATACAGTCCAGTAATCTTAGGGAAACATTATAATATAGCTAATGACCAACTCAGTTAATTTAAGCTATCATCATAATTAAAGTAACACGACTAAACACATTAGACAACATTAAAACAAATTAAAATAGTAGACACCAACACTGTTACAATCAATTATCTAACACAGTTAAATTAATTTAAATGCAAAACTAAATGAAAGAAATGATAAACAACTCAACCTACTATGCAAACTAATTTAAAACAAAAGAAATAATCAAACATGCTTTTTCATCTATCATTCACGTGACTCCATGCACAACAACTAAAGAAATTTAAATTGAAAATGGCCTACAAGACCTCATGGTCGTGACCTCATGCACCAAGTTCCATTTCATTCTCTTCCTTCAACAAACCAATTAATGTGTTGCTTCCTTTTGTGCCATGTGCTTCATTCTCCAAGACAAACCTTGCTTTCCACACTTTTCTACCATGAAAAACCGTGCTCCTACTATCTCCATGAAGTCAACAACTATTTCTTCTACTACCAAAACAAAAGTAACGTATTCAATGCCCAAAATGGAATTGCTTCTACCAAGGTGTCACATGTGCAAAGTCAAATGGAATAAAACAAGCACAAGAAATCTCCTTCCTCAAGGTGATTCTCGGCAAATGCTAGCAAAGGATGACCACAAAAATGGAAATATTCCTTCTATGGTAAATGTGCCTCAACATGTGCTTGTCCAAAAGAGGTAAAAATTAAATGTGTCATTCTCTCTCCTTTCTACACACCAAACGGTATTCCTCCACCCAAGCAACCATCCAAAGCTTTCTTTCACCCTTCAAAATCGAGAACACACCCAAGAAACCAAACTTCCATTCCCAAATAATTACAAGAACAACAAACCCCAAATTCTAACTTCTACAAACTAACCCAACACTCACTTTTCTTCAAACTTTTAAGAAAATCAAAATGGAATCCCTAGCTCCCAAGTGCAGACCGTCCAGCCCCCAAGGTGAAAATATACACTTTACAAATTGCTTCCATCCATCAAAGTAAAAGCATAAGAAGAAAAGGGCTCAAGCTCCCAACAACCATCAATCAACTCAAACTTTCTTCACTACAATGCTCAATGGAAACCATATCCTTTTTCATTCAATAGTGGAAACTCAAATATAACACTAAAATGATGCAGCAAAAGGAGACGAAAATGTAAAATGGGTCTTCATTCAAGAAACCACCATGAAAATGCAAAGAACCACCTCCAAGCTCAAGCTTTCAACATTCAAAACGAAAATACAAGAAAAGAAATGGTAGATCTCCATTCCATTAAGCAAGAATAAGTAAAGTTGCAAGCAAGAGAGGAAGAAAAACGAAATCTTGTTCATTTCATAGCTCAAAATCGAAGGCACACCAAGCTCCCAAGAGAGAGTTCATACAAGCCAAGCAAAATGAAAGTGTAGTGTGCTCAAACGAAGTGTGTCGGCCTCACTCCCTAAAATTGCCGAGAATCCCTAGAAATGGGTGGGGTCCACCCCAAAAAGAAACCCTAGGGAGGTGTCAGGTGTTTTACAACTTTGGGCCCATCATAGAATTTGCCAACATTGGCTCAATGTGAACAAATTTAATGAAAGCTTTCTAGACTACTAATTTACAATGTAATTAAAATTTGAAATGCCTAATTGTAGAGTCTTTAATTTATTTGTCTCCTTCCTAATGCTCCAAAAGATGTCTTTAAAATTTCCCTGCCACTAAAAATGTAATTAATCAGCTCAGAAAATTCAAATTAACTAAAATAAGAATTTCTGATCAAATTAAGCATAATTAGAAAAAACGGGAAAATACTGGACAATTAAGCACAATTCCCTGGTTTATTTAAGTGGAATAAACCAAATACAGTCAAGAAACTATCGACTCATCAGTAGATATGCTGCTATTATAGGGGAGCACAGGGATTATGAGGACATCGAGAGGGTGATGTGTATCCCTGGGAGACACTTTCAGAGGAACTCTAATGGAGCGCCAGTCCACTTCATTAGGGCAGACTTGACTCCCCTAGCAAAGTACTGGATGACATTCACTCATGCCAAATGCCAACATACAACCATCCTCCTATGTCTCCGACATCACGATGCATCATAGTCTTTTCATCTACTGTATGTTGAGACAGATGAATGTTAACGTTGGCAAGGTTATCGCTGACGAGATTCAGAGTTGCGGTACTACTGTGAGTAGCAGAACACCACTAGGACATCCGTCATCACAATGCATCAAAGTCTTTTCATCTACTGTATGTTGAGACAGATGGATGTTAACGTTGGCAAGGTTATTGTCGACGAGATTCAGAGCTGCGCTACTACTGTGAGTAGCAGGACACCACTGGGACATCCGTCCCTGATTACATACCTGTGCCAGCAGGCCGGAGTGGACACTGCAGTTCCACCCTATGAGAGGCCGAGGAGGGCTATTGATGCCTCCTATTTTCGTCAGTTCTGTAAAGATGACGAGCCAGCCGGAGCAGTTCCTAGGAGACGTCCTAGGAGGGCAACAACACAACAGGATGATGTACCTGCAGATGCACCGGCACAACATGCTGAGCCTTTCCAGATGAGCGACATGTACATGTCCATGATGGAGGCGAAGTTGGAGTCTCTACGCAGAGGGCAGGTGGCCACTACTGAGATGATTGTAGGAATGTATGACACGCCACCACTGCACAGGTGGACTATGGACAAGTTCCATAGTGTGATGGCTTGGCCTCAGGAGCAGGCACATGGCAGTGGGTCTGGAGCAGCTGGAGCATCAGGCAGAGATGATGAGGATGATGATGATGATTTTGAGAATACATAGGACGATGATGAGTACGACTCGGATGATGACTTGCGCAGAGGGCATCTACTGATGGATGCCAACACTTAGATAGGGGTTTTTCTTTTTCTTTTGTACTTTGGATTTGTAGTGTAAGGGAATTTTATTTTTGTGTTTATGCTTGGCCTATACACTGATTCTAATGATGGTTTGGTGATTATATTGCATGATGAGTTATTCAATGATGATGATTAAATGTGGTTGATGATTGAGACTGTGTGTATGTTAATATCCAGGTGGATTGTTCACTAACTGTGTGAACAAATGTATAGTGGTTTATGATTGTGATTGTGATGCTAAACAGGATGCATGAATAATGTGTGAGAAAGCATGTTGTGTGAGGTATTGAGCTCCAGAGTATTTACTGATAAATATACTGTTCAAAGGAAAGCATTAATGATATTGCTTGAGTCTTGATAATTGATTGAATTGCTTGTTGATGTCGTATGATCAAGGCCATGTTTGGAAATCCTTACTTAGCCAAATTTTCACCCAAAGTGCTTAAAATATTATACCCTTTTTGAACCTTGGTCTTAAACAGGATGAAAACCCTTGATTTGAAATTATTTACCTTGAGTTGGGTTGAGAATAATTGTATGTGTTTAAAAGGTTCAAGTTTGGGGTTGTTTGGGGAAAATTGAAAAGTAAAGGAAAAACATTGAGCTCAAGTGTTGAAAAAGAACAAAATGCATGAGAAAGAAAGAAGAAAAGAAGAAAAGAAAAAGCATGAAAGATGAGCTCAATGTAAAAATAAAAGAAAAGGAAAGAAGTTGGGAATGAGTGAGATTGGTTCAAAAGATAGTGATGCTTGAACTTTGAATGATAATATACCTCTCTTAACTCAAGGACTTTGTATTCTAGAAAAACCAATTTTTCTTGGTAGCCCAGCCTCATTACAAGCCTTGGAAAAGTCCTTGTGATGGCATTTGCATGTGAGAATGTTGATTGTTTTAGATGAATGAAAATGTTGTTTTATGTGACATGTGAACAGTAGAGAGTGGAGTGACCTCTTAAACACTTGAGTGATTGAGTGAAACACTTGCTTGGTGAGAATTGTTGAAATCCATGTTTACATTTATGCCTAGTGGATTGATCATTCATAAATAAAACATCTGTTGGGAAATATGTGCTTAGGTGAACTGATTGAATTGAAAGCATGTATGCATCTTGATAGGATTCCATTGAAAATCTGAATTGAATAATAATTTGTTGTGAGGAAAAGAATTTTTGAAAAGTGTTAAACTATTTGATGAAAAAGTGAAAAGCCAAGTTTTGTCTTGTTTGCTTGAGGACAAGCAAAGTTCTAAGTTTGGGGTTGTGATAACGGTGTAAAAACCATTATTTTCATGCTTAAATTTGATATCAAAAGACACCCTTTATGACTTAGAATGAGCTTAAAATCAAGTAAAACACTTAATTGAGTCATGTGAGAGTCAAAAGTTGGTTTTAGAGATATAATGCTTGTTTTTACATTGTTTTGCAGGGTTTTAAGGTGAATCGAAGATGGAAGTAAATTAAGGTCGACTTAGACTCGTGAAAGATGAAGAAAAAGGATGAAAAAAAGAGTCAAAAGGACTGTTGAGCGACAGAATGGATCGCTGAGCGTCCAAAGCGATTAGAGGCAAACCGCTCAGCGGTAAAACTGACTGCTGAGCGGTGGCGCGACAAAGAGGGAAACCGCTGAGCGGTTTAATTAGGCGCTGAGCGGTTGTCTGTTTTTATTTGACTTAGATTCTGATAGATTATGTTATCTTTTTGGGTTATAAATAGCCCAGTGCGATTCAAATTGTAATTTTTTGGCAGAGAGGAACGTCCACAGCAGCTATACACACCTTGGAGGAGGTTCCTTGGATGCTTAGGCTCTAATCTACCAAATTTAGGGTTTGCTTTTCCATTCTTCCATTGTATTTCATCTAGTTTCACCATGATTATGGTGAACTAAACCCTTTGTTGTTGGGGAACAATGTAATCTTTTGAAACTCTCATATATCCAAATTCTTATTTATTTTATATGCTTGCATATGCTTGATTAATCAATTGTTGGGTTCCTTACCTTTGCTTAATGCTTTTATCGTTTAACTCATTTGGTAAATGTTGTTTGTCTTTATTGATACGAAGACGTACAATAATGTCATGAACTGGGGGAAATTCCTTGATTAAGCTAATACCGAGATAGGGGTAGGACGATCAATTGTATTTTGCTTCCGTTTATCATGCATTATTAGTTACTAGGGGAGGCTAGAGATAGCAAGCCGGTAATTAGTAATAGGCTCTTTTCGCCAAGAGATTGGGTTAAGGGTAGACCAAGAAAGGTTGCATGACAATATGATAAATAAGCGAATTAAATAAGAAGAGTAGATATAAGAGAGTGGATAAGATGAAATTGTAAACCCCAACAACACCATTCATTCATAGTTTTTTTCCTTTCCAATTAATTCACTGCATTTGCATGTTTACTTTTGTTCTTACATTCAAAAACCCAGATTTAATTCTTTTCTCAAGTCTTACGCAATTAGGTTACACGAAAGTTAAGGCCTAAGAGTCCTTTAGGAAACGATACTTGGACTTACCCAATTTATATTACTTGATAACGATCTGGTACACTTGTCAAGGACTTAACAGTAATTTAGTGTGAGACGTTGACATTAATGCATAAAGAAGAATTCTTATATACATGAGAGGGAACTTGGTGAAGTTTAACCCCAACAACATATCCATCTCATATAAATCAACCTCCGTTCATCTCTGTGCTCCTTTGCCATTAATCAATTGCATTTTATTTTATTTATTATTTTTGCATTCAAACCCAATGATCTCTTTTTATTTTTAGGTCTTAATTATTCTTATTATCACACAACTGTTCAACACCGAGAGTCCTCTAGGATACGATACTTGGTCTTACCATTTTATATTACTTGTGCGACTTGGTACACTTGCTGATCCGTTCCAAATATAAACAAGAAAGTATATGGTATTCCTGGTTGTATGAGAATGTGCAGAGCTAACTCTTTATGCTTTGAAATTATTTCTTTACAAATGGTTCGATGTTATGTTGTATGCATGTGTGTCATGGTAGTTGAAGGTACCATTATACATGCAGTGTGTTTTATTAAGCTTACAAATTATAAGCCCTTGTGTATGTTTGGAATGATGCGTAGGAATTATATTATGGTGTGGGGTCATGTATGAATTAAAAAAAGGCATGCCAAAGTTTATGTAGTTGAATAGGTTTCTCCATCCACGAGGGGTGGTAGAATAGACTAGGATTGAAGTGTTGCCCTTTCCTCTTACGAAGGAGTAGAAAGGGATGAATATCTCGCTTGTAGGGTTCCGATTCATTCTGAGTTTAATGTTGAGGTGAACAACTTGGAGTAAGGGAGATAAGTCCAAAGTTGCAGTGGAGGATCACTCAAATAATCTTGTCTTGTTAAATAGGAATGAAGTATGGAAGTTGACATTGGTTGCCTTTAAATTTACAGGTGATATAGAGATAATGGGTCAATCATGATTCTGTTTAGGGGAATGTGAGTGTTGTTGTTATGTTGGTTGGTTGATAACGGTTGAAAAACCGTTATTTTCATATGTCATTTTAGACCAAATTACTCCCTTTACTGCTTAGAATGAGCTTAGAATCAAGAAAAACACATAAAATGAGTCAGAAGAGAGTCAAAAGCTGTTTTTAGCGATATTATGATTGTTTTGCATTGTTTTGAAGCATTTTGAGAAAGGTGAAGAATGAAGTTGAAGGTAAAGGTCTTAGACTCAAGACAGAGGAAGAAAAGTGAAGAAAAGAAGAGTCTAGGAACCGCCCAGCGGTCAATTTCACTGCTGGGCGGCCAAATGCGAGGAGAAGGCACTGTCTGACAGCCAAGCGTTGACGCTGGGCGGATTTGCGATTAGAGGAAAACCGTCGGGCGGTGGCGCGATTTAGGGGAAACCACCGGGCAGCATAAGTGCGACACCGGGCGGTTCTCTGTTGGGCTTGGGCCTATTTTCTTTGACGCTCCTCAGCTATAAATAGCCCTATTGCGATTTCACTCTCAATCTTTTCACAGAAGAGGACGGCCAGACCTACTTTTCACTCCTTGCAGAAGATCTCTTGGATGCTTAGGCTCCTTTTTATCCTATCTAGGGTTTGTCTTTCCATTCTTCCATTATTTCTCATCTAGTTTCACCATGACAATGGGGAACTAAACCCTTTTGTTGTTGGGGGAAACAATGTAATCTTTTGAAACTATCTTTTATTGAAACTCTTGTTTATTTATATGATTGTCATATGCTTTAATTATCAATTGTTGGGATCTCATCTGGGCTTAAAGCTTTTATCGTTTAACTAATTCGATAACTGTTGTTTGTCTTTATTGATACGGGGACGTACAATACTGTCATGAACTGGTGAGAAATTCCTTGATTAAGCAATACCACCTCGAGATGGGGGGGTAGGACGATCAACTGTTTTTGCTTCTGTTCAGTAATGCATTTGTAGTTACCAGGGGAGGCTAGGGATAGCAAGCCAGTAATTAGTAATAGGCTCTTTTCGCCGAGGGATCGGGTTAAGGGTAGGCCAAGAAAGTTTGCATAACAATTAGATAACAAAGCAATTTAAATAAGAGTAGTAGATAAGAGAGAGCGGATAAGATGAAATTGTAAACCCTCAACAACTCCATTCAACCATAGTCTTTTTCTCGTCAACTGAATCAACGCATTCTTGTTTATTTTGTGTTATTGCATCCGCAACAATTAATTTTTCTTTACAAGTCTTACGATTTCAATTCGCACGAACGATAAGGCCTTTCAAGTCTCTTGTGAAGAACGATATTGGGTTTTACCGATTATATTACTTGGACATGATCTGGTACACTTGCCAAGGAGTCAACAAGTTTTTGGCGCCGTTGCCGGGGACTCGAGGTTTAACTTTTTCAAGTAGTGTGGATTGATTGAATTTTGCTGGATTTTATGTTTATTTTTATTTTTTGTTCTAATAAATGTTTTCTAGAGTTTTGTGCCTAATGTTTGCAGAATGTAGTTTGGACAAGAATTTGACTATATGTGCACTCAATTCTACCAAAATAATTTCAATCATTGGTGGGAACCTCACTCATATATGGATCAAAGTCAATTTGGGCAAGCTGTTGAGCCACAAATTAGACCAATTAAGAAAAATACAGAGTTTGATGAACTTCTTCAAAGGATTATGAATTTGGAAATGTACCATGTCAAAGGCATAGAGGAGACTGAAAAAATGATGAATTCTTACCACAAGGTGTGTATTCAAGATTTTCTTCTCATAGAAGCATGGAGGAGAGGCAACAATATCAGTGGCAGCAACAATACTCCTCACCAGTAGAAACGTGGGATTATGATCAACAACTTTGCCAACAAATAGTTGATGTGACGGAACAAGTTAAAAGCTGTAATGAAAAGTTCGACAAGTTTCTGGAGAGATGTAACCCCAAGAACTATGAAAACACCTCCATGGATTTAGAGACACAAATTGATGAAGTTGTTGATAAGGAGAAGACATAGATAGGAGTGGAGAAGACAAAAGAAATAGAAATAGAAAGAGTTGCTGTTGAGATAGATGAAGAAAAGGTAGAGATTTATGAGGAGGAAATAGAGGAAGAAGAAGAGAAAAGGTTGAGGGAGGAAGACCAAGATGAGGAGAAAGAAAAAGAAGTGGTTGAAAGAAAAGAAAAAAAATAGAAAATGTGTGAAGATAAAAAAGAAGAAATCAAGGAAAAATAAAAAGAGAAAGTTGAGGGAGAAGATTGAGAAAAAGAGGAAGAGAGGAAAGAAAAAAAGATCATATGCAAAACCCCTTCCTCATCGAAAGAAATATCATAGGAAAGAAAAGAAATTTATGTGCTCCATGGAGATCTTCAAGAGATTGGAGATCAATGTTCCTATGATTGAAACATGGAAACAAGTGCTTGGTGTTTTTAATTTTCTGAAGAAATTCAGCAGGAAGAAGAAAAAGAAGAGAATATCAAGCGAGAAGAAATTCAACACCTACTGATGGGTGTTTGTTGGGGTCATCCCAATTGTTGTAACATTTTGTTTTTAGCTTAGGTTTATTTTTTTTAAACTTGTAATTCTGTGGATATTTGAACAATTCTTAGGAAGCATCTACTGAGGGATGCTAACTTTTAGGTATCTACTGAAGGATACCAGGAAGGTACACCTACTGATGTGTACTGGTAAAGATTGCACTTACTGATGAGTGTTGAACAGGTTTGGGTCAGGCTTGTGACGTTAAACAATTGCTACTTGGGAGGCAGCCCAGTTGATTGTTTGTTTGTTTTCAAACTCTGTCTGTAGTGCATTATAGGTTTGCATGTGCATTTGAGTAAGGAAAGTGATGTAATTGAAAAATTGAAGGCAAAGATCAGGTGCTACAGGGAGGAATCACGCAAAGGCAAGCAAAGAAGAGTTAAGAGAAATTATCGCTCACCGCCGGGCGGTGGCGACGAACACCCACCCCCAAGCTTTTTAAAGTTTGGCGGTTTTAGGTGTTCTGCACTTGAATCCTCTCCTTTGCATTTCGCCAAGCGGTCTCGTTGAGCTTTAGCACCCAATTTGCACCTTCAAAGGGTTTCCAAAGGGATTTTTCCACACTTTCCTACCACCCACTCACAAAAACCTAGTTTCTTGTTTAAAACTTGGGGGTTTTTGGTAAGAGTTGTGCTTTGGGAGTTTTTCATCACCAATTGAAGGAATTTTTGCAAGCATTTAGCATCTCCACTCACGTAAGTTATGCAACTTCATTCTTTAGTTTCTAATTTTGGGGTTTGTTGAAGAACATGCTTAGGAACATGACAAATTAGGGTTTTGAGATTTCTATGCATGAATTGTTGAATTAGGAACTGTTTTGATCGATTAAGTTGCTTGAATCTTGTCTGAATGGATGAAATTAGTGTTTGAGTGGGGATTAGGACTTTTTAAAGCATTTTTGAGAAAAACCCTATCGCACCGTTGGGCAATCTCCTTCACCGTCGGGCGGTGTTGATACTGAGGCATACCACCGAGCGGTTTGCTGTATTTTTGTTGAATGCTTGATTTTGATTCAGAGATACGGAGGGGGAACATGTTTCACCCCAAGTATTGAATTGTGTTTGGTCTGAAAGTGTTTGATGATGTATTAACTTCTAATGATGAATTCTTGTGGTTTGTTTTGAATTATATCCTATGCAGGAATGACATCAGCATCACGAAGGGGGAGAAGTACTGGCAGCAAGACGAAGGAGCCTGAAAGGCCGAGAGGATTTGACTCTCAGAGGTTCCTCTCTAAACATCATGAGGACCACTTCGCAACTGTGCAGGAGAGGAGATTGTTGATGGAAAGGAAGGCTTCCTTCATCCCTGACTTAGCTCCTGAATTTGGAGCAGAGATTTTGAGTAGAGATTGAGAGAGGCTGACGACTTACCCTGCACCAACTAGTACTGAGTTGGTAAAGGAGTTCCACACCAACGCCTTATCCAGAGGTGGAGTTGCAACTGGGAGGTATAGGAGTTTTGTGAGGGGGAAAATTATCAAGTATGACCCCAATACCATAAACAGCTTTTTAGGCACGGAGTGGCCAGGGGAGCAGTGCCATTATGCAGCACGATTTGGTTTACTCGGTGACATAGCCGAGATTGAAAGGGTTATGTGCCTCCCTGGAAGGCATTTCCAGGCCAACCCTAATGGACCACCGGTCAACATTAGGAGGTTAGACTTGACACCTTTGGCAAGATACTGGATGACCTTCACTCATGCCAACATCCAACCATGCTCCCATATCTCCGACATCACAATGCATCGGATTTTGCTCATCTACTGTATGTTGAGACAGATGGATGTAAACGTCGGAAAGATCATTGCGGATGAGATACATAGTTGCGCCACCACCGTGAGTAGCAGGACACCATTGGGCATCCATCTCTGATCACCTTTCTGTGTCGGCAGGCTGGGGTGGATACTGCAGGTCCCCCATACGAGAGACCCATGAATGTTATTGATGCATCTTACTTTCATCAGTACTGCGTTGAGGCAGGGGCTGCAGGAGCAGCACCCAGGAGACGTCCTAGGAGAGTTGCAGCACAACAGGAGCAGGTGCCTGACGATGCATCAGCACATCATGCCGAGCCATTCCAGATGAGGGACATGTACATGTCCATGATGGAGGCTAGGATGGAGGCCCTTCGCAAAGGGCAGATAGCTACTGCTGAAATGATAATTGGATCTTATGATCGGCCATCGGTGCATAGGTGGACTATGGATGAGTTCCATAATGCTATAGCTTGGCCTCAGGAGCAGGCACAGGGCAGCAGGTCGGGAGCAACTGGAGCATCAAACATGAACGAGGATGAAGACGAAGAAGATTTTGAGGATGCTGATGATGGGAGCTAAAAAGACTCAAATGGCAGCATAAGATGATTGAGGGCATCTACTGATGGATGCCCATATTGTAGACAGGGTTTTATTTTTCTCTTTCACTTTTGCATTTTGAATTCTTAGAATAGGTTGAATTTTTTTTTCAGTTTGTATGCTTGGCTTGACTACTTTTCGGAAAATGTTTGACTGAATAATTTGTATGATGAGCCTGTTTGATGATGATTTGATGTGGATGATAATTGAGTTGTGTTGCATGTTGATATCCAGTGAAACAGATGTGTAATGAATTATGATTGTGGTTATGATGCTAAGCAGGGTGTATGAATGAATATTGTGTGAGAAAGCATGTTTGTGATAACGGTTGAAAAATCGTTATTTTCATATGTCATTTTAGACCAAAGTACTCCCTTTACTGCTTAGAACGAGCTTAAAATCAAGCAAAACACATAAAATGAGTCAGAAGATAGTCAAAAGTTGTTTTTAGCGATATTATGCTTGTTTTGCAGCAAAGAAGAGTATAGGAACCGTCCAGCGGTAAATTTCACCGTTGGGCGGCCAAATGCGAGGAGAAGGCACTGTCTGACAGCCAAGCGTTGACACTGGGCGGATTTGCGATTAGAGGCAAACCGCCGGGCGGTGGCGCGATTTAGGGGAAACCACCAGGCGGCATAAGTGCGATGTCGGGCGGTTCTCTGCTGGGCTTGTGCCTATTTTTAATGACGCTCCTTAGCTATAAATAGCCCTATTGCGATTTCACTCTCATTCTTTTGACAGAAGAGGGCGGTCAGACCTACTTTTCACTCCTTGGAGAAGATCTCTTGGATGCTTAGGCTCCTTTTTATCCTATCTAGGGTTTGTCTTTCCATTCTTCCATTATTTCTCATCTAGTTTCACCATGACAATGGTGAACTAAACCCTTTTGTTGTTGGGGGAAACAATGTAATCTTTTGAAACTTTTTTTTATTGAAACTCTTGTTTATTTATATGATTGTCATATGCTTTGGTTATCAATTGTTGGGTTCTCATCTATGCTTAAAGCTTTTATCGTTTAACTCATTCGATAACTGTTATTTGTCTTTATTGATACGAGGACGTACTACTGTCATGAATTGGTGAGAAATTCCTTGATTAAGCAATACCACCCAGGGATAGGGGTAGGACGATCAATTGTTTTTGCTTCTGTTCAGTAATGCGTTGCTAGTTACCAGGGGAGGCTAAGGATAGCAAGCCAGTAATTAGTAATAGACTCTTTTCGCCGAGGGATCGGGTTAAGGGTAGGCCAAGAAAGTTTGCATAACAATTAGATAACAAAGCAATTTGAATAAGAGGAGTAGATAAGAGAGAGCAGATAAGATGAAATTATAAACCCCCAACAACTCCATTCAACCATAGTTTTTTTCTCGTTTGATGAAGAGGAAGAGGAAGATCTTCCTGGTAGTTTCTTAAAGCAATATTTTAAATTGAAACAAAAATTTAAAGTTTTGTATATTCAAAATAAAAACCTTAGAAGAATCAATTATCAACTAAAAATAACATTCCATGCCTAAAACATGCTCATACAACAAAGTAGAAAATAAAAATTTCTTCAAAATAAATTAACTTGTTGCAAAATGATTTTACAAAGTTTATTGAAAGCATTAAAGCTTTAAACCTTCTCTTTCCAAACTCTAGACATACATATGATAAGTCTAACCTAGGTTATGACATAAAGAGTAAGAAGTTAGTAAAAAAAATGTCAAGGCTACTTAGCATCATTATTGTAAACTTGGCCACTTAAGTATTAATGCAAACACAAATAACATTAAGTAAATAAGAAAGGAACAAAAAAAATGGTACCAAAAGAGCTCATATTTCATATTACATATGTTCTTTGTGAAAGAAGACTAGAAACTAAATTGGTTCCAAGAAAATACAAAGAATTGGAGCATATAAGAGCAAAAGAACTCAAGAAAATATGTTATACAATTCCCTAAAACATGTAATTAATTCAATAAATTGAATCAATTAAGAACAAAGTTTATGCACAGAACATATAATGAAACTAAATTAAAATAAACTTAAAGGAAATATTAACAAAACATAAAACTAAGATAAGAATATTAGTATGAAAGACTTATCGCTTGTAGACCTCTATGTCTAGTTTTGTGCCACTTGATGGAAAACACCTCCTCCATACAGTGAAAGACCAAAGAAAATTATTAAACTTCCAAGTCTCAAAGGAAACTCAGCTTCATCCTTTCCAGAGGAAGGTTCATTGGAGAAGAAGCAGAAGAAAATTACTCTTATGTATGATTTAAAAAAAAGAAGACAAACATTTTAGCTAAATCAATTTTGATTCATCAAAAGTGAGTCTTACATTCATGATAACCATTGTCGTAGGTAATCTTTATTGATGCATAGTGACTCTAGAAGGGGGTATGAATAAAGATTGTAGACATTTGGAAATTGTTTTGCATAAACATGATACAATCAATTAAATAGAGTTAAGGCAAAAAAGAATGCATACAATGGTTTATAATAGTTCACCTCCACTTGAGACTACGTCTAGTCTCTTAGGCCACTTGCTTAAGAAATTCAACAATCAACTCCCTTGACTAGCACAAGTATCAACCTCTCCATGTTACAATCAATATCAACCTCTCTAGATATCATGAGTTTAACCAACTCCAGCAAAAACAAGCATAGACCTCTTCAAGTTACAATGAGTTTAACCTCTTCAAGTATCATTTCTCAATCTCCCCCTTAAGATAGAGAACTCACAATCATAATGATCAAAATAGTCTCTCACGCAGAAGAGCATAATCACACTCACAAGGTATACTTCACTTAGTGAATATTATTACAATTTGTATCACTCAGTCGAATATCACTTTATACAAAAATGAATACGACTCTATTGCTCACATAAAGTTGTCTATTTATCTTTCATTCTAGAATTGATATGATAATGTTTTAACACTTCTGTATTTTCTCTCTTGCTCTTCTTCTTGTCTTCATCATATAGGTCTTGGTACTTATAGTCACCTTGTGTCATTTTACCGTTGATGCATATTCAATTAAGCGTATCTTCAATATTTTTTTCTATCTTCCATTCTCATTTTTTTCCTTTTTATTCAAATATCATAATGTTGTGGTTTCAATCATATAAATATTCTTTTGCAGTCTTTGATTTGTAGAGCATTTCTCTTTCTCGTGATTAGTTGATAAATATATTACAACATTCACTATATTATATAAGAGAATGTTTCCTTTTATATCTGATCAATCGTCTTTGATATTCTTCATATTGAATCTTCAACCAAATCTTCCATGAGAATAACTTCATATAATGATGAGACTTATTGTACAATTCTCCTTCTTGACTTGATTAGCAATTTCAAGGTTTAAATTTCTCTAATCAATTCATGCTCGATCTTTGTACCACTTTTTGATTTAATAATTCTCTTCTACGCTTTTGAACTTGACTCATCTTATACATGTCACCACTTAACTAGTCTAGTTATTCTATCATTGAACTCTTTTAATGGAAGTACTTATCTAATAAAGATATTCAACATTTAATTTCATTAGTTGATTTTGAGTCTTCTAACATCGATACCTAGACGACATTTGTTAGGCTCTCTTTTCTCACTCTATCAAGGAACAATCCAGTGTACACGATTCTCTTTCACTTACAATAGCAACAAGGTTTTTTTCTGTGTCTAACCCTACCTAAAACCTAATAACACTTGCCCTTACTTGTCCCACGAAACCTCCTTTCCTAAAAACTCTCTTACTCTTAAAAAATAAAGAAAAAAAGAAAACCAAATCAGTAATAGAAATTGATTCCCCTGGACGTGCTATCAATCTTCAGTATTTTAAAATCAACCATGCTTAACTAAACTAAAAACAATTACGTGACAGCCCTTGAAAAGG
Source organism: Vigna mungo (assembly GCA_036885675.1). NCBI lineage: Eukaryota > Viridiplantae > Streptophyta > Magnoliopsida > Fabales > Fabaceae > Vigna > Vigna mungo. The sequence goes on along the minus strand of CP144700.1, from coordinate 21,602,000 downwards.
AAATAAAACAATCAAGGTACGCTAGCCTAGGTTCAAATCTCTGTACTTTAATTGCCAACCAAACATATCAACCATCAAAATATCAAGATTTATATGATCATATAATGGGTCACAAACATGTAAGTATATTCATACCTCCCATCAATAAATACTTAAAACAAATCAAACATTTTAGAACTTCAATAGAGATTAAACATGTGATTATTAGTGCAATAAGAAGTTCTTACTAACCAAGCTACACAAGTGAAAGCATAGACTTTCTTATATATAAAACAACATGTAGCAAAACACATAATCCTTTTTATTATATTGAATTTTTCCGGGTCTTACATTAATTCATTTCATTTATATTTATTTTTTTGAAAAATTGAAATCGGTCATTGATGAGTGCATATTTATGTCTTTATTTAACCTTTAATCTTGGATTCTTAATTGGTGTTTATGTTTTAAAAAACATTTAATTAGAATTTTTTATAATTGGGTTTATTGAACATGAAAACAAAAATATGTTAAAAAATAACTTTTTAGTTGTATAAATGTTCTTTAAAAAGTTTTATGTATGTTGGTGTAACTAGTTGAATTCATGGAGATGTGAAAATAAATTGATTAAAATTTTATGACACTTTAAAGATAAATCCAAGAATAGAAAGTAATCAAAATCACAAAAATTCAAGCCAAACACATAAAGAAGACAAGAAAAACATGAAAAAGTAAACAAATTTGTTTAAGTCAAGAATAAGGAACAAGCAACAAAAATTGGACCTTGCAATTTTTTTTTCTAGAAAAAAGGTTCCAATAATTGATAAATTTTTATGATTACAAATAATTTGGGAAAAACACACTTTTAGATATTTTATTTGATATTTTTAAATAATTACTTTATTTAACTATATTAGTAAATATCAAAAGATAATATTTTTCAAACCTTTTTGAATCTAGCAAAGTTCTTCTTAAATATTTTTAGATCTCTACAACAACCAAATATATCTTGAAGATATTATATTATTTAGAAGATAATTGAAGAATAATACATTATCAGAAAGAACTTACGACAACAAAACAGTCAAAAATATAACCTAGTCCAATTTCTATATTAAAAGACCTAGGAAAACATATTAAGGGAGCTTAGGAATCTTTTGGAAACCTAATTTCGTCCTCTCCACCATCTTTCGCGTTTTCCACCACCTCTTCTTTTACTTTTATGTTAAATCTACGTTTCATGGATTGTTAAGCCTTTGAAATTAATTATATGATTTCTTATAACTGGATTCTAAAGTTAAATGTATAATTTTCCTTGTTTTTTTTATTCTTGTGATTTATTTATTTATTTATTTTTATAATAAAGTCAAAATAATAATTTTTACATTATAAGTTAGAACTATCTAAAATCTACATAAGATATCAATATGAGTCTAACGATTTTCAATTTTAATTAATAATATTAAAAAATTTATGTAATTGAATGAGTTTTGGAGGATGTAATTGAACGTGTTTTTGCCAATAATATACTTTGATTTGATTACTGAAATTGAAATATTTATAATAAAATAACATTAGTTTGATCCCATCAACTATTTTATTAGATATTCAACACACATGAAACTTAACTAAAGTTGCGAAGACTTTTTTGAGAAAAAGTCACCAAATTCATTCCGTCTAAGTTTCATACCCGAAACTGAAAAAGTATTGTAAAGCAGAAAATCGAGAAATACCCATGCAGCATGAGGTTCTGTAGTTTTCATATGTTTGTAGAATGTGTCATCGTTTTGAAGAGTTTGTGTCATCGTTGTTTTGGACCCTCATGCTATCAAGGTATGATCTCCCTCTGAGTTCTTTGGAGAGGTATCCCCTGTAGTATTCTGTTACTTTAATTGACCTGAAAACTGATGGTGTTTTGGGAGTAACAAGGCTTGGTGCTGGACCTATAGTTACTTCCATGCTGGGGTTGTAAAATGTAGCTATGGAAAGTCTTTCCTTCTCTAAGTTCACTGTTGCTCGGTGCTCAATGCTTCGATAAATCCCATTTGTCATTATCTACACACAATTGCTCCGTTAAGGTAACGATCAAACATGTTTGCAACACCTTAGTTATTAAAATATTATTTTAATTAGCTTCCATTTGTTAAATGCTAATGGGGTTTGTTGCATTATGAGAAATAATCAAAGAATCATTAAAAATTAACAAATTTAAAGTGATAAATTTGATTTTTTTTATATTCTAAGAAGTAAATTTGGATACTTTTACCTAAGCTTTTGTTCATTCTTTTTATCTATTATGTATTAAAAAATTATATATTTCTAAATTAAATATATATGATTTGTGTCATCTTTATGCTTGACTTCAAGTGTTAAAAATGTAATATTTTGCAAATAAATTAAAATAATATTGTGAATACTATAAAATTTTAAATGACTTATATAATACAAGGGTAGGTACATTTTTTGTTTTTAAATTTTGACCTAAAAGTGAATTAATATAATTCTTTTAATTTAATTATGTTAATTTTTTTTTACGTGTCAAACAAGTTTTATATTAACAACGTTTGACAATTTTTTTTCAATGTTTATTAGGAAACTGGTTTAATATATAAGAAAATTTAACATAATTATATGAAAATGAGTATATCTATTCATTTTAAAATTTGAAGAAAAAATGTATAAAAATTTCGAATAAAAAAAAATTAGTTTTGCGTTAAAATTCAATTATTAAAAAAACATAATTAATCATATAACATAATAAGAATGGAATTGAAAATATTGAAAGTTATTTTAATTAAGTTTTTTAGTTATGTAGAGATGAATTAATGATTTGTAAATAGAGTAGTTGATAAAGAGTAAGTAAATAGATTGTTTTGGTGGAGAATTATTAGTGAAGTACCTCAAGCATGTCTCCAACGTTGATGATGAAAGAATTGGGAAGGGGTTTTACAGGGATCCACAGTCCATCTTTGTTGATCTGAAGACCTTCCATTTCATTGGCTTGGAGAAGGATAGTGAGGCCTCCACCATCAGAATGAGGATTCAGTCCCATAACTAGCTCTGGTTGAGGACATGGAGGATAGTAATTCATCCTCATTGATTGAACCCCTTCACCAAATAACTCTCTAATTTCCTTTCCTTCCACACTCAATGCACTTCCCATAATCTCAATGATTTTTATGGCAAGCTTCTTCAACTCCATACAATACCTTTCTAAATCATCTCTGCATTATAACACCCACACAATAAAACATCTTCAACGTACTAAATTCCAACGCCTTTATTCAAACTACTAAATAACTTAGTCAAATTCATTTCGCCTCTAGTTTTTGGTTTGCCCTATCACTTTTCTATTGTCATGCAGTAGAGTTGACTCTGTCACTTAATAATTAGGTTTATACATTGAGATCGACAAGTTTGACTGACGTATCATAACTAGATATATCAGATCAAATTGATGATCTGATTGGTTATGCAAATTGAAATTCATTTATCTATATCATTTAAAATTTTATGATCCCATTGACCTGATTCAAATTGTTATTTTTCTTTCGTTTTACTTTTGAATATGTATATTTAGCTATTTTATTTTATGAAGTTGCATCATATTCATTTTTTATTTATGGATTCGTATTATTAAAAGTTTTGGAATACACATTAATTATTTAACTACCACGATATTTTTAATGTTTCCTTCAACGTGAAGGTTTCGTCTCTTAAACTTACGTTTATCTGTGATGAAAACTAGAACTTGGTGTAGATAGAATACAAATTTTCGGATTAGTTGAACTTCGTTTATTCTTTGATTAGAGATGTAAGAAGATTAATGTAAACACATTATAAATTCAGATCTACTGATTCTGCACTAAGTTACTGATTTTAAATGATATTTCCAAAGAATTATAATGAAGAAAAAGAAAAGCAGAAAGTATAATAATGAACAGAGAGAGAGAGAGAGAGAATGGAACCTGAATGGTAAGGGGATGTTGGGGAATAAGTAGGGTTTCCTCAATTGTGGTGGCAAGGTGAGCATGAAAAACATATCTGCCCATTCTAATTTCTGCTCCTCAGAAACAACAAAGGCCTGACCATATCCCTCCACACCTTCTCCTTCTCTCTGCGCAAACATTTTTTTCTCTTCTATTGGAAGATTAAAGAATTCAAGAGCACCTCTCTTCACTTTCTCCACCAAAGAACTGCTCACTCCGTGATTAATCAACTGCACAGATAATTAATCAAAACTCTTTAATCTTGATAATTCATTGCACCAATTTGTTCATGACAAACCTGAAAGAAACCCCATTCTTTGGCGGCAGAGTGCAGGTTTTCCAGCTCAGGTTCCTTCAGATCGTGCGAGAACAATTTGCTTAGGTCAATGACGGGAACTTGGGGTAAAGGTGTGGTGGTAGATAATGTTGGACGTTCATGAACTGGACGAACATAACGCTCTGGAACACTCGCCAACGCCTCCTTTGCAAGTTCTTGGACAAAGGGCACTGTAAGAGAAGTTGAATCCATCAGCAGAGCACACAGTTCAATATGGATGTTTGGGTAGGAAGGCCTTTAGAACACTATTTGAAAACAGAATTGCTCAAGTTTACAAAATATATATCTTAATTTTTTTATGAAATCACTTTTGCTCTGTACCTTTCATTAACGAATAAAAGTAATCTAATTAAGTTAACAAAAAAAAAAAGTGAAATAGAATGAAATATTATCTCCCTTTAGAATAACTTATATGCCTCCTTGTGTAAGTTTGTGTGACGGCAAACCTAGAAATTTTAAACTAAATTTTAAGCAGGCCAAATACTAGTATTCTGAAATTTCGAAAATAATCTAAACAAGCGTGCCGACGAGTTTCTTGTATCTATCTTGTTGTTCATATGCATATCCTAATATGCTGCGAGCGATGTGTCTTAAGGAAACTTTAATTGAATAACTTGTCGTAAAAACGAAAATATGTTTAACAAGTATATTTTATTGTTTAAATTATATGTTTCTCATTGTTATAGGGGAGCAATATAAAAGAAAAACTCAATCCTTTGTGTGTTTTGTTTTTATAATGACATCAAGAGAAAAGTTTCTATATGTTTCTTGCACAACAATTGAAATGCTTTAATATGCATAGCTGAATTTACATGTTTGTTAGTGTTTGAATTGATTGGTTTGCATACTTAATGTGAACATACATGTGTTTATATATGTTGTATGCATATTCATATTATTAAATGACAAAATTACTTCCACAATGCGTATCTGTATGAAGTAATCGATTATGATGTTTATGTAATTAATTAGATTCATCAAATATCAACTAATGTTTAACTGTTGCAAACTACAAGTTTTAACCGATTACATTATATCCATAATCGATTAAAACTCGTGTTTTTACTAACACCTGTTTGCTGAGTGCAATGATGTGTTTTCAGAAGAAAAAGTTTTCAAAAATGGCTTAAGTGTAATACTTAATCGATTACACGATTTCCTTAATCGGTTAAATTTGGTACACATTGAAAACTGTTCTTATGTTATGTCTTAACTGTCACAACGGTCATATTTTGAATTGTTTTGACTTACAATAATTGTGCAATCGATTACATTAATTGCGTAATTAGTTAAATCTGTTTTGATGTAATTCTGATATAGCACTGTTAAAAGCTTAACTGATTACATTAATTTTGTAATCAATTAAAATGCATTAGACTTGAGGAAATCTATATATTAACACGTAACACTTTACATTAAAAACTTTTGAGCATTTGATTTTTAATATTGTTAAGGGTTCGACAAGTGTACCGAATTGTATCAAGTAATAATAAATGGAAAGACCAAGACAAAAATTGGAACAAAAATATCATTTGATTTGCCGATCCTCAAAAAAAGAAATAAGCAAAGTTCTGTGGTTAAATAATTGGAAAATTAGAATCACTACCGCGTAATAGTGCACCTAAACATCTTCATCGACGTTGTTTTTCGACCGGAAGACCGAGAGCTAATTATCGAGACTTTGGATTATCTGGACACATACTTCGGGAAATGGTTCATGCATGTTTCTTGCCAGGTGCAACAAGATCCAGTTGGTAAGGAAATTATCTTCATTCTTTTCATTTTATTATCAACGATCACAGGAGGGTCCCTTTACCATTATGTATAAATGGTTTATTCTATTTATATAGATATAGGTATTATTCCCCAAGAGACTCACGGCATTAAACAATTGTGTAATCACTTAACTAATTAAGACTGAAAAGCTATTTGTGGGTTTTTAAATGCAATAAAAATAAACATAATAACAGAATGTAAAATTTGATCAATTGAGGCTAAAACACAAGTTAATGGATGATGTTGATGATATAAGATGATAATGTTGTTGGGGTTTGGATTTCACCATCCTTACTTTCATGCATATAAGAATTCATCTTCTTCATTAAATTGTTAACGTCACTCTCTAAATTACTTAGAACCCGATGCCTCCGTGTAAAAAGCCTATCCTTAATTATTAGATCACAATCTCTTGCATTCCTAATAATCAATTTTGCATTACGAATAGAAGCTTAAGACAACCAAACATCCAATCCCTATCCCTAGGCAATATTTTTTTTGGGTAAAATTCTCCAGATCATGGTTTCTAGGTATTTCCCAATAACAGAAATCCAAAACATCATGCTATGGATGATCAAAACATAACAAGCATTGAGTAAAGAAGAAAATCACTAACAATTAATGAAAGAAGCATAAAATAATTCAAATCATATTCAAATACAAGAAAGTTTAGAGGTTACATCTTCCCTAACAACAAAAGAGTTTAGTTCTCCATTGTCATGGAGAACCTAGGTGTACAATGGAAGAATGAATGAAAGAAAACCCTAGAAAGTGAAGAGGGAAGCTCCCGCATCCAAATCCGCCTCCAAAGGGTCGAAAAATGTGTTTCTACACTTCTACCATCAAAAGATACAAATCCTAATGTGTAGAGTTCCTTAAATAGATCAGAAACAAGTCCAAAGGCCCAATACGATGGCGCTCAATGCCCCTATTAAGGGCAATCAGGCGACCTTGCGAGAGGAGTGGCGCTCAGGGCCCTAAAAGAGGCAACCAGGCGTTTTGCGGTACGTGGAGTCTGGCGCTCGGCGCCCATTAGAGGGTGATGAGTCGATATTTTATTGATTTTACTTAGCTTATTGTACCGAATTTAATCAGGGAATTGTGCTTAAATGTCCGGTATTTTCCCGTTTTTGCTAATTGTGCTTAATTTAATCGAAAATTCTAATTTTAATCAATTTGAATATTCTGAGCTAATTATTTGCATTTTTAATTGCAGGGAAAATTTTGAAAATACAATTTGGGAGATTTGGAGGTTTATTTTGGATGTGCAACACAAGATTTTATTTTGTAGAATGCACTTGATTTTGATTTTTCAAAAGTGGCACACAACCTTGCACACATCATGACCCAAAAGTTGAAGAAATGTTGCAGCACAATTAAGTGCACATGCTCTCGGCCCATGGAATAAAAAAAAAAGGGGTGCAGAAAGTGATATTCGGCCTCCACACCCAAGCAGCTCACGTATCCATCCTTCATTCCAGCACATGACTTGCAGCCACTTAATGAAGCTTCACGGCCCAACAATATATTTGGAGCATAAAGCACATGCTTGGCTTTGTATCACAACACCATGGTCCAGCAGCTCCATCCAACATCTTCACGGCAGGTCCAACATGTGGCAACAGTCCAGCACCTGGTCCAATCTTCAAGTCCAGCTTCACGTGTCCAGCAAGGAGTGATGGGCTGACAGAGAAGACGCACGTCACACATTCATGGCCTTCACATTTAAAGAGCTTGAGGTGTGCGGTTTCAGAAGAAGGGTGCAGCAAGCAACTCCATCGTCCAACCTTGAGTGGTGTCTCGGTCCAGCTTGGGAGAAGAGATCCAGCACGTGAAAAAAGGACTCCACGCTGGCAGCAAGAAAAATAGGGCACCTCGGGATTGCTGGGGACATAGCCACCACCCACAAATGGGATTTTAATTTTCATTCTGGGAGAAGAAGTGACGCTGCAATGTAGGGGTCTAACTGGTTTTCGTTTTTTTCTGGAACAAAGAAGAAGAATCAATTTCCTTGTCTTTAGAAAAGAGACGTTTTCAACTTTGCTTTCAATTTCAGACGTTGCTAGGCTAGCACGAATGAAAAGCTGCACCTTAATTTAATTTTGTTGATTTACTTATTATCCTTTTTATTTGGTTAATTCTTTTTCTTTATTGAAGTTTCGGTCCACAATGTAGTGTCCAGCTGGTATCGCGCTTCACTGTTACATTTGGTTTCATCTTCAATTTAAGAAAGAGCACACGTTTTTTTTTCTTTTCTTCTAGAATGAAGAAATGTTGATTGGAGAAGCTGAAGTGTTAGGGCTGGAGTGGTGCGGTGGTAATGTCAGCTGGGAGAGAAAGAGAACGCGCATACGAAGCAATCAAAGTCACGCTGGAACAAGGCTTCCTTTAATTCATAATTGCATCTAATTAGTTCAGATGATTGGGCATTTAAGTTTTACCTGCACGGTGCCTCTATGCGAACTTAAGCTACGGCTTTTACTCATATTCATCATGTTGTTTCGTGTTTGAATTTTCTTATCCAATGCATGTTTCGTGGTAGATAAATTTATCTCTTCTTATTTTCTTTTGTTTAGAATATTTTACATTGCATGTTTAATTGCTTTTCATCTTTTTAATTGAGTGTTGCATTTTAATAGCTTTAATTGTGTTTCGATATTTGTCTTTTGCATTTTTTAGTTTACTCTTTTAGTTCACTATGTTGTCTTTTATGTTCGGTTTATTGTACATGTTCACTATGATTTTTACTCTGTTCAGTTTCTTTATCTTCCTGCATTTCCAATTTCCCCATTTGCTTTAGAGATCGTTCGGTCTCAATGTAGAACCGTTCGGTCATCTGTAGGACCGTTCGGTATTCATGCTTTGTTCAGTTATTTTAATATTTTCTATTATGTTTCATTGTATTTAATTTCAATGCATCTAATTTAGTTTAATTCTCATCTCAAACACTTTCAAACCCCCCACTTCGTGTCTGACCTAATTCTCGATCCACATTTGGTCCTTGAGAGACGACCTAGGAGTCACTTCCTAGCTATACTGCATTTCTAAATTGCACATCAAATTTGTGTGGGCCGCGACAGCCCATCAGAGGGCAAGCAGACACTGGTTCCGGCTACCTAGTGCTGAGGTCCCCAGAAAAGGGCAACCAGACATGGTTGCGTGAGCACCTGCGCCCAAGGCCCCATAAAAGGGCAACTAGGCATCCTGCAACCTTCTGTAGCCTTTTCTTCTGGTGCTTTTTCTGTCCTTCCTAGGTTCCAACTCCTTGATACTTTAGCTTATCTTCCAAATCATTCCAATAACCTACAAAATCAAGAAAATTATTCATAAAAATCATCAAGTATAATCTCAACTCTCTTATTCACAAAAGTAAACTAAAAACAAGAGTTTAAGCAAGCTTCAAAGTCAAAAAGGGTTAATTTAATATCAAAATTACATCACAGATACCGGTAAAATCAACGGTTTTCATAATCCTAAACTTGAAACTTTGCTTGTCCTCAAGCAAAACAAAATGTAACAGCCTAAACAAAATAGTTAAACTACAATGGTCTAGCACATCACAAAGCACTTTCTTCTAGAACAAGTAATTACTCATGTCTGCTTATCATAGAAATATCAATTAAGATGTAATGATGCCTCAGCTAATCAAGCTTCAACTATGTTGCTCACATACTCACAGAATCTACAACAGATGCAACCCTTATGAATGATCAACAACCAAGCAAGAATGTTATCCTATAGTGCATGGAACCATTCCTCACCAAGGAAAGTGTTTCACTCAAACTCAACGGTGTATAATGAGGTGACTATTCCAGTCTACCATCAATATCTTGCATAAATAAACTTTTCCTTTCATTTAAGCACATTAAACACATTCACAAGTTATAATGGTTGAAAAACTGTTATTTTCATGCTTAATTTTGATATTAAATCACACCCTTTATGGCTTAGAATTAGCTTGAAATCATGCATTTTTATTAAGTTAGAGAATAAGAGAGTCAAAGTTGGTTTTCTTGGTTTTATGCTTGGTTTCCCTTAATTTTGTAGGTTTTTGGAATGAATTCAAAGAAAGGTTGAAGATCAAATGGTTGCAGTGCAAAAAAGTCAAATAGAATGCAGAAAAGTCAACCAGTCAACCAGTCAACCAAAAAAGTCAACCAGTTGACCAGAATGTCGACCAGAGCGCTGAGCGGTCAAATGGGCCGTTGAGCGGCCAAATTAGGGGCTGAGCGGTTGTCGATTTTTATTTGGCTTAGATTCTGATAGATTCTGTTATCTTTGTGGCCTATACATAGCCCAAGTGCAAATCAAAACTTACTCTTTTGGCAGAGAGAAACGTCCACAGCAGCTCTACACACCTCAGAGGAGGTTCCTTGGATGCTTAGGCTCAAATCTACCAAGTTTAGGGTTATTTCTTCCATTCTTTCATTACTTTTCATCTAGATTCACCATGATTATGGTGAACTACACCCTAGGTTGTTAGGGAACAATGTAATCTTTTGAAACTCTCTTATATTGAAATTATTATCTTCTTTATATGCTTGCATATGCTTATCTTTATCAATTGTTGGGTTCCTTACCTTTGCTTAATGTTTTTATCATTTAACTCATTCGGAAAATGTTGTTTGTCTTTATTGATACGGGAACGTACAATAATGTCATGAACTGGGGGGAATTCCTTGATTAAGCAATACCGCCTAGAGATAGGGGTAGGACGATCAATTGTATTTTGCTTCCGTTTATCATGCATTATTAGTTACTATGGGAGGCTAGAGATAGCAAGCCGGTAATTAGTAATAGGCTCTTTTCTCCAAGGAATTGGGTTAAGGGTAGACTAAGAAAGTTTGCATGACAATATGATAAATAAGCAAATTAGATAAGAAGAGTAGATATAAGAGGGTGGATAAGATGAAATTGTAAACCCCAACAACCTCATTCATCCATAGTTTCTTTTAGCCAATTGAATCACTACATTTGCATGTTTACTTTTTTTTATTTATGCGATTGGTTTATACGAAAGTTAAGGCTTAAGAGTCCTTTGGGAAACGATACTTGGACTTACCCATTTTATATTACTTGATAACGAAACTTGCCAGGGATTTAACAACAAGCAAGTTATCATCACAAGGACTTTTTAAGGCTTGTAACATGGTTGGGCTAAGAAGAAAATTGGTTTTTCTAGACAACAAAATTCCTTGAGTCAAGAGAGTAAACAATTCATAATTTCATCATTTAACAACAATCTCTCTTTCTCCTTCACTTGAGAAATCATTCCCAACTTAATCCCAACTTTTCATCCATCGAGCTTATCCTTCTTTTCCTTCTTCTCTCTTCTTTTCTTTTCTTTTGCTTTTCTCAATGCTCTTTTTTCTTTTTTTTTATTTTCACAATATTTTCCAATTTCCCAACGGCTCCAAACTTGAACCATTCTCCTATACCACAAAGTATACTCCACTCAATTCAAGGCAAGGATTTCAAAAGTTTTTTCATATATTCAGCTCAAGGTTCAAAGGATAGAATAAACATTGTTCTTTTTTGGGTTAAAATAATGCCATTGGCTTACAAGCGAGAAGAACATATGGCCTTGATCATTTGTAACAAGCAAGCAAGTGGTTCAACATAGAAACTCAGGCAAAACCAATTATGATTCCAAAGCAATAGCATTCAATCAACAATAAACTCTGGAGTCCAACCTCTCACAGGTTAACTTAAGTTCCACATTTTTGTTAAACATCCTGCCCATCACATTAATCACAATTTAAATCATCCATCTGTTTTAAACAATTATGAGTAACCACCTGTATATGCTTTAGCGCCAAACCAATCATTATCTCAACATCAATCACAATCAATAAAGCAACACAAGACAATATTACTTATCAAACAATTCATCACATAATTAAACCATGGCGGCACTATTCATCAAACCAAGTACATAAGTCAAGAACACAATTCAAAACAAACAAAGAAAATTAAATCAACTAAGGTACCAAGTTTAGAAAGTTGGGTTCCCTCCTAGTAAGCGCTTGTTTAATGTCATTAGCTTGACACCATTATGCTCAGTTCGAATTTTTTATGTTGGTGTTCCTCTTGCTTTCATCACACCAACATATCTTCAGCAACCTCCTATTCACCAACTTGACTCTTCTAGAATACGGAGCTTCAATCTCAATAACCCCATTCGTTTTAATCTCCTTAACAATCCATAACGCGTTCTTGTATTTCACTGGTTTGACAGGTTTGAATTCTTCAGTTTCAAGCACTGAGTCTTGATGAACTAGCTTCTCTTTAATATCTCTATCCTCTTCCTATACCTACGACAAGAATCACTTTTGACCCCTCTTGACTTATTTGGTAGCTTGATCAGATAGACTAGATTCTAGTAGAACTTCATCTGTAGTTTTAGGACTAGTTTTCTTTACATGAATCGGCTGCTTATCATTGAAGACATTGAAAGTCACATCCTCATCTTGGTCTCTCAGCGTCAACACTCCATCATCTACATTAATGACAACCTTAGTTGTCTTCATAAATGGTCTTCCAAGAATGAGTGGGATCTCCACATTTTCCCCTATCTCCATCACTACAAAATCCACTAGGAATTTAAGTTTGTCAATTTGAACCATAACATCCTCCGCTACACCATAGGGATTCTTGGTGGATCTATCTACCATTTGTAAGATCATACTTGTAGGTTTGACCTCAAGATCACTAATCTTCTAGGATCTTTAACCTGGGGAGGAAGCGTCTTCTAGAGAATAACACTACAGTTATCCTGTACTTCAATTGTCTCCTCATCTAAATATTTCTTCCTTTTGAGGAACTGCTTTAGATATTTTGCATAAGCAGGGATTTGTTGCAATGCTTCAATCAATGGAATAGTAATCTCCAATTTCTTGAATATCTCCTTAAAACACCCAATTTTTTTCTCTTTTTCCTTCCTAGAATAATTCTTTGGGTAAGGAAAAGATTTTTCAATTTTTCTCTCTTTTCTCTCATCCTTTTCTTCTTATTTTTTTCTCCCCTTCATCATTCTTCTTTTCTTTCTTTTTCACTCAACTCAGCTTTTTCTTTTCTCTCAATTTTTCTCTCATCTAACATCTCACCACTCATACTCATAATGGGATTACATTCCTCCTTAGGGTTAACTTTAGTATTAGCCCCAAAAAAAATTTTAGACTTATCCTCCAACTTCTTAGCCACTTGGCCAACCTGTATCTCCAAGTTTCTAATAGCAGCTTCAATGCTTTTATGATTGGAGATGGACACTTGCATAAATTGTTGAAGTGTCTCCTCTAACTTTGTAGTCCTGTCTGATAAAGAGGGTTGTTGTTGCCATCATTTTTGTGATGGCCTATTGAATTGTCCAGCTTGCCCTTGACCCATACTTGGGTCAGGTTTCCATCCTTGGTTATAATTACCTAGACGACCCTGATTACCCATAAATTTACTTCTTCTTGGGTATTGGCTTGTATAGCACATTGACCATTGACATGATCTCCACTACATAGCTCACAAAGTTGATGTTGAGCTTGTGAAACGTTATGCAACTCTTTAGGCAATTGAGAGATTTTTTTCATCAGAGTCTCCAATTGTTGAGTCATAATTTTGTTCTGAATCAACAGAGCATCTTGAGATTGCAATTGAAGAACTCCTTTCCGTTGAAGTTGAGCCCTTTTAATTTTGTATCTCATTGTCATTTGCGGCCATATTTTCAATCAACTCATAGGCTTCATCTGGAGTCTTGCATTTGATGTTACCTCTAGTTGAGGCATCCAACATCAATTTTTTCTATGATTTCAATCCTCCAAGAAAAAGAATAACCACTATCGATTCATCAAATCCATGAGTGGGCGTCTTTCTCAATAAATTCTTGAATGTATCCCACGCTTGACCTAGAGTTTCGTTTATGCCCTATTGAAAAGAAGAAATTTCATGCTTACCTTTGTTGACCTTGGACTGAGGAAAATATTTATTCAAGAACTTAGCCACCACATCTTCCCACTCAGTGAAGTTATTCTTAGGGAATGAGTTAAGCCACATCTTAACATTGCCTCCCAAAGAGAAAGGAAACAAATTAAGTTTGATAGCATTATCTGGCACATCATTGATCTTCACTGTATTGCATATTTCATTGAAAGTAGTCAGATGCTCATATGGATTCTCGTGAGCTAAACCATTAAATTGATTACTCCGTACCAAGTGAATAAAAGCAGGCTTCATCTCTATATTTGCGGCATTGACCCTTGGTCTTACAATGTTGTTTAAATGAAGAGGTCCAATAACTGCTGCATAATCTGCCATGGTACGTCTATTATTGTGATTGTCAGCCATATCTTCTATTTCCTAGTCAGATATTTGAGGTGAAGCTTGTTGAAGAATCTCAGGAGAAGGGAAAAGTTCTCTAGAAGTCCTGTTCTTCCTTCTTCTTTTACTATTGTCCAGAATTGTAAGAAGAGGTTCAGAAAATTTTGTGCTTTTAGTCCGAATTGTACCTTGCATACACTAGAGAACAAACCACTAGAGCACCCAATTAGCCCAAAAAAAAGAAACAAAAATTAAAATCAATAAAATAAAGTCTAACTGGTTAAGATTCACATAAAAATGTAGTTCAACCATGAGTCCCTAGCAATGGCGCCAAAAGCTTGTTAAGGGTTCGACAAGTGTACCGAATCGTATAAATAATAATAAACGGTAAGGCCAAGTATCGTTTCCTAAGAGACTCATGACACTAAACAATTGTTTAATCACTTAACTAATTAAGACTGAAAAACTATTTTATGGGTTTTTAAATGCAATAAAAGTAAACATAATAACAAAATGTAAAATTTGATCAATCGAGGCTAAAACACAAGTTAATAGATGATGTTGATAAAATGAGATGATAATGTTGTTGGGGTTTAGATTTCACCTTTCTTATTTTCATGCATATAAGAATTCATCTTCTTCATTAAATTGTTAATGTCACTCTCCAAATTACTTAGAACTCGATCTCTCGGCGTAAAAAGCCTATCCTTAATTATTAGACAAAAATCCCTTGCATCCCTCATAATCAATTATGCATTACAAATAGAAGCTTAAGACAACCAAACATCCTATCCCTAGGAAATATTTCTTTTGGGTAAAATTCTCCAGATCATGGTTTCTAGGTATTTCCCAATAACAAAGGAATCCAAAACATCATGCTATGAGTGATCAAAACATAACAAGCATTGAGTAAAGGAGAAAATCACTAACAATTAATGAAAGAAGCATAAAATAATTCAAATCATATTCAAATACATGAAAGTTTAGAGGTTACATCTTCCTCAACAACAAATGAGTTTAGTTCTCCATTGTCATGGAGAACCTAGGGGTACAATGGAAGAATGAAACCCTAGAAAGTGAAGAGGGAAGCTCCCTCATCCAAATCCGCCTCCAAAGGGTCGAAAAATGTGTTTGTGCTTCTGTCGTCAAAAGATACAAACCCTAACATGTAGAGTTCCTTAAATAGATCAGAAAGAAGTCCAAAGGCCCAACACGCTGGCCCTCAGCATCCCCACTTAAGGCAATCATGCGAGCTTGCAAGAGGAGTGACACTCAGGGCCTTGAAAGGGGCAACTAGGCATTCTACGATACGTGGAGTATGGCGCTCAGCGCCCCTCAAAGGGCAAGCAAGTGCTGGTTCGAGCTACCTGGCGCTGAGGGCCCCAAAAAAGGGCAACCATGCTTGGTTGCGTGAGTACCTGCGCCCAAGGCCCCAAAAAAGGGTAAACAGACATCTTGCGACCTTTTATAGCCTTCTCTTCTGGTGCTTTTTCTATCCTTCTTGGGTTCCAACTCCTTGATACTTTAACTCGTCTTCCAAATCATTCCAATAACCTACAAAATCAAGGGAATTAGTGATAAAAATCATCAAGTATAACCTTAACTCTCTTATTCAGAAAAGTAAACTGAAAACAAGAGTTTAAGCAAGCTTCAAAGTCCAAAAGGGTTAATTTAATATCAAAATTACATCACAAATAACGGTAAAATCAACCATTATCCAATATCTGACATAAGAGAGTCGAGATAAGATTTTGCAGGTGTGTTGTTTCTCCAAGAATCAAGACATGAAAGTTTGGCAGATTGGAAGGATTCTTGAAGGACTGCTTTGTACTTTCATTGGTCGATCATCATCCGCACTTTGAGGTGTTTTCTTTCCAGATCAGTACTGTTTTTATAATCCATATATTGTGGTTTCCCTGTTGCGTATAGCCAGGAAGAGAACGTGTGGTTCTTGTATCTTTGAGAGGGGTCTCAAATGGGTTCTGTAGAAAGAGAATTGTTCTTTTTGTATTGTGTTTGTTCCTATATTAGATTTGGAGTTGTAAAGGAGATTACATTAAGAGAGAGTCTCTGTAAGTCTTGCTGTATAACTTAATATTTATAGTGAAAGGACTTTCAATCTTAGGTTGATTGAAAGGGACTAAATGTAGGCATTGAGGTTGAACTAGTATAAAAATCTTTGTGTCTATTTTTTATCCCTTGACTCTTTTACTGCATTATATTTTTTATTGTCTTGAGTGTTCAAGAATGTGCTAAAGATTTTCCAAAAATTGATAAAAGAACATATTTTCAATAAGAATCAATTCATCCCCCACCCTTCTTAGTTGGAGAAATAAGGCCTAAATATTCTTACAATTGGCACCAAAGCTGGTTTTTTGAAAATTACTCAAAAACTAATCAATTATATTTTCTGTGTAATTGATTATTTTGATCTTGATGGCCTCTGTGTCTTAAACCTTTGGAGAAGGTGCTTCGACAAACAGACCCCCTCTGTTTGCACGAGAGAACTATCCTTTTTGGAAAATTAGAATGAGAATTTTCTTGGAATCTATAGATAAAAGTATTTGGGATGCTGTTATTAATGGACCTTATGAGCCTACAAAAATTGTCGATGGTAAAACTATCTTAAAGAATTTTTCTGAGTGGAACTAAGATGAATTTTTAGATAAGCTTTTAGATAAGCTAAAACATATTCAGGTTGTATGTTATTTTACATTTAGTCACCTATAAACGCCCACAAAGTGTTTAGATAAGCTAAAACATATTCAAGTTGTATGTTATTTTACATTTACCATGTATTTTAGTAATTTACTGAAAGTGAAATACCTGGAAAAGACTAAAAGGATGGTTGAATAGTATTATAGGAAAACTTTTCGCAAAAAAGATAGTTTTACAGACTTGTCAAGGATTGAAAAATTTATATGCAAGTTGTTAAATGCTTGACTTGAAGGTTTTGTTTAAAGTATAAGTTTTCAAACAAATATTTTTCAATCGTTTAAAACAAATTTGCAAAACGTTTTGATAAAGACAACTTTTAATAAAAAAAAAACGTTTGATGACAGGAGCTTTTATAATGGTTAAGATGGTGCACAACTGCAGAGTTTGAAAAAAGATCGTTTAGCAAGATTAAAACATTAAACACAGTTATTTTTATACCGGTTCCCTCCATAAACTATGTTCAGTTCTCCTCTAAGACCTCTTAGAGGTTTCCACTATAATCTCCAACAAGATTACAACTGAGTATTCTCGCCACTCTTGGTATCACATAGTAACTCCAAGTAACCCCCGTTACTCTAACTAGAACCGAGTACTCTTGGTTATGCAGTACTCTTCACCACTCCTAGTATCCCTAGACACTCCCAGTATCTTCCCAATACACTATCTAGTTGAATTTCACCACTCCTGGTTTCCACTAGACAAACCTGTCTAACTACTGTTTAACCCCACCAAGTTAAACGTTAAGTGTTTGAATTCTGTTCAAAATGTACAATCAAACACCTTGATTACAAGTCATTAGAGGATTACTCTCCCAAAGAGGATGGGTGTATAATACAATTCAATCTAATAAACTCTTAAAATTTTTTCTCTTCTTACAACAATAGGCTTATGATTCTATGAAGCTTGAGAGTATTTCCTTTTTCTTTTGAGCTTTTCTTTTCTTCACAAATATTTTCTTTCGTATTTGTGTGCTTATTCTTTTGCTCTTTTCTTTAACATTCTTCAATATATAGGCTTCAAGAAAATGTCTGTTAGATAGTACTTTGCTTTGATTTTCAGATCTTCTTAGCCTTGTTGTAGGTAGCAGTCGTTGGTTAAAGTCAACTATTCAAGGCAAACATGTTTTTTCAGTTCTTTATCAATAGTAGGTTGTACAAAATATCAGGCATAATTTTTGATAGGGAGAACATTCCGTGAATGTCTTCTTTATCTTTAATGTCCACTTTTGATTTGTATAGGATGAAGTAAATGGATACTTGACATAGGTAATCTACACAAAGTAGAGTAGATATACATGCAGGCATATATGTCCTTTTTCTTATCACTTGTGTTTTTTTTAACGTTGTGCATTTAATGGCATTTAACGCATGTTCAAAATGACAAAGTGCTTTTCACATTTTCTACTATTCAGGCACGATTTGATCATTTAAGCATTTAACTAAGATACCAAACAATTAATGAAGATTTCATCGTTGAATGAAAGAAATCGTTTGGTGAAATGTATTGTTTAGTCTATGTAAGGCTTTTACTGAAAACGCTTTTTCAAGTTATATTTGTTTCATTCAAAAACGTGTTTAGCAAGGTGTCTTTCAACACAAGTTTTCGGATTATCGTTTAAGACTTTTAGCCTACCTTCCCAAAACATCTTTTGACACTATTATCTATCGAGACATATTGAGAGTATATTTGATCATTGCTTAGTAATGTATCACATGAGTGAATTTAGCAAGACTCTTATTGACGCATTTAATAGGAAATTGTTTAACAGTGTGTCTATTTACGTAATGGTGTGCTTTACTACAGTTTTTCTCAAGGTATTTAGATTTTACAAAGCTTTTTCATAAATCACTTATATTTTAGCTATATTTCTTTTCTAAATATACTACTTTGTCATATGCTCATTTTCTTTATTGTTGTTTTCTTAAACTTCAAAATATGAAGACGTTTAGACATTTCAGTCTTATAGACGATCTTGTCTTAACAGAAAGGACAAACAAACCCGAATAAATTTTTTCGTAGGTAGTTTGCGAGGAAGCTTCTCCAAGATTCCAAAAATCCTCTTCAGACAAAAAATAGCTAAAAGTTAAAGCTGTCAAAATGGGTCACAACCAGCGGACCAACCCAGTCCACCATGGGTTCGGGCTGAGTTAGGTTTGAAAAAATTATATATTTTTATGTGGGTCAGATTTCAACCCGGTTCATTCGGATTGAATCCATGGTGGGCCGGGTTGGCCCACCAATCACCTATCTAATTTTATTTTATTAAAATTTAATTTTAATTTTATAAAAAAATATTTATTATTTTTTCTTTTGCTTGAAAAAATTATTTAAGTTTCCTATTTTCAAAATTAATTAAACACCTATATTGGGGTGAAATTTTTTTAGATTTGAAATATAAAAAGTTTGTAATTTTTTATTTTAAAAAATTGTAATTAAGTGAGTCAATAAGTCAATCCGTTCACCTACCAACCCGTGGTGGGTTAGACCAAGTTTAAATTTTTCTGACTCGCTAATAAATGAGTTTATTTGAATTGACTCACTAAATAATCAACATGTGGTGGACCGAACTAGTTCAAGCCGGATAGCCCGTTTTTCACATTAAACATATCAGATGGATACTTACTTTGTAATATAGAGGTGTCTATATATAATTTTTTTTTTTTTTACTTTTCTTTATAGTATAACATTGATATGTATCACAAATATCAGATCGATATTTTCTTTATTTGTTACTTCTCGTATTTGATATGTATCACAAAATTGTAATATTATAGTATAATTCTTTTTGTATATTAGAATAAAATAAATAATACAGGTTAATATATACTATTATAATATACAGCACAATAAAAATACAAAAAAATGATTCAAATGATATTTTACTGTTGCTTCTTTATTATTACATGAAACAATATGATCATAGTGTAACTAAGCATTATAATCTCATTTACTAACTAAAATTGGGAATAACTAAGCATTTTCCGAATTGATTACCAATTACTAATTCATGAAGGCAATTTGTGGATTTGATTTTTGAAAAGCAATAATTGAAAAACACAGAAACTAGTAAAATGCTTTTAGAAGTATTTTAATTACTAAAGCTTCGGGGTTAATTTTCATACGATTTCCTTAATGGATCATAAATTTAGATTATAAATTGGGTTCTTTGTTTTGTTTATCTAATTCGAGTCCAACGTTATAAGCCCACTAAAATTTGATAAAAATTACATGTCTCATCATAAATAATTTTTTTTTTCTATTTCTTAACTCAACAATGCAACCAAACGGATAGTTTATTTAATAAATATAGATGAAAGTACCTTTTTTTCATTTATTTCTCTTGCAATCTTTCAAGACCATAATACTGGTGTGTTTTAATTATGGCCGAAAGCATATTAACTTTTCTACGACATAAGAAGTGGATTTACACAGGAAAGAAAAACGATGAGAAATATTTTATTTCTAAATTTAAATATTTATAATTATAAAAAACAACAAAAGATTAATAAATCAAATTTGTGAACATTTACATAATTTTTATGCTCCCCTCATTTGGTTCAAATTCCAACTCTCAGATGTGTTCTTAAATAAGAACATTTCCTCATAGGTTTTTCATATAAACATATTTAAAGTAGACCCAAAATAATATATACTTAAAGGGTATAAACTATTTCTCCGTAAACCATCATGTTGATGGGTAGAAGAACTAAACAAAATAAAATCCATGCTTAATAATTAAACGCATGTTTCAAAGTTAGTTATGAAGTTTTGCATAAACAGTCAATTAGATATATGCTTTATTTCTTTTTTTTAGTCGTAACATGAAGTTTAAATAGGTTCACCTTTTTTTCTAATGAGACAAATGCGATGCATCTTTTTCTTACTTTTTGTTTGAGGAAGTCCCCTCTCTAGCATTATAATTTCCACTGCCATTGGTATTTATCCTATGTTTCATGTGACTTTTCGTGCAAATGGACCTTAAGTAAAAGTAACCCTATATAACATATTCATCTCTTTATAGAAACCTTTTTATGATTGATGTAATACATAAGACAAAAGAATACAAAATCATAAAAATAAGAATTTATCAATAAAACACAACCACACAGGTTTGCTTATTTTAAATTCGCGGCACAAATTTGTTTTCCTGATAACGGACTCGCTCTCGAGGTAACACCGAACCAACGAACTCGTGCAAAAACAAACGCTTTGAAGGTATAAAAATGTTTCAAGACATTAAGCAGTGAAATAAAAAAATGCTGAAGATGATTCATCAGAAGTTGGGGAAAAAACTTGCAATAGAATTTCTAAAAATAAACTTCTATTAACATCGCTAACTATTGGCATCAGGTTCTGACTATTTCTACGTGACAGTAACCTATTCGTATTAACAAGGCAACCTACGTAGAACAACTTCATAATTTTGATTCGGGAAAGACTGACTTAAATGCCACTACTGTTTCACAAGAGCTAACTAAAATAAGAGGCAATTAGCCTTCTATTCAGAGTAAAATGATCATCTCTAGTATCTAATCATGATTCTTATCTTTCATTTATTCCAATTCATTATTGCAGTATTCTACAATTTTAGGCATAGGGAAAATAAGTGCTTGACTCGAGCATCCCAAGATAACACACACAAGAGTATTTCCTCCCAAATGTTGTTAAAGGCATTGGAGGTGTCAAAATAACTGATGATAATTTTTTGGCTTCTGTACAAAAAAAGTTCAAAAAGATTCAGGGGAACTCCTTTTCATTCAATTAAGTCCCACTATGCCTCTAATTTAATGGACAATACCACTGATCTCTATCCTATTAGTCTAGGTCACATTCGTATCATATAGGGTGAGATTATAGGAGAGAAGTAGGTCTTACCCCCAATTGTGCAACCTCTAAAACCCTGAAGGACTCTTGAGAGGAATAGTCAGGTTAAACCATGGCCTACTAGAACTCAATGGAAAGATTATGCACACCTAATGCAGCACATTTCATATATCATCCACAGATAGGATTGTTAATGAACCATACACATCTAAAAAAACTGAAGCGCTAAATCAAACAAACAAGGGCAATGTGCAATTGACAAACCAATAAACCAAAGGAATAGGAAAAGTTAATTCAAAGCATTGTAAAATCTTGACAAATTTAAATAAAGGTGAATGAGAATTATCCCAAACTAGTCTATCTAGTTATAACTCATCTACATAAATGTTGATGCCATATAAGATGGTTGCCCCTTATCACATAAAAGCTGAAGAGGGAAAAAGAACAAAAGAACTGGAATATCCAAATTTTAGGTAAAAGTACCACAACAGAAAATTCTTGGATAACAAATAACTCAACATCTGTGTGAAAGACCACACAGGTGTATATACAGGTGAAACAGACCAACTGTCATGTGTCTCAGACCCTGGGCAGCACCTACCTGATAGTAACAAACTTGTTCGTGCCATGTCTGGCCCAATGAGTCTTCAGATCAATAGGGTTAGCAAAATTATATCCTTCAGCCGCAAGTTTCTCTAAAACCTTTTTAAACGCACCTTGGCTCATTTTCCTCCCAGCTATCCTAGCACCACGCCTTTTCATGCTCATTGGCAAAGGATATATCGACACATTTGTGGTGCAACAGGCCGATTGCCAACCTCCACAACCCCAACGGTAACACTGCTGAGGACTCCCGGTACACGAACAAACTGGAATGGGCAGACCAGAAATGTCCATATCAATTCCATTAATTACAAGCTCCATAGTCTTCTTCGGGGGCTTCACACGTTGAACTGGAACATTGCCATTATCCTTCGGCTTCCTAGGTTTCTTAGCTTTTGGGGTCGTCAGAGCACCCTTAGTCTGCCTTTTCTTCGACTGACCACCTTCCTTTTTGACAACTAACTCTTCAATTCTATCCACTTTCTCATCTCTGGATGTATCAGGTGGTTGTATAATTTGCAAGTTGGGAGCTACTGATGTTTCAGGAAGAACAGCATAATTAGGATTTGTGGGCTGCTGCATACTGAAATACCTATCCCTTTGGCTTGTCCAATTATCTCTGACATAGTTCAACTGCATTGGTGCTTCGGAAACAACGCAATCTCTAGGGTGAAAAGTTCCATTAGCACCCATTAAGACAGCTGGATCACGAGCAGGCAGATACGGCTTGGTGTCTCGATCAGTCATACCAGGCATGAGCTGCAGACCAAGATGTCCCCCTCTGAAGGGTTCATAATAACCCCAATTGGGCATGTTCAACACATCATCATCCATGGCAACTACACACAACAGGAAACAAAGGATCATAAAGTTTCAAAACATGCCTTATGCTTCTTCTATCAATGCCAATCATTATAATATCAAACAAGGCAACATACCATGAACCAAAAGCATAACAAAAAATTAAAACTCCAAGGCATGCAAATTAATTCAAAAAAGAGAAAATAAAATACCAGCAACCCAAAATCCCAAACTCAACAAAAAGCAAAAACGTCCTAGATTACCAACACATCAAATCAGGCCCAAAAAAATCCAGATTTACGCTTCCGCTTTAAAAAATCGGAACTTGCTCGATCTAATCGCCGCAAAACGAAAACCCCAGGATCCGAACGCCATGGTCATTTCTACATTTTTCCATAAACCACATAGAACACACAAAAAAGAGGAGGGCGGCTTGAAGATCCCCAATTCCCATTTTAGGGTTCCAAAATTTGGGAACAGATCTGGCTTGTAATAATGACGAAGAGAAACAAATTCACACAACAAATGATTTATATTGAGGCAGAGACTGAACGGTAGAAGGAGGACCCATATTCAAATTTTTAAGGAAAGAGAGGGAGAGAGAGAAAGCGGAAAGAAAGAGAGAAAGAGAGAGAAAGAGGAGATAGGAGAGAGAAAACTTACTTGGTGGGTGCAAACGGTCTTTAGGGTTTGCCCTTCCGGAGAGAGAAAGATGAGAGAGACAGAAATCTGAAAGAGAGAGAAAGAGAAAGGCGAAGAGAGAGGAGAGAGAAGAGAGTCGCAATAGGAATGGAGAGAGAGAAAGAGTGCTAAAAAATAGGGTATGTATGGGCATATATAATATACTTTGCCACGCCCCCTTCTAAATAAGAAAAATAAAATAAAAAATATATTAATATTAATAGAAATTTGAAAGTCCAAAATTCATTTATACCAATGTATATAACTTACTTTTGAGTTTTGGGAGGTGCGGTAAGCACGCATACAGAAAGAGGGTTTTAAAATTTAGGAGAAAGGCGATGTGGACAACATAAATTGGAGAAAAATAATGTTGGGCTTTGTTTAGAAGTTGCCTTCTTCATGCCACATTGTCTCAATCCATTCAACGTCTAACTCTCTGTCTCATGTCAATCTCAATGCCTTTTATGGATGAATCATCATCGTTTTATTACAAGATAATCCATTTTTCCGCAACTCATCAAAAAGCATACTATAGCATAAAAAGAAACAAACCAAAACATGTTTCGTTTTAAGTTATATTTCACTAAATTCTCAGTTTCTTTTAGTCATTTTTAATCACTTGTACCAGAAAAATAAACTAAAAAAGTAAAGGAAAAAATCAAGTTGTGTTTTTGTTATGTTTAATAGAATTTAGTTGAGGCATTTCGACATACACATCTAAGGAAAATCAAATACAAAAGAAAAATAGCAATCAACTATAGAAAATCAAAAGAAAAAGTCGCATAAGGCAAAATTAAACTATAACTCTAATCAATATCAAATTAAATAAACTAAATAAGAATCAATCCATGGCAAAATATGAACCAGATAGATGTACTAGTCATTTTAAACCTTAGCTAAAAGACCAATATAAAAAACAAATTATAATATTGAAAATTGAAACACACTTTTAGCAAAATTAAGAAGAAAAATAGCAAGCAAACAAAATTAGTAGGACACAAATGGGAGAGAACCCTAAACAAAAAATTACATGAACAATTGAGAGGAAAAAAAAATGCACAAGAAATGCACCAGAAAAGGTGTGAAAAAACAATGGCAAGATAAGGGGAAAATGTAAAGGTTGCGAGGAAACAACATATTCACAATCTAAAAGAACAAATAGCAAATATGTGTACTTTAGAAAACGTTATATTTTTTAACACATTCTTTTAAATATAACATCTATTTTTTTTTTTACAATGATCCTCTTATCTCCGTATTTGAGAAGCAAATTATATACTATTTTTTGTTAAATATATTTTTTGTTGTTGACAAAATACTATTTAAATAAGATAGCTATTCAAATTTTATTTTATAATGTTTATGTCAATTTTGTTATGAATAGGTTACATGGAAGAAAATCCACTTTAAGTTTCATACTATCTATGAGAGATAAAACTTGCATATATATTTTTACACGCCAAAATGGATTAATGTATATCATAAAAAAATTATTAATTTTAAACGTACAGAAGAGTACAAATATAATTATTTTTTATTTTTATATTTTATATATGAGTTGGGTTAAAAATAGTAAGAAAATTTTATAATCTCACTTAATCATGGATTGATGAGTTAGTAAATTGACTTACTTAAAAATATTTTATTCTTTCAATTTGTTTTATATTTGAATATAAGTCGATTTTTTTTTTTATGATAGCACAATTAAAGTATTAAACTATTTCTCAATAAAATCATGTTAGCCATCACTATCATACCATGAAGATTTTATTAAAAAAATAAGTAGAAAAAAACATAATAAGGAGAATATGAAAAATCACATCAAATTCATGATAAAATATATTCCACAAGGCAAAAAATATCTATGATAAAAAAATTAAGAAATATGTAGAAAAAAAAAGTAAACTAATTCAACGCAAGGAAACTAAAGCTCAATAAAATTCCTTAACATATTAAATTCACTCACAATTCACAAAAGTCCTTTAAAACTTATTATAAATTTTTAGAAATCTTTTTTTTTAAGATTTAGTATTAATTTTTCTAACCTACCCCGTGTGACTTCCTTGTAATTTGAACTAGTCCATCATCCTTCTCAAAATAAGATTTTTCTCTTTATCAAATATATTAGTTCATTTAAAAGCTATTTTCAATTCTTCTACAAAATGAGTTTCCTTAGACCTAAAAAAAAATAAGAACCGACTCAGAATTACAAGGAGATGAATCTAAATGTTGTAAATCCTACAAACTATCAATAATAGAAGTAACATCCTTCAAAAAAAGGCATATCAGTAAAAAGAAAATTGAATCTATTGGCATACTACCATCATTAGAAACATCTAGATTCTTAACAATAGAAGATCCATACACAACACAAACATTATCAGGATTTAGCTTAGGTTGTGACTAAGCAACAATATCCAACATAGACTCCCCACAAGATCCACTATAGGGTCCATCACAGGAACCACATGATCCACCACATGCACCATAGGTTTCACCATAAACTTCATCACAGACTCCAAAATAGGTTCCACAATAGGCAAAACAGGATCGACAACAGGTTGCATAATAGCCTCCACAAGCTTTAAAACCAAACTTAGAGAGCGCTTATCCTCATCTTGAGCATCAACCACCTTAGGACAAACAAGTTGTTGTATTTTTTTTCGAACTCTTTTCTCCCCACCAAAAAATTACAATTATTGCCAATCATTTTACAATTTAAACAAAAAAAAAACCAATTTCTCACACTTCACATCAATAATAAATGAAAATATTGGTCTTTCCACCAAAGCTTGATCAGGTAAATAAGATAACAATCAACCAAGACACATGCAAAGAAACTTTGAGACTTATATTCACTAAACATTACATTTTCATGAACTTCATAGAAGTCGAAATAAAATCTTTAGTCCAAACAAAAACACAAAGAATTTTAGGTGACAAATTCGAAACACCAATCACTAAAACCCTTCTTATATCCTCAAGCTTAAAAAAAGCAATTCATATAGAATCCTTTGTCAAGAGAATTGTTTTCTATTTATTCAAATGTTACGAGGACATATAAAGATTTTTACAAAGATCTAAATGCATGAGAACTTTATTCTTTTGTTAAGAGAATACATCAATGCAAATTACTTTTGCACTTTTCGAGATCAACTAGATAAACTTATTCAACAATCTATACCGAAACCATATCTCTCTTTATGCAACAAAAAGGTAATTGTGATAAAAGAATATTACAAATATTATTAAGATCTTGGTCACCTATTTCACCGAACATTATTATTATTATAAAAATAATAATTAAGAATTAAAGTGTAAATCTATATAAAATTATGATAAAAAGTGTCAAATTATTAACTTACATAATTAGAATTAATAAATTATAATAAAAATAAAACTTAAAAATAAATGGTAACAAAATACTAAAAACGGTCAATCCACGTATATTTATAACTTCATAATTTATAGTTTTGTATATAATTAATAATCTACATTTATAATTTATAATTTTTTAATTAATTTTACAATTTAATAAAATCTTCATTTTTATAATAATAAATATAAAAACATAAAAAACTATATAACTAAAAAACCAAAATTTATGAACTTATAATAATTTGATTGATGACTTAAGATAGAACGATATATTTATATTTATTGATAATTACAATATAAATATAAAGAAAATTACAAGTTCTGTTTTTACATTTAGATATTAAAAACAAATAATATACATGATTAATTTGTCCTCATCCTCGACTTGATTCTTTTTGGTTTTCTGCATAACTCACACTTGGGGCAGTACCGACACAAAACTTCAAGGCATACAAGAAGTGCCCAGAAAATCCTGTCTAAATAAATTATGTGAAGTTGATGGATGATTAAACAAGGGTAACACAACATAGGGTATTTATTGTCTGCATTCAATTTCAAACATAGAATAGGTAATGCACAAGTATAAAACTTTTTAAGTTGAGTAAAACAAAAGCACTGTAGAAGAGGCCTATAATTTTGAAGTGAAAGGGGTAGAGGGGGAGATTGCCACATGGTAGCAAAATTGTATTTCTCGTGCATGTAACTAGATCTCAATTTAAAACGAATAATGTATCTAACCCACATTGTTGTAGCAAAAGTAGCCCAATCAAGCACATTCCATGAAAAACTGCAATATAGTCTAACAGCTAAAAACAGAGTTGTCAATTCCTGGAATTTGAGTGATAATCCTTCACATCACAAAGAATGTAACAATAAAACTGAAGTGTTTCTCCTTTTTATATGACTAAACAATAAAAGAAGCTAAATCATTTGGGAGGAAGTTTATGAAGTGATAAGATATATGATTAAAAACTCTTTTACTTCGAAGAGATAATGCATGCATAGAACTTTTACACATGCATATATAATGCATGCACATCAATAGGAAACAATTGGTATTTTACATCTCAAGAAATTGGAGAGAAAAAGGATCAAAATCAAAAAGGTATTTTAAAGTTAGATGGGAAAAAGAGAGGAGAAACAGGTCAAACTAAGAATCAAGGTGAAGTTTGGATTTAAAATTCGTGATCCATGAAATATTGATTGGTTCAATACTGAATTAATATAAATTCTAGCACATCTTCGTTTAACCTTGCAGGTAACTATTGTCAAATCAAACCACTAAACTAGAAAAAGGAAAGACTAACATTTTTCCAATTTTAAGACACCTAAAATAAGAAAGAAACTAAAGATATCAAGAAACATAGTTTAGAATAAAAAACAAAACTCATTTATCAAACAAAGGACATGTGAATCAAATAGTAATTGACCCAGTGAATCTCAATCAACATTAAACATAAAACTATCCATATTTTGAAAAGCCTCACAAGAGAACATCATTCCGAAAGAGATCAAGTTCTCAAAGGCCCTCTACTCGTTTTGTCACATCACAAGAGAGATACAACAAAAACTGAAAATAGGATAAAAGAAAGGAAATTTAAAGTTGATTTGAACTTTGATGGAAATGAATCTTATCAGTTTTGTTGAATGCAGAGTAGAACACCGTGGGTTGGAGAGGGTACA
This sequence comes from Vigna mungo, assembly GCA_036885675.1. Taxonomy (NCBI): domain Eukaryota; kingdom Viridiplantae; phylum Streptophyta; class Magnoliopsida; order Fabales; family Fabaceae; genus Vigna; species Vigna mungo. Next base: position 21,572,924 of record CP144700.1, on the reverse strand, counting down.
TCTCAGTACAAGGGAGACCTGTTAGCCTTGCCTCTTCATGAGATGAGGGCAAACCATTTTCTTTGTCTAAAGGTGAACTCTTTAGTTGTATATAAAGGAATACCCTAGACAATAATAGGTCAAACAGGACAACCAAACACGCTAAGAACATAGGATTATAAGTCCAACACAAGTCAGGACACTTCAAACACCTTTCACACAAAAAAACACTTCAACACCATCTTGCAACAAAATAGAGAACATTTGTTAGGATTATCAAGATCAAGAAAATATTCATTCTTGAATTTCTTACTGAAGCAAAAAGAAACAAAGGGTATTTATAGGCAAGTAAAAAAAATAAAAAATGCATCATCTTCAGCATTCAACAATAGCTTTCAACTTCATAGCTTTAGCTCAACCACTGCACCGCCACACAAATTGATTAATCACAACACAAGCGCATAAAAAACAAAACCCATTACAATTTTACGATGCACCAACTCGGAAAACTCATTTATATAGGGCAATGGTAGTATAGGGTTTGAACGTGAGAAACCTTGCTCCAGCCACCGGTTAATTCCAAAGACAAAAACCTGTCAATATCAAAATGTGAAACTATCACTAGTGGAAAAATAGATTTTTATAACGGATAAAAATGACCTATTATGACGGGTAACTTGACATCATAGTTTTGGACGTCGTAATTGGTCTGTGCATTTTATGACGGACAGAAAAGTCCATCATAATAGGTCCAGTGTATCATGACGGACTTTCTGTCACCTATCATAATAGGTCGAGTGTATTATGACAGATTTTCACTTATCAGTCATAATATAGCAAATTTATTATGATGCAACTAGATTTACCTATCATAATATGTAGCGTTTTATGACAAAGTTTTTTTCACCTATCATTAGAACGATCAAAACGGGTAACCCGGCTCGACCCGGCCCGGCCCACCACGGGTTGGTTATTTAGTGAGCCAACCCAACCCAACTCATTTATTAGTGAGCTAGAAAAATCTGAACCCGGCTCAACCCACCACGGGTTGGTGGGTAAACGGGTTAGCTCACTAGCCCATTTAATTACAATTTTTTAAAATAAAAAAAAATTACAAACTTTATATATTCAAATTTAAACAAATTTCACTCTCAAAAAATGATGTTAAACAGTGTCAAACATTGAAGCAAAAATGTGTCAAACAGTGTAAACAATCCAAATGCTATAATGAAACGTGCTTGAAACAACAAATAAAGTTAAAAAAAATTGGTAAAAAGGACTAAAACTAAAGTTTTCTAAAGTTGAAGGACTAAATTGTACCTTAGTTTGAAATAGGGACTAAAACCAAAATCGTCCCAAAGTATAGGGACTAAAAACATATTTAACCCTAATAATAAAAAGTACAATATAATCCAAATGTGAGAGCAAAAATTACTTTTTTGGTATACACAGTGAGTGAAGAGAGTATTTTTTTTTAGGGTTTCATAAATAAAATAATAAATTAAAAAATAAAATTAGGTAGGTGGGTTGGCGGGCCAACCCGGCCCACCACGGGTTCAACCCGCATGAGCCGGGTTGAAATCTGACCCGCATAAAAAAATTCAATTTTTTCAAACCCAACCCGGCCCGAACCCGTGGTGAGCCGGGTTGTGACCCATTTTGACGGCTCTACCTATCATAATATGCAGAACATATTATGACAAGTAATTGTTCACCTATCATAATATATACTTTTCAGAAATAAGCTTTTATTACATACATTGTTCACCTATTATAAAAATTTGTTTTGTAAAAAAAAAATCATTATTACATTTGACATATCCATTCAATTTACAATTAATTTCCTGTATTATAATCTCATCAATCAATTTATAATCAATATAACATGAAATGAACATATTCAATTAAACTAACATAATGAAATTCATTTCAAACATTAAATTGTGGAATAATATTTAATACATAATTTCTAAATCAAACCATATATTAAATCCAAATATAAACATCAATCTACACTACATTGTAGTCAAGTTTCTAAAATTTACTAACACTTAAAATAAAAGAAGTGGACTGAAATGGTGGTTTTAAACCCAAAAACAAGTGGAAGTGATTCATCAGCTCATGTGAGTGACCAAACAACTTTGCTTGGTGATTTTAAACTCTTAAAGAAGTCAAAATTTGTTTAAAACTCAAAATCACTGGTTCACTTCCCTTTTTAACTCCAAAAATGAAGGTTTAATAGGTAAATCTGCATATAGGCTAAAATTTGACCAGATGAATAGTGCTAGCCACTTTCAAACATCAATTTAGACTTGTTCAAGCTTTCCAAAAGCACATAAACAATAGAATTCAAAAATCAACTTTGCTATAGCCAATTTATGCAGCAAAATACACCAATAAATTACCCAAAATCAGTTTTCCAAGGACTCAAGAGCTGGACAGCAAAGAAAATGACTCAAGAAGGTGTAATTACACAGAACTAAGCTACAATTAAAAGGCTTAGCATGACCAAACTGGAATAAACCAATCAAGGAGTGATAACAAGGTAAAAAGCTTGAAAAACAAATTGTAACAGTGGAATGCTAGTGTTTGTGCACAACCAAGCTATGCAAATTGCATTTCATTGCTTGTAATGGTCTTCTACACTTTTAGCATCATTTAGCAACACTAAACAATGTTGTACCAGGCTTCAAACTCAATGGAAAAAAACTGGAACAGATTTAACAAGTTAAACCAGAATGAAAGTTCTACATCAGAATTGAAAACATTAGTAAAATCAGATTTGCTTTTGAAGTGCTTCAACTTGTATCACCAAGGCCAGAACAAGTCCTCATTGCCTTTATTGGTAGATATACAACTTATCTAGCACTTGCACTCAAGCAAAACGAAATAAACCAGCAGAAATTTTTGTCTGAAATCTACAAGTGTAACAATAGTGAATGTACACATAAATATACACTGAAATCTACAATACTCAATAGTGGATGTACACATAACCAACAAAAATAATAGTTGTTCTACACACCTCAAGATCAGCAGCTGATATGGTCTCATCACCAAGAAAAGCTTCAGTAAGTTTATCATCAACTTCTGAAACAGTTTCTATAAGTTCACGTCTTTTTTCTGCCACTAATGCTTCCATATATGCAGGCACATCTTCAGAGACAACTTTTTCACTGCAATAAGCAACAATAATGTAAGTAAAAGAATAATGCAAGAGGAGACTTCTACATAGGAACACAAAATGCAGAAGGTTTTGAAACTTACCCACTTGAACCATGAAAATAATAGGCCTTTAACTGCACAAGATCAATAAGTCCCTTAAAATCTTCTTCCAAACCTATTGGAACTTGCATTGCAACACTATGATGTCGAAGCTTAGATCTAGCCTAAATAATAAAAAAATAAAAATAAAACAAAAAATTCTCTCAAAAAGATAACAATTTTAAATCTAAATAAGGCAAAGAGAATTTTTAAAACGCATAGGGTTAGTATAAAATAAATCTAGAGGTCAATAAATCATAAAAATAAAAGTTTGACTTGCATAATGCTAAAATCAATATTAAGATAGGATAGCCTCTACATATAAAAAACAGGGTCACAGATGAATTTTATTGATGACCAATGTTTATAAAGAAACACCTGTGAAAGAATTTGAAAACCAAAATTTATTAAATACCCACTTTCTCAAACTACCACCACCTCAAAATTGATTAAAACTCAATAAGTAATCATAATAATTAATACTAATGAAAAAATTAGTAGCAACAACAGCACTCAAATGGACAAATCTAAATTCTCCTTTTATTTTTCTTGTTTTCCATTAGTTCAAAATTCGATTCAATTTGAACTTGGCTAACGTCACAAACTCTTCATCTCTTCCAATTTTATTGGAAATGTAAAAAGAAGCTTAAATTATACACATTGTCAATATCTAGCACTTGCACTCAAGCAAAAAGAAATAAACCAGCAAAATTGTAGATTTCAGTGTATATCCACTATTGAGTATGAATGGTGGAGGTTATGTGTGAAATGAATGAAGTTAATTCATAATTGGAAAGTGGAAACAAGGGGGTCACGTGTAAATAAAGAAAGAAAGAAAAAATGACAGAACGAAATGCCACGTGTAAATGTACAAGGGAAGACATAATATTTGTAACTGCATCATGATAGAACGAAAAAGTAGAGCACTATAGTCATTCTCCATCCATCTCAAAAGACAACTACAACTGCTAATGCCATATTAATTAGAGCAAAAGTTGCCATCACATATATTGTAGAGCACACGAACAATCTCATTTTTCTTTATGAGCAAATAAATCAAAAGGAAATTTTATTGCAGCCACATGAATACAATTAAACAATTCAATTATTAGAACAATTATCATGATAAAAAGCAATTATCGAACCATAACAAGTAAAATTGTAAGAAAATATGTACAACAAAAAAAACAATTTCAAAAAATTTAATTGTATTCATGTAGCTGCAATAAAATTTCCTTTTGATTTATTTGCTCATAAAGAAAAATGAGATTGTTCTTGTCTCTACAATATATGCGATGGCGACTTTTGCTCTAATTAATATGGCATTATCAGTTGTAGTTGTCTTCTGAGATGGATGGAGAATAGAGAATGACTATAGTGCAATTATCGAACCATAACAAGTAAAATTGTAAGAAAATATGTACAACAAAGAAAAACAATTACAAAACATAATCCCCTTCATTAATGGTGTAGAATATAGATTAAGTTGCTTATGAAAACAGTGGCATATAACGGAATGTTCATGCTTAAATCTGACATAAGAAAAATACTGATGCAAGATTAGCATGCGCTAGCCAGGAGCTAAAGTGGCCAATTATATGAACACATGTAATAATCGAAATGGAAAAGAATGAACAACGTACTGCATTAAGAACTTGTAAAATAAAGAAAGAACATGGTAAATGGAGGAGCAACAGTGGTGTCCCCTTTTTTTAACACCTAATTCCATCAAACACATTGTTGAATCACCAAAAATACAGAAATACTTTAGAAGATACCAAGTTTGGTCTTGGGGGAAAAACATAAGAGGCATATCAATAAAGAAAACAGAGACATAACCTCTGCACCACAGAAACAACAATTGAATAAAAGAGCTACTCATATTCATATGCAACAATTGAATAAGCTTGTATCTAAAGACTTAGTAAGTGGTCTACCAAACTAAAATTTGTAAAGGAAAAATTATGTGTTGCATGTCAGAAGGGTAAGCAAATTAAATCATCTTTTAATTCGAGAAATATTGTTTCTAGTGAAAAACTCTTAAAATGCCTGCAGATGGATTTCTTTGGTCCTTCAAGGATAAAAAGTTTTGGGAAAAATTATTATGCTTTGGTTATAATTGATGATTATTAAAGATATACATGGACATTCTTTGTTACTCTAAAAAGTGAAAATTTCAAAGTATTTAAAAACTTTGCAAAACAAGTTCAAAATGAAAAAAAAAATATTTGAAAATAAAATTTATTCGAAGTGATCATGGAGGGGAATTTCAAAATGAATCATTTGAAAATTTTTGTGAAAAATTTAGATTTTCTCATAATATTTCTGTATCTAGAACTCCACAACAAAATGGAGTAATAGAAAGAAAGAATAGATATTTAGAAGAACTTGCTAGAACTTTATTAAATGGATAAAAAATTCCAAAACAATTTTGGGCTGATGTTGTGAGTACTGCATGTTATGTTTTAAATAAAATGCTTATTATACGTATTTTAAAATGTACTCATTATAAATTATTTAAAGGAAAAAAGCCTAATGTTTCTCATTTGAAAATATTTGGATGTAAATGTTTTTTTTTAAATAATGGAAAACAAAATTTTGGGAAAATTTGATTATAAATCTGATGAAGCTACATTTCTTGGATATTCTCTAACTAGTACAACTTATAGAGTTTTTAATCGAAAAACTTTTGAAATAGAAGAATCTACGCATATTGTCTTTGATGAAATTGTGGACCTTAAGGAAAAACCTCTTGAGTCAGGAAACTCATGCAGGTGAAGAAGAAGACTTGCAAAAGACAGCAAATGAAGAGAAGAGTAATCCTTAATATGAAGATTTGGCTAAGACATGGCAACAACCCCGATAATTATCATTGGGCAATGTTATTAGAGATCTCTCAAAAGGGGAAAGTATTAGAAGAAACTTAGCAAATTATTGTATGATTGTGGCTTTTATTTCACAGTTAGAACCTAATAACGTGAAGGTAGCTCTTTAAGATGATCAATAATGTATATCAATGCAAGAAGAACTCAACTAGTTTGAAAGAAATCAAGTGTGAGAACTAATTATGAGAGAAAACAATCATCAAGTGATGGAAACTAAATGGGTGTTCAGAAACAAATTGGATGAAGATGGAAATATAACTAAGAATAAAGCTAGGATTGTGGCACAAGGCTATAGTCAAGAAGAAGGTATTGATTTTGATGAAACATATGCTCCTATTGCCAGGTTAGAGGCAATACACCTACTTCTTTCTTATGAATCTATTGTGAAATTTGAATTATATCAAATGGATGTTAAAAGTGCTTTCCTAAATGGTATTCTAAAAGAAGATGCATTTGTTTAACAATCGCCCTGTTTTGATGATCATAAATATCCAAACCACATCTTTAAATTAATGAAAGTCCTTTATGGTTTAAAACAAGCTCCTAGATCTTGGTATGAAAAACTTAGCAATTTTCTGTTAGAAAATAGATTTAATCGAGGAAAAGTTGATTCCACTTTATTTATTAAAAGAGTAGGAAAACATATTCTGCTTACCTAGGTATATGTTCCTGATATTATATCTGGATCAACTAATAAATCTCTTTGCGAGGATTTTGCTAAGACTCTGCAGGGTGAATTTGAGATGTCAATGATGGGAGATTTGACATTCTTTCTTTGTTTACAAATAAAGCAAACTAAAGAAGGCTCAATACTTTCCCAAACTAAATATTGAAACGAAATCCTGAAAAAGTTCGAAATGGACAAAGCTAAGGACGCATCCACTCCTATGGCAACATCATGTTATCTTGACAAGGATGAATCAAGTACGCTCGTAAACCAAACTCTGCATGATAGGGTCTTTGTTATATCTTATTGCAAGTAGTCCAGATATCATGCAAAATTTGTGTATGTGCTAGGTACCAAGCTACTCCTAGGTGATAACGGTTGAAAAACCGTTATTTTCATATGCTATTTTAGACCAAATTACTCCCTTTATTGCTTAGAATGAGCTTAGAATCAAGCAAAACTTAATAAAATAGTCAGTCAAGAGTCAAAAGCTGTTTTCAGCGATATTATGCTTGTTTTGCATTGTTTTGCAACAATTTTGATGGAAGTGAAGAATGGAGGCAGAGATGAAGGTTTTAGACTCAAGACAGAGGAAGAAAATCAAGAAAAGGAGAGTCTAAGAACCGCCCGGCGACAAAAATGCACCGTCGGGCGGCCTGATGTGAGGAGTGGCACCCTGGCAGTGACGCCTGGCAGATTTGCGGTACGAGGCAAACCGTCGGGCGGTGGACCCCTGCCGCCGGGCGGTTTTGCGGCAAGAGGCAAACCGCTGGGCGGTATAAGTGTGACGCCGGGCGGTGGTCTGTCGGGCTTGAGCCTGTTTTCTGATGCGCTCCTCAGCTATAAATAGCCTTGTTGCGACTTCATTCTCATTCTTTTGATAGAAGAGGGCGGCCAGACCTACTTTTCACTCTCTGGAGAGGATCTCTTGGATGCTTAGGCTCCTTTTCATCTTTTCTAGGGTTTGTTTTCCATTTCTGCCATTATTTTCATCTTGGTTCACCATGACAATGGTGAACTAAACCCTTTTGTTGTTGGGGGAACAATGTAATCTTTTGAAACTCTCTTTTATTGAAACTATTGTTTAATTATATGATTGTCATATGCTTTGTTTATCGATTGTTGGGTTTCTCTTCTGCGCTTAAAGTTTTTATCGTTTAACTCATTCGATAACTGTTGTTTGTCTTTACTGATACGGGAACGTACGGTAATGTCATGAACTAGGGGAAATTCCTTGATCAATGAAATACCACCTAGGGATAGGGAGGTAGGACAGTCAATTGTTTTTGCTTCTATTCGGTAATGCATTGCTAGTTGCTAGGGGAGGCTAGGGATAACAAGCCCGTAATTAGTAATAGGCTCTTTTCGTTGAGGGATCAGTTTAAGGGTAGGCCAAGAAAGTTTGCATAACATTAGATAATAAAGCAAATTAAACAAGAGGAGTAGATAATAGAGGGCGGATAAGATGAAATTGTAAACCCCCAACAACTCCACTCATCCATACTCTTTTCGTCAATTGAATCAACCACATTACATGTTTATTTTTTGCAATTGCATCCACAACAATTAATTTGTTTTCTTTACAAGTCTTATTATTTTAATTCACACGAACGATAAGGCCGTGAGTCCTTTGGGAGAGAACGATATCAGGTTCTACGTTTTGCCAGTGAGTCAACAAGTTTTTGGCGCCGTTGTCGGGGACTCTTGGTTGAACTTTTTCAAGTAGTGTGAATTCACTGAATTTGACTTGTTTGTAATTATTTGTTTTTGGTTTTTTATTTTGTTTTCTGTAAAAGTGCTTTTAGGGGTATTGTTTCTTGTGTATGCAGGAAGGAGTACACACTAGAAGAGAAAAGATTAGCAACCTCTTCTCGAGGAATTATCAGACAGGAGAAGGAGGAAAGTTAGACACCCTGCACGTGAAAACTTTCCTTCTCCTCAAACACTTTTGCAATCTTTGTTGGACACTTATGCACAGGACATAGAGGAGATGTCAAATCAACCTCCTCCAAGACGCACACTGGGGGACTTAGCAAACACTGTGGGTCCTTTGAGTTTCAACAACATAGCTATTCTAGCTGACAATACAACCAACATGGTGATGAGCCCTGCACTCATCCAGTTAGTTCAGAACAACCAGTTCCACGGGTTGTCAAATGAGAATCCATATAATCATTTGACGGTCTTTGGAGAAATTTGGAACACTGACAGAATAACTGGAGTTTCAGATGATAAAGTCAGACTCAGCCTGTTTCCTTTCTCTCTGGGAGGAAAAGCTAAAGATTGGTTGCATTCTTCCCCTGAAGGAACTTTTCAGACTTGGGATGCTTTGGCAAGACAGTTTGTTACCTAATTCTTTCCGCAGACTAAGATCAATCAGGGGAAGCTGGAAATCTCCTCATTCAAGCAAGGGATGGAGGAAACTCTCGGACAGGCCTGGGACCGATTTAAAGGCCTATTGAGAAAAACTCCAGTTCATGGATTCGACAAAACCTCATATTTACTTGCTTTCCTTGGAGGGCTTAATACTCAGTATAAGATGATGTTGGATGCTTCAGCTGGAGGCAATATCAATAGAAAGACTGAAGATGAGGCGTATGAGTTAATTAAGGAGATGACTCTGAATGAAGTATCTCAAAGCGAAAGGGGAATGCAGAAAGGAGGACTTTTACATCCCCCTGCTAATGATGCAATGGCGGCACAAAATCATCTCCTTAACCAAAAATTGGACAAGCTAACAAAGGTCCTTTCTGAACTTCCAACAGGGTTAAGGAATATTTCTCAGACTCAACAACTTTGCGATTTATGCGGTGGTGACCACATTAATGGTCAATGCGTTTTTCCTGAAGAAATGCAGCAGAATGTCAACTACATGGGGAATCAATTCTCGTTCAAACAGGGTAATTTTAACCAAGGCAGTTCTAGCCAAGGTTGGAAGAACCACCCCAGCATTGGACAAAACCAGAATAGTTCTTCTGGGCAAGTAGGAGGCTTCTGGCAGCAACAACCTTCACCTTTATGGCAGCAGGTAAGCAGCTTGACTGAGACGGTCAGAGCCCTCAGTGATTGATTTGACAAATTTTTTAAAGCTTATGAGTCTCAGCTAGACAACAATCAAGCCAGCTTCAGGTCACTGGAATCACAGATTGGCCAACTGTCTAAGAGGATAGAAACAACCGAAAAAAATCAGTTCAGGGCTAACACTGAAGTTAATCCTAAGGACGAATGCAAAGCTATTCTGACAAGTAAAAAAGGAAGGCAGAAGGTGAACCTACTGACTTTGAAAGCAATGAGAAGATAATGAGTGTTGATGAAGTCAATGAGAAAAGAGGCAATAAAGATGAAGTTGAAATCATTAATGAGAAAGAGGATCCTGAAGAAGAAATCATTGAGCCAGAAAATGAAGAGCAAGTTGAACTCACTGATGAAGAAGAAGATCCTGTTGTTCTGCCTCAGAAGAGGAGTCATCCGCCTAAGATAGAAGATCTAGGATGTTTAACAATATCATGTGTTCTGAATGATTTTGATATAGGAAAAGCTATGATAGACTCTGGGGCTAGCATTAATATGATGCCCAAGCATTTTTTTATGGAAAATCAGAGGGCTGATATTGAAGCCGTCTAGTGTTACGGTGACGGTGGCAGATGGATCTATAGCAGAACCACTTGGTATAATGGAGGATGTTGTTGTGTGAGTGGAAAAGCTAGAGTTTCTAGCTGATTTCGTTGTCATGGATATAGAGAATGATGAAAAGATACCTGTGATCTTGGGAAGACCCTTCATGGCAACGTCAAAGATGTTTATTAGTGTGCATAATAAAAGAATAATGATGAGAGATGAGGAATATTTGCTCCTATACATTGGTTATGAGGAGGGGGAGGTTAAACTGGTGAGAAGAGACAAATATGAGAAGCTAGAAAAAGAAGCTGCATCAGAAGATAGCTCATTAGGTATAGATTTTGCTGACAGTTGTAATATGTTGCAGGCATCTGTGAGTCAAGAAAGAAGACCTGTTGTTAATAGGATGGCAAGTGTACCATATCGTTTCAAGTAATATAAATGGTATAACCCATTATCGTTCTTCCCATGAGACTCGAAAGGCCTTATCGTTCGTGTGAATCAAAATCGTAAGACTTGTGAAAGAAAAATTAATAGTTGTGGTGAATGCAAAGACAGAAAATAAACATGCAATGTGTGATTCAGTTGACGATAAAAGAGTATGAATAAATGGAGTTGTTGGGGGTTTACAATTTCATCTAATCCGCTCTCTCTTATTTACTCCTCTTGTTTAAATTGCTTTATTATCTAATTGTTATGCAAACTTTCTTGGCCTCCCCTTAACCCGATCCCTCGGCGAAAAGAGCTATTACTAATTACCGGCTTGCTATCCCTAGCCTCCCCTAGCAACTAGCAACACATTACAAACAGAAGCAGAAACAATTGGTCGTCCTACCCTCATATCCCTAGGTGGTATTGCTTAACCAAGGAATTACTCACTAGTTTATGACATTACTGTACGTCCCCGTATCAATAAAGGCAAATAACAGTTACCGAATGAGTTAAACGATAAAAGCTTTAAGCACAGATGAGAACCCAACAATTGATAATAAACGCATACGAAAGTCATATAATTAAACAAGAGTTTCAATAAAAGAGAGTATAAAAATATTACATTGTTCCCCCAACAACAAAAGGGTTCAGTTCACCATTGTCATAACCAAGATGAAAATAATGGAAGATATGGAAAGTAAACCCTAGAACAGATGAAAAGGAGCCTAAGCATCCAAGAGTTCCTCTCCAGAGAGTGAAAAGTAGGTCTGGCCGCCCTCTTCTGTCAAAAGAATGAATAGGAAATCGTAACAGGGCTATTTATAACTGAGGAATGCAACAGAAAACAGGCCCAAGTCCATCTGACAACCGCCCGACGTCACACTTTGCCGGCCGGCGGTTCACCCCAAATCGCGCCACCGCCCGGCGGTAGGGGTCTACCGCTCGGCGGTTTCCTTGTGCCGCAAAACTGCCCGGCGTCAGGGGTCTGCCGCCCAGCGTCCTCTGCTGGTGTCTTCTCCTCCCGTCAGACCACCCGGCGTCAGGGGTCTGCCGTCGGGCGGTTCCTAGACTCTTCTTTTCTTCAATTTTCTTCATTTTCCTTGAGTCTAAGACCTTCATTTTCATCCCCAATCTTCACTTTCCTTAGATATGCTGCAAAACAATGCAAAACAAGCATAATATCGCTACAAACAGCTTTTGACTCTCAACTGAATCATTTATTGAGTTTTACTTGATTCTAAGCTCACTTTAAGCAGTAAAGGGTGTAATTTAGTCCAAAATAGCATATGAAAATAACGGTTTTTCAACCTGGATGGAATGGATTTTCCTTTAATTTAGAACGGACAGGTGATAACGGTTGAAAAACCGTTATTTTCATATGCTATTTTAGACCAAATTACTCCCTTTACTGCTTAGAATGAGCTTAGAATCAAGCAAAACTTAATAAAAGAGTCAGTCGAGAGTCAAAAGCTGTTTTTAGCGATATTATGCTTGTTTTGCAGCAATTTTGATGGAAGTGAAGAATGGAGGCATAGATGAAGGTTTTAGACTCAGGACAGAGGAAGAAAATCAAGAAAAGGAGAGTCTAAGAAACGCCCGGCGGCAAAAATGCACCGTCGGGCGGCCTGATGCGAGGAGTGGCACCCTGGAGGTGACGCCTAGCGGATATGCGGTACGAGGCAAACCGCCGGGCGGTGGACCCCTGCCGTCGGGCGGTTTGCGGCAAGAGGAAAACTGCCGGGTGGCATAAGTGTGACGCCGGGCGGTGGTCTGTTGGGCTTGGGCTGTTTTCTGATGCGCTCCTCAGCTATAAATAGTCCTGTTGCGACTTCATTCTCATTCTTTTGATAGAAGAGGGCGGCCAGACCTACTTTTCACTCTCTGGAGAGAATCTCTTGGATGCTTAGGCTCCTTTTCATCTTTTCTAGGGTTTGTTTTCCATTTCTTCCATTATTTTCATCTTGGTTCACCATGACAATGGCGAACTAAACCCTTTTGTTGTTGGGGGAACAATGTAATCTTTTGAAACTCTCTTTTATTGAAACTATTGTTTAATTATATGATTGTCATTTGCTTTGTTTATCGATTGTTGGGTTTCTCTTCTGCGCTTAAAGCTTTTATCGTTTAACTCATTCGATAACTGTTGTTTGTGTTTACTGATACGGGAACATACGGTAATGTCATGAACTGGGGGAAATTCCTTGATCAATGAAATACCACCTAGGGATAGGGAGGTAGGACGGTCAATTATTTTTGCTTCTGTTCGGTAATGCATTGCTAGTTGCTAGGGGAGGCTAGGGATAGCAAGCCAGTAATTAGTAATAGGCTCTTTTCGCCGAGGGATCAGGCTAAGTGTAGGCCAAGAAAGTTTGCATAACATCAGATAATAAAGCAAATTAAACAAGAGGAGTAGATAAGAGAGGGTGGATAAGATGAAATTGTAAACCCCCAACAACTCCACTCATCCATACTCTTTTCGTCAATTGAATCAACCACATTGCATGTTTATTTTCTGCTCTTGCATCCACAACAATTAATTTATTTTCTTTACAAGTCTTATTATTTTAATTCACATGAACGATAAGGTCGTGAGTCCTTTGGGAGAGAACAATATCGGGTTCTACCGATTTTATTACTTGAAACGATCTGGTACGCTTGCCAGTGAGTCAACACTAGGGAGTTTCATCTCACCGTATTTAAGCATATCCTTAAGTACCTTAAGAGAACTGTGTCCTTTGGTTTGTGGTATCCTTTAGGGGCATAAACTAGTCTTGTAGGGTTTTCTGATGCATATTATGGAGGTCGTAAGATGGATAGAAAGAGTACTAGTGGTACATGTCACCTTTTAGGTAGTTCCTTAGTTTCTTGACATTCTAAGAAACAAGCCTGCGGTTCATCTTTAAACAACCAACCATTTTAATTCTTTCGAAAACCCATATGGTGCAGGGCAAGCTTCTCAATCATACTTTTCTTAGAGCAACCCAAGGACACTTCATTTGTGAAATCAATGTCATGATGTCTCAGCACTTTGCTTATAAAGATAGGATATGGAAGATGATATACCTTTTGCTTGGTAATTTTGGCCATATGATCACTTATTATAGAAATCCAATTTGTGGGAAGCTTAGCCCTCAAAGCATGTAATAAGAATACATCCTCTGTAGTAAGCTGCACATGGTTTCCACTTCTTGCCAGCAAAATCCAAGCCATCACAAATGTAGTTAGATGCTTATCTCTTTGTAGTCCACCTAATTTTAAGAGAGTGAAATCCCTTGGCTCTTCAGGGGACCTCAAATAGTCCTTGCAGATAGCCATTTTGTTAATGCCTGAAAGAGTCCTCAAACATTCCTTACATTTGCATAAAATACCTTTACCAGGTATGGATAGTAATCTCCATCCATTTCAATCAATTTTGCTAAGCCTTGATAAATCAACCACTCCTGAAACATAAAGCCTTCGTTGTGAAAGAAAAGGAGACTCAGAAATTTATGCCTTATCACTTCCTTAAATTCCAAGAAACATATGAAATTGCTTTGCTTTTCCTCATCACTAATACAACCACTAGGACTGGCATGCCTCTCAATTGGAGTAACCCTTTTGCCACGACGAGATGATGAAGAGGCCATTTGAGAAGCAAGATTTTACAGAGAGTCTCTTACTTAGATAGGGTTTTAAAATCTAAGTGCTAAAACAGTGCGGCTCAAGAACAATCTCAACCAATACCCTAATTGATTAAGTTTTGAAAAGGCCCATTTGAAATTTTGAAAATTTAAACAAAATGCGGACTTAATCGATTATATTAATTCCTAAACCGATTAAACTGCCACCAATCTCATGTTTTTGAAAAATAGAGAAATATTGAGAAAATTTTAATCGATTACATTACTCATATAATTGGTTAAAGTTGGTAAAAACATATTTTCAACAAATTTTACCACAATCAAGCACAAATCAATCATACACATCAATATGAGTATCACAAATTAAGAATGATGCATAATTGACAAAATTTATACAATGTTACCACATGTAATCCTTAAGAAGTAATTGGTTTATCCTTCAAGTCTTTCTTGAGTCCTGGAGTGCCACCAGTTCTGTTTATTTAACTGTAGAAGCATCATAAGGTTTGGTAGCAGGTACCCAGATAAACTTGGGTCCTTTCATGTTAGTAACAGTGACTGGCTTCTTAGGAATCCATTTGAACTTTCCCTTTGGAACACCAATCCTTTTATAGTAACAAGACTTGGAAATATATCCAATAGTATTGCAGTAAAAACATGAAATAGAATATGGTTTACTAAGACCAGAAAACTTCTTAGCATTTATTCTATTGCTTTTACTGGTATATCTTATGCCTTGTTTATTGATTAGTTTTCTCTATGATCTTGGAACAACTTCTAAATTAAATCTACCCAAAGTAAATTTAGAAAGTGTGCTAGTCAAGTATGTTGAGATTGCTGACAACACAACTTCTATATCAATCTCGTTTTTGATGATGACAACACACTGCTTAATAACAAGCATATGTTGTTGTTGCATTACATGTTCTTATGCTGATTAATTGTGATATCTATTGAACATGTTTATGTGTTGTTTTGACATGTTCCTGTGTTGATTGATTGATATATTTTTGGGACATGTTTACATGCTTTATGTGCTATGTGCTATGCATCATTTCATATGTTTTATTGTACATGTTTGAAAGTTGAAAATTACAAGCACTCTTTTGAACTTATTCTTGTGCGACAAAGTAATAGTACAGTCGACTACATTACTAATGGATTCGACTTTGCTAAAATCTTTGTACAGACTTTGAGAACCAGTGCTATGTGTTATTTTGAGAAGAAAAGAATTTCAAATTGTTTTACATGTTGATAGTCGAATATGTGAATTACATATTCGACTTGTCTGTTGGTTGATTTAGAATTCTGTTATGCTCATGCACTCTAACGGCTATATTTTTGAAAGTTAGTTGAGCATTGGTGACTTAGTCAACTGTATTAAATGTGGTTTTTTTAGTTGACTGAAAGTTGTTATGTTGACTGATCTGTTATAACTGTCATAATACAATCGACTGATTTAGTAGTGTATTCGATTAAGAAATCATCAGACTAACAGAAATCTATGAATAGACATAACACGAGTATGTTTAGAAGACTTTTGATGAACTGACAATTTTAATTTTGTTTCAGATTTCTCTTAGCTCCAAGAATTCTCCAAGAAGACGGTGGTGATCTTTTTTGAAAGAGATTCGAAGAGGAGATTGGATTGCGCATTCATTGTCTGATCAATATCTGCACAAGAAGGTGTTCTGTCATTGATCTTTAAGGCCTGACATCCTGTGAAGACTGCTGGAATCATTTTGTGTTGGCTTGGCATCCAAGAAGACTGTTGTTTGTACCTGTTGGTGATTACAGGGGTTGTTCACTTTGAGGATTGTTCAAAGTGGTGTTTCAGATTGCAGAAGAGGGGATTCTTGCTGCAAGTCTAGTTTTGTTCTGCAGCTATATTTTGGTTTTGGGTTAAAGAGGAGATTTATATTTTTGACGTGGAGGTTTTCTATAAATTCCTTGTTGTAAACACCGCAACCGTTATAGTGCATTTGCTTCCTAGGTTGGAAGGGCACTGGATGTAGGCATTGTTGGCCGAAGCAGTATAAAAACCTGTGTTTTCATTTTTCTATCCCTTATCTTTTACATTATAGTCGACTTTATTCTTTACGCAGTCAACTACGTAATGTCCGCTGCATACATATTCTGATTGCTTGCATTTCAAGAAAGTTAAAAAAGCTTTAGACTTTGTCTACAAGATTGGGAAAAGAACTTGGTTTTGTAACAACATCAATTCACCCCTCCTCTTGGTGAAGAAAGAAGCCAACCTGTTTTCTAACAAAGTATTCTATCTTTTCTAAATGAGAAGGGCAATCTGTACAATCTTTGACAAAAGTTGTAGTTTCAGATTTAGCAGTTTCAATAGATTGTAAAACAACATTAAGTTCATTTTTCAAATAAGTATTTTCTTCTACAAGATTGTTAATTCTATATTCAAAATCTCTTTTCTCACTATTTAATTGATTAACCTTGTATTGTAGCTTCATGGCTTCTACATGTAGTTCTTGAAAAACATCCAGCGGTTGATCATATCTAACTTGTAATGGTTCATCATCAAAACTGCTTCCGTTGCTTCCAGAATTTACTGATCCCGCCATAAGACACAAATTTGTCTCTTCCTCTTGACTTTGATCATCTTCATCACTAGAAGAACAACCTGAGTCACATTTTTCCCAGGCAATGTAGGCTTTCTTCTGCTTGTTCTTCCTTTTGTCTTGATACGATCTTTCATCATTCTTCTACTTCTACTTCGAGATAGGGTATTCTGGTTTAATATGGCCTTCTTTGCCACATTCATAACAGGTAGGAGTAACAGCTTTGCCTTTGTTCTTGTTACCTTGCATTACTTGCAAAATTAGATACATTGTTTCTGGATTTCATAAATCTGGAGAATTTCTTTACAATCATATTCAATACTTCTTTTTTTGGTAAATCTACATCTGAATCTGTATCAATCTCATGCTTTCTTGGAGTGTTCTTGCTAGAAATCTTGAGGGCAATTGATTGATTTGTTCGGTTTCTTCTTCTTCCCCCAGTCTTCCCAATTCCAACTCATGTTCCCTGAGCTTACCAAACAATGTTTCCATGTTCATAGTGGTTAAACCTTTGGATTCAGAAATGGCAACCACCTTTGGCTGCCAACTTCTGTTCAGGCTTTTCAAAATCTTAGTGTTGACTTCTTCCGTGTCAAACGTTTTTCCAAGAGTCACAAGATGATTAACAATGTGTGCAAATCTCTTATGAGCAATCATATATGTTTTCTCAAGGCTTCATTCGAAACATTTCGTATTCTTGGACAAGAGAATTTTTCCTGACCCTTCTGACTTCATCAGTGCCCTCATGAATGACTTCCAGAACAGCCCACATCTCTTTTGCAGTTGTGCATGTAGATATCCTGAAAAACTCATCAATTGTTAGAGCAGATGAAATAATATTTTTAGCTTTTACATCATAATAAGCTCTTTTACTCTCTTCCAAGTTCCATCTGAGAAGTCTTTTGACAGAGTCTTGCCATTAACCACCTTTGTAGGCACATAAGGACCATTTATCAAATTAAAACTACTTTTCAAGGCAACTTTAGTATTGCCAAGTAGTATTCAAGAAAGTAGATAGGGCTAAAGTAACCCTAAGTCATCTCCTAACGAACACGGAATTGCTTTCGAATATTTCACTCTTATGAACGTTATGCAATGCTTATGACTAAAAGTGAGAATGTTTAAAGAAAGTTGTAGAACAAAGAGGAAACTTAAAAACAATTATGGAGAAACAGGCTAATTCCACTGCTTTTCCAAAATAGATTCATCATCGGTTATTCACAGATCATTGTTCAATTGATTATTGCTTAAGTTTCAAATTAATTAAAGTACATTCTTAATTAATTTGAGGGCGATCATGCAGCTAACCAAAGTACATTCTCAATTAAATGCAAGACCTTTTTAGATTATTCACAATAAATTCAACCAAAGTACATTCTCAATCAAATTCTATTGTGTTAATCATATCTATTCTTAAATCTCCTAACCAGATTAAAAGTTAATCAAACAAAGTAAATTTTCAATTGATTATAGTTGAAATTATTACTACCAACCTAAGTACATTCTCAATTGATAGTAAAAACCATTTAATCATATGAAAGTTCCTAAATTGAATCAAAGTAGATTCTCAATTAAACCTAGAAACCCTAGAACTCATATAATTAATATGCATGTAGATTCAAACACATAATGATGCACAAATCTTTGCTTTTAATATGATAAAGAGATGAAAGACATAGAGAGAGAGCAACTTAAATCAATAATCAAAATAAACAATTGCATTAATTCACTTAACCTCAGAATCCATAATGAAATTACAGCAGAATAGCCCTAGATGCTTAGCTCTCCATGAATGGAGTAGAATACATGATGAAATAAGAGAGAGAGAGGTGTGGAGTGGTGAATGAATGAAGATTACTGTTGGGTTAATATTGGGCCAGGTTAAGAAAAGAGGGGTGCATGTAGGGATATTTGGGGGTGCAAGGGTAAAGACTGTTTGTTTGGTCCATCTGGACATTATTTTCCAAATAAAACCTGATTTTGGGCCTTAATTTGCAATTTGGACCAATAAAGCTTTAATTTCAGCTGCACAAATCAACATTATGACATCCAAGAATAATTTATGAACTAAAACTCACTTTTTCTGTCTCTTTAATTCTCAAACCTAATAATTCCAATCATCACAAATTCACTTAAAATCAACCATTTAAGCACATGAATTTCATCAAAAATTTTAATTTTAAAGCATAAATGTGGGCATAAATATGTACTCATCACCTTTATCTATTGATTCCAAGAAATTCTCATCTCGATTTTCCAGAAAGGATAGTTTTCTCCTACAAACAGAGGGGACTTGTTTGTGGAAGCACCTTCTCCAAAAGTTTGAGAAACAAAGTCCATTTAGATCAAAATAATCAATTACATTGAAAACTTAATCGAGCTCTGGTGCTAATTGTAGAAAAAGATTAGCCTAGAAAAAGAGGGGGGGTGGTGAATTGGTTTTGTTTTATAAAAATGGTTGTTTTAAAATTCTTTGAACTTTTTCTTTGAATGAAAACAAATAAAGAATGTAAAGAAATGAAAGAGATAAAGGATAGAAAGAACAATACCAAGGTTTATACTAGTTCGACCTACATGCCTACATCTAGTATTCTTTCAATTAGTAAGAAGTCCAATGTGATTCCTTGATGGTCTTCCATCATGACAACCCTCTTATAAATCTTCTAACCTATGTTCCCATCACCCTTTAACTCACGCCCTTCTCTAACAATTTTTTTACCTTCACCATGATAATCAAACTGACCATCCTCTTCTAACTCAGTTAATCCAGGTTGACCATGAACCTCCAACTCAACCCATTAAATCATTTCTATTATCTCAGCTTCTAATGATTTATTACAACATATAGATGCATGATAACAACCTCCTTATGCTAGGTTGGGCCAAAACTAGCAGATGTGCATGGAGAGGTGTTTCCTTGGATGGTTGGTTTAGATGTATGGGTGGAAAGGTTCCAAGGATGACGAGCTATGATGGGAAAAGGGTAGAAGTTCACGACCTCTAAGAGATATGGTGGTGGTGGTAGTGTTTGGTGACTAGATGGGCCTCTAGGGTTGTTTTAGTCTTGATCAAGGAAATGTATGGACAAATTTGGGCAGCATAAGATTAATAAACATCCAAGATGATTACAAGAGTGGAGACAACTCAATATATAGGCAATGATGTCTCCTAACAAACACTAAAAGCATCCTAGCCACCTCGGATGAGTTTGGCTGACAATTCTACTCCCATAGGATAGAGACAAGTTCAACAAATCCTCTCCAATGGTGGAGGGACATGTGACCACTACCGAAAAGAAAACCTCTCCAATCCTATGGTACCATGTGGCCACTAGAAAAAAGGTAAATCCTCTTTAATGGAAGCATTACTTATGACACACACCTCCTTTGGTTTAGATGTCCCATATTAAGAAAACCCTATTCTAAATAGGCTTTATTACAAGCCTTAAGAAAAGCTACACTGCATGGCCGAATACAATGGCCTAAACAACGTACACTACTTCTTCATCTTCCATTATGGCCCAAGTGAAACAAAACTTTGTTTCTTCTTCTAAAGATGATTCTTCTTGTAAGAGCTTGGCCATACTCCTAGTGATAGGACCCTTGGCTATGAGTTTGCGATTAGTGCACTACACTGTTTAGCCTATCTATGTTAACGATTAGCATAACACCATTGTCATTAGTCAAAAGTGTCAACGTATCTTCCAACACTAACCTACCTCCTAAAGAGTGTCATAACTCTTTCACTTCAACATGTCTTAACTCTTTTACTCCACTTACAATCTCAAAATATCTCCACGTATTCGAGTCACAAAACCATTGTGTTGTTTCCCCATCAAATTGAAGTTTCCTATTATCATCATTTACAAAGTGTACACTATGATGGACAACCACTTCAAAACACTTTCGGAAATTTTATCCTATATATTTCTACAGCTGTAAATTATGCCCACAAAATAATAAATAAATTATAGTCCCTACAAACAAAACACCCAAATAGGGGATAAATTACGGCCCCTTCTACCGAAATACCCAAATGGAGCGGCAAATTACGGTCCCTCCAACCGAAACACCCAAATGGGGGACCACAACTTGTATAAATTTCAAAATGAAATAGAGGACCACAATTTCATCTCATTGAACAAGACTATGCAAAAGAAATAACAATTGCTACCCTAACAACAAAACATTCTCATCCCAAAATGAAAAGGAAACACCTATCCACCATAGCGAATACCCAATGAAGTAAAATAATCGACGACCACGCATGAAATGAAATTCACCTTAACTGTTGACAACCTTCAATCAATGCATAATTTATGCTCAAAATATTTTTCCCCACTTCTTCGATCATCATTTACAAATGATTCAAATCCCTAATTCTACTTCAATTCTTTCCCTCTACCTTTAACATGTTTTACCTAATTCACAAAAATGAAAATCGAATTTCATGTAAAAAAAAAATCCACATAAGCATGTCTATTGTACTCTATGATTTAGACAACATTAACTATTTGAACTTATTTATTATATATTTTATAAAAAAAATCAATTAAACAAAATCCGAGAATCTAAGTGAAACTTTTGAATAAAAACAGAGACCAAGAGTTTAAACTTTTTTATATTTTTTTACTAATCGTACGGAATATAAAATTTCTTTAAAAATTTAATAAAGCGAACACGAAATACGAAAGGAATGTAAATATTTTGAAAGGAAATAGATACTATGTTTATAAATATATATTTTAAATTATCTGTAGTTTAGAAATGTATTATTAATTATATAATTCATAATTTTAAAATATATTTTAAATTGCATAATACGAAAATGTAACATTACTATGTAGAATATGTTTTTAGATTAGAAAATATAATGTGCACTATACAATATACTATTGGAAATGTAATTCATATTGTATAGCTAGTTATATATTTTTGAATCTGAAAATATTTAAGATTATGCAACTCAAGAATGTATTTTAAATTATATAATGTAAAACTCAATAATGTATTTTAAATTATATAATTTAGAACCGAATAATGTAATTCAGAATTATATATGGATTAAATATTTTTTTTTACTCAAATAATTATAAAAAATATATTTTATTTTTAAATTAAATTAAAAGTATTTACTGTTTGTATTTTATGAAAGTTACGCTCCAACAAATGAGATGTATAGGGACGGTAATATATATATATATATATATATATATATATGGATGCATGTATCCATGAATAAATTTCCAAGAATAGTAAATATTTTAATATCCGTTTCTAAACCGTTCAAAAAAAATCTGTGTATTATATTATTGGACCTATGAGTATATGCCAAAAAAATAATAATAATAATTTAATTTATATTTTTTAAATTTAATTTAATTACAAATAAAACTAATTTATATTTTATTATGTTAAATTTAATAAAAATTAAATTTTAACTTTTATTTAATTTAATTTATATTATATATATATATATATTAATTTTATTTTAAAAATGCATAAAATATATTTGTTAAAGTTTTTGTTGATATCCGTGGGTATTTTTTGAACGAGTATTCGCACGGTAGTGGACATGTTGAGGGTAGATTTTAATATTGTGGGTTGGGTTGCTGGTAGGTCCTATTCGTGTCCGATTCGATCCGTTGTCATCTCTAGATATGTAGGATATTTCCCATGATAATGCACTACAAAAAAAAATGAATTTTATTAGGGCTTACTTTTGTCATTACTGGCAGTTTTAAACCGTGGAAAATGCATTTCCCACGATTATGAGAACTACTAGAAAAAGCAACGTCAGTAAGTGATTATCGGTAGTTTTTCTTTATTGACGAAATTTTTGGGGGATTTTGGAGAAACTGCAACTATTCTAATTAAATCGTATAAAAAACATAAAAACGTTTTTTTTTCCTGGAAAACCAACATGCATCCATTTTCCTTAAATCTAACCCTCAAATAGATGATCAAATATGTCAATTATAAAAAGTTGATTAAATTAACAACTTCAAAAAAATTGAATCCAATGAAACATAATAGCAATTTGATGGAACACTAGTGCAAAAACGCTGTTTAGCGTCACACAATAAATGTCGGTTTGTTGATAATCCGACGTATATGAGTGGACGGTGTCATTATCGTAAATAGCTTGGTAACCTAGACGTCGGTTTCCAGACAATGTGACGTCTATGATATTTTAGACGTCCACACTGCTGCAAACAGACGTCTAATGGCCTGAGGTAGGTCAGAAGACAGTCCCGTGACATCGGTGTTCCAAGGGGTCCGACGTCTATAGGACTGCAATTAATGCTTTCACCTAATTCCTAGGCGCTTAGACGTCGCATAGTTAACAGGCGACATCTACGGCCTGAATGGAAGGCGGGAGGATAAAAAATCTTCAATTTAGACGTCGGGGATCTGTGCAAGTGACGTCGACGTTCTTGTAATTAATTAGATTCACCAAATTCGAGGGCCATAGACATTGGTTAGAAGGGGCTCCGACGTCTATGTGCCTGTAAGTAATGATGTGCATCATTATAGACGTCGGCGCCCCATCACAACTGTCGTCAACATCCCTGACAGGAAATCAAATGTCAATCGTTTCAGCTTCCTAGACGTCGGTTCCCATTGTTACCGACGTCTAGTGGGATTCAAAAGGTCAGTTGAAAAGTTTAACTTGGACGTCGAATTAGTAACAAAACTGACGTCTATAGTCATATAGACGTCAGTTATTTGGAGAAACCGACGCCCAATTTCATTTTAAATAAACCGCACCTCTTCACGGCATTCATTTTCTGATATCTTCCTCTTCCTCTTCTCCTTTTTCTCTTACGACACTCTTCTTTTACTCCCTTTTGGCACGTCTTCTTTTTGTTGCGGCATTCATTGTTGTTTTTGATATCTTTATCGTCTTCCTCCTCTCTTTTTCTCTCTTGCGACATTGCATCCCAGGTGCGTGGTTTTCTTTTTATGCTTACCGTTTGCTAAGTCTTTCATCGATTATTATCTTCTGGTTCAACTGATTAAAATTTGTTTTCTTTGTGTTGGGTTTTAGTGCAATTTTGTTCCTTTCTTGGGATAACGTATAACACATTCTCCATTTGCTAGCTGTCTCCTAGAAATAGCGGCGTCTTTTGAATTTCTTTTGATCGTTTCAACCCAAAAACGACCCTGGATCGTTGTCTAGTTTTTGTTTCACCATGATTTTTCCCTCTTGCGGATGAAAAATGGAACTAAGCAACCACCCATGTTCAGTTTTGGGTTGAAGGGACCATAAGAAATTCAAAAGACGCAAGCTGTTTTTTTAGGGAAACTAGCAAAAGGAGTCTGTGGTACTAGGCTATCCAAAGACGGGACAAAACTGCACTAAAACACAACCACTATATTAGACGTCGGTTAATGTGCACACCGGCGTCTATAGTACCTCTTAGACGTCAGTCAGTGTAATGTTCAAAGTCTTTAGTGCCTCGTAGACGTCGGTTAATGCGTTGTTCGACGTCTATATAGTGCCTTTAAACGTCCAGTTAAACCAGAACCGACGTTTATTGACGTCGGTCTCTGGTACTAACTGACGTCATTATAGACGTCTATGGTTAGAATGTCGGACGTCCCATTAACGTCACCAGTTTAGACGTCGGTTTATTAATAGACGGTAAAAGCCCAAAATAACCGACGTTAAACAGCGTTTTTAAACTAGTGGAAGAAACTCGAGCTTGGATTCAGAAAGGGAATCGAGGCAAGGGGTTTTGGGGTTCCAACGAAACCAACATCATGGCTAACCAAATTGACAAGCAACATCACATGACCCTTATTGAAAATCCTCACATTCTCTTCATGACCCTTTGCTCTCTTCCTAGCATGCAACATCACCACCCTCCTTTTCCAAGTGCAGCAACACTTACTTGTAGCAACATCTCCAAGTCTTCTCCTTTAGGATACTTTACCCATTTTCTCGTTCCCCACATTCTACCTAGCCTCAAAAGAAAAAGAATAAAATTGAAAAATATAAATCAAGAAGAAGAAGAAAGAAAGAGAAAGGTTAGTACATAATGATGGTGGTAAAGTAGAAGGTGAAATAAGAAGTAGAAACAAAGAGAGAAAGAAAGGAATGCATAACAGAGAGGGAAAGAAGGAAATGGGACGGTTAAGGTTTTTATTTAATTTGTTCAGAGGTTTTTGAGATAATAAGTTAAAAGGCAAAGTTGCAAAATGTGAATATGGATGGCATGTAGACCTATCAAATAAGCCTTAATTATACGACTTGGTCCTAGTCCATATGGGTTGGGGCCAAAAAAGCCCATTAGTCTAAAAAAGCCCTTTATTAGAAAAGTCCACAAGATCTAATATCCTTAAAGCCTTGTGGGTTAGGATCAATCCATGGACTTTTCTTTTTAAAATTGCCAAATAGGCAATTGCTTCCTGCACCATCAATTTCTTTCCACATCCCAATAATTTTTTAAAATGTCATTTTATCTTTGATTTTTGAAATTTTCAAAATAAAATTTCTGGAACGACCTTTTTAGAATAAAATTTTCAAAAGTGAAATACATTTTTTCATAACATATTTTTGGAATATACTTTTCGAAATACATATAATACTCTTCAAAATGAATTTTTCATAATACTCTTGCACACAATAGGTTTTAGAATGAGCTCTCCAAAGCATGAAATATTTTTTAGAAAAATCTTTTCAGAATTGGATTTTTTAGCATTTTCTCTCTTCTTTTTCGGTAGCAGTAGTGACGGCGTCAATGAAAGTGGGCGTGTTGATAAAAAATATTTAAATATCAGTTATAATTTTATTTTAGAGGTTATAAAAATAATATTAATTAAAATTTTATTTATATATAATATTTTTTAAATAGTTTATCAAAATAAATTTTTAAAAACTTTTAATACAAGAAAGAATTAAAACGTGTTTTTATACTTGTTTTCAAAATAATAAAATTATGTATTTAAAATATGATCATAATTAAAAATTATTTTGAATAAATTTTTATAAAATTAATATTTATGTATTTATATTTTAAGGAAAAGATATTAATAAATAATTACTTTATTTTTAACCTTAAACAAACTCAATATATTTTATATTTTAAACTTTTTAAAATAATAAAATTATATATTTAAGATATGATTATAATTAAAAAATTATTTTAAATAACTTTTTATAACACCAACATTTGTATATTTATATTGAAAGAAAAAGGATATTAATAAGAAATTACTTTAATTAAATTTAAACAAATTCAATATATATATATATATATATATATATATATATATTATTTTTAACTTTTTGAAATAATGAAATTATATATTTAAAATATAATTACAATTAAAAAATTATTTTAAATATTTTTTTATAAAATCAATATTTATATATTTTTATTTAATTAAAAAGATGTTAGTAAAATATCATGCAAATTTAGAAACTATTAAATTTATAAAGTAAATAAAAGAAATAATTAAAAATAAATTAATTTAATTTTGGGGACTAGTCCCGTCCTAACCCTACCGCATTTTATATGGGTTTTAGGGGTTGAGGCTTTTAAAAAGCCCCTATTATGTGGGCTAAGAAAATGAGGCTTAATTTTAGGAATGTTTTATCTTATACTTCCAATATCTTATTCTGCACCTTTTAAAATTATTATTTTAATCTTCTGACATCTAATCATTTACTTTTAACTTTTTCAAAAATTTAACTAAATATTTTATCCTACACACCAACATTTCATCCTTCTTAAGATTTTAATTTTTTTTTAAAAAATTTCTTAATCTTAATAAATATTTTTTAACTTTTTCTCTTTTTTCTTTTACAGTAATAATATACCTCTTTAACATTGCATCTTTCTAATAAATTTTTAAAACTTTATTTTTTAATATAATTTAATAACTATTTAGTTTAATTTTAAAATCTAATGTAATTTAGTATTTTTTTAATATATTAATAACTATTAAAATATAATTTTTATTATTATAATAATTATATTAAAAAAATTAAAACTAAAATAATTAAAATAAAAGTAATACAAATAAAAAAGAAAAAATAATAATATATATAAATATTAAATAATATTAAAATATTAAATTAAATAAAATTATTATTAAATTTTAATAGAAAATAAAATTTTGAAAAATAATAACATCGGATGTTGGTATCCGATACAGTTATCGGATTTCCAATTCCGATAAGAAAGTTTTTAAAACTTTGTTTTTCATTTATAATTTTTTAACTATTTAATTTAATTTAAAAATTTAATATTATTTAATATATTTTATATTTAAATAATTATTAAAATATAATTTATATTATTATAATAATAATAATATTAAAAAATTAAAATTAAAGTAATAGTATTATTTAATATTATTATACTAATATAAATTATATTTTAATAGTTATTTAAATATAAAATATATTAAATAATATTAAATTTTTAAATTACATTAAATGGTTAATAAATTATAAAAAAAAATTAAAAACTTTTTTTATCGGGAAATCCGATAACTATGTATCGGATATCAATATCCGATGATTATTATTTTTTTAAATTTTATTTTTTATTTAAAATTTAATAATAAATTTATTTAATTTAATATTTTAATATAATTTTATACTTTTATATATATCAAATCAGATTTTATATTATTTTATTTGCTTTTTTGTTTTTATTTGTATTACTTTTATTTTAATTATTTTAGTTTTAATTTTTTTAATATAATTATTATAATAATACAAATTATCTTTTAATAATTATTAAAATATGAAAAAATACTAAATTATATTATATTTTTAAATCAAACTGAATAGTTGTTAAATTATAATTAAAAAATAAAGTTTTAAAAATTTGTTAAAAAGATACAGTATTAAAGAGGTATATCATTATTGTAAAAAAAAAAAGAGAAAAAGTTAAAAAATATTTATTAAGATTAAGAAATTTTTTAAAAAAAAAATTAAAAGTGTAAGAAAGATGAAGTGTTGGGTATAAGATAAATGTTAAATTATATTAATAATTAACATTGGTTCATGTAATGTATGGTATAACTTTAATGTAAAGATTCTAATGTGATGATTATTAGAATATTAAAGTATTAAAGTTATTACGATTATTTTAGAGTTATTAAAATTAATCCCTCTCTTCTAACTTCAAAAGGGCATTTTGGTATTTTTATTAAGATTAATTAATATACCATAAAAGAGGGAAAATTTTTTTAAGAAAGTGTTACGTTTTCTGAAAAGTGAAAAAGAGAGAACGAACGTAGAAAAGACAAAGACAATATAGAAAGCGTTTGACAGAGAAACTATTCTTGCAACTTCTATATCATCAAGAAGGCATTAAAGAGGAGTAAGAGGAGAGAGAACAATTGACAGGAAGAAACAGGAAGAATTATACAATGGATCCAGATTAGTTCTCTTTTAATGTGAATGTGGGAATTGTGAGTATCATGTAAATTCAAGATCCTGTGTGTTGTTTTTTCATTTAATTGAAAATCAAAGATTTGGTATGAGAGCTCGGTTCTGAATTTTATGATTCTCCGATAATTTTCCCAATTTTTTGAAACCCTAATTTTTTGAATTGTAAAATTTAGGGATTTTAAATTTTCAAATATTTAATTGTTTTGTTGGCATGAAAAAAAAATTCGCTTTAGTATGTGAATCTTAATTTTTGATTGTTGCTTTTTCTTATGCATGATTGTTGCATTAAAGCAACTTTAATGTTGCACCGTCGCAGGGTTTTATGATTTCGATTGTTTATTATTAATAAAAAGAGAATTGAATTCACTCTAAAGTGAATTTCTGGAAGCCGCACTTATGCCTTTTGGTTATTACATTAAAGCAATTTTATTAATGGATAGTTTCAATTCGCTGCAACGTGAATTTCACCTTGGAAGCAATTTACTGTTGCGGCTTGTAAGAGTTAAATTCTCATGCAAGGGTTTTTTAATTTGGTTACTGCTGCACAGAATTTCCATTTGACATAAAGCAATTTTTTTTTACTGTTGATTGAATTTGAAAAGGAACTAATTGTAATAGCAGTACCCGCAACTTTACTGTTGCACTTCCATATTAAATATTAAAAGTGTGTTATTATTGAATGGAAATTATAGTATGTAATTGTTTATTAATTTTGGATGAAGGAAATTCAATTAAGTTGAATTTCGGAGAGTTATTAGTCATTGATGTAAGGATGTTATGGTTTATAATTGATGACATTAAAGTGAAACATTTCATGTGCTTAGTATATGTTTGTATATCCAAAGATAGCATACATATAAACTTAAGTATGAGTGATTGTTATTAAAGTATATATGCAATTTGTCAGTTTAAGAATCACCCAAAGGTGAACTTAAATGAATGACTTAAAAGATTACCTATCAGTTTAAGTGTCACCCAAAGGTGACCTTGAATGTATGACTAGTGTAAAAATTTGTTTGAATCCATGAATTTTAATTAAAGCATTATTGTATGAGTTTGTGTATTATTTCCAGCTTACATGAATTTAGCAGGTTTGAGCAACAATGTGGTCAAGTTTAATGGGCTAAATTATGCCGATTGGTCAGAACAAATCCAGTTCCAACTGGGTGTTTTAGACTTGGACATGGCTATAATGATGGATGAAATGCCCGCAGCCATTACAGAGACCAGTACTAGCGATGAGAAGTCTCTTTATGAGGCTTGACATAGGTCTAACAGGCTGTCATTAAACTTGATGCGCATGTTTATGGCAGAGAACGTAAAGCCTTCCATGCCCAAAACAGAAAGCACAAAGGAATTCATGAGAATGATCAAGGAGTACTCACAATCAGACATAACTGATAAGTCTATTGTGGGAACCCTTATGAGTGAGCTGACTACCAAGAAGTTTGACTGGTCACAGCCCATACATGA
Organism: Vigna mungo; assembly: GCA_036885675.1. Lineage (NCBI taxonomy): Eukaryota > Viridiplantae > Streptophyta > Magnoliopsida > Fabales > Fabaceae > Vigna > Vigna mungo. The sequence goes on along the minus strand of CP144700.1, from coordinate 21,542,986 downwards.
ACATGTAACAGGAATGGCTAATATAGCAGCAAGGTTGAAGTCGATGGGAATGGAGGTGAATGAGTCCTTTCTAGTACAGTTCATCATGAACTCTCTTCCTCCTGAATTTGGCCAGTTCCAAGTGAATTACAACACTATTAAGGACAAGTGGAACTTTCAAGAAATCAAAGCCATGTTGGTACAAGAGGAAGGGAGATTAAAGAAAATGAGAGATCATTCTATCCATCTCACAACTCATGAAGGTCCTAGTTTCAGTAAAGTCAAACCAGGAAAGAAGAACAAGAAGGACAAAGCCCCAATGAAAGTGAATAAGGGCAATATCCAGAAGGACCAGAAATGTTTCTTTTGCAAGAAAGTAGGTCACTTCAAGAAAGATTGTCCGGAAAGAAAATCTTGGTTCGAAAAGAAAGGTACTTTTTATGTTTCTGTAAGTTTTGAAGCAAATATTATTGAAGTACTTAATAATACCTGGTGGTTGGATTCTGGAGCTACCACTCATGTTTCTAATATTATGCAGGGATTCCTTTCGATCTAACCCATAAAAGGAACTGAAAAGTATTTATATATGGGGATTGGGACTTACAGATTGATCTAGACACTGGTTATTGTCTGAATCTTGAAAAGTGTCTCTATGTTCCTGGTTGTGCTAGGAATTTAATTTCTGTTGCAAAGTTGGATTGTTTAGGTTTTAACTCTAGGATTGAAAATGGTATTTTTCATTTGTATAAGCTTTCGTACTATTATGGTTCTGGTACATTATTGGATGGTTTATTCCGTTTAAATCTTGATGTTAATTTTTCTGAATCCCTGTTTAATGTTGAACATGTTGTTGATAGAAATTCTAGTGCAGGAAATGAATGTTCTGCTTTCTTATGGCATAAAAGATTTGGTCACATATCCAAAGAAAGGATGTTGAGGTTAGTAAAAAATGAAATTTTACCTCAATTGGATTTTGATGTCTGGGATGTATGTATTGATTGTATTAAGGGTAAACAAACAAAACACATATCAAAGAATCCCGCTACAAGAAGCAGTCAACTTCTTGAGTTGATACACACTGATATTTGTGGTCCTTTTGACACTAAATCTTGGAATGGTGAAAAATATTTTATCTCCTTTATTGATGATTTCTCACGTTATTGTTATATATATCTATTGCATGAAAAATCTCAATCAGTGAACGCTCTTGAGGTGTTTATAAATGAGGTGGAAAGACAATTGGATAGAAAAGTAAAAGTTGTAAGATCTGATAGAGGTGGTGAATATTATGGTAAAATTGATGAGAGTGGACAATCTCCAGGTCCATTTGCAAAGTATCTTGAAAGTCGGGGTATATGTGCACAATATACAATGCCCGGTACACCACAACAAAATGGTGTAGCAGAAAGGCGGAATCGTACTCTTATGGATATGGTTAGAAGTATGTTAAGTCATAGTAATATCCCTTTATCTTTGTGGATGTATTCATTAAAGACTGCTGTATATCTGGTTAACAGGGTTCCTAGCAAAGCAGTTTCTAAAACTCCTTATGAACTATGGACTGGAAGGAAACCCAGTTTAAGACATCTTCATGTTTGGGGATGTCCAGCAGAAGTAAGGTTATATAATCCACATGAAAAGAAGCTTGATGCAAGAACCATTAGCGGTTACTTCATCGGTTATCTTGAAAAGTCAAAGGGATATAGATTTTATTGCCCTAACCATAGTACAAGAATAGTTGAGTCTGGAAATGCTTGGTTCATTGAAAATGGTCAATTTAGTGGGAGTGAGGAATCACGAATAGTGGACATTCAAGAGCATACTGATAGTGCTTCTACTTCTAATGTCTCTTCTGAAGTTGTTATCCCTCTTGTTGTATCACAGTCACACAACAAGCAGAGACAACAAGTTAATGTTCCAATCCCACAAAATGAACATATAAATGTTGAGCCAGTTGACAATGAGCAAGTCACAAATGAGCAACTCATAAATGGGGAATTGATAGAGGAACCACAAGAAGCAACATTAAGAAGGTCTGTAAGGCAGAAAAGACCTGCTATTTCGAATGATTATGTGGTTTACTCTGTTGAACATGAATGTGACTTAAGCATTGATGAGGATCCAGTCTCTTTCAGACAAGCCATGGAAAGTAACAATTCAGAGAATTGGTTGAATGTTATGAAAGAAGAATTGAAATCAATGGACGACAATAAAGTATGGGATCTAGTTGAATTGCCTAAAGGTTCAAAAAGAGTCGGTTGTAAATGGGTCTTTAAGACTAAACATGACTCAAAAGGCAATATTGAAAGGTATAAAGCTAGATTAGTCGCCAAAGGTTTCACTCAAAAGGATGGCATTGACTACAAAGAGACCTTCTCTCCTATTTCTAAGAAGGACTCTTTGAGAATTGTTTTAGCTTTGGTGGCTCATTATGATTTAGAGCTTCACCAAATGGATGTAAAGACCGCCTTTCTGAATGGTGACTTAGAAGAGGAAGTATATATGGATCAACCAGAAGGTTTCACCATGACAGGAAAAGAAAATCTGGTGTGTAAATTAAAGAAATCAATATATGGACTAAAACAAGCTTCCCGACAATGGTATCTAAAATTTAATGATACCATAACTTCGTATGGTTTTGTAGAGAACACCGTTGATCGGTGTATATACATAAAGGTCAGTGGGAGTAAGTTTGTTATTTGGGTCCTATATGTTGATGATATTCTTCTTGCTGCTAATGATATTGGTATGTTACATGATGTAAAGAAGTTTCTCTCTAACAACTTTGAAATGAAAGATATGAATGAGGCATCTTATGTGATAGGAATAGAAATATTCCGTGATAGATCACAAGGATTGTTAAGTTTGTCTCAGAAAGGTTATATTAACAAAGTGTTAGAGAGATTCAGAATGGAAAAATGTTCTCCTGGAATAGTTCCAATTCAAAAAGGGGACAAATTTAGTCAAATGCAATGTCCCAAGAATGATTTGGAACGAAAGGCCATGGAGTCCATTCCTTATGCGTCAGTGGTTGGAAGTTTGATGTATGCTCAAACCTGTACTCGGCCAGATATCAGTTTTGCTGTTGGAATGTTAGGCCGATATCAAAGTAATCCCGGAATGGATCACTGGAAAGCTGCAAAGAAAGTTCTTAGGTACTTACAAGGTACCAAAGAATACATGCTCACTTACAGAAAGTCAGATCATCTTGAAGTGATTGGCTACTCGAATTCAGACTATGCTGGATGTGTGGATTCAAGAAAATCCACATTTGGGTATGTCTATCTTTTGGCTGGAGGAGCAATTTCTTGGAAAAGTGCAAAGCAATCAGTCATTGCTACTTCCACCATGAAGGCTGAATTCGTGGCATGCTTTGAGGCCACGGTTCATGCTTTGTGGTTGCGGAACTTTGTATCGAGGCTTGGCATTATTTATAGTATAGCTAGGCCGATAAGGATTTATTGTGATAACTCCGCATCCGTCTTCTTCTCTAAAAATGACAAGTACTCAAAGGGTGCTAAACACATGGATTTGAAATACTTGCCGGTCAAAGAAGAAGTGCAGAAACATAGAGTGTTGATTGAGCATATTGGTACGGATTTGATGATAGCAGATCCGTTAACTAAAGGACTACCGCCCAAAACCTTTATTGGCCATGTTGAAAGTATGGGCATTATAGATAAGTCAGTGTCAACATGATGATGTTATCTATCTGTATGGATTTGTATAGTTATATGCTTGTACTGTCATGACACTTGTGAATTCAATTAAAGTTATGTTTCTCTTTATTATATTTGTTATCCACATTAAGTTATATACATGTATTATTGATTTTGGTGACATGATAGATCTCTTTTAGAGATATGAAAGTTATAAGATTGATTAAAGTTATGTTGAGTTGTTTTGATTATGTGATACATGGAAGGAATCTTGTCGATCGTGACTTTTGCCCGCCATGATCCAATCATTTCAATTCATATAAGGATGATGACTTGATAATTCTAATGAATGGTGCGCACTTAAAGTTTATTTTAGATCTTCAAGTCATCACATGAACCAAGTGGGAGAATGTTAAATTATATTAATAATTAACATTGGTTCATGTAATGTAAGGTATAACTTTAATGTAAAGATTCTAATGTGATGATTATTAGAATATTAAAGTATTAAAGTTATTGGGATTATTTTAGAGTTATTAAAATTAATCCCTCTCTTCTCACTTCAAAAGGGCATTTTGGTATTTTTATTAAGATTAATTAATATACTACCATAAAAGAGGGAAAAGTTTTTTACGAAAGTGGTTACGTTTTCTGAAAAGTGAAAAAGAGAGAACGAACGTTCTCAGAAAAGACAATATAGAAAGCGTAACTTTGACAGAGAAACTATTCTTACAACTTCTATATCATCAAGAAGGCATTAAAGAGGAGTAAGAGGAGAGAGAACAATTGACAGGAAGAAACAGGAAGAATTATACAATGGATCCAGGTTAATTCTCTTTTACTGTGAATGTGGGAATTGTGAGTATCATGTAAATTCAAGATCCTCTGTGTTGTTTTTTCATTTAATTGAAAATCAAAGATTTGCTTACAATAAAATATTAAGTAAAATTTTTAAAAAAGTTAGAAGTGACAGATTAAATGTCAGAAAGTTAAAATAGTAATTTTAGGAAATGCAGATGAGATATTAGAGGTGTAGGATGAAATACTCTAAGTTTAGAAGGAGCTAGGACCAAACCATGAGACAAAGATTCAAATGACACTTTTAGTGACATGAGGTGAGAAATTTGGAGAAAGTACTAACAAGTTTCCTACTTTTTGGACCGTCGATTTTTTTTAAATAATAATAAATGTTAGTTTCGGATTTTCTTATAAACCGTCAAAAAAGTTTTAAAAATAAAATAAAAATAATACATAATTGTGGTTTTCATCTATAACTGCTAGAAATTATTTGGAGTTTTCAAAACTTTCGGAAAAAAATTCTTTTAAATTTATTATTTTTGTAGTGATAGTAGACATCTGAACATATTGGTTGAAAAAAAATGATATATATTAATTTCTGTAAGAATAAATTATTTTATAATTTAATTTATTGACAAATCATAACTTTTTATAATAGTTTATGAAAAGAAATATATTTAATCCTAAATATATTTAATCTAAAATACATTTATAGAGTATATAATGGGTTTGTGAACTTTGTAAATTGTGTAATCCAAACATTTGACCGAGACAATTTATATATTTCCAATCCAAAATCTACGAAGATGCATAAAAAAACCACGGGTGGAGTAAGAAAGAACGGGGCATGTAGTGGCTTTTCCTTCTATACATTGGGCCAAGCCCATAGATTTGCTTCCATTTGTTTTTTAGGATTATTTGAGTGAGTTGTATCTCATCTTTTTCACAATGAATGATTTACTTTTTCATGCATATATTTGGTATGTGGCTCAATGTCTAGTACAGGTTAAAATCCACAAATAAGGTCAAATGACCAGTCTTTGAATAACGGAACAATATTTTCTATTTTTTAGAGTCTCTTTTTCATAATCTAGTTAGCCACTCTCCTGAATATGCTAAGGTTGCCCAATGACTCACTTGCAAATTAGTGATTAGTTAAACTGAACATAGACAAACTTAAATATACCTTACACAAGTATCATGCCTCAGTTTGAAACCAAAAGAAATAGTTACGAAATGTGCCTCTTCATCATTAACCTATACATATTTTGAAAAAAATAATGTTTTCTTAAAGACTAGTTGTCAACATGAATGATGGAAAGTGCTGACAGAGCCTGAGATGGATCCTATGCGCATTATTTGCTATATAAACAGAAACAACCAATCACAGTTGCTACTGAATTATGTAGGGCAAGTTTAAGTGATAGAATTATGACAAACTAAAAGTAATTTTAAGCTGCTGGCTAGGATTCAAAGCTATGTAACACAGAATATTAAACACGGGAATGCATTGAAAAGGTAAAATGAAGAGTAATAGGTCCTTTCAACGAGGATAATTAGGAAGACAACACCAATAAAAATAAATTCAAATCACATTTAAAAGATTGATACCATGTCGATCCAAAACCTTTAAACAATCTTTTCTTTTTTATACATTATTCAACTTTTTATTTTTAATAATATGAAATTTAAACTCCATATTTAGATTCCCAAGAGAGATAATAATGATAGAAGATGAAAACATGTCAATTTTAAAATCGATGGTAATCTTGGTTTTTAAGGATGAAGCTATGCCATCGTGAAAATGTGCTGTGGTTGGGTCCTACTGTTGAAATGCTGAGTAAAAGGGTAATCTTATTTAGATTCCCTAATGTTTCTAGGCAAAATAATAGCCATGGTGAGATTCCTTTGCTCAAAGTTTGGGTCCCAGGTCTTGGTTTTCTTTCCTTTTCAATTTTGGACAGTATTTTTTTGCAGTCTATAATCATTTCATTGCACGAGTAATTAAACAAATATAAGCATTGGAATATTCAAACTAACTTATTTTATGTACGTAGTCTTATGTGTGCTCTTTTTGCAGAGTAAAACTGAATATTTAGCTGTTAAAGTGCGTCGGAGGGAACATTGTGTTCAAGCCTAAGTTGACCTATATGGATTTGTAAATAACAACTGGGATAGTAGCAATGATGGCTCAAGGAATTATCGGAATACGTGTGTGACTGAAATGCATAATGTTTGGTAGACACCTACATAAACAACCACCAAGAAAGAGATGTATAAAAGAAAAATGTAAAAGTTTCAAAAAAATGAACAAGTTTTCATATCATTATTATAAGTGAATAAGAAAATAAGGAGCGAAAAAATAATTTTAAAGTATTGGGAAGAGTGAGTTGAAGTTACCATCCCTCTTATCAATGTGTTCTTCTATAGATATTGGTAGTCTTGTCTTTTGATCCGATGAGAGTTAATAAGTGTAAAAGTGCTCTTCAAGGAGTGTAAAGAAAAACTAACACACAAAAGAAGCAAGAGAATGACATAATAAGAAGACAACAAGTGCATAGAACGTGATATTGCTGGAGTTTTCTAAAGCAACCAAAGTTCTGTGCAGCTAATTGGTGCAGTTTTGTCTCGCTTGGTCTGGTGCACACAAACTTAATTTCTGCACATGAGCTTATAGTTGAATGACTAAAATCTGTTGGTTGATTGAGAAGTGTTGAGTGGTGCGAATAAAATTGGTTCCTTCATGCTGGAATGGTGAGTGATTTCAAGAAGCTGGCATACTCAATTGGCTAAGCAGTGTGCAAGATAAACCTGAACTTGAGGTGTGTATTTTCAAGCGATGGAAGTTGGAGTCCGTGTTTAATGCAGAAATCGTTGACCAGCTATCAGAGGCCAATTTCTGCGTTCATCAAACAAATTTTCGTGGAACCTACAATTGCCATTCCTATAGTGCAACATGGCTGTGCGTGAGTAGTGAGATTTGGATGCTGCAGAATTGTTTACTTGTTCCTGATTCAGAGACTGGTCCATTCACAAGGACCGTGGTGGGCAAAGAAAGTAGAAACTTCAAGCTGAGGTGATGTTTGAATTGGTGAAACTGGAAACGTGTAACTATCAAACTTAGCTGCATAGGGAGCTGCAATTGATTTAATTGTGATACACTAAGTTTGCTGCTTTAGTGTATTTTTTTTTTTCGGAAACGTGTTGGTGCAGGAATTATCACAAAGCTGGGACAACAAGCAACGTGATTATTGATGAAATTAAACGCTATTAATTTTGCTGCTGTCTTATCCCAATTTTTGAGCGAGATATGCGGTATGGAACAACAAGGTTCTGGTACTATTTTGTTGGTGTTTTGCCGCTGTTTGGGCTGCACTTTTGATGTGCTTTTTGCTACTGCTTGGGAGATGTTCTACTTTTGTGTTGGTGGCTGCACAGTACAATTTTGAGGGCTGGAAAAGTAAGGATTGAGTTGCTATTTTTGCTGTTGCCTTTGATTTCAGCATGATTTGCTGGTCTGGACAGCAGGTTTGGGCTGCTACGTTGGGTGCTATTTTGGTGACTGTCGTTCTTAGGTTCTTAGTTGATGGCTGGACAGATTGGTAAATGCAGGAGTATACATGGCAGTAATTTGGAAGTTGTGCACCCTATTTAAGCGGGTAATAAAGCGCTAAAATTTAAGGTCAAATGTTTTCCAAGTCGATGACAAATAATGGAAGTATGGATAGGACCTTCACACAGATAATAGAGTAGTTCTCGAATTTGGTAATTTTGTGTTTTGAGTTTTATTGGGCCTTAGGGATGTTGTCCTTAAGGAGCAGAGGCAAATAGTATATATAAGCTTTTTTGAGACGCTCTTGTAATGAGATTTGGAAGAAACATGATGAACCACTGGTGCAAAATAAAGCTACAACGTCTAGTGTTTAACGTTAGAAAACAAAAAAATTAACATTAAAAATGACCGATGATATTATTGTAAATAAATACAATAACCAAGACATCTGTTAGGTCTTAAATTAATGACGTATGATCACTCATCCAAACTACGTTAAACTGTACTCAAAGTAAACATATAATGTCTACTTAACAAATAATAGACATCCATACCAAAATAAATGAATACGTATATTCTTTACAGTTTCACTTTCAAAAGAATTTTTGGATTCTTTGAAAACCCTACACCCTCATTCACCAAAAAGAGCTTTCATAACCAACAATCATAGTGTTAACTTTTTTTCTTTGAATTTATATTAACTTCTTGAAGTTTAAAAAGTAAGGCATTTCTTTGTCCACTACAAGAAAAATGCTATTTACATACAGATTATTACATACATATCCTGATTCGTATGTAAGGGACCCGTTTCATATGAATTTTACATATAGATGGGTTACTTATGGATTTTTTCGTATGCAATAGGAAAGAAATTTACATAGGAATTTTCTTATGGAAGCACATCCAAGCATCATGCGAGAACAACTTTCCTAGAAGTAGAGAAGCAACGGAATGAAGAATGAAGCAATGGAAGTTTGGTGCATTGGAGGTGTTTGAGGAACGTTTAAATGAAAGGAATAACTTGTGTTTGGAGTTTCTAGGCTCAGAAAGCCTTCCTACCAGGGAAGGGAGCTAGAGGAGGGTGAAAAAATGTAGATACAAAGTCTTACCCAAGAGTATATGAAGCTAGAAGAAGATTTTAGTAGCATTTTATTACACTAAGAAGTGAGTTTTTATAAGGTGATGGCCCCCTTATGTATAGGTGAAGAGGGGCTTTGTTTCTGACCAAGCTTCCCTCCAAAATTAAAAAAACAATTCGAGTTAAAGAGGCCAGCTGGTTAGATCACACATCCCACCAAGAGCACATGGAAAACATTGCACATATGAAAGCTGTCACGCAGAGCCTGGGCGTGCAAGAGCTTCGGTTGGGTGAGAAACCAATTCGGAAGTCAAAAATCCTTCACAGACCTAATCCGGAAGCTATGCTACCAATCCGGAAATCAACCCATTTCATCCTAGCTTTTGTTCCTTTGTTTCCCTTGGCTAATCAAGCTCCTTGGCGGGTTGCTCCATAACCTCCTAACCTTATTTGATCATACTAAACAACAATATAAGCATTTTTAGAAGAGAGAAAAAAGATTTAGTAAATGATTTTCCATAAAAGTAAAGTGTTTTGTAATCCTTCTTCATCTTGAATTCTCTTTGACATGGTTCTTGTAAAAGGTCCAATATGAGTCCTAGATGGTCCTCCATCAGGCCCTCCCTCTTGAAAAGGATCTGTCCTCATATCTGCTTCATCCTGTTGATAATCTTTTGTGAAAGGAATTAAGTCGCAGATTTTAAAAGTATGACTGACATCGTAACTTTCAAGAAGATCTAATATGTATGCATTATCATTTATTTTCTTGACCACCTTGAAGGACCATCTCCTCTTAGACTAAGTTTAGATTTTCTTTGAGAGGAAAACCTTTCCTTTCTCAAATGAAGCCAAACTAAGTCCCCTTCTTTAAAAACTATTTTCTTTCTCCCCTTGTTGTATTCAGAATATATTTGAGTTTGTTTTTCAATTTGGGTTTTAACCTTTTCAAGTAATTTCTTGACAAATTCCACTTTAGATACACCTTCTTTATGTAGAAAAGCATATGACTTTGGAAGAGGTAGTAAGTCAAGAGGTGTAATAGGATTAAACCATAAACAACCTCCAAAGAGAAAGATTAGTAGTTTTGTAGACTACTCTATTGTAAGCAAAGTTCTATGTGAGGTGGATGATCATCCCAATTTTTCTTATTGCCTCTTAATATTACCCTTAATAAATTAGATAGAGACCTATTTACTACCCTTAATAAAGTAGATAGAAGTTTAGTTCCTAGTTTTTCGCATAAAAAATTGACTAAGGAAGTTAACATATCTATCAGACACTATGGTTTTGGGTAAGCCATGCAATCTCACTATTTCTTTAAAGAAGAGTTTAGAAATATAGCTAGCATCATCTACTTTGTGGCAGGGTATAAAATGTGTCATTTTACTAAAATGATCTTCCACCACAAATATATAATCATACCCGTTTTGAGTTCTTGGCAATCCTAGCACAAAATCCATGTTTATGTCCTCCCAAAGGGTACTTGCTATTGGAAGAGGTGTATAGAATCCATGAGAGACCTTTGATTTAGCTTGCAAACAAGCTATGCATCTAGAACAATGCCTTTGAACATCTACTCTCATGTGTGGCGATAAAATTTACTTTTCTAAATCTAGAACAATGCCTTTGAACATCTATTCTCATGAGTCCTCTCCTATGTCTCTCTTTGATAAGAAGCTTTCTAATGGATCCTTGGGGTATACAAAGTCTTCCTTTATTAAAAAAATACCCCTCAGAAAGATAGAATCCAGAAAAAGCTTCTTAAGACATGATAAATAAGTGGATGCAAATGTTTCATCATTTTCATACAGTTCTTTTATATCATTAAAACCTAATATTTGTGAGCCTAGGATTACTAATAATGCATGTCTTCTAGATAAAGCATCAGAAGCAAAATTAGTACTCCTCTTCTTATATTTGATGACATAGGGAAATTGCTCTAGATATTCCACCCACTTGGCATGCCTTTTGTTTAATTTGCCTTGCCCTTTAAGATACTTGAGAGATTCATGGCCAGTGTGTATAATGAATTCTTGAGTCACCAAATAGTTCTCCCAAGTCTTTAAAGCTCTAATGTGGACATACAACTCCTTATCATAGGTATGGTAGTTCAAAGTAGGCTCCCTAAGTTTTTCACTAAATTAAGCTATGGGGTAACCTCCTTAAGTTAAAAAAGCTCATATCTCTACCCCAGATGCATCACATTCTAATTCAAGGGCTTTAGAAAAATTAGGCAAAACTAGAATAGGTGCATGTGTTAACTTATGCTTCAAGGTCTCAAAAGATAAAACTTGCTTTTCACCTCACACAAATGTTACATATTTCTTGACAAGTTCATTTAAAGGAACATCAATGGTGGGGAAGTTCATTACAAATCTTCTATAGAAACTAGCTAATCCATGGAAACTTCTCACTTCTCCTACTATCTTAGGGTTTAGCCACTTTTGTTGGCCTTGATGTTCTCAGGGTCAACATGTACACCTTCTTTTCCAACTTTGAATCCAAGGAAAATAACACTTTCTTGACAGAAAGTACATTTATCAAAGTTGGCAAAAAGATGACGCACTCTAATGAGAAGCAAGACTTGCTTGACATGGCTAGGATGCTCTTGAATACCTTTACTATAGATTAATATGTCATCAAAATAGACCACTACAAACCTTCTTATGCATTTCCCTAAGGACATAATTCATTAATCTCATAAATGTACTAGGACCATTGGTCAAGCCAAAGGGCATGACTAACCATTCATACAATCCAAACTTGGTCTTGAAAGCGGTTTTCCATTCATCTCGTTCTTTGATTCTTATCTGAAGATATCTGCTTTTAAGATCAATTCTGGTGAACATGTTTGCTCCATGCAATTCATCCAACATGTCATCTAATATAGGAATGTGGTGCCTATATTTAACATTTATGTTGTTTCATTGGGGTTGGTCTTATAGGATGGCCTATTAGGAAGGCTTGCCCTAGGCACCAAATCTATTTGATGTTCTATTCCCTTCAAAGGTGACAAACCACTTGGTACCTCTTTAGGAAATAGATCACCAAATTCTTTCAAAATTTTTTACAACCCCTTTGGTAGAGAACCAATTTCACAAATTACTGAAACAAGTGCCTCTTTTTAGTAGAGAAGAAAATGTGGTTGTCCAAACCAAAGGTTTTTGGAAATTTTTAAAGCTTCTGGTTGAGCAACTTATTTAAGCTTAATTATTCCAATTATTATTTGTAGGACAATTTTGGAATCATATTTTGGCACAAGAGGCCTGCCACATCATTTATTATTTTCAACATCAACTTTTGTTTTTAATTTCCGTTTGAAATTTAATCGGGTCCATTTTTGGGAACATTTAGGAGAAGCCCATATGGAGGGCACTTTCGTTTTTTAGGGTTGTTGGAAAAAGAATGGCTTAGTTTCAATACCAAGAGGGGGGGGGGGTTGAATTGATGAGGTTTAAAAATCAGAGTCCTTTTCAAATCTTTTTCGCAAAGTGTAAACCTTTCAAAAGTTTCTTGAATCTGAATGAAAAAGAAAAATCAAGTGCATTGGAAAATAGTTGACTATTCAGAAAGTAAAGTTGACTTGAAAATAAAGAGTTCAGGGATAGAGAAATTCAAATACAGTTTTTATACTGGTTTGGCCAAACTGCCTACATCTAGTGTCCTTCCTGTACTCGGAAGCAAATGCACTATAATGGTCAAGGTTTTCACAACAAGGTTTCTATAGAGACCTTCACGTCAAAATATAAAACACCTCTCTAACCCTCTAACCAAAATATAGGCATACAAAACCCAAAGAACAACAAGATATCCCCTCTCCTGCAGTCTTTGTCAACTTTGAACAATCCTCAAAGTTATCCCAGAATGCATCACATCCTCTTCTTGTAATCACAACAGGACAATCACAATCTTCCAAAGATTGAAAGAAGTAGATGATCACGTTTGCAGTACACCTCAATGTGCAATATGATCAAACTTTCCTTTCAGCACATCCTTTCTCCTCAAGCAACTATCCAAGACAAATTAAACAGTCTTCTTGATGAGTTCTTGGAGCATTTTCACAAAGATCTGTTGGAAAACAGATAGGCTTCGTTTTTACACCAAGAGGGGGGGGGGAGGGTGAATTGGTGTTGTATCAAAAACAAAATCTTTTCGCAATCTTGTAATCAAAGTATGAAACTTTTTGAACTTTCTTGAAATGCAAGTAATGAAAATTTGTATGCAGCGGAAAAAACGTAGTTGACTGCGTTAAAGATAAAGTTGACTGCAAAATAAAAGTGTAGGGATAAAGAAAACAAACACTGGTTTTTATACTCATTTGGCCAACAATGCCTACATCTAGTGTCCTTCCAACCTAGGAAGCAAATGCACTATAATGGTTGCGGATTTTACAACAAGGAATTTATAGAAGACCTCCACGTCAAAAATATAAATCTGCTCTCTAACCCTTAACCAAAATATAGGCAACAAGAACAACAAGACTTGCAGCAAAATATCCCCTCTTCTGCAATCTGTCAATCACAACTTTGAACAATCCTCAAAGTGAACTATCCCCTGTAATCAACAGGTCCAAAACAGCAGTCTTCACAGATGCCAAGCCAGAAAATATGCAGTAGTCTTCAAGGATGCCAAGCCTCAACGTGATCAAACCAGATGCACCTTCTTTGTGCAGAATATGATTAATCAATATGTGCGCAAACTAATCTTCTTTCGAATCTCTTTCAAGAAAGATTACCACCGTCTTCTTGGAGTTCTTAAAGCAGAGAATTCAATCTGAAAACATAAATGAAATCGTTAGATCATCAAAAGTCTGAGAACAGATTCGTGTTCTGCCTATTTATAGATTTCTGTTAATCAGACAGACTCTTAGTTGAATATGCTACTAATTCAGTCGACTGGATTTTGACAGTTATAACAGTTCAGTCAAACTGATAGCATATAGTCAACCAAAAACAGAACACATTTAATATAGTTAACCAAGTCATTAATGCTCAACTAACTTTTAAAAATATAGTCGTTAGAGTGCAAGAGCATAACAAAATTTCAAATCAGATAAGAAACACAATCGAATGTGTGGCGCACAGAGTCGACTTCAACTTGTAAAACATTTTGAAATTCTTTTCTTCTCAAAATTTCACAAAGCACTTATTCTCAAAATCTATACAAAGATTTTAGCATAGTCGAATCTATTAATAATATAGTCGACTGTACTATAGCTTTGTCACACAGTGAAAAGTTCATGAAAGTGCTTGTGGTTTTCAGCTTTAAAACATGTGCAGTAAAACATATTTAGTGATGCATTGCACATAACACATAAACACGTTCCACATATATATCAATGAATCAATATAGGAACATGTAATACAGTACATAAACATGTTCAATAGATATAACAATCAATCAGCATAAGAACATGTAATACAACAACAACATATGCGTGTTATTAAGCAATGTGTTGTCATCATAAAAAACTAGAGTGATATAGAAATTGTGTTGTCAACAATCTCAAGAAGATCAAAATTTGAAACAACAGAATGAAAGTGTTAGAATTACCAAAGTATCTATGTAAAGTTGAATCACGTCTATTTATAGTTTTCTATAAAACAGACGCTCTTGTAGTCGACTTCACTACTAATCCAGTCGACTATAACCAGAAAGTTATGACAGTTAAAACAATTAGTAGTAGTCAGACCAACCAAATTGATTATTCATTTAATTCAGTTGACTTGCAATTAATGCTTGAACACATAATCAAAATATAGTTGTTACAATTCATAAGCATTAACAGAAATTCAAAACATAACTAACTAAGTTGAGTTACTTGTGCATATAGTCGACTATGTCACTTCAATGCAGTTTTGAAAATCTTTTCTTTGCAAAATTACTCACAGCACTGTTTTTGAAAATTTGTGGAAAGTCACGAGTTTTATTCGACTTACTTCATAACGAAGTCGACTTAAAACTTGTAGTTTTGCCACACAATATAAGTTTAATCAAGTGTATGTGGTTTTCTTTTCTAAAACATATGTAATGCAATCACAGATGATATCTCAAGTGAAAAGCAGTGAATAAGCACACATATATACAGAATTATCACAAACATGTTCTTCAAGAATTCATATACAATAAAGATTTGAACATATAACACATATCAATACACATGTTATTAATAATGTGTTGTCATCATCAAACACCAGAAATACTGTGAGATTAAGGTTTAGCTAAACCAGTGCTTCCCTTATCAACAATCTCAACAACGGTTATTAATACCCAAAATTAGATTTGAGAGCTTATCTCCCTTCCTTTCTTCAATTTTCGTTTGTATGTTTTTGGAGCTTTGGATGTTTTTCCAGCACCCGTTTGGGGGTTTAGGTTCTTTCTTTCATTCTCCTCTATTGTATTGGATATCGTTTTTATTAGTGAATTTAATTTTCGTTTTCTACTCTTGTTTCAATTTCGTTTATCTCTATTTTGCCATTTCCCCATTCCCATTTTCAATTTCCATTTCATTTTACAAGTTTTTTCTCTATGTTCAAATTCATTTCTGATTTTAAATTTCTTTGTAAATTTCGCTTTCGCTATTTCATTTTTCATTTGCAGTTTCGTTTCTGCCTCTGTTGTTGCTATTTGCTGCTTCAATTTTGTTTAATGGAAGTATAAATCTATTTGGGTTGTGAACTGGAACAATTGCAATAATTCCTTGAGATTTCTGGACCGTTTTGATGGTGTTGTTCTTACCTTGCATGAAGTTAATTCGGTTTTGTGCTTGCAATTAGGTATACGCTTAATTGCCTAATTGGTGTTTGATTTTTGCTTAGTTAATTGGATTGTGGGTGCAAAATTCAATAGACTTGTGCAATCTGTTTGCTTAATTCATGTTTTTGAAGACCAAATTAACCTTCGATTAGTTGGTTAATTCGTGTTGGATTAAGGGTGAGAGTAGTGTTTAATTATTGTTAATCCGTGATAGGAAGCATTGCAATTGATATAGATGCCAACCTGTTTTAATTTGTGTTTAAATTCATGTTTTGATTTGGTTCATTTTAGTTCACAAAACTACCCATAAACCTACCAACACTATGATGACTAAACCAAATGTTGGTCCTCAAGAGACGACCTATGAGTGACTTCCTAGTTTATACTACACATTACTTGCATATTAATTTAATTCGGGTACGAACTTGATCAAATTTAGTGCCGTTGTCAGGGACCAATGATTCGGTCTTAGGTTTTGTGTTGTTTCAGTGTGTGTTGTGTGTGTGTGTTGTGATCTGTCTTGTGTGTGTTATGTGTATTGCTTGTTTGTGTTCTCTTTGTGCGAGTTAAAAGTAGGAGAATTGGAGTTATTTGGCATGTTTGGTGCACAAAACCAATAAAATCGTTGAAAACCACCTTCAAAAGCACCATGAATAGTGTCATGAATAGTAACCGATTTTCCTATTTAATTGACGATTTTTGTTCTAATAGTTAAAGGTATTATTTTTTTGAAATTTTTTTGTGCACTTCTTTTGGTCCATAATTTGATAGAAAAATCACAGAAGCAATTGAGGTATTGCTTGTTCTAATTTACAATTTTATTTTAAATAGGAAGTGTGAAAACTTCAAACTACAATAACTTTTGATGCTTTTATCAGAATTCGAAGTATCATATGTCCATTTCGTATAGAAAAAAAGATCTATCGATCCCAACTTGTTAGGCCAGTTGACGAAAAGTAGATATTCAAGAAGAGGTTGTTTTTTATTTATTTTTTATTTTCAAGTTTTATTTTCCCCTTTTTCCAAACTTTCTTAGAATGGTAAAAATAGTTATGATTTGGATTTTGCTTTGGCAATTTATGTGCTATCATTTCATGATTTTAGGGTATTAATCACAAACTTTGAACTCATTTGGATAAGGTTTGGATATACTTGCAGTTCTACCCCATATGTTTCATTGTGTTGACTTTTGCTTATACATGTTGACTTTTAGTGATATGCGTTGACTTAGTGCATGACTAGAGGTAATCTTGGGCAACACCACCCTTTGATCTTGATATTGATATGACCTTTTCATAGATTAGTCAGGCATTCTAGGACTTGATAGTTTGTGCATTTAGATAGCATTAGTTCATCAGCGGCATAATTCTTAGCATTTTCCTTCTCTATGTCTAGTGATATACATACTGCTTCCTCTACATGTGCCTCTAATTATAATTCTCCTTCTATGTCTATTGATCCATATTTTGCGCATATTGCATCTGCTGCATCTGCATCAATTTCTACTTCTGATTCTCATTTATATTCTTCTGATTTCTATGTTGAGAACAATATGACTCATCCTTCAACTCGTGAGAGTGCTCTTTGGGAGCTGGTTACACATGATGAGGATGTTCCATACGTTCTAAACACTGGATTGATACATTTGTTGCCTAAGTTTCATGAATTTGCAGGTGAATGCCCACATCAACATTTAGAGGAATTCCATATAATCTACTCCATTAACAAAACTCCACATGTCCTGGATGACCACATTTTCTTAAGGGAATTTCTGCATTCACTAAAGGGAGTAGTAAAGGATTGGTTGTATTGTCTTCCTCTAAGGTCCATCATTGCTTGGGAAGATCTTAAGCGATTGTTCTTGGACTAATTCTTCCTAGCTCAACATCATTTTGATCTATATGGTTACAACAACAATTCTGAATGGGAGAATGACCTTAACCAGGGATGGTATGGTACTCCACAATAGCATCATCAATATCAAGAATCACCATTTCAAAATACTTGTATGCCTTCACCAGTCTAGCAATATCAGACACAGTAGCTGCAACAAGATATACCTGCCCAAACAGCTCCTCAACCATCCACTTTTTTTGAGTCTACATTGGAGGAGTTATTGAGGCAGATGGCCATGCAGAACATTCAGTTCTAGCAAGAGACTACAGCTTCCATTCAAAGCTTGACTAATTAGATGGGGCAAATGGCCACTAAGCTTAATGATAACGGATTAAAACACCGTTATTTGTTATGTGACTTTGATACTAAAGACACCCCTTTTCACTTAGAAACTTCCTTGAACTCATGCGTTTTCAGTAAATTGTGTGAATAAGATAGTTGAGGTTGATTTTAACAGTTTTCTAACAAATTCCCCTTGTTTTGACAGAGATTGAAGCAATACTGGAAGAAGAAGTGAAAAGCCAAGAAGATGGAGCTAAAACAGGGTCAAAAAGGCACCAAGAAGTGAGAAAACCTGAAGCCCAGGCGACAGGAAAGAAAACCAGCGAGTTCCAAATCGACGCTGGTCGCCCGGGCGACGGACGCCCGAAGCCTAGGCATCCAAAACTGGCGCACAATCCTTACATGACCCGACATTCATGCTTGGGCGAGCTCCCTACGACGCTTGAGCGTGATTTCACGTGGATCGGGCCCTGATTCTGCTCTAATTTGATTCTTTTGGACGGGCCGCATGATAACGGATTAAAACTTCGTTATTTGCTATGTGATTTTGATACTAAAAACACCCTTTTTCACTTAGAAACTTGCTTGAACTCATGTGTTTTCAGTAAATTGTGTGAATAAGAGAGTTAAGGTTGATTTTAACAGTTTTCTAACAAATTCCCCTTGTTTTGACAGAGATTGAAGCAATACTGGAAGAAGAAGTGAAAAGGCACCAAGAAGGGAGAAAACCCGAAGCCCAGGCGACAGGAACGAAAAACAACGAGTTTCAAATCGACACTGGTCGCTCGAGCGACGGACCCGACGCCCAGGTGACAGACGCCCGAAGCCTAGGCGTCCAAAACTGGCACCCAAGCCTCACATGACCCTCAATTCACGCTTGGGCGAGCTCCTTGCGACGCTTGAGCGTGATTTCACGTGGATCGGGCCCTGATTCTGCTCTGATTTTATTCTTTTTGGATCGGGCCGCACTTTGGGAAGCATCTGGTGCTATTTAAAGGACCCTGGGGACTCTAGGTTTTGCATCCCTGGCAGAAGAGAGCATAGCAATACACTCTTAGCCAATTCTTAGTCTTTCATTCTCTTCTTTTCTTCCATTATTCATAGAGTTCCCGCATGTCTATGGGGAACTAATTTCTATTTGTTGTTGAGGAATGATGTAACTTTGTAAACTCTCATGTGTTTGAATTGATTCTTAATTCTATATGCTTTATTTCATTATTTGTTAGAGTAATTCATCTGCTTTATTCTTGCGTATACAATAGCATTATCTGTGAGTTGCATGAGTGTCAGGAGGTTCCTTACAATTCAGGTCCTAGTTGAATTACTCCTAAGGGTTATATTGCATGAGTCTTAGTCGTCTTAACCTCTTGATCTTCACATCTTTTTACCAGGAATGCTAGGAATTGTATGAACTGGTAATTAGGGACAAGCTTATTTACCGAGGGATCGGTGATAACTCTCTACTTTTGCATATTTTTCTTTTATTAAAAGCCCTTGTTAGTGTACTTTAGTCTTTAATTTTCTAGTATTAGGATAGTTTTAGGATTTTTCTTTATATTTGTAGTTTTGTGAAATTGTAGTTAAAAATAGGTTTTTAGGAGATTTTTTTAGTGTTGGTTAATAAATAAGAATTTAGAATATTTGGAAACTATTTTGTTAAAAATTCTTTTCTTTATTTTTGGTTAGATAGGCTTTTATATTCCTTAATTTCTGTAAAGTTTTTATCTAATTGCTCATTGAATATTTTCTTTTAAATTGGGTTGTTTTTCTTTTTGGCAGAAGCAAACCTTGGGCCTGATGCTGCTGGTTGCAGGTTAATTGGGCTAGATTGGGAGATGTTGGTACAAACAAGTTGTTGCAACCATTGGAATTGATCGGCTGATTGGGTTGCCATTGCACTTGGGCCTTAGAATGCTACACATTTTATTACACTACGCTGCTGAATCTTTCTACACACAATTGGGTCGCTGTAAGCGTGCTGGATTTGGGCTAAATCCGAATTAATGAAACACTGCGTTTGGAGAAGAGGCTGCAACTGCCTAAGGGGATCTCGTGTTCGTGCTTCATTTGGAAAAATGAGAGAAACATTCTAGCATTTTAATTGGGAGAAAGCTCCTTCAGAGCTAGGGCAAGGAGCAAAGTGAAAGAATGAGGGAGGAAATCACTCAATGGTTCAAAGCAGTTGCCCAGAGAGATAATCGGTCCTGCCCGGAGAATAAGAGTTAATCGGAGCTACCACGTGGCAGAGGATCAAGTGGCCAGAACGATGCAAAATGCATATGGCCGTGCGATTGGGAAGATTGAAGCATCCAAGTGAAGCAAGGTTTCTTCTCTCGTTTATTTTTATTTTTGTTTGTCTTCAAACCCTATAAAAAGGGGCTCTATGTCATAACGGTTGAAAAACCGTTATTTTCATATGCTAATTTGGACTAAATTACGCCCTTTATTGCTTAAAATGAGTTTGAAATCAAACAAAACTCAATAAATGAGTCAGTCGAGGGTCAAAAGCTGTTTTTAGCGATTTTATGCTTGTTTTGCAACAAAATTGACAGAAGTGAAGATTGGGAATAAAGATGAAGGTCATACACTCAAGAAAAGTGAGAAAATCAGAGAAAAGAAGAGTCTAGGCACTGCCCGGCGGTAAACCCCTGGGCCCGAGCGGTCAAACGGGAGAAGAAGACACCAGTTTTGGGGGCCGGGCGAAAAACCCCTGCCGCCGGGCGGTTTTGCGGCACGAGGGAAACCGCCAGGCGGTATACCCCTACCGCCGGGCGGTGGTGCGATTCAAGGTCCACCGCCGACGGCAAAGTGTGACGCCGGGCGGTGGTCAGTTGAGCTTGGGCCTATTTTTCTGCTTCGCTTCTCACCTATAAATAGCCCTGTTACGAATTCCAATTCATTCTTTTGACAGAGGAGGCGGCCAGACCTACTTTGCACTCTTTGGAGAGGATCTTTTGGATGCTTAGGCTCCTTTTCGTCTTTTCTAGGGTTTGCTTTCCATATCTTCCATTATTTTCATCTTGGTTCACCATGACTATGGTGAACTAAACCCTTTTTGTTGTTGGGGGAACAATGTAATCTTTTGATAGTCTCGTTTATTGAAACTCTTGTTTGAATTATATGTTTTTCATATGCGTTTATTATCAATTGTTGGATTCTCATACTGTGCTTAATGCCTTTATCGTTTAACTCATTCGGTAATTGATCTTTGACTTTATTGATACGGGGACGTACAATAATGACATGAACTGGTGAGATTTTTCGTTGGTGAAGCAATACCACCTAGGGATAGGAGAGTAGGATGACCAATTGTATTTGCTTCTATTTGTAATGCGTTGCTAGTTGCTAGAGGAGGTTAGGGATAGCAAGCCGGTAATTAGTAATAGGCCCTTTTTGCCGAGGGATCGGGTTAAGGGGAGGCCAAGAAAGTTTGCATGCAATTAGATAATAGAGTTGTTTAAACAAGAGGAGTAAATAAAAGAGAGAGGATTAGATGAAATTGTAAACCCCAAACAACTCCATTCATCCATTGCCTTAATCTCGTCAATTGAATCACGCATTGCATATTTATTTTCTATCATTGCATCCACCACAATTATTGAATTTTTCTCCGCAAGTCTTATGATTTTGATTCACGCGAACGATAAGGCCTTTCGAGTCTCATGGGAAGAACGATAATGAGTTTTACCATTTTTATTACTTGATACGTTTGGTACACTTGCCAATCAACTAACAAGTTTTTTTACGTCGTTGCCGGGGACTCGAGGTTTGAATTATTCAGTAGTGTGAATTGACTGACTTTGACTTTTTTGTAATTATTTGTTTATATTTTTCTTTTGTTTTGTTTTGTTTTATTTTTCTGTAAAAGTGCTTTTAGGGGTATTTTCTCTTGTGTATGCAGGAAGGAGTACACACTAGGAGCAGAAAAGATCAGCAACCTCTTCTCGAGGGGCTACCAGACAGGAGAGGGAGGAGAGTTAAGCATTCTGAATGTGAAAACTTTTCTTCTCCTAAACCACTTTTGCAACCTTTTGCACAGGACTTGGAGGAGATGGCGGAACAACCTCCTCCTCAGAGACGTACACTGGGGGACTCAGCCAACACTGTGGGTCCCTTGAATTTCAACAACATTGTCATTCCTACAAACAATACAACGAATTTGGTGATGAGCCCTGTACTTATTCAGTTTGTCCAGAGCAACCAGTTTCATGGACTGTCAAGTGAGAATCCCTAAAAAAATTTGACTATCTTTGGCGAAATTTGCAATACTATTAAGGTGGCCGGAGTCTCAGATGAAAGGATCAGACTTAGCCTATTCCCGTTCTCTTTGGGAGGAAACGCCAAGGATTGGTTGCACTCATTTGCTGAAGGGATGTTCAGAAACTGGGACGCGTTGGCCGAATAGTTTGTCACCAGATTCTTTCTACAAACCAAGATTCATCAAGGGAAGCTTGAAATCTCCTCATTCAAGCAAGGGATGGAGGAAACTCTTGGACAGGCATGGGATAGATTCAAAGGCCTATTGAGAAAAACTCCAGTCCACGGATTTGATAAGACTGCTTATTTGCTTGCTTTTCTAGGAGAGCTTAACACTCAGTCAAAAATGATGCTAGATGCCTCAGCTGGAGGCAATATAAATAGAAAAACTGAGGATGAAGCCTATGACTTAATTGAAGACATGGCTCTAAATGAAGCTTCCCAAAGTGAGAGGGGCGCACAAAAAGGAGGAATATTGCATCTTCCTGCTAATGATGCAATGGCTGCGCAGAATCATATTCTTAACCAGAAATTGGACAAGCTGACAAATGTCCTTTCTGAATTTCCAATAGGGTTAAGAAATATTTCTCAAACTCAACAACTTTACAACTTATGCGGTGGTGACCACATCAATGGTCAATGTGCTTTTACTGAAGAAATGCAGCAGGATGTTAACTACATGGGGGCCCAGTTCCAATACAAACAAGGTAATTTCAACCAAGGTAATTCTAGCCAAGGTTGGAAGAATCACCCCAGTATTGGACAAAATCAGAACACTTCTTCTGGGCAAGTAGGAGGCTTCCAGCAGCAACAACCATCACCTTTATGGTAGCAGGTGAACAGCTTGACGGAAACTGTCAGAGAATTAAATGACCGGTTTGACAAATTTCTGAAAGTCTATGAGTCTCAACAAACAAGTGATCAAGCTAGTTTTAGAGCATTGGAGAC
The DNA here is from genome assembly GCA_036885675.1 of Vigna mungo. Lineage (NCBI taxonomy): Eukaryota > Viridiplantae > Streptophyta > Magnoliopsida > Fabales > Fabaceae > Vigna > Vigna mungo. The sequence goes on along the minus strand of CP144700.1, from coordinate 21,519,780 downwards.
ACAAATTGGGCAGGTGTCAAAAAGAGTTGACACCGCAGAAAAAAACCAGTTCCGGGCTAACACTGAGGTTAACCCCAAGGATGAATGCAAAGTGGTGATGATGAGAAGTAAAAGGAAGCCAGTAGAAGAAATAATTGAAATTGGGAGCAGTGAAGATGAAGAGGAAGAGATGGTTGGTAAGAGTAAGTGCAATAAACAGAAAAATTGCGAAAAGGAAGAGAAAAAGGAAAGGAAGCTGAAGAGTCCTTATGAGTTATTCCGAGAAATTTTTAATCAGGTAACTATCATGCCTAGAGCGTTTCCGCAAGTGCCTAAAGATGAGAAACTGAATGAATACCATCCTCGCAAGATAGCTGATGTTGATAAGGAGGAAGAAGATCAAGCACAGATCATTAAACCAAGGAAGAAAGACCATCCCCAAAAATTGAAGGATTTAGGAAGTTTGACTCTCCCTTGTGTGATCAATGATGTGGATATAGGGAGAGCCATGATCGATTCAGGATCTAGTGTGAATTTAATGTCCTTTAGTGACTTCAAGAAGATTAGAGGGCTAAAATTGAAACCAACACACACTTCCTTGACAGTTGCAGATGGATCCATAAAAAAACCTTTGGGTATGGTGGAAGACGCAATTCTTTGAATTGAAGAGTTGGAATTCTTGGTTGATTTCATGGTAGTGGATATGGTAAATGATGGAAGAATTCCATTAATTTTGGGAAGGCCTTTTATGAGGACTTCTCAGATGACTATACATGTTTATGATGGAAAAATAATGTTAAGAGATCAAGACCAAGTACTAGCCAATAAGGGATCTGAAGGAGAAAAAAAGAGAATAATAAACAAATCTAGATATAAAAAGGCTAGAAGAGAAGCTGGCAGAGAAGAAAACACCATAGGTAATGATCATCTTAACAACTGTACTATTTTGCAGGCATAGGAAAAGACAGATAAAGGAACGTCACCCCACTTAGAGGACAAACTATTTCCACGGGGTGTAGCTATTATATACAAAAACAGGAAATGGATTGTCAATAGGAAGCTCAAAGAGGAAGGAATGGTGGAAATCAGAAGGCCATATTCCTCTGCTATTCGCCAAGTAGAAAGACTAAAGCTGAGAAGGTAGGATGATGAAGATTCCAGTGTGAGGAAGAAGAGTTGATTGCTAAGAAGAACTTTTTGTACTTTAAGACAATGTTTATTTTTTGATTTAATTTTTCTTTTGAACATGTAAAATTTGGAACAATTTTTGGCTAGCATCTACTGAGGGATGCTAATTTTTGGTATCCACTTAGGGATGCTAAATTTTCGGTATCTACTGACGGATACTCGGAAGGTACACCTATTGAAGGGTGTTGGACGACTAGCATTTACTGACAAATGCTAAACAGTTTTGGGTCAGGCTCGCAATGTTAAACAAGCGCTACTAGGAGGCAACCTAGGATTTCTTCTTTAGTCTTGCATTTTAAATTTTTGAATTTTATTTTTTCGGTGTGTATGCTTGACTTGAACACTTTTTCTGAAGATGTTTGACTGACTACTTTGCATGGTGAGTTTATTTGATGATGATCTGATGTGAATGATTATTGAGTTGTATGCATGTTAACATCCTGTGAAACAGATGTGTGATGAAGTATGATTGTGATCATGATGCTAAGCAGGATATATCAATGACTGTGTGTGAGAAAGCATGTTGTGTGAGGTATTGAGCCCCAGAGTTTTTATTGTTGTATGTATTGTTCACATTGAAGCATAAATTTTATTGCCTTAATCTTGATGATTGATTGATTTTTATGCGAATGTCAAATGATCAAGGCCATGTTTGAAAACCCTTTTCTAGCCAATTTCCACCCAAAAAGCTTTAAAGATTATATCCTTTTTTAACCTTAGCCTGAAACAGGATGAAACCCTTTGATTTGAAATTATTTATCTTGAGTTGGGTTGAGAATAATTGTATGAAATGAAAAGGTTCAAGTTTGGGGTTGCATGGGAAAATTGGAACGACAAAAGAAAAGCATTGAGCTCAAGTGTTGAAAAGCAAAATACATGAATAGAGAAAAAGAAAAGAAAGAATAAAAGCATGAAGATGAGCTCAATAAAAAAGGAAAAAGGGAAGAAGCTGGGAATGAGTGAAATTGGTAACAAGAGAGAGTTTAAACTTGAACCTTTTCATTGATGAAATAGTTCTTTTGACTCAAGAATTTTGTGATCCAAAAAAACCAATTTTTCTTGATAGCCCGACCTCATTACAAGCCTTGGAAAAATCCTTTTGATGGCATTTGCATGGAAATATGTTGATTGTTTAAGATGAATGACAATTTCATTTCATGTGACTTGTGAACAATAAAGAGAGGAGTGCTACCCAAACACTTGTGTGATTGAGTGAAACACTTGCTTGATGAGAACTTCTAAAGTTCATGATTGCATTCTATGTTTAGTGGACTGATCATTCATACTGTGTAGCATTTGTTGAGGAATGCATGAGCTAAACTAAGTTGAGTAAAAGCATGCATCTTGATTTGAGTTCACTGATTATCTGAAATTGAGTAAGTTTGTCATGTACTTTGGAAATGTTGAATCATTGGATGAAAGGGTAGAAAGTCAAGCTCTGTTTTGTTTTATGGTTTTGTTTTGTTTTGCTTGAGGACAAGCAAATTTCTAAGTTTGGGGTTGTGATAACGGTTGAAAAACCGTTATTTTCATATGCTAATTTGGACTAAATTATGCCCTTTATTGCTTAGAATGAGCTTGAAATCAAACAAAACTCAATAAATGAGTCAGTCGAGGGTCAAAAGCTGTTTTTAGCGATTTTATGCTTGTTTTGCAGCAAAATTGACAAAAGTGAAGATTGAGAATAAAGATGAAGGTCATAATAGACTCAAGAAAAGCGAGAAAATCAGAGAAAAGAAGAGTCTAGGCACCGCTCGGCGGTAAACCCTTGGCGTTGGGCGGTCAAACGGGAGGAGAAGACACCAGTTTTGGGCGCCGAGTGGCAGACCCCTGCCGCCGGGCGGTTTTGCGGCACGAGGGAAACCGCCGGGCGGTATACGCCTACCGCCGGGCGGTGGTGCGATTGAAGGTCCACCGCCGAGCGGCAAAGTGTGATGCCGGGCGGTGGTCAGCTGGGCTTGGGCCTATTTTTCTGCCGCGCTTCTCACTATAAATAACCCTGTTACGGATTCCAATTCATTCTTTTGATAGAGGAGGGCAGCCAAACCTACTTTGCACTCTTTGGAGAGGATCTCTTGGATGCTTAGGCTCCTTTTCGTCTTTTCTAGGGTTTGCTTTCCATATCTTCCATTATTTTCATCTTGGTTCACCATGACTATGGTGAACTAAACCCTTTTTGTTGTTGGGGGAACAATGTAATCTTTTGATACTCTCGTTTAGTGAAACTCTTGTTTGAATTATATGTTTTTCATATGCGTTTATTATCAATTGTTGGATTCTCATACTGTGCTTAATGCCTTTATCGTTTAACTCATTCGGTAATTGATCTTTGACTTTATTGATATGGGGACGTACAATAATGACATGAACTGGTGAGATTTTTCCTTGGTTAAGCAATACCACCTAGGGATAGGGGAGTAGGACGACCAATTGTATTTGCTTCTGTTTGTAATGCGTTGCTAGTTGCTAGAGGAGGCTAGGGATAGCAAGCCTGTAATTAGTAATAGGCCCTTTTCGCCGAGGGATCGGGTTAAGGGGAGGCCAAGAAAGTTTGCATGCAATTAGATAATAAAGCCGTTTAAACAAGAGGAGTAAATAAAAGATAGAGGATTAAATGAAATAGTAAACCCCCAACAACTCCATTCATCCATTGCCTTAATCTCGTCAATTGAATCACGCATTGCATATTTATTTTCTCTTATTGCATCCACCACAATTATTGAATTTTTCTCCGTAAGTCTTACGATTTTGATTCACGCGAACGATAAAGCCTTTCGAGTCTCATGGGAAGAACGATAATGGGTTTTACCATTTTTATTAGTTGATATGTAAAGAGGAGATACTTTCGAACAGACACTCTACAGTTTTCCATTTTAGTTTTAGATAGACTAGGGTTTTCATTTTCTTCGCATTTGGATCGCATACACACGGTGGTGACAGCCCGTGGTGGCTCCGGTTGCGCGGTTGTTCGGTACTATTATTCTCGTTTCATGTTAATAAAATGTTCCTTTTCTTTGATGTGTTTTCTCTATTTTAAGTGCTATATGATTTTGTTTTTTTTTTTCGTGCTTGTGTGCTTATGTGATTTTGTTCTTGTGTGTTTTGATTTGAACTCATAAATCTGCACATTTTGAATTCCTTATGGAATTATACGACCCCGAGGTGGGCGTAAATGAATAGGATGTCTTCCCGAGACAGATAGGAGTTCATTCAATAAAAATATATTTTAATTCATGTTTTTTTTGTTTCTATTCGTTCATTTTAATTAGGTTTTGTATATTTTAGTATAGATTGTATGTGATATTACTGATATTGATTAGAAGCATGAATTAGATTTAGATTTATTTTGAATTTGATGAACTGAGTGTTGATTATTGACTTTTAAGTTTTGGAAATGAACTTTAAGACCTGTGATGGGCTTATTTTACCAGGATGTCTTCCTGATAGATGATCTACCTTTCTGTGCATTGATTTTATATGAATTTGATTCTAGTTTTTTTTATTCTAACCAATTCTTTTTGCTGTTATGTGGTGATATTGTCTTTGCATTTACATTTACATTTCTAGAATAGGTACAATTAGGAATTTAGTTGTTCATTGGTTTCATAGGTTGATATATAGGTTTATTTTAGTTTCAGATTCATTAGTTTAGGATCATTTTAGTTGCATTAAATTTTCATATTTGCATAGATTTTGTTGCTGTTCTGTTTTAGGTAGTTTAAATTTCTATTTTCTTTTATTTTCTTTTCCTTACATTTTATTCTTTTCTCCTCTTTTTAAATAGATTTCTTTTCTTCTCAAATTTCTTTGTTTTCATTCTTTCATTTTTATTTCCCCACCTTGCATTAGTTAATAGGTAGTAAATAAGTAAATAAAATACAAGAAAAAACTTTACACTTTAAGCTTAATTTCAATGAGTCCTTGGATTGATCCTTGGTTGACCCCTATACTTCATTAGTGGGGAAACTGAGTTTGTTGGCTTTGATGCGACTAAAAGCGAGTTTAACAATCGGGTTTAAGTGTTTTCATGAGGGACGTTGGCATTAATGAATAAAGAATAATTCTTATATACATGAGAGGGAACGATGAGTCGTTATTTTAGTGACTATATTTGGTTTATTGCACTTAAATAAATCAGGAAATTGTGTTTAATTGTCCGTTATTTCCCCGTTTTTCCTAATCCTGCTTAATTTGGTCGGAAATTCGTATTTTCACTAATTTGAATTTTCTGAGCTAATTAATTACATTTTTTTGGTTGTAGGGAAATTTTAGGAAACATCATTTGGAGCATTAGGATGGTGCTGTGCACATTAAAGACTCAACATTTAGTCATTTCAATTTTAATTAAGTTGTAACTTAGTTTTCTAGAAACTTTAATTAGGATTTTGTGTATTGGGCCCTTTTTAGTTGCAATTTTGTAGAAGCCCAATGTGTGGGACACTTGGCACCAAAACCCTAGGGTTTCTTTTAGGGGTGGACCCCACCCATTAAGTGATTCTCGGCATTTAGAGAGCAAAGGCTGACACTTCACATTTGGACACTCTTTACTTCATTTTGCTTGGCTTGTATGAACTCTCTCTTGGGAGCTTATGGGTGTCTTTCGTTTTTGAGCATGGAATGAACAAAGAATGCATTTTTCTTCTTCTCTTGCTTGAATCTTGTTTATCTTTGATTGGTGGAAGTGAATCCTTCACCCATTTCCTTTCATTTCTTCTTGAAAGTTGAGAGCATGAGCTTGAAGGGTTGTTCTTGCATTTTCATGGTGGTTACTTGGTTTGAATGAAGAATCATCTTTTCGTTTTGCTTCCCCATTTGCTGCAATATTTTCAGTTTCCTTTTTGTTTTCTTGGTTGGATGATGAAAATGAAGTTCTTGATGGGTTTTAAAGTGAAGGAAGCTTGAGTTGGTGTATGGGTGTTTGAGGTTTTAACCAATTTCTTCTTGTGCTTTTGTTTTGATGGATGAAAGTAAATTATGAGCTGGAACATTGTGTCTCTTGGTGATGGCTGGACGGTCTGCAAAGTGGGTTGAAGATTCCATTTTGTTTTCATCAAAAGTTTGAAGAAAAGTGAGTGTTAGGTTGGTTGGTAGAAGTTAGAATTTGGCTTTGTTGTTCTTGTGTTACTTTGGAAATGAAAACTTGGTGTGTTGGGTGCTCTCACGGTTATGATAGGTGAAGAAAGAGTTTTGGTTGTTTGTTGGGTTGAAAGAAAAACCAGGAGGTTTGGAAGGGAGAGAAAGGGTTCATTTAATTTTTACCTCATTTGGCCATGCACATGAAGGGCTCATTTTCATAGAAGGAATATTTCTATTTTGGTATTCTCCCCTTTGCTAGCTTGACCTGAATTGCTTGAAGAAGAGAACGTCTTGTGTTGTTTGTTCCCTTTGACCTTGCTTATGTGGCACCTTGGTAGAAACAATTTAAGCACCTTTTTGACTTGTGGAGTGTGGGAAGCAACATTTACAACAAGTGAGAAGAATGTGTCTCGACAATTTGGCCTTGAGAGGGTGAAAACCGTTCACTCCTAGCTTCATGGAGAGAGAGGGCACGGTATTCATGATAGCATAGGTAGCACATGTCTTTTCTTGGAGAATGAAGTACATGGGATAAAAAGACAACATAATGAATTGTTTATTGAAGGAAGAAAGTCAAATTAGAAGTTGGTTTGCATGAGGCTTACGTACAAGAAGGTCTTGTAGGCCATTTTCAATTTCAATTTCTTTAGTTGGAGTGCATGGGGTCACGTAAATGGTAGAGTAAAAAGCATGTTTGATTATTCCTTTGTTTTAAATTAGTTTGCATAGTAGGATTAGTTGTTTTTCATTTCTTTAATTTAATTTTGCATTTAAATTAATTTAACTGTGTTAGATAGTTGATTGTAACAGTGTGGGGTCTAGTATTTTATTTTGTTTTAATGTTGTCTAATATGTTTGGTCTTGTTACTTTAATTGTCATGATAGCTTAAATTAACTTTGATGGTCATTAGAGATATTGCATTGCTTCTTTGAGATTTCTGGACTGTATTTGTAATTGCCACTTGACTTCGTTAATATCAAATTTGTATTTGAACTTGCAATTGGGTAAAACTTAGTTGCCCAGTTGGTGTTTAGTCTTCTCTTAGTTGATGAAACTGCATGGTGTAAATTAGATTTGATGTTAACATTGCGTTCTCTTAGTTCGCTTTTATGAAAACATAATTAGCCTGCGCTTTGTTGATTAATTGTGTTGGATTAGAAGTTTGAGTTGGTTTTATTTTGTTGTTCTTTGATAGGAAGCATTGTAATTAAGTTAATGACCAACTATTTTCAGTCTGTCTTTGAAACCATTTTTAGATCTGTGTTTGCATTTTTGTTTGCTTCAGTGTTTTGATTTTATTAATCTGTATTCACCACAACATTTTCACAAACCCTCCCCCACTTCGTGTCTGACTTAATTCTTGAACCGCAAAATTGGTCCTTGAGAGATGACCTAGGAGTCATTTCCTAACTATACTGCATTTTTCATATGCAATTAATTTTGATTGGGCTGCGACACCCATAAGGGAACTTGGTGAAATCTAACCCCAACAACATACCCATCTCATATAAATCAACCTCTATTCATCTGTATGCTCTTTTGGCACTGATCAATTTTACATTGCTTTATTTTATTTTCTTTGCAATACAAACCCATGATCTCTTTTTATTTTTAAGTCTTAATTAATCTTGCTTTCACACAACCGTTCAGCGCCAAGAGTCCTCTGGGATACGATACTTGGTCTTACCATTTTATATTACTTATGTGACTTTGTACACTTGCCGATTTGCCTCCACACTTAATCAGGAGCAGTCTCAAAATTCAGAGGAATTAACATCTCAGAATGTGCAGATTCCGGAAAATGTTAGTGCCATCAACTTAGATGTGCTAAAAAACAAGTCAATATCACTTTTGATAAAAGTTTTGAAAAACAGGTGTGCTCTGACAAGAGTCACTATCTTATGGCTGACACCTACAGAAATAGCTAGAAAGGAAAAAATCTCAAGACAAGCTTTGTCAAATGGTCAACACGAATAACTGATAACGGTTGAAAAACCATTATTTTCATATGCTATTTTGGACTAAATCAATAAATGAGTCAGTAGAGAGTCAAAAGCTGTTTTTAGCGATATTATGCTTGTTTTGCATTGTTTTGCAGCAAATCTAAGGAAAGCGAAGATTGGGGACGAAGATGAAGGTCTTAGACTCAAGAAAAATGAAGAAAATTGAAGAAAAGAAGAGTCTAGGCACCGCCCGGCGGCAAACCCCTGGTACCGGGCAGTCTGACAGGAGGAAAAGACAGCAGCACCTGACGCCGAGCAGCAGACCCCTGACGCCGGACGGTTTTGTGGCACGAGGGAAACCGCCGGGCGTTGGCGCGATTCATGGGAAACCGTCGGGCAGTAGACCCTTACTGCTGGACGGTTGTCAGATGGGCTTGGGCCTGTTTTATGTTGCGCTCCTCAGTTATAAATAGCCCTGTTGCGATTTCCAATTCATTATTTTGACAGGGAAGGGCAGCCAGACCTACTTTTCACTCTCTGGAGAGGATCTCTTGGATGCTCAGGCTCCTTTTCATCTTTTCTAGGGTTTGCTTTCCATATCTTCCATTATTTTCATCTTGGTTCACCATGACAATGGTGAACTAAACCCTTTTGTTGTTGAGGGAACAATGTAATCTTTTGATACTCTCTTTTATTGAAACTCTTGTTTAAATTATATGATTTTCATATGCGTTTATTATCAATTGTTGGATTCTCATACTGTCCTTAAAGCTTTTATCGTTTAACTCATTCGGTAACTATTATTTGCCTTTATTGATACAGGAACGTACAGTAATGTCACGAACTGGTGAGTAATTCCTTGGTTAAGCAATACCACCTAGGGATAGGGGGGTAGGACGACCAATTGTTTTTGCTTCTATTTGTAATGCGTTGCTAGTTGCTAGGGGAGGCTAGGGATAGCAAGCCGGTAATTAGTAATAGGCCTTTTTCGTCGAGGGATCGGGTTAAGGGGAGGCCAAGAAAGTTTGCATAACAATTAGATAATAAAGAAATTTAAACAAAAGGAGTAGATAAGAGAGAAGGGATTAGATGAAATTGTAAACCCCCAACAACTCCATTTATTCATACTCTTCTCTCTTCAACTGAATCACTCATTGCATGTTTATTTTTTGTTCTTTGCATTCACCACAACTATTAATTTTTCTTTCATAAGTGTTACGATTTTGATTCATACGAACAATAAGGCCTTTCGAGTCTCATGGGAAGAACGATAATGGGTTATACCATTTTTATTACTTGAAACGATATGGTACACTTGCCATTCAGTTAACAATAACGTATTGTTTTTGTGTTCTTGTCCTTCATAGGCGCATTCTGCTTTCTCTCTCACTAATGACAACACTTTATTCCGACGAAACCACCTTTTGATGGTTAGTTTTCGTTTTTGTTTTGAAGAACTTATTTGTTGAACTTGTTTTGTTGTTGTTGTTCTTTTGTTGAACTTGTTTTTTGTTGTAGTTGTTGTTTTGTTGAACTTGTTTGTTGTTGTTTTGTTGAACTTGTTTTTTGTTTGTTGGTTGTTGTTCATTGTTTGTTGTTGATACTACACTACACATCATAGTTCTTGTTGTATAGAATACCAAAAACTGGATTACATTTGTTGTTTTTCTTGTTTTCAGATCTCGTCGAGTTGCAAAGATGATCACAAAGGATCACAATTGATTAAGAAAAACATTAACAAAATTCGACGTTAATTAACGTTGGACATAAAGTAATATCCGACGTCAATTTGCGCTACTGGGGATGTCAAATTGTTCAATGTCCGACATCAATTAACGTAAATTAATGTCGAATTTTTGAAATTCGACGTGAATTTAACGTCTCCCGGTATGACATCGGCTTCAAATTTGACGTGAAAGGCCAAAAAACACCGACGTGATACAATGTTTTTGTACTAGTGACGTAATGCATAAACACTGTTTAAGATGTTTTACTTCTATCATTAACATTGTTTTTGTTTTCAACAACAAAAGTTATGAAATTCTTAATAATAAGAGATTAGGGAAGAAGATATTATCCCACATTACAGTTCGATGGAGGGATTTTAAGACTAGACCAACATATCTATACGTGTTTAGCGCTAGACAGGATGATACTCCTTGTGCAAAATATAAATAAATTGAGGAGCAGTGGTGATAACTGTTGCAAACAGTTATTTTCATGCTTCATTTGAGATCAAAATACACCCTTTAAGGCTTAGAATGAGCTTAGAATCAAGCAAAACACGTAAGTTGAGTCGGTTGAGAGTCAAAAGCTGTTTTTAGAGATATTATGCTTGTTTTGCATTATTTTGCAACATTTTTGATGAAAATGAAGAATGGGATTGAAGATGGAAGGACTTAGACTCAAGAAAGAAAAAGAAACACGAAGAAAGGAAGAGTCTAGTAACGACCCAGCGCCAAAATCCAACGCTGGGCGGCCAAATGCGAGGGGCAGCCACTGTCTGGCGCCCAGGTGGTGCAACCAAGCGCTTTTGCGATTAGAGGCAAACCGCCGGGCGGTGGCACGATTATGGGGAAACCGCTGGGCGCCAAAATGTGACGCCAGGCGGTTGTCTGCTGGGTTTGGGCCTAAATTCTGTGACGCTCCTCAACTATAAATAGCCCTAGTGCGACTTTAGATGTATTCTTTTGACAGAAAAGGGTGCCCATACCTAGTTTTCACATCTGGGAGAAGATCTCTTGGATGCTTAGGCTCCTTTTTATCCAATCTAGGGTTTGTTTTTCCATTATTCCATTATTTTTCATCTAGTTTAACCATTACAATGGTGACCTAAACCCTGTGGTTGTTGGGGAACAATGTAATCTTTTGAAACTATCTTTTATTGAAACTCTTATTTATTCATATGCTTGTCGTATGCTTTGATTATCAATTGTTGGGTTTCTCACCTGCGCTTAATGCTTTTATCGTTTAACTCATTCGATAATTGTTGTTTGTCTTTATTGATATGAGAACGTACGGTACTGTCATGAACTGGTGGATAAGATGAAATTGTAAACCCCAACAACTCCATTAATCCATAGTCTTTTTCTCATCAATTGAATCAATCACATTTGCATGTTTACTTGTTGTTTCTTGCATCCAAACCAATTAATTTTTCTTTGCAAGTCTTACGATTTCAATTTACACGAACGATAAGGCCTGCGAGTCCTTTGGGAAGAACGATATTGGGTTTACCAATTATATTACTTGAAATGATCTGGTACACTTGCCAGTTTGTTAACAAGTTTTTGGCACCGTTGCCGGGGACTCGAGGTTTAACTTTTTCAAGTAGTGTAAATTGATTGAAATTTGACTTGCTTGTAATTGTTGTATATACTTTGTTTTGTTTAATTTTGTTTTATTTTTCTTTAAAAGTGCTTTTAGGGTTTTTGTTTCTTGTGTATGTAGGAAACAATACACACTAGAAGTAATAAGAACCAGTAACCTCTTCTTGAAGGGCTATCAGACAGGAGAGGAAGGAAAATTAGGCGTCCTTCACGTGAAAATTTTCCCTCTCCTGAAAGACTTTTGCACAGGACATAGAGGAGATGACGGATCAACCTCCTCCAAGACGCACACTAGCGGGCGCATCAAACACGGTGGGTCCTTTGCATTTCAATAGTATAGCCATACCAGTAGGTAATGCAACAAACATGGTGATGAACCCTGCACTCATCCAGCTAACACAGAGCAACCAATTTCACGGGTTGTCAAATGAGAATCCCTTTGATCATTTGACTACTTTTAGTGAAATCTGCAATACCGTTAACCCTAAAGAGGAGTGCAAAGTTGTTCTGACAAGAAAAAAAAGGAAAACAGATGGGGAAATAATTGATATTGAAAGCAACAAGGAGGAAGATGAGGAGATGATTGATAATGATGAATTTAATGAGCAGGAAAGAAGTGAAAAGGAAAGAAAAGAAAAGGAAGAGGAGAAAGAGAAAGAGAAAGAGAGTCACCGAGAGCCATTCAGGGAAATCTTTAATCAGGTATCGTTACTCCTTTAGTACTTCCACAAATTCCTGATTATGCTAAGAGGATCAAGTACTATCTTGGAGAGGTAATTGATCTTGATGATGAAGAAGATCAGGAAAGGTTTGTTAAGCCTAGAAAGAAGGACCATCCAAAAAAATTGAAGGATTCAGGGAGTTTGACTCTTCCTTGTGTTATTAATGATGTGGATATAGGGAGAGCCATGATCGATTCAGGATCAAGTGTTAATTTTATACCCCTTAGTGATTTCAAGAAGATTGGAGGGCGAAGATTAAAACCAGTTAATACTACCCTAACAGTTGCGGATGGATCTATTTGAGTTCACTGATTATCTGAAATTGAGTAAGTTTGTCATGTACTTTGGAAATGTTGAATCATTGGATGCAAGGGTAGAAAGTCAAGCTCTGTTTTGTTTTATGGTTTTGTTTTGTTTTGCTTGAGGACAAGCAAATTTCTAAGTTTGGGGTTGTGATAACGGTTGAAAAACCGTTATTTTCATATGCTATTTTGGACTAAATTACGCCCTTTACTACTTAGAATGAGCTTAGAATCATGTAAAACTCAATAAATGAGTCAGTAGAAAGTCAAAAGCTGTTTTTAGCGATGTTATGCTTGTTTTGCAGCAAATCTGAGGAAAGAGGAGATTGGGGACGAAAATGAAGGTCTTAGACTCAAGGAAAATGAAGAAAATTGAAGAAAAAAAGAGTCTAGGAACCGCCCGACGACAAACACCTGGCGCCGGGCGGTCCGACGAGAGGAGAAGACAGCAGCAAAGGACGTCGGGCGGCAGACCCCTGACGCCGGGTGGTTTTGCAGCACAAGGGAAACTGTCGGGCGGTGGTGCGATTTAGGGTGAACCGCTGGGCAACAAAGTGTGACGTTGGGCGGTTGTCAGATGGGCTTGGGCCTATTTTCTATTGCGCTCCTCAGTTATAAATAACCCTGTTGCGATTTCCAATTGATTCTTTTGACAGAAGAGGGCGGCTAGACCTACTTTTCACTCTTTGGAGAGGATCTCTTGGATGCTTAGGCTCCTTTTCATCTTTTCTAGGGTTTGCTTTCCATATCTTCCATTATTTTCATCTTGGTTCACCATGACAATGGTGAACTAAACCCTTTTGTTGTTGGGGGAACAATGTAATTGTTTGATACTCTCTTTTATTGAAACTCTTGTTTAATTATATGATATTTTCATATGCGTTTATTATCAATTGTTGGGTTCTCATATGTGCTTAAAGATTTTATCGTTTAACTCATTCGGTAACTGTTATTTACCTTTATTGATACGGGGCCGTACAGTAATCTCATGAAATGGTGAGTAATTCCTTGGTTAAGAAATACCACCTAGGGATAGGGGGTAGGACGACCAATTGTTTCTGCTTCTGTTTGTAATGCGTTGCTAGTTGCTAGGGGAGGCTAGGGATAGCAAGCCGGTGATTAGTAATAGGCCTTTTTTACCGAGGGATCGGGTTAAAGGGGAGGCCAAGAAAGTTTGCATAACAATTAGATGATAAAACAATTTAAACAAGAGGAGTAAATAAGAGAGAGCGAATTAGATGAAATTGTAAACCCCCAACAACTCCATTTATTCATACTCTTTTCTCGTCAACTGAATAACTCATTGCGTGTTTATTTTCTGCTCTTGCAACCACGACAACTATTAATTTTTCTTTCACAAGTCTTACGATTTTGATTCATATGAACGATAAGGCCTTTCGAGTCTCATGGGAAGAACGATAATGGGTTTTACCATTTTTATTACTTGAAACAATATGGTACACTTGCCATACAGTTAACAAGTTTTTCGCGCCGTTGTCGGGGACTCGAGGTTTAACTTATTAAGTAGTGTGAACTGACTGAATTTGACTTGTTTGTAATTATTTGTTTATATTTTTGTTTTGTTTTATTTTATTTTATTTTTCTGTAAAAGTGCTTTTAGGGGTATTTTTCTTGTGTATGTAGGAAGGGTTACACACTAGAAGCAGGAAAGATCAGCAACCTCTTCTCGAGGGATTACCAGACAGGAGAGGGAGGAAAGTTATACATTCTGCACGTGAAATATTTCCTTCTCCTGAAACAATCTTGCAATCTTCACCAGAATATTCTGCACAAGGTAGAGAGGAGATGGCGGACCAACCTCCTCCAAGACGCACACTGGGGAACTCAGCAAACACTGTGGGTTCTTTGAATTTCAACAGCATAGTCATTCTAGCGGACAATACCATAAATTTGGTGATGAGCCCTGCACTCATCCAGTTAGTTCAGAGCAACCAGTTCAACGGATTGTCAAATGAGAATCCCTACAAACACTTGACTATCTTTGGCGAAATCTGCAATACTGTTAAGATGGCCGGAGTCTCGGATGAGAGGGTCAGACTTAGCCTATTTCCTTTTTCTTTGGGAGGAAGTGCCAAAGATTGGTTGCCCTCATTTGCTAAAGGGACGTTCAGAAACTGGGATGCTTTGGCAAGACAGTTTGTCACCAGATTCTTTCTGCAGACCAAGATTCATCAAGGGAAACTGGAAATCTCCTCATTCAAGCAAGGGATGGAAGAAACTCTCGAACAGGCCTGGGACAGATTTAAAGGCCTGTTGAGAAAAACTCCAGACCACGGATTCGACAAGACTTCTTATTTGCTCGCTTTTCTTGGAGGGCTGAATACTCAGTCTAAAATGATGTTGGATGCGTCGGCTGGAGGCAGTATAAATAGGAAGACTGAAGACGAAGCTTATGATTTGATTGAAGAGATGACTCTGAATGAAGTGTCCTAGAGTGAGAGGGGCATACAAAAAGGAGGATTGTTGCATCTCCCTGCTAATGATGCAATGGCTGTGCAGAATCATCTTCTTAACCAAAATTGGACAAGCTAACAAAGGTCCTTTCTGAACTTCCAACAGGGTTAAGAAATATTTCTCAAACTCAACAACTTTGTGAGTTATGCGGTGGTGACCACATCAATGGTCAATGTGCTTTCACTGAGGAAATGCAACAAGATGTCAACTGCATGGGGAATCAATTCCCGTTCAAGCAGGGTAATTTTAACCAAGGCAATTCTAGCCAAGGTTGGAAGAACCACCCCAGTATTGGACAAAACAAGAATACTTCTCCTGGGCAAGTAGGAAGCTTCCGGCAACAACAACCTTCACCTTTATGGCAGCAGGTGAATAGCTTGACAGAGACTGTCAGAGAATTAACTGACTGATTTGATAGATTTCTGAAAGTCTATGAGTCTGAAAAAGCAAGTGACCAAGCTAGTTTTAGAGCACTGGAGACACAGATTGGGCAGCTGTTGAAAAGAGTTGACACCATAGAGAAGAATCAGTTTCGGGCTAACACAGAGGTTAACCCCAAAGATGAGTGCAAAGTTGTAATGACAAGAAGTAAAAGGAAGCCAGTAGAGGAAATAATTGACATTGAGTGCAGTGAAGATGAAGATGAGAAGATGATTTGTAATGATAAATTTGAGGAGCAGAAAAGCTGTGAAGAGAATAAGGAAAGAAAACAGAAGAGTCACCAAGAGTCATTCCGAGAAATCTTTAATCGGGTGACTGTTATTCCTAGAGCGTTTCCACAAATGCCTGAGTATGATAATAGGGTCAAATACGATCTTCGTGAGATAATTGATCTTGATGAAGAAGAGGAAGATCAGGCACGGTTTGTTAAACCAAGGAAGAGTGACCATCCACAAAAATTGAAGGATCTAGGGAACTTAACTCTTCCTTGTGTGATCAATAATGTGGATATAGGGAGAGCCATGATTGGTTCAGGATCAAGTGTTAATTTAATGCCCTTCAGTGATTTCAAGAAGATTAGAGGGTTAAAATTAAAACCAGCTCACACTACCCTTGCAGTTGCAGATGGATCTATAAAAAAACTTGTTGGTATGGTGGAAGACGCAATTGTTCGAATTGAGGAGTTGAAGTTCTTGGTTGATTTCATAGTAATGGATATGGTAAATGATGGAAGAATTCCATTAATTTTGAGAAGACCATTCATGAGGACCTCTCAGATGATGATGATATGTGTCTATGACGGGAGAATAGTTTTGAGAGATCAAGACCAAGTGTTAGCCTATAGTGGATCTGAAGGAGAGATGAAGAGAATAATAAAAAGATCCAGATATAAAAGCTAGAAGAGGAGCAGGAAAAGAAGAAACTACCACAAGTAATGATCATCTTAATAGTTGTACTATTTTGTAGGCACGTGAGGAGGAAAGGATAGACAAAGAAGAGTCACCTCACTCAAAGGACAAACTATTTCCGCAGGGTGTGGCTGTTAGATACAAAAACAGAAAATGGATTGTCAACAGGAAGCTCGAAGAGGAAGGAATGGTTGAAATTAGAAGGCCATATTCCACTGCCATTCGAAAAGTAGACAGACAAAAGTTGAGATGGTGGGATGATGAAGAACCCAATGTGAAGAAGAAGAGTTGATTGCTGAAAAGCATATTTTGTATTTTAAGACAATTTTATTTTATTTTTCTGTTGAACATGTAAATTTTAAATTGTTGAACAATTTTTGGGTAGCATCTACTGAGGGATGCTAACTTTTGGTATCTACTGAAGGATACCCGGAAGGTACACCTACTAAAGGGTTTTGGAAGGATTGCACTTACTGACAAGTGCTAAACAGGTTTGGGTCAAGCTCGTGACGTTAAACAAGCGCTACTAGGAGGCAACCTAGATTCTCTTCTCTCCCTTTTGCATTTTAAATTTTTAGAATAGGTTGAATTTTATTTTCAGTGTGTATGCTTGGCTTGAATACTTTTCTGAAGATGTTTGACTGAATAATTTGCATGATGAGTTGTTTGATGATGATCTGATGTGAATGATTATTGAGTTGTGTTGCATGTTGATATCCCGTGAAACAGATGTGTGATGAATTATGATTGTGGTCATGATGCTAAGCAGGGTGTATGAATGAATGTGTGTGAGAAAGCATGATGTGTGAGGTATTGATCTCCAAAGTTTTATTGTTATATGAATTTATTCACAGGAAAGCATGAATGATATTGCCCAAGTCTTGATGATTGATTGAATAGCATGTTTATGTCATATGATCAAGGCCATTTTTGGAAAGCCCTTACTTAGCCAAATTTTACCCAAAGTGATTGAAATTTTATACCCTTTTTGAACCTTGGCCCTAAACAAAATGAAAACCCTTGTGCTAAATTTATTTACTTTGAATTGGGTTAATGACTAAAAGTATATTCAAGGTTCAAGTTTGGGGTTGTGGGGAAAGTTTGAATGGCAAAAAGAAAGACATTGAGCTCAAGTATTGAGAATGAAAAATACATGAGAAAAAGAAAAATCATGAAAGATGAGCTCAATGTAAAAATAAAAGAAGAAGGGAAGAAGCTGGGGGACAAGTGAGATTGGTTAAGAAAGAGAGTTAAACTTGAACCTTGAATGATAAATGAGCTCTCTTGATTCAAATATTTTGTGATCCAGAAAAACCAAATTTTCTTGATAGCCCAGCCTCATTACAAGCCTTAGAAAAGTCCTTTTGATGGCATTTACATGTGATGATTTTGATTGTTTGAGATGAAAGGCAATTTTATTTTATGTAACTTGTGAATAATAAAGAGTGGAGTGCTACCCTAAACACTTGAGTGATTGAGTGAAACACTTGCTTGGTGAGAACTTTTAAATTTCATGATTACATTTTTGCTTAGTGGACTGATGATTCATAATATGAGACATCTGTCGAGGAAAGTGTGAGCTAAATTCAGGAGAGAACATGCATGCATCTTGATTTGATCTCACTGATGGTTTGAAATTGAGTAGGTCTCATCATGTACTTTAGGAATGTTGAATCATTGGATGAAAGTATACAAAGCCAAGTTTTGTTTTATTTTGTTTTGCTTGAGGACAAGCAAATTTCTAAGTTTGGGGTTGTGATAACAGTTGAAAAACCGTTCTTTTCAAATGCTATTTTGGACTAAATTACGCCCTTTACTACTTAGAATGAGCTTAGAATCATGTAAAACTCAATAAATGAGTCAGTAGAGAGTCAAAAGTTGTTTTTAGCGATATTATGCTTGTTTTACATTGTTTTGCAGCAAATCTGAGGAAAGTGAAGATTGGGGACGAAAATGAAGGTCTTAGACTCAAGGAAAATGAAGAAAATTGAAGAAAAGAAGAGTCTAGGAACCGCCCTGCGGCAAACCCCTGGCGCCGGGCGATCCGATGGGATGAGAAGACAGCAACAGAGGACGCCGGGTGGCAGACCCCTGACACTCGGCAGTTTTGCAGCACAAGGGAAACCGCCGGGCGGTAGACCCCTACTGCCGGGCGGTGGCGCGATTTAGGGTGAACCGCTGGGCGGCAAAGTGTGACGTTGGGAGGTTGTCAGATGGGCTTGGGCCTGTTTTCTGTTGCGCTCCTCAGTTATAAATAGCACTGTTGCGATTTCCAATTCATTCATTTGACAGAAGAGGGCGGCCAGACCTATTTTTCACTCTCTAGAGAGGATCTCTTGGATGCTTCGGCTCCTTTTCATCTCTTCTAGGGTTTGTTTTCAATTTCTCTCATTATTTTCATCTTGGTTCACCATGACAATGGTGAACTAAACGCATTTGTTGTTGGGGGAACAATGTAACCTTTTGATACTTTCTTTTATTGAAACTCCTGTTTAATTATATGATATTTTCATATGTATTTATTATCAATTGTTGGGTTCTCATCTGTGCTTAAAGCTTTTATCGTTTAACTCATTTGGTAACTGTTATTTGCCTTTATTGATACGAGGACGTACAGTAATGTCATGAAATGGTGAGTAATTCCTTGGTTAAGCAATACCACCTAGGGATAGGAGGGTAGGACGACCAACTGTTTCTGCTTCTGTTTGTAATGCGTTGCTAGTTGCTAGGGGAGGCTAGGGATAACAAGACGATGATTAGTAATAGGCCCTTTTTGCCGAGGAATCGGGTTAACAGGAGGTCAAGAAAGTTTGCATAACAATTAGATAATAAAGCAATTTAAACAACAGGAGTAAATAAGAGAGAGCGAATTAGATGAAATTGTAAACCCCCAACAACTCCATTTATTCATACTTTTTTCTCGTCAACTGAATCACTCATTGCATGCTTATTTTCTGCTCTTGCATCCACAACAATTATTAATTTTTCTTTCACAAGTCTTACGATTTTTATTCACACGAACGATAAGGCCTTTCGAGTCTCATGGGAAGAACGATAATGGGTTATACCATTTTTATTACTTGAAACGATATGGTACACTTGTCATTCCATTAACAGTGGCAAGTCAGTAAGATATAAAAACAGGAAGTGGATTGTGAATTGGAAGCTTAAGGAGGAAGGAATGATGGAGATCAGAAGGTCATACTCCACAACAATTCAAAGAGTGGGCTGAAGACAGTTGAGGAGTTGGGATGATGAAGATCCCAACGTGAAGAAGAAGATTTGATTTGCTGGAGAGCATATTTTGTATTAGAAAATATTTTTGTATTTTATTTGTTTGTTGGAAATGTAATTTTTGGATTTTTGAACAATTTTTGAGTAGCATCTACTGGGGGATGCTAATTTTTATGAAGTTACTAAAGAACACAGGATGGTACACCTACTGAAGGGTGTTGGGAAGCACTTGCTGATGAGTGCTAGAATAGGTTTGGGTCAGGCTCGTGACGTTAAACAAGCACTACTAGGAGGCAACCTAGGTTATCTCTTTCACTTTTGCATTTTGAATTCTTAGAATAGGTTGAATGTTATTTTCAGTGTCTATGCTTGGCTTGAAAACTTTTCTGACAATGTTTGATTGAGTGACATGCATGATAAGTCTATTTGATGATGATTAGATGTGAATGATAATTGAGTTGTGTTGCATGTTGATATCCAAGTGAAAAAGTTCACTAGATATGTGAACAGATGTGTGATGAATTATGATTGTGGTTATGACGCTAAGCAGGGTGTATAAATGAATGATGTGTGAGGTATTGAGCTCCAGAGTTTTCATTGTTGTATGTATTGTTCACAGGAAAACATGAATGATATTGCCTTAATCTTCATGATTGATTGAATTGCATGTGTATGTCATATGATCAAGGCCAATTTTGAAAACCCTTCTCTAGCCAAATTTTCACCCAAAGTGCTTGAAATATTATACCCTTTTTGAACCTTAGCCTTAAACAGGATGAGAACCCTTGATTTGAAATTCTTTATCTTGAGTTGGGTTAAGCTTAACTATATGTGTTGAAAAGGTTCAAGTTTGGGGTTGTATGGGGGAAATTGAAAGGCAATTGAAAAACATTGAGCTTAAATGTTGAGAAAGAAAATGCATGAGAAAAAGAAAAGAAAAGAAGAAAAGCAGGAAGATGAGCTCAATGTAAAAATAAAAGAAAAGGGAAAAAGTTGGGAATAAGTGAGATTGGTGAGGTAGAGAGTTGTGCTTAAACTTTGAATATTATTGTAGCTCTCTTAACTCAAGGATTTTGCATTCCAGAAAAACCAATTTTTCTTGTTAGCCCAGCCTCAATACAAGCCTTAGAAAAGTCCTTACGATGGCATTTGCATGTGAAGATTTTGATTGTTTCAGATGAATGGCAATTTTGTTTCATGTGACTTGTGAATAATAGAGAGATGGAGTGTCACCTTAAACACTTGACTGATTGAGTGAAACACTTGTTTGGTGAGAATTGATCAATTTCATGCTTACATTTTTGCTTAGTCGATTGGTCATTCATAAAGTGTAACATCTATTGAGAAATATGTTATCATGTGAACTGAAATGAATTGAAAGCATGCATGCATCTTGATTAGATTCCACTGAAAATCTGAAATTGAGTAGTTCTTGTCATGAATTTTAGGAGGGTTGAACTATTGGATGAAACAGTGGAAAGCCAAGTTTTGTTTTGTTTGCTTGAGAACAAGCAAAATTCTAAGTTTGGGGTTGTGATTACTGTTGAAAAACAGTTATTTTCATGCTTCATTTGAGATCAAAATACACCCTTTAAGGCTTAGAATGAGCTTAGAATCAAGCAAAACACGTAAGTTGAGTCGGTTGAGAGTCAAAAGCTGTTTTTAGAGATATTATGCTTGTTTTGCATTGCTTTGCAGCATTTTTGATGAAAATGAAGAATGAGATTGAAGATGGAAGGTCTTAGACTCAAGAAAGAAGAAGAAACATGAAGAAAGGAAGAGTCTAGGAACCGCCTAACGCCAAAATCCAACACTGGGCGGCCCAATGCGAGGGACAGCCACTGTGTGGCGCCCAAGTGGTGTAGCTAGGCGGTTTTGCGATTAGAGGCAAACCGTCGGGCGATGGCTCGATTATGGGGAAACTGCCAGGCGCCAAAATGTGACGCCGGGCAGTTGTCTGCTGGGCTTGGGCCTAAATCCTGTGACGCTTCTCAGCTATAAATAGCCCTAGTGCGACTTCAGATGTATTCTTTTGACAGAAAGGGGCGGCCAGACCTAGTTTTCACTCCTTGGAGAAGATCTCTTGGATGCTTAGGCTCCTTTTTATCCAATCTAGGGTTTGTTTTTCCATTCTTCCATTATTTTTCATCTAGTTTCACCATGACAATGTTGAACTAAACCCTTTTATTGTTGGGGAACAATGTAATCTTTTGAAACTCTCTTTTATTGAAACTCTTATTTATTCATATGCTTGTCGTATGCTTTGAATATCAATTGTTGGGTTTCTCACCTGCGCTTAATGCTTTTATCGTTTAACTCATTCGATAATTGTTGTTTACCTTTATTGATACGGGAACGTACGGTACTGTCATGAACTGGTAGGAAATTCCTTGATTAAGCAATACCACCTAGGGATAGGAGGGTAGGACGATCAATTGTTTTCAGTTCCGTTTATAATGCATTATTAATTACTAGGGGAGGCTAGGGATAACAGGCCAGTAATTAGTAATAGGCTCTTTTCACCGAGGGATCGAGTTAAGGGTAGACTAAGAAAGTTTGCATGATAATTAGATAACAAAGTGAATCAAATAAGAGGAGTAGATAAGAGAGAGTGAATATGATGAAATTGTAAACCCCAACAATTTCATTCATCCATAGTCTTTTTCTTTTCAATTGAATCAATCGCATTTGCATGTTTACTTGTTGTTTCTTGCATCCAAACCAATTAATTTTTCTTTACAAGTCTTACGATTTCAATTTGCACGAACGATAAGGCCTGCGAGTCCTTTTGGAAGAACGATATTAGGTTTACCAATTATATTACTTGAAACGATCTGGTACACTTGCCAGTTTGTTAACGAGTGGGATAAATTTAAAGCATCTAGACATTATGAGGAATGATAGGTATGTTGATAATATTTTGTTGTAGTCATACAAGACATTAATTTGTGATTTAAACTTTTTAGTTTTTATGGTTTCATAGGAAAAAAGGATAGCTGCCCAATAGAGATAGAGACTTAATGATGCACCATGATAACGGTTGGAAATACCGTTATCTGTGATGTAATTTTGATACTAAATGAACCCTTTTCTGATTAGAAACCTTCTTGAAATCATGTTTTTCTGTTAAGTTGTGTGCATAAGAGAGTTGAGGTTGAATTTGATGATTTTATAACTAATTTCCTTGTTTTGGCAGGAAATGAGATAATATGGAAAGTAGAGCTGAAGTACCAAGGAGACGGAGCTCAAAAAGGCCTGGAAAAGCAACGGAAGGGAGGAAAGCATGACGCTTGGGCGCCCTTTGAGGGGCCCTCAACGCCAAGAGAATGCCGCCCACCGTTGAGCGCCACTTTTCCCTGAAGAATTTTGCCTGCTTGCCCTGTTTAAGGCGTTGAGTGCCAAAGAAGTGTTGCACACCACCCGGGCGCCTTAAGTGGGGTGTTAAGCGCCAACGACACGGGCCTGGGCCTTGTTTCTGTTCAGTTTTCGCTCTATTTAAAGGACCCAGACGCCCTAGGTTTTGTATCTTTGGCAAGAGGAGCGTAATAGCAAACTCTTTCACTCTTTGGAGGATGATTTGGATGCGGGAACGTCCATCTCCAATTTCTAGGGTTTTTCTATCTCATTCTTCTCCATTGTTCATCTAGTTTCACCATGACTATGGTGAACTAACTTCTATTTGTTGTTGGGGGATGATGTAACCTTGTGAACTCTCATGTATTTGAATTGATTCTCAATAATATATGCTTTTTCATTAATTGTTAGAGTAATTCATTTGTTACAATGCTTGCTTTGTTTAACTCATTCATAGCATGATGTATGAATTGCATGAGTGTCGGGAGGTTCCTTACAATTCATGTTCTTGTTGAATTACTCCCAATAGTAATATTTCTCAAGGATGAGGGTATGAGTCTTGGTCGTCTTAACATCTTGATCTTCATACTTAATTACTAGGAATGCTAGGAATTGTATGAACTGGTAATTAAGGACATGCTTATTTTGCCGAGCGATCGGGTTTAAGTGATTTAGTGAGTGACATTAACATTAATGCATGAAGAAGAATTCTTATATACATGAGAGTGAACTTGGTGAAATCTAACCCCAATAACATACTCGTCTCATATTACAAACAACATTCGTTCATCACTGTGCTACTCTGATATTGATCAAACTGCATTCATATTTAATTTTCTGTCTTTGCATTTGAAACAAATGATCTCGTGTTCTTTAAGTCTTAATTAATCGAGTTATCACATGATTGTCTAGTTCCGAGAGTCTCTTGGGACACGATACTTAGTCTTACCATTTTATATTGCTTGTGCGATTCGGTACACTTGCTGATACATCAACACACCACATGTACTCTCACGTGGTGGTTATGCATTATCAGAAAAAAAGATGAAAAAAACATGGGCTGAGGCTTTAGGAATTGAATCACCTGACCTAGCACCTCCACCAGCTAGGTATGAATTGTGCAAGGGTGCACAAACTAAGTCCGAGGGTTAGATGACATCCCAAATGGCTCAAGTTATATCACAAAGAATTGTAAGTAGACACTCTTAAGCCATTATTATAATTCATATAAGTTTTATGTAACAAAAATTTTTATGTACGCTAGTGCAAAAAGAGCATATAATGTCACGCGTTCAACGTCCAACAACTGAATAACCAAAGTTAAAAATGACCGGTGACATTTTTGTTAATAAATGCAATTGTAGAACGTCAAATTGTATGGAATTCGACATTATATTATGGCAATTATTTAAATTAGCACGTCATTCTCTTTCTTCTTTTTTTAAACCCCAATAGTACGTCGAGTTTTGTAGGAGCTTCGACATATTATTTGTCAGTTAGAAGCAAAAAGGTAACCTCTTTTTATTCTCTTTTTCTTTTTTCTTTTAAACCAAATATAATACATCGAATTCTGTAGGGGCTTCGACGTATTACTTTTCGGCTAGAAGCCAAGGAGTTACCTTTTTTTAATTCTTTTCTCTTTTAAACCACCAATTATACGTCGAATATGTAGGGGCTTCGACGTATTATTTGTCAACCAAAATTTTCCCCTTTTTAATTTGAGCGGGAGATTGAAAATTCATTCACTTTATCTTAACGCGTGAGACCTTCTTCTCTTCTCAAACTTTTCTCGAACGAAGTTTGACGACCATCACATGTAATATTTCTTTCATTTGATACAAATGCATGTTAATTAACTACTTTATGTATGATTTTTCATTTGTTTTGACCAATTATTTTCGTGTTCTTGTCTTTCATAGGCGCATTCTGCTTTCTCTCTCACTGGTGGAAACACTTTATTCTGACGAACCTACTGAAGGTTAGTTTTCGTTTTAAAGAAATTATTTGTTGAACTTGTTTGTTGTTGTTATTTGGTTGAATTCGTTTGTTGTTGTTGTTTGATTGAACTTGTTTGTTGTTTGTTGTTTGTTGTTATTTGGTTGAATTCATGCTTTATAAAATATCAAAAACTGAATTTGGTTGTTTTTCTACTTTTCAGGTCTCGTAAAGTTGTAAAAAAGGATCACAATTAATTAAAAATAAATAAAAAAAATTGATTAACGTCGTATATTGATAAGATTTGACATTAAGTTTAATGTCAAATTTTTTAAATACGACATCAATTTAACGTCTCTCGATATGACGTCATTCTCGAATTCGAAGTAAAAGGTCTAAAATATTCGAAGTTATACGTTGTTTTTGTACTAGTGGTATCAGAGTTCATTATGATATGCATGACGAGTTCGTTGAGTAACAGAATCAGAGTACATTTGTGGGCCAAGGTAGGGTGGACATCCTAATAGCAGTCATTGGAAAGCTAGACCACCCAGGTTGTGTGTGTGCTGTTAGAGGATCTATTGGTTTGAAAGACTACTTTTGCGCTAAACCAAAAGGCACAGAGCCCCCGAGGTAGGAGGTGTTGAGGAAGCTGGAGCTCTAGATGGAGGACAAATTCAATGAGCGTCTTGCAAGAACGCCTCCAACAACAAGAAAAATATCACATGCTTCTTGAAGAAAAAATTCAGATATTGTCTCAACAATAGTGGGAGGACATCCCCACAGAAGATCCAAATATGTTGTTTGAGCACCAAAGGCTCATGCCCTATTGCAGATCCTACTGATTACACTTGTTAGTATGAGCTTTTGGTTGAGAGGATCCTCTGCGCGTAGTAGCCGTGGGACAATAAATTGTAGGAGGACATACCATTCATGGTACTCCTTTATTGCCCACCCATGCGCGAGTGACAATTGATGAAGTTAGAGACCCCCACACTCAAGTTCCTCTGCTAATTTCTGAAATAAAATTCGTAGGGGAGGCCTTAGGCACATTTATTGCTTGACCGAAGGCGATGATCATGGCATATTTTGGCCCACCAGCGATATTATATAATTCTTAGTATTTTTATGTTCTAGTTATAAATAAATGATTCATAACTTTTATAATTGTTTCTTTCAATTCTACCTTCCTGACAAACAGCCAATGGCTAAACCTATGAGCCATGAAGATGATGCGGTAGCAAAAAATGATAATGATCCTTTAGCCAAGTTAATGAAAAAAAATACACAAGTTGAATAAAGGACAGGTAGAGGTGGAGTGAGAGTTAAGAGTATTTGGCCTCTAATGTCATGTGCCATTGTATATTACTCCAAATGATGCACTGGAGGTCGTTGGTAGGGAATAAATGTTAAACATTTCAGTCATACACCTATGGTGCATGTAAGATTTTTAATTGTCTTTTCCTTTTTTAAAAATTCAAATTGTTAATTTTTAATATTTATAGTTAACTTTATTGTTATAGGAAGATGAACACTCTCACATTGGACCAGGGTCGGGCAACCATTATGGCTTTTTTGAACCTTAGGCCATTCAACCATCTGGAAACACACTAGAATACAAGCAATGATATATGCAAACGTGGATGGTTGAGTCTAAATGAGAGTTGTATATCGTACCATACATTGATAGGTATGTGTTACTCAATGTTATCCACTTTTATCAACATTTAATTAATAGACTCACTATTTTTTGGTAGATGACAAGGGCCATTTGCAAGTGATGTTGATCAAACAAAGACAAGCCTGAGTTGTATGGTTTTGTTCCCTGCATAGGAAGACAAAATCTGACTTAAAATCCTTGTTACAAACATAAGTATTACATTCTTTCATATCGATTCATTATGATATTATACTAACTTATGTTTCAAATGTTTCATATTTGTTTAGAGTTGTGGGTAGGCCTAAAACTAAAGCAAATTGAAATATTTTATCCTAAGGTTGACATTCATTGATCTTTAACTTATTAATTTTTGTTTGTGGAATTTAGACCATCATATTTGACTATTTTGTTTTCAATGTTTAGTGTAACAAGCAGACAAATTCTTGAGCATGTAGGTACTACATAATGTCATGGGTGAAGATCATCATTCAAACAGGGATTAATGATTGGACTGAGGTAATAATTTAGCTTTGAATTCTTACAAATCACATTCAACTTTCAACATTAGAATGAGAATAATAGTAAAAGTTTCCTAGTTTTTGCAGCGGTTCAACAACATCCCCATTAACAGATGCCACAATTAGGAAGCTAAGGCAGAAATGAGCGGGATATCTTTTTGAAAGGCTACAATAGTTTACTTAAAGTTCTTTTTATTTAAATATTGATAGGTTTAGGTTTTAGTTTTGATATAGTTTGAATTATCAATATATGAATTCTTAACATATCAATTGGAAAAACTGATTTTCTGATTTTCAAGTGTGGTAAAATTCAAAAAAGTGAATCAATTGTATATATAAAAAAGAAAGCTATAAAGACATCAGACTATGCACTACTCGACACTAAAATACATATATTGACGCCAACCTAAACCATGGTGGACGTCAAATCACTTACATATTGATGTCGACCTAAACCAAGGAAAATTTATGTGGCTCAATGACCTTGACGCGTCTGTTCTTTAAAAAGCCGATGTGAACTCCCCCTTTCCATCCACAATAGACATACCCATTGATCACTACTAAGCCCGAGTGAATTGCATTGGGCTCCATATGATGTCTCATGTTATAATGGTTCGACGTCAAGTAACATCGATGTTATAGGCCGATGTCAATTTAAGTCTCCCGATATGAAGTCGGCCTCGTATTAGACATTAAAGGCCAAAAAAATACCAACGTAAAAACCCTTTCTCGCACCAATGACCATTGATGTTTCCTAGTGCATGTGTGTGTGAGTTTTATCTTTAGCAAGTGGCTCAAGTGCTAACTCTTCCTCTTATCTCATGCAACCATGAGTGGTGAGGTGACAACGTACTTCCATTTCTTGGAGATTCTTTCGCTTATCTCACAAGTGTAGAAGGTGACATGATGAATTTTGTGGATTCACGTATCTGGAATGTTGATTCCAATGGCGTGACAATAATTGTTGTTCTTTAGGACATTGATCCTTATCTTTGAGTGTTACCATTCAAAGTGGTGGATCTTCCTCACTTATATTAGAGCCTCCTTTAAATGATGTGGCTTCTTCGTTTTCGCAAACTCATCGAGTCGTTGTCATCCATTTTGCTCCTTTTGGATTGATTTAGCTACTTGGGTTTACCCCTTTTCTCTCTAAAAGGAGCATCACTTCATTATCAACATATTCAAATATCATAAAACCATCCCCATCTTCATTTGGTCCTTTGAGGCTAACTTGATCTAACACTATATACTGTCAAATGATAGGTTTACTTTTGTATCTCACTACGTCTAAACCTGACGTAATGTTCAACATCTATCTATGTTTGAGATTTTAGTCAGATCCTAGAGTGCTGCCACGTCACCTACCATTTTCCATATCAACAATTGTTTTTTTTCATTTCTAATTTCATTTTAATGTATTTTGGACCAGATTTTAGACTTTGGGCCCATTTTGGGTCAGATTTAGGAAAATCCCAATTGTGAGACCCTTCTCAAAGTCAAGAACCACATGTTCTTCTTCCTGTGAATACCACAGGGAAACCAGCAACACGAGTGTTTGCGAAACTCTTGATCAAGCAGTAAGCACCTCAATCGTGCAGTAAGATTAGCCTTTGCGAACCAGTTAATCTTGCTTCTCAAGAAATCTTCAAGACCCCTACACCACGACAATTCTTGTTTCTTGGAGTGTTTATCACTTATGTAAAACATCACAACATAATCTGAATCAAATATGAAAATGTTAATCTCAATTCTCTTATAGAATTTCAAATCATGCATCTATATATAGTGTAAGTCAAATAAGACGCATTTTAGTCGATTATGCTATTAATGTACTCGGTTACATTACATAGTTATAACAAATTAACAACAGTCAAACCAGTTAGTTCAATGCTCAATTAATGTAATCAATTTGCATTTAATACTTAGTCAACATATTTAAAAATATGATCGTTGAGATAGTTATGACAAGCGATGAAACATTTTTGAAATCTATAACAGACTTAATTGAATACATGATCCATGTAATCAATTAAGCTTTAACACTTAGCATATTTTTGAAAACTTTTCTTCTCAAAATCCATCACAGCACACTTGAAAAATATTTGTGCAAACACAGGAGTTTTAATCAATTTAGCAACTAATGTAATCGATTAAAAACTTGTTGTTTTGCCACAGTTTAAAACTTAAGCTGCCTCATGACCTTAATTGATTAACTCAACATTGTAATCGATTAAATCATACATATATGCTTGGTGCATGTGGTTTTTCCATTTCCAGAATACATACTATGCATACACAAATATGATCACATTTCAAACACAGTAGTATGTGTTAATCAACACAATATATCCATTTTGACAATCACAATATGCATGCATAAATCTCACAGTAAGCATAAGCGTATATAACACAGTACACACACATGTGTTTTAATTAACAATGTGTTCTCATCATCAAAAATAGATATCATATAGATTGTAGGTTCAGCTAATACTGTGCTCCCCCTATCAACAATCTCAACAATCTCCCCATTCTTTTATGATGCACAACCATGACTAATAAAACCATGTTGTAGAGTCCACAATTAAACACAATATAATTATCTTAGAAAACACAGTTCAATACATCAAATATTCTCCCCCTTTGGGCATTAGCAAAAAAGGACATTTAGTACACTATAATTGAAACGGAGATAATGAAGCAAATTGGAGATGCATCAAACAGTATAACAGAATTTATTTGATACTCCCCTTGTCAATAATATTCACATGATTTCATTATTTTCTACCCGTTTTTAGTTACATGTGAACCATTAAACAACACACATTGCTCCCCCTGACATTATACATATTCAAACATCAAATCACAGATGCATAACACAAATGTTTCATATAATGTATCAAACAAGCATGTTCAAACAATGTATCAGAGTAATTTAAATCACTCCATATAAGAGCAATTTGATACATTTAGAATCAACCAAATCAGTTTAATCACTTATAATCTCAAATCATATTCACAGCGGATCAACACAAAGAGATATAAGATGAATAAACATATACAACAATAAGTCATGGTTTAAAGTTTTACAATTCAAAAGTATAAACTTCAAACCAAATGACGAATCTCAATCGATTTGAACTTCCTCTTAATCGATTTTGCTGTAGAGTAATGTTAATTTTCCATCTCTGCTCAGTCAACATTCAGTATCCCTACATAACCTTTCAGGCTTATCTAGATCAAGCATTTTAGTATTTATGCAGTACAATAATCGTCATCACAGTTAAAGTATGAATATTCAATGATAAGATGTAACATTGAAATGTTCAAATTGCACAGATACAAGTTGGATAATCAATTTACAATCAAATTAAGTCATCAATTACAAATTTTAATTCATACTCAGATTGATTCAAAACCAAAACATATTTTTCATTTCTATATGAAATGAGTACAACCAGACTAATCAACGGAAATGACATGTAAAGCCATTTACTACAAAACAACACAAAACAAAAACAAAAACAAACTCAATACTAACACGCTGATATCCTATTCTGAGTCAAAAATTTCCATGGAATCCTCTTCACTGGACTCATCATCCTCATCTGATTCTTCTGTATCTTCTAGGGTACCTTAGACAATCTTTGTATATATGCCTTTTTGTAGTCCATTTATTGTGCAAAGAGTCATTGATAACGAATTAAAACACCGTTATTTGCTATGTGATTTTGATACTAAAAACACCGATTTCACTTAGAAACTTGCCTGAACTCATGTGTTTTCAATAAATTGTGTGAATAAGAGAGTTGAGGTTGATTTTAACAGTTTTCTAACAAATTCCTCTTGTTTTGACAGAGATTGAAGCAATACTGGAAGAAGAAGTGAAAAGCCAAGAAGATGGAGCTCAAAAGGGGTCAAAAAGGCACCAAGAAGGGAGGAAACCCGAGGCCCAGGCGACAGGAACAAAAAACAACGAATCTTAAATCACCGCTGGTCGCCCGGGCGACGGACGCCCGAAGCTTAGGCGTCCAAAACTGGCGCCCAAGCCACACATGACCCTCAATTCACACTTGGGCGAGCTCCCTGCGACGCTTGAGCGTGATTTCACGTGGATCGGGCCCTGATTCTGCTCTGATTTGATTCTTTTGGACCGGACCGCACTTGGGGACGCGTCTGACACTATTTAAAGGACCCTGGGGATCTAGGTTTTGCGTCCTTGGCAGAGAAGAGGATAGCAATACACTCTTAGCCAATTCTTAGTCTTCCATTCTCTTCTTTTCTTCCATTATTCATAGAGTTCCCCCATGTCTATGGGGAACTAATTTCTCTTTGTTGTTGGGGAATGATGTAACCTTGTAAACTCTCATGTATTTAAATTGTTTCTTAATTCTATATGCTTTATTTCATTATTTGTTAGAGTAATTCATCTGCTTTATTCTTGCTCATACAATAGCATTATCTGTGAGTTGCATGAGTGTCGAGAGGTTCCTTACAATTCAGGTCCTTGTTGAATTACTCCTAAGGGTTATATTGCTCAGGGATGAGGGTGTGAGTCTTAGTCGTCTTAACCTCTTGATCTTCACATCTGTTTACCAGGAATGTTAGGAATTGTATGACCTGATGATTAGGGACAGGCTTATTTACCGAGGGATCGGGTTTAAATGTTTTAGTGAGGGTCGTTGACGTTAATGAATAAAGAAGAATTCTTATATAGATGAGAGGGAACTTGGTGAAATCTAACCCCAACAACATACCCATCTCATATAAATCAACCTTCGTTCATCTTTGTGCTCTTTTGCCATTGATAAATTGCAATTTATTTTCTTTATTATTTTTGCACTACAAATCCATGATCTCTTATATTTTTAAGTCTTAATTAATCTTGTTTTCAGACAGCTGTTCAGCGTCGAGAGTCCTCTGGGATACGATACTTGGTCTTACCATTTTATATTACTTATGCGGCTCGGTACACTTGCCGATTTGCCCCAACAAGTTTTTGGCGCTGTTGTCGGGGACTCTCGTTTTAAGTCTATTCTATTTGTGTGTTTCTTGATTAATTTTGGCTTTGTTTTATTTTATTTTATTTTTTTCCTGTTTTTATTTTTCAAATCCCTAATTTCCATTCTTGTTTTATTTTATTTTTTTATGCTAACAATATTTGCTAGGATTTGTGTTTTTTTTTATGCAGGATTGTGTTAGAACAAGGAGCAAAAATTCTGAACCTCTTCTTGAAGGGCTTGAGACCAGCAGAAGGCCAAGGACAAACAAATTATCTAGAGAAAGCCATGTTAGACACACCTTGGTAGATTACACCATAGTAGCTGATCCTCATCACTTTAACAGCATTGGAAGGCCAAGGGTCAATGCTGCGAACATGGAGATGAAGCCTGCTCTAATTCAACTTGTAAAGAGCAACCAATTCAATCGACTGTCTAATGAAAGTTCATATGATCACCTGACAACCTTCGATGAGATCTGCAACACTGTGAAAATAAATGGGGTTCCTGATGAGGCTATCAAACTGAGCCTATTCCCCTTCTCTCTTGGAGGTGACGCTAAAGTATGGTTGAAGTCTTTTCTTGAGAACAACTTCACTCAAAGGGAGGATGTGGTGGCCCAATTCCTCAATAAATACTTCCCACCAGTAAAGATAAACAAAGGGAAGTAAGAGATTTCTTCTTTTAGACAAGGCATGGAGGAGACCTTGGGACAGGCATGGGAAAGATATAAGAGGTTGCTGAGAAAGACGCTTACCCATGGTTTCGATGAAGGAACGGTGAACCTTCTCTTTCTTGGAGGCCTTGGGTCACAAACCAAATTGATGCTAGATGCCTCAGCTGGAGGCAGGATCAAATACAAGACACCAGATGAGGCCTATGAATTAATTGAAAACATGGCAGCCAGTGACAATGAGACGCTTAATCAGAGAGGAACTCCTTCCCAACCTAAAGGGGTTTTTCAATTACAACGTTATGATGCCTTGCTTGCCCAAAATAAAATCATCACTCAATAATTGGAGATCGTCACCAAGAAGGTGATGCAGCCACAAAAAGCACATCAGAACGTGGCACAAGTTCAACAACAGCTCTGCAAGTTATGTGGTGGTGACCATATTAATGGTCGATGTGCAATGCCCGAGAATCTCAATGAAGAAGTTAACTACATGGGCAATCAGAATCAGTTTCGTTCCAATAACTACAATCAAGGTGGAGATCTCACCCAAGTAATGGACAAGGGCAATTTGGACAAACTGGTTGACAATACAATAAGCCACCGCAGTAGCAGCAACAGTGGCAGCAACAACCCTCTTCATCAGACAAATTTGCACAGCTTCAAGAAACTCTCCATCAATTTATGCAGGCAAGCCATTCTAACCAAAAAAGCACAGAAGCGGCTATCAGGAACCTGGAAGGAGAGATGGGGCAATTAATCCAAACGGTCCATCAATGCAAGAGCAGTCGCATAAAAATTTTGGGGCTAATACTGAGGTTAACCCCAAGGAAGAATGCAAGGATATAACAAGCCTAGAAGATGAGAGAGAAAAAGAGAGGGATGAAAAAGCGAGTGAAAAAAAAGAAGAGAGAGAAAAACAAATTAAGGGAAAAGAAAAAGAAAGATTGAGTGAGGGTAAAAAAAAAGGAGAGTGAAGAAGAACTTTTGAGGGAGATAGAAAAAGAAGAGGTTGAGAGAAAAAAAGAAAAAAAAGAAGAAAAAGAAAATTCTGGAAAAAATGTCGAGCACCCTAAAGAACATGTTATAAGAAAAATACATGCAGGGTGCCTTGAAGAAATCTCCAAAGAATTGAGGATAGAAGTTCTTGTGACGGAACCCTTACAGCAGATCCCTGAATACAAAGAATTTTTGAAAAAGCTCCTTGAAAAGAAAAATTTAAAAGAGGAGACAACTGAAAAATAGGGGGATTACAACATGATCTTGCAAAGGAACCTTCCTCCAAAAGAAGAAGACCCAGGAAGTTTCACTATTCCATGCAACATTGGGGATCACAAAATTAGGAAAGCTTTGATTGATTTGGGGTCTAGCATCAACTTAATGCCCCTAGCTTTTCTTAAAAAGATTGGTGATTTAGAAGTTAAGCCAGCAAGGATGTCCCTCCTCATGGCAGACGAATCCCCTAAAAAACCTTATGGTGTGATAGAAAATGTCAAGGTGCAAGTTGATAACTTGATGTTCCTGATGGATTTTGTGATACTAGAGATGGAGGAAAATGCAGAGATCTCTATCATTCTTG
Source organism: Vigna mungo (assembly GCA_036885675.1). Lineage (NCBI taxonomy): Eukaryota > Viridiplantae > Streptophyta > Magnoliopsida > Fabales > Fabaceae > Vigna > Vigna mungo. The sequence goes on along the minus strand of CP144700.1, from coordinate 21,485,463 downwards.
GAAGGCCGTTCTTGAAGACAGCCAAAGTAATCATCAATGTTGATGAAGGAACCATAGCTGTCAAGGACCAAAAAGAGGAGGTGATCTTCAGTGCCTGTAAAACAGCGCGGCAAACTCAAGCAAAGAAAACCAATCCCAAAGCTGCAATTAAAGATGCACCCGACAAAAGGTAGCAAAACCACCAAGTCAAAGAGGAAAGGTAAAAAGTGTTTTCTGTCACAGGTACCTAAGGAAGAAAAAGAAAGCAAAGGAACAAATGTTCACCAAAGTCCTTTAAAGAAACAGGAAGGATTGAGACCAGGCCTCCCTGTATAATTCAACAAAAAGCTCTGGGTGATAAATGACTTCACAGTTGATGGATTAATAGAGATTGAATCTCCTACTTCTAGGAGAACCAAAAAGGTGAACAGGAAAATGCTCAAGATCAGCTGACATGCTAAGGGAAAGGATGACACCACAATCAAAGATGCAGCTGGTTGATGTGACATGAGCCTATTAGGTCAAGCTAGTGACGTTAAAGAAGTGCTTGTTGGGAGGCAACCCAGTGCTCTGAACCTTTACTTTTTAATTTTTAATTCCTATTTTTGATTTTAATGTGTGTTTTCTTTTATTTTAATTCTTGTGTGCTCTGCTTGAATGAACTGAACTGCTTTGATTCAACTGTGCCATGCTTTATGTGAGAAGTTTGCTTTTTGAAAATTTTAGTGCTTGATTGAAGTTGAGATGATGCATGATGATAAATTTGTGAGGTAGGTGTTTGAGATAAAGTTTGATTAAAATACTGAGAACTTATGAGTTTTGAGATTCAAAGTTGTTCTTAAATAATTGTTGTTACTTTGGAAGCATGAATGATTTTGCCCAAATTTTCTGTGATTGAACTACTTTCCTGCAGGTTTCATATCATCAAGGCCATCTTTTATTATCCCTTATTCTTTTGGCCTTCAAAATACTTTTGCCCACTGAAAAGAAAACAATTTGTTCTAAACTTTGAACCTTGAGCGTGATATGTCTTGAAAAACCTTTTTCAAAAATCTTTACCTTGAGTTAAGTTGAGAACATTTGATGAGTTACTGATAAAGGTTCAAGTTTGGGGTTACCAGGAAATAAAACACCTCTCTAGGCAATGAGCAGTCAAAAGGAAAACCAAGAAAAGGCAAAAGAAAAGAAAAAGTGGGAAAAGAAAAATTCAAAAAGGAAAAAGAAAGAGCTCACTGCAAGGGAAGGATGAGAAAAAGATAAGAGTGTTGTTCTTGAAAAATGAATTCATAAGTGTCTCTCTTAACTCAAGGAACTTTGCTCACTAGAAAAACCAATTTCCTTCTTAGCCCAGCCAAGTTACAAGCCAATAAAAGGCCTTGTGATGACAACCTGTTTGTGAGTATGTTTGATTATGGTTAAATGAAAGGCAAAATTAATTCGTGTGACATTGTGACAACAGAGAGAAACACGACACCATACACCTGTGAGTTGAGTGAGACACTTTCGAATACTTGAGAGATATATATTTAAGTGCTTGATTGAAACACATTCACTGGTGGGAATAGTTCTCTGAATTTCTGATTGCATCTCTGCTTGGTTGATTGATCAATCTTAAAGATAGCACCTGTTGAAAATGCATTGAAACATCTGCACATCTTGACTAAAATCTTATGCTGAAATTGATAAAAGTGATTTTTTGTTTTGAAAAAGTTTTTGAAAATGGTTGAGTCATTGTAGTGATTGTTCTGAAAAGCTAAGTGGCATTTTGTTTGCTTGAGGACAAGCAAAGTTCTAAGTTTGGGGTTATGATAACGGATTAAAACACTGTTATTTGCTATGTGATTTTGATACTAAAAGAACCCTTTTTCAGTTAGAAACTTGCTTGAAGTCATGTGTTTTCAGTAAATTGTGTGAATAAGAGAGTTGAGGTTGATTTTAATAGTTTTCTAACAAATTCCCCTTGTTTTGACAGAGATTGAAGCAATACTGGAAGAAGAAGTGAAAAGCCATGAAGATGGACTTCAAAAGGGGTCAAAAAGGCACCAAGAAGGGGGGAAACACAAAGCCCAGGCGACAGGAACGAAAAATAGCAAATCTCAAATCACCAATGGTCGCTCGGGCAGCGGAACCGACGCCCGGGCGATGGACACCCGAAGCCTAGGCGTCCAAAACTGGCGCCCAAGCCTCATATGACCCTCAATTCACGCTTGGGTGAGCTCCCTGCGACGCTTGAGCGTGATTTCATGTGGATCAGGCCCTGATTCTGCTTTGATTTGATTCTTTTGGATCGGACCGCACTTTGGGATGCGTCTGACACTATTTAAAGGACCCTGGGGCTCTAGGTTTTGCATCCCTGGCAGAGAAGAGCATAGCAATACACTCTTAGCAAATTCTTAGTCTTCCATTCTCTTCTTTTCTTCCATTATTCATAGAGTTCCCCCATGTCTATGGGGGAACTAATTTCTATTTGTTGTTGGAGAATGATGTAACCTTGTAAACTCTCATGTATTTAAATTGTCTCTTAATTCTATATGCTTTATTTCATTATTTGTTAGAGTAATTCATCTGCTTTATTCTTGCTCATACAATAGCATTATCTGTGAGTTGCATGAGTGCCGAGAGGTTCCTTACAATTCAGGTCCTTGTTGAATTACTCCTAAGGGTTATATTGCTCAGGGATGAGGGTATGAGTCTTAGTCGTCTTAACCTCTTGATCTTCACATCTTTTTACCAGGAATGCTAGGAATTGTATGAACTTGGTGAAATCTAACCCCAACAACATACCCATCTCATATAAATCAACCTTCGTTCATCTTTATGCTCTTTTGCCATTGATCAATTGCAATTTATTTTCTTTATTATTTTTGCACTACAAATCCATGATCTCTTTTATTTTTAAGTCTTAATTAATCTTGTTTTCACACAATTGTTCAACGTCGAGAGTCCTCTGGGGTACGATACTTGGTCTTACCATTTTATATTACTTGTGCAACTCGGTACACTTGCCGATTTACCCCAACAGTCATGCATGTGAGACATACAACCTTCAGCTTTGAGTCCAGCAACCTGTAGCCATACATCATCATTGATTATGATAGTCACACCCTTTAGTTTTGAATGAACATTATCATTGACGAACTTGAGATTATTGTAGAACACACCAACCAAGTTTGGATAACAATCACCCTTCATTTGAATAAATTTTGTAAGTCCCTAATAAGATAACTTTTTTGGAAAAAAGAATCCTTCACTTTTGAACAGAGACAAGTCAAGTGATTTGTGTGGAACCAGAATTTTGATCATTTTCCATCCTAAAAACCTGTTTCATGTAGTATCGTCACTTATCCATCCCGTAAGACTTACATTTCTAGCAGATGGAGGAACCTTCTTGACATGTTTGGATGAGGAAGATGATGCCATTTTCTCAAGATTCCAAAGAAAGATCTTACTTAGCTTTTTAGGGTTTATTGACGTGCAATATAGAGGCAATGTAAGTACATAAGATTCTCAAATCCAATATTAGTGCCCTGGTTGCCCCACTTAGGGCGCTAAGCACTGGCGACGTGGACCTATGTGGTACTTTGGATTTATTTAAAGGTTTTACGCATTAGGGTGGATATCTTTTGACGGATGAAGGACAAAAACTTTATTTTCGACCCTTGGGAGGAAGATTGGGCATGCGGGAGGTTTCCTTTTCTCTTTCTAGGGTTTCCATCTCATTTTCATTCTTTCATTGTAAGCCAAGGTTCTCCATGACAATGGAGAGCTAAATTCAAATGTTGTTGGGGAAGATGTAACCTCTTAATTTCATGTATTTGAACATGTTTTAAATACTTTATGCTTCTTTCATTGAATGTTAGTGATTTTCTCCTACCCCTAATGCTTGTTATGTCTTGGCCATTCATAGCTTGATGATTGAATTTCTTTTTTATTGGGAAATACCTAGGAACCATGATCTGGATAATTTCACCTAAAGGAAATATTATCTAGGGATAGAAATAGGATGCTTGATTGTCTTAAGCTTCTTTTCTTAATGTGGAATTGGTTATTAGGGATTCAGGGGATTGAGGTCTAATAATCAAGGCTAGGTTTTTCAAAGATACTTCTTCATTTAAAGCTTTTTCATATTTATTTTGCAACTCATGAAATTCACTTTTTAATTTCTCATGTGCAACATCTAACTTTTCAAATTCTTCAAGTAATTCAAGAAAAGCCTTTTGCAAGTCAATTTCACAAGTTTCAGAATTAGAACAACTTACTTGGCTTGCAATGTCATCAGTATTTTCCGTCAAACACAAGTTTGCTTCTTCATCAGAATCACTTGAGTCATTATCAACCCAAGCAATGTAGGCTTTTTTCTTTTTGTGAGATTTCTTTTCCTTTCTTTCTTTACTTCTCTTGTTGCTTGAACAATTGACTTTCACATGGCCTCTTTCACCACATCCATAACACTTGTAGCTTGATGAGGAGCCTTGATTGTTCTTCTTTTTCTTCAAGATATGGTTTTTCGATGATTCACTATTGGCCATTAAGCATAGATTTTCTTGCTCATTTTTCCTTTGCTTGAGGAGTTTGATTAGAGCTTGAATTTGACAATGTCAATTAAGCATATTTGAGACTTCACCATAAGTGACTTTTAAAAAGTTCCACATTTCCTGAGCACTTTCATAAACTCTTAGACATTTAGGAAGGTGTATATATAGCCCAGGGGTCAGAAACTAAAAGACCAGCTCCTAACTGTTAGTGATAATCGATTATCATAAGTGATAATTGATTATTTGCGGCTGTTATGGGGTTTTCACAAAACTGATAATCGATTATTTTGAGTGATAATCGACTATTTGCGCACCCTGGACAATTTTAAACCAAGCAGTGATAATCGATTATCCTGTGTAATAATCAATTATTTGTACGAGTAACACTATTCAAAATTAGTTTATGATAATCGATTATTCTCTACACAACGAATCACTAAAAAGTAAAACATCTAAGTACTTTTACATCATCAAAATTAATCCTATACAAATGTTTCTACAAAATGTTTTTAACATAGATGCAACTTGAGTCTTCAATTCTTCATCATTAACATCATCAAAACTTCAACAGTAACTCTAAAATATCAATGTTCCTCATTGGTAACATTAATTGCTCAAACATGAAAACACACGAGTAAGTTTGCATGATCTCAAAGCTGTGAAAACCTACTTGATGTTTTATGGAAAAGAGTTGAAAAATTCATGTTTATCCTAGCTTGTAGTAACTGATAAAGAGGAAACAACTCTAGTCAGTCCCTCTACCAATGTTAGCGGATTGGCAAGTGTACCAAATCGTATCAAGTAATAAAAATGGTAAAACCCATTATCGTTCTTCCCATGAGACTCGAAAGGCCTTATCGTTCGCGTGAATCAAAATCGTAAGACTTGCGGAGAAAAATTCAATAATTGTGGTGGATGCAATGACAGAAAATAAATATGCAATGCGTGATTCAATTGACGAGATTAAGGCAATGGATGAATGGAGTTGTTGGGGGTTTACAATTTCATCTAATCCTCTCTCTTTTATTTACTCCTAATGTTTAAACGGCTTTATTATCTAATTGTATGCAAACTTTCTTGGCCTCCCCTTAACCCGATCCCTCGGCAAAAAGGGCCTATTACTAATTACCGGCTTGCTATCCCTAGCCTCCCCTAGCAACTAGCAACGCATTACAAACAGAAGCAAATATAATAGGTTGTCCTACTCCCCTACCCCTAGGTGGTATTGCTTAACCAAGGAAAAATCTCACCAGTTCATGTCATTATTGTACGTCCCCGTATCAATAAAGTCAAAGATCAATTACTGAATGAGTTAAACGATAAAGGCATTAAGCACAGTATGAGAATCCAACAATTGATAATAAACGCATCTGAAAAACATATAATTCAAACAAGAGTTTCAATAAACGAGAGTATCAAAAGATTACATTGTTCCCCCAACAACAAAAAGGGCTTAGCTCACCATAGTTATGGTGAACCAAGATGAAAATAATGGAAGATATGGAAAGCAAACCCTAGAAAAGATGAAAAGGAGCCTAAGCATCCAAGAGATCCTCTCCAAAGAGTTCAAAGTAGGTCTGGCCGCCCTCCTCGTGTCGCAAAACCGCCCGGCAGAAGGGGTTTGTCGCCCGACGCGCAAAACTGGTGTCTTCTCCTCCCATTTGACCGCCCGGTGCCAGGGGTTTACCGCCGGGCGGTGCCTAGACTCTTTTTTTCTCTGGTTTTCTTGCTTTTTTTGAGTCTATGACCTTCATCTTTATTCCCGATCTTCACTTATGTCAATTTTGCTGCAGAACAATGCAAAACAAGCATAAAATCGCTAAAAACAGCTTTTGACCCTCGACTGACTCATTTATTGAGTTTTGTTAGATTTCAAGCTCATTCTAAGCAATAAAGGACATAATTTAGTCCAAATTAACATATGAAAATAACGATTTTTCAACCGTTATCAACCAACCCTTGTAAATATGTCTTCAATCTTTTGGTTTTGAGTTTTATTTAAGGGCATACAAAGTTTAAAATTGAATGTGTTGACAAGTGTCTAATATGAATTAATTTTGATACCAATAGGCACTTATCTTATTAGGAATTTCAAAAATGTCATTGCTTCAACCTAACTATAGTATGGTTTTAAAAAATTCATAGTCTATCTTTATCGTTATTTCATATTTCTGTACAAATATTCTCTAATTAATACTTTCAATGAACTTTTGAACTTTGTTTTTCTTAAAATAAAATGGAAACAACAAAATAACTGATACATAACTTAAAATACATTATACTAAGATGTCATTGCTTAAGTTTCTATTAAAGTTTGCCAAGTGATTATTTTACAATGTGAAGTTATTCACTTTATATTACTAAAGCTTAAGCGTGTGCACTAAAAGTGAATCACATGGAAAATTTTTAGTTTTGTATCATTACTTAAGCATCTACTGAATTTAGCATTTAGCATTGACCGGTTTTCTTAGGCGCAGACTCTTAAAGCAAAACAGTTGAAAAATCTTAGTTGAGTCTATCCTCACTTAAAACAATTTCTCTTCAGGATAGATATCAAGCAAATTTTTTAAGCATATAATTATATTTTTGAAAAACATTAATAATAAGTGATTCTTGTAAAATAAAAAATACTTAGGTTAGGTTATAGTAGCATTCTTTAATTATTTTGTGTTTTTTTAATAGTTTGGATACCTGCTAGTTTAATTAGCTCTGTTATCAAAATAAATTGACTTCTACTAAAAATAAACATCTAAAAATATATAGTAAATATATATTTTTTTATTTTGAAATAATTTTTTCTCAAAATAAAATCTCAAACAAACTCGCCCTTGTTGTAAAGAAAAAAAAATAGAAATTATACCTTAAAATTAGATAAATTTATTAAAGTTAAAGATTTATAGAAATATTCAATTATATATTTATGAGCTTTCTTATAATTTATTTTAGACGGTCAACTTGTTTAAAAGGTAACACATTTCTCAAACGTTTTTAGTTAGCCTAAATATTTGTTTTATTCTTCGAGTTTGGAATATATTTCCGTTTCCAAAATTAAAGTGGTTATTTTTTGTCTTCCGGCTTAAAATTAGACTATTTTTTAATTTTAAGATCACCTTTTAATAGTTTTAGTCCCCTAAACTAAAAGTAAGACATTTTCACATGAAAAAAACAGAATAATGACTTTTTAATTTTAAAAGAAAATAGGACTCAATTTAAGAAAAGAATTTCATCCTTTGGTTGAAGCCCAGCAGTATGGTCTTTCTTCCTTAATATATAAAAGTAAATAAATACCTAAATTAATGTGACTGATTTGATTAATTTAGTTGTATATGCTGTTGTAGTTGGATATGGTGTGTGTGCGGGTCATTTGCCATTTTCCTTACATTTGGATGCAACTTAAGATCTCTATATATACCGTCTCCAGGTTTGGTGGAAGAGTTGAGTCTGCCAGCGGCCTGATTTGTGCCGCCGCCGTTGTTAGGTGTGACGGAATGACTTTGTTTGGCGCATGTCACGTGATGAGAGAGAAGACGAGGTCATGCATAACGGAGTTCATGCAAATTACAGTGATAAAATTAATCATGGTATTAATAATAATGATAATAATAATAATAATAAGACGAATAAGCGTGGTTGGATCAGAGAGGAAGAGGATGTTTTTTTTGTTTCTGTCCAAAATTCCGCGTGTGGGGGCTCAAAGTTTGAAGCAAACGTTGATTGGATAGGGTCAGCACGAAGCAAAAGACACACACACACATCCCTTAATCACACACACACACACACTACAGAGGGAGCTTTATAAACAAGACTTGCCTTCAACCTTACCTGCTCGAGGTGAGGGGTCAATGAAACACCAAAGCAAGAAAGCTCGTGGGAAAGAAAAAGCTAAGGAAAAAAAGCCTTAAAGAAAGCTGATTACATAAAGCAACACCTTTTTCTCTCTCTATTATTTCTATTATCTTTATCTCTATCTCTCTCTTTCTTCCTTCACTTGTGCCACTATCATTCCTCATCTTCTTTTCCATACAAGTAAAGCTGAAACCCACTATTGCAACCTCACCACTTGTACTAGTCTTCGTCACAATTAATCCTCCTATAGTTACATATAGTCCTCAAACCACACGCACAAAAATTCCACCCATGTTAGATAACAGTGCTTCTTCTGGTGCACCATCTTCTTCTGATGCCGCCTTTGCATTATCTGAAAATGGGGTGGCGAACAAAAGGAAAAGAAGACCCGCAGGCACACCCGGTAAAGTTTTCTACCCTTTTATGGGGCTAAGTTTCAACTTTCAGGCTTTTACCTGAGACAAAATTCGTGGGCTTTGGATTTTCTCTCTAAAGTTAATTTCTTTTTCCTGGTTGTTGTTGCTGCTGTTTATGTTGTTCCTGTCTGCATATGTATTTATTTATGCAGATCCAGATGCTGAGGTTGTGTCTCTCTCACCCACCACCTTGCTGGAATCTGACAGATATGTGTGCGAGATCTGCAACCAAGGGTTCCAGAGGGACCAGAATCTTCAAATGCACAGGAGAAGACACAAGGTACCATGGAAATTGCTCAAGAGGGAAACACAAGGGCAGAAGAAGAGAGTATTTGTCTGTCCAGAGCCAAGCTGTTTGCACCATGACCCTTGTCATGCCCTTGGGGATCTTGTGGGCATCAAGAAGCACTTCAGAAGGAAGCACAGCAATCACAAGCAGTGGGTCTGTGACAAGTGCTCCAAAGGGTATGCTGTTCAATCTGATTACAAGGCACACATCAAAACCTGTGGCACCAGGGGCCATTCCTGTGACTGTGGCCGTGTCTTTTCCAGGTTTGTTTGCGTTTTGTTTCCACCTTACTTCCAATCTCAATGGCCGTGTCTATTATTTCAAAGTTTCCACCTTTCTCTCTCTTTCTTGGTTTCTGTGTTTTTTGGCTCCTCAGATTCAGCCCCTGCTCAGCAATTGTTTTTGCTCTCCATAACTGAAAACTAAAATACTATTATTAATAACTATTATTACTTTACTTCTTAAATTGTTATGTGATTAAGGTCAAACCCTAAATTCTAGGTACAAGGACGGTGCAGAGAAACAAAAATTCTGAATCTCAGATACCTTCCATGTGAAAGATTTTCCATCTTCTAGAGGTTATTAAATATATTAATATTCTATTTTAGAAGTCCTAAAACATGTAAGTTGAAAAATTTTCGAACTCCTAAGCATGATGTTGTTATGAATATTGCACACATACACCTGGAGTTTCTATGGCAGCTTTTAAGTTTAGGACCAGTCTATCTCCAAATTACTATTGATAAGTTAAAGAACCAAACAAAAGTCCGTAGAAGGAAACAGTTCATTTTCTTTTTTTCATTCTTTATTTGAACTTATGATGTCCTCATTAATTTGATCACTCTGTCTTATTTTATTTTAATCAACTATTGAATTTGAAACTTGTACACTGAAGCCACGGAAAGGACCTTTGAGTAATTAATTTTATAAGTGCATGTTTTTGAAGCACTAACTAACAAGGATTTCGTGATACATATATATCTTTGTTTGACCAGGTTTCGCCCCCTAGCCAATTATATATCAAGGGACAAGAATATAAATGTATATCACAGTCTAGTTATTTTAATTACTTAAACGTTTGTCTTTTTCAGGGTGGAGAGTTTCATAGAACACCAAGATGCATGTACTGTCCGGCAGCACCGGCCAGATTTGCAAGCACTGCAACCTGCATGCTCTTCTAGAACAGCTTCAAGCGCAAGTCCCTCTAGTGAGGCAAATTTTAGCATAGCCCCACCATTGCAAGGACTTCCATTGCCAAAACCAGCTTCTACTGATCAACCAGCAACAGTCTTATTAACTTCAGAGATACACAATAACAAGTCCACCACCTCTCGAAACTTAGAACTTCAGCTCTTACCCTCCTCAATAAATTCTCAAGAAAAACGAAATCCGAAGGAGAACTATGGTTTGAAACTTTCAATAGGGTCATGTAGTAATGACAAAGGGAATGAAGAGAGAGTGTGCTCAGAAACACATAGGAGCCCACCTGAAAGGAATAATAATGTGAGTGAGTATTCCACATTGGAAGTGGCGAGGTTGAAAGAGTTTGCAGCTGAGGAACTTAAGTTGGCCATGGCAGAAAAAGCTTATGCAGAAGAGGCTAGGAAAGAGGCCAAACGTCAGATTGAGATAGCTGAAATTGAGTTTGAGAATGCCAAAAGGATAAGGAAACAAGCACAATCTGAACTGGCAAAGGCTGAAGAGTTGAGAAAGCACGCCATGAAGAAGATAAGCTCCACTGTTTTGGAAATAACATGCCAAAGTTGCAAGCAACATTTCCAGTCTTCAACTCTTGGGGTTCCATCAGAAGAGACCTCCATTGTAATGAGTTACATGTCTTCAGCCACCACAGAAGGAGAAGCAGAATGAATGACATATACTTGGAAAAGAAAGAAAAGACAACCTTTATTCAGCCAAAGGGGAAGACATGATATGATATTCGGAGGAGTTCACAGCAAGTTATATTGTTCTTTTCTTCTTCTCTCTTGGTTCTTTTATGTTTTCTTTTCTCTTGACAAGGTGAAATTTGTTTTATCTTAAAGAAAGTTCATATTCTTTATTATAATATTGTTGTTGAGATGCAGCGTTTAGGAATTTGAGAGTCTGACTATTGAAGGTTTGTTTAAAGGTGAGCTGCAACCTGTTTTTCTCCATTTAACATTTTGTTGTATGAAAATTAAAATTCAAGATCATGCAAAGCTATATTTTTCTGCTTCAGAAGATATTAATGAATAGAAAATAATAGTTGGAGTCCATACTTGTGGCTTAAAAATCGTACCTAAAAAAGAAGCATAAGTGAATACAGATTCCAATTCCGTAACAAATGAAGATATATCTCTATCAAAAGAAAAACACAATTCTGGATATTTCAGGGGTAGATTAATGATTATATTTGGAAATAGGTGGTATTTGTGGATTTTACGGACTATACATTACGGGCAATGCATGCATGTGGTGATGAAAAAAAGGAAGAATGGTTTATAACAATTATTTTGTTTTTTGACATTAATGTCATTAATAAGCATGATGTTATTGATGTGTCAGGTAGCCTTGTAAAGATGGACCCTTTGGGTAATATTAAATGAATGATACATGTGACATTCATCTGGGTGAATGATGCCATGGTTGGGACCATTTTGTGTATAGGAAGCAAGAGGGGGGGGCTAAAATCTTCCTTTTGAGATGGAATTGGATGTGAGAAAACAAAAAGGAAAAGAGGGAGAAAAAGGGTGAAAGAGGTAGGGGTCATTTTCCTTCAATAAGCGATCCTTTTAAATGCAGATATATATATAAAAAAACATGCCATGTTTTTCAGTGCCACAGTTGAAATGGTAGTGACAGGCATTCGTCACTCTCAGCATAAACAAACGCACACAAGGGTCTAAAGATGCACATGCTTTGAACAGTGGAGAAGGGGGGAGGGGTGCAGTGTCAGCGCATAGGCCTCGTACAGTAGCTTTATCATTAATTAAGGTGCAAAATACCATGGACTCCATCGCATTCTCCTTTTATATTTCACACCACTTGTATGTATTGCTTTACTGTTTTTACAAGTGTAAAAGATTGCAACATCCATTTTAAAACAAGACTTTGAACTTTTTATATTAGGATAAATAATCAATCTGGTTCGTGAAATAAGAAAATTTATATGTTGATATCTCTACAATCACTTAATAACTTCATTGGATACGTGGGCATATGCTCAAAACAATTTTTCTGTAACTCTTTATTTGTCTTTTTTTTTTTCCATTTCCTATTGGAATAGTTGAATCTTCAATTGATTAGGTGTACTTTGTTAAAGATATTTACTTAAGTCAATTTAAATTCGACTGATTAAATAATTAATACTCAATATTTACTTAAGTCAATTTAGATTCGATTGATTAAATAATTAATACTGTAATAAATGTGTTGTAATCTTGATTATTAACCTGTTTAGATTAATTAGATGATTATTTGATTCAATCATCGTAGACTGTTGGTGATGAGAGATTGTGTTGCTCCTTATACCATGTCGATGCTTTATGAACCATTACATTTATTCAGTTCGTCTTCAAAAAAAAATGACCATTGACGATAAAGAGTCATGTCGCCTCATCAAACGTATTGTTAACTTTTACATCAAATGATGAGAAACATCGAATGCCCTATATTCGACGACTATAAGAGCATCACCTATCTTCGAAGTTTTCTATAAATAAGGACTAGGTGGTCCCATTATTTCCACTATTTTTTCTACAACATCCATTTTTGTACCGTTCAACTTTTAATTCTTTTTACTCAAGGTAATAAATTATGCCATCAAGATCTCTTTGATAAGCTCTTATGCTCTTATGGTCACCATCCAAGGATCGGGGGTCATCCAAGCAGAGTTTGGCATTTATAAATACCATTATGACAGCCATTCATGCTGTCAATAAAGGCTCGGTTGAAGGACTAGAGTCCGATCGGGGAATATTCGACAGATGAGGCCGTGAGGGAAAAGAGCAGTGGCAGAGTTGGAGAAATCTTAGTAGACGTAGCTGTTAAAGAAGACAATTAGGACACACACGAGGTGCGTGAATATGCTACCTGCTTTAGGTAGGGCAATGATCTAGTGGACCTCACTGGTCAAACCTACATTTTAAAGGACGATGTGGAGGACAACGTTGTGCATCTGCATGTGGTAGGGAAACAATCTAGTGTGCCATGACAAGGAGAATTTAAAGCATGACTTCTTTTTCATTTACTCTTTCCTCTTCACGGACCTGTTCGTGTGCATATGATTAAAGGACTTCTAGGTTGGGAAAGTTATGCAGGTTTTCAACATCTTGGGCAAGGCTTTGGGTTATACTTCTACCCCAACCTTGTTTTTTCACCACTAGCACACCCGTCTGATTGCTTACAAAGGATGAGTGTCTATAATTAGTTAGAATGATTAGAACCTCCTCATTTGTCGCTTCCTAGAAAGGCTTCAAGGAAGGGTTTTATAAGATCACCCTTACCTCCAAAGGTCGTAGGCTATTCTTTTGTGGGGACGACTGGCCAAAGTTTCTCGTCTACCTTGCTTAAGCCATTGGAGCTTAACCAAGAGTTCCCTAAAGTAGTAAGGAGGTACGAAGCGTTATAAAATAATGTCCTTAAAATGTTCCCATGTACTTGCGGGTGAGTCCATGGTGGTTAAGTTTCTCCTATTTAGCCATTGTTTGGATATCCCTCTAAAGCTAAACAAGTTAACTTTACATGAAATACATCAACTATACTATACAAAGGAAAAAGGTTATCTACATTAGCTATCCAATCTAAACAAATGCCAAGATCTTCCTCTGCATGATATGAATGCAATTTGAGCTTAGGAAGATGCATCACTGGATTTGCACAAGGATGGTCCTCATGAAGCTTTTTGGAAGTTCTATTGTTGACAAACTGGCAACCGTACCAGATCGTTTCAAGTAATATAATTGGTAAACCCAATATCGTTCTTCCCAAAGGACTCGAAGGCCTTATCGTTCGTGCAAATTGAAATCGTAAGACTTATAAAGAAAAATTAATTGGTTTGGATGCAAGAAACAACAAGTAAACATGCAAATGCGAATGATTCAATTGACAAGAAAAAGAATATGGATGAATGAAGTTGTTGGGGTTTACAATTTCATCTTATCCGCTCTCTCTTATCTACTCCTCTTATTTAATTCGCTTTGTTATCTAATTGTCATGCAAACTTTCTTAGTCTACCCTTAACCCGATCCCTCGGCGAAAAGAGCCTATTACTAATTACTGGCTTGCTATCCCTAGCCTCCCCTAGTAATTAATAATGCATTATAAACGGAAGCAAAAGCAATTGATCATCCTACCCGCTATCCCTAGGTGGTATTGCTTAATCAAGGAATTTCTCACCAGTTCATGACAGTACCGTACATTCCTGTATCAATAAAGACAAACAACAATTATCGAATAAGTTAAACGATAACAGCATTAAGCGCAGATGAGAACCCAACAATTGATAATCAAAGCATACGACAAACATATAAATAAATAAGAGTTTCAATAAAAGAGAGTTTCAAAAGATTACATTGTTCCCCAACAGCAAAAAGGTTTAGTTCACCATTGTCAAGGTGAAACTAGATGAAAAATGATGGAAGAATGGAAAAGCAAACCCTAGATTGGATAAAAAGGAGCCTAAGCATCCAAGAGATCTTCTCCAAGGAGTGAAAACTAGGTCTGGCCGCCCTTCTCTGTCAAAAGAATACATCTGAAGTCGCACTAGGGCTATTTATAGTTGAGGAGCGTCACAGAATTTAGGCCCAAGCCCAGCAGACAACCTCCCGATGTCACATTTTGGCGCCCGACGGTTTCCCCATAATCGCGCCACCGCCTGGCGGTGAGTTGCACCGCCCAACGGTTTGCCTCTAATTGCAAAACTGCCTGGAACCGCTTGGGCACCAAACAGTGGCTTCTCCTTGCATTTTGCCGCCCAGCGTTTGATTTTGGCGTTGGGCGGTTCCTAGACTCTTCCTTTCTTCATGTTTCTTCTTCTTTCTTGAGTCTAAGATCTTCCATCTTTAATCCCATTCTTCATTTCATCAAAAATGCTGCAAAACAAGCATAATATCTCTAAAAACAGCTTTTGATTCTCAACCGACTCAACTTACGTGTTTTGCTTGATTCTAAGCTCATTCTAAGCCTTAAAGGGTGTATTTTGATCTCATATGAAGCATGAAAATAACTGTTTTTCAAAAGTTATCATCTATGCATATGAGAAGGAAGCTTGTTTTCTTCTTGTTGGCCGTTCAACTTGAGAATGCTATAGAGAACTGGAGAAGACCATCAGGAGACCTTTCAAGACATCAGAACTTCACTTTATGCAAGGAATTCTGTTATACCTACTTGCTCCAACGGCTAGTTTTTCAGAAGTTAGTTAAGATTGACTGACTAAGTCAACTGTTATGAATGTGCATTGAAATTTTCATTACTTGCATTTCAAGGAAAGATCAAAAGCTTTGAATTTTATATCAAGATTGCGAAAAGATTTTGTTTTTGAACTAACACCAATTCACCCCCCCTCTTGGTGTAAATTGAAGCCAACCTGTTTCCTAACACTTTTCTTGACTTGCTTTTGATTATATGGAAGTATAAATCTCTTTAAAGGTTCTTTTGTACTGGGAAGTATTTTTAGAACCAGAAACGTAAGAAAAGAAACTAAAAGTAACTACGCTAGGAATAACTTTTGTGCTTTTGGTCCATTCTAAACATCTGAACTTCATGCAAAATTATGAGTTGAATTAATTAAGGAATTAATAATTTAATAGATAATTTTAGAACTTGTTTTAAGGAATTAAATCAAGATACGCTCATGTGAATGCTTGAACAGAGAATGTATGTTATCCAGGATTTTACTATAATGTTAGTCAGAGACCAATTCCAGTGATCTTTTATCATATTCTTCAATCTTAAATTTTTACATTGTTAAAATTTATGTCATTTATCCAAATTAAAATTAAATGTTATCTTCAGTAATTGATTTTGATAAATAATATTAATTGAATAACGTGACATAAATTCCCTTGGGAGAATGATACTCTTGACTTAATTCACTGTATTACTTGAACGATTTGGTATACTTGCCAAAACGTTATCAGCAATAATCGATTATCAGTGATAATCGATTATCACATTTTCTAAAACCCTATAACAGCCTGAAATAATCGATTATTACTTATGGTAATCGATTATCACTAGTAGTTGGGAGCAAGCTTTAATTTTCTAACCCCTAGCCTATATGTTCAACCCTCATAAACCTTTAAGAGGTTAACTAAACGAATTGAGAGCACAGATCAATTCTGAGGAAGTTCTCTAAGTATAAGTGACTGTTCAATCAAGTCTTGTGAAAAGGAGAAGCTTGTATTTAATGCGTTTAAGGTCTAAGCAATTCTCTTCAAGTTGATTGAGTTGATTTCTTTCCATTGTGGGTCGAAGGAAGGTGTAATATGTTCCTATTGCTTTATTATTCTCTTTGTAATCTGATATTGATTTTTAGTGAGAAAGGTTAATCACTCTTTATAGTGATTAATGACTGGACGTAGAATTTGTTGATTCGAACATAGATACAATGTTTTGTGTGATAAAAGTTGCGAAAGAAAATCATAATTTTTAAAAGAACCAATTTACCCCTCCCCTCTTAGTTATTGACTGTATTCACGCTCTCTAAACTTTTCGCTACGTGATACCAATATCAAGAATTGATATCAAAGCTGGCTTTGATAGTTTCTCAAATTTTACGAAAATGCTCATTCATAACCAAGTCTATGATGAGGGTGCTTCCATAAACAAACCACCACTTTTTACTGGTGATAATTATGCTTTCAGGAAAGACAAAATGCAAATCTTTATGGGGTCTGTTGACAAGGGCATCTAGGAAGCTATTGAAATTGGTCCTTTTATTCCAATGAGAATTGTTGATGGTGTTGAACAAGAAAAACCTTATTTAAATTTGACTGTTGAGGAAAATAGAAGAGCTCAATTTGATATTAAAGCTCGTAATATAATATCTTCTTGAGAGACAATAGTAGACGTGCAAAAGCGTTTCACTCACATCGTCAACCATCCCACAGGATTGGGTAAGACTTTTGATACTGATGAACTAAATATTAAAATTTTAAAGTCTTTGAACAGGTGTTGGCAGCCCAAGGTGACTACCATCTCAGAATCTTAAAACTTATCCCAAATATCCATGGCAATACCTTTTGGAAAGCTCCGTGAACATGAGCTTGACCTCATTAGATTGACTGCAGAAGAAGACCAAAGATAGAAAAAGGCCTTGGCATTTAAAACTGAAGTCTCAAAAGGCAAAAGCTCAAGAACGAAAGATGATTATGATGATGATGAGCACATGAGTCTCATGATAAAGAGATTTGCTAAGTTCATGAGAGCAAAGGGTAAAAAAATGTTCAAAGGTGAAAAGAAGGACAATCAAGGATTGATAACAGTCTAAAAATCGTTATTTTTATACATTAATTTGATATCAAAACACAACCTTTATGACTTATAATTAGCTTAGAATCATGTAAAACACTTTAGTTTCATTACAAGAGTGTCAAAAGTGGTTTTAGAGATATTATGCTTGGTTTTACATTGTTTTGGCAGGATTTGATGAGAATTGAATGATGAAAAGGAAGAAGGAAGGACTTGGAATTAAGAAAGGGCGAAAAAAGATGCAAAAGAGGAGTCACGACCACCGCTCAACGCCAATTCCAGCGCTGAGTGCCAGCTTCGTGAATCGCCCAACGCTGAGCGCCAAATTTGACCGCTGAGCGTCCTACGATACTTGAGCCCACCGCTGAGCGGTGAAATGAGCTGAGCGCCTAAATTGTGGGCCTGGGCCGAAATTCTGTTATTTTTTCTATATTATAAATAGACCCAATGCGACCCTTAGAGTTATCTTTTGGCAAACAGAGACGTCAGAGCACATTCTATACTCCTTAGAGGCAGCTTTTGGATGCGAGAGCTCCAAATTACCAATTCTAGGGTTTATTCTTTCATTCTTTCCATTAATTCCATCTAGTCTCACCATGTCTATAGTGAACTAAACCTATTGTTGTTGGGAACGATGTAATCTTTTTGAAACTCTCTTATATCGAAATTTTTATTATATTCATATGCTTTTATTATCAATATTTTGAGTTTTCTTTTTTGTGGATAGAGCTTGCATCGTTTAACTCATTCGATGTCATGATCTTTGATTTTGTCGATACGGGGACGTACGGGAAAATCTAGAACTCATAAGAACTCTCTTGATTATGAAATACTACCTAGGGATGGAGTAGGACGGTCAATTGCTTTAAGGTTCTATGATTAATGCATTAGTAACTATTAGGAAGACTAGGGATAATAAACTATTAATTATGGTAATAGGCTCTTTTCACCGAGGGATCGGGTTTAGAGTAATTTAGAAAGTTGCATGAACATTGATAATAAAGCGAATTTAATAAGAATAGTAGATATAGGAGGGTGGATTAGGATGAATTCGTAAACCCCAACAACTTCATTCATTCATAACTTTATTTTCCAATTGATCAAGCTTTTCACTTGCATGTTTAAATTTTGTTTTGCATCAACACTACAAAATTATTCTTCTTTCAAGTCTTATGTAATCAAATCACATGAACGTCTAGGCCACTAAGTCCCTTGGGAAACGATATCTGGACTTATTGTCTATTATTACTTGATACGATCTGGTACACTTGCTAGGGTCTTAACAAGGATCCTCGTCTAGCATCAAGTGTTATGGATGTGGAGAAAGAGGACATGTCATGGCAGATTGTCCCAAAAGAAAAAGAAGCGAAGAAAATAAAGAAAAGAGGTTTCCAAAGAAGAAGAAAGCTTATATTGCTTGGGAAGAAAATGACTATACCTCATCAAGTTCAAGCAACTTAGATGAAGAAGCAAACATGTGTTTAATGGCTGACCTTGATAACACTGCAAGTCAAGTAAGTGATTCTAGCTTTGAGACTAGTGAAATTAACTTACAAAAGGCATTTCTTGAATTGTTAAATGAATTTGAAAAATTCGATGCTGCACATGAGATATTGAAAAGTGAATTTCATGATTTACAAATTAAATATGAAAAGGCATTAGATGAAGAAGTAATTCTAGGAAATAAAATTAGTAATCTAGAATTGAAGGAGTCTGAGTCTGATTGTAAATCCCATTGAATGCTTGTGATGTAAGAGTCATATGTTTGACATAGATATTCTTGAAAACTTACTTGCAAAAACAACTAAATTTGCTTCATATGTAAAAAATAATGTTAGGAAGAACACTTTTAAAATAAAAAATGTGCATCAATATAAGAAAAACCAAACTAAAATAACACGTAGAGTTTGAGTTGAAAAAGGTACAATTCTAAAAGCCAAACTAAATAATGTTTGTTGCTTCTGTTATATCAATCATGGTGATTGAATCCTTCCTGACACAGTCCTCTTAGTCGTATTTTTATATTTCATTGTATTTGTAGCTTAGCTTGCAAGGAGCTTGGGTCACTATAAATACCCAACTCTTCTCTTGTATTTTCACTTTTGAGAATAATGAGAATTATAATTTCTGAATCAGAACATAATTCTCTCTTGAAAGTCAGGCTAGAGAGTCCAAGAGACCTCCTCTAGCCACTTTCCAAGCACCACTCTCACTTTCCATTTTCCATTACCATTTCAATAGTGCTTTCTCTCTCTTACACACTGCTCCATTAAACATCCGCCACATCTTCAACTTCTCAACCACTCCTTCGCTGACACCTCCTCCTCGCATGCGTCAGCAGTCCACTTTTCATTCAGCCATGCGTGATATCCTTCACGCCTCATTTTCATTAATCTCCACATCTCAAGTTTGCCTCGAAAGCTCTCAGCTCTTTCACTCTCTTGAGATCATGTCATAGTTTCACCTTCATCGCCAACTATTTCTGCCATTATAAGTCCTGTTTTCATCACAAATCTACACATTTAACTTCATTCTTCGGCCTTTTCAGCCCTATAATCTCATCTCCACCAAACAGTTTTTCGATTTATGGTTTTCGCTAGTGTTTCCTTCATCCTTCATCATTTTCTTTGATTTTGACCGATTAAACCTTCATTTGCTCCGATCTATACCATTTCCACCAATTAAAAGTTCATTTCCTCCAATTAATCGGTTTAGATTAGGATTTCCTCACCGTCTAGGGTTCGTTCACCGTTCAACCTCACTTATCTCGGTCCTCCTAGGGTTTTTAAGGTTTTTCAATTTTCATCTACTTTTTGCTGCGTCTTCTCGTTGGAGAAGCTTCGAGGAGGTCCAGATTCATGTTCGTGTCGCCTATCGGACAACTTCCTTGGAGCATTCTTCCATCACATGGTCACACCTCTAATAAGTTTAATATTAAGCATTTTGGTGTACCGAATGGAAAATATGTTTGGGTTAAACTTGTGAAATGATTTTTCATTGATTATACTAACCTCAAGGACCACCCATAATGAGATTGAGGACCTAAATTCTTGCTTAACTTGTTTTGTAGGAACCTTCAAAGTCAAAGAAGACATTGTGGTACCTTGATAGTGGATGCTTAAGATACATGACGGGTGACAAGAAAAGGGTCATAAGTTTTGAGAAAAAGAAGCAAGGGTTTGTTACATATGGGAATAGCAACAAAGGAAGAATCATTGGAACCGGAGACATTAGAGGAGGAAGTACATTGACAATCAAATATGTGCTATATGTTGAAGGACTAAAGCACAACCTCCTAAGCATAAGTCAATTATGCGATAAAGGTCTTAAGGTAACCTTTGAAAGTGATAAATGCACTGTCTATTTTAAAGATTCATCTGACATTGCATTACAAGGTGTTAGGCATAACAATATTTATTTGATTGACATTGATAGTGCATCTAGTCATAGAATAACATGTTTAGTTGAAAAGGAAGAAAATCCTTGGCTATGGCATAAAAGAGTTGCACACATACATAAGCAACATTTGAATAAATTGATTTCAAAAGATCTTTTGATTGGTTTGCCTAAATTGAAATTTGAAAAAGATAAACTATGTGTAGCTTGTGAAAAAGGAAAACAAACAAAATCTTCTTTTACATCTAAAAGCATGATTTCTACATCAAAACCCTTAGAACTATAGCATATGGACTTGTTCGGTCATTCTAGAATTAAAAGTTTTGGTGGAAACTACTATGTACTTGTGATTGTGGATGATTACACTAGATATACTTGGACTTTCTTTTTAACCTTGGAAAGTGAAGCTTTTAAAGCTTTCAAAAACTTCGCAAAAGGAGTCTAAATGAAAAAGATTTCAAAATCAAGATTTTAAGAAGTGATCATGGTGGAGAATTTCAAAATGAGTCTTTTGAAATCATTCAAGAGTCCATGCATGTTGTTTTTTGGGAAATAATGGACCTTGAGGAGAACCCTCTTGATTCAAATAAGCCCATTGCAGGTGATGAAGATTACTTAAGGGAAGCTCTTGAAGAAATGTATTTGAATGAGAATACTTCCTCTAAAGTTCCAAATGAGCATCAAGAAGTTGAACATAGAAGTTATCAACAACCACAAGGCCTCTCTATGAACAACATAATTGGAGATATTTCAAAAGGGGTAACCACTAGACACAATTTGAATAATTTATGCTTAACTATTGGTTTTGTGTCACAAATAGAACTCAAGAACACAGGTGAAGCTCTTCAAGATGACAAATGGTGTATAACAACGCAATAAGAGCTGAATCAATTTGAAAGGAATGAAATTTGGGAATTCATCCTTAGAAAAGAACACTACGAAGTAATTGGTACCAAATGGATATTTCAAAACAAGTTGGAAATAGGAGTAGTGTTAATTCAAGAAGGTCATCCCATTTCTTACTTTATCGAAAAACTTAGGGGACCAACTTTAAACTATCCTACCTATCACAAGGAGTTATATGCCCTCATACAAGCATTCAAGACTTGGGAACATTACTTGGTCTCTCGTGAGTTTATTATCAATATTAACCATGAATCTCTCAAGTATCTTAAAGGAAAAGGAAAATTAAATAAAAGACATGCAAAGTGGGAGGAGTTCCTCGAGCAATTTCCCTATGTCATCAAGCAAAAAGGGGAGTACTAATGTTGTTGCAGATGCTTTATCTAGACTTCATGCACTATTAGTCACCCTAGGATCACAAATGTTAGAAAATATGTTCTTTGTTTCTCACACCAAGATAGGGGGGGGGGAGGGGTGAATTGGTGTTTTATAAAAAATGATCGCTTTTGAAATCTTTTGAAATCTTTTGCAATGTAACAGTATGTATGTTCAAATACAGATAGTATGCAATCGATTAATGTTGAGAAATAGGGAGAAGAAAATTCAAACTCTGAGTTTTATACTGGTTTGACCAATGCTGCCTACATCCAGTGTCCTTCCAATCAACCCGAGAAATCCAATGCATTATAAAGATATGAGTTTTTACAACAAGGGCTTTACAACGACCACACTGTCAAAATGTAAATGACCTCTCTAACTCACTAATCTAATATAGGCAAATACAAAAATACTTTCAGCAAGAACAATCTTCTCCTGCAGTCACCCCTTGGAGAACCTTCTCAAGTCAAGGACCACACGTTCTTCTCCCTGTCAACACTACAGGGAAACCAACAACACTCAGTGGTTGCAAAAATCCTGATCACATAGTAAGCACCTCTGTTGTGGAGAAAGATTAGCCTTTTCGAATCAGTCCATCTTGTCTCTCAAGAAATCTTCAAGACCTGTACAACATGGCAATTCTTGTTTCTTAATTGGAGAGTTTATCATCTCAACATCAATCAATATAAAAGCCTCATTAAGCATACTCATCACAAATCATCATCAACCCATTGCATCAAATATTAGTTTTAAACCAAGTACATCAACACCTATTTTAACAACAGAAGCAAATATGACATAATTTAAAAAGATAAGTTTAGAAAACTGGGTTGCCTCCCAGGTAGCACTTGTTTAACGTCACGAGCCTAACCCAAAATCATTCTAACACCCATCAGTAGGTGCAAATCTTACCATCACCCATCAGTAGGTGTACCTTCTTGGTATCCTTCAGTAGATACTCAATCTTCTAGCATCCCTCAGTAGATGCCATCCTAGTGGCATTCATCAGTAAATGCGGTTAGTGACATCCCTCAGTAGATGTCTAATTATCGTCCTCTTTCATAGCAACATCCTTCAGTAGATGTTGTAGAGACATCCATTAGTAGATGCAATCACCATTGCCATCAGAAGCATAATATAACCTAAAAAAATCAAATCAAATCAAATCAAATAAAATCAAATGAAATAAAATAAAATCAAATAAAGAAAAAAATTCAGAAACTGGGTTAGAAACTGGGTTGCCTCCCAGCAAGCGCTTCTTTAATGTCATTAGCTTAAGCCGGTAAAACCCAAACACCCATTAGTAGGTGTTGAAATTTTTTATGTTGATGTTCTTCCTTCCTTCATGACACCAACAACATCTCGGAAATTTCCTTGTCACCAACTTTAAAAGCTATGTCTGCTTTAATAGTCTTGACAACCCATAACCTATTCTTGAATTTCACTTGGTGTGCCAGGTTTGGGTTTGTCACTTTTCACATCAGGGTGTTGGTAAACCAATTCTCCTTTCTTACTACCTTTTGATGATCTTGTGCTCATAATACAAATTTTTATCCTGCACACACTAAAGAACACTGCACTAGAGCACAAAATTAGCCCAAAAAAAAAAATAAAAACAATAATAGATATTATTTTATTTTAATTTTCGTTTTTTTTAAAAAACAGAAAAATAAAAAAAGAATTTTTTTATATGAAAACAGAAAAATAAAAACAGAAAAATAAAAATAGAAAACTAAAAACAGAAAAAAAAAACAGAAAAATAAAAACAGAAAGATAAAAACACTCATTAGTAGGTGTTGATATTCTCCTTGCTTGATATTTCTTTCTTTTCCTTCTTCCTGCTGAATTTCTTCAGAAAATTGAGAACACCAAGCACCTGTTTGCATAAATCAGTCATAGGAACTTTAATCTCTAATTTCTTGAAGATTTCAATAAAGCACTTAAACTTATTTTCTTTCCTATGATATTTCTTTTGATGAGGAAGGGGTTTTGCATATAATCCTTTCTTCTTTCCTCTCTTCCTCTTTTTCTTAATCTCCTCCCTCAACTTTCTCCTTTTCTCTTTTCTTATTTTCTTCTTTATTTTCGCATATTTTTTCATTTTTTTTTCTCAACCACTACTTTTTCTTTCTCACTCAACCTTTTTGTTTCTATCTCCTCTATTTTTTCCTCATTTTTCTCCTCTATTTTCTCCTCATCTTTCTCTATCTCTTCTTCCTCTATCTTCTCCTCCTTTTCCTCCTTAGGGTTAACCTCAGTATTACCCCTAAGACCTAGAGACTTCATCTTGTAAAAGTTGGTTCTGCCATAAACGTTGTTCAGCTTCCCCCAACTTTTCTCTTGGCAAACTAGATTGTTTCTGCCAAAGACGTTGTTCAGCTTCCCCCAACGTTTCTCTTGGCAAAGAGAATTGTTTCTGTCGTAAACGTTGTTCAGCTTCCTGCAACGTTTCTCTTGGCATAGAGGATTGTTACCCAAAATTGGCTTTGGTACATGTTTGAATGAGGTTCCCACCAGTGGTTCAAATCATCTTGATAGAATTGAGTGCCCATATAGTCAAATTCTTGTTCATACTACATCTGCAAACGTTAGGCACAAAACCCTAGAAAACATTTATTAGAACAAAAATAAAAAGAAACATAAAATCAAGTCAAATTTAATCAAATTCACACTACTAGAAAAGTTAAACCACGAGTCCCCGACAACGGCGCCAAAAACTTGTTAAGCCCCTGACAAGTGTACCAAATCATTATCAAGTAATATAAATGGTAAGACCGAGTATCGTTCTCCCAAAGGACTCTTAGGCCTTATCTTTCATGTAAATTGATTGCCTAAGACTTAAAAGAAGAATAATTTTGTAGGGTTAATGCAAAACTAAATTTAAACATGCAAATGCAAATTTGAATCAATTAGCAAAGAAAAAATATGTATGAATGTAGTTGTTGGGGTTTACAATTTCATCCTTATCCACCCTCTTATATCTACTTTTCTTATTAAATTTGCTTTATTATCAATTCCATGCAAACTTTCTAATCTACTCTAAACCCGATCTCTCGGCAAAAAAACCTATTACTAATTACTAGCTTACTATCTCTAGTCTCCCTAGTAATTAACAATGCATTAAATTATAGAAGCAAAAACAATTGATCGTCCTACTCCTATCTCTAGGAAGTATTTCTTAATCAAGGGAATTCCTATCAGTTCGAGACTTCCCCGTACGTCTCCGTATCGACAAAATCAAATATCTTTACACTGAATGAGTTAAACAATATAAGCATTAATCTCAGATAAGAAACCCAAACAATTGGTAATACAAGCATATGAATAAAATAAGAATTTCGATATAAGAGAGTTTCAAAAGGATTACATTGTTCCCCAACAACAAAGGGTTTAGTTCACCATAGACATGGTGAAACTAGATGGAATTAATGGAAAAGATGAAAGAGTAACCCTAGATTTGACAAATTGGAGCCTAAGCATCCAAGAAACCGTCTCCAAGGGGTGTATAAGTGCTCTGGACGTCTCTGCTTGCCAAAAGATTACTCTGAGGGTCATACTGGGGCTATTTATAATGCAGAAAAGTAACAGAATTTTGGCTCAGGCCCATCATTTAGGCGCTCAACGCCCATTTGACCGCTCAGCGATGGCCCTCAAAATCACAGGACACTCAGCGGTCTCGCCCAGGAAAAACACAGTGAAAAACTAGCAAAACTAGCACTCAACGCCACCGCTTAGCGGTGACCTGGTGCTCAACACTCACTGTAGCAGAAAACAACGCTCTGGTCAACTTTTCAGCATTCTGGTCAACTAGTTGACTTTTCTGGTTGATTGGTTGACTTTTCTGCATTTTGGTTGACTTTTCTGCATCGCAACCATTTGATACTTCAACCTTTCTTTCAATTCATTCCAAAAACCTACAAAATCAAGGCAAACCAAGCATAAAACCCAGAAAAGCAACTTTGACTCTCTTGTTCTCTAACTTAAGAAAAATGCATGATTTCAAGCTAATTCTAAGCCATAAAGGGTGTGATTTAATATCAAAATCAAGTATGAAAATAACGATTTTTCAACCGTTATCAATTGGCCTTTTTTCAATCTTGTCTCTCAAGAAATCTTCAAGACTTGTACAACATGGCAACTCTTGTTTCTTAATTGGCGCGTTTATCACTTATGTAAAACTTTACAGCTCAAATGTTGTTGGCCCGCTACACTTTAATAGTATTGTCATGCCAAGGGACAACACAGTAAATATGGTGATGAACCTTGTGTTAATTCATCTTGTACAGAGCAACCAATTTCATAGGTTGTCGAATGAGAATCCATATGATCATTTGATAATGTTCAATGAAATTTGCAACACGGTAAAGATGAATGGTGTATCAGATGACATGATAAAACTCAACTTGTTTCCTTTTTCCTTAGGAGGCAATGCTAAGTTATGGCTAAATTCCTTCCCATAAGGAAGTTTTACTACATGAGAGACTATGGCATCTAAATTCTTGACTAAGTACTTTCTACAGTCAAAAGTCACTCAAGGAAAGTTGGAGATCTCTTTGTTCAGACAGGGCATGGAGGAAACCCAGGGGCAGGCATGGGAGAGATTCAAAGGATTGATGAGGAAGGCTCCTGTTCATGGGTTTGACAAGACAACTTTGGTTCTTGCATTCCTTGGAGGCCTTAGTACACAGTCTAAGATGATGTTAGACGCTTCAGCTGGAGGCAATATAAAAAGAAAGACTGAGGATGAGGCTTATGATTTAATTGAAAGTATGTCTGCGAATGAGCAAGAGACTCATAGTGAAAGGGGTGCAGCAGTTCAGAAGAGGGGAGTTCTACATTTGCTTGCTGATGATGCATTGCTAGCTCAGAATGAACTCCTGAATCAGAAAATTGATAATTTGTCAAAGATTCTTGCTCAACTTCCAAAGGAGATAAGGAATATCTCTTAAGCACAACAACTTTGTGATTTTTGTGGTGGTGACCATATTAATGGTCAATGTGCAGCACCTGAGGAAGTACAAGAAGAGGCAAACATTATAGGTAATCAATTCAAGTATAGACAGGGTAATTTCAACCAAGGAAATTATAGCCAAGGTTGGAAGAATCATCCTAGTATTGGACAGAGTCAGAGTAACGCATCTGGGCAGACAAGAGGTCTTTTCAACAATAGACCACAACAACCACCCTTGTGGCAACAGGTGGCCAGTTTGTCAAAGCATGTCAGAAATCTGGATGATAAATTTGATAAATTCTTCAAGGTGTGTGACTCTCATTTTAAGAGTCATGAGGCTAACTTCAGAACTATAGAGATGCAAATTGACCAACTATCAAAGAGGGTGGATGTCACAGAGAAGAACCAATTTAGGGCTAATACTGATGTTAACCCTAAGGAGGAATGCAAAGTTGTTGTGTCAAATCTAACGCATTTTAATCTATTATTCTATTAATCTAATCGGTTACATTACACAGTTATAATAGATTAACAACAATCAAAGCAATTAATTGAATGCTCAATTAATGTAATCGATTTGCATTTAATGCTTGGTCAACATATTTAAAAATATGACCGTTGAAACAATTATGACAAACAATGAAACAATTTTCAAATCTTTGACAGACTTAATTGAATACATGATCCATGTAATCGATTAAGCTTTAACACTTAGCATATTTTTGAAAACTTTTCTTCTCAAAACTCATCACACCACAAATATTTGTGCAAACACACGAGTTTTAATCGATCTAGCAACTAACATAATCGATTTAAAACTTGTTGTTATGCCACAACTTAAAAGCTAAAGCTATCTTATGAGCTTAATTGATTAACACACCATTGTAATCAATTAAGTCATACATATATGCTTGGTGCATGTGGTTTTCCATTTTCAAAACACATATTATGCATACACAGATGTGATCACATTTCAAACTCATTAGTATTCATTAATCAACACAATATATCCATCATGACAATCACAATATGCATGCATAAATCTCATAGTCAGCATAAGCATATATAACACATATAACATAGTACATACATGTGTGTTTTTATTAACAATGTGTTGTCATCATCAAAAATAAATATCACAGAGATTTTTTAGGTTTAGCTAATATTGTGCTCCCCCTATCAACAATCTCAACAACAAATACTAGGATTTGATGACATTAAACAACTCTATGAAATTGATCCAACATTTGCATCAACTTATTCCTCATGTCTTAAGAAGAAATTTGATGGATTCTATCTGCTTGAGGGGTATCTTTATAACAAGAGAAAATTTTGTATACCCAAGGATCAATTAGAAAGCTTCTTATTAAAGAAAGTCATGGAGGAGGACTCATGGACCATCATGGAGTTGACAAAACTCTAAATATTTTGAAAAGCATATTTTATTGGTGATAACGGTCTAAAACCGTTATTTTCATGCATAAATTTGATATCAAAACACACCCTTTTGGCTTAGAATGAGCTTAGAATCAAGTAAAACTCTTAAATTAAGTCACATGAGAGTCAAAAGTTGTTTTTAGAGATATTATGCTTGTTTTGCATTGTTTTTGCAGGGTTTTCAGATGAATTGAAGATAGAAGTAAAGCAAGGTGGACTTAGACACGTAAACGTTGAAGAAAAAGGATGAAAATAAAGGTTCCGGTGCAGAAAAGTCAACCACTCAACCAAAAAAGTCAACCAGTTGACCAGAAAGTTGACCAGAGGGCCTGAGTGGTAGTTTTTGGCGCTTGGGCAGTGGCGCGGCTTGAGGCAAACCGCCCGAGTGGTCAATTTTGGCGCTCAGGCGGTTGTCAGTTTTTATATTGTGGATTCTGTAATCTTTCTATTATCTTTTTGGCTTATATATAGCCCCAATGCGAATCCAAATGTATTCTTTTGGCAGAGAGAAATGTCCATAGCAGCTCTACTCACCTTAGAGGAGATTTCTTGGATGCTTAGGCTTCACTTTATCAAATCTAGGGTTTGCTTTTCCATTCTTTCATTATTTTCATCTAGATTCACCATGATTATGGTGAACTAAACCCTAGGTTGTTGGGGAACAATGTAATCTTTTGAAACTCTCATATATCCAAATTGTTATTTATTTTATATGCTTGCATATGCTTGATTTATCAAATGTTGGGTTCTTTACCTGTATTTAATGCTTTTACCATTTAACTCATTCGATAGATGTTGTTTATCTTACGGGGACGTACAGTAATGTCATGAACTGGGAAGAATTCCTTGATTATGCTAATACCGCCTAGGGATAGGGGTAGGACGATCAATTGTATTTTGCTTCCGTTTATCATGCATTATTAATTACTAGGGGAGGCTAGGGATAACAAGCCGATAATTAGTAATAGGTTCTTTTCACCAAGGGATTGGGTTAAGGGTAGACCAAGAAAGTTTGCATGACAATATGATAAATAAGCAAAGTAAATAAGAAGAGTAGATATATGAGGGTGGATAAGATGAAATTGTAAACCCTAACAACTCCATTCATCCATAGTTTCTTTTAGCCAATTGAATCACTGCATTTGCATATTTACTTTTGCATTTAAAAACTAAAATTAATTTCTTTTCTCAAGTCTTATGCGATTAGTTTACATGAAAGATTAGGCCTTAGAGTCCTTTGGGAAGAACGATATTGGGTTTACCAATTATATTACTTGATAAGATCTGGTACACTTGCCAGGGTCTTAACAAGTTTTTGGCGCCGCTGCCGGGGACTGTTGGTTTAACTTTTCTAGTAGTGTAAACTGATTAAATTTGGCTTGATTTTATGTTTATTTTTATTCTAATAAATGTCTTCTAGGGTTTTGTGCCTAATGTTTGCAGGATGCAGTGTGGACAAGAATTTTATTATATGGGAACTCAATTCTACCCAAATGATTTCAACCACTGGTGGGAATCTCATTCAAATATGTACCTAAGCCAATTTGGGCAACAATCCTCCTTGCGAAAAGAAACATTTGGGGGAAGCTAAACAACGTTTATGGCAGCAACAATTTTCTTTATCAACAGAAACATGGGAGGATGAGCAACAACTATGTCATCAGATACCTGATGTGACGGAACAAGTCAAAAGCCTTAATGAAAAGTTCGACAAATTCTTGGAGAAGTACGATTCCAAGAGCTATGAAGTTACCTTCAGGAATTTGGAGACACAAATTCATAAGGTTGTTGATGAGGAAAAGATAGAGGAGAAAATATTGGAAAAAAAGGAGGAGAAGATTGAGGAAGAAAAGATAGAGAGAGATTTAAAGGAAGAAGAAACAGAAAAGTTGGTTGAGGAAGATAATGATGATGAGGGAGAAAAAACAGTGGTTGAGAAAAAAGAAAAAAAGAAAAAAATGTGAAAATAAAGAAGAAAAGTAGAAAAGAGAAAAAGAGAAAGTTGAGGGAGGAGATTAAGAAAAAGAGGAAGAGAGGAAAGAAGAAAAGATCATATGAAAAACCCCTTCCTCATCAAAAGAAAAATCATAGGAAGGAAAAGAAGTTTAAGTGCTTTATGGAAATCTTCAAGAAATTGGAGATTAAAGTTCCTATGATTGAGACATGGAAACAAGTGCTTGGTTTGATCAACTTTCTGAAGAGATTTAGCAAGAAGAAGAAAAAGAAAAGAATATCAAGCAAGGGGAGTATCTTTCTGTTTTTATCTTTCCGTTTTTATTTTTCTGATTTTATTTTTCTGTTTTTATCTTTCCGTTTTTATTTTTCTGATTTTATTTTTCTGTTTTTATTTTCTGTTTTTATTTTTCTATCTTTATATAAAAAAAATGAAAATTAAAATAAAATAATCTTTTACTGAGGGATGCTAGAAGGTTGAGTATCTACTGAAGGATACAGGAAGGTACACCTATTGATGGGTGATGGTAAGGTTTGCACTTACTGATGGGTGCTAGTGAGGTTTAGGTCAGACTCATGACGTTAAACAAGCGCTACCTGGGAGGCAACCCAGTTGATTGATTTGTTTCCTTTGCATGTTCAAATTTTTTTCTAGTTGCATTTAGGGTTTAATTGTTGCATAAGTGATTGGGAATTGCATGAAACTTGAAATTTGAAAGTTTAAATTGAGGGTTACAGGGTCAAAGACGTTTGAAGCAAAGCAAAAAGGGGGAAGAAACCAAATCGCCTACTGTTGGGAGGTAAATTCACCGCTAGGCGATGATGACGTTGAGGGGTCAAAGTGTTTTTAAAGTTGGTTTTTATTTTCTTGGCCCATTGCATGAATTTTATACCCCTTAGGGCTCACCCAAACTTCTACTTTAAGATCCCCAACATCTCTTTCACTTTCAAACACTCTTCCAAAGTTTTTCCATCACTTCTCCTATCATCCTCTCTCTTGAAAACCCAATTTTTATTAATTTTTCCATCCAAGTTTGGGGTTTTGTGAGAGCACAACTATTTGGGGTTGATTCCTCCACATTAATTGGAAGAAATTTTGTATTGTACTAACGCTTAAATGAGATTTGTTATGGTTTTTGTGAATTGTACTTGATGCAGGGATGACCTCCTCATCAGGAAAGAGGATCAAGACTGTGGGGAACAAGAGGAAGGAATCAAAGTTGGAGCAGCTGAAGCTTCATCTATGGAGGAAGATGTTTGTTAACTCGATGGCAAGTGTACCATATCGTTTCAAGTAATAAAAATGGTAAAACCCATTATCATTCTTCCCATGAGACTCGAAAGGCCTTATGGTTCGTATGAATCAAAATCGTAAGACTTGTGGAAGAAAAATTAATTGTTGTGGTGAATGCAAGAACATAAAATAAACATGCAATGAGTGATTCAGTTGACGAGAAAAGAGTATGAATAAATGGGGTTGTTGGGGGTTTACAATTTCATCTAATCCGCTCTCTCTTATTTAATCCTCTTGTTTAAATTGCTTTATTATCTAATTGTTATGCAAACTTTCTTGGCCTTCCATTCACCCGATCCCTCGGTGAAAAGGTCCTATTACTAATTACCGGCTTGCTATCCCTAGCCTCCCCTAGTAACTAGCAACACATTACAAACAGAAGCAAAAACAATTGGTCGTCCTACCCCCTATCCCTAAGTGCTATTGCTTAATCAAGGAATTACTCACCAGTTTGTGAGATTACTGTACGTTTACGTATCAATAAAGGCAAATAACAGTTACCGAATAAGTTAAACGATAAAAGCTCTAAGCACAGTATGAGAATCCAACAATTGATAATAAACGCATATGAAAATCATATATTTAAACAAGAGTTTCAATAAAAGAGAGTATCAAAAGATTACATTGTTCCCCCAACAACAAAAGGGTTTAGTTCAGCATTGTTATGGTGAACCAAGATGAAAATAATGGAAGATATGGAAAGCAAACCCTAGAAAAGATGAAAAGGAGCCTAAGCATCCAAGAGATCCTCTCCGGAGAGTGAAAAATAGGTCTGGCCGCCCTCTTCTATCAAAAGAATGAATCTAAACTCGCACTAGGGCTATTTATAACCAAGAAAAGTAACAAAATTCAAGCCTAGACCCATTAGAGAACCGCCTGGCGGCAGGGGTCTACCGCCCGACACTTTGCCTCAACCCGCAGGTTTGGTCAACCACCCGGCGCTGGTCAACTGCGCTCTAGTCAACTGGTTGACTTTCTGGTTTACTGTTTGACTTTCTGGTTGACTGGTTGACTTTCTGGTTGACTGATTGACTTTTCTGCATTTTGGTTGACTTTTCTGCACTGCAACCGTTTGATCTTCAACCTTTCTTTCCAGTCATCTCCAATTCTCATCAAAACCCTGCAAAACAATGCAAAAAAAACATAATATCTCTAAAAATAACTTTTGACTCTCAAATAACTCATTTGTTGAGTTTTACTTGATTCTAAGCTCATTCTAAGCAGAAAAGGGTGTAATTTAGTCCAAAATAACATACGAAAATAACGGTTTTTCAACCGTTATCAATTTTGAGGATAACGATTTTGAAAAAGGAGATGATGAATGCTATCTATAATGGAACAGGATTTTCTATCTTTTGTTTTTATATTTATTTGTTTCTATTTTGTAGTATAGGAACATTTTATTTTTGTGTCTGTGCTTGGCTTATGCACTGGTTCTGATGGTGGTTTGATTTTATAATGCATGGTGAGTTATTCAATGATGATTGAATGTGGTTGATGAATGAGAATGTGTGTGTGTTGATATCCAGATGAATGGTGCACTAATTATATGAACATATGTATTGTGGTTCATGATTGTGATTGTGATGCTAAGCAGGATTCATGAATGATGTGTGAGAAAGCATGTGTGTAAGGTATTGAGCTCCAGAGTTTTTATTGATATATGTACTATTCACAGGGAATCATGATTGATATTGCCTTAGTCTTGATAACTGATTGAATTACATGCTTATGTTGAATGATCAAGGCCATGTTTGGAAGCCCTTATTTAGCCAAATTTTCACTCAAAAAGTTTAAAATTTTATACCCTTTTTGAACCTTGCCCTTAAACAGGATGAAAGCCCTTGATTTGAAATTGTTTACTTTGAGTTGGGTTGAGAATAATTGTATGTAATGAAAAGGTTCAAGTTTGGGGTTGTATAGGGAGAATTGAAAGACAAAAGAAAAGCATTGAGCTCAAGTGTTGAAAAGAAAAATGCATGAGTAACGAAAAAGAAAAAGCATGAAAGATGAGCTCAATGAAAAATCAATGAAAAGGGAAGAAGTTGGAATGAGTGAAATTGGTGACAAAGAGAGACTTTAAACTTGAACCTTTTCAATGATGAAATAGTTCTCTTAACTCAAGGATTTTGTGATCCAGAAAAACCAGTTTTTCTGGATAGCCCAGCCTCATTACAAGCCTTGGAAAAGTCCTTGTGATGACATTTGAATGTAAGGATTTTATTGTTTTAGATGAATGGCAATATTGTTTTATGTGACATGCGAATAGTAGAGAGTGGAGTGATTCCTTAGACACTTGAGTGATTGAGTGAAACACTAGCTTGGTGAGAATTGTTGAAATCCATGTTTACATCTATGCTTAGTGAATTGATCATTCATGAATAAAACATCTGTTGGGAAATGTTTAAGTATGTCAACTAGATTGGATTTAAAGCATGCATGCATTTTGGTAGGATTCCACTGAAAATCTGAATTGAAAAATAACTTGTTGTGAAGAAAAGGATTTTGAAAAGTGTAAAACTATTTGATGAAAAAGTGGAAGGCCAAGTTTTGTTTTGTTTGCTTAAGGACAACCAAAGTTTTAAGTTTGGGGTTGTGATAACGGTCTAAAAACCGTTATTTTCATGCATAAATTTGATATCAAAACACACCCTTTTGGCTTAGAATGAGCTTATAAAAGTGCACCATCCTTTGCCCTAATTGCATTCTTTCGTTTTCTTTCTCTTTATTAAATGAGTGCACACAACAACAACAAAAATAAGGAGATGTCATTGCAAGCAAAAAGCCACAAAGAAAATTGGCAAAAATGTGAAACCTTGCTCACTGATTATGTATCATTTGTCACATATATTAACCATTCATTACTGTGATACACAATACAGTCTCTTCTGTCCTCTGACCTCCCTAACCTATCTCTCTACAATTACCATCTCTTCATCAGAGGCTGTCCAAAGAAGTCAAATCATGAGCCACACAACCCTTTTAAAGACAACTATTGCTACATAAATACATATCCTCATTCCTCACACTTCCTCAAGAAAAAAGAAAAAAAAAAACAAAAGTTGCAATTAATGGTCCAAGATGCATATAAAAACCAAACATCCCAGGAAAGGATGATTTTTTATCTTTGCAAGTTGCAATTAATGGTCCAAGATGCATATAGAAAAACATAATATAAGAAAAGAATAAAAGGGAATGAGTAAGAACACGGAGGTAAACTACTATTGAGCTAACTTGTCAAAAATATCTTCATCA
Organism: Vigna mungo; assembly: GCA_036885675.1. Lineage (NCBI taxonomy): Eukaryota > Viridiplantae > Streptophyta > Magnoliopsida > Fabales > Fabaceae > Vigna > Vigna mungo. The sequence goes on along the minus strand of CP144700.1, from coordinate 21,450,380 downwards.
ACATCAAACGCCAAAGGCAGAGGGTTCATTCAATTTGGTCATTCAAACTCATCTCCATCTCACTTAAGAAATGAAAGAGTTATAAACCACAACCACCAAAACCTCCTTTACATTATTCATACACCACAATCACCATAAGCCATCGAATAATCTATTAATCAAGAATCTGATCTATATTATTGAGAGATAGTCATTTTTCTTACAGTCCCCGTATGGACTATTCCACATTTTTAACAATGTGATATATAACAGAAAACACTTGTAATTCCCTCATAGTAACTGGACTAAAGCCAATAGGCAAGCCTAAAAAGATGTAAAACTGTAGCCAGTTCTAACAACATTAATTTCATGAATCATACCCATTGATAAGCACCTTCTTGTGTTCCATCCAACACTGTAACTCTATCAGTTTCAAATCTCAGGCTACTCTTGTCCTTAAGCACATCCTGACATCTTATATATATATATATATATATATATATATATATATATATATATATATATATATATATATAGCCACACACACATATATACATAAGTAACTCTATAGGAGCAAAATGTGATTCAAGAGAATATCACTCCATAATACCCATAGTTGGATATGCAAAAAACTACACTCATTGATTAATAACCAATTTGGAATAATATTTTACCACCTACCAAAAAGCACTAAGAGGACAATACCCTGAAGATGCGATTTTTTTAAAAGAATCTCTGAAAGAATAGCCGATCGTCAGAGTAGAAGAAATAGGTAGCAATGAAAGCCCTTCCAAAAAAATGTATTATCCAACGAAGCAGCAACTGTATTATTGTTGCCTTCCATGTTTGAAATTGAGAACAGACATCACTTTTATATACAAAGCAGGGCAAATATTATGATTCAGAGAAGCATTGCGTCGTACCAAATAGAAGGGTAATAAATTTTGTTCCTAATTACCACTTGCAATATATTCGAGTTGGACCATTACACCCACAATCAATAAATTGTCTCACTCTATGATCTCGTTCCTAGGTCAAGCACACCCTCAGATATTTTTAATCTAGGTATTAATAAATGAAATTGAGAAAGGGAAAGCAAACCTAGAGTGAAGGAATGAGATTTCTTGGACGTGAAAGATGAGGAAGAAGGGAATGTTGGTAAGTAGCGGTAAGAGCCTGCTTTGATGTGCCGTACTTCCTCGGTCGATCCTGTTTCCTCTTAGTCGGTTCCAGCTACGACGACACCACCGAGCCCACAGGTTGTGGATGCGGCGGTCTGCCTTGGTGGAGAAGACGAGAAAACCTAGTTGTATGGCGTGAAAAGGACGGGCGTGGAGAAGAAGTGTTCTTGGAACGAGAGTGGGAGTGAGAGTGAGAGTGAGAGTAAGAGTGAGAGTGAGAGTGAGAGGGAACGTGAAAGAGATAGGGAGAGGGAAATCTGGAAATTGAAAAATTAGAGAGGCAAAGATATTATGACTGATGTCCATTTCTACGTAATAATAGGGTTTAAACTTGTTTTAAACTTATTTACAAGTTTGTCACCGCATTTTATATTATGACTGATGTACAAAACTACGTCATAATATGTCTTGAACTTATTTACAAGTTTGGCACCGCGTTTCATATTATAACTGATATACAAAAGTACGTCATAATATTTCTTACTTTTATTACGATTCTGCCACTAATGAACCTATTATGATGTATAATTTTTGTATGTCATAAAAACCCATTTTTCCACTAGTGTTAGAATCAAGTAAAACTCTTAAGTTGTGTCACATGAGTGTCAAAAGTTGTTTTTAGAGATATTATGCTTGTTTTTCATTGTTTTCCAGGGTTTTGAGATGAATTAAAGATGGAAGTAAAGCAAGGTGGACTTAGACACGTGAACGATGAAGAAAAAGGATGAAAAGGAAGGTTGCGGTGCAGAAAAGTCAACCAGTCAACTAGAAAAGGCAATCAGTTGACTAGAAAAGTTGACCAGAGGGCCTGAGCGGCAGCTTTTGGCGCCTGGGCGGTGGCGCAGCTTGAGGCAAACCGCCCGAGCGGTCAATTTTGGCGCCCGGGCGGTTGTCAGTTTTTATATTACGGATTCTGTAATCTTTCTGTTATCTTTTTGGCTTATATATAGCCCCAATGCGAATCCAAATGTATTATTTTGGCAGAGAGAAATGTCCACAGCAACTCTACTCACCTTGGAGGAGATTTCTTGGATGCTTAGGCTCCAATTTATCAAATCTAGGGTTTGTTTTTCCATTCTTTCATTATTTTCATCTAGATTCACCATGATTATGGTGAACTAAACCCTAGGTTGTTGGGGAACAATGTAATCTTTTGAAACTCTCATTTATCCAAATTGTTATTTATTTTATATGCTTGCATATGCTTGATTTATCAATTGTTGGGTTCTTTACCTGTATTTAATGCTTTTACTGTTTAACTCATTCGGTATATGTTGTTTGTCTTTATTGATACAGGGACGTACAATAATGTCATGAATTGGAAAGAAATTATTGATTATGCTAATACTGCCTAGGGATAGGGGTAGGACGATCAATTGTATTTTGCCTCCGTTTATCATGCATTATTAATTACTAGGGGAGGCTAGGGATAGCAAGCCGGTAATTAGTAATAGATTCTTTTCACCAAGGGATTGGGTTAAGGGTAAACCAAGAAAGTTTGCATGACAATATGATAAATAAGCAAAGTAAATAAGAAGAGTAGATATATGAGGGTGGATAAGATTAAATTGTAAACCCAAACAACTACATTCATCCATAATTTCTTTTCTCAAGTCTTATGCGATTAGTTTACATGAAAGATTAGGCCTTAGAGTCCTTAGGGAAGAACGATATTGGGTTTACCAATTATATTACTTGATACGATCTGGTACACTTGCCAGGGTCTTAAGAATTGGCCACACATGAGAGTAGATGCTCAAAGGCATTGCTCTAGTTGCATAGCTTGTTTACAAGCTAAATCTAAAATTATGCCTCACAGACTTTACCTTCCTTTTCAAATAGCTAGTTTCCTTCGGGAAGATATAAGTATGGACTTTGTCCTAGGCCTACCAAGAACTTAAAAGGTATTTGAATCTATCTTTGTGGTAGTTGATCGTTTTAGCAAAATGGCGCATTTTATAGCCTGCAACAAAATAGATGACGCTAGCTATATAGCAAGACTTTTCTTTAAAGAAATAGTAAGATTGCATGGCTTACCCAAAACTATAGTTTCTGATAGAGATGTTAAGTTCCTTAGCTACTTTTGGAACACTTTATGGGCGAAGCTAGGAACTAAACTACTATTTCTACTACATGTCACCCACAAACTGATGGTCAAACAGAAGTAATAAATAGAGTTGGAAAACAGGTAGGCTTCTTTTTTACACCAAGAGGTGAGGTGAATTGGTGGTTTATCAAAATCAGAATCTTTTCGCAATCTTTAAAACAAAGTATGAAACTTTTCAAACTTTCTTGAAATTCAAGTAATGAAAATTCGTATGCAGCGGAAAAACATAGTTGACTGCGCCAGAAGTAAAGTCGACTGTAAAGTAAAAGTGCAGGGATAGAGAAAATCAAACACTGGTTTTTATACTGGTTCGGCCAACAATGCCTACATTCAGTGTCCTTCCAACCCAGGAAGCAAATGCACTATAATGATTGCGGTTTTTACAACAAGGAATTTATAGAAGACCTCCACGTCAAAAATATAAATCTCCTCTCTAACCCTTAACCAAAATATAGGCAACAAAAAAAAGAAAGGCTTGCAGCAAGATGCCTGCTCTCCTGCAATCTGCGAACCACCACTTTGAACAATCCTCAAAGTGAACCAGACTCCACGAGTCTATCTCCTGTAATCACAATAGGTACAATACAACAGTCTTCAAGGATGCCAAGCCAGAATCTTGATCAAACCAGAAACACCTTCACTGTGCAGAATGTGATCAAGTAATGTGTGCGTAGTCAGTCTCCCTTTGAATCTCTTTCAAGAAACATCTCCATCGTCTTCTTGGAGAATTCTTGGAGCTCTAAAAACCAGAGATATCAATCTAAAACAGAAATGAATTTGTTAGATTGTCAAAAGTCTCTGAACATATTCGTGTTCAGCCTATTTATAGATTTCTGTTTAATAGACAGTCTCTTAGACGAATATTCCACTAATTCAGTCGACTGAGTTATGACAGTTATAACAGTTCAGTCAAACTGGTAGCATACAGTCAACAAAAATAAAAACTCATTTAATACAGTTGACCAAACAATCAATGCTCAACAAACTTTTGAAAATAGAGTCGTTATAGTGCAAGAGCATAACATAATTTCAATAGAGATAACTAATACAATCGAATATGTGGCGCACATAGTCGACTTCGACATGTAAAAACATTTTGAAATTCTTTCCTTCTCAAAATCTCATAAAGGACTGATTCACAAAATCTGTACAAAGGTTTTAGCATAGTCGAATCTATTAATAATGGAGTCAACTGTACTGTAGCTTTGTCACACATTATAAGTTCATAAAAGTGCTTGTGGTTTTCATGCTTTAAAAACATGTGCAATGCATCTAGAAATGATGTAATAAGTACAAGCTTAATCTATATGCATTCACACATCAATACAACATATAAACATGTTCAACAGATATATCAATCAATCAGCATACACTAGTGGAGAAAGGGCTTTAGACGTCTGTTATTTTGGGCTTTTAACGTCACTTCCTCAACTGACATCTATACGGGTGACGTTAATGGGACGTCGAAATTCCAAATAACCGACGTTTATGTAGACGTCAGTTAGTGAAATCCCTGATGTCTAAGGCCACTATATAGACGTCGGATTAGGCCTCAACCGACGTCTAATGGCACTATATGGACACTTGACTATCATTTTCCATAAGTCGACTAAACTTTCTTACCATCAGAGTCATAAGCTCTTTGTCATCCATCTCTGTTTCTATGATGTTCTTGTTTGTAGCTTTAACAGCAATGGACTTCTTTTCTTCAATCTCCTCTTCATCCTTCAGTCTACTAAGTTCTAACTCATGTTCACGTAGCTTGCCAAACAAGGTAGCCATATTCATAGTTGTAAGATCTTTGGATTCAGAGATTGTAGTGACTTTTGGTTGCCAATTCCTGTTCAAACTTTTCAGAATCTTGATGTTGATCTCTTCTTTGTCAAAGAGTTTGCCAAGAGCCATCAGGTGATTTACAATATGAGTGAATCATTTCTGAACATCGAAGATGGTCTCACCAGCTTTCATTCGGAACAACTCATACTCTTGTATCAGTGAATTCTTCCTGGCTCTCTTGACTTCATCCGTGCCTTCATGTGTTACCTCTAGAACACCCCACATTTCCTTTGCAGACTTCCACTGGGATATCCTAAAAAATTCATTAATTGTTAGTGCAGAGGTAATAATGTTACTAGCTTTAACATCATACTGAGCTTTTCTGTTTTCATCAGCAGTCCACTCAGTAAAAGGTTTCATAATAGTTTCACTATCAACAGTTTTTGTAGGCACATATGGACCATTTAAAGTGGCATCCAAAATTTCTTTATGTTGCGATTCAAGAAAGATATGCATGTGAATTTTCCAAAAATGATAGTTTTCACCATAGAACAGAGGTGGTCTGTTTGTTGAAGCACCTTCACCAAAAATTTGAAGCCATCCCCAGGTTTTATAGTCGAATAGAATAAAAACAGAGTCAAGTGAATTTTCAAATATTTTATGAAAACCATCTTTGATACCAATTGTTAGGAATCAGGTTGGCTTCGTTTTACACCAAGAGGGGGGGGGGGGTAAATTGGTTTTAGTTCAAAAACAAAATCTTTACACAATCTTGGTATGAAAATTCAAAAGCTTTTGATCTTTCCTTGAAATGCAAATAATGAAAAATTTAATGCAGTGGAAATATTATTGCCTTTGCACTGATGAATTTTTCAGGATATCCCAATGCAAGACTGCAAAGGAAATGTGGGATGTTCTAGAGGTAACACATGAAGGCACAGATGAAGTCAAGAGAGTCAGGAAGAATTCATTGATATAAGAATATGAGTTGTTCAGAATGAAAGCTAGTGAGAACATCTATGATGTCTAGAAACGGTTCACTCATATTGTAAACCACCTGATGGCTCTTGGCAAAGCCTTTGAGAAAGAAGAGATCAACATCAAGATTTTGAAAACTCTGAACAGGAACTGGCAACCTAAAGTCACTGCAATCTCTGAATCCAAAGATCTTACAACTATGAATATGGCTACCTTGTTTGGCAAGCTACATGAACATGAATTAGAACTTGGTAGACTGAAGGATGAAGAGGAGATTGAAGAAAAGAAGTCCATTGCTCTGAAAGCTGCAAGTAATAATCTCACAGAAGCAGTGATGGATGACAAATAGTTGATGACTCTCATGGTAAGAAAGTTTAGTCGACTTATGCAAAATGATAGTCAACTGTCTAACCATGCAGGTCAAAGCAAGAAGAAAAGCTTTAGCACAAACACTGTCCAGTGCTATGAATGTGGAAAAGAAGGTCACATCAAGCTTGAATGTCCTGAATTACAGCCAAAGTAGAAAGGGAAGAAAGATTTCCTTAAAGCAGAAATATGAGAAAGAAAGGAGCCTACATTGCTTGGGAAAATTCTGAATCTGAAAGCTCAAGTGTTGAGGATTCTGATCAAATGGAGGAATCAAATTTGTGCTATATGACAGGTGTGACATGGGACGACTATGATAGTGATGCAACCATATCAAATGAGCCTGTAGAAGTCAAATATGATCTGCTTCAAGATACTTTTAAAGAATTACATGTTCAGGCTATGCGACTGTAGTACAAGGTAAATTGACTAGGCAGGGAATTGGATTTAAAGGGTACTCTAACAGAACCAATGCTAGAAACCTTAATGAGTTAAGAAAACCTGATAAAAATGTATGTTTTTACTGCAGATGTGTTGATCATACTGTTAGAAATTTTTATTATAGACATGTTGTTGTTCCTCAAGTATTATGTGTATGGAAACCAAAGGAACATGTAACAAGAATGGAAAATCAAGGACCCAAAGTTAAATGGGTACCAGCAACCAAAACTTAACTGTTTTGCAGGTTATGTAGCTGATACAGAACTGTTCTCAAGGACAAGTCAACTATGGAACATTTCAAAAACTTGAGTGTCTACAACTGGTAAATCTGTATCTACCTACTGCATCATGCATATATTGATTGAATGTTGCTGTATGATTGTTTGTATTGTGTGCTTAATTGTTTGATTGATTGAATCTGTGTGAAAAAGTTCTTGGTCATAGCCGACTCCAAGCGATAATACATTCGACTATATCCCCTGTTTATCATAGTTCCTAAACAAAAAAGTTGTTTTAACCATTCAAACATTAAATAAGGCACGTATATTTCCCTCCTTATTTAGGACACACTTCAATTCCAAACCCATTTTGTCTTATCACATTTCTACCTCTCTCAAAATCCTTCAAGAAAGCTTCAAAGAATCATCTTGTCATGGGTTCTTCGTGTATGTCTGTGCATGAGGACTGTGAAGCAACAATCAACAAGTCTTGCACATCAAACTGGTTCAGTAACGAAGAAGAAAGACTAAGGTTCACAAATGGGTCCGTAAAGGCAGTATATTCTCCAATGAACATCAACCTTGAAATGTTCAAAGGTGGAGGATTCGCTTTTCCTTTCTGGATTGAATCACAAGGGACATGGAACTAATTTCTTACAGTTGAAAGGGACATGGTACCCCGATATGGTCAAAGTGTTCTATTACAATTTATGGATGCAAGATGGTGACATCTTCTCTGCAGTAAAAGGGGTAAAGATTCACTTTGATGATACACTGTGGAATGTTCTGACAAACCTTCCATCTGCTGCCATATTTTCACATTTACCCACATCGGAAGTCAATTCCTTGCTAAACAAGAAAGAGGTATATCTTGAATGGTTAAAATTTCCAGGAGTATACACAATTGAAAGAATATTTGCTCATGAAGGACTACTGAAGGAAGAGAAAATTCTTGCCCACATCTTGGCCAAAATCATTCTACCCGGAAGAATCAAGAAGGATCGAATGACCACAAAAGACATTTTCTTACTCCATGCTGTCAAGAACAATATCTCCAAAAACTGGATACAGGTGATAAAAGATCATATGGAGTACTGTGCCTTGAAAAGATCTCTCTATTCCTACCATATGCCTGCCTGATAAGCAAAAACATTGATACTTCTTGGAGTTGATGTAAAAGATGAACGAAAATGCATCTGGAGAACATCAAATTTATTTGATAAAGACTCCCTCATGTCTCTTGGACTAGTAAAAACAATAAAAGGTTGGAAATTCATGGGTGAACATCTAATTGAAGACCTAGAAGGGAAGAAAGAAATTGTAACAGCTGGTGGATCACAATTTTTTCCAGAAAGAAACTTTGACAAATATGTTGTCAATCAAATTAGGATTCTCCACAACAAGTGTGACAAACTGGAAAACATGCACAAGGATAATTTGCAACCACTATCTGAAGAATTTGCAACCAACCGACGTCTATAGACGTCGGCTACCTTACTAATCTGACGTCCAAGAGACTTTTCACCTGCCTTTTTTCAGGCCATTTAGATGTCGGATGCAAGGTAGTTGACTTTTCCGTAACCAGTCAGTCCAGTGGACAATGGGGACCTAGGGGCACCGACGTCTATAAACTTATCTACGTCGGTCCTGAACAAAGGGACGTCTATTTTCCTGTGGGGTAGGTGAATCGCATTAATTGCAGCCATTTAGACGTCGGCTACCTGACTAAACCGACGTCGAAGAGACAATTGAACTGCCTTTTCAGGCCATTTAGACGTCGAACGACGGGGCCCTGACATCCAAAGAGCTGAACGAAGTGACTTTTCAAAAACCGGTCAGCCTAGTAGATGTTGGTCCTGTACCAAGTGACGTCTAAGTACTTGCGAGGTAGGTGATTCACATTAATTGCAGCAAGTTAGACGTCAGTCCCCTCGTAACTGACATCTATATAGTAGAAATAGACTGACTTCTCACTTACCTGTCAGGCCCATGGACATCTAATTAGGGTGAAACTGATGTCTACAATATTATAGAAGTCGAGCAAACCACAAACCGACATCGACATGGCCAACTTATTTACGAAAATACCACCGGTCAGTCATATACGTCTCGCCACTCCATAACCTACCTCTATGGAGTGACGTTAAACAACAATTCTGCACTAGTGATAAGAACATGTAACACATCAACAACATATGTGTGATATTAAGCAATGTGTTGTCATCATCAAAAACTAGAGTGATATAGATATTGTGTTGTCAACAATCTCAACAAATAGATCTCTATCTACTTTATTACGGGTAATGTTACGAGGTAATCATAAAAATTGGGATGATGATTTACCTCACATAGAATTTGTTTACAATAGAGTAGTCCACAAGACTACTAATCTTTCTCCTTCTGAGGTTGTCTATGGTTTTAACCCTATCACACCCCTTGATCTACTACCTCTTCCAGAATCTTCTTCTTTTCTTCATAAAGAAGGAGTTTCAAAAGCGGAGTTTATTAAGAAATTGCATGAAAAGGTTAAAACCCATATTAAAAAACAAAATAAAAAATATACTGAGTACAACAACAAAGGGAGACGAAAGTAATTCTTACAGAAGTCACTCAGTTTAGCTTGATTTAAGAAAGGATATATTTACCTCTCAAAGAAAGTTCAAACTAAGTCCAAGAGGTGATGGTCCTTTGAAGGTGGTCAAGAAAATAAATGACAATGCATATATGTTAGACCTTCCTGAAAGTTATGGTGTTAGTCCTTCTTTTAACATCTGCGACATAATTCCTTTCATAGGAGATACCCAACAGGTACAAGCAAATTTGAGGACAAATCTTTTTTCAAGAGGGAGGGACTGATGGAGGAACATCTAAGATGCACATAGGACCTCTGGCAAGAGCCATGTCTAAAAGGATTAAAGAAGAAGGATCACTTACTACTTTACTCCTATGGAGAATCACTTATTAATCCTTCTTCTCTTTGCTAAATACATTTGTATTGTTTTGTAGGCCACAAATAAAGGTTGGAGACCATGCTTAATCATCCTAGGAGGTTTGGCAAGCTAAAGAAAGCAAAGGAGGAAAATAAGAGAAAAAATGATGTGGTTTCCAGATTAGAGCCAATACCTTCTGGATTGGGTTTTCAAAGAGAAATGGGTTCCAAATTCACTGCCATGCTCAACTACAACCCTCTAGCGCCTAACCATCTTGAACTAGATCTTTAAAATGCACGTTTTTAATATGTGGCTTGAGAGAACCTTGCACTCCAAGTTTAGTACCGTCTCAACATTAGTGTAGAAAGAACTTTAGATGTCGGTTATTTTGGGCTTTTAACGTCAGATCCTAATCCGACATGTTTATGGGTGACATTAATGGGACATCGGACCTATAGAGTCTGACGTTTACAAAGATGTCAGTTAATGCCATGTCCGACGTCTAAGGGCACTATAGACGTCGGACATGCCATTAACTGACGTCTTTTGAGCTTTCGTTGTGTTTTAATGCAGATTTGATCTTGTCTTTGGGTAGCCTAGTAAAACCTTTTTCCTTTGCTACTTTCCTCATAAGAAAAGCTTGCGTCTTTTGGATCTCTTATGGAATTTCAACCCAAAACCGAAACTGAGTCCTTGCCTAGTTCCATTCCAACCGCCAATGAAAAATAATACGGTGACATGAGAACGAGGCAAGGACCCAGGTTCGGTTTTGGGTTGAAATGCCATAAGAGATTCAAAAGATGCAGCTTTTCTTACGAGGAAGCTAGCAAAGGGAGAAGGTGCTACTACGCTACCCAAAGACGAGCAAAATTGCACCAAAACACAACGAAAACTCATTTTAATCGGTTCAAATTGAAGATAATCCATCAAAGACTAATTTAAACAAAGTAAAAGTAAGTTTAAAAGGTTCAAAAGAGATAAAACGCACCTGCAAATGCAATGCCACGAAGAGAAAAGGTGAGGAGGAAGACGATGAAGTGCACGTAACTTCGAGTTTGTGATTTTTGATTTAATAGGAATTAAGACGTCGGTGCCCTTAGTGCCCGATATCTATTCTCGACTAGACGACGGTGACCTCACTAATATGACGTCCATTTGATTTAAAAATTAATATTGCGGTGTATATAGACTCTGATCTAGGGGGAGCTGACGTCCAAAACAACTTTCACCTACTCTATCAGGCCATTTAAAGTATAGATGTCGGTTACAAGAGGGGTCGACGTCTATAGTCGTATATAGACGTCGGAGTGATGGGACCAAATGTCTATATGGCAAATAAATGACTTTTCACCTACCTGTCAGCACCGTAGACGATGGTTAGGGGGGAGCCCGACGTCTATAACTTTATAGACGTCGGGGGACCCTCCTAACTGACGTCTATATGGCCACTTATTTATGAAAATGCCACCGGTCCATAATTTACGTTGGATATTTTGTGTCCGACGTCTAAGGGGTGACGTTAAAGGCCAAGTTTGCACTAGTGCAAGCACACTTCCTTTATCATTTTTATAAGCTTTACATATTCACAATGGAGCCCTCTGTTCATCTATAAAAGAGAGGCTCTTCTCTTTGTAAAATCAACTTGGAAAACATATTGAAGTGTTGTTGAGATTACTCCATACCTATATTCTATGAGTTCAACTTCTTGTGCTTACCCATCACCTTCTCATTTAGCTTCCTTCCCTCTTGGAAAGCCTTCTTAGCTCGAGCAACCTCATAACTCACCAAACCTTCGCTGATCCTTTCTTCAAACACATGGCGTGGACTTTCATTTTCATTCATTGAACCATTTCGCTGCCTCATTCTTGTTCGTGGAGTTGCTTGATCATGGAGCTTGGAGCTGCTTCCATCAGAGTTATATGCCATAATTAGAGCTTTAAAGACTTGGGAGCAATACTTGGTGACTACAAACTTTATTATGCATACTGATCATGAGTCTTTCAAATATCTTATAGGGCAAGGAAAATTAAACAAAAGACATAAGAATGCGAGTACTAATGTTGTTATTGATGTTTTATCTAGGACGCATGCATTGTTAGTCACTCTAGGATCACAAATATTAGGGTTTAATGATATAAAGGAACTTTATGAAAATGATGAAACATTATCAACTTATGCCTCATGTCTTAATAAACATTTTAATTGATTCTATCTTTCTGAGGGGTATCTTTGTAGTAAAGGAAGACTTTATATACCCCAAGGATGTATTAGAAAGCTTCTCATCAAAGAGGGTCATGAAGGAGAACTCATGGGCCGTCATGGAGTTGATAAGACTTTAAGTATTTTGAAAAGAAATTTTTATTGGCCACAAATGAGAGTAGATGTTCAAAGGCACTATTCTAGATGCATAACTGTTGGAAAAAGGTTGGTTTTGTTTCAACACCAAGAGGGGGGTGAATTGGTGAGGTTTAAAAAATAGAGTCTTTTTAAAATCTTTTTCGCAAAGTAGAAACCTTTACAAAGTTTCTTCAATCACAAGGAATGAAAATTTTAAGTGCTGCGAAAATATAAAGTTGACTACGTAAACAAGTAAGTCGGCTGAATGTAAAAGTGTAAGGATAGAGAAATCAAACGCAAGTTTTTATACTGGTTCGGCCTCAATGCCTACATCTAGTGTCCTTCCACAATTCGAAAGAAAATGCACTATAATGTTCAAGGTTTTTACAACAAGGCTTTTATAGAGACCTCCACGTCAAAAATATAAAACACCTCTCTAACCCTCTAACCAAAATATAGGCAGCAACAACACACAAAAATCTGCAGCAAGATATCCCCTCTTCTGCAATATCAAACCCACTTTGAACAATTCTCAAAGTGTCTAGACTCCACGAGTCAAGCTCATATAATCACAACACGAACAACCAATCTCCAGTAGATTGAAGGCAGTCTTGATCAATGTCAATACACCAGCTGTGCAGAATTTTGATCAACCAATAAGCGCAATCATGTCTCCTACAAAGAACCTCCTCAAAGAGAGATCACCAAGGTCTTCTTGATGAGTTCTTGGAGCAAATTCTCAGAGATCACAATCTGTAAATCACTAATGAAAGTGTTAGAATATCCAAAGTCTTCGTGATCAACTAAGGCATGTCTTTTTATAGTTTTCTATAAATCAGACGCTCCTGTAGTCAACTAGGTTATTAATAAAGTCGACTGTCCATAGACATTTATAATAGAGTCACATAGTAGCAGTCAACAACAACCAAACTGATTTTGCATTTAATACAGTTGACTATCATAAAAGCTTTAACTAACTTTTGAAATATCGTCATTACTGTACATAACATTAACATAATTTCAAACAAACAACTAACTAAGTCGGATATCTACTGCGCATGTAGTCGACTTAGGCACATCAGCTCAGTTTGAAAAACTTTTCAATGCAAAATCACTAACAACACTACATTTTAAAATCTGTGCATAGTCACGAGTTGTAATTGACTTGCTTCATAATAAAGTCGACTTAAAACTTGCAGTTATGCCACACAATATAAGCTCATAAAAGTGCATGCGGTTTTCTCTTCAAAAACATATGTAATGAAACCATAAATGATGTATCAGATATAAGCTCAGTAAATGTGCATTCACATATCAAGATCAACACAAAACATGTTCAATAAGATATATCATTCAATAAGGAACAGAACATGTAACACATAACAAAACATGTGTTATTAATAATGTGTTGTCATCATCACAACTAGAGTGTCTAAAGCACTGTGAGATTAAGGTTAGCCAAACCAGTGCTTCCCTTATCAACAATCTCAACAATCTCCCACTTTTTTGATGATGCACAACCATGATTACTAAGCAACCATGTTTGTACACAACCAATACACTCTGAATGAAACCGTAACAAACAATCACATATCAAGCAATATAAGCTAATTAATGGCAGTTCAAATATTTCTCCCATATTTTCTCCATTTCGCATGTTTCTCCCCTTTTGTGCATTAGCGAAAAAGGTTTGCTTTCAGATATGGATATGTTGATACCAAGAATAAGTAGAGATGCATCAATATAAAAATCAATGTAAACAGTTTAAACATGCAGTGATGCTCCCCCTATCACAGATATTCACATGAGATAGATAAACTCACCCTAGAATGTAGGCATGCGAAAAATCTATGCAAACAAATAATGCTCCCCTTGTCATTATGAATACAACTAAATCATATTCAGTTGCACAATGCAGTCACATATATCAGAGCATACAATCAGTTCGTATCAAGATTGTATTAGTGTTATGATTGCACAATTCAATGAAGCAAGATAAAACTATCAACAATCTCAAAATATAATCTCATTGCAAAACGGTCATATAAGAACAGAGATATATTGAAGAAAACTGATATAAAAATGATTAAGCAACTTAATAGTCAAATTCCAATAAATGGAATTTATAACCCCTTGTAATTGATAAGTCGGTTGATCCAATGATAAAGTCGATTTCATTGCTTCAGAGACATATATGATTCCAGGAGTATGTTCCAAAGCAATGCTTCCTGCAAAACCTTTCAAAATTTCTTGGAGTTCAAGCAATTTAGTTATGCAAGAAAGAATAATCAGATAAGAAGTGAATATGCAAAATAGTTTGATGTAACAGTGAATATGTGCATAGTTAACTTCAATCATTACAAATTCGATTCAAGATTCATTTAAGCATATTCAAACAAGCCATTTAAAGCAAATAAAATTAAACCAAACAACTGATTTCATTTCTTGTTTAAAAGATATTACAACTGATAGATTCGAACAAGACAAAGAATAATGGAAAGCTGAGCCATTTGCAAAAGAGACTAGGAACAAGAGATACAAAAACAAGACATAAACTAAGTAAGAGACTTAAAACACAAACAGAGGTGTATTTTTCATTCCTTTCCTTCTTCAACTGAATTCATAGATTCATCCTTAGATGTGTCTCTATTCTTCCGATGATGAAAAATGAGATCAACCTTTGTCTCAAGCTGATCGATTTTTTCGACAATTAATTGGAATGGATCAGCGGAGAAAATCCCACTGTTGTTGCTGGAGACAATCAAATCCTGGTCCACAAGTAATAGAGATGTTTCCAATATGGTGTATTTGATTTGCCTCATCTTTAAAGCACCAACCCTTTTCAGTCCAAACAAGTCCCAGTGAGTCAAGGGTGTTAAGATTTATGACATTTGTATAAGTGCAAGAATGTTTTCTTTCACCATAGATGTTCACTCCATGAAGAACAAGTATATTGCTTATGAGAACACCATAAGGCAGATAACGAGCTTTATTGTGAGCAACTTTGATTATGTGATCCTTTAATACTTCCACCCAGTTGGTGGGTATATTATTCTTGATAGCATGCATAAGACACACATCCTTTGAGGTCATTTCAACTTGCATCAATCTTCCTGGTAGAATCACCCATGCCAGTATGTGTGCAAGAACTATTTCTTTAATTCTGAGATCTTTATGTAGAAAAATGTTTTCTCTTGTTTGGCTTACAGGAAGTCTGAGCCACCCTCTATAGAGATCCTTTTTGTTCAACCAATGATTTATTTGAGTGTTCGGTAAATGAGAAGAGATTCCTTCAGCCTTTAATCCAGTTGTTTGTTGCCAAACATCATTGTTGATGATGATGTTAGTTCCTTTAACCCTTGAGCAGATATCACCATTGATAACTTTCATGTGATGGTAGAACACTCTAACAAGATCAGGATACCAATCTCCATTCATTTGTACTAGAGTCAACAAATTCTAGACTCGATGCATTCAGGAAATTTAAAGGTTTCCTTTCCAAATAATCTCATGTCAAGATACCCTGGTGATACAACCACTTTAGGACATCCATTAGTAAATCTCACTCAAGAGTCATCATCACTTATCCAGCCATTCACATTAGCTTCTCTAACAGTTGCCATGCATTTTGCTTTTCGTTTTCTTGAGAGACGAAACAAAGAGGCCATTTCTAGAGACACTCAGGATACAAAATTTAGTCAAGGATCATTGGAAATACACAAGTAGTGTGTGTGCTAGTGTCAAGAATAAAGTACGACTTAGATTGGACAAACAAAGATGGTGCGAAGGATCAAATCACAAAATGACGCATTTTAAATTTCCAATATTAAAGACCCAAAAACAGAGACATCTAGTCGATTTAGTTGAGAACACAATTGACTACTGTAAGACATATAAAATTCAAAATAGATTCAAACATACTAAGACACACAGTCGACTCAACTCATAATTCAGTCGACTAAAAGTCGTGAAAATCATTTTTCAACCAAAACATTCAGACAATCAATCATACTATTAACAAACAATCAATTTTCAAACAATCAATCTATTTATACATGATGCAATAAGGTGAAACATGTTACCAGTTGTAGACACTTAAGATGGTTGATATAGCCAATGTAGTTCATCCTTGAGTTCTCACTGCACCTGTTTGTAATCTTGCAAAACAGTTTAAGTTTTTGTTGCAGGTACCCATTTGAACTTGCATCCTTGATTGTTAGTTGAGGCCAGATGTTCCTTAGGTATCCACACATATAAACCTTTAGGAACTCCAACTCTTCTATAGTAATAGTTTCTAACAGTGTGACCAACACAATTACAATAAAAGCAAGCATGTTTAACAGGTTTGCTTAAATCTGAAAATTTTCTTGTATTGGACCTATTATAGTTAGCTTTAAAACCAATGCCTTGTTTGTTAATAACTCTACCAGTAGACATACAACATCCAAGTTATCTCTACCCTGAGTAAATTTGGCTAGCGTACTAGTCAAGTAATTATTTGTTTTACATGAGTAGGACATTTATCACATGCTTTTTCTACTGTAACAGTCTCAATTTTAACTTTATTAGTAGACATTAAGGCTTCATCTAATTCTTTCTGTAACTTTTCATTATCAGTGAGAAGATTATTAATTTTGTATTCATAATCCTTCCTATCAGAGTTAAGTCGATTAACCTTATATTGGAGTCGCATAGCTTCAGCATGAATTTCCTTGACTTAAATCGGTTCTTGTCCAAACTCTGTGTCACTATCATAGTTCCAATGATGCTCCAGCCATGTAGCAGATGTTTTCCTCGTCTTCTTGATCATGATCTTCATCACTTGAAGAATCCAAATCACTATTTTCCCAATATAAGCTCCTTTTAGTTTTCTGCTGTTGTCTTGAGGAAACCTTCTACTGAATTTCTACTTTGACTTTAGGTCTGGACAATCTGGTTTGATATGTCCCTCTTTTCCACACTCATAGCATTGTATAGCATTTGACCTGTGAGCTTTCTTGGCTCTGTTGTGACCTACATGGTTAGTAAGTTGACTGTCATTTTTCATAAGTCGACTAAATTATCTTACCACCATGATCATCAATTCTTTGTCGTCCATCTCTGCATCTGATTCCTCCTCTGAATTTGAGGCTTTCTTGCTTATTGCTTTCAGAGAAATGGACTTCTTCTCTTTGATCTCTTCTTCGTCCTTCAACCTTCCAAATTCTAACTCATGTTCTCTTAACTTGCCGAACAAGGTAGCCATGTTCATGCTTGTGAGATCTTTGGACTCAGAGATTGTTGTGACATTGGGTTGCCCGTTTCTATTCAAGCTTTTCAAAATCTTGATATTGATCACTTCCTTGTCAAACACTTTGCCAAGAGCCATAAGTTGATTTACAATGTGAGTGAATCTTTTCTGGACTTCATAGATTGTTTCACCAGCCTTCATCCTAAAAAGTTCATACTCTTGAATCAGAGAATTCTTCCTTGCTCTCTTAACTTCATTAGTGCCTTCATAAGTGACTTCCAAGACATCTCACATCTCCTTGGCAGATTTGCAAAAAAGATATCCTGAAAAATTCATCAATAGTTAATGTAGAGGCAATGATATTTCTAGCTTTGACATCATTTTGTGCTTTCCTGTTCTCTTCCTGAGACCACTCAGAAAAAATTTTCAAAACAGTTTTTCCATTTATAGTTGCATCCCAAATTCCTCTATCCACGGATTCAAGAAAGATTTGCATTCTAATTTTCCAAAAAGGATAATTTTCAGTAGCAAATAGAGGTGGTCTGTTTGTAGATGCGCCTTCACCAAAAGTCTGAAAACTAGAAGCCACTCCCAGGAATATAGTGGATTCAAAGAAAAACGAAGTCGACTAGTTTGTCAAATATTTTATGAAAACTAGCTCTGGTGCCAATTGTTAGAAAAAGGTTTGCTTAATTTCAACACCAAGAGGGGGGGGGGGGGGTGAATTGGTGAGGCTTCAAAATCAAAGTCTCTTTAAAATCTTTTTCGCAAAGTAGAAACCTTTAAAAAGTTTCTTGAATCACAAGGAATTAAACTTTTAAGTGCAGCGGAAATATAAAGTTGACTATGTAAACAGGTAAGTTGACTGAATGTAAAAGTGTAAGGATAGAGAAATCAAACACAGGTTTTTATACTGGTTCGGCCTCAATGCCTACATCCAGTGTCCTTCCACAATCTGGAAGCAAATGCATTATAATGGTCAAGGTTTGTACAACAAGGCTTTTATAGAGACCTCCACGTGATAAATATAAAACACCTCTCTAACCCTCTAACCAAAATATAGGCAACAAAAACACACAAAGATCTGCAGCAAGATATCCCCTCTTCTGCAATCTTCAATCCCACTTTGAACAATCCTCAAAGTGTCCAGACTCGACGAGTCAACCTCTAGTAATCACAACAAGAACAACCATTCTCCAGTAGATTAAAGGTAGTGTTGATCAATGTCAATATACCAGCTGTGCAAAATTCTTATCAACCAATAAGCGCAATCTTGTCTCCTTCAAAGAACCTCATCAAAGAAAGATCACTATGGTCTTCTTGATGAGTTCTTGGAGTTGTTAGGAAAAAGGTAGGCTTCGTTTTAACACCAAGAGGGGGGTGAATTGATGGGTTTTTAAAATCAAAGTCTAATTGCAATCTTTAAATCAAAGTAGAAAACTTTACAAACCTTCTTGAATCACAAGTTATAGAAAAGCATTTGCAGCGGAAAAGTAAAGTAGACTACACAGATAATGGAGTCGACTAAAAGTAAAAGTGTAGGGATAGAGAATTCAAACACAGGTTTTTATACTGGTTCACTCGCAATGCCTACATCCAGTGTCCTTCCAATACCAGGAAGCAACTGTACTATAATGATTAAGGTTTTTACAACAAGGCTTTTATAGAAGACCTCTACGTAAAAAATATAAAACACCTCTTTAACCCTCTAACCAAAATATAGGCAAACAATACAGCAAGACTTGTAGCAAGATGTCCCCTCTCGTGCAATCTACAACCCACTTTGAATAATCCTCAAAGTGTACCAGACTCCACGTGTTCCCCCTGTAGTCACAACAGGTAACAACAATCACAACAATCACCACAGATGCGAAACAAGTTCTTAATCAACACAGAAGCACCTCAATTGTGCAGATAATGATCAGCAGTATGCGCGATCCACTTGTCCTTCAGAAACTCTTCCAAGAAAGATCATAACGGTCTTCTTGATGAGTTCTTGGAGCTCTAAGATCCAGAGAATCAATCTAAAACAAAATATGAAAATGTTAGTAATCCAAAAGTTCTCTGTAATTGATCAAGTCTGTTCTATTTATAGATTTCTATAAATCAGACACTCATGTAGTCAAATATGAAACTAATAGACTCGACTGTATACAACAGTTATAACAGTTAAGACATAATAGATGCAATTCAGTCAAACAATTATTTCCACAGATAATGCAGTTGACCAACATTCAATGCCCAACTAACTTTTAAAAATATAACCGTTGTAGTTGATGGGCATAACGGAATTTCAAAACAATCAACTAATAAAGTCGAATGCGTGGCGCACACAATCGACTTCGACACAGTAGTTCACTTTGAAATTCTTTTCAATATAAAAACTCACATAGCATTGTTTATGAAAGTCTGTGCATATTCACGAGCTTAATTCCACTTCCCCCATAATGAAGTCGACTTACAACTTGTAGATATGCAACACAATGTAAGTTCATAAAAGTGCATGTGGTTTTCATCTTTCGAATCATGTGAAATGCAACCAGATATGATGTAACAAACATAAGCTCAGTAAATGTGCATTCACATATCACAAAACATGTTCAACAATATATCAATCAATAAGCAAAACAACATGTAACACATCAACAATATATGTGTTATTAAAAATGTGTTGTCATCATAAAAAATCCAGAGTGATATAGATATTGTGTTGTCAACGATCTCAACAGGAGAAAATTCTCAAAGATCACAATCTGTAAATCACAAATGAAAGTGTTAGAATATCCAAAGTCTTCGTGATCAATTGAGGCATGTATATTTATAGTTTTCTATAAATCAGACGCTCCTGTAGTCGACTAGGCTACTAATAAAGTCGACTATCCTCAGACAATTATAACAGTTAAGTGAAATAGTAGTAGTCAACAACAACCAAATTGATTTTGCATTTAATACAGTTGACTATCATAAAAGCTTTAGCTAACTTTTGAACTATAGTTGTTACTGTAAACAAACATTAACAGAATTTCAAACAAACAACTAACTAAGACGGATCGACTGAGCATGTAGTCGACTTATGCATATCAATTCAGTTTGAAAAACTTTTCAATGCAAAATCACTCATAGCACTACTTTTGAAAATCTGTGCATAGTTACGAGTTTTAATTGACTTGCTTCATAATGAAGTCGACTTAAAACTTGTAGTTATACCACACAATATAAGCTCATAAATGTGCATGTGGTTTTCTCTTCAAAAACATATGTAATGCAACCATAAATGATGTATAAGATATAAGCTTAGTAAATGTGCATTCACATATCAAGATCAACATAAAACATATTCAATAAGATACACCATTCAATAAGGAACAAAACATGTAACACATAACAAAACATGTGTTATTAATAATGTGTTGTCATCATCAAAAACCAAAGTGTCTAAAGCACTGTGAGATTAAGGTTAGTTAAACCAGTGCTTCCCTTATCAACAATCTTAACAATAGCTTGTTTACAAGCTAAGTACCCCTTGGGAGGACATAAGTATGGACTTTGTTTTAGTAATACCAAGGACTCAAAAGGGGTATGATTCTATATTTGTGGTGGTAGATTGTTTAGCAAAATGGCTCATTTCATACCCTACCACAAAGTAGATAATGCTAGCTATATTTTTAGACTCTTCTTTAAGGAAATAGTAAGATTGCATGGCTAACCCAAAACTATAATGTCTAATAAAGATATGAAGTTCCTAAGCCATTTTTGGAATACTTTATGGAAAAAATTTGTTGAGATTGCTGACAACACAAAACTCTATATCAAACTGGTTTTTGATGATGACAACACATTGCTTAATAACAGTACATAAGTTCCGGTATTACATGTTCAGCTGATATGCTATACTGTTTTGAACACTGATTTTGTTGAACATGTTTTGCTGTTTTGCATGTATGTTCCCTTGATTGATTATGTGTTATATGTTTGGAACATGTTTGTATTGAAATGTGTGATAAAATGATTTTGATTATCTTCTACACATTTCTAAAGAAAATCTCACAAGAAATTTTATGAACTTATATTTGTTGTGACAAAGATCTGGTTCAGTCGAATACACTAGTATTGGATTCGACTAAGTTAAAATCTTAGTACAGATTTTGTGAACATATGCTTGTTGAGATTTTGAGTTGAAAAGAATTTCAAAGTGTTTTTCAAGTGTCAGTCGACATGGTGGAACCTCTATTCGACTGTGATGTTGTTATGTTTGGAATTATGTTATACCTACTTGCTTCAACGGCTAGTTTTTCAAAAGTTAGTTAAGATTGATTGACTAAGTCAACTGTCATGAATGTGCATTGAATTGGTTGACTGAGGAACCTCCATGTTGACTGTCAGTTATAACTGCTTTAATACAGTCAACTGGATTAGTAGGTTATTCGACTAAGAATGACAGGAAACCTATAAATAGAACATAGCACGATCTGTTCCGTAAGAAGAATAGAACTTTGTGATCTAACATTTTCATTGTCCTGTTTCAGAGTTATTACTCAGTTTTGGAAGCTACAAGAATTCTCCAAGAAGACGGTGGTGATCTTTCTTGAGAGAGATTCAAATTGAGGAGCCAATTGCGCTTACTGTTTGATCAACATCTACACAGAGAAGGTGATTCTATTTTGATCTTGAAGGCTTGACATCTTGTAAAGACTATTGCATTTGATTGAAGGCTTGGCAACCTGGGAAGTGTGTTGTGATAGGCTTGGCAACCTGTGAAGCGTGCTGTTATAGACTTGGCATCCTGTGAAGAGTGCTGGTGACACGTTGAGGATTGTTCAACGTGGGTGCAGATTGTAGAAGAGGGGATTCTTGCTGTAATTTTGGTTTTGTGTGCAGCTATATTTGGTTTTGGGTTAGAGAGGAGATTTTTATTTTTGCGTGGTGCTTCTATAAATTCCTTGTTGTAAAAACCACAACCATTATAGTGCATTTGCTTCCAAGGTTGGAAGGACACTGGATGTAGGCATTGTTGGCCGAACCAGTATAAAAACCAGTGTTTGATTTTCTCTATCCCTGCACTCTTTATTTCAGTCGACTTTATATTTAGGGCAGTCAAACTATGTTTCTCCACTACATTGAAATTTTCATTACTTGCATTTCAAGGAAAGATCAAAAGCTTTGAATTTTCATACCAAGATTGCGAAAAGATTTTGTTTTTGAACTAACACCAATTCACCCCCCCTCTTGGTTTAAATTGAAGCCAACCTGTTTCCTAACAATTGGCACCAGAGCTGGTTTTCATAAGATATTTGAAAATTCAGTCGACTCTGTTTTTATTCTATTCGACTGTAAAACCCGGGGATGGTATCAAATGTTCAAACTTTTGGAGAAGGTGCTTCAACAAACAGACCTCCTTTGTTTGCTGGTGAAAACTATCCTTTTTGGAAAATTCGCATGCAGATCTTTCTTGAATTGCAAGATAAAGGAATTTTGGATGCCACTTTAAATGGTCCATATGTTCCTACAAAACCTGTTAATAGTGAAACTGTTTCAAAACCTTTTACTGAGTGGACTGCAGATGAAAATAGAAAAGGTCAGTATGATGGTAAAGCTAGAAATATTATTGCCTCTGCACTAACAATTGATGAATTTTTCAGGATATCCCAATGCAAGACTACAAAGAAAATATGGGATGTTCTAGAGGTAACACATGAAGGCACGAATAAAGTCAAGAGAGCCAAGAAGAATTCATTGATACAAGAATATGAGTTGTTCAGAATGAAAGCTGGTGAGAACATCTATGATGCCCATAAACAGTTCACTCATATTGTAAACCACCTGATGGCTCTTGGAAAACCCTTTGAGAAAGAAGAGACCAACATCAAGATTTTGAAAAGTCTGAACAGGAACTAGCAACCTAAAGTCACTGCAATCTCTGAATCCAAAGATCTTACAACTATGAATATGGCTACCTTGTTTGGCAAGCTACGTGAACATGAATTAGAACTTGGTAGACTGAAGGATGAAGAGGAGATTGAAGAAAAGAAGTCCATTGCTCTGAAAGCTGCAAGTAATAATCTCACAGAAGCAGTGATGGATGACAAATAACTGATGACTCTCACGGTAAGAAAGTTTAGTCGACTTATGCAAAATGATAGTCAACTGTCTAACCATGCAGGGCAAAGCAAGAAGAAAAAGCTTTAGCACAAACACTGTCCAGTGCTATGAATGTCGAAAAGAAGGTCACATCAAGCCTGAATGTCCTAAATTTCAGCCAAAGCAGAAAGGGAAGAAAAGATTTCCTCAAAGCAGAAATATGAGAAAGAAAGGGGCCTACATTGCTTGGGAGAATTCTGAATCTGACAGCTCAAGTGATGAGGATGTTGATCAAGAGGAAAAATCCAACATATGTCACATGGCTAGAACTACAAAGACTGAGTATGCTAGTGATGAAGAATTTTAGAAGCTGCCTATTGAAGAGAAATATCAGCAGCTGATTGAGACATTTAGAGAACTTCATGTTGAAGCAATGCGATTGGAATACAAGGTTATTCGACTGAACTTTGAGAAAAGAGATTATGAATATAGGATTGATAACCTTGTTACTGAAAATAAAAGATTAGAAAAAGAATTGGATGAAGCCTTGCTATCTGCTAAGAATATGGAAATTAAAACTGTTATTGTTGAAAAAGCTTGTGAAAATTGTCCTTTGCATATTGAAAAGATTGATTACTTGACTAGCAAGCTAGCTAAGTTTACTCAAGCAAGTGACAAGTTAGATGCTGTATTAAATTCTTCTAGCAGAAACAATAATAGGCAGGGAATTGGTTTAAAGGATACTCTAACAGAACCAATGCTGGAAAGCTTAATGAATTAAGAAAACCTGCTAGAAATGCATGTTTTTACTGTAGATGTGTTAGTCATACTGTTAGAAATTGTTATTATAGACATGTTGTTGTTCCTCAAGGATTATGTGTATGGATACCAAAGGAACATGTAACAAGAACTGACAATCAATGACCCAAAGTTAAATGGGTACCAACAAACAAAACTTAACTGTTTTGCAGGTTATGCAACTGTTACAGACCTGTTCTCAAGGACAAGTCAACTATGAAGCATTTCAAAAACCTTGAGTGTCTACAACTGGTAAATCTGTATCTACCTACTGCATCATGCATATATTGATTGAATGTTGTATGATTGTTTGTATTGTGTGCTAAATTGTTTGATTGATTGAATCTGTGTGAAAAATTTTTTCATGAGTCCCAGTCGACTCCAATATTAATGCAATCGAATATGATATTTGAACATTTGAAATGCTTTGTTTTTTTAAACGTTAAAGATTAAACTTAGGGCTTAAGCAAAACCCTTGGCGCGTTTTTTCATTTATAAATGAATGAGTTTGTCCATGACATTCAGATACAATCTTGCAAGCAAACCCTTATTCTAATTTTGGTGAAATTCATCTACCTTCCTACTCAAATGGCTGCCTCATCATCAAGACCAGGAAAGCATCCAAAGACCGTAAGAAGAGAGGCTGACCCATCTGGATGGTTCAGTGATCATGAAACTAGAGAAAGATTTACTGTCATGCGTTCTCTTACTAATGTTGTCAAACATCACACGGTTGAGTTGACTCTTTTTGAACAAGAAGGATTTACATTTCCTGATGATCTAAAGTTTCAAGGTCTCAACAAATTCATTGGGATGAAAGGTGACAACTATGATGAATTAGTAGAAGTTTTCTACTATAATGTCAAATAAATTGATGGAAAGATTTACTCTCGGGTAAAAGGAGTAGATATTGTCATTGATGATAATATTTGGTGGAAGTTCACTGGGCTCAGGAATGAACGAGAGCTGTCTCACAAGTTGGACTGCCCAAGGTACAGAAAAACACGAAAGACAAAAATGTTCAAAAGCTTCATGAGATATCGAGGAAGGTATAGAAAGGAAAAAGGGTTCTTATTCAAATGGCTTGATAAAGAAGAAAAAGTAATTGCTTTCATCATTGGACACATATTTCTGCCGGGGAGATACATCTTGACCAAACTCACACCTATGGATGTTTGTTTACTATATGAAATTGTATTTAGAATACAGACAAATTGGGTTGTTGTTTTCAAAGAACACATCCTAGAAGTGGGAATGAGTGAAGGGCACAGGCTTCCATATGGGGTACTCATAATTAAAGTTCTTGAACACTATGGAGTTGACTTTACGGATGAGAAGAAGCAAATATGTGGAAGAGAAACTCTAATAGGAAAAGCCACTCTAACTTGTATTGGGATGAAGAAAACTTCTCAAGGATGGATTTTTAGCAATGAAAATGTTGTCCAGAAGGAGAAATTGCCGAGCAAGAACAACGATACTGATGAGGAATTTAAAACACCAAATTCTGAATTTGAAATTCGAGTGGATAATAGATTCAATAGGACATCTAAAAGGATAAACAAATTTAACAACTCTTTAGGTAAACTACATGAAAAGATGGACATTCTATTCAAGCACTTTATTGAAGTCTCATCATCGTCTAAAGGGTCTGAAAGGACAGACATTGATGACATTAGTGAAGAAACCTCTGATGAAGACTCATTTGAATCAGAATAGAGTTGTGTTTTGATAAAATTGTGATGTATCCTAGACTAGTCTTTTTCATTTTGAAAAATGGCATATAAAGCCATTCTTTTGATGTTTTTCTTGTTTTGATTATATTTCCTTGTTTTGCTCCATCAATGTAATATCTTTTTCTATTAAGGAAATAATATTACCAGTTTGAATCAATCCATATGCTTAACCATTCACTTAAATTGTCAAATAAAATCTGATACTTTGTTTGGTTGATTCGACTGAGTTATGAATGAAGTCAACTGTGTTATAACTGTCATGCATCTTTATACATCGACTTCTGTTATGATTTGTTTTTGTTCTTGCATAACCACTGTACTTGATCTGGAAAAGGTTTTGCAGGAAGAACATTGCTTTCGACATATACTTTTGAAATTCAACATTTTGGAAAGCAATGCATTCGATTGATGAGTTAAAGCATTTGACTGCATCCAAACTGGGTTAAAAAATTCCAATTTTGGAATTATCTCTTATCCCTACTGACTGCTTTAATCATTAGCATTATGATATTATCTTTGTTCTTTACTTGTTTTTATATCTAAGTTGAGATAATATGGTGAGATTTTTTATATTTATGTCATTGCATATATATATGTCTGAATTGAGTAACAATGATACAAATATGTGCTTAAACTGGTATTTGATTTGTGATATTCTGCATTGTGCATAATTGATTTGTGCTTAAATTGTTTTTGAAATTCATGCATAATAACAGGGGGAGTATCACTTCTTTACACAATGTTTCATCACACACCTACATTTCAAGAGGAGTTTAAATATGTTGTTTTTGTGATGAACTTGTGATTTGGAGAGCATCCTTACTATTTTGAAACTGCATATTTGTTTGATGCTTCTCTGTTTTTCAAAACTGCATAAATATCTAAGCATTCCTTTTTTGTTAATGCACAAAGGGGGAGAGTTTTCAAGAGTGTATGAAAGCAAGTCTATATGGGGACAATTGCTACATCATACTTTATCTGCTTCATGATATTTTTGCTGTGTATGCAGAGTAAATGAATTGTTTGTATTGATTATGTTATCTGTTTTACTCTGTTAAATTGTGGAACTGTACAAACATTGTTTCGTTATTAATCATGGTTGTTCATCATCAAAAAAGGGGGAAGATTGTTGAGATTGTTGACAACACAAAACTCTATATCAAACTAGTTTTTGATGATGACAACACATTGCTTAATAGCAGTACATAAGTTCCAGTATTACATGTTCAAATGATATGTTATACTATTTTGAACACTGATTTTTTTAAACATGTTTTGTTGTTTTGCATGTATGTTCCCTTGATTGATTATGTGTTATATGTTTGGAACATGCTTGTATTGAAATGTGTGATAAAATGATTTTGATTATCTTCTGAACATTTCTAAAGAAAAGCTCACAAGCATTTTTATGAACTTATATTTGTTGTAACAAAGATCTAGTTCAGTCAAATACACTGGTATTGGATTCGACTAAGCTAGAATCTTAGTACAGATTCTGTGAACATGTGCTTGATGAGATTTTGAGTTGAATAGAATTTCAAAGTGTTTTTCAAGTGTCAGTCGACATGGTGGGACACCAATTCGACTGCGTTGTTGTTATTTTTTGAATTCTGTTATACCTACGTGCTCCAACAGCTAGTTTTTCAAAAGTTAGCTAAGATTGACTGAATAAGTCAACTGTCATGAATGTGCATTGAATTGGTTGACTGAGGAGCCTCTATGTTGACTGTCAGTTATAACTATTTTAATATAGTCGACTGGATTAGTAGGGTATTCGATTGAGAATGACAGGCAAACTATAAATAGGACGAACACGAATTGTTCTGTGAGAAAATTAGTGATCTAACATTTTCATTGTCCTGTTTCAGTGTTATTTCTCAGTTTTGTAAGCTCCAAGAATTCTCCAAGAAGACGGTGGTGATCTCTCTTGAGAGAGATTCAGATTGAGGAGCCAATTGCGCTTACTGTTTGATCTACATCTGCACAGAGAAGGTGCTTCTGTTTTGATCTTGAAGGCTTGACATCGTGTAAAGACTGCTGCATTTGATTGAAGGCTTGACAACCTGAGAAGTGTGCTGTGATAGGCTTGGAAACCTGTGAAGCGTGGTGTTATAGGCTTGGCATCCTGTGAAGAGTGTTGGTGACACGTTGAGGATTGTTCAACGTGGGTGCAGATTGTATAAGAGGGGATTCTTGCTGCAATTCTGGTTTTGTGTGCAGCTATATTTGGTTTTGGGTTAGAGAGGAGATTTATATTTTTTGTGTGGTGCTTCTATAAATTCCTTGATGTAAAAACCGCAACCATTATAGTGCATTTGCTTCCAAGCTTGGAAGGACACTGGATGTAGGCATTGTTGGCCGAACCAGTATAAAAACCAGTGTTTGATTTTCTCTATCCCTGCACTCTTTATTTCAGTCGACTTTATATTTAGAGCAGTCAACTACGTTTTTCCGCTGCATTGAAATTTTCATTACTTTCATTTCAAGGAAAGATCAAAACCTTTGAATTTTCATACCAAGATTGCGAAAAGATTTTGTTTTTGAACTAACACCAATTAACCCCCCCCTTTTGGTGTAAATTGAAGCCAACCTGTTTCCTAACAAAATTAGGAACTAAACTACTATTTTCTAGCACATGTCACCCTCAAACTGAGGGGCAAACTAAGGTGGTTAGTAACTCTCTATCTACTTTACTCAGAGTAATATCAAGAGGTAATAAAAAGAATTGGGATGATCATCTGCCTCACATTGAGTTCGCTTATAATGGAGTAGTTCACAAGACTACTAATGTTTCTCCTTTTGAGGTTGTTTATGGTTTTAATCCTATTGCACCTCTTCCATAGTCATCTTCTTTTATCCATAAAGAAGGTGTATCTAAATTGGAGTTTTTCAAGAAGTTGCATGAAAAACGTTAAAAACTAAATTGAGAATACTTAGTCCAAGAGGAGATGGTCCTTTCAATGTGGTCACGAGAATAAATGATAATGCATACATGTTAACAAAACTGGCAAGCATACCAGATCGTTTCAAGTAATATAATTGGTAAACCCCAATATCGTTCTTCCCAAGAGACTCGCAGGCCTTATCGTTCGTGCAAATTGAAATCATAATACTTGTAAAGAAAAAGTGATTGGTTTGAATGCAAGAAACAACAAGTAAACATGCAAATGCGATTGATTCAATTGATGAGAAAAAGACTATGGATGAATGGGGTTGTTGGGGTTTACAATTTCATCTTATCCACTATCTCTTATCTACTCCTCTTATTTAATTCGCTTTGTTATCTAATTGTCATGCAAACTTTCTTAGTCTACCCTTAACCCGATCCCTCGACGAAAAGAGCCTATTACTAATTACTGTCTTGCTATCCCTAGCGTCCCCTAGTAATTAATAATGCATTAAATAGAAGCGAAAACAATTGATCGTCCTACCCCTCTATCCCTAGGTGGTATTGCTTAATCAAGGAATTTTTCACTAGTTCATGACAGTACCGTACGTTCCCGTATGAATAAAGACAAACAACAATTGTCGAATGAGTTAAATGATAAAAGCATTAAGCGCAGATGAGAACCCAACAATTGATAATCAAAGCATACGACAAGCATATAAATAAATAAGAGTATCAATTAAAGAGAGTTTCAAAAGATTACATTGTTCCCCAACTACAAAAGGGTTTAGTTCACCATTGTCATGGTGAAACTAGATGAAAAATGATAGAAGAATGGAAAAACAAACCCTAGATTGGATAAAAAGGAGCCTAAGCATCCAAGAGATCTTCTCCAAGGAGTGAAAATTAGGTCTGGTCGTCCTCTTCTGTCAAAAGAATACATCTAAACTCGCACTAGGGCTATTTATAGCTGAGGAGCATCACAGAATTTAGGCCCAATCCCAACAGACAACTGCCTGGCGCCACACTTTTGCCGCCCGACGGTTTCCCCTTAATCACGCCACCGCCCGACGGTTTGCTTATAATCGCAAAACCGCCTGGCTGCACCGCCTGGGCACGAGACAGTGGCTACCCCTTGCATTTCGCCGCCCAGCGTTGGAATTTGGGAGCTGGGTGTAACATCCCATAATTTTACACTTAATTCATTTTATATATATAAATAATATGAGAACTGTAACATTTACACACTCTTCCACAAGGAAGTATAAAGAATTTCATGCTAATTACACCTTTTAAACTCAGATTTCAACTTCCCCTCCATAAAGATAAATCCAACTCTTCTCTAATATTCTTTCGCCTCCATCTTCACTTGCACTAGATTAGACGACATACCCTCATATGCTCCGTACAACATGTACGTTATACGGTTATGAAAATATAATTTTCCCAGTACAACCACAAAAAAAAGTAAGGGTAAGCTACCAAAAAAAATAATGTTTTTTTTATATAAACGTTATGGGAAACCAAGAAGTTGAATCTGGAAAAGCCGGTTAGACATCTTCTTATCCTTCCACATGGTACTGTAGCACTGTACATATTTCACTGTAGCATTATACATATTTTACTGTAGCATTATACATATTTTACTGTAGCATTATACATATTTTACTGTAGCATTTATAAATTTTTTCTATTATTTCTAAAAATCTAGCATCTTAATTACAACCATTTTCAAGGGTCTTACATTCTCCCCACCTTTAAAAATTTTCGTCCTCGAAAATTCATCATTTCAAGGAAACCAATGGGGTTATGACTGTTTCACATGATCGTCTAGTTCCTTTGTAAAGTCACATGTTCTCCTAACCTAAACTACTACGACTAAGTTGATATTTCTCCTAAACCATTAGCCTTCTATACCAGATGGTTAAACTTCTACTAAGAGATCCTCCATAATTTGAATATCTTATACTTCTAAAATATGAGAGATATCAGACACCTACTATCATTAAGTAATTTATTGTTTATTTATTTTATTTTTTTACCGATACTTTGAAGCCTCCGGTATACATGACCGAAACTGTGGACACAGTGAAATTTTTGGCTATAAAAGGAGGAGTAGACTGCGTTGAGCGACACTTTGAGGAGTTGCGATTTTTATTTTTTATTTTTTATTTTTTTTTTAGTGTGTGAGAGAGTGAGAGTTTCTGAGTCTTGTGAGATCCGAGCGAGATTCTACTTCGAGTGTGTGTAAGAGTTCCTCAGTGAACCCTCTGCCAAGTGAGACTCTGCCTCTACTTCCGTGTTCGTAAGTTTCCCTTCTTCTCTTTGTTCATGTTTTTCTTCTATGCTTTTCTACTTTTCGCTTCTTTAGTATTATGTTCTTTACTTCTCTTTCCTTTTTCTCTTTTTCTTACTCGTTATATATATGTTGTCATTTTAATGAATACTTTGTCTTAAAACACGGGGTATATAGGCTGGAAAACCATTATTAATCTCCCTTCGTTTGAAGGTATGACAGAGACATTCGGTTATAACAACGCCACGTACCCCAGTTAAAACAAAGCGAAACAAAATTTTATTTTAATTTAAACAAAAAAAAATACATATCTGGATCTGTTGCGAGGGCTGTGAAACATATCTATTTCTGGACATCGAGACTTAAAGACTGGACAATGAAAATTAAACTGACAATGAAAATTAAACTGAAAAGAGAAAAGCAAAATGGAAGGCTTGACTTAAAATGGAAACTTGACTTAAACATAATAAATCTTTTTACTCTTTTTTTTTATATATAGAAGAAGTATGAACAAAAACTTAGAAAAAATGGATATTGAAGCCAAGACGGGTTATAAACGATGGCGGTCCACCCTGGAACAAGTTAACATCTTGTTGAACATCTTTAACCATGGGATCATTAATCCTAGTCGAGATCAGATTCGCGAGATTGCAGAATGACTCAGGGAGTACGGGGAAATCGGAGAATACAACGTTTATTGCTGGTTTCAGAACCATGGAAATCGAGTAAAGCATCGACGCTTGTCACAAGACGTCTCCGGTACATCTGAACCTTCATACTCCCTCCTACCGTCGTTTATGTATGGTAAGCATTTTTTTTATTTATTTTATTTTATTTATCTCTAACTACTATTATTTTTTCACACCCGGATATCCTTCATGGGTAATTTCACAGGCTCCAAGGCTCCTAGATCTCTTTCCCATCCCCACTACACCTGAAAAAGAAGAGAAAGTCACTCAACCCATGCCGTTTCGCATCAAAGCTCCTTCCACAGAGCTTTCTTTGAGATTGTCGTCTCCTTAAGGGGACTAAAATTTATTTTATTTTATTCTTTTTTTTTGGACTGTACCCTTAACGGACACTTGTGGCCGACACTTGAACATTTTATTTTATTTATGCACTGTGATCTTTATTTGCTTTGTTTTATATGCTAGTTAATGATTTTTTTCTACAGCTCTATACGATACGGTTGCTTAGCACATTGGTGGTACCATGAAGACTAAGGCATCTGGTTATACCTATGAAATTCGGACAATACAAAATTCCATCATTTGAAAAAAACTGAGTAGTCCTAATGACTTTATAAACCTGAGTTATATGATATTTGTCATATGATACACCATTGTTTTATTCACTTCCAATAATGAAATTGAAATTTCTTTGATACTAGCTCTCATTTGTATACTCTTATGCTAACACATATTTGTAATTCCAACTCAAATTCAAACTATAATGGAATAACTAGCATAATTATTAATTTCAAATCACCACACAAGCTAAAAAAAATCATATTTAATGTCGTCTTTACAGAAGTCAAAAGGATTGAACACTATAGGATTATAATTATCGATATGACACATATTTTATCAACTAAATACACATATCACGTATTAATAATACTACTGTCATGAATTAAGAACAAATAAAAACATATCCTTCAAAGTATAAATTATACCAATAATCGCGCCAAATAGTATATCCATTCAGGCATCAATCATACATATATAGACTAACTTTGAAACAAACCTAATATGTATACATCTATATATCCTAGTTTCTCCTCTTACAACCTTACTCCCAAAGGTATAAAGAATTTATGCATCATCAAAACATGTCATAGCACCGAAACCATTGTGCCAACCACCACTCTATTAAAGAGTTTCTCCAGGCAAGTACACTTCCCAACCATTTAACCATGTTACTTCCCATCACTCGCCTAGAGAGATTATCAGGGAAATACCCACCACTCAAAGAGCTTATCAGGGAAACTCCCACCTCTCATCTAGTGAGCTTATCAGGGTTGTTACACATTCTCTTAATGTGTAGTGTTGCCCCCTACTACTTATTATCTAGGGAGCTTATCAGCGCAAGTACACAACGCCACACCCCATTGCTCATCCGAAGTTGCACCGGGCAAGTGCAAGTGTACCTCCCACCACTCTCCTAGGGAGCTTATCAAGGCTGACAAACACAACGTCATCTCAACTGTAACATGATTCCTGAAATCAATACCATCTCCCAAGGATTTCCAACATATGTCAATTTGCGTTAAATCCCAAAAATCACATTCATTACATTTTTTTAACTCTAACCTTTGCTTAGTGTTTTACTCATAACAGTCTCTCCAAAACTCTAAATGAGTTTATTCTTGTTTTGTTGGATTCTAGACTAAAAAATATTTCCAATGACTATTAACTCTTAATTTTTTTGGACAACAAGGCTAACTGCACTAAAATTATTAAAATCAGAATTTTAATCATGCTTTTGTATTTTTAGCTTTGACCTTTGCTGACTCTTTTGCTCATTATTCTCTCCACATAACTCCAAATGGGATGATTCTTTTTGTGTTGGAATGTAGACTCAAAAAGATTTCTTTGGACACCAAACTCATAATAATTTTTATTTTTTTTATTAGACCATTATATTACTCCCGAGAGTAAACATCATTTCATAATCAACCATCATCCATCTCAACCAACAATCCCAAACCAGTCATTCTCAACAAGCATATAATAACCAATCAACGTTTCTCATTCCATTCTGTCTACTTATCAAAATAACACAGATTAACTAAATAACATTTTTATAACATATCTTTCATAATCAACCACAATTAATCTCATACATGTCTGAACACATCATTCTCAATTAAACTCACAGTTTAATTATCTTCAACCATACTTAACAAATTATATTATCATATCATATAATTCCATTCATCATCAAATTCATAGTTAAACTATTCGTACTTAACAAAGTATTTTCACATACAACTCATCTCCACATCACTTTACCTTCGTAAACATGTATCAAAACATACACGTCCAAAATCAATCATAATTATCACCAACATCAACACATTCATTCTCTCATGCAAAACTAACTTCTTTAGTTACATACAAATAGATTTTTCTGCATAATTTCTCACAACTTTTAACCAACCATTTATCAACAGCAAACCAGATTTGAAAATGCACAATTCTCAAGTGAACTTCCGAATAACTCATTATCAAATTTTATTCAATGAAACACATCTTTAGATCTACCAATTTCCAACACATAAACTTTTATAATCCCAACATCTTAATGTTTTACTCATCATACTTCCATTTTTCCAAAGATTTCCACATAAACCAATCAATTCATCTATCCAAAATTCATCAACCATCCAAAACAAACCATTTTCGTAAGTGAGGTAAAACCCTCATGTTTCTCATCCAATTTTTCAACCCAAACCATAAAAAAAAAAAAACTTCATACACATGTATATCAACATGCTAGAAGGAAAATCCACTATCAATTTAACATATATTCATCTATTTTCACAAGTCTTCCATCATGAAGTTCATACAACACTAAGATCAAAGTTGTAGTAAAAACTCATTTGAATCAAATTCTTGAAATCATACAAAACATTTAACCAGACCAATTTTCCATACACTTCATCATGACAACACCAAGCATCTGAATTCATATTCACATCCACCAAAAATTTTAGAAATCAAAGTAAGAGTTAGAACCCCTCACCTCTTGAAGACATGGACACCTTAAACTCTTCTTCAAAGAGAACAACTCCTACCCTCCTTGCTTGACTAAGTCAGCTCCAACCCTTATCACACTTAGAATTTTCGTTCTTCACTCACCAAGAGTCTCTCTACCCTCATTACTCTTATATAGACGTTTTTTTTTCTTCTTTTTTTTTAAAAAAAAAACTTCTAGTTGACTGCATTCAATTTTAAACTTAGAAAGACATGACAAATCATGTCACTTAGACAAAAATCTTCACGAAAAGTCAGGTCAAACACACAACCCGCAGGTCATCCTAAGGATGAACTGCTCTGATACCATTAATGTAGCATCCCATAATTTTACACTTAATTCATTTTATATATAAAACTAATATGAGAACTGTAACATTTACACACTCTTCCACAAGGAAGTATAAAGAATTTCACGCTAATTACACCTTTTAAACTCAGATTTCAACTTCCCCTCCATAAAGATAAATCGAACTCTTCTCTAATATTCTTTCGCCTCCATCTTCACTTGCACTGGATTAGATGACATTCCCTCATTTGCTCCGTATAACATGTACGTTATACGGTTATGACAATATAATTTTCCCCATACAACCACAAAAAAAGTAAGGGTAAGCTACCAAAAAAAATAATTTCTTTTTTATATAAACGTTATGGGAAACCAAGAAGTTGAATCTGGCAAAGCCGGTTAGACATCTTCTTATCCTTCCACATAGGTACAAGAGAATAAGGATATACACACAATAATTCATCATAAAATCCATCCATCACAAATATCACACAAATTTATTATATTACAAAATAATTTAACTGTACATAATCTGCTTGATAATATTTTGGTTAAAAACTCCTTGAGTAAACTTCCAGGAAAGAGAGGTGCGTCATAATGGACAACTTAAGTACCAAGTCTTTCCTTAGCCAAAGTGTTCCTCAACTTGTTCTTAACAAATTTCTCATTCACAGATTCAAAACAACATATAATATTAACAAAAGAAATCAATATGAATAAATATACAACAAGCACATATGTTTTCCATTAACAATATTCACACAGAACTTCAAGAAATGAATAGTGATTTAACAATCATAATATAAAAGCTTAGAAATGTTAGCTTCCCTTACTTGATTCTCTTCTTGCAGATGAAGAGCACCTCTTCAGAAACTCTTGCTACCTTCTCTACAACTCAAATTCTAGCCCTAAAATCTCCTTATTTTCTATGAAACTCTTGCTTAGTTTCACTCTCCTTGTGAAAAATTTCATTTCCTCACTCCTATTTATAGCTGAAGTTAGGGTTATTGTAGCAGTACTGTTGCTATACTACATTTTACTATAGCAGTACTGTAGTTGTATTACATTTCATTGTAGCAGTACTGTAGCTCGTACTACATTTTTCCTGTAGGAGTACTGTAGCAACACATGATTCAGGTGGTACTGTAACACTTCATAACAGTTGAAAAATCGTTATTTTCATATGCTATTTTGGACTAAATTACGCCTTTTACTGCTTAGAATGAGCTTGAAATCAAACAAAACTCAAGAAATGAGTCAGTCGAGAGTCAAAAGATGTTTTTAGCGATTTTATGCTTGTTTTGCATTGTTTTGAAACAAAATTGATAGAAGTGAATTTTTGAATTTTTTTAGTGTGTATCCTTGACTTGAATACTTTTCTGAAGATGTTTGACTAACTACTTTGCATGATGAGTCTATTTGATGATGATCTGATGTGAATGATTATTGAGTTGTGTGCATATTAACATCCTGTGAAACAGATGTGTGATAAAGTATGATTGTGGTCATGATGCTATGAAGGATGTATGAATGACTGTGCGTGAGAAAACATGTTGTGTGAGGTATTGAGCCTCAGAGTTTTTACTGTTGTATGTATTGTTCACAGTGAAGAATAAATTTTATTGCCTTAATCTTGATGATTGATTGACTTTTATGTGAATGTCAAATGATCAAGGCCATGTTTGAAAACCCTTTTCTAGCCAAATTTTCACCCAAAATGCTTTAAAGATTATATCCTTTTTGAACCTTAGCCTAAAACAGGATGAAACCCTTTGATTTGAAATTACTTATCTTGAGTTGGGTTGAGAATCATTGTATGGAATGAAAAGGTTCAAGTTTGGGGTTGCATGGGAAAAATGGAAAGGCAAAAGAAAAGCATTGAGCTCAAATGTTGAAAAGCAAAACACATGAGTAGAGAAAAAGAAAAGAAAAGAATAAAAGCATGAAGATGAGCTCAATGAAAAAAAAAAAGGGAAGAAGATGGGAATGAGTGAAATTGGTGATAAAGAGAGAGTTTAAACTTGAACCTTTTCATTGATGAAATAGTTCTTTTGACTCAAGAATTTTGTGATCCAGAAAAACCAATTTTTCTTGATAGCCCAGCCTCATTACAAGCCTTGGAAATGTCCTTTTGATGGCATTTGCATGGATGGATGTTGATTGTTTAAGATGAATGGCAATTTTATTTCATGTGACTTGTGCGCAATAAAGAGTGGAGTGCTACCCTAAACACTTGAGTGATTGAGTGATTGAGTGAAACACTTGCTTGGTGAGAACTTCTAAAGTTCATGATTGCATTTTTGTTTAGTGGACTGATCATTCATACTGTGTAGCATCTGTTGAGGAAAGCATGAGCTAAATTAACTTGAGAACAGGCATGCATCTTGATTTGAGGTCACTGATTATCTGAAATTGAGTAAGTCTTGTCATGTACTTTGGAAATGTTGAATCATTGGATGAAAGGGTAGAAAGTCAAGCTCTGTTTTGTTTTGTTTTACTTGAGGACTAGCAAATTTCTAAGTGTGGGGTTGTGATAACGATTGAAAAACCGTTATTTTCATATGCTATTTTGGACTAAATTACGCCCTATACTGCTTAGAATGAGCTTGAAATCAAACAAAACTCAATAAATGAGTCAGTCGAGAGTCAAAAGCTGTTTTTAGCAATTTTATGCTTGTTTTGCATTGTTTTGCAGCAAAATTGATAGAAGTTAAGATTGGGAATGAAGATGAAGGTCATAGACTCAAGAAAAAGCAAGAAAATCACAGAAAAGAAGAGTCTAGGGACCGCTCGGAGGTAGACCCCTGGCGCCGGGCGGTCAGACGGGAGGACAAAGATACCAGCAGTGGACGCCGGGCGGCAGACCCCTGACGCCGGGCGGTTTTGCGGCACGAGGGGAACCGCCGGGCGGTGACCCCTACCGCCGGCAGTGGTGCGATTTAGGGTACACCGCCGGGCGGCAAAGTGTGACGCCGGACGGTGGTCAGCTGGGCTTGGGCCTATTTTTCTGCTGCGCTTCTAACCTATAAATAGCCCTGTTCCGAATTCCAATTCATTCTTTTGATAGAGGAGGGCGGCCAGACCTACTTTGCACTCTTTGGAGAGGATCTCTTGGATGCTTACGCTCCTTTTCATATTTTCTAGGGTTTGCTTTCCATATCTTCCATTATTTTCATCTTGGTTCACCATGACTATGGTGAACTAAATCCTTTTTGTTGTTGGGGGAACAATGTAATCTTTTGATACTCTCTTTTATTGAAACTCTTGTTTGAATTATATGATTTTCATATGCGTTTATTATCAATTGTTGGATTCTCATACTCTGCTTAATGCCTTTATCGTTTAACTCATTTGGTAATTGATTTTTAACTTTATTGATACGGGGACGTACAGTAATGGCACGAAATGGTGAGAATTTCCTTGGTTAAGCAATACCACCTAGGGATAGGGGAGTAGAACGACCAACTGTATTTGCTTCTGTTTGTAATGCGTTGCTAGTTGCTAGGGGAGGCTAGGGATAGCAACCCGGTAATTAGTAATAGGCCCTTTTCGCCGAGGGATCGGGTTAAGGGGAGGCCAAGAAAGTTTGCATGCAATTAGATAATAATGCTATTTAAACAAGAGGAGTAAATAGAAGAGAGAGGATTAGATGAAACTGTAAACCCCCAACAACTCCATTCATCCATTGCTTAAATCTTGTCAATTGAATCAACACATTGCATGTTTATTTTCTGTCTTTGCATCCACCACAATTATTGAATTTTTCCCCGCAAGTCTTACGATTTTGATTCACATGAACGATAAGGCCTTTCGAGTCTAATGGGAAGAACGATAATGGGTTTTACCATTTTTATTACTTGATACGATATGGTACACTTTCCATTCCGCTAACAGCACTATACATATTTCACTGTAGCATTATACATATTTTACTATAGCATTATATGTATTTTACTGTAGCATTTTACTACAACATTTATAAAATTTTTCTATTATTTCTAAAAATCTAGCATCTTAATTACAACCATTTTCAAGGGTCTTACACTGGGCGGTTCCTAGACTCTTTTTTTCTTCATGTTTCTTCATCTTTCTTGAGTCTAAGACCTTCCATCTTCAACCCCATTCTTCATCTTCATCAAAAACGCTGCAAAACAATGCAAAACAAGCATAATATCTCTAAAAACAGCTTTTGACTCTCAACTGACTCAACTAACATGTTTTGCTTGATTCTAAGCTCATTCTAAGCCTTAGAGGGTATATTTTGATCTCAAATGAAGCATGAAAATAATTCTTTTTCAACAGTTATCAATACTTATTTAAATCTTCCTGAAGTTTATGGTGTTAGTCCTACTTTTAACGTCTACGACTTAAGTCCTTTCATAGGAGATGCTCAACAAGATGAAGTAAATATGAGGACAGATCTTCTTCAAGAGGGAGGGTTAGATGGAGGACCATCTAGGACTCATTGGACCTCTAACTAGGGCCATGTCTAAGAAGATTAAAGAAGAAAAAGGATTATAAAATACTTTACTTTTATTGAAAATCAATTACTAATCCTTCTTCTCTTCTAACTAACTGTTTATTCTTGTTTTTATAGGATGCAATAAACCTAGGGACCATTGACTAGCCAACCAGAACCTTGGAGCAACTTTGGAACATTTTTAGAGTTGCCAGCATAGGGGCAGCGCAGCACTAGGAAAGGGGCACTTAGCGCAGGCAAATCCAATTCAGCAAACAACCTTCTTTGCCTAGGCACACCCAAAGACCATCTAGGTGGCGCTCAATGTCAGCGAAGCAATCTGATACATGTTTCTTGTTGCATTTTTCGTGTGACCGAAGCATGTAACTCATGTTTCATTACAATTGGACTCTCCAGCTAAAATCCTTTTGAAGTTTTGAGAGAATGTAGCTCAGATTAGGGGCTCTCCTACACCTATGAATAGTAGAACCCATCCATTGTATAAACTCACTTTTGAGCTTAATGATTTAAGTCATTTTAAGGTTAGAGGCTCCAAACACCATCGTTACCTTCATTCACAAATGTCACTAGATTTCGTAGCACCAAACTTTCATCTGCTACTTCTTTGGTCATTGGAGAGTCTTCATGATTGAAGCTTGAAGCTACCTCCATCATCCCTATTATTATTAAGGTATCATCTGAAGAAAAGTAAGATGTGCAGGAAATAGTTGTGGCACCAGCCTCACCTCTACAAACCACTAACTCACGCCCTCACCAAACACCAAGCCTAGAAGACCATGGCCTTATCGGTAAATCACCTCGACCTACTCCATTCTCAACAACTTGAATTATCCCAACCAACCCTCAATCGATACCCTCAACCATTCAATTCAAACCAGTCAACCAACCTTCAAAAATAGCTACATACAACCCCCAACCAATCACCACTCTTCCACCAAATCCTAACACACCTACTAATCTTGCCTATATCGCCTTGGTGGAACATATCCATGATCACACGGTGTAACATTCTACTCATACTACTACATCTGTCATTCGAGCTGAACAATGGGAGTAGTTCATCGGTTTGGTCAACCCCATGAACATGCTCGCCTAAAAGATAGACCATCAGCCTATACCACCATCACAACCATCCTTAACACAACCTCTTTCACCGCCTCCGTCTTCCTTTGGGCAATAGACAACATCATTTAAGATATTCATATTATCTAGGGGGATATCAAAACAGTAGAAGCTCTAGAAAATCTACAACATTTTTT
Source organism: Vigna mungo (assembly GCA_036885675.1). Classification (NCBI taxonomy): domain Eukaryota; kingdom Viridiplantae; phylum Streptophyta; class Magnoliopsida; order Fabales; family Fabaceae; genus Vigna; species Vigna mungo. Next base: position 21,409,259 of record CP144700.1, on the reverse strand, counting down.
TTATTGTTGTCTTAATGCCTTAATACATTATTACATTGATGACTTACTAAATTATTGCTCTGATACAATATTTTCTCTGACTATGTCAACATAGGTTATGATAACTAGACCAATAATTACAAAGGTTATGACTTATGGAAGTCATATATCATTCATAGCATATCTAATGAATAATTCTTCCAAATCAATGGTTGTGCCTTGAAATATAAAAATATGACACATTCATGATAACCTGCTTTGAAATTCATGATATGCCATGTCTTACCTAGAACCCTTTTTTATCTTTATCAAATAAGGAGGAGAACGTCAACATGCTAAATTGCTAAATGTTGATCAAAACTGTAGAATAAGGCGGAGAATATGCCAAGGGGAGAAAACTCTAAGGAGAGAAAACTGCTCAAAAGGGAAAATGTGATAAACATTATAAATATAGAATATGCTCAACAATATACAAATTTTATTACTAATAGGTTATTTAATTCATGGGGAGTACATGTATGGTACCTTGATAACATTGTTTATGCATTTGTTCTAACATGAATTATTTTCTCTAATATGCATATGCATTAAACATTGTCTGAAATACGTTGTTATTTTCTCTTGATGATTGTCAAAAGTGTGTACAACTCTCTAATGCCAATCTTTAAGAATCAGACATTGAATTGTATCAAGCTATAAAACAAATCAATTTATCTTAACCATTATCTAACATAAAATCCTCACAAATATATTTTGGTTAGCATAAGTATTTGTTAAACATCAAAAAGGGGGAGATTGTTGAGATAAGATTGTCTAGAAAGACTCGACTGTCCAGTAACTCAGGTTTTGAAGTTTAACAAACGACAATCAATGAGAAAATTATCATAAGATATAATGTGTAAATGATAACACGTACCAAAGGATAATATTAGATGAAACATGTGTTTATCAGATATAACAATATATCCAGAGCATCAAACAAGATAAACGTCTATAAAGAATATAATGTTTGAAGTAAAATTTGTCTAATTGAAGTAGCATCTAATACAATAGAAACATAATCTAATGAACACTAGGTTGAACGTTGATGGTTAAAATTCAACATACAAATATGGAAAGCCACCAAGCTGTTACCAATAAGGGAGTATTGGTAAAACATGAAGACAAGTTTTGATGATGCTGCAAATTGTAATTCTTGATTGTAATAGGAGAATACTTAAAAAGCAACTTATAGATTTTGAATGGAGTAGGAAAATGATAAATATTGTAATTTCTACTTGTATAATCGATTATGATTAAGGTATAATCGATTATCAGATGCTTTTGAACTAAAATAATCGATTATCATGAAGCAATAATCGATTATCACAAGTCACACTTGAATAATCGATTATCACTTCAAATAATCGATTATCACTTTTTGAAATTTCTATAACGGACTTGAATAATCGATTATCACTTACAATAATCGATTATTCATGGCAGTTGGGAGCTGACCTTTGGCATTCAGTGTGCTTGGCTATATAATTGGTTTTCGAAAGCTTCAGAAAATAACTTTGTGTAAACTGAGAAAGCTTAGAACACTGAGTAGTCAGAGGAACGTTCTTGAGAGCTTTTGTTTACTTTGTTCCCTTGCCTGGTCTTGCGAAAGGAGAGGCTTACGTATCGTGTGTCGATAGTCGAAGTGGACTCTCTTCAAGTTGGCAAGGTTCTCTGCCTGGTCTCGTGAAAGGAGAAGCTGGCGAATCGTTGGTCGATTGCCGGAGCAGTTCTCTTCGAGTTGGTAGAGTGTGCTCTGCCTGGTCTTGTGAAAGGAGAAGCTCGTGAATCGTTTGTCGATTGCCGGAGCAGTTCTCTTCAAGTTGGTAGAGTGGTTCTTTTCATTCTATTTCTGTATTTTTCATTGTAATCTGTTAAACTATTTTTAGTGGAACTGTTAATCACTCTTTGTAGTGATTAACGACTGGACGTAGATTCTGTTGAATCGAACCAGTATAAAAATCCTTGTATGTTTTTCTTGTGCCCTATACTCATTTTATATTACGTATATCAACTACTCGTTAAATTTTCTGAAAGAAAATCATTTTTGTAACAAGGACCAATTTGTTTTTAATCGTGATCGAATACGCTTTCTGCTCTCTGAGTTATTTATTCTGCTGCGTTAAACTTTGCGAAAATTACCCCCTACGATACCGTCAATTGGTATCAGAGCTTGCTTTGATATTCTTTCAAAATCTTTGCGAAAATGGCCGGTCACAGTCAAAACGTTGTTTATTCTAAGGGTGCGTCCATTAACAGACCTCCGTTGTTTACTGGAGATAACTATGCTTTTTGGAAAGTAAGAATGGAAATTTTTATGGGGTCTGTTGATAGAGGCATCTGGGAAGCTGTACAAAATGGTCCTTATATTCCAAAAATTACAGTTGATGGTGTAGAAGTAGAAAAATCATATTTTGATTGCACTGTTGAGGAAAACAGAATAGCCCAATTTGATATTAAGGCTCGAAATATAATTTTATCTGCACTAACCACTGATGAATTCTTTAAAGTCTCTGTTTATAAAAGTGCACAGGAAATGTGGAAATTTTTAAGACACAGTTATAATGAAGTCATAGATGTGGATAAGTTGACACCGTGTGATTCAAGCTCTACATCAAACTCCTCAAGCTCAAGCGATTTTAATGAGGAAGAAAATATATGCTTAATGGCAAATAGTGAAAGCCAAATCTTAAAGAAGAAGAAGAAGGAGAACAATCAAGGCTCCGCATCAAGCTTCAAATGTTATGGATGTGGTGAAAGAGGCCATGTGAAAGCTGATTGTTCAAGCAACAAAAGAAGTAAAGGAAGAAAAGCAAAGAAATCTCACAAAAAGAAGAACGCCTACATTGCTTGGGAAGATACTGCATCAAGTACTTGTAGTTTAAGTGATTCTGTTGAAGAAGCGAACCTATGTTTGAAGGTTGCTACTGATGACACTACAAGCCAAGTAAGTGGCTCTAGTCTTGACACTAATGAGTTTGATTTACAAAAAGCTTTTCTTGAATTGTTAAATGAATCTGAGAAATTGGATGTGGATCATAAAAATTTGAAAAAGGAACATAACGAATTGAAATTTAAGTATGAAAAAGTATTAGATGAAGAAGTAGTTTTAAGAAATAAAATTAGTAATCTAGAAATTAAATTGTCTGAGTTTAATGCAATTGAACAACCTGTTGAATGTTTATCATGTAAGAGTCATATGTTTGATATTAACATTCTTGAGAATTTACTTGCAAAGGCAACTAAGCCTCATTCACATGCTCAAACAAATTTTACCAAAAGCAATGTGAAAAATAGAAACATGCACAAGAAGTCTAAAGTTAAAAGAACTCGTAGAGTTTGGGTTGAGAAGGGAACTTTTGTGAAAAACAAGGTGCATGATGTTTGTTGTTTTTATTGCATGAAAAAGGGACACACTTCTAACAAATGCAACATGAAACATTTTGGTGTTCCAAATGGAAAATATGCTTGGGTTCCTGTCATAAAGTAATATGTGTCTAACCTCTAGGACCCAAATAAGATTATGGGTACCAAAAGTACTATTTCTTTGTTTTGTAGATTAAGTTTTCAAAAGGAGAAGAGAAGTTTCTGATATTCTGCTTTTGGAATTGATGCTCCAAGCCAGGAAGTGAATCCATCAAGTGAATTCCAAAGCCTTGGTTCGAGCACAAAGTGATTGAGCTAAGTATTGTTTAAATTGTGTTGTTGTATTTTGTTCTTTTTGATCTTCAATTATTTGATTACTGTCATATCCATTTCTGTTTAAGCAAATGATATGTCCATCACTGATTCATTCATCCTGTGATGTGTTCTTGTCTGTTTGCACATTTTAATCAGTGAAATTCTTCTATTATGATATATTCATGTGCTAAATTTAATCTTTTGGAATGATTAGTCATGTGCAATTATTTGTTTTTGTTTTTAAATTGAATCTGTGTTTAACTGGTTTAGTATTCAATTTCATGAGTACTTTGAAGTTACCTTTGGTATAATCTCTGTTTAGCATAAAAAATTATGAAAAAGTCACTCAAATGAGTTGGTTTTCATTGGCATTTTTGTATGATTAAATACACTTGATAATTAAATTAACAATTCTGTTTTAAAGTTGTTTCTTGGAGATTTAGTTTTAAATTCAAATGTATACCATATGAGTTATGTTAATGCACATTGAGAGTTTGTATGCAGCAAATGAACTGATATAATTTGCACAACTTTTGATGTGAAGTTTTTGCTTTAACAATTGTTGAAAGATAAAATCTGAATCAGCTTTTGTGTTTAAATTTTATATATGTTGTTTTGATATGCATAGCTGGATTCATGGAATTGAACAGATTGGGATATAAGAGTGCATGAATCATAGTTGTTGTTTGGGAGATTGATGAGTCGATATTTTATTGATTTCACTTAGCTTATTGTGCTAGAATTAATCAGGGAATTGTGCTTAATTGTCCGTATTTTCCCGTTTTTCCTAATTATGCTTAATTTGACCGGAAATTCTAATTTTAATTAATTTGAATTTTCTGAGCTAATTATTTGCATTATTATTTTCAGGGAAAATTTTGGAAACACAATTTGGGACATTTGGAGGACACCAAATAAATTCAAGACTCTAAAATTTAGACATTTTAAATTTTAGTTGTATTATAATTTTAATTGTTTAAACTTTTTGGACAAGCTTGTTCACATTGGGTCAATTTTTGACAAAAACATGATGAGCCCAAATAGTAGAAAGACACTTGACAACTTTAGGGTTTTTAGGATGGACCCCACCCTATTTTTGGAGGACATTTTGGCCTCTTGTTAAGACAGCAGCCGTCACTTACTTAGCTCCCTCTCAGCAGGTTTTGGCTTTAGCTGGGAACGTTTTTCTTCTTTCGGGAAACCATGTCTTTGCACCTAGATTGTGGATGAATAAAAAATGGCATACGATATTTCACTGCTCTCATTTTTGATTTAGTACTTTGCATTGGCAATGTGTCACGTTAATTCTAGCTTGGAGAAATTGGAGGCAGCAGCACGTCTTGGAGCTGTCTCGGCATTTGGAGATTAGGTGCAGATTTCATAGTAATGTTGGTCTCGGTTTTTAGCTATAAGATTGAAAAAGAGGAGCTGATTCCCGTGGATAGAAATGGAACAGTTGGGTGATTGAGATGGAAGTGTCACGTCTTGGGAGCATCTTCCTCCTCCTTCCCCTTTGGGGAGGTTTAGTTTTTTTTCCTTCATTCCATTTTCATGTAGTGAACTCCATTTACATTGCAATTTAAGAGTTGAAATCATTGTTGCATCTACTTTTCAGTTTCATTTTAATGTTCATTGTCTTCGTCACTGTTGCATGTTACTGTTCTACGAGTTTACTGTTCCAACATTTTGTTTCTCCAATTTCGTTTCTGCTGCACTGTGTTTTGATTTCTGCAAGTTTACTGTTTTTGCATTTACTGACATTACCGTCCGGTTTTCCAATAGCACCGTTCGGTCTCTAACAAGCTTCACTATTAGAGACCGTTCGACTTTCTTCTACATTGACTTGCCCAATTTTTACATTTTTATTTGCATTCGGTCTTGCTTTTAATCCGTTCGGCTTCTTTGTTTTAATTATTTTCCTTTCCTGCTTCAATTGTCGTTCGGTTTCCTTACCAGGACCGTTCGGTCTTATGAACAGAACCGTTCGGTATCTGACACACTCGTGTTAAAACCGTTCGGCCTTGTGAAGAACCGCTCGGTTTTCATGTTTTTCCACATTCAATTCAATACTTTAAATTCTGGTTACATCTTTATTTAATTTCCAGTTTTAATTATTTTAATTCTCCTTGCATTCACAAAACAATTTCAAACCCCCCCACTTCGTGTTAGACTTGACTCTGAACCGCAGTTGGTCCTTGAGAGACGACCTAGGAGTCACTTCCTAGTCTATACTGCATTTCTAATATGCAATAAAATTTGCATGGGCCGCGACACCCATCAGAGATTATAAATTATGTTGTCAACATTAGTTTTTTTTTTAACTAATTATGTTAGAAGAAATGATTTCCTGATAAGTCTAGAGTTGTGATGTGATCATATTCATTGAAGCTACTGTTGTGTTCTTTGTACTTTATAAATTAGTAGCTGAATCATAAACATCTTGATTGTCAAATTGAATATGTTGATACCTTGCATCAGTTAGCTGATATTTTTACCAAAGCTCTACCTAAAGATAGATTCTTTGAGCTTAGAAGAGAATTAGGAGTATTAGACATGTCCTAGAATCAAAGTCTATGCAAAATCTTGCATTTTTCGTGACCTTAACACGTCATAATCGATTGTCACTAAGTCATAATCGATTATTTAGTCATAAAAGTCAATTATGGAAAACTTTGAGTAGATAATCGATTATCATCAGGCATAATCGATTATCATGCAATTCTAGGCAGAGATTAATGAACGGATAATCGATTATCACGAGCCATAATCGATTATCACGCTAACAGTTTCAAAAATAGAGCTGTTGGAGCGTCCCATAACGGCTATAAACGGCCATAAACGGCTAGTTTTTCCATTTTTCTTATAAATAGCCCCCCATAATCGATTGTTAGACATTTCTTTGCAACCAAATGCTGCTAAAATCAAATCCAGAGCTCAAAATCTCTTTATTTCTCTTTCACTTCATAAACCTTCATCTTTTCATCTTCATCCATGGCTGAACCAAGAAGGTATCGTTGCAAAACAGCTGGAGCTTCTTCCTCCTCTCAACCATGACTCACCAACATAGATGGATGGATCTCCGATCAAGAGAAACATGCAGATTTCGTAAACTCCTGGCAAGAAAGGAAAATCATGGCGGTAAAGTATATCCGTCTTGATTTTTTTTCACTTTTATGGGTTTCAATTTCCAAATAATTTTGCTGAGCAGGGGTTAGCACATCTAGTAGAACAAAAAGGAAATATTTATCCCGATCTCATAAGAGTTTTCTATTTAAACTTGTGTTATCGAGATGGGATAATATCTACCAAGGTCAAAGGCGTAGGCATCATCTTAGATGATGACGTTTGGACAAATGTTGCTCAACTTCCTATCTGGGATGATGCTGTCAAAGTCCATTTAGGACTTGAAGACTTCAACAGGATTCTAACTTTCCAATCCTTTCTGCGACATCCTGAGAGGCAAACAAATAGAAGACAACTACTAGTTGGAGGATTCAAAGTTGAAGAGAGGATGATCCACTACTTGATTGTTTGGATTCTCTGTCCTAGAGCAACCAACCATGCTCAATGTTCTGAGCAGGATTTACTTATCTTGTATTGGATTTTAAATCACATATACATCGACTGGCCTGCTCTCATTGCTGACACCATGGTAAAAGCCAAGAAATCCCATTCTTATCAATTTCCTTATGCTCTTCTCGTTTCTAGGATTTTAGAATATAAAGGAGTACCTGTTGAAGGAGAACTTGTTCAAACCATTGAAGCTGTGGGATCAGAAATTGGAGATACTACCTTTCGTCAGATGAGATTCATTACTAGAGGAAGAGTCCTTATTCACAAAGATGATGACCATCCTGATGATGATGAAGATGACGATATGGACACTCATATGGCAGACCCAGTGAGTGCTGCAGCTCCATCTGAAGCTGGACCTTCCAACATGCCCTTCTCTTCCTCAACTTCTATGGAAGAACACTTTGCAAGATTATCTAAACAATTGGAGGATATGAGTCTAGCACAGAAGACACATTTTGATGAAGTACATGAGTGGCAACAATCTCTTGATGAGTACTTAGTTGATCAATTTCTTGAGATTGATGTTCGACTACATAACATTGAAAATCATCTCAATATCCCACCTACTGAAAGATCCCCTAGTCCTGAATTTTAGTTTTTAGGTTTCTAAGATTGATTGCTTTCTTTGTGGCATTTTGTCGTTAAAATCTTTATAAATTTCCTGTAATTTATTTCTATTTTTAATATAATGAGCTTTTATGCATATATTATCTTTTTGAGGGGGATCTCATATTAAGGGGGAGATTCTTAATTTTTTGCTTATGATCAAAAAGGGGGAGATTAGAAATATTAATATTATAGGGGAGAAGAAATAATATTTTTTCAAGTGTACAGGTTCTGCTAACTCTGTGCTTGTTTTTAGTTTGTATGTATTCCAGGTAAAACTGAGTTGCTTTTAAAAGAAGATTTTTTTATCATCTTCAAAAAGGGGGAGATTGTTACCAATAAGGGAGTATTGGTAAAACCTGAAGACAAGTTTTGATGATGCTGCAAATTGTAATTCTTGATTGTAATAGGAGAATACTTAAAAAGCAACTTGTAGATTTTGAATAGAGTAGGAAAATGATAAATATTGTAATTTCTACTTGTATAATCAATTATGATTAAGGTATAATAGATTATCAGATGCTTTTGAACTAAAATAATCGATTATCATGAAGCAATAATCGATTATCACAAGTCACACTTGAATAATCGATTATCACTTCAAATAATCGATTATCACTTTTTGAAATTTCTATAACGGACTTGAATAATCGATTATCACTTACAATAATCGATTATTCATGGCAGTTGGGAGCTGACCTTTGGCATTCAGTGTGCTTGGCTATATAATTGGTTTTCGAAAGCTTCAGAAAATAACTTTGTGTAAACTGAGAAAGCTTAGAACACTGAGTAGTCAGAGGAACGTTCTTGAGAGCTTTTGTTTACTTTGTTCCCTTGCCTGGTCTTGTGAAGGAGCGGCTTACGTATCGTGTGTCGATAGTCGAAGTGGACTCTCTTCAAGTTGGCAAGGTTCTCTGCCTGGTCTCGTGAAAGGAGAAGCTGGCGAATCGTTGGTCGATTGCCGGAGCGGTTCTCTTCGAGTTGGTAGAGTGTGCTCTGCCTGGTCTTGTGAAAGGAGAAGCTCGTGAATCGTTTGTCGATTGCCGGAGCAGTTCTCTTCAAGTTGGTAGAGTGGTTCTTTTCATTCTATTTCTGTATTTTTCATTGTAATATGTTAAACTATTTTTAGTGGAACTGTTAATCACTCTTTGTAGTGATTAACGACTGGACGTAGATTCTGTTGAATCGAACCAGTATAAAAATCCTTGTGTGTTTTTCTTGTGCCCTATACTCATTTTATATTACATATATCAACTGCTCGTTAAATTTTCTGAAAGAAAATCATTTTTGTAACAAGGACCAATTTGTTTTTAATCGTGATCGAATACGCTTTCTGCTCTCTGAGTTATTTATTCCGCTGCGTTAAACTTTGCAAAAATTACCCCCTACGATACCGTCACAAGCATCTGACAGAACGTGTTATCTGGGGTATCAGGACAATGCACTAATGTCATCAAAAGATGCATAATTATTTTATATCTCAAACAAGTCCAAGGCATAACATACATATATAAGGTGTCAAATTGTATTGAACTTCCAACAGAATATCCTCTCACCATAGCTCTTTAACAAAAGTAGTAGCATCAGAAAAGAAGCTCTACTAAACATGTCTAAACGATGTACTTGAGCTTGGATGTTGTTATGAAACAAAAGGCTTAAAAGATCATATCATAACATATCAAACTCTTTGCCTTCAAACAATTTAGTTACCAAAATGTGCTGACATGTGACAAAATGTTTTGAACACACAACGTGCTTAACGATCATCAATGTTTAAAACTTTTAATTCTATATGAAAAAGTGCTTATTTTCCTTCATGCTTTATTATTACTATTATTATTATTTGTGTAGGTAATGTAAATACTAAATCTTTATTCAGAAGTGTTGCTCAAAGGATAGAAAGACATTGAGTGATAAGAGGACATTCTTAGAATATTTCCTCAAGATTTTGCATTAAAAGGTCGTACAAGCTACATTTAAAATAAAACACTGATAAAGCACAACCACATTGCAACATAGACTTGAGTCTGACCAACTGCCCATAAAGGCTATGAAGTCTATCCATAAGTCAACTTTGTGTCCAACAATCATCTCTCAAAAGGGCTATTTAAAGAAGACCAATAGAAGAAAATATGTGGTTGAAGTTGAAGAAGGTGAAAATAGAAGAGAGAAAGGAGAGTGAGAGAGAAAACATGAACAAGAAAGATCATTAAACACTAGCTCTACTCTACCTCAAAACATATATTGTCTGATGTTATTCAACCTAAGAGGAAGAATCTCATATATTCACAGATTGTATTGTATTGAATTTATCCTCTCTCTGAAAGTTACTCAAATTTGTATTTATAATCAAACACTAAATGTCTTTCTATTCAATCCTTGTATTGAGCTGAAAGTTATAGTCAACATTAACCAAGGAATCAAGAGTGGTTAACAATACCTAATGTACACTAGGACTGGTTATAATGCTTGAAAACTAGGAATGGGTAAACTCAAACTAGTCAGGATTGACTAGGGTTGATGCCAAGAGTAGTTAACATACTAAAAAACAAGGAGTGGTTAAACTCAGACTAGTGTTTTCAAAAGTCTTTCGCAAAACGATATTTGTCAACTATAGCAGGAGTTAAATTATCTGTTATAGTTGTTAGATGATTGTATTTTCACTAAAATGTTCTAGGAAAACATTTAAAAAACAAAGATTATAATACAAGTGTTTTTAGAATGATACACTCAATCCTGAGCTACGTTTAGTCCTCCTCAAAAAATCATGAGAGGTTCCACTATTCTTATCTAAGATTTCAACTGAGTACAAACCACTCTTGGTATACACTGAGTATTTTAACCACTCTTGGTCCCCTAGTCAACCCCCCCCCCTCCCTGCCCCCCACCCCCCCAATTTTAGTGTTTTCCTTGTACTTAATTTGAGTTACAATGAGGAAAACAATTTTTTTAAGTCAAATCGTATAAGACAAAAATGTCAAAATACTCTAACATGTTTTGAAGTTTAACAAAACAACATTAAACGAAATGAGCATATGAATAGGTTATCATTAGAATATCAGAATAGTTGAAACATAGGTGATAAATTAAATACTTTGAAAATCTAGTAACCTAAGAAAGTCATATAAAAATATTTAGGCTTAACCTAAACGCAACACTAAACAATTTCCAAAATGCTAAAGCATCTATGAAAAGGTCATGCTAAATGCAGAAGCTATTATACCAAACAGTAATCAGTTAAAGCTCTCCAATACATAAAAGTGTCGAGACAACGTTTTTGTAAGCTATTTGAAAGTCTCAATTAGTATTCCAAAAACTTGTGAAAGACAACTTGCTAAAAGCTTTAGCTAAAGAAAGCAGAATCTTAAAGTGCTTACAAGAGACTAGACGATACCATGAGCTAAACCGTTAACTTCATCCAATGATGTCTCACATAATTCTTGGTATCTCAATAAAAAGCCTTAAATGATAAAATGCTACGTAAATGGTAGAAAATATAAAAAGAACCTTGTTCGGAACAAGCATTAAATGTCATTATTTACTCAACATTCAATAACAATAAAAGTAATAAGAGAAAAGATATATTTGTTACATGCATATTACTTTACTTTGAGAAAATAGTGATGAAGATTGCCTTGAGGAGGCCCCTTCAACATAAGATGATCTCCATGATGATTTGATGAAGTTTCTTCAAAGAGGAGGACTCCATGATGATCAATGAATGTAGCGAAAGCAAATAGAGATTGTTAAAAAAGAAGTGCTTTGTTTCTAAGACCAATGGGAGGGTGAATTGGTGATGTGTAAAAATGATTGTTTTTAAAATCTTTTTCGCAAGATAGGAAGTCTTTAAAATTTTCTTGAATCGCAAGTAATTTTGTATGCAATGAAACAGTAAGCGTATTCGAATGCAATGACAATATAGTTGACTTAATGTAGAGAGAAGGGATAAGAAAATACAAACGTTGTGTTTTATACTGGTTCGGCCAATCTGCCTACATCTAGTGTCCTTCCACTCAACCCGAGATGGAAGCCAATGCACTATATAGATATGAGTGTTTATACCAAGGGCATTACAGCGACCTCAAGTCAAAATGTAAATCACCTCTCTAACTCACTAATTTAAGTATACGTAATGAACAAAACATACACCACCTTCTTGTGTAGAATGATCAGACGTTTCTAATCACACAATCTTGCTTCACAAGAAAACTTCAGGACTTTATCACCACTGTAATTCTTGATTCTTGGAGATTTTCTCTCTTCTGTAAGATTTCAAAGCGCACACTAAAAAGATATGAAAGTGTAAAGATCAATTCTTCTTACAGAAATGAAATCATGTGTCTATATATAGTATGAGATAAATCAGACGCGTTTTAATCAATTAAGCTATTAATCTAGTCGAATAAATTTCACAATATAACAGATTAACAACAGTTAATGCATTAATTGAAAGCACAATTAATGTAATCTATTTGCAATAAATGTTTGGTCAACATATTTAAAAATATGACCGTTGTGACAGTTATGTCAAACATTGAAACAATTTTCAAATCTTTAACAAACTTAGTCGAATAAAAGATGCATGTAATCGATTAAGTAGTAACACTTAACATATTTTTGAAAACTTTTCTTCTCAAAATTCATCACAACACACTTGAAAATAATTTGTGCAAACACACGAGTTTTAATCGATTTCACCACTAATGTCATTGACTTAAAACTTGTTGTTTTTCCACAGTTAAAAAGTTCAAAAAGCTGAAGCTTGGTGCTTGTGGTTTTTCATTTCCGAAAACTCATATTATGCATACATAGATAAAACAACATTTCCAACACAATAGTATGCAATAGTCAACAGAATATGTTCACAATTATGCTTATAAAAATATAACACAATAAGCATATAAGCATGTAACATGCAACATAGTATATACATATGTGTTTTTATTAACTATGTGTTGTCATCATCAAAAACACAGATATCACTGAGATTGTGGGTTCAGCTAATCATGTGCTCCCCATATCAATAATCTCAACAGAGATGAAGAGATTAATTGGTGTTATATGATCGTGGTAGATGTCCCTCTAGGAGGTTAGGTCAACCATGAAGGAGAAGATATGAATAAGTCTAGAAGAAGACAATTTCATAAGGTGAGAACTCAAGAAGAGAAGACTTGCAAATTTGGAAAAAAGGCTTTACATTCAATCAAGTTATAAGCATTACAAAAGGGTGTCTCTCCTTTTATAGGTGAAGGACAAGGCTAGAGTGCATGGATTACTTAGGAGCCTTTCCATCATTTAATGAGGAGCCTCATCATTAAATGAGGAGTCTAAGCATTAAATGAAGAGCATAAACACTAAATGAGGATCTTAAACATTAAATGTGAGGAGTCTTATGCTTTTGTAACTAACTTAGTCAAATCATTTAATGCAAATTCTCCTTGTAACTAACCCCTTCCAAAACCATTTTTAACCCATTTTTAACTCTTAAAGCCACCAAACCTTCTAAGCAAAGCTAGACAAAGTGTCTTGGCCAACTACAAGGCCTAAAACTGAGTTATATTACATATTTACAAAGAGTGTTTTAAGATAAAGAAGAAGACCAAAATGTGATCCTCCACAAGAGTAGAATCCTTGAAGCTCCATCTTATTCTTCCATCTTTTTTTACCACAACTCTTTATGAGAGGTCCAATGTCTTCTAAGACTTGAGGGAAAGCAAGAAAAAGTTTGAAAGTCCTTCTTCTTCTTCCAATCTCCTAACCTTAACTTAAGTTGATGCTCCCTCACGGATCTCCACTTAGTTCTCAAAACGGATTCCATCAAATAGCCTACTACACGCATCCACATGCTCCATTGGATATATATCAGAAGTTGACGTTAGAAACAAAGAAGACATTCACATAATGTTCTCTCCATCAAAAGTCATGCCAGATAAATAGTACAACCTACTTCTATCAACGTCATGTCAAATGAAAAGTCATGCTCTGACATGTTGACTCTAACCAGTGGTTTTTTCACTCGACAAGACTAATAAGACACAAGATTCAAGGAAAAACCTCATTCTAACATATATCTTTTGAGAAACCTTTATATAGAATATGATTCGAAGAAAGAATCAAGAGAATAACTTATGAAAAGAATATCATACGAAGAGAAAAGCATAAAATGAGAAAAACAAATATCATTGAGAGAAAAGCATAAAAGAGCTAAAGAACTCAAAAGAAAATATTTGAGAAGAAAAAAGCTCAAATCGAGAATCACTCTCAAGATTCATTGTAATATAAGATTACTATTTGTAAGTATAGAGAAAAAAGAGAAAAACACCTAGCGAGTCTATAGACTAAATTATATTGAACATATATCCTCTCTATCATCTAATAACGTATAAGCAATCAGATTGATTGCACATTCTGAAAAGAATTCAAAAACTTGTTGATTACCTTAGGTGAGTTAAGGATTATTAGCGTATGAGGGGATACCAAGATTGTCTAGTGGAATCCAGGAGTGGGTGAAACTCAACTAAATGATGTATCAGATTGATACCAAGAGCGTAGGGATACCAGAAGTGGTGAAGAATATTGCACAACCAGGAGTGGGTGAAACTCAACTAGGTAGCTTATCAGGAGGATACCAAGATTGTCTAGGGGTACCAGGTGTGATGAGAATACTCAGTTGTAATCATGTTGAAGATTATAGTGGAATCGTGTAAGGATAGAGGAGACTAGACATAACTTAGTTGGAGTGGACCAGTACAAAAATATATGCATTTGTTGTTTTGTTCTCTCACAACACTTATTTTATAAAACCTGTAGTTGTATTTTCATTTATAACATAAGAGCTTCCTATATTAAACGAGCTTTCCTTAAAGAGAAAGTTTTATCAAAACGTTGCAACAAGTATTCCGAAAAGCACCCGAAAAGAATTTACTATTTAAATTAATTTCAAGGTCGAGCATTTAAGAACTCATATAAAAATCCTTATTATTGACGAAGGTTCCATATTATATCAATTGCGAAAAATTTTTCTAATAACATTATTCAACTCTCCTTTCTAGTGTTTTTTAGGTACATCAAAATTAAGATTGTGAGATTGAATAGAGGTGGATGATATTATGGTGGATACGTTAAGAATGGACAAGAACTTGCTCCATTTGTGAAATTTCTTCTAAAACATATTATTTTTCCTGATACAGTGTTTGGTTCACCAAATCAAAAATGGTGTGACAGAATGAAGAAATCAAATTTAATGATATGGTCAGATGTATGAGGAGTAATGCAAAACTTCCTGAATTTTTGGATTGATGCACTTAAAAATGGTTGTTTATATAGTGAACCCAGTTCTAACTAAGGTTGTTTTAACAACACCTTTTGGGTTATTCAAAGGTTGAAAAATAGACCCTAGGGCTATTACTGGGTATTTCATTAAATATCTACAAATTCCAAAGGTTATCGATGTTATTGTTGTTGACTCCCTGGCAAGTGTACCAGATCATTCCAAGTAATATAATTGGTAAAACCCAATATCGTTCTTCCCAAGAGACTCGAAGGCCTTATGTTCGTGCAAATTGAAATCGTAAGACTTGTAAAGAAAATTAATTGGTGGGAATGCAAAAACACAAAATAAACATGCAAATGCGGTTGATTCAATTGACGAGAAAAAGACTATGGATGAATGGAGTTGTTGGGGGTTTACAATTTCATCTTATTCGCTCTCTCTTATCTACTCCTCTTATTTAATTCGCTTTGTTATCTAATTGTCATTGCAAATTTTCTTAGTTTACCCTTAACCCGATCCCTCGGCGAAAAGAGCCTATTACTAATTATTGGCTTGCTATCCCTAGCCTCCCCTAGTAATTAATAATGCATTATAAACAGAAGCAAAAACTATTGATCATCCTACCCCCTATCCCTAGGTGGTATTGCTTAATCAAGGAATTTCCCCCAGTTCATGGCAGTATTGTACGTTCCCGTATCAATAAAGACAAACAACGATTATCGAATGAGTTAAACGATAAAAGCTTTAAGCGCAGAAGAGAAACCCAACAATTGATAATCAAAGCATACAACAAACATATGAATAAATAAGAGTTTCAATAAAAGAGAGTTTCAAAAGATTACATTGTTCCCCCAACAACAAAAGGGTTTAGTTCATCATTGTCATGGTGAAACTAGATGAAAAATAATGGAAGAATGGAAAGACAAACCCTAGATTGATAAAAAGGAGCCTAACCATCCAAGAGATCTTCTCCAAGGAGTGAAAAGTATGTCTGGCCGCCCTCTTCTGTCAAAACAATGAGAGTGAATTGCAATAGGGTTATTTATAACTGAGGAGCGTCACAGAAAATAGGCCCAAGCCCAGCAGACAACCGCCCGACATCACACTTATGCCGCCCGGCGGTTTCCCCTAAATCGCGCCACCGCCCGGCGGCAGGGGTCCATCGCCTGGCGGTTTGCCACTAATCGCAAATCCGCCCGACGTCCACGCCTAGGTGTCAGGCAGTGCCTTCTCCTCGCATTTGGCCGCCCGAAGGTGAAATTTACCGCTGGGCGGTTCCTAGACTCTTCTTTTCTTCATTTTCTTCCTCTATCTTGAGTCTAAGACCTTCACCTTCAACTCAATTCTTCACTTTCATCAAAAATGCTGCAAAAAAAATGCAAAACAAGCATAATATCGCTAAAAACAGCTTTTGACTCTCTACTGACTCATTTTATGTGTTTTTCTTGATTCTAAGCTCGTTCTAAGTTGTAAAGGGAGTAATTTGGTCTAAAATGACATGAAAATAACTGTTTTTCAACCGTTATCAATTGTCCATCTCATAGGAGTAGAATTGTAGAATCAAGAAATCCAATGTTTCTTGAGGACGACTTGATTAATGAAAATGATTTAATTCAATATATTGGTTTTGAAGAAGATCACAATGAAGCTCAAAGCTTATAATAAAACAATATTATACCACCATTCATTCAAGTTCCACAAGTTTTTGGATAATAATGCAAATCAAGTTATTAAGAAAAAACAAATAGATGATGGAGAACTTTTGGAGAAACCAATTGAACAACAAGTTTCTCATCAAGGTAATAGTGAAGCAACATTGAAAAGATCTACAAGAGTCAAAAGATCAATAATTTGTTATATGATACTATGAAAGATGAGATGGATGACATGACGTCTAAGCAAGTATGGGATCTTGTCGAGTGGTGTAAAAGCAAGTGGATGTAGATGGGTCTTTAAAACTAAGAGTCACAAGGTAACATTGAAAAACATATAGCAAGATTTAATAACAAAGAATTCACTTAAAGGGAAAGAATTTGTTATAAGGAAACCCTTTCTCTTGTGTCTTGAAAAGAATTTTTATGAATAATCATGGCATTAGTAACTCGGTTTTATTTTGAGTTACATCAAATGCATTTGAAGATGACTTTCCTTAATTATAATTTAGAGGAAGAGGTTTACATGAAACAACATGAAGGATTACTCTCTGGTGATGGTGAGCACTCAGTTGCTAAGCATATAATAAATCTATCTATGACTTAAAAAAAAAAGAGATTCAATTCAATGGTATTTAAAATTTCACAAAGTTAATTCTTCATTTGGTTTTGAAGAAAACATCATGGATCAATATATATATCAAAAGGTTAATAAGAGAAAAAAAATTTGCTTTTTTATTTTATGTGTGGATGGCATTTTGCTTGCAAAACTAATGTAAAGGAAATGTTATATGGGGTGAAACAATTTATCTCAATGAACTTTGATATGAAGATATGGGTGAGCATATTAGTCTTTGTATAGAAAGATTTCGACGTATATTTGGTTTATCTGGAGGGACCTATTTAAAAAGGTTTAATATAAAAAAAATTCACTAAGTGAAACTCATATCTTGAAGGGTGATAAGCTTGAGTTGAGTCAACTCCAAAAAAGTTATCTTAAATAAGAAAAAACGAAGAATATTCTACATGCTTAAGGTGTTAGAAGTTTAATGTATGATCATAAGAGCATTCACAATTGGACCTTTGGGAAAATATTAGAGAAATCCAAGCATTGAACATTGAAAAGATGCAAAAAAATGTAATGAGATACCTTCAAAGAACACATTATTTCTTACTCATTATAAACAAATTGATAGTTTGGGGTGATAAGCTACTTTGATTTAGACTTTGCTAGTTGCATTAATACTAGAAAAAATATGGTTATAATTTTATGTGAGTCTGTAGTGTTGTATCATGGAGAAACAAAAAGCAAACAATGAAAACTACTTCCACTATAGAGGTTGAGTTTTTTTTTCTTGTTTTGAGCTTACCTCACATAGAGTATTGTTGAAGAGTGTTATATATGAGCTTAAAGTTGTGGGATCAGTTGAAAGGTCATTGAAGTTATATTTTGATAACTTTGTTGGGGTATTTATTGCTAAAAATTGTAAAATTGTAAAAGTTGTGACAATAATTAATTTTACTTTGATAAAACTATTATTCTTCTTTTCTCATTGATTGTGCTCATATTTATTTATTTTAGGAAAATTCATTTTACTTGGCCTAGAATAAACATATTGTTTATTCGTTATAATTAAGGGTCTTTGATATATTGTAATATATGGGAAATAATACTCAAATTTAGAGGATCTGACACCATGATTCTTATTTTTAGTTTATTGTATTGATTAATAATGACATAAATAGACCAAGTGGGAGAATTTTGGCATTTACCAAAATATGTGAGATAATGAGATATTCAAGTTGAATAATCAATTGTTTCCATAAATATGGTTCATTTGTTTAATCAATTTTCAAAGTCATTCATGGATTTTGGTATTACAAATTTTGTAACCACTTATTAGAACAATTACCTTGTGATAGGAAAAGCTCTATATGTTCCCTAAATGCTTTGTGCGTTGGGTCATCAAATATGTTCTTTTCTACATTACATTACACCATAATAACTTAAAGAGAGCTTTTGAAACTCTAAAAACATAGTAAAAAATTTGTATGACTTTGACAATGACTAATGGTTGAACGTTTGTATTATTTTTCAATTTTCACTTTTAGTTTTATCAAAATTATCTCAGAAGGTCATAAATGACCAAAATGTCTAAGCATATCCTAGAATGTCCAAATTAACAAGCAAACACATTTTCTAATGACCAAGCAAGCAAAGAGTTAGATGATCAAGAAAAAATAAAAAAGGAAAAATGGAAGAGGATCTGAATTCATAGTCTACCTTACATTATTTCATATTTCAAAAACTATAAAATTCTTATGACTTAATGGTTGTCCATTGATATATTTACTCATATGATTAATTGATTTGCTACAATAACTCATATGATTAATTATTTTAATATTTGTATTAACTCTTTGATTTGAATTATTTTTGCATTAAATTTTGTATTTATAAATAGTACTTTTCCTATTAGTAATAATACACACCAAAATTAGTATCCTTATCTCTTATGCTCTCTTCTTCCTCTTTTCTCTTCTCTCTATTATTAGCTTTATTTTATAACATATTATCAGCACATTGCTCCATAACTAAGCTAGTAGTGGTGTTTTCTCTCTAAGGACAGTGCTGTACGTGCCTTAACCCATATTCTTTCTAATTGTTTTTCTCATTTACAATTTTATCTTATATTCGTATTTTATGGTAAGAATTGTTTCACTTTGTCAATTTCATCTTTGTCCTACTATTATTATATTTATTATGATTATTATTACGATGATTATTATAATTATTATTTTATTTTTTATTTTTCTAACATTTAATATTGTTTTATTAATTTTATAGTTTCATTCATGACAAATGATTATTAGTAATATTTATGTGCTAATTCAAAACATGTCAAATCTTACAAGATTTGAATTTGTGACCTTTAATATTATGAAGAATAACTATGTTTCTTAGATATTAGATGTTGAAATAATTTAGATGCAATAAGTCTTGGTGATACAATTAAGGAAATTAATTAAGCAACTAAGCAATTAATTTTTTTCTTACAACAATAATATGGTGAAAATGGATTTCACAAATATTTTGAATTTATTTCATGCCTTCTTGTGGATGAAAAAAATAATGAGATTTTGATGAAAAAATATGAGACTTGCCCAACTGGTTCTATTTCATTCCCAAAAATAAATGGAGCAATATCCGATTCATATTTTGGTGGCTGTGATAGTCATAGTGATCATGGTTGTGAATAATGTCATAAAGAAAATTTTAAAGACACATTTTATAGTCAAAAGTCGAACAATAATGTGAAAACGGAAAATGAAAAAGGTGAAAATAATGAAAAATAAGATGAAAAAATAATTTATAGTTGCAATGGTAAACATATTCTTTGTCACCTTAATGGTATTATGAATATGGGTTTATTTTATTAAAATGATTTAAATAAACTTTAATGGGTTAGGCAAGTTATTTATCACATCCTCACAATGGTTGATCATAGATAGGATGTTTGCTCACATGTGTTGACACAATGATTTCATGAAAGTATATAAAACAAACCATAATCGCAACATCATTAAATCATGCAAAATTTTAGCATTACTTGAGGTAAGGTGTGAATGTGTTTGGTTAAGGTTTATAATCCAATATGATTAACAAACTTTGTAGTCTATCCTAAAAAAATGGAATCAAGAATGATATATGAAGCTAATAGTTCAATTGAAAGGATGACATAAAAATCCAAAAAATTCGTTAATGTAAAAAAAAGATAATATGTGACGTATAATATTTTATTGAAGAATAAAGAATAATGTACTTTTCTTCTTTCACTATGTTTTTATCCCAAATAATGTTTCCTATTAAGATTGTATACACAATCTCTAATCAATGGCCACTCAAAATTAATTGTCCATTGATTTGCTACATGATTTATCATTATGATTGATTAATTTACTACAATTACTCATGATTTATTATTCATTATGAAATTTAAATATATTAACTATTTAATTTGTATTTTTTATCTATAAATAAAGATTTTCCCCTTAGTAATAATACTCATAAAAATTAGTTTCAATTCTTTTTTAATGCTTTCTTCTTAATATTTTTTAAAATTATTATTTTATCTTATAACAATAATATCTTATTAATTGAAGGTTAAAAGTATAGGACAAAGAGGACGGAAGAGTGGTGATTGTAATTTGACCATTCAGGAAAATAAATAAATAAAAATATCTATCTAGAACTGTGTCGGGGGACCACATCTACCTTTTGACGCATCTCTTCCCTTTTTGGCTCTCAATGGTAGATTGTTCCGACCCAACACTTTGGCTCTATATTCTCTATAGATAGCTACGTACAATATTTCTTTTCCTTTCCATTACTTTTAAGGACCAACTGCGTATTTCAAGGGTTATCATTCTCAGATATGGCGCTTTCAATAGCTTCGACACATGTGACAGCAACAACCGAAGTTTTTACTCCCTCGTTTGTATTTTATTTTGGCTCTACTTAACCTCAATAAATCAAAACTTGTTTCATATTCAGTCTTTCATTTTTCCTATTTGGCTTATAAATGTAATATTTTAATTAAAGTGTCCTACAAATATTAACTTTTAAATATTTTTTTTTTACTTTACTTTCAAATTATTTTTAAAAAATGTGTAAATTTGGGTTTTAGTTTAGAAAAGGTATAGTGTTTCTATATTATAACCTCCACTCTATTGTTATGCTTACCATTATTATTATAATAATAACAATAATAATAACAATAATAATAATAATAATAATAATAATAATGTGAATACTTTTATTGTTATTGGGATTATTATTATTATAAATATCTTTAAATTAATTGATAATTGATTTTACAAGAATACTACAATACCATTATATCTTTTAGTTTAAGTGAGATTTTCTCCAATATTATGATTTGTTTCTATTCTATTCTTGAAAGATGTAGGTCTCCAAAAGACATTCTCACATTAGTTAATGAGAATAGATAATCACTAATGAATGTGTGATTAGTGAATATTATGTCAAAAAATATCAAACTATTAATAGGATTTTGATGAGTATTTTATTTTAAGGAGTCTTGTTTAACATGGTACAATAATCTTAATATCTTATTAGTAGTTTCATTCATAATTATATGCAGAATATTATTTATATTGACCTTGAATACTCAAGTGATGAATATGTTTTGATAATGATTGAAGATGTTATTGAAAATGTCTCTTAAAGTTAAAAATAAGTATAAATGTTGTTTTAACGTTTTTTAATTGATTAAGTTAATAAATGATTGGTTAAGTTGTTCATAAGAAGTTTATAACAAAATAATTCATTATCACTTTTCACAGTTGGTGATTAGATGAATCCAATACACAAGAAACGTGAAGACAATTTGAAGTTAGGTTAGGAATATGTTAAGTGTAAGTTACTTAAATCTATAATAGAATGTTTGATTGAAATTGCATGTGATTTAATAAACTAAAAGTGAACGAAGAATTTGTTAAAAATTTTAGCTAAAACTTTTTAATCGATTATTTTTCACTTTAAAGGTGTTTAGATGGGTGGTTTATAAGTGATGATTTTTCTATGTTAATTTAGTATGTTAAAATTGAGTTTTAATGGACTAAAATGTTCTTAGCTTCTAGAAAATATACTATGGACATTTTAACTAATTAATATAACTATTAATCAGTTGAATTAACCTATTGTTTTTTACATGGATGTGATTGAATGTTTTAAAGCATAAATCTATATATCAAATCCTTCATGTCGAACTAAGAGAACTCTTTTCTAGAAATCTTTCTTTCAAAAACGAGATAGCGCTGAAGTGTGTGATATTGGAATAATCTAGCAAGGTAAAATGTTCTTGAGAAGATTTTGAGAAACAAAGCATAGATGGTCTTCCTCTAAGAACTTGATCATCTCATTTAGGTTGTATTTCTCCTCAATTCTATCTTATCTTTTCTTAAGTTTCTGTTAGGATTCCAGAGATGTGCAATAGGGTTTTGCGTAGTCTTACAGACTTCTTGTGGAGTTCAATATGTGTTTGTAAAATCGTATTGTGAACAAGTTGTAAATTGTACTATATTATTGATTAGTGATACGCTTTACTTAGGTTGAAAAGTAGATTGGATGAAACTCTTAAATAATGAACTAGTATAATCTCTTTTTGCATTCTTGACTATCTTTTCATTAACTTTTCATATATGCCTCTAAATAAAATTTTTTATTTTAAAATTTTTGGTTTACGAAAAGGTTAATCGAGATAATCAATTTTACCAAATTATGTGTTTTCTCTCAAAGAGTGTTATTCTATCCAAATAAATAGTCAACCAAATGAAAATTTTAGTAAGTTGAACAAATGGATCTTAGTAATAATGTCTCATAGTGATAAAATGGACTCAATAAAAGTTTATTTTTGAAAAACTCTTGAAAAAATTGGACGTGAGTTCAATGCACACCCCTCAACTGATAAACTCAGTCAAATGTTTTCTACAATTGGCATCAAAACTGGTTCTTGTAAAATATTCAAGAATTAAATCTTGATTTTATTTTGTTTTCTAAACATGATTTGGAATAAGTTATCTTTTGTTGAAGGAGCTTGTACTCATAGACCTATTATTTTTAGTGGTGTCAATTGTCAGTTTTGGAAAATAAGGATGAAATTTTTTATTGAGTCATTGTGAATGGTCCATTTATTCCAAAACATGAGGACTGAAGAAGAATGAAACACAAATTGATCATGCAACAAAAAATAGAACATCTTCCTTGAATTTAAATGAATTTTTAAGAATATCACAATACAATTGTGCTAAGGAAACATGGGATGTTCTTAAAGTCACTCATGAAGGGACAAGTGATGTAAAGAGAGGAAGGAAACATACTCTTTGATTTTTTAGGCAAGAGTAAGAATTGTTTAGGATGAAACCTGAAGCAAGTATAATGTTTAGAAATGATTTAAACACACTGTAAATCATTCGATCGGTCTGGGAAAAAGCTTTCATGAAGAAGAGTTGAATATTAAAGTCCTAAAGTGTTTCCATAATGGATTAATAGTTTGATTTAATCAATTACATGTGTCAATACCTATTTTAAAACAAGGTTTCTAAAATTCTATAGTCTCAATCTTTGAAATAACTTAGGATAAATTACAATAAGATTTACAAAGCTATTTTACATATTTTCTAAAGTGCTTTTAAGCTTTCAAGAATAAAAGATTGTGTTGAATTCTTAAGTTCTTGTGTGCTTATGCTACGCCATGTAAACTTTTTTCATCTATATTGTTGATGATTTGTATAAGTGTTATCTTTTAGTGTTTGTATATCCTCTTAAGTGGTTGAAGGGTTGATTACTCTTGTCTTTGTAATTATTGTTTTGTTTTGTATAAACAATTTCATTGTTAGTCGAACCAATTTTTCAAGAGGGAAAAACTAAGAACTGAATATAGGATTGGTTGAATCCAAATCAATAATATATTATGTGATTTTTGTGTTATTTCATATTCCTCTTTTTATATTGTTTTTCATTTCTCTTATCAATTAGATTTTCGAACTAATTGCATTCTGGTCTTTAAAATAAAACTCTTACAAAAAAAAATTAAAAGAAATTATTTCTTTAAGAAAAACTTTAAAATCAATTCACTCCTTTTTAGTTTAACAAGTTAACAATCTCTTACAATTTATATGCTTAACAGTGACATTAAGTGATCAACATCTAGATTAACATGCATAAAAATAATTAATGGTATTCAAATATCATAATGTCATTAATGGTGAAAACTATAAACCATAATCAAATATCGTATTCCAATATCCTATACATTTTTCAAACAATTTATTCAAACACTCAAGCTTATCAAATCCAAGAAGAATTAAAACAATAGAGCAATTCAATAACAAAACACCAACAAATTAATTGAAATTAAACTTTCAAGAGATAAACATATATTACGGCACAACCTTGGCTTACCCTATTCATGGCCAAAGACAGCAAGAAGAAAGCATAAAAGCAAACATGATAGATAAAGAAAGAGACACTTCATAAGAGATAGATCATCCATTCTTTTAAGAATATGACCTCTTTGTTAGAAAAATATTTTCCTCTCCTCTTTATATATAGTATAAGAAGTTAGCTTATAAATATAAAATTAGTTAAAAATACATTTTATATATATACTTTTTTAAAGTGATGAAACCTACAATACTCTATATGGCTAGAGATTTATTGGTCCTATCCATAAAGATCTATAACTTAAATACATTTGAACTTGAGTAATGGGGACTGGATATTGCAAACCAGGTATGGCGTCTCATTGTCTTCTATGGTCTTTCTTAACAAGTAATTTGGCCATTGGACTTTAGGATTAATGGGCCTATGCAAACGTGAAAGGATGAAAAAGATAGAAAAGATAGAATGAGAAGAAAAGCTCAATGCAAAGAAAAGGGAAAGTTGGAAATGAGTGAGATTGGTTGTTTAAAGAGAGTTTGTGGTTAAATAATAAATGTGAATAACTCTCTTGACTCAAGGATTTTGTGATCTAGAAAAACCAATGTTCTTCTTAGCCCAACCACGTTACAAGTCATAAAAAGTCCTTGTGATGATAACTTGCTTGTAAGTATGATTGATTGTGGTTAAATGAAAGTCAAAGTTAATTTGTGTGACGTTGTGATAGTATAGAGAATGAGTCACCTCAATATACACTTATGTGCTTGAGTGAAACACTTTCCTTGATGAGAAGTAGTT
Source organism: Vigna mungo (assembly GCA_036885675.1). Classification (NCBI taxonomy): domain Eukaryota; kingdom Viridiplantae; phylum Streptophyta; class Magnoliopsida; order Fabales; family Fabaceae; genus Vigna; species Vigna mungo. The sequence goes on along the minus strand of CP144700.1, from coordinate 21,383,692 downwards.
CCAGTTATACATGATTGCATCTGTGTTTGGTTAATTGGTCATTCTTGATAATAGCATCTGTTGGAAAGACTATGATTATGTGAACACCATATTAAGTTTAATGGAAGTAATGCATCTGTACATCTTGACTGATAGTTTTATGATGAGTTGAGAGTGATTACTTGTCTTGGAAGAAAGAGTTTTGGAAAGTGTTAATCCATTGTATTGATTGTTTGAAAATTGAGTTACATTTTGTTTTGCTTAAGGACAAGCAAAATTCTAAGTTGGGGGCTATGATAACGGTTGAAAAACCGTTATTTTCATACTTAAATTTGACATTAAACACACCCTTTATGACTTAGAATTTGCTTGAAATCATGCATTTTGCTTAAGTTAGAGAATATAAGAGAGTCAAAGTTGGTTTTATGCTTGGTTTTCCCTTCATTTTGTAGGTTTATTGAATGATTTGAAAGAAGGGTTGAAGTATCAAGGAGTTGTACTGTAGAAAAGTCCACCATAATGCAGAAAAGTCAACCAGAAAACTCAACCAGTCAATCAAAATGCTGAAAAGTTGACCAGGGTACCACAGGCAGCGCTGGGTAGTGGCCGGGTGGTGGTTGAGCGGTGACCCAGCATCGGGCGGTGCCGTTGGGCGGTGCCGTTGGGCGGTGGTTTTCCTGTTTTTTACTATTCTTTTGTTATTTTCTGAGTTATAAATAGAATTGCATGACCCAAAAGGGGTATCTTTTGACAAAAAGAGACGCAAAAACACTCTTTTCACCCCTCGGAGGCGGATTTTGGATGTGGGAGCTCCAATCTATCAAATCTAGGCTTTATCTTTTCATTCTTTCCATTATTTTCATCTAGTTTCACAATGATTATGGTGAACTAAACGTCCATTGTTGTTGGGGACTTGATGTAATCCTTTGAAACTCTCGTATATTGAATTGTTGCTTTATTCATATGCTTTTATTCATTAATTGTTAGGGTTTATCCTCCATTATATTTGCATGCTTTGTTTAATACATTATTCAATAGCATAATCTTGGATTCTATCTATATGGACACGTGTGGGTAGGTCTTGACATGAGGGAATTCTCTTAGGAGTAGTCTCTTTTCACCAAGATATTGGGATTAGGGTAAATTAGAAAGTGGCATTGACATTAATGAAAAAGTCGAGTTCTTAAATATATGAGAGTGGATAGGATGAAATCATAAACCCCAACAACATAATTCACTCATACATCATTCACCTGCATTATCTTTAGTCAATTGATTAAAATCTTTGCATGCATATTTAATTTTCGTTTTTGCATTATAAAACCCTAATTTTCGTTCTTCAAGTCTTAAATAATCAAGAAATCACATGAAAGACTAGGCATATGAGTCTCTAGAGAAACGATATCCGGACTTACCGTTTATTATTACTTGATAAGATTCGGTATACTTGTTGGACCCTTAACAATGAACAATTAAACTTATACTATTGAAATTAATTTTAAAATATTTAAATTTTATATTTATTATTTTAAAAAAATAATATGTATTTTAAGATTTTTGAATTTTATCAATGTAATTTTAGTTGACAGATATTTCAATTAAAATTTAAATTGAAAATGTAATAATCCAAATTTTACAAAGAAAATAAATGTCATATGGGTAAATGCAGAGTGTAATATGGTAGACAAAAAGGTAAAAATGTAAAAAAAAGAAAAGGAAAAAAAGTACATCTATACTTATTTCAGTATCGATTTATTATGAAATAGTCCAACAATTTTATAGATAGTGAACTATATATTTCCTTTCAATGGATTTATTGATGTGCACTTTTGTATAGGCAGTTATTTTATTAATAAGAAATATCGATATTTCTGATGATGATTAATCTTGGTTGAGAATTATGGCTTACTACTTTTCATGAAACCTTCTTTCCTAATTATATATCTTTTATTTACAAGAATCGAAATGAAGAACTTACTTTAATAGTCTAACTTAGCCTTTCAGTAGCCTGTCCCGAATGTTCCATAGACAACTTTCAAATTTTGAAAGTTTCACAGTTTTAATTTTCATAATAAAACTCTTGTAAGTTACTGAAGGATTAACTTATTGCATGATAGGGGAAAAAAGATGGTAGGTGCTTCGTAATGACAGAAACATAAATGGCCCGCTTGAAAGGGAGTGGTTACAACAACCATGAATTCATACAAACCCACAGGAGTAAGATAATGTCGGATAGCTATGTGTTGGTTTCTGATACTGGAACATATGTTATGGAAGAAAGCAACTTAACAATTCAACCCAATACGAAATTAATAATTATTACTAAGACTTTTAACCTCCTACCCACACTTTTTTTATTAATTTTAGACTTTTGTACATTCACTAAGGTAATTTGGGATCTGGCAAGAAAATATTACAATAAGATGTTGTAGATGGAAATAATGTTATAGAAAAAATCTCTTACAAACATCTTCACAAATAAAAGTATAAAATTTAAATAAAACTACATAATTATAAATTTTCTAAAAAAAGTTACAAATCTTTTATATATATATATATATATATATATATATATGACATAAAAAATTACAAATTCTTTTTGCACAATTTTGTAATAAAAAAATAGAATTATCATGACACGTCACTGTTAAGTCTTTTATATGGTTAGAAAAGTTTATTAAATTGATGATAACTCTTATATTAACTCTTAACTTTAATAATGTCTAGTTTATTTTTTACTTTTTTATAATTGACCACTAAAGCCAAAAACTATTCCCACAACAAAGGAGATTTATGCATGTCCTATTGTATAAGAGAAGCACAAATTGCTAACCATTTAAACCGGTTAGAATTATGAGATTTTTCTTTATTTGAATGATGAATTTTAAATAATTATTTTGTTACTATTAAAGGTTGTATCTTTTATAATTTGGTTGTGACATTAGTGCGAAATATGTCTCTCACATTACAGATTTAATGTCAGACCATAAAAAAAACTAAAAAGATTATTGATAATATTATTGTAAATAAAACCATCTTCTAGACGTTGATTTATGACCCTCTCACGTTATATATATTTTTTACATTAGAATTTCCTCCTCAAATGTCATATGTTTGTTTGCATTTATTTAAAACTGAACGGCTTAATCTTTCTTTTAGTCCTCATATTTGTGTGAAAATTTTAGTTCGGTTCTCAAGTTTTAAACTGTCTTAATTGGGTTATAATTTTTGTAAAAATGCACACATTTTACCCCAACCGTTAACTGGTCTCAGACGGTGTTAAAATCTAATGACATTGAATATGCTCAGGTGGATATTTTATTACGTGTAAATAATTAAATTATGACATAGAATTTAGTAAAAAAAAGAAAAAAAAATAGAAAGATTATAACAGCAGCATTCCTATTCTGAAAATGTTTCCAAAAAAGACCTTAGAAACTTCATCCAAAAAAGACCCTAGAAGCTTCATTCCTCATCACACACAGCATCTCATCCTCTATTAACCTCATCGGCCATTACTAACCATGATCAATCTCTCTATGTGAACCAGTGAAAACCTTTAGAAGAAGCCAATCACCTTCAAAATTAAAAAGATCCTTAAGTTCAGCCTTATCTCAGACAACACACTCTTCAAACTCTCGTCGCATTCGTTGAAAATGGAGTCTGCAGGGGTCATGCAAGACCCAATCACCACAACCTTGTCGGTTTCAAGCTCCTCCCACGTGTTCTAGAGGTGAAAGCAGAAACAATCCATCGTATTGCATTCGCGTCCTTCGCATTCTTGTGCAAAATCCCAAACCGGTGAAGTTTTGTTCTTGTCATAGACCACTTGAGAGTCAACGATGATCATCTCCGTTAGTTTGAAGACCACCTGCTGGTCGGGGACGATGACAAAATTCTCCATTATCAGTCCAAAATCATCCATGATATCAAATTCCAGAAAGAATGTAATTTGAAACCCAAAACCAACATGATATCAAAACAACGAAACCCAATTAAACCCAAAATTCATAACATATAAAAAAGATTGCTATCTTTGAAGAAAAAATTGAAATTGGAATTGAATGGGGATTGCTCCTAAAGGGTATCAAAGAGGCATAGACAAAGGAAAAAAGGGGAATACTTTTTCAAAACCCTAATTCGATTATTGATTGGAAATCGGGAGAGTATCAAAAGGGGATTTGGGGCACCTTTGTTGAAGAAAGACACCACTGTTGCGACACGAAAAGCCGTAGGCTTATAGCGAAAACCGTATGGAGCTGCTGTAGAACGAAAAACAAATCCTCCACACCGTGAGCCAAGACTGAACAAGATTGCATGACAGAGGCCACCCATTGCAACGAGAAATCATCGCGTCTCCAGCGGCCACCGTTGCATTTGCGAGAACTTCATTGCAGACGACGCTTGCAAACCACCTGCAGAAAAACCAGACCAGACGGCGAGGGTAATTCTCCACCGTGACGGAGAACGCGAAGGGAGAAGAAGCTGTCGCGCTTCCACCACAACACTATAACTAAAAGGAAGCAGTGATGAAAGGATTAGGATTTTGGGTTCGTGAAAAAGATGAGGCAAAAAGGGGATTTCAAATTTTTAGGGTTTCTGGGTTGGGAATTGGGGTTCAAACCCATAGAAAAAAACAGGATTGGAGAAAAGTTCAATTAAGAGGCACGTGGAAATATGATTATAATACACATCATCCATTAAATTTAATACATAATGACACGTCCTCTTTTCCAAATTACAGTTCAACATTAGTTAACACCGTCTGGTAGCACTTAACGGTTGGGGTAAAATGTTTACATTTTTGCAAAAATTATGACCCAATTGAGACAGTTCAAAACTTGAGGACCGAACTGAGATTTGCACACAAATATGAGGACCAAGGGAGGGATTAAGCCAAACTGAACTGAAAAGAAATTTTAGATATTAAAGTACAAATTTTGATGTCAGTGGTCCAACGTCGAAATGTAGTAAGGTTGAGAGAAAGAATACATCATTTGAGGAATTAGGTAGAACCATGTTGAATGAAACTTTAATTCCAAAATATTGTTGGGCTAATATTGTGAATAGAACTAGCTATATGTTCTAAACCATGTGTTGATTAAACTATTTTAAAGAAAACTCCTTATGAACTTTATAAGGGAAGAAGGTTTGTTATAAGTCATTCAAAAAAAAATTTATTATAAAATTTATATTCTTAATAATGGTAAAGAAAAACTTGGAAAGTTTGATGCAAAAGTTGATGAAGGAATATTTCTTGGTTATGCTTCAAATAGTCATGCTTATAAAGTATATAATAGAAGACTTATGATTATTGAAGAATTTGTCCATGTTGTATTCAATGAATCTAATTCAAAATTCCATGTGTCTATTGGTGCAGATGAGGAAGATGTAATTCGAGAAAATGGAATTTAAATCGAAATTGAATCATCTTGTTGCAATGAACCAACAACTAAAACTCTTATTCATAACAACTTGCCTATAAATTGAAAAATTCCTAAAGGACTCTAAAAGGACAATATTATTGGTGAACTTGACAAGGGAGCTTTTACTAAACTCAAGCTTAATAATTTATGTGAACATGTTGTTTTTCTATCACAAGTTCAGCCTAAAACTATTAATGATGCATTGAGTAATAGTAATTGGATAGTTGCTATGCAAGATGAACTTAATTAATTTACTAGAAATGATACGTGGTGTCTAATCCCCAGAAGTGACGATATGAATGCTATAAGAACAAAATAGATATATAGAAATGAAATGGATGAAGATGGTAATATAGTTTGAAACAAAGCTAGACTAGTTCCATGTTTAAAACACATTTTCGAATGGTTTCTTAAATGAAGAAGTCTTTGTATCATAACCACCTGGTTTTGTAGATCATCTATAACTTAATCATGTTTTCAAAATAAAAATAGGTCTTGTATGGTTTAAAGCAAGCACCACATTAGTGGTATGAAAGGCAAAGCAATTTTCTTTATTCAAAAAGGTATATAAAAGGTGTTGTTGGTAACACACTCTTCATTAGAAAACCTGAAAAAGATATAATCCTTGTTGAGATGTATGTTGATGACATAGTATTTGGTTCTAATAATAACGCCATGCATGAATATTTTCTTTCAGCCATGCAACGTGAGTTTGAGATGTCCATGATAGGTGAAAAAACTTACTTCTTGGGACCGCAAGTCAAACAACTAGAACATGGAACAGTTTTCGGCTAGTCAAAATATTGTTTTAACCTACTGAAAAAATTTAAAATGGAGAATTCCAAGGAATAAGTGTTAAGATCGTCTAAAGAGACTAGACCGTCTATCAACCAAAGTTTTGAAGTTTAACAACAAGCATAAAAAAAATATGTTTTCAAAAAAAGGAGTGGCTAATTGACACGAAACGTCTAAGTGTTTATTCAAATCAAATGAAAACCTAAACTTTTATACGAGAAGCTACACAAATCATCCAAGTGCTAATACAAAGTATTCTCAAAATAAGAACATACAAAACAACGTTTCCCTGAAGTCTATATCGTCTAACATATTGTTAACAAGAAGCGTCTAATAAATAAGAAAAGCCTACGTGAAAGTTTTAATAGATAATATGCTTGAGGATTTCTACTCATGGAGAGATGAAAAGTTAAATATTTCATGAAGGAGCCGCTTTAAGAGTATGAGCAAAGTAGTAGGATATGTTCTCAAGCTCTCTAATTGAAATATTTATTCTTAATAATTGTAAAAACACTTAAGCTTATTGTCTTACATCAAAAGGCAGTTTTGTAAGCAAAAGTATCTTATGAATAATATCGTCTAATGAAAAGTGCGCTTAAATGTACATCTAAAAAAACTTTTCATAAAGAGTATATGCCTCACATCGTCTACTATCAATATGTTATACATCGTCTAACATTTCTTGAATGATGCATTAATTGAGGATAAGACATGTGAAAATATGTTTTGAACAAGGAATACAAATTAACGCCTATAAACGTTCAAAAAATTTAATGTCATTAAATGTATGAACTATAAAGTGCTAATTTTCTTGTATACTTTATCCTTGTTACTTGTGCAAAATAGGAATACACAAAGGATTAATCAAAACATATGCACACGTTGGATAAAGACATTGACAGAAATAGAGAACTTTCTAAGAATAACCCTATTGAAGATTTCTACTCTAAAAAGACCGTCAAAGCTACTCTTTAAAGTAAATTCTGATAAAGCATTCCACCTCTACTGAAACGACTACCTACTCTCATAAAACCAACTTAGCACCCAATGGTCATCTCTCAAGAGAGTCTATATAAAGAATGGAGCTTGAAGACTTATGCTTAAATATAGTTTAGATTAGAAGTCTAGTAGCTTAGTATATGTGACTTACACTTATTTAATATTTTAAAATGGTGTTTAACAAGGTGTTTAAGAAGTTAAATATCATGTGCATATAGATATGTGAATAACTCTTGTTCTACTTGACCAAACTCAGTGGCCTTTTAGCCTAATTTGAAATTCAAAACAAGAACTTTCACCTTGTTTTGCAATCACCTTAATTAGAGTCCTACATCTCAAGATATCAATGTTTCTTAAATATTGTTCAAATTTGAAATTTGAACCACTTTCCAAATTCCCTACAAGGTTTTAACCTTAAAGATCCTAAACTAGCCCTTGTGCAAATGAGACATGATGAGTTGATATTTTCTTGACTTTTTTTAGTTTATTGCACTTAAATAAATAAGGGAATTGTGTTTAATTGTCCATTATTTTCCCGTTTTTCCTAATTCTGCTTAATTTGATCAGAAATTCGTATTTTCGCTAATTTGAATTTTCTGAACTGATTAATTGCATTTTTAGTTGCAGGGAAATTTTGGAGATATCTTTTGGAGCATTAGGAGGTGGCGTGGTCATTAGAGAATCCACATTTAGTCATTTCATTTTTAATTAAATTGTAACTTAGTTGATTAGGAACTTTAATTAAACTTTTGTGCATTGGGCCAATATTGGCAAATTTTATGATGGGCCCAAACTTTGAGGGAAACTTGGCACCAAACCCTAGGGTTTCAAATGGGTGGACCCCACACTTTTTAAGGGGGATTCTCGGCATTTTGGAAGGGAGGGTCGGCCATTCACTTCTAGGCTCCAACTTTTCATTTTGCATGGTTTCTCATGAACTCTCTCTTGGGAGCTTGTAGGGTTTTCGGTTTTTGAGTTATGGAATGACCAAGAATGCATTTTTCTTCTTCTTTTGCTTGCAACTTTACTTATCCTTGCTTAATAGAAGGGAGATCTATCACTCCTCTTCTTGCATTTTCCATTTGCATGTTGAAAGCTTGAGCTTTGAGGTTTCTTCTTGCATTTTCATGGTGGGTCTTTGGTTTGAATGAAGAGCTATTTACGTTTTCCTTCTCCTTTGCTGCAGTACTCACGGTTTTCCATTTAGTTTTCTTGGTTGAATCATGAAAATGAAGTTCTTGATGGGTTTTGGAGTGAAGGAAGCTTGAGTTGGTGTATGGGTGTTTGAGGTTTGGACCCTTTCTTCTTGTGTTTCGTTTTTGTTGATTGGAAGCATTTTATGAGCTGAACTTTGTGCTGTTTCCTCATGGCTGGATGGTGCTGGACCTTGAGCTAGGAGTTTGATTTTCGTTTTTACCAAAAGCTTGAGAAATGGGAAGGTTTGGTTGGGTGAAAAAAGTAGAAGTTTGGGTTTATTGTTCTTGTGTTAATTTGCAAATTGCACTTTGCTTTCTTGGGGTATAGTCTCGGTAATGAGAGGTAGAGAAAAGCATTTAAATGTTTGTGTTGGTGGAGAAATACCATTTGGAGTGTAGAAGGTGCATTTAATTTTTTACCACTTTTGGGAAAACACATGAGATGCTTATTTTCACTCAAAGAATGTTTCCATTTTGAGCTTTGTCTTTAGCTTGTATTCTGCCGAGAATTGCACATGAGAAGGGAGGTTTTTGGTGTTTATTTTCATTTGACTTTGCTTACATGACACATTGGTTGAAGCACTCAAGGTATCTTTCAATTACACTTTGGTTTTTAAAGCACATTTTACACAAAAGTTGAAGAGTGGTTCGACAATTTTGGGTCTTGGAGTGTGGAGTCCGAATTTTGCTGCATGGGAAGAGAGAAGGGATGTTTTCATTGGGATTGTTCAAGACACATTTTAATTTCCTTGGAGAATGGTGCACATGGGACAAGAAGTCAACACATTTTGTGGCTTATTGGAGGTGGAATTTGAAGTTGGACTTGGTGGAACATAACTCACAACAAGAGGTTTTCTTAGGCCATTTGGACTTTTAATTTATTTGTTAATTGCCCTTTGCTCACATGGAATGTGTAGGGAAAAAGCTTGCTTGATTATTCCTTTGTTTTGAATTAGTTTACATTATAGGATTAGTTGTTTTTTATTTCTTTAATTTAGTTTTGCATATAATTTTATTTAACTGTGTTAGATAGTTGTTTGTAACTGTGTTAGTATTTAGAATTTTAATTTGTTTTAATGTTGTCTAAGGTTTCTAGTTGTGTTAATTTAATTGTCATGATAGCTTAAATTAGTTTGGTTGGTCGTTAGTGATATTACTTTATGAAATTTGACTGTGTTCTTGCAACGAGTATACGCTTAGTTGCCTAGTTGGTGATTTCATCTTCGCTTAGTTGATCAATCTGTATAGAACACAGTGGATGAAATAGGTTTATTGTGTTCGCTTAGTTTGTGATTATGATAACATGGTTAGCCTTCGCTTAGTCGGTTAGCTTGTTGGATTAGAGGTTAGAGTAGTTTATTCAAGAGACTCTTGCACTTTAATTGCCATACTGCTACTTTGATTCTGCTCAATATTTAATCTGTTGTCTGCCTGCAATTAGGTATACGCTTAGTTGCCTAATCGGTGTCAATTCTTCGCCTAGTTGATTAGACTGTATGGTGGATGACTGATTAAATTTGTGCATTGCATTCGCTTAGTTTTTAATTTTGAAGACCGAATTCGCCTTCGCTTAGTTGGGTGATTCGCGTCGGATTTGGATTAGAGTAGTGTGTATTTGTCGTTGATCCGGGATAGGAAGCGTAGTAATTGAGTTAATGACCAACCGTTTTCAGTCTGTCTTAGAAACCGTTTTTAGATCTGTGTTTGCATTTCTGTTTGCATCTGTGATTCTGTTTATCCGCATTCACCACAACATTTTCACAAACCTCCCCCACTTCGTGTCTGACTTAATTCTTGAACCGCAAAATTGGTCCTTGAGAGACGACCTAGGAGCCATTTCCTAGCTATACTGCATTTCTAAATTGCACATTAAATTTGTGTGGGTTGCGACATGTAACGGCCTGAAAATTATTTTAAAGCCATTAGACCTTAATATTTGGGGCTGTCAGGCCCATAAGTCAAGGGGTGCCTTAGCCTTAGCCTTAGGGAAAGGCTTTTTCTGAAAATCAGATTCTTCATTTAGCCATTTTTTCTTTCTCTCTCTAGAAACCCTTCTTCTAAATTCTCTGTCTTCTCTCTAACCAAGCTCCACCTTCTCTCTAAATTTCCAGCAAGCTGAACCGATTAAACTTTGAATTAAAGGTACTCCAACGTTCCCAACGCCAAGGGCTTCCTTTTGAACCGATCATTTTCCCCGTTCTCACTGGTAAGTGGTTCTCTACTGTTTCTCCACTTTCTTAAAACCCAGGGTTCACTGTTCTACAAATTTGCATGTATTGTGTGCCTGCCTTTGTTCCCCATTTTTATTCTAGCTCTAAGAATCTGTCTCCATCACCAATTAGGTGATCTGTAGGTCCTATCAAACTCGCCTATGTGAGGAGGTATTGCTAGAGCGTTCCTAGGAGTGGTACTGTTAAGCTTTCCAGGTAAGGGGAGCTAACTATATAAATATTTTATTGTTTTGATTAATTCCTGAATTTATGAGAAAATATGTTGAATTGCGTTTGTACACTAGTTAACTCTGTTTTAATGCTCTATGCATGTTAAATTTAACTGTGATATATTGTTTGATATTTAATTGTCTCTGTTTTAAGTATTTGGTCTTGGAATGTTCTGAACCTTTGGTTCATTCTCTATGTTTCATTGTGATGGTTATAATTTTCCTGGAATTGTGTCGCTGAACTGAATTTCATTGAATTGATGATCCTGGGAGTGATTCTTGTTTGTATATTGATTATGATGTGCTCTGAAGGAATTTGATGAATCTGGTTGCTGGAATAAGTTGGGGGTGATACTGATTTGATGGGAAATATGGGTTGAGTTTGTGAGAGGGATGTATAACTTTGGGAATTAGGGAACTAAAAAGAATAATAGGATAATTGATTAAATCAAATAAAAATACTTGGGACTTGTTGGGAACCTTCTCCGTTGGTAGGATAGAGAGAACCTAAAAACCAGAGCCGCACATCCCTGATCATAGAGCAGCCCTGGCCTGGTCCAGTCAGTTGTGACTAGTCATATGTGTTGGTGTCGAAGGTGAGTCTGATGCGTTAGACATCTGTTCTCTCTCCGGTGACCAATTGGGGTACGAGAAGGATTGGGAAAAATATAGAGTTATTAGGCTAGTTATATAACGAGCAAGGAAATTGGGTAGTGAGGTGAGATTAGGAACAAGTATCTTGTGGTAATGAAAAATTTAACAGAGCAACCCATTTTTACTCTAGGAACAAATTAAAATAAACAAATTAGTTTAAATAGACATGTACATATAATTTAGTTAATGTACGTACATTAACTAGAATATATATATATATATATATATATATATATATATATATATATAATCCAGGATTTTTATCTTTTGATATATATATTACTGAAACATGATTTCATGGTTGCTTATGGTAGTTTCAAATGTAGAATCTCTTGTTGAGATTCTTAGTGTTTTAAAATGAAAGTAGGGGCTCAGCCTTGGGAGTCATTTTGACGCTTCAATGGTTAATCAAACTCACTTAGAGAGGTTGAACCATGTGGTGAGAAGTAGCAGGAGGTCTTTAGTCTTGGGGGCTCCCAGTATGCCTCAAGGCGCGGAACGGACTAACCTCGTGAGTGTGGCAGGGTGGGGAACCCAAGTTTCATAAGTCACCACGAGTGCAAGACTCGCCATAGCCCGACTCTCATTTTAAAGTCCGGACGAGTCAAGTCTAGAAATTTACATGTTTAGGTGATATTTTTTTAATCTGTTTGAAGTGAATTGTTGTTGCATGTTGCATGTTTAACACAATGGTATGATTTTATATAATTGGCTCACCCTTGCCTTTGTTGTCTGTGTTTATGTATGTTGTTTGACTTCCTGTTGCGATGATCATCTATTCTTGGATATGAGCAGAGGAAAATGAGCTCTCCGTTGAGAACGCCTTGGAGGAGAATGACGACACTGTTGCTGCCCCTTAGTCCTCTTAGGAATTTTCTGGGCTGTTATGCCCCATGAACATTTCTAAATTATGTTATTTTGAGACACTTTCCAGCTTATCTAGTTTGAATTAGTTTAGCATTCCACGTTTTTAATTCTCCCTAAATTCCTGGATGACTGTAATCCTGATCTTTATACCACTCTACTCTTGACTGCTTTCAAATATTATTTATGTTGACGTCTTAAATTATGCAAGTGTATGCTATAATTGGGATGTCACACGACAGCCCATCAAGACACCACCACCACCATAGGCACCACTATAGCTAAGTGGTGTATTGGGTTTTTATTGCTTTTCAGTGACTTTTCTGTATAGATTTGTTGTTAGGTCCTAACTCACGATTTACACAATCAAATTGAGTGCTTTTGGAGCATAAATTAAAGTTCATAAGGAGGATTTTCACCTTGTTTTAGAATCACCTCAATTAAAGTCCCATGTCTCATGATATCAACGTTTGTTAAATACGCTTCAAACCTAATATTTAAGCCACTTTCCAAATTTCCTTCAAGATTTTAACTCTAGATATCTTAAACTAGTTCTTGATGTAAACAAACAAAGGCTTGACTAATTAAAATCTAATTTAATTTTAGTGAAAATTAAGATGTTAAAAAAAATTAATATATTCTATTTTGACCTACTATGATATCTTTTTCGTTGATATATATATATATATATATATATATATATATATATATATATATATATATATATATATATATATATATATATATATATATATATATATATATATATATAAACAAAAAATTAACCATTTAAAATATTTTTTTTTTATTTTAACTAATTTTTGTTATGTTGAATTGATAAATAAAAAAAATGATGAATACAAAATATCAACTAGTTTAATCAAATTAAGGATGGGTAGGGATGGCAATGCAAGTTGGCCCGTCCTAGTTTGGTCTATTCTGTATTTGGTTCTCAAAAGGAGAGCTAATCTCACCTAGTGTTAGAAATGTCAGTCAATTTCTTCGACTTGTCCTGCATAACATTTGGTTTGTAGGTCTCCAGGTGAACTCTACCTATATAAGAAATTATTTCTTTTTTCTTTGGTAAAATACTAGGACACAAAATTTTATTAACTTTATTATTATTTAAATAAATTATTATAAATATTGAGTTCTATACACCTATTAAGTCTGCCAAAAAGAGTCACTACAAGAAAAAAGCTCATTGCCTACACCAAAAATTTGTAGGTAAGCTAAAAACTTTGTAGCTAATACAACGTTATCTATAACTTACCTACGAACCAAAATCTGTAAACAAAATGGTCGTAAGTAAGCTACCTACGAATTTATCCATAAGTAAATTACCTACAGATAGATCGGTGGTTACGGATAAATTCTAGGTAATATTCGTAGATAATTACATACGAATTTATTCATAAGTAATTACAAAGGAATAAATTCGTAGGTAATTGCATACGTATTTAATTGTATGTAGTTACCTACAAATAAATTTGTATGTAATTACCTAAGATAAATCCGTAGATAATATTTTCGTTGGCTATGATGATTGTTCTTTTTTTCTGAAACACTTTTGTAAATCTCAACAAAAATACATCATAAAAGCTCAAAATATTATATATTAAAAGGAATTTATATAATATCTAAGAACTAAATTGAGATTGATATTTTAACTAGGTCACCACCTCGTTTATATCAATCACGTGTTTCTTTTTTTCTTCTAGAGAGTCCATGTAATATGAATGTGTTGTCATGCTTATCTTCTGCATTTGTTTACTTATCATGAAGGAAGGAACCTTGGTATTCTTTAGAAAAGGCATTTCTATTCATTCTATTATGCTGGTTGTAGTTTAACTACTACTTAAAGTTTAGTGCAGAACTTCACAGGCTAATGCAGTGGCGTATAGTCATGCATGTTCTGAATGGTGAAAATGAGTGTTCTTAATATTGTTCCCTTCATTTTCATCACCTGAAAGTTGGTTTGGTTGCATGTTGCTCATTCTCCAACTCTTGTCATTCTACCTAATATCAACAACCATGTTTTTATCACAAAAATATTTAAGTTAAGGATTTGCATCCATTATAACATAATGATGACAATTCATTATGAACTTACAAGATAACTAACAAGCCTAAAACCAATCCACTATCACTTATGAATAATGATTATTAATGTGATACTAAATTCCATTAACAAATAAGATAAAATAGTAAGAACAGTGCAATAACTGAATATAATGGTAAAACAAGTGTGTCAACACCCAATTTCGTCTGGGTGACTAAATACTATACGAATTTTCTTATTTTATCTTATTTTATGTTTTTCTATCATTTTTCATTCTATCCTTCTACAATTATTTATTTCTTATTTTATTTCTTTTTGTTTTTAATTTTTATTTTTATTTTGCTTTACTTTTTCTATTATAATATTTTTTTTATTGGTTATTATAGTTAAGTAAAAACAAAAAGAGGAAGAGGAAAAGATAAAAAAAGAAAGAAATTAAAAAAAGGGCAATGTTTGGCCGAAAGTACACGTGTGCAAGGCAACAAAAGTTTTGGCGAGGAGGAGCAGAAAAACGGTTTTCTGCTGTTGGCAAGGAGGCATTTTTTTGGTTTTGCATATACGGTTTGGATTAGCAGACAGCAAGGGGAGGAAACGGTGTTTCAAGACGAAAAAGCGTAGAGGCAAACAAAAAAAAAAGGATTGAAACCTAAGAAAAAGGGGAGGGAGAATCAGAAGAGGAAAAAATTGGCTCGAGAGAGAGGCTATCATCACAACGAAGAAACTTTTGCTTCATCAAGGGCGAGGGGATGAGGTTTTCTAGAGATTGGAACGCCTGCATCAGGTTCACTCTTTTTGTCGCAACGGTCATTGGAAACACCAAGCAATAGCATACAGGCCCTCAAGAGGTAAACAGCTCCTCCACTCACTCATATTGCCACTTGTTATGCTCAGTGTGTTATGAATTGTTGCATTATGTACTGCGTGATATACTTGTTATACTTGCCTTGGTTCATTGTTCTGCCTGCATATGAATCCCCCACTCTTCATTCTCAATGACCATCAAACATCGTCATCATTCTTACGAAAGTTGTACCGCCCCGACAGCCCACCTTCTTTGCTCCATCTCTGCACGACCCCAAAACCAATAAATTGTGAGTTAGTGTATCAGCCTTAATCCCATTTCCTCACCATATCTTCGTACACCTTGCCACCCATTTCACTGTCTCCAACCCGAACACATCAACACCATGCACGCTGCTGAATCAAACAACATAAACCTAAAATCACCCAAGACAACCTTGTTATCATCATCAACCTTCGTTTATACCGTGAAGACCCATATGGCCACCTTCCTGCGAGAGAAAAGCCTAACTCATTCACTGCAGATTCATCATTGTCCTAACCCAAATCCTCTCATGTTAAAGAGAGTATAACAAGCAGTGAACCAATTTTTCACAGCCTTCCATCCCCTGTTCACCCCTAATGACCAATAAAATTGAATCAAGAAACTCACACAGAAAGCATCACACTCTATTCATCCTTCACGCGCGTCAAGTGTTTACCTTAGGGTATGTTTCGATTTCTTGAGTCTTTGAAGAATATGGGAGAGGACATTTGAATCAAGTTTTATCCATAAGCCATAGACCAATTTCCAGTACCCGACACAGACTCATCATTTCCAATCTCAGTACACAAAACATGAAACAACAGAAAAAAACTAATCAATAATTGTCATTAAAAAAAAAAACTTTGTCGACACCGACGGTGAATGTTGATGAGATGTTTGGCGTTTGAGAGTGGAGTAAAGGGCCCTCAATTGGAGACGAAGAAAAGTGAAGCTAGGGAGACTGGTGAAGACAGCGGCTCCGGTGAGGCTATGCGGCAGCAAGGCAGTATACTGAGGCCACTGGGATGGCTAGGAGAAGCGGTTCCAATGCAAGTCGCGATCGAGGAAGAAGATGAGCCCTTTGGTGGCTTGCGGTGGCTGGCTTTGTTGACGGTGGAAGTCATCGAGGCGATGTACGGCGGCGACCCTCGCTGCGACCCGTGGCGTTGGTGGTGCTCTGGTTCGAGGTGGCCAAGCTCGCTCAAAGCGGCGATTAACGGAGGAGGAAGAGATCCCTACGCCACAACTAGCCACGCCTCCGGTAGTGAACATGGTGTCGGCAACGTCACGACGATGGTTCCAGCGGTGTGGCGGCGATCGGCGCCGCTGATGATATCTCAGGCCGCCACTCACGGTGGCTGGGATGGTGGTCATGGTAAAAGGATGGCTTCTGCTCACGCTGGAGAGAAAGTCCAGTTGCCTTTGCTATTGTTTTTTGTGAATGGGAGGCTCCCTCAGGATTTGGGGGTGAATAGGATCCCTAATGGGTTCTGGGTAAGGAAGCACTAGGCTGACGCTGGGCCAAAGCAAATAAAAAGTTTTCCTCAGGCACCCCCCTTTGCTTCATTGCAGCCCCCTGTTTTATTTGCACACTCCCTTTTAGTGTGGGTCTAAGCCCAATCTGCCTCAAAAAGATAATAAGCCCCTTTTATCAAATAATAAAAGTTATTTTAAAGGTTTAAGCGTGTGTGTGATCATTCGCATCAGCCTCGCGCTAAGACCTTTTCCCCTTTTATAAAATAACAAAAAATATTTTAAAGGTTTAAGCGTGTGTGCGATCATTCGCATCAGCCTCGCGCTAAGACCTTTTTCCCTGTTATAAAATCACAAATATATTTTAAAGATTTAAGCGTGTGTGCGATCATTCGCATCAGCCTCGCGCTAAGATCTTTTCCCCTTTTATAAAAATATCAAAAGCATTTAAAGGTTTAGGCACTTGTGTGATCACTCGCATTGTTCTCGTACTGAGACTTTTCTTTTTTCTCACGTAAAAATATTGGAAATATAAAGCATTCACATTTTCAAACAACAAACAATCTTTCAAAAAGAACTACGTAACCTTGATTTCTCATTTTGAATGAGAATACGTAGGAGCAAGGTCAATCCTTGTTGGGCCGAAAAAACTAAAAAAATATTTTTGTTTCTTCATATTGTTGTTCTTGGGATAGTTAAACATTTTGCAAACCACATTTTTATTCGCGTATTTAATTAAAGGTATGCCTTCGGGCAGGCGTTGTAGGGTGCTAACACCTTCCCTACACGTAACACTTTCGTGGATCGTGTCTTTTCTTTATGGTTTTTTCCATAGTTTTCCAGAATAAACTATGGTGGCGACTCCAAAATCTCTTTTCAAAAATCGTTTTCCTTTTTTGAATCGTCGTCCCGTCGCGATTTCCGGTTGCGACAGATGGCGACTCCACTGGGGACTTCTAGAGAGTCAAGCCATTTAATTATATGCGCGAATTCAATGTGGTTTTTCTTTATGTTTTTATTCCCCTTTTCTTTATCTATGTTTGATATTTGAATAATTGCGTGTGAATAACTTTGCTTGTTGGATATTAAACCCTAGGATAAATGACATGCTTATATCTGCCAGGGAAAATTTTCTCGTTGTTTTGCAGGTGAGGGTTTGGGTATGCATTTGCATTCTCCCTTCAAACACACACTTTGTGCATCCATTGAATGGGGCCCTATACCCGGGTCTAAGTGTAACGTAGAAATAGAGGGGTTGTGTAGCGGTGTCATTTGGGTTTATTCTTCCTGTTTGGCTATCGTGAGAACCCCAACTAGAGTTTTTTCTCTTCACTTGTCTCTCCACATCTAGTTGATTACTCGGTTGTTGTGGAGATACTGTGGAGGGGGCCATAGCTCTAGTGACCATTAATCCTTAGGCTCAGGAAACCATCCTCATGAGGTTGCATATACCTGACCTTGAATCTGAAATGTTGAATCTCCGTTAGGGCACAAAGGGAGATGTGTGCGGCCTTATAATCCTCATTTTTGCATAATGAAAGCAAACACCTTATTTCTTTATCTTTTTTGTATACCTTTTTCCTTTCTTTCTTTCTATATCTCATGCATTTTTGTGGTCTTGTCATTGGTTCTAGTCAGGAAATTATAAATTTGTGACTAAGCCTTCAAGGTAAAATGGAAAAACATGAGATTTGAAGTCAATGGGGGTTCAAGTTCAGACACTTTGAAGGAGAGTATAGCCATCGAAGAAGAGGAAGTTAATATGGATAGTCTGAGAGAATTGGCGAAGAAGATGAGCGCGACCCAAAAGAATGCATTCAGGAAGGACTATGGGAATTTGTTGAGCCTGTTAGAGGTGGAGGTCCAAACATCGGCAATTACTACTTTAGCCCAGTATTATGAACCACCACTGAGATGTTTCACTTTTAAGGATTTCCCATTAGTGCCTATGGTAGAAGAATTCGAGCAAATTCTAGGTATACCTCTTGAGGGAAAAACTCCATACAACTACCTGGGGCAGTATATCCCTGTCTTGCAGCTAACAAGAATCATGAAAGTACACCCTAAGCACTTGGAAAGTGAGTTCACAATCAAGGGTAGAGTGAGGGGCCTTCCTCAAGGATACCTAGAGCAGTACTTGCATCGTTTGGCTGAAGAGGAAAAATGGGAAACATTTATGGATGTGTTGGCCCTTATCCTCTATGGTGTCATGCTTTTTCCCAACCTCGAGAATTTCGTCGACCACGCTGCCATGAACGCATTCGTGGGATACAAAGAACACTCTGAGAATCCAGTCACCGCTGTCCTAGCTGAAGTTTATGGGACCCTTAATCAATGTTACGAGCTAAAGGGAGGAAAAATCTTATGTTGTCTACCAATGTTGTATGTATGGTTCATCTCTCGGGTGAATGAGAACACATTGAATGCCACATGTCCCGTGGATGAGCTATTGCAGTGTAAACCAAATACGAAAGGGGCAAATGAATGGGCGCAGCTCTCTGCAAGTTTAAATGTGGAGCAAATTAAATAGAATGTCCTTTGGCAGGAAAGATCGCAAATCATATATTATTGCGGGAGGTACCCTAATGTTCCGCTCATGGGTATCAGGTGTTACATTAACTACAATCCTGTGTTAGCACAAAGACAATTCGGGTATCCTATGAGAGGATCACCTACACCTGCATCTCTTGCCATATTGCAGATCTATTATTAGGAAGGAACCTTTGCTGAAACGCTTCATCAAATTAGGGATGCTTGAGGCAACGTTGTTCGTGCGGAAAGGGACCCAAGACCATGGACTGTTGATGAGGGAATTCCTTATAGCCATTGGATTGTAGAAAGGGTTAGGACAATGAAGTTGCCTTTCAAGTTAGTTTCTCCTAGTCTGGATTGTGAAGAGCATCTTCATAAGGCTGAAGATGAGGAGGTGCACCTGTTGAAGGCCGAATTAGAGCGGATGAAACTAGAAAATATCAAGTTGACCAGTCATCTTCAGAATCTACAACATGATTTTGCGAATCTCAAGCAAGATAGTGTGGAAAACTATGAAGTATGTGAAGAGTTGTTATTAAAACAAAGGAGAGAACTGGTAGTAGCCAAACCTGAGCTAGCCTTGAAAGATCGAGAATATGGTATAATTGAGATATCAGAGCGCGTTATAAAGCAGATGTGTGATGAATTCAAGAGGGACAAGGAAAAAGCACTGGAGGACCTGCGTGAAATGCATATCAGATTCGACGACGCCGAACAACAGGCGAAAGCAGCAGTGGCAAAGCTAAAGAAGGAACGTTGGCATCGGGCTAAATCTGACAAGAAAAATCAAGAATTGATGAATCAGATGAAGGAGTGTATCGTTGAACAAGGGCGGGTTACAGAGAACTGGAGGAGAAGTTTCTCACAACTAGCTTCCCTCGCTAATGAAGCCATTAAGGATGTTCTTGAGTTATTAGCTGATACTGAGGCTGTAATGCCAATCTTAAACCCACCTAAGAAGGTTGAAACTTTCCTCAATTACTGCAAGAATCTGATGAGAGAAATTAAGGGTGTGATGGCTAAAGCTCAGGATAATTGATCATGATTTTGTATATCTCCTATGTGGTGAACTTAAATGTTGTGGACGTTTTATGAACTGTCCTATTGACTCTGTTTGATGTTAATTTCCAAATTATACATTTGGCAATGTTTTCACATCTTTTTAATTCCTGGCTATAACAATTGTGTTACTTTGTCTTTTCGTTTTTTCCTTTCGTTTCTATTTTCTTTTTCTTAATTTATTTCATCTAATGAAATTCAGTTTAAAAACAACAATACGGCTAAGTTTCCAAGACACCCTAAAAGGCACGAACCAGTGGCAAAATCATGCAGAACCAAGGAGAAGTTCAGGAGGAGATGAAAGCCGATATCCAACAATTGAAAAAGCAAATGAGCCAAATCCTAGAGGCCCTGAATGCCTTACAAGGTCTTGGAGATTCACGCGCACCACGATCGCAACTAAGAGTATCAGAGGCACAAACTCTCCCTCCTTATGGTCTTCCTCCAAATTACACTTCACCCTCAGCCGTGGACTTGGGACATGTTGACGCTCAAAAGGTTGAAGACAACGCAGTTGAAATAGAAGACAAACTTGGGGTAGACACTGCCACCATTCGTGGAGAGACAATCCAGGCAGGTATGGTGAAGGTGATAATGACAAAATCCCCCGAGATGAAATCTTCACCTTATGCTGTTACACCAACAGATTTTGAAAAATTGGAAATGCTTGAGAAGAGGCTGAGAGCCATAGAGGGCAAAGATGTGTTTAAATTTGGAGATGCTAGGAAACTATGCTTAGTTCCTGATGTGGTGATACCTCCAAAGTTCAAGTTGCCAGAGTTTGAGAAATTGCAGCCTATGCTCATGATGAAAAACTTTTGATTCACTTCTTCCAGGAAAGTTTAACTGGCGTGGCTCTAAATTGGTACATGCATTTAGACACAACTCATATCCACTCATGGAAGGATTTGGTGGATGCATTTCTAAGGCAGTATGAATATAATGAGGATCTAACACCTGACAGAGTACAACTGCAGAACATGGTGAAGAAAGAATCTGAATCATTCAGAGAATATGCCCAAAGGTGGAGGGAAATTGCTGCTCAAGTAGAACCTCCTTTGAGGGATAAGGAGATGACTACCATATTTCTGAATACTCTACAACCACCATTTTATGAGCACATGATAAGCAGTGTCTCCTCGAGTTTTGCTGATATAGTGGTAATTGGAGAAAGGGTCAAGGGTGGCATAAGAAGTGGAAAAATTGCACAAGATCCAAATCTGGTAGCGAGTCTGAATGAGTATGGTCTTAGGCGCAAGAAAAATAGAGAACCAAAGGCTAATTCGCATTTTACGGCCTATTCCCAGACGTCGCATTCGTATGGGTCCAATCGAGCCATGGAGCAGAGAAAGTACAATCGCAATAAGAAGGTTGTTAATTTCACTCCCATCCCCATGACCTATACAGAGCTGTTGCCAGATCTTCTCCGCAATAACCTCATAGAGGTTTGCCCCACCAGGCCGGTACGACCTCCTTACCCAAAGAAGTATGACATAAATGCCAGGTGTGATTATCATGAAGGAGCGCGTGGGCATTCAACAGAGGCATGCAAGGCTCTAAAGCATAAAGTGCAATCTTTGATCGATTCAGGATTTTTGAGGTTTGAACAAAGTCAATCCAGCACTGTGGCAAGGCGTGAGTTCGCCTCTGCAAATGCCATGGACAAATGAAGAGGACTCTAGGTCTATATAGGAAAGCATGGGTCATTGTAAAAAGTGAAACTGATGTTATTTTGCTAATGTTTTGAATTGTCCTTTTGTAAGGACTATGCTCATTGATATTGTGCTTTCATCCATGACTTTTGATGTGAACTTTCATTAAGCTATTTCTCCAAGGTTTACTAGAAATCATGTCCTAATAAGGTGTTACAGAGAAAGCGAAAGCCGCAAATAACAAAGTTGAAAAAATGAAGGCAATCTTGAGTCGCTCGTCCTTCTTGCAAATTGTTAAACTCTTATTTTTTCAAAAAAAAAAAAAGCAAAAAAAAAAAGAAATAGAAAAAAAGGATGAATAATCAAAATAAAGGTGATGTCAAACTTTTCCGAGGTCGTATGTCTAATAAAAAATAACAATTTGACATTTTCTCTCGAGACGTTTGTACACATGTTGTTTGAAAATCTTCACCAATCACTTTCCCAAAATAAAGGATTTTCCCCAACAAACATTGTCACTGCCCTTAGTAAGAAAAACCTTCACACTGTGGCAGATTGACCTGGCCAAAATTATCCCGCTTGCGCTAGTAGGGTGATCCCTGAACCCATTGAGACAAAAAAAATAATATAAAGCAAAAAAAAAAAAGAAACCTAAAAAAATAAAAAAGAGAATAAGTCCACTAGATTGAAAACCCGAAATGGCTATCTAGAAAGGAACTAAAGAAAAAAAGACTAATGTTGAGGTCATCCAGTCGCAAAATTAATCTTTAGAAAATAAAGCAATCAGAGTTCAAAATGATGTGTGGCCTTCTTGTCTTTATCTAAAAAGCAAAAACATATATCCATTGTCACCCCGTTTGAGCCAAAAATAATTTCTTTTTCAAACTTATCCCCAAGCAAGGGTTATTATCGGGTAGGAGTCAACTCATGATGCAAATGAAGAACACCCAATGATCATATAGAAAGAATTCATCAAGAAGAGAAAAAAAATAAAACTAAAAAAAAACAAAAAGAACAAAAGAAATCAAAGTGATGTTGAAGAAAAGGAAGAAAATCAAAGTTCAAGAAAAAAGCATAGTGCTCAAAAGATCAAATAGTTGATGCAATGCTTATATGATAACCCTTGTTTCAAAAAATATAACCAACAAACATTCATTTGGGCCTTTATATCCTTTCTTTCAATACCTTTTAACCTTTAGCCACGTTACAAGCCTAATAAAGTCCACATAGATTGAATAATGATTGCTCAAAATTTCATAAAGCTTAATTTTGTGATAAGGCAAAATGACTTTCAATGTGTCGTAAAAAAAAAGGGAGGGGTTAAAATAAATGGTAAAAAAAAAAGAAGAAAGAAGTAACGTCTCAAGAAGAGGGGATCTCCCTGCCAACAAACCGGAAGCACCCAAAGAAAAATCAAACCAATTGGGTCATCATTGTAGCCGATCTTTTTCATTTTCATGCACACTACCTCTTCCAAACAGAACTCTGTGCAAAAAAAAAAAAAAAAAAAAAAAGCTGGGACAATTGTGAGTCTCACATGAGTTCTTTTCATCAATCCATAATCCCAAGACAGGGGCAGCTTTGCATGTTTCACTTGATTTTTTCACCCTGATTTTCATAAATTCAAACCCCATGTTCATTTTCCCAAACACCAAACTGGGGCAGCTTTTGGGTATCTCGTTTCACCTTGACTTTCACATATCACATCTCTATTGAGGAGTGCATGAGGGATGATGTTCCTGTGTGGCTGTCCTAGTCTTCCCCAAACCCTTTTAAATGTCTCCAACCATCCTCTTGCCAATAATTTCAACCATGTGTGCACTGATGTCAAGAAGGAAAAAGTCAAGTGTAATCATAACTGACATTAGACTTCGGATGTATGACATTCCTTAGTTTTCACAAAACATTGAAAATAAAGACCAGTTTGACGATTGCAAGTAAGATGATTGACTCGAGCAAAAAGCTCGCCAAAACAAAACAAATGTTTTCACATCAATTCATAAAAAAGAAAGTCTTTCTGATTGAAACCCTTTTCATTCACACGAATGGTTGTCGGGTCCTTCAAAAATACAAAAAAAAAATAACAATTCTATTCATATTGATTCTTTGTTGGTCGTGTTTTTCTCTCATATTGGTGTTTTGACACCCTTGTCCTTGCATAAGGATTTTGACACATTGTATTGAGGGTTTCAACACCCTAATGTCTTTTCAACAATCAGATTTTTGTCGAAAATCACCAAAAAATTTCAAAAACCCAGTTTCATCTGGCAATTTCAAAATTTCAAAAGCCCAGTTTCATCTGGCAATTTCAAAATTTCAAAAGCCCAGTTTCATCTGGCAATTTCAAGATTTCAAAAGCCCAGTTTCATATGGCAATTTCAAGATTTCAAAAGCCCAGTTTCATATGGGAATTTCAAAATTTCAAAAGCCCAGCTTGCCTGGCCCCCAAGCCCAACTCGCCTGGCCCACAAAGCCTAGTTTCTACACTGGTCCCCAAGCCCAGCTCGCCTGGCCCACAAAGCCCAGTTTCCACACTGGTCCCTCAAAGCCCAGTTTCCACACTGGCCCCAAAGTCGAGTTTCCACAGTAGTCCCCCTAAGCCAAGTTTCGCCTGGCCGACTAAGCCCAGTTTCTACACTGGCCCACAAGCCCAGTTTCGACACTGGCCGCTAAGCCCAGTTTCTACATTGGCCCATAAGCCCAGCTTGCCTGGCCCCCAAAGCCCAGTTTCACACTGGCCCCCAAAGCCCGGTTTCCATACTGGCCCCCGAGCCCAGCTCGAGTTTTTATTTTTTCTCTTTATCCTTTGAAACGCAGACGAAATTAGTGTTTCTATCTTTACTTAACTTTTACTCTGATAATACGAAAATATCAAATTTTCATATTATCTAGTAACATCTAAGTAAAGAGGAGCAACTGTCAACACCCAATTTCGTCTGGGTGACTAAATACTATACAAATTTTCTTATTTTATCTTATTTTATGTTTTACTATCATTTTTCGTTCTATCCTTTTACTATTATTTCTTTCTTATTTTATTTCTTTTTGTTTTTATTTTTTTTTATTTTGCTTTACTTTTTCTATTATAATATTTTTTTTATTGGTTATTATAGTTAAGTAAAAAAAGAAGAGGAAGAGTAAAAGATAAAAAAAGAAAGAAATTAAAAAAGAAAAAGAAAAAAAGGGCAACGTTTGGCCGAAAATACACGTGTGCAAGGCGACAAATGTTTTGGCAAGGAGGAGCAGAAAAACGGTTTTTTGCTGCTGGTGAGGAGGCGTTTTTTTGGTTTTGCATATACGGTTTGGATTGGCAGACAACAACGGGAGGAAACGGTGTGTCAAGACGAAAAAGCGCAGATGCAAACAAAGAAAACGATTGGAACCGAAGAAAAAGGGGAGGGAGAATCAGAAGAGGAAAAAATTGGCTTGAGAGAGAGGCTATCATCACAAAGAAGAAACTTTTGCTTCATCAAGGGCGAGGGGATGAGGTTTTCTAGAGATTGGAACGCCTGCATCAGCTTCACTCTTTCTGTCACAACGGTCATTGGAGACACCAAGCAATAGCATAGGGGCCCTCGAGAGGTAAGCAGCTCCTCCACTCACTCATATTGCCACTTGTTATGCTCACTGTGTTATGAATTGTTGCATTATGTACTGCGTGATATACTTGTTATACTTGCCTTGGTTCATTGTTCTACCTACATATGAATCCCCCACTCTTCATTCTCAATGACCATCAAACATCGTCATCATTCTTACGAAAGTTGTACCGCCCTGACAGCCCACCTTCTTTGCTCCAAGTTGATCCATGACTCCATCTCTACACGGCCCCAAAACCAATAAATTGTGAGTTAGTGTATCAGCCTTAACCCCATTTCCTCACCATATCTTCGTAAACCTTCCCACCCATTTCACTGTCTCCAACCTGAACACATCAACACCATGGCACGCTGCTGAATCAAAAAACATAAACCTAAAATCACCCAAGACAACCTTGTTATCATCATCAACCTTGGTTTATACCGTGAAGACCCATATGGCCATCTTCCTGCGAGAGAAAAGCCTAACTCATTCACTGCAGATTCATCATCTTCCTAACCCAAACCCTCTCCTGTTAAAGAGAGTATAACAAGCAGTGAACCAATTTTTCACAGCCTTCCATCCCCTTATCACCCCCAATCACCAATAAAATTGAATCGAGAAACTCACACAGAAAGCATCACACTCTATTCATCCTTCACGCGCGTCAAGTGTTTACCTTAGGGTATGTTTTGATTTCTTGAGTCTTTGAAGAATATGGGAGAGGGCATTTGAATCAAGTTTTATCTATAAGCCATAGACCAATTTCCAGTACCCGACACAGACTCATCATTTCCAATCTCAGTACCCAAAACATCAAACAACAGAAAAAAACTAATCAATAATTTTCATTAAAACTAATCAATAATTTTCATTAAAAAAAAAAACTTTGTCGTCCTCGACACCGGCGGTGAGTGTTGATGGGACGTTTGGCGTTTGAGAGTGGAGTAAAGGGCCCTCAAGTGGAGACGAAGAAAAGTGACGCTAGGGACACTGGTGAAGACAGTGGCTTCGGTAAGGCTGTGCAGCGGCAAGAGAAGCGGGTCCAATGCAAGTCGCGATCGAGGAAGAAGATGACCCCTTTGTTGGCTTACGGTAGCCGACTTTGTTGACGGTTGAAGACGTCGAGGCGATGTTCGGCGGCGACCCTCGCCGCGACCCGTGGCGTTGGTGGTGCTCTGGTTCTAGGCGGCCAAGCTTGCTCAAAGCGGCGATTAACGAAGGAGGAAGAGATCCCTGCGCCACAGCTAGCCACGCCTCTGGCAGTGAACATGGTGTCGGCAAAGTGATGGCGATGGTTCCGGCGGTGTGAGGCGATTGGCGCCGCTGATGATATCTCAGGCCGCCACTCACGGTGGCCGGGATGGTGGTCATGGTAAGGGGATGGCTTCTGCTCACGCTGGAGAGAAAGCGCAGTTGCCTTTGCTATTGCTTTTTGCGAATGGGAGGCTCCCTCAGGATTTGGGGGTGAACAGAAACCCTAATGGGTTCTGGGTAAGGAAGCACTGGGCTGGCGCTTGGCCAAAGCAAATAAAAAGTTTTCCTCAGACACCCCCCTTTGCTTCATTGCAGCCCCCTGTTTTATTTGCACACTCCCTTTCAGTTTGGGTCTAAGCCCAATCTGCCTCAAAAAGATAATAAACTGTTTATTCCCTACACCCCTTTTTTCTGCTAAATACCTCCCCTTTACACTTGGGCCTTGCTAATTTGGTTATTTTGTTTACTTTATTTTACTTGTTATTTAGTTTTCTTTAGTTTATTTTTTCATTTTATTTTTATTTTTACTTTTTATTTTTATTTAGTAATTTACTTATTTATTTTATTTCAATTTTTATTTTATTTAGTTATTTACCTGCTTACTTTATTTTATCTGCTTTTAAATAAATATTAAAATCAACAAAATATTTTAAAGGTTTAAGCGTGTGTGCGATCATTCGCATCAGCCTTGCGCTAAGACCTTTTTCCCTTTTATAAAATATAAAAAATATTTTAAAGGTTTAAGCGTGTGTGCGATCAATCGCATCGGCCTCACGCTAAGACCTTTTCCCCTTTTATAAAATAACAAAAAATATTTTAAAGGTTTAAGCGTGTGTGCAATCATTCGCATCAGCCTCGCGCTAAGACCTTTTCCCCTGTTATAAAATAACAAAAATATTTTAAAGGTTTAAGCGTGTGTGTGATCACTTGCATCGTCCTCGTCCTGAGACTTTTTTTTTCTCACGTAAAAATATTGGAAATATAAAGCATTCACATGTTCAAACAACAAACAATCTTTCAAAAAGAACTACGTAACATTGATTTCTCATTTTGAATGAGAATACGTAGGAGCAAGGTCAATCCTTGTCGGGCCCAAAAAACTAAAAAAATATTTTTGTTTCTTTATATTGTTGTTCTTGGGATAGTTAAACATTTTGCAAACGACATTTTAATTTGCGTATTTAATTAAAGGTACTGCCTTCGGGCAGGCGTTGTAGGGTGCTAACATCTTCCCTACACGTAACCGACCCATCGAACCCAATCTTTGGTTTTCGTGGACCATGTCTTTTCTTTATGGTTTTTTCCATAGTTTTCCAAAATAAACTACGGTGGCGACTCCAAAATCTCTTTTCAAAAATTGTTTTCCTTTTTTGGATCGTCGTCCCGTCGCGATTTCCAGTTGCGACAAAGTGAAAGAGAATCTACAAGGAAAATGGTAAAACAACATTTCCAAAATTTGTCACAACCATTGAGTTCTTCCTAAATAAACTTGCATTACAAAAAGACTGATTATGATACAATACAATGTCCATGACAAACTAAATGTCATTTTGTAAATAATGTCAATGTCATGTTCACCATCATATATTATGATGAAATTGATTTTAATGCAGTTTTATCAACCATGTATGACTTTTAAAGGATTTATTACGCACCTTATATATAACAGTTAGATATGAAATTGTTTTCAAAAGTTTATACACTATTTATTATTCTCGACTCATCATTCATATCATAATTACACATAACAAAATGACCAAGTAAACTAATTCAGCCAGAAAAGGACACCAAAGGAAAGATAGTTACAGGGAATCCTTACCACCTTTGACAGTATAGTAATCATCTTCACAATCTGAGTCTAACCAAGGCTTGTGTCGAGATTGTTGATAAGAGGATCACAGGTTTAGCTTAACCCACAATCTCAGTAATATCTGTGTTTACATATGTTTACATGTTATATGCTTTTCATTACTGTGTTGAATATGTTAAGCATATAAGAGAACATGATTGTGTTGTTCATTGCATATCATTGTGTTAAATATGTGATTTTATATGTGTATGCATGACATCTGATTTTGGAAAAGGAAAACCACAAGCACTTATGTTGAACTTTAATTGTGTGGCAAAACAACAGTTTTAAGTCGATTACATTATGGGATGAATCGATTAAAACTCGTGTCTTTGCACAAACTCTTTTCAAGTGTGTTGTGAGATTTTTTAAAAAGAAAAGTTTTTAAAACTATGCTTAGCATTGTTTCTTAATCGATTGTATTCATGCTGTATTCGATTAAGTTAGTTGTTATATTGAAAATTTGTTAATGCTTGACACAATTGTCATAACAATCATATTTTTAAATGTGTTGACCAAGCATTAATTGTTAGTCGACTGCATTAATTGCGCGTTCAATTAATTGATGTTTTTGTTGCTAAATATTATAACATAATTGTTGTATTCGATTACATTAGTAGCTAAGTCGATTAAATTGTGTCTAATATGTGCTTAACTATAAATTGAGGCAGATTTGAATTCTGTAAGTATTTTATGATTCTAACATTTTCATATCTTTTATAGAAAGTTGTGATCTTACAATAAGAGAGGAAAAGATCCAAGAAACAAGATTGACCGTGGTGATCAACAACTTGTGATTTCTTGAAGAGCAAGACTGATGTGTTTTCAAAGACTGGTCTATCTGAACATTTGGGTCTTTACTGCGAGATCAGCTTCTGCAATCTTTTGAAGATTGGGTTTAGTTCCCTGTTGTGATTACAGGAAGAAGAACGTGTGTGTTCTTGACTTTGACGGTGCCTCAAAGGATTAGATGGCAGAAAATGTTATTCTTTCTACTAGTCTTGTTGTGTATTGCCTATATTTTGATTAGAGGGTTAGAGAGGTGTTTTACATTTTTTATGTGAGGTCTTCTGTAGAAACCTTGTTGTAAAAACCTTGATCATTATACTGCATTTTCTTCCCTTGGTTGGAAGGACACTAGATGTAGGCAGGTTGGCCGAACCAGTATAAAAATGGAGTGTTTGAATTTTCTGATCCCTTCTCTTTTAAATTCAATCGACTTCTTTCTGTACTTATTCGATTAAGTTTCCAATACATTAAAAATATTTTACCTTGTGATTCAAGAAAAGTATAAAGGCAACATTTTTGTGCAAAAGATTTTAAAATTTTTTGCTTTTATACTTCACCAATTCGCCCTCCTTTCGGTGTGAGAAATTGAGCCATTCTATTTTAACAATTGGCACTAGAGCTGGTTTTTATAAAATATTTGAAAAACTAATCGATTACTATTTCTGATTAATCGATTGATCCTGGAAAATGGCTTTCAATTATCAAACCTTTGGCGAAGGTGCTTCCACAAATAGACCACCACTATTTGTTGGACAAAAGTATGCCTTTTGGAAAATAAGGATGCAAATCTTTCTTGAATCCATAGATAAATGAGCTTCGGATGCAACTCTAAATAGTCCATATGAGCCCACTTATGTTCTAAATGGAAAATTTGTTTTGAAAATTTTTTCAGAGTGGACTCAAGATGAAAACTGTAGAGCATAGTATGATGTAAAGGCAAGAAATGTTTTTGCGTCTGCACTAACCATGGATGAATTTTTTAGGATTTTCCAATGTAAAACTGCCAAGGAAATGTGGGAGGTTGTTGAAGTGACGCATGAAGTGACTAGCGAAGTGAAAAAGGCAGGAAGAACTTTCTAGTACAATAGTATGAACTATTCAAGATGAAAGCTAGTTAGAAAATTTAAAAAGTGGAGAAAAGATTTACACATATAGTAAATCATCTCATGACTGTTGGAAAGGTGTTTGGTAAAGAAGAAATCAACATAATGATCTTGAAAAGTCTTAATAGGAGTTGCAACCAAAAGTCACAACCGTATCAGAATCAAGAGACTTAACCAACATGAATATTGCAACTCTGTTTGGAAAACTCAGGGAACATGAACTAGAACTTGGAAGGCTAAAAGAGGAGGAAGAGATTGAGGAGAAAGATTCAATTGCCCTCAAGGCCACGGGCAAGAAAGCCTCAAAGAAACTTGAGCCAGAAACTGATTCAAAAACATAATTGTAGGACAAAGAAATCATGAACACGGTGGAAAGAAAATTCAATCAATTTATGAAAAATAGAAGTTCTACCACTAACAATGCATGTCCTTCTAGAGGCAAAAAGAATTCAAGAAGCAATCTTGTTCAGTGTTACGAGTGTGGAAAGGAAGGACATATCAAGCCCGAATGTCCAAACTTGAAGAAAAAATAGAAAACATTTACAAAGTTTCCTTAGGACAAGAGTGGAAAGCAAAAGAAAGCTTACATAGCCTGGGAAAACAGCGATTATGAATCTTCAAGTGATGATGACTGTAGCATTGAGGAGGATAGAATAAATAATCTGGTTGATGAAAAAGATAAGTTGAAAAATGAACTTGAAATTGCCTTGGAATCTGGAAAGACGGTTAAAACTGAGATAAAAATTGTTGAAAAAGAATGTGATAATTGTCTAGTGCATATTGAAAACATTGATTACTTAACTAGTACACTAGAAAAATTTACACAAGGTAAAGAAAATTTCGATGTTGTGCTAAGAGCATTTAGAAGAGCAATCAACAAACAAGGTATTGGCTATAAGGCCAAAAGTAATAAGATAAACTCAAAGAAATTTATTGACATGTGTAAACTTGCTACTAATACATGTTTTAACTGCAACAACATTGGTCACAATGTTAGAAATTGCTACTATAGAAAGGTTGAAGTTCCTAAGGGAAAACACAAATGGATCCCTAAGGAACAACCTCCTACAGCTGACAAGATAGGACCCAAGTTCAAATGGGTACCAGTGTCTAAACTGTTTAATTGTTTTGCAGGAAACTAGCTACAGATGAAGCAATATAGAACTCAAGGATGAACTAGAATGAAAAATCATATGTTCTTGAGATTCAAAAGTGGTAATTGTTGCAATCTTTTAAATGCATCATGCATCATAATTGTTGGTATGATTGATTGTTATATGCATGCTTGTTATATACCTGTTTTAGTGAATGTATTATGTGAAAATCAAGTTGCTCGATTTTTAATCGATTCTATAAAGTGTTAATTCGAATATGTTCTGAGTATGTGTTTCTTTGTTTTTGAAATCACTCTGTTAAACATGAAGTCGACTATTAAGTGTTAAGACGAATATGTTATGAGTATGTGTTTCTTTGTTTCTGAAAACCCTCCATTAAACAAGAAGTCGACTTTTGATTT
This sequence comes from Vigna mungo, assembly GCA_036885675.1. Classification (NCBI taxonomy): domain Eukaryota; kingdom Viridiplantae; phylum Streptophyta; class Magnoliopsida; order Fabales; family Fabaceae; genus Vigna; species Vigna mungo. The sequence continues at coordinate 21,351,642 of CP144700.1, read as the reverse complement.
AATGAAATCGATTAATAATCTCTGTTATGAGCCTTCTTTGTTTTGAAAATTTGAAATTTCATTAAGTTAATTTAGTTGGGCTTTTGGAGCAAAAATGAATTTTTATGTTCCCTCCAAATTTAATTGTTGGGCTTTAAACTCTAAAACAAAGAAGTTTGTCATTCACTTTCTCAACAGACATTCAAATCCTTCCTTCTTCGGTATATTGTGAACGATATTCTTCTCTGCATATCAATGGCATCAAGCTCATCTCAGCAAAAGAGGGTGAAAACTTTAGGCACCAACAACATGAGTAGACCATCGCAATTAAAAGGCTGGATTAGTGACGACGAAGCGCAATCAGAGTTTCTTGACAATTGGAAGATGAGAACACTGACTACACATAAATACCTGAAGCTTAGCTTCTTCAAGAATGAAGGATTTCAGTTTCAAGGTTGGCTGAAATGCCAAGGTCTGAAGAAATTTGTTGAAATGGCTGACCCTTGGTATCCGGAACCAGTGAAGGTTTTGTACTACAATCTTAGGATAAGTGAAGGTACACTATGTTCCAGGGTCAAAGGAATTGACATCAAGCTTACAGTTGAAGTCTGGATAGATATAGCCAGTTTCAAACTAGTTGGAGAAAGATGTCATCTAGGCATTAAAGGTTTTCACAAGTTCTCCATCTATCAATATAGCTTGAGAAATCCAGAGGACATCAGAGAATACTTTCATTACAAAACTGATGGGAAGAAGAAAGATGATCGACTGATTATATTTTCTATCTCTTAGAGACTAATGCCTAAAGGAAGCAATCAAGCTCAAACTACTATTGAGGACTCATATCTGCTGAAAACTATTAAAGAAAACATCTAGGTGGACTGGCCTGCAGCAATCTCGGACAATATGTTGAAAGTAACAAGACTGGAATCAGCAATGTTGCCCTACTGTGTATTCATCTCTAAGGTCCAAATTCATTTTGGAGTTGACTGTGTGAATGATTCAAGCGAGTCATACCACAAAACCAGTTTGATTAGCAAATCTGATCTACATAAGATCAATATGCAACACACTTCAAACGAATGGCAGTTCAAAAGTAAGTATGTTGAGGAAGATGAGGAAGCATAAGAATCTTCTTCTATTCCATATGGGGCGAGATCAGAATTTGAAAGAACCTTACTAAGAGAAATAAAAGAGATGATGAAGAGATGATGATCCGGGGAACAAGACATGATGTTACCGGAATAAAAGAGTGTCTGATTTTTGAAAATCAAAATGAGGAAAGAGTAGATAAGGAAGAATCAGGTGAAGAAGGTAGTACACCTGATGAGAGTGTTGCAATTAAAGAAGACGAAAGTGAGCATGAAGTTGTCGCTAAGGAAAGTAACAGTGACATGCTTCTCAGGATATATCTGGAGAAAAATAAGAAAAAGATTTGAAAAATTAATTAATCTGTAGTTTCTGATTTTGTTTTGTTTGTTGTTCTTCAAGCCTAAATTCATCAGTGTATCATTGTTTATCTCATTTGAATAATCGCAACCACATTTCCTCTCATCAATTAGTTTAACACCTTGCACTATAAGAACCCTGCTAATGAAGACAACATAAGGTAGGTAAGGAGAATTTTTAAATGCAGTCAACCTCATATGATTTTTAATAACTTCTATCCAATTAGTAGGGACTTTGTTTATGATGGCATGCATCAGGTATATGTCTTCGGTGATCAACTGATTGTGAACAATTCTTCCAGGTAATATAACCCAAGAGAGAATGTTTGTAATGATTCTTTCTTCCTTCTTCAGACCCTCATGACGATATTGTCCTTTTATTGACACATCTTCAGGAAATCTGCTCCAGCTTGAGTACAAATCATTTTTCTTCAGGTTCACACTGAATTCAGAGTTGGGCAGATGTGAATATGCCCCTTTCGCTTCAAGTCCAGTGAACAATAACCAAATGAAATCCTCTATCTCAATATTTACACCTTTTACACGGGACATCATGATGCCTTCTACAAACTTTAGATTATGGTAGAATAGTTCCACCAAGTCAGGATACCAAACAACCTTCATGTGGACAAGGCTTGACAGACGTTGCACTTCCAGCAGGCTAGGAAACTTAAAGCCCTCTCTTTCGAATTTTCTAAACTTGAGATAATAAGGATGAGCCATGGCCTTAGCTGGGTTGATTAAAAACCTGTCCCTTATCTCCTCATCACTGATCCAACCAGAAGAATCAGGATTCCTAGTCTCAACAATTTGCTTTCCTTTGCTATTATCAGGATTCCAATTGGAAGATGCCATTGAGAAATAACTATTGGAAACCTTCCTCCTCAGCCATAGGGTTAACAGAGAGGTAGTCCATGTAGCAACAGAGACCGAGGTTTAAAACATTTTCACACAGTCACTAACGACCAAATCTCAAAAAGACACACTTGAAAATTTAAAATTTTGTAAACCTAAAAACATAAGTTTTAAGTTGATTCGAATAAAAAGAAAGTTGACTCATGTTTTAGACAGAGTTTCCAAAAAACAGATTTGTGCACTTTAAAAGATATAGTCGAATAAGTTCATAATACAGTCAACTAAAGTTCGTGAAACTGTTTTTCAAAACAAAATCAATTATTCAAACATTTAAACAATCATAGACACAATCAAACATCAAACAATCAATCAATTAATGCATGATGCAGTGAGGTAATGCACGTTACCAGTTGTAGAAACTCAAGATGATTGATATAGCCAATGTAGTTCATCTTTGAGCTCTCACTGCACATCCTTGCATCAGATTGTTATCTTGCAAAACAACTCAGATTTTCGTTGCAGGTACCCATTTGAAATTGGGTCCTTGATTGTCAGTTTTAGTTAGTTGTTCCTTTGTTTCCATACATACAATCCTTTAGGAACACCAACAGTTCTATAATAACAGTTTCTAATGCTGTGACCAACACAATTATAATAAAAGCAAGCATATTTAGCAGGTTTGCTTAAATCAATAATCTTCTTAGCATTGGTTCTCTTAGTCTGAGCTTTATAGCCTATTCCTTGTCTGTAAATAGCTCTACCAGAAGACTTTAATACAACATTTAAGTTGTCTTTACCTTGAGTGAATTTGGCTGGCGTGCTAGTCAAGTAATCTATTTGTTCAATATGAGTAGGACATTTTTCACAAGCTTTCTCTACTGTAACAGTGTCAATTTTAATTTCTTTAGTAGAAATCAGAGCTTAATTAAATCCTTTTGCAATTTCTCATTATCATCCACAAGGTTATTAATTATATGCTCGTAATCTCTTCTCTCAGAGTTAAGTCGACTAACCTTGTACTGTAGTTGCATAGCTTCAGCATGGATTTCTTTGAATGCTTCAATCAACAGATCATACTTCACTTCTATTGGTTCATTCTCAAAATTTGCACCGAAATCATCCCATGTTGCTCCAGCCATATAGCATATATTTGATTCTTCTTCATGATCAACATCTTCATCACTTGATGCATCAGAATCACTGTTTTCCCAGGCAATGTAAGCTCCTTTGTACCTTCTGTTTTTGTCCTGTGGAAACCTTCTTTTGGTTTTCTTCTTTGGCTTTAATTCTGGACAATCTGGTTTGATATGTCCTTCTATGCCACATTCGTAGCATTGGACAACATTTGATATGAAGCCTTTCTTTGCTTTACTATGACCTGCATTGTTAGTAAGTTGACTATCATTTTCATAAGTCGACTAAACTTTCTTACCATCATGATCATCATTTCTTTGTTGTCCATCTCTGCATCTGAGTTGTCCTTTGACTTTGAGGCTTTCTTGCTTGTTACTTTCAGAGCAATGGACTTTTTTTCTTCAATCTCTTCTTCATCCTTTAACCTTCCAAGTTCCAACTCATTTTCTCTTAACTTGCCAAACAAGGTAGCCATATTCATGCTTGTAAGGTTTTTGTATTCTAAGATTGTAGTGACTTTTGGTTGCCAGCTTCTGTTCAGACTCTTCAATATCTTGATACTGATTTCCTTTTTGTCAAACACTTCTCCAAGAGCCATAAGGTGATTTACAATGTGTGTGAATCTTTTCAAGACTTGATGTATTGTCTCTCTAGCCTTCCTCCTGAAAAGTTCATACTCTTGAATCAAAGAATTCTTCCTTGCTCTCTTTACTTCATCAGTGCCTTCATGTGTGACTTCCAAGACATCCTACATCTCCTTGTTAGATTTGCATTGAGATATCTTGAAAAATTCATCAACAATTAGTGTAGAAGCAATGATATTTCTAGCTTTAACATCATATTGTGCTTTTTTATTCTCTTCTGGAGTCCACTAAGAAATTTTTTTCAAAACAATTTTTCCTTCAACAGTGTGAGTAGGCTCAAAAAGACCATTTAAAGTTGCATCCCAAATTCCTCTATCCACGGATTCAAGAAATTTTTGCATTCTGATTTTCCAAAATGGATAATTTTCACCAGCAAATAGAGGTGGTCTGTTTGTAGATACACCTTCAGCAAAAGTTTGAAAACTGGAAGCCATCCCTAGGTATATAGTCGATTCAAGAAAAACAGAAGTCGACTAGTTTTTCAAATATCTTATGAAAACCAGCTCTGGTGCCAATTGTTGGAAAACAGGTTGGCTTTGTTTCAACACCAAGAGGGGGGCTGAATTGGTGAGGTTTCAAAATCAGAGTCTTTTTAAAATCTTTTTCACATAGTAGAAACCTTTACATAATTTCTTGAATCGCAAGTATTCAAAATTTAAGTGCAGCGAAAAATCAAAGTAGACTACGCAATTAACAGAGTCGACTGAATGTAAAAGAGTAGGGATAGAGAATTCAAACGCAGGTTTTTATACTAGTTCGGCGTCAATGCCTACATCTAGTGTCCTTCCAATCCCGGGAAGCAAATGCACTATAATGGTCAAGATTTTTACAACAAGGCTTTTATAGAGACCTACACATCAAAAATATAAAACACATCTCTAACCCTCTAACCAAAAATATAGACAATACAAATAACAAGATATGCAGTAAGATATCCCCTCTTCTGATATCTGCAACCCACTTTGAACAATCCTCAAAGTGTAATCGCACCAGACTCCACGAGTCCACCCGCTATAATCGCAACAGGTAGAATAGCCACAATCTTTACAAAGATTGAGAGAAATCTTTATCAGCAAGCAAGCACCACAATGTGTAGAGTTTGATCAACCAGTAAGCATAGCAAAATTTTCTTTCAGAACCTTTTCAAAGAATGATCTCCACAGTCTTCTTCATGAGTTCTTAGAGCACTAAATGATAGAGAAACAATATGAAACAGAAAATGAAAATGTCAGTTCTTCCAAAAGTTCTCTGAATAACTCAGGTCTCGTCTATTTAAAGATTTTTATAAATCAGACGCTCCTATAGTCGACTAAGCTACTAATAGAGTCGACTGTCCTCTGACAGTAATAATAGTTAAGTCAAAGTAGTAGCTGTCATTTCCAGTTTTTTACTATTTTTCGCCTGGGCGAAACCGCTGGGCACCATTTTGATTGTTGCACCCACTGTCGGGCGGTGTAACCACCGTCGTGCGGTGGACTATTGGGTCTGGACCGATTTTTCTGTTATTTTCTGAGTTATAAATAGAATTGCACGACCTAGATGGGGTATCTTTTGACAGAAAGAGGCGCAGAAACACTCTCTTGACCCCTCGGAGGCGGATTTTGGATGCGGGAGCTCCAATTTTATCAAATCTAGGGTTTATCTTTTCATTCTTTCCATTATTTTCATCTAGTTTCACCATGATTATGGTGAACTAAACCCCTTTGTTGTTGGGGGAAACAATGTAATCCTATTGAAACTCTCATGTATTGAAATTCTTGCTTAATTCATATGCTTTCTTTTATCAATTGTTAGAGTTATTCCTCCATTATATTTGCATTCTTTGTTTAAGACACTATTCAATAGCATAATCTTTGATTCTATCTATATGGACACTTGTGGGTAGGTCTAGACATGAGGGAATTCTCTTGGTAGCAATATTACCTAGACATAGGGATAGGAGGACTTATTGCCTTAAGCTTTTGTGCGAATTATGTAATGCATGATTAATTGCTAGGGAGACTAGACATAGTAAACTAGTAATTAGGAGTAGACTCTATTCATAAATACATGAGAGTGGATAGGATGAAATCATAAACCCCAACAACATAATTCATTCAGACATCATTCACCTGCGTTATCTTTTGGTCAATTGATCAAAACCTTTGCATGCATATTTAATTTTCGTTTTTGCATTATAAAACCCTAATTTTTGTTATTCAAGTCTTAAATAATCAAGAAATCACATGAAAGTTTGGGCCTAAGAGTCCTTGTGAAACGATTCTCGGACTTACCGTTTTATTATTACTTGATATGATTCGGTACACTTGTCGGAGTCTTAACACCTATCCACTCTCATGTATTTATGAATTTGTCTTCTTCATTAATGTTAATGTCACTTTCTAATTTACTTTAAACCCAATGTCTCGGTGAAGAAAACCTATCCTTAGTTACTAATTTACAATGTCTTGTCTCCCTAGCAGTTATTTCTACATTACATTCGCACATAAGCTTAAAGGTAATCAACCCTCACATCCCTATGTCTAGGTATACTGCTTTTGGGAGAGATTCCTCAGTTCTAGATTTCCCCATATGTGTCCATATCAACAAAATCAATTATCATGCTATTGAATGAATTAAACAAAGGAAGAATAAAGTATAAAGGAAAAACCTTAACAATTAATGAAATAAAGCATTTATAATATAAACCATTTTAATACATGATAGTTTCAAAGGATTACATCGTTTCCCCAACTGCGTTTCCTCTTTGTGATGCTTTTCCAGCTTTCCTGAGTCCCAACTCCTTCCTACTTCAACTTCTTCCTCCAATTCATCTTAATTCCTGTCAAAACAAGGAAAACCAAGCATAAAATCAATAATTCCACCTTCAACTCTCTTATTCTCATAACTTAAGCAAAAGCATGATTTCAAGCTAGTTTCTACGTCATAAAGGGTCCTTTTAATATCAAAATTAAGTATAAAATAACGGTGTTTTCAAAAGTTATCACAACCCTAAACTTAGAACTTAGCTTGTCCTCAAGAAAACAAGATGCAACTCAGCTTTCAAACAATCAATACAATGGTTCAACACCTTTAAAACTCTTTCTTCCAAGACAAGTAATTACTCAAATCAACTCATCATAAAAATATCAGTTAAGATGTACAGTTGCATTACTTCAACTAACTCAATATGATGCTCACAAAATCACATAATATCCAACAGATGTTATTCTCATGAATGATCAATTAACCAAGCATAGATGTAATCATGTATTCATGGAACAACTCCTCACCAGACAAAGTATTTCACTGAATCACACAAGTGTATAAAGAGGTATCTCCTTCACTCTACTATCTCAATGTCACATAAAACGACATTTTCTTTCATTTAACCGCAATCAAATATATTCATAGACAAGTATCATCACAAGGACCTTCCATGGCTTGTAACATGGCTGGGCTAAGAAGAACATTGGGTTTTCTGGATCACAAAATCCTTGAATTAAGAGTTTCATTCATAAATTTCTCATTCAGACACAAACTCTCTTTAAACAAACCAATCTCACTTATTCCCATTTTTCCTCTTTTCACATTGAGCTTTTCTTTATTCTTTTTTTTTTTCTTTTTTTACTTGCTCAACACTTACCTCAATGCTTATTCTTTAAAACTTCCCAACAACCCCAAACTTGAAATTTTATCCGTACCATACGAATATTCTCATCTTAACTCAAGGTAAAGATTTTCAAAAGGGTTTTTATATCATGTGTAAGGCTCAGGGTTCAAAAGAGTAGAACACATTGTTCTATATTATTTGGGCTAAAATGATGCGTTGGCTAAGAAAGGGATAATGAAAAATGGCCTTGATCATATGACACAAGCATGCAAATAACTCAATCACAAAAACCTCGGCAAAATCATTCATGTTTTCAAAGAAATAACAATCATTCACCACAAAAACTCTAGAGTTCAAAACCTCATGTACAAGCTAATTCCACGTTCCATATATCTCAGATACACATCCTACTCAGTATCATAATCCCAATCATAACATCATGCATTTGTTCACCCATATTGTGAACAACCACCTGTATATGAGCATCTCAACGTCAATCAATATCAAAGCATCAACAAGTAATACTCATAACACGCAAATCATTATAAAACCATCGCATCAACACCTATTCTAAGAAGCAAATAAAGTTCAACAAGACAAAGATAAGAAAAACCCTGTTCTACTGCAAATAGCATTCATCAGTAAATGTTATCATCATCCTCTACTATCATCCGAGTCCTCATCCTCCTCTTCATCGTCTTCCTCTTCCTCTCCTTCTTCATCATCACCATCTTCATCATTCTCCATGGCTGAAGCTTCAGCTACTCCAGATCCACCAACCTGTGTATGATCCTTTGGCCACCACACACAGGTGTTAAACTCCTCAATCGTCCACTACCGTCTAGAAGGTGTATCATACAACCCTATAATCATCTCTACAGTGGCCACCTACCCTTTGTGCAATGCCTGCATCCTCGCCTCCATCAGTAAGTGTCGATCTTCTCATGAACACCCATCAACAGGTGTTAAGTAACATAACATCCTTCAGTAGATACTCAATCACCTAGCATCCATCAGTAGATGTTGTACCATAATAGGCTCATAACCAAATGTCAAAATATCAAAACTAAAGTACAACTTACATCACCAAAATAAATAATAAATAAAAGAAAATTAAAGTTTTTAAATCAAAGGGGGCCTCCCAGCAAGCGCTCTTTTAACATCACTAGCTCGACCTAATAAAGCTCAAGTTCCATCTTCAATGTTGGTGTTCCTCTTGCTTTCATCACACTAACTCATCAATTGCTTCCTTTCCACCTTTCTGACTCGTCTTGAATATGGAGCTTCAATCTCTATCACAACCCACAACTTGTTCTTGAATCTTACAGGTGCTCCAAGTTTGAGTTGTTCATCCACCAAGTCATGACGAACAGTCTTTCCTTTGTCACCTTTTTCTTCTTCCCTAACCTCCAACAAGAAACAATTCTTACCTTTGATGATCGGCTTGGCAACTTTAGGGCTAGTCATTGGTGCATCTTCATATACAACTTTGTGATTAGTCTTATTTTCTTGAATTTGCTGCTCAACTTTGAAGACATTAAAAATCAACTCCTCTTCTTAGCCTTTAAGCTCTATCATCCCATCATCCACATTGATGATTACCTTTGTCGTTTTCATGAATGACCTTCCAAGAATAATCGGTATCTTTTCATCTTCCTCCATCTCCATAACCACAAAATCCATCAGGAATACAAGTTTGTCTATGTGCACCATAACATCTTTTGCTACACCATAGGGTTTCTAGGTAGATCCATCCACCATTTGCAAAGTCACCTTTGTTGGCTTGACTTCAAGACCACCAATTCTCTCAAACACAAATCAAGGCATCAAATTAATGCTTGACCCCACATCAATTAAGGCTTTCCCTATATTCACGTCCCTAATGACGCACGGAATAGTAAAGCTTCCTGGATCTTCCACTTTCAGAGGAATGTTTTTCTTAAAAATAGCACTGGAATCACCCTGTACATCAATAGCTTCCTCATCAAAATATCTCTTCTTTTTGAGGAACTGCTTCATGTGCTTTGCATAAGCCGGAATTTGCTGTAGTGTTTCGGTCAAAGACATAGTAATCTCCAATTGCTTGAAGATCTCCTTACAACGCTCATATTGCCTCTCTATATCAATCTTTACACACTCCTTAGGATAAGGAAGAATCTTTTCAACCTTTTTCTCTCCCCTATTCTTCCGTTTCTCTTTTCTCTCAACCTCAACCTTACATATTCTTTCTTCTTTTTCCTCTCTCTTCTCTAACTCAAATTTTTCTTTGCTCTCTTTCGCCCTCTCATTACCTATAGTCACAATAGCTTTACACTCTTCTTTAGGGTTAACCTTAGTATTATCCCCAACTTGATTTTCAGCTTTATCCTCCATCTTTTAGGCTAGTTGGCCAACCTGCATCTCCAGATTTATGATAGCAGTTTCGGTACTCTTATGATTGGAGATAGTAACCTGCATTAACTATTGAAGAGTTTCTTTAAGCTTTGAAGTTCTATCATTTAAAGCCAATATTTGTTGCCATTGTGATTGTTGATGCGGTGTTCTATTAAATTTTCCCGCTTGCCCAGATTGTCCACCACTTTGACCTTGACCCATGCTTGGGTGAGGTTTCCACCCATGGTTGAAATTACCTTGGCGGAATTGGAATTGATTGTCCATATAATTGACGTCTTCTTGGGCCTCCACTGGAAAAGCACATTGACTATTGATATGATCACCACCACATAATTCCCAGAGTTGTTGAACCTGTGAAACGTTCTTCAGGTCCTTTAGTAATTGAGCAAATGTCTTCGTCAAATTCTTCAGTTGTGGAGTTATAATTTTATTCTGCGCAAGCAAGACATCTTGAGATTGTAAATGTAGAACAACCTTCTGTTGATGTGGAGCTCCTCACTCACAATGCATTACGTTATCATTAGCAGCCATGTTGTCAATCAATTCATAAGCTTCCTCTAGAGTCTTCAACTTGATATTACCTCCAACTGAGGCATCTAAGATCAATTTCATTTGTGAACCAAGTCCTCCAAGGAAAAGAATGACTACCGTAGCTTCGTCAAATCCATGTGTGGGCGTCTTCCTTAGCAAGCTCTTGTATATATCCCACGCTTGAGCTAGAGTTTCTTCCATGCCTTGCCTGAAAGAAGAAATTTCTTGCTTACCTTTGTTGATTTTCGACTGTGGGAAGTACTTGTTCAGGAACTTTACTACCACGGCTTCCCAGTCAGTAAAGCTATCCTCTGGGAAAGAATTCAACCATAACTTAGCATTACCTCCCAATGAGAAAGGAAATAAGCTAAGCTTAATCGCGTCATTTGGCACTTTATTGATCTTCACAATGTTGCAAATCTCATTGAATGTGGTCAGATGTTCATAAGGACTTTCATGAGACAGCCCATTGAATTGGTTTCTCTTCACCAATTGTATCAACGTCGGCTTTACCTCCATATTTGTAGCATTGACCCTCGGTCTAGCAATGTTGTTAAAGTGGTGAGGGCCAACAACAGTTGTGTAATCCGCCAGAGTGTGTCTACCATTATTTTCTCCAACCAGCTCTTAAGTTCTCTGGTTAGATACTTGCGGTGAAGGTTGTAAAAGTGTCCATGGAGGAGGGAATAGTTCTCTAGATGTTTGAATCCTCCTCCTTCTTCTACTTTTGTCTAGTCCTTCAAGAAGAGGTTCAGAGTTTTTCTTGCTTCTAGAGCGAACTGTACCGTGCATACATAAGAAAACAAAACCCTAGAAAGCAATTATTAGAATAAAGCAAAAACAAAATAAAATAAGGAAATCAAGTCAAAGTTAATAAATAATCACACAAATAGAATATTTAAACCATGAGCCCCCAGGAACGGCGCCAAAAACTTGTTAAGACTCCAACTAGTATACCAAATCGTATGAAGTAATATAATTGGTAAGACCAAATATTGTTTTCCCTGGAGACTTACGTCCTAGACATTCATGTGGTTTCTTGATTAATTAAGACTTGAAAACAAAATCATTGGATTTATAATGCAGAAAATAAATTTGAATGCAAGTGTTCATCAATTGATAATAAGAATGCCCATGTGATTGGTGTTTAAAATATGGAATGATTATCTTGTTAGGGTTTCTGACTTATCTTATCCACTCTCATGTATTTATGAATTTTTCTTCTTCATTAATGTTAATGTCACCTTCTAATTTACTTTAAACCCGTTGTCTCGGGGAAGAAAGTCTATCCTTAATTACTAGTTTCCAATGTCTTGTCTCCCTAGCAATTAATTCTGCATTACATTCACATAGAATCTTAAAGACAACCAACCCTCATATGCTTATGTCTAGGTAATACTGCTTTTGGGAGAGATTCCCCAATTCTAGATTTCCCCGTATGTGTCCATATCGACAAAATCAATTATCATGCTATTGAATGAATTAAACAAAGAAAGCATATAGTATAGAGGAAAAACCCTAATAATTAATGAAATAAAGCACTTATAATATAAACCAATTCAATACATGAGAGTTTCAAAGGATTACATCATTTCCCCAACAACAAATGGAGTTTAGTTCACGAAAGACATGGTGAAACTAGATGAAATATGGAAAAGAATGAAAGATAAAACCCTAAAAGTTGAATAATGGAGCTTTCGCATCCAAATCCTCCTACAAGGGGGGAGAAGAAGTGTTTCTACGCCTCTTTCTGTCAAAAGATCCAGTCTCTAGGTCATCCAAATCATTAAATAGCTCAGAAAAACACAGCCTAAACCCACTCGTTGGTGCTCAGCACCCCACTTAGGGCACACAGGCACAAATGCGAGAGCTCAGCGCTCAATGCCCCTAAAAGGGCGCCCAGGCGGTGTATGCAGAACTAAACTAGTGCTCAACAATACAAAAAAGGCGCTTAGGCGCCAATGCGAGAGCTCTGCACTCAGGGCCTCCAAAAGGGCACTCAGGTGCCATTTGTGATTCCTCTTTCTGATGCTTTTCCAACTTTCTTGAGTCCCAACTCCTTACTACTTCAACTTCTTCCATTTCATCTTAATTCCTGTCAAAACAAGGAAAACCAAACATAAAACCAATAATTGCACCTTCAACTCTCTTATTCTCATAACTTAAGCAAAAGCATTATTTCAAGATAGTTTCTAAGTCATAAAGGGTGTTTTTAATATCAAAATTAAGTATAAAATTACGGTGTTTTCAACTATTATCAAACACTCCAAGAGGTGATTTTTTGGGATTGAGAATTGAAATAGAAGCAGAGGAGTACATGCTAAACTTTGATGCGGATGGAGTAGAGTATGCTAGGAATGGAAGCCTAGTGAGGGAGAGAGAGGCTAGGGGAAACTCTCAAGCTTTTTCTCGGTGACCTTCAAGCAAGAAGATAATTTTGGACTAAATCAACAAAAATCAATCCTTATTTAATTCAAAGGTACTAATACAAGAAAGAAGCAAGCTATTTATAAGTTCTCTTGCTTGTGTAACCTCAATTTTTGAAATATAATAGTTCGTAGGTCACATGGGAGGCACGGTAGGAGTGTGGAGATCTCTTAAATCTGCTGGAGCAGTTTTGAAGCTATTGGATGCACGTAATGTCCTAAACACTCACTCTTAGTGCGAGTTGGAGGGTGCTGAGTGTGGTATGCCCTTTTGTTCCTCCTAGTGAGCTGGAACTTTCACTTCACCCTTTCTTAATGCTTCCTTGCTTCCTTCCTTGATTCTCTTCATCTTTCTTCAAGTTTTTATGTCCTTTATTGTGTTAAGGCTTGGCCTTATTCCATCAAAATCTATGTGAAAGTATTTCAATAGATGAAACAAACTTAAATTTCCAAACACCTCTTTGATTCTTGCACAAGCAAGCACTTGAACCAATTTTGCTTGCACCAATCATTTTAAACCAACATGTCAGGAACAATCACACAATATATCTAGATCAACAGATGCAACACAGTGTAAAGTTTATCAGTAAAGACATATTAACATTTCTTGGACACCCAATACATTATTGGTCATCTCTTTTTTACATGTGTAGGACATATTCTTCTGATGACATACACACCATAAAACATTCATATGAGTCGGTTTCATCAGTACTATCAATGAATCTAAAATTTATATTAATCCTTAATAAACATATTCCCCAATTCATGAGAGAATAGAATGAGAAGTTTACCTGAATTTGCCATTAAAAAGGATATGTATTGCATATTAGCAACAAGTATGTGCTTTTTCGAAGGTAGAGGGGTTAGGTATTCTACCTGGTTGGTAGAGCTTTATACTTCTACCATGATTGCTAGGGATTTTTACTTCTACCTTGGTTGATGGGATTTATAGATGAAAACCACCAAAAAAAGAAAAAACAAAGTATGTTATTTCATTTCCTACAAGTCGGGTCATGACTCACTTTGTAACTTTTGTCAATTATATTCCAAACTTTAATAATTCTAATTTTACATCTCATCAAATAAAAATATTTATGGTATTCAGAAAACATTTTTCGTGACATTTATGCCTTTAGCCATAAACTTAATATTAACATACCACTTTATAATCTTGACTAAATAGATAATGACACTAACACATTTAATTGGGGAGGGTGTGTATTGATAACAGTTCAAAAACCGTTATTTTTATACTTAATTTTGATACTTAATGCACCCATTTTGACTTAGAAACTAGCTTGGACTCATGATTTTGCTTTAGTTTTGTGAATAAGGGAGTTGAGGATATACTTGATGATTTTATTACTAAATTCCCCTTATTTTGTAGGTTTTTGGAATGATTTGAAAGAAGGGTTGAAGTATCAAGGAGTCGTAGTGTAGAAAAGTCAACCAGAATATAGAAAAGTCAATCAGTCAACCAGAAAAGTCAACTAGTCAACCAGGAAAGTCAACCAGGCAACCAAAGTGGAGTTTCACTATCGCAGGTGGTGTTGAGACTAGTTTGGTGCTAAGCGCCAATTTAGCGTTGAGCGCTAGTTTTCTCGCCAGGTTTTCACTATTTTGCGCCTGAGCGCCACCTTTGAGCGTCATTCTCAATGTCGCACCTACCACTGAGCGGTATTGTAGCGTTGAGCGCCATTTTCGTGGATCTAAGCCAATTTTTCTATTATTTTTATGATCTATTTTGGGCCTGAACCCATTTTCTGTCATTTGTTTTGCCCTATTTAAAGACTTGAACACCCTAGAGAATGTATCTTTTGATGGCTTAAGCATATAAACACTTTTTTCACCCCTTTAGGGGTAGATTTGGGGATGCAAGAGCTCTCATCTTCTCTTTCTAGGGTTTCTATCTCTTCCATTCCATTGTACACCTAGTTTCTTCATGACGATGGAGAACTAATCTCATTTTTTATTGGGGAAGATGTAACCTCTAAACTCTCTTATATTTGAATTGATTATTATTATATATGCTTTCTTTCACTAATTGTTAGGGTTGTTCCTCTACACTCTTCTCATTCAATAGTGTGATCATTGATTTTGTCTATATGGACACTTATGGGTAAATCAAGATATGGGGGAATTCTCTCGGGAGCAATATTACCTAGACATTGGGACAAGAAGACCGATTGCCTTTAAACTTTTGTGCGATGGTAATGCATGAAAAATTGCTAGGGAGACAAGACATTGTAAACTAGTAATTAGGAGTAGGCTCTCTTTTGATGGAAGAAGCCTTGAAGAGTTGACCGATTGGCGCGACGCGAGAGCAGGTAAAGCTCCTCCAAGCTTCTCCGACGAGAGATATGCAGCGGAAATGATGAAGAAAGCTTTAGATCGGTGAGAAATCGGAAGAGATCGCAGAAAAACCCTAAAATCATGAACGAACCATAGAAAAAGAGGGAAAACTCAAAAGGAAAACGAAAATCAATCGGTAAAAAGGGTTTCAATCGGCTAAAATGGAGGAAAATGGTCTGAGAAGGAAGAAACCCTAACGGAGGCCATAGATCAAAGAACTTGTTCGGTGAAAATGTTGTTCTATGATTGGAAAGGATGAAACGAAGAAGAAGTAGAAGGAGAAAATGCATATCTGTGAAGGAGATAACCTGGTTTGGAATGTGGAGACACGAGAATGAAGACGGAGCAAATGATGTTGTGAATGAAATGGAGTGTCTGAAGCACGAATGAAAGATGCTTCTGATGTGCGAGAGACAAAGAACATGTGGCTAAGGTGTAGTGATGCCACTAGTCTGACGCGAGCAATATAGAGACGTGTTTGAGGATTTGTGAAGCAGCGTGGAAGAATGGCTGACGCAGATGAAAGAGAAGCATGGTGGAAATTAATGGAGAAATGAAAAATAGGAAGTGTACTTTGGAAGGTGGCTAGAGGAGGTCCCTTGGACTCTCTAGCCTGACTTTCAAGAGAGAATCATTTTCTGATTCAGAAAAACTAATTCTCATTATTCTCAAAAGTAAGGAATGCAATAGAAGAGTTGGGTATTTATAGTGACCCAAGCTCCTTGCAAGCTAAGCTACAGATACACTGAAAGTTCCTTAAGAAAATTTCCACAAACAAAAGAGAATAAGGACTCCTAGTATTTTGATTTGTCATCTTTGAAAATTTTAGAAGTCCAAATTCAATATTGTCTTGAGTTACTTGTTTTCTTAAAGATAACAATAAATCAAGATTTGAATTGCCATATTTTGAAAATGTTTGCCTTGAATATGGGATGGCAATTGGTTTGAAAGAGAAAATAATATTTGAAGATTGAACAATGATTGGAAAAGAAGTAAAGAATTGGAAACCTTCCCTTTTAGGTTCCATGGTTATGGTAAGAGTAGGAATTCCCCTTAATAACAATTGCTCCTTCTCTCTATTTTCTTGCTCTTGCAATTCTCTCTTCCCTTCCTCTTCTCTCATCTCTCTTTCTCTTCTTCTCTCTTCTTTTATCTCTTCCTCTTTTCTTCTCTCTTCTTCTTTTTTCCTTTCTTCTTCTCGTCTACTCTCTTCTTCTCTTCTTAACTCTTCTCTTCTCTCTTTTTCTCTTTTCTCTTTTTCTTCTCTCACTCTCTTGTCTTCTTCTTTCCTTTCTTCCTCTTCTTTTCTCTCTATCTCTTTTTCCCTTTTCTTTTCCTTGCTCTCTTTAAGTTTGGCTCCAAATTCTAATTCCCTCCTAAGAAACCCATGATCATTTAACCTCTCAAGAAACATTTTTCCTTCTTCAATGCAATCTCTAATTAATTCTAGGTTTCTTTTAATGCTTGAAGGCACAAACTTTCTTCTCATGCAAGCTTTTAATTCACACCAATCCCGAATGGTAGACTTTTTTCCTTTCCTAACATGATATTGTCTTTCATCCCACCACTCACTTGCATGCTCTTCTAACTTAGAGAGATAAATGCTAAGCACATATGATTCACTCTCTTTATGAAACCAAGGATTTATTTTATCTATCTCTTGTTCCCAAACTAGGTATGTTAATGCACCTATGTCTTTACCAAAGAGTGGAAGATTCCTAGCTTGATTAAACATTTCATCAACTTTACCTAACCTAGAAGACCTATATGAACTAGAAGATGACCTAGAAGAAGACTTATATGAATTATAACAAGACATCTTTGTTCTTAACATGTGTGTGTGTGTGTGTGTTTTCAAGGTGACATGGAGAGATTGGATCATTGATTTGTGAATACACTAGTACAAAAACAGCGTATAACGTCAAATATTTTTTACCTTTCACATCGAATTCGAGAACGACGTCATATCAAGAGACGTTAAATTGACTTCGAATTTAAAAAATTCGACGTTAATTTAACGTCGAATTTTGTCAATATACGACGTTATTTAACGTCGAATTTTGTCAATATACGACTTTAAATAATGTCAAATTTTGTGAATATAAGACATTAATCATTTTTTTTTAAATAATTGTGATCCTTTTTTATAGCTTTACGAGACCTAAAAAGCAGAAAAAACAACAATTTTCAGTTTTTGGTATTTTATAAAGCATGAATTATGAACAGTAATATAGGATCAATCAAAGAACAATAGCAAACAACAAAGAAGTTCATAAAACATCAAACAATAACAACAAACAAATTCAAACGAAACAACAACAACATCAAACAAGTTCAACAAATAAATAACAAATAATTTATCAACAAATAAGTTCTTCAAAACGAAAACGAAAACTAACCTGGGTTCATTGGAATAAAGTGTTGTCACCAGTGAGAAAGAAAGCAGAATGCACTTATGAAGGACAAGAACACTAAAATAATCGGTGAAAACAAATAAAAATCATACCTAAAGTAGTTAATTAACATGCACTTGTATCAAATGAAAGAAAGATTACATGTGATGGTCATCAAACTTCGTTCGAAAAAAGTTTGAGCAAAGAAACGGGTCATGCGCGCTAAGATAAATTGAATGAGTTTTCAATCTCCCACTCAATTTTTTTTTTAATTCACTAACCTTTTAACGTCTAACGCTGGGGCATTCAACATTTTATATTCTTTTACATCAAATTACAATTCTAAACGACGTTTAATAATTGCATTTATTTACAAAAATGTCACCGGTCATTTTTAACGTTGGCTATTGAGTTGTTAGACGTTAAACGCATGACGTTATACGCTGTTTTTGCGCTAGTGATAACATCAAATGAACACTTAATTGTAGAATATTCTTTTATGCTCAAGTCATCAAAAACATAATAAAATATGTGTATAGAAAAGTATATGAGATTGAGAGTGACTATTTCATGTCAAAATGTGTTGTATTTGTCGACAGGTGTTGATCATTAAGATAATTATGTTACCAATAAGGAGTATTGGTAAAACCTTGAAGACAATTGTTATCAGAGCTTGCTTTGATAGTATTTCAAAATTTGCGAAAATGGTCGGTCACAACCAAAACCTTGTATATGCCGAGGGTGCTTCTATTAACAGACCACCACTTTTTACTGGTGATAACTATGCGTTTTGGAAAGTCATAATGGAAATTTTTATGGGGTCTGTTGACAGAGGCATCTGGGAAGCTGTACAAAATGGTCCTTTTATTCCTAAAACCACAGTTGATGGTGTAGAGGTAGAAAAACCATACTTTAATTGGAATGATGAAGAAAATAGACGAGCTCAGTTTGATATTAAAGCTCGAAATATTATTTCATCTGTTGTTGTACTTGATGAATTCTATAGAATTTCAGTGTGTAAGACAACACAGGAAATGTGGGAAGTCCTCAGAGTCATACATGAAGGAACAGACGACGTGAAACGTGCAAGGAAAAACACTCTCATTCAGGAGTATGAGTTGTTCAGAATGCAACCTGGAGAAACAATTTCTGATGTCCAAAAGTGCTTCACTCACATAGTGAACAACTTGATTGGGTTGGGTAAGACCTTTGATACTGATGAATTAAATGTTAAAATTCTAAAATCATTGGACAGGTCTTGGCAACCAAAGGTAACTGCCATCTCGGAATCACAAAATCTCTCTCAAATGACAATGACAATTCTGTTTGGAAAGCTTCGTGAGCACGAGCTTGAGTTGAAGAGATTAACTGCTGAAGAAGATTAAGGAAAAAGGAAGACACTAGCCTTCAAGTCCGAGATCTTTAAAGGCAAAAGTTTAAAAACTTTTGAAGATGATGATTCTGACGATGAGGAGAACATGAGCCTCATGATAAAGAAATTTGCCAAGTTTATGAAGGCAAAAGGAAAGGAAAATTTTCGTAAAGAAAGGAGAGAAATTCAAGAATCTCCTTCAAGTATAAAATGCTATGGATGTGGAGAAAGAGGATACATGAAAACTGAGTGTCCAAAGAACAATAAAATTGAAGATAAGAAGGAAAGAAAATTTAAAAAGAAAAAGAAAGCTTACATAGCTTGGGAGGACAATGCTTCTAGCTCAACAAGCTTAAGTGATTCAGATGAAGAAGGCAATATTTGTCTAATGGCTGACTCAGAAGATACTGGAAGCCAAGTAAGTGATTTTAGCTTTGAATTTAGTGAATTAGACTTGCAAAAGGCTTTCTTTGAATTGATGAATGAATCTGAAAAACTTGATGCTGCACATAAAAAGCTTAAGAAAGAGCATAACGAATTAAAATTAAAATATGAAAGTTGCTTGATGATGAATTTGTCTTAAAAAATAAAGTTAGTACTTTAGAAACGAAATTATCTGATGCAAATGCTACTGTAGAACCTATTGAATGCTTATCTTGTAAGAGTCATATGTTTGATCTTGACATACTTGAAAACTTACTTGCAAAGGCAACCAAAACTAATCCACATGCTAAGACAAACCTCAATAGAAGATATGTTAAAAATAGAAACATGCATCAAAATAATAAGTCCAAAGTAAGAAGAACGCATAGATTTTGGGTTAAAAAAGGGACTTTTGTTAAAAATAAAGTAAGTAATGTTTGTTGTTTTTACTGTATGAAACATGGACATACATAAAACAAATGCAACATTAAACATTTTGGTGTTCCAAATGGTAAATATGCATGGATTAAAGTGGTGAAATGATATATACTTGCATAAACTAACCCCAAGGACCTATAATGAGATTGGGGACCTAAAGTTCTTGCTAATTTGTTTTCTAGGAATCAACTAAGTCAAAGAAGTCATTGTGGTATCTTGACAGTGGTTGCTCAAGACACATGACCGGTGACAAGAAAAGTTTCATCTCCCTTGAGAAGAAAAAGCAAGGATTTGTGACTTATGGGGACAATAACAAAGATTGGAGGAGGAAACACATTGACTATAAGAGATGTGTTATATGTTGAAGGCCTCAAGCATAACCTCCTAAGCATAAGTCAATTATGTGACAAAGGTCTCAAGGTAACTTTTGCAAGTGATAAATGCACTATTTACTTTAAAGATTCTGCTGATATTGCTTTGTAAGGTGTTAGGCATAACAATATTTATTTAATTGATATTGAAAGTGCATCTAGTCATAGTATAACATGCTTAGTTGCTAAAGAAGAAAATCCTTGGCTATGGCATAAAAGAGTTGCACATATTCATATGCAACATTTGAATAAATTGATTTCAAAAGATCTTGTAATTGGTTTGCCTAAATTGAAATTTGAGAAAGACAAATTATGCACTGCATGTCAAAAAGGTAAACAAACCAAATCTTCATTTTCATCCAAAAGCATGATTTCTACGTCAAAACCTCTAGAACTATTGCATATGGACTTATTTGGTCCATCTATAATTAAAAGTCTTGGTGGGAATTACTATGCTCTTGCAATTGTTGATGATTATTCTAGATTTACTTGGACTTTCTTTTTAACTCTAAAAAGTGAAGCTTTCAAAGCATTTAAATCTTTTGGTAAACGTATTCAAAATGAGAAAAATTTGAAAATCAAAACATTGAGGAGTGATCATGGTGGTGAATTTGAAAATGAATCCTTTGAAAAATTTTGTGAAGAACATGGCATTGCACATAACTTGTCAGCTCCTAGAACTCCCCAACAAAATGGTGTTGTTGAAAGGAAAAATAGGTCACTAGAAGAATTAGCTAGAACACTTATGAATGAATCTAATGTGCCAAAGTACTTTTAGGCTGATGCAGTTAGCACTGCTTGTTATGTGTTGAATAGGATGCTTATTAGGCCAATTCTGATATTAACTCCTTATGAACTGTTAAATGGTAGAAAACCAAATGTGTCTCATTTGAAAATATTTGGATGCAAATGCTTTTTATTAAATAATGGAAAAGATAATCTTTGAAAATTTGATGCAAAATCTGATGAAGCAATTTTTCTTGGATATTCTTTGACTAGTAAAGCATATAGAGTATTTAATAGAAGAACTTTGATAATTGAAGAATCAATGCATGTGGTCTTTGATGAGATTGTGGACCTTAAGGTAAACCCTCTTGAGTCAAATAAACCCATTGCAGGCGATGAGGATTATTTAAGGGAAGCACTTGAAGAGATGTATCTAAATGAGAATTATCCTCCGGAACTTCAAGAAAGACCTCAAACTGTTGATCCTAAAAGCTATCAACAACCAAGAGGACTCTCCTTGGACAACATCATTGGAGATATTTCAAAAGGGGTAACTACTAGACATAATCTTAATAATTTTTGTCTAACTGTAGCTTTTGTGTCTCAGATAGAACCCAAGAACATAAAGGAAGCTCTTCAAGATGATAAGTGGTGCATTGCTATGCAAGAAGAGCTAAACCAATTTGAAAGGAATGAAATTTGGGAACTTATTTCGAAGCAAGATAATTATCAAATCATAGGAACCAAATGGGTATTAGGGAACAAGCTTGATGAGGATGGAAACATCACAAAGAACAAACCATGACTAGTTGCAAAGGACTACTGTCAAGAGGAAGGTATAGACTATGATGAAACATATGCACCGGTAGCCAGGTTAGAAGCAATTAGATTATTACTTGCATATGCATCTTTGATGAAATTTAAACTGTATCAAATGGATGTGAAAAGTGCATTTTTAAATGGATTTATAAAAGAAGAGGTGTATGTTAGTCAACCTCCTAGTTTTGAGGATTTCAAATTTCCTAATCATGTTTATAAGTTGAAAAAGGCCCTATATGGTCTTAAACAGGCACCTAGGTCTTGGTATGAAAGACTTAGTACCTTCTTAATTGATAATGATTTCTCTAGAGGAAAGGTTGATTCAACCTTATTCATAAAGAAAGTAGGAAAACACATCTTGATTGTGCAAGTTTACATATATGGTATTATATTTGGGTCACCTGATGACTCTTTGTGTGAAGAATTTGCAAAAATAATGCAAGGTGAGTTTGAGATGTCTATGATGGGTAAGCTAAATTTCTTCTTAGGACTACAGATAAAGCAAATGAATGGAGGTATTTTTATCTCCCAAACAAAATATTGTAGAGAAATTCTTAAGAAATTTGGTATGGATACTTGCAAAGAAGTTGGTACACCTATGGCAACTTCATGCTATTTAGATAAGGATGAATATGGAAAAGGAGTAAATGAAACTATGTTTAGAGGCATGATAGAATCCTTGTTATACCTCACTGCGAGTAAACCAGATATTATACAAAGTGTATGTGTATGTGCTAGGTATCAAGCCAATCCTAAAGAATCTCATTTGACTGCTGTTAAGAGAATCTTAAAATATCTTAAGGGAACCACTTCCTTTGGACTTTGGTATCCATCTGATGCTTCACCTAGTTTAATAGGTTATTCTGATGCAGACTATGGTGGCTGTAAAATTGATAGGAAAAGTACTAGTGGAACCTGTCATTTTCTAGGTTGTTCTTTGGTGTCCTGGCATTCAAAGAAACAAGTGTGTGTAGCTTTGTCTACCACTGAAGCTGAATATATTGCAACTGGCATCTGTTGTGCCCAAATTTTGTGGATGAACAACAACTGGAAGACTTTGATATCTTCCTTGATAATATTCCTTTAAAATGTGATAATACAAGTGCTATAAATCTGACTAAGAATCCCATAATGCATTCAAGAACTAAGCATATTGAGATTAGACATCATTTCTTAAGAGATCATATTCAAAAGGGGGATTGTCAAATTGAATATGTTGATACCTTACACCAATTAGCTGATATTTTAACCAAGGCGCTACCTAAGGACATATTTTTTGAGCTTAGAAGAGAGTTAGGAGTATTAGACATGTCTTAGGATCAAAGCTTATGAAAAATTTTGCATTTTCGTAAAATTAACGCTTCATAATTGATTATCACAAGGCAATAATCGATTATTTAAACTCAAAACTCAAATCTGGGAAATTTTGAACAAATAATCGATTATCATCAGGCAGAGTCGATTATCATGCAATTTCTGGGTAGTGATTATTGAGCAGATAATCAATTATCATGAGCCATAATTGATTATCACGCTGATAGTTTCAAAAATAGAGTCGTTGGAGCATCCCATAACGGCTATAAACGGCCATAAACGGCTAGTTTTTCCATTTTCTTATAAATAGTTCCCCCATAATCGATTGTTAGAAAATCCTTGGCACCCATATACTGCTGAAAACAAATCTAGAGCTAAAATCCTCTCCATTTCTCTTCATTTTCTCAAAGTCTCACTCCCTAAAACCTCCATGGCTGATGCAAGAAGACATCGCCGCAGAGTTGCTAGAGCATCTTCTTCTTCTCGACCACGTCCTGCAACCATTGATGGATGAATCTCAGATCAAGAAAAACATGCGGACTATGTTAATTCTTGGCAAGAAAGGAGAATCATGGCGGTAAAGTTTATTCGTCTTGATTTTTTTCGTTTCTATGGATTTCAATTTCCAGATCTTTTTGCAGGTCAAGGACTCATGCATCTAGTGGAGCAAAAAGGTTGTATTTATCTCGATCTCATAAGAGTTTTCTACTTCAACTTGAGATATCGAGACGGGATTATATCCACAAAAGTGAAGGGTGTCCGCATAATTTTAGATGATGATGTGTGGACCAACGTTGCCCAACTTACCATCTGGGATGATGCTGTGAAAGTTCATCTAGGAATTCAAGATTTCAACAGGTTGATGACTTTCCAATCCTTCTTGCGTCATCTTGAACACCAGACCAACCGAAGGCAATTTCTTGTTAATGGTTTCAAGGTTGAAGAAAGGATGATTCACTACTTGATTGTCTGGATGCTATGTCCCAGAGCAACCAACCATGAACAATGCTCTGAGCAGGATCTGCTTCTTCTATATGGGATTCTCAATCACATACACATTGATTGGCCTGCTCTCATTGCTGACACAATGGTAAAAGCTAAAAAATCCCATTCCTATCAATTTCCCTATGCTCTTCTTATTTCTAGAATTTTGGAGTACAAAGGTGTTAATCTTGAAAGAGAACTTGTCCAAGCCATTCAAGCAATTGGTTCAGAAATTGGAGATACTACCTTTCATCAGATGGGATTCATATGGCAGAACCAGTTAGCGCTGCTACTCCTTCTGATGCTGGTTCATCAACCATGCCCTCATCCTCCTCATTCTCCATGGAAGAACATTTTGCTAGATTATCTACGCAAATAGAGAATTTAAGTTTAGCACAGAAAACACACTTTGAAGGGGTTTATGAGTGGCAGAAATCTATTGATGAATACCTAGTTGATCAATTTCTTGATCTTGATGTTCGCCTATCTAACATAGAGTCTCATCTCAACCTTCAACCACCTGAGAGATCCCCTAGCCCTGAGTTTTAGAGATAGGTTTCTATGAGAGCATGTTTTGTTGTTTGCTTGCTATTTCATCTATGTTATAATTCTGTTTTTTATGTTTCTCCTTATGATGTAATCCTTCTTTCCATAAATAAAATGATCTCTTAATTATATGCATACTTTGTTTATTTGAGGGGGAGATCATATTTAGGGGGAGCTTTTTCCATAAAATCTTTTTGCTTATGATAAAAAAGGGGGAGAAGAATAATATAAGGGGAGAAGTATAATTTGATACAGGTATTGCTAACTATTTTGTTTGTGTGTTAGCTTGTATGTTTTGTAGGTTAGCTTGTATGTTTTGCAGGTAAGCCAAGCCAAAGTTGCTTTTAAAATTGAATTTTTGATCATCATCAAAAAGGGGGAGATTGTTACCAATAAGGAGTATTGGTAAAACCTTGAAGACAATTGTTTTATTGAACAGGATGTTAGATTTATTTAAAAGCAATTTGTAGAAATTAAATGTAGTAGGAAAGTCCTATAAACTTTGTAAAACTTGCATTTTTAACTGCAATAGTCGATTATGGAGAAGCAATAATCGATTATCACAAGTCTTTCAGGTATAATCGATTATCACTTGATATAATCGATTATCACATTTTGAAAAACTTGTAACGGACTTGAATAATCGATTATCACTTACAATAATCGATTATTCGTGGCAGTTGGGACTTGACCTTTGATATTCAGAGCAGCTGGCTATATATTGGGTTTCTAAGAAGTTCAGAACCAACGTTTTTGAATAGAAGCTTAGCAGAATACTGTTTGTCAGAGGAAGTTCTCAGAAGCTAGAGTTCAAAAGTTCCCTTGCTTGGTCTCGTGAACAAGAGAGGCTCGCGTTTCGTGTGTCGATAGTCGGAGCAAGCTCTCTTCGAGTTAGCAAGGTCCTCTACCTGGTCTCGTGAACAGGAGAAGCTCGCGTATCGTTTGTCGATAGTCGGAGCGGTTCTCTTCGAGTTGACAGTGTGTTCTTCTTCCGGTTCGTTCGTCGAAGGAAGGTTCAATCTTACCATTTATTCATTACTGTTGTAATCTGTAAAACCCTTTTGATAGTGAAACTATTAATCACTCTTTATAGTGATTAACGACTGGATGTAGATTCTATTGAATCGAACCAGTATAAAAATTACTAGTGTGATTTTCTATTTCCTACACTATTTATCTTTTACGCATATCAATTGTTCAATAAATTTTTTGAAACGAACCTATTTATTTTAAAAAGTGACCGAACACGCTTTCTGCTACTCTAAGTTTTATTCCGCTGCGTTATACTCTCCCACTAATACCAACAAATTAATTGTTAATATCATTGATTGAAAGATTATGTTTTAGTAATATAATTCATTAGCAGATTATGCTCCATTTAATTTATTATTTCTATATATGTATATCAATTATTAGATTTAATGATATACGTGGTATATTACGCTTAATGTGTATTTACTATGGTGTGTATATATTGTGATATACCATAATATTTTTTTAGACGGAAGGGAAAGTATATATATATATATATATATATATATATATATATATATATATATATAATATGTTTAAGTAAAGTCTTTAATGTCCTCAAGACGGTGGTTTTGCACTTGCCCTTATATCTCTTGACATCTCATAAACAAACAATATACAAGAGTAAGTTATTTGAAATGAATTTCTAACATAAGAGAAAGATATAAAAGGAACAATATATTCATTATAAATCCATAAACTATTTAAATTGAATCAAGAACAATATAGAAATACCATGTAGAGCACAGATGAATCTATATGTCAAAACATATTCAACAAATAAAATATTGTTTAATGTCTTTCAGAAGATATGCATTAAGTATGAATTACCAGACATTAACACATGATCTAATCCAAGACTTGAATTTTCAGGTGAACTTAAGAGTAATGAATTAAGGTAAGTTTATTACAACTCATGCCACATGACTACCTATGTCGTAGTGTGTAAGAACTCTCCATTTACCTTTTATCACTTGATATCTTAGTCTATGTAACTTAAATAATCAGTGAAGTAAAGATATCTTTGTTACAACATAGATGTCAATACTTAATATATAAATCAAACAACAATTCACATATCATTTCAGATATGTAACATAAATTCATATAAATTTCATCATTCTTAATCATCATTTTCATATAAAAAAATTCACTAAGTATTTCCGAAAGATATTTTCAAATGCATCTTAAGTCATACAACTCCTAAAAAATTCAAATGATGAATATAAACCAGGATTTTCTCAAACATCATTCTTTACTGATTTAAATCAATTTTAGTCCCTTAACTTATAGTATGAATATTTTACTCTTATCAAATTCATAATCTATCATAACATGCTTATTTAAATTTACTCAACATATCTATACTATAATCAAAACTCAATTCAAGAAAACTCTATACTTAACATATTTAATCTAGTCACTATATCAACTCATTAGTAACAACATTCAATCCTGAACATCGTAAACAATCATTTATCAAACCAAACTTAATAATGCTCAAGTTTAAGCATTCAAACAATTTTTCAATCAATCACAATGCATAAAAATAAAAAACTAATGGTCAAGTAATCTTCGTACAATTCTATCAAAATCATAAATAACTTTCCTTATGTGTAATGTTTATCTTAAATATAGCAATTTCATTACATGACATAACTAGTTAAGAGGATTTCTTTTCATCAAATCCTACCAAACTATTAAGATTGATGAGAAAATCATAAAAAAAAAATAATAAGAGGAATCTAAACAGTAAATAGAAAATAACTTTATAAATCTAATCAAATAGGAATGTTTTCTTACTCCTCATATACTTTTAAGTGCAATGAGATTTAGAAAAAGGTGAGGATTGAAAATAGAAAACTTAGAATGAAGTGGGAGGTGAGAAAGAAATTGATGGAAAAAGACACTAGTGCAGAAAGGGCTTTAGACATTTGTTATTTTGGGTTTTTAACGTCTTTTTCACAACCAACGTCGTTACGGGTGACGTTAATGGGACGTCGAATTTCCATATAACAGACGTCCATACAAACATCAGTGAGTGCCATGTCCAACGTCAATAAACGTCAGTGTAGGCCTACACCGACATCTAAGGGCACTATATAGATGTCGGAGTAAGCATTAACCGACGTCTAAGAGCAATATAAAGACTTTGAAAATCTCACTAACCGACGTCTAAGGTCACTATAGACGTTGGTGTATGCATTAACCGACGTCTAATATAGTCGTTGTGTTTTAGTCCAGTTTTGTTCCTGTCTTTGGATTGCCTAGTAGCACACTCTGTCTTTGCTAGTTTCCCCCAAAAAAACGCTTGCGTCTTTTGAATTTCTCATGACATTTCAACCTAAAACCGAACTTGGGTTCTTGCCTAGTTCCGTTTTCAACCGCAAGAGGGAAAAATTACGGTGAAACGATAACTAGGCAACGACCCAGGGTCGTTTTTGGGTCGAAACACCATAAGAAATCCAAAAGACGCCGCTTTTTCTGGGAGGCAGCCAACAAAGGTAGAATGTGGTACTACTTTACCCCAACAGAGGAACAAAACTGCACTAAAACACAACACAAGGAAAACAAATTTTAATCAGTTGAACCAGAAGATAATTGATGAAAGACTAATATAATCGGACTGAACAAAGTTTAAACGGTTTAAATAAAAAAAGACGCACCTGGAATGCAATGCCGTAAGAGAGAAAAAGGAAAGGAGGAAGACGATGATGTTTGCGAAACTGCGAGTCTGCGTTTTATTTAACATGAATTGAGGCGTCGGTTTCTACAGAAACCGACGTCTATAGTCAGCTAGACGTCTGTTATCTCACTAATATGACATCCAAGATAACTTTTAATCTGCCTTTTGCATGCACCTTAGACGTCGAACACACGAGGCGCCGATGTTTACAGTGCTGATCGGAATGACGTTTCAATTCCGGTCAGAGAAGTAGACAGCGATTGTCTTGGGGCGCCGACGTCTATAACATTTTAGACGTCGGCCCCCTTCTACTGGACGTCGAAGTGCCTGCGAGTTTGGTGAATAGCATTAATTACAACCACATAGACGTCGTTCCCCTAGAAACCCGATATTGCAGAAACTGACTGTCTTCCCGCCTTCCTGACAGGCCCATTGACGTGAAGTTAAGGGAGCAAAGACGTCTATAACATTATAGATGTCGGTTTCTAATTACGTGACGTCTAAGCGCTTGGGAATCAGGTGAAAAGCATTAATTGCAGCCACGTAGACGTCTACCCCTCCTCACAACTGACGTCAATGGGGTAGAAAAGACTGTCTTCTCGCCTACCTCAAGCCATTGGACGTCTGTTTAGGGCAAAACAGAGGTCTACTATATCATAGACGTCGTTTGTCCTAGAAATCGATGTTTTGTTTACCAACTTATTTACAATAATGCCACCGTCCATTAATATACGTCGAGGTACCCTTTAACGGACGTCTTATGGGTGACGTTAAACCGCGTTTTTGCACTAGTAAGGAGAGGAGATAAGAAGAGTCAGAAGTGAAAGGATTTAAATGACATTTAACAATGATAAACTCCTTTTTAGAATGAGTAAAAGTAAGTTAACAAGAGTTCAACTAAGGAAAGAACTAGTAGATTATTGGATTATAGATAAGAAAATAAAATAATAATCATATTAACCTAAGAAAGATAAAACAATAAAATATATAAAAAATAAACAATATTATAAACACTCCACAGGTTATATTGTAAATAGAAACTCAATTAAATGTATTTCATTTTATTACGTAGATAAAACTTTATTAAGCATAAAAGAAATAAATTAAAATAAAGATCAAAATCTCATTATTTATTTAACCGACAGTGTGTATACGAGATTGTACTGTTTATTTTTATTATTGTATTCGGAATTGGCATTTTTGTGATATGTGTCTATTTTCATGAATTGAATGGTAGATGAATGCATGTACGATCACTTTCAGCGAAGAATATGATTTATGTCTATTTGGATGCATTGTAGCTGCCACGAGTTGTTGCAATAAGTCGGGTCACTCTCAATTCAATTCAATTCTGACTCTTCCTCATTAAACTACTTTTATCATCGAAATTCCATGTTTCCTAGATTTCAGGATAACCATCTATTACTGGTAAAATCTTCTACCATACCTATCAATAAAATAAATGTAATAAATCCTTTATTTCCTTTTATCAAATTTCTTCGTAAATGTTTCTAAAATAAAAAGTAAATTTATTTTAAAATAAAATTAAACTATCTACAAGCTAAAAGTATTTTTTTAAAAAAAAATACATAATATACACTATTTATAAAGTAATACTGGCCTCAAAAAAAATCATTTATTTTTCTCTTCAGAAGGCGTTAGTAAAAAGCCATTATCTATTTAAAAAGCTTATTATTCTTTTGTTATAAAATATTTTAAGAGAAAAAATACTGTCTCTTTATAATAAGATAGGAAAATCTTTTAAATTGAAAAAAAAAAGTTAGATTTAATTTTGTCTTGTTCCAAAAAGATTAATCAAAACTTCCAACCCACAACTTACTCTTTAGATAATATTATAACCAAAATATCATAGCCTAAGTATACGCAAGAATTTTGCCAATATTATTTGAATGTTATCGATCAATATGTATATTCATATTACTGTATAAAAAACAAACCAGTCTTTTGATTGAAATATTACAAA
Source organism: Vigna mungo (assembly GCA_036885675.1). Lineage (NCBI taxonomy): Eukaryota > Viridiplantae > Streptophyta > Magnoliopsida > Fabales > Fabaceae > Vigna > Vigna mungo. The sequence continues at coordinate 21,321,196 of CP144700.1, read as the reverse complement.
TATTAATCAAATATTAAAATTAAAATAATTATAAAACATACTCAAATTCTTATAAGGGTTATTTAAACTTCTTATTGTATTTTTAAAATAATGATAAAAAAATTCGGATTCCCGAACACGTGATTGCCATCAAAACACGGTAATAATTGTAGACTTTATTCTTCATGTCTACCTCTCTGTAAATAAAACAATTTTATTGATTGTGTTTTCATAACTTGTTATCTACTTGTCGGAGTATATATAGTGTAGAAATGAGAGTATGAATTCCGCTATCAATTTCCTTTAGCTCAAATCTATTCTCTAGATATCACAATTTACTTTGCACATAATTTTTTGTCCGGAAATATAATTCCTTATGGTAGAGGCCTCTAACTATGTATAATAAACAGCTAATAAAAATAAATAATAAATTTACCTTTTATGCAAAGTATGATTTTTGCGTAATTGTACAATAATTTTTACACATCTAATTTACATTTTGTTCTTACACTAACAAAATTGAAACACCAACAAAGAAAATATCTCTCTGATAACAAATATCCGTTAGCAATATATATTTATTAATGAATTTCAACAGTGACAATTTCATCAGTAAATATCTTGTTGAAAAATATTACTGACGAATTACGATCATCGATAATTATTCTATCAATAATTACTAAGGGTTATAGACTGTCGATAAGTATCAAAAGATAGTGGTTATTAGTAATTATCGAAGGCTATAGGTCTTTAGACAAAACCTATGGACATTATCGACGAGTTGTGGTCGCTGATAATTACCGACGGTCAGGACCCGCCAATACGTTATGCATTATCAACGAATAAATATGTCGGTAAGTTAGTTGGTAATGTCTAAGACATGTTCAAGTGCAATTGGTAACATTCCTTACCCACGACAACAAACGTGGCAAGAAAGCACTCGATGCATACAAAATTATCAATTCAGACAATGCAATCAAGGCAATCATGAAACATCCATATCATTGAAATAAATAGTTATTGTATCATTGTATCATTCAAGCAATACATAAAACAACTAAGTGTTTGTAAAAAGTTCATCAAATCCTAATAATCGTTATAGTTATCTGAATCATCTTTTTGTTCTTCTTGTTGTAGAGGTGGTTGTTGTAGAGGTAATTGTTGCTATAAAAATGAATACATTGGGATGGGCTATAATGGTGGGTGTTGTTGCTCAGATGATGATGGGGTGGACTGATTTTGTCCTTGTTGAGGCAACAATGTCATGACCAGATTTTCAAGATTCTCAAATTTTTGTAGAAGTGCATCATAAGCCTGGTCACAAGCTTATAGTTTTTGTCTGAGGACGACATTACTCTTGTCAAAAGTGTAGGCTATAGATGGTTGGTGCTTCAATATGTCTCTTCCAGCATTATAATTGGCAGTAAGTTGTCCTACCCCATATAGTCATTCGTTCTTCTTTCCACCGACAAAATCAACCCAACATTGTGTCTTGATGATGTGATCGTCATCAACATTTACCTGTGATGGAGCATCAGGAGTAGATCTCACCTCTAATCTAGCCTGTGAGAGTCTAAGGGAGAAATCTTCATGTTAAATAATATACTAAGCGTCAATAACATGAAGTTCAAAGTTTAAAACAAAATAAATAGTACAAGATTAAATTTTTTTTAAAAGTTTGCTTAAAATAGTGTTCTGAGACCTCTCATCAACATATGCGTCAGTGCCCTTTTGAATATGAGGTTGTTGAAACACCTTATCAATATGGACAACTTATCAAAGCTTTGTTGCCTATAAAATTATAGAGGTTAATATATATATATATATATCAACTTAAAACTATATAAGTTATATCATAATTAATAAGAAATGAAGGAAGATTTGTACCATACGAATGACATGCTCATGTGTGGTGATTGAACCACCTATGTCCAGTGCACTACTTATTTTTGAAGCCCTATTTTGGGTGGTAGCACATTTGTTGCGATATTCTGGCGAATTCCAATGTGTCTCTTCGAATTGATGGACCTTGTTTCTCAACACCAAGAGGGGAGTGAATTGGTGTTTTATAAAAACTTGCACTTTTAAAATCTTTTTCGCAAAAGGTAGTGTTCTTGAAAACTTTCTTGTGTCGTAAGCAAATGTGTGCAATGAAATAGTATGCATTTAAAGACAGAAAAAATGTAAGCGCAAATGTAAAGAGATGGGGAGAAGAAAATCAAACTCAGCTTTTATACTGGTTCAACCTCAATGCCTACATCTAGCCACTCTCCCAATCAACCTTAGATTGGAGAGTATTCACTATAATGATCAGACTATTACAGCTAAGGCTTTACAGAGCAACTCTCAAATGTAAACACCTTACAAACTCTCAATCAAATATAGAACAACAAAACCTTCCAACACAAAACTACCTCGTTCCTGTCACAACAACCCTTTGAGATATCCCCTCTCAAAGTCAAGAGTACACCATTATTCTCTTCCTGACGCCACACGTACAGGGAACAACAAATCAAAGATTGCAAGTCTTCTCTCCTGATCAAACATAATGCACCTTCAATTGTGCAGAGACAATCAGTCAATTCAATCCAGTCAAGTTGCTTCTCAAGAATGCTTCAAGATTTTGTAAACCTATTCTCGTTCGTGCCTCTTGGAGCTTTTTATCAATATGTAAAACCTCTCAGATGAAAATCAATCAGATATGAAAATGTAAGTATGTTCTAATCTGTTTAGAATCAAACAATGCATCAATATATAGTTTCTATCAGTCCTAGCGCAAATCAATTGATTAACATATTAATCTAATTGGTTACATTAAACACATGTAACAAACTTACAGCAGTCAAAGCACATAATTGAATGTTTAATTAATGCAATCAATTCTCATTAAATGCTTAGTCAAACACGTTTAAAAATATGACCGTTATAGCAAGTATGACAAGCATAAATAAAATTTTAAATTATAACATACTTGATTGAATACACAAAGCATGTAATCGATTAAGCTTTAACACTTAGAAGAGTTTTTGAAAACTTTTCTTTCCAAAAACACATCACTACACATTTGAAAAAGATATGTGCAAACACACGAGTTTTAATCGATTTACCAACTAATGTAATCAGTTCAAAACTGTTGTTTTGCCATAGTTCAAAACTCAAGTTGTTTAATGACCTTAATTGATTATCACAACACTATAACCGATTAAGTCATGCAGATACGTTTTTGTGCATGTGATTTTCATATCACCAAAACATATATTGTGCATACACAAATATAATCACTTCACAAACACAGTAGTATGCATCAATCAACACAATATGTCCAACAAATGTGACAACCACAATATGTGCATATTTCACAGTAAGCATGTACACATTCAACATATAATACAGTACACATTCATTTGTTTTTATTATCAATGGGTTGTCATCAATAAAAACAACATCATAGCTATTTGGTTTAGTTAACATCGTGCTCCCCTATAAAAAATCTCCCCCTTTTTTTATGTGCATATTTCATAGTAAGCATGTACATATTCAACATATAATACAATACCCATTCATGTGTTTTTATTATCAATGTGTTGTCATAATTAAAAATAGCATCACAGGGATTTGGTTTAGTTAACATTGTGCTCCCTCTTGCTGGAATTGACCTGTTCTGATACAGGGGTTACACATTGAGGATTGTTCGACGTGGGTTCAGATTGCAGAATAGGGTATTCTTGCTGCAAGTCTAATTTTGGTTATTTCAGCTATATTTTGGTTTTGGGTTAGAGAGGTGATAACGGTTGAAAAACCATTATTTTCATATGTTATTTTAGACCAAATCACTCCCTTTACTGCTTAGAATGAGCTTGGAATCAAACAAAACTCAATAAATGAGTCAGTCGAGAGTCAAAAGCGATTTTTAGCGATATTATGCTTGTTTTGCATTTTTTTTGTAGCACTTTTGATGGAAATGAAGAATGGAATTGAAGATGAAGGTCTTAGACTTAAGACAGAGGAAGAAAACTAAGAAAAGAAGAGTTTAGGAACAGCCCAGCGGCAAAAATACATCGCTGGGTGGCCAAATGCAAGGAGTTGACACCCTGGCGTGGACGCCTAGCGGATTTGCGATTAGAGGCAAACCATCGGGCGGTGAACCCCTGGCGCCAGGCGGTTGCGCGATTAGAGGCAGACCGCTGGGCGGCATAAGTGTGACGTTAGGCGGTTGCTTGCTAGGCTTGGGCCTGTTTTCTGTGACGTTCCTCAGCTATAAATAGCCCTATTGCGATTTCCTTCTCAATCTTTTGACATAAGAGGGCGATCAGACCTAATTTTCACTCTCTAAAGAAGATCTCTTGGATGTTTAGGCTCCTTTTCATCCTATCTAGGGTTTGCTCTTCCATTCTTCCATTATTTTCATCTAGGTTCACCATGACAATGGTGAACTAAACCCTTTGTTGTTGGGGGAAACAATGTAATCTTTTGAAACTCTCTTTTATTGAAACTCTTGTTTATTTATATGATTGTCATATGCTTTGATTATCAATTGTTGGGTTCTCATCTGCGCTTAAAGCTTTTATCCTTTAACTCATTCGATAACTGTTGTTTGTCTCTATTGATACGGGAACGTACAGTAATGTCATGAACTGGTGAGAAATTCCTTGATTAATGAAATACCACCTAGGGATAGGGAGGTAGGACGATCAATTGTTTTTGCTTCTGTTCGGTAATGCATTGCTAGTTACTAGGGGAGGCTAGGGATAGCAAGCCAGTAATTAGTAATAGGTTCTTTTCGCCGAGGGATCGGGCTAAGGGTAGGCCAAAAAAGTTTGCATAACAATTAGATAACAAAGCAAATTAAACAAGAGGAGTAGATAAGAGAAGGCAGATAAGATGAAATTGTAAACCCCCAACAACTCCACTCATCCATAGTTTTTTTCTCGTCAACTGAATCAAACACATTGCATGTTTATTTTCTGTCTTTGCATTCCAAACAATTAATTTTTCTTTACAAGTCTTACAATTTCAATTCGCACGAACGATAAGGCCTTTTGAGTCTCTTGGGAGGAACGATATTGGGTTTTACCAATTATATTACTTGGAACGATCTGGTACGCTTGCCAGTGAGTCAACAAGAGAAGATTTATATTTTTGACGTGAGGTCTTCTATAAATTCCTTGTTGTAAAAACCGCAACCTACATAGTGCATTTGCTTACTGGGTTGGAAGAACACTAGATGTCGGCATTGTTGGTTGAACCAGTATAAAAACCAGTGTTTGATTTTTTCTATCCCTGCACTCTTTATTTCAGTCAAATATACCTGTTACGTAGTCAACTACGTTTTTCTACTGCATAGAAATTTTCCTTACTTGCATTTCAAGAAAGATCAAAAACCTTTATACTTTTGTTTAAAGATTGCGAAAAGATTTTGTTTTTGAAATAACACCAATTCACCCCCCCCCCTTCTTGGTGTAAAACGAAGCCTACCTGTTTCCTAACAATTGGCACCAGAGCTAGTTTTCATAAGATATGTGAAAATTTAGTCGACTCTGTTTTTATCTTATTCGACTATAAAACCTGGGGATGGCTTCCTGTTTTCAAACTTTTGGTGAAGGTGCTTCAACAAATAGACCACCTCTGTTTGCTGGTGAAAATTATCCTTTTTGGAAAATTCGAATGCAAATCTTTCTTGAATCGAAAGATAAGGGAATTTTGGATGCCACTTTGAATGGTCCATATGTGCCTCCAAAAACTGTTGATAAAGAAACTGTTTTAAAACCTTTTACTGAGTGGACTGCTGATGAAAAGAGAAAAGTTCAGTATGATGTTAAAGCTAGAAATATAATTGCCTCTGCATTGACAATTGATGAATTTTTCAGGATATCTCAATGCAAATCTGCAAAGGAAATGTGGGATGTCTTAGAGATAACTCATGAAGGCACGGATGAAGTTAAGAGAGCTAGAAAGAACTCGTTGATACAGGAATATGAATTGTTCAGAATGAAGGCTGGAGAAAACATCTATGATGTGCAGAACGATTCACTCACATTGTAAATCATCTAATGGCTCTTGGCAAGGTGTTTGATAAGGAGGAGATCAACATCAAGATTTTGAAAAGTCTGAATAGGAATTGGCAACCAAAAGTCACTGCAATCTCTGAATCCAAAGATCTTACAACTATGAACATGACTACCTTGTTTGGCAAGTTACAGGAACATGAGTTGGAACTTGGTAGATTAAAGGATGAAGAGGAGATTGAAGAGAAGAAGTTCATTGCTATGAAAGTCGCAAGCAAGAACAACACAGAATCAGACATGGAGGAAAAAGAATTTATGACCTTGATGGGTAAGAAATTTTAGTCGACTTATGCAAAATGATAGTCAACTGTCTAACCATGCAGGTCAAAGCAAAAAGAAGAGCTTCAATACAAATGTTGTCCAGTGCTATGAATGTGGAAAAGAAGGTCACATCAAGCCTGATTGTCTTGACTTACAGCCGAAGCAAAAAGGAAAGAAAAGATTCCCTCAAAGTGGAAATATGAAAAGAAAATGAGCTTACATTGCTTAGGAGAACTCGGATTCTAAAAGCTCAAGTGATGAAGATGTTGACCAAGAGGAGAAATCCAACATATGTCACATGGCTGGAACATCAAGGATTGAAAGTGACAATGATGATGAATTTGAGAGGCTGCCTATAGAAGAGAAATATCAGCAGCTGATGGAGACATTCAGAGAACTACATGCTGAAGCAATGCGACTGGAATACAAGGTTAATCGACTGAACTCTGGAAAAAGAGATTATGAATACAGAATTAATAACCTTGTTGCTGAAAATGAGAAATTGGAAAAAGAATTGAATGAAGCTTTGTTATGTGCTAAGGATGTAAAAATTAAAATTGTTACAATACAAAAAGATTGTGAAAATGTCCTGCTCATATTGAAAAGATAAATTACTTGACTAGCACGCTAGCTAAGTTTACTCAAGGTAGAGACAATTTGGATGTGGTTCTAAACTCATCTGGCAGAATTATTAATGGACAAGGAATTGGTTACAAAGCTCAATCTAACAGAACCAATGCTATGAAATTCACTAATTTGAATAAACCTGCTAGAAATGCATGTTTTTATTGCAATTGTATTGGTCATACTGTTAGAAACTGTTATTACAGAAATGTTGTTGTTCCTAAAGGATTATGTGTTTGGATATCAAAGGAACATGTAACAAGGATTAACAATCAAGGACCCAAAGTTAAATGGGTACCAGCAACCACAACTTAGTTGTTTTGCAAGATACACAGCTGATGCAGATTGATCTCAAGGATGAATCAACTAAGGAATACATCAAAAATCTTGAGTATCTACAACTGGTAAAATTGTATCTATTTGTTGTGTCATGCTCATATTGATTGGTTATTGCTGTATGATTGTTTGTGTTGTATGTTTAACTGTTTGATTGATTGAATTGTTTGAAAATGATTTTCTTGAGTCACAGTCGACTCCAATATTAATTCAATCAACTGAGTTATATGATTGTGTGTAAAACTCTATTTTTGAACGTTAGAATTTAGACATAGGATTTAATGATAATCCTTGGCACGTTTTTTATATAAGGGTCTGATGTATGACACTAATTCAATATCACACAACTATACCTAAACCCTTGTCAACTCTGAGAAGGAACAATCTATTTGAAATGGCTTCATCTTCATCAAAGAAATTCGAAAGTATTTCAACTGTGGAAAGGGAAGCTGATCCTAGAGGATGGATAAGTGACAATGAGGTCAGAGAAAGATTCACTCATGGAACTATAAAGATCGTCGCTACACCAAAGTTCATTGATCTAAATCTGTTTGAAAGAGAAGGATTCACGTTTCCAAGTTGGTTGCAATCTCATGATCTTTCATCATTGGTTCAATTAAGGGGTTGGTGGTATCGTGATCTTCTGAAAGTATTCTATCACAACTTGAATATGGTGGATAGAAACATTCACTCCAGAGTTAAAGTTGCTGACAATATGATTGATGATGATACCTGATTTGATACGATTAGCCTAACAGCTGAAAATGAGCCCACTCATTTAATTCTATCAAAGGAAGATAGCCTACTAAGGAAGAAAGATATCTACAAAGAATGGCTAAGATCACCCGATGACCGTTATGTTATAAGGAAATTTGATCATGAAGGACTTCAGATTGAAGAAAGAGTAATGGCTCACGTTTTGGCCTCTGTAATTCTTCCTGGAAGAATATATGATTCAAGGATGACAACTGAAGACATCTTTCTGCTATACGTACTCAAGAACAACATCCCTACCAATTGGATAAGAGTATCGAAAGACCATCTATTTGAAAGTCATTTAACAGATCAATCTACTTGCCTTATGCATTATTGACAAGCTAAATTCTTGAAGAGCAAGGAGTTATCATGAAAGGAGAAAGAAAGTCCAGGTGTAACTGCACAAACATGATAATTTAGAATACTCTGATTTCATTTGAACTGACTAGAACACTACAAGGATGGTGCTTCAAGGGTGAAGAAAATTTATTATACATGTACGGGAATACCTCTGTCACACTTGGACAGAGAAACTCTGTTACCCATCAACTTCAGAATATCAAAAACAAACTCAATCAGCTTGAAGAAAAAGTTGACTTGTTAATTTCTAGAAGAATGGAAGATAAGACTAATGAAGGAACCACTATGCATTCTCACGTGTAACTAGGGATAACTGGTTTAGTGGTGTGAATCTGAGTTGTGTTTGTCATCAGTCTCTTATCCTGTTTGTTTTGAGTCATAGTCTATGGTTTTCATTTTGTGTATGGCTTATAAAGCCATCTTTTGTTGCGCTTTTCTTCTTTTGATTTCCTTGTTCCGATCCTATCATTGTAATATCATCTTATTCAAGGAAATAAAATTAGATATTTTGAATCAATTCAATTACTTTAATCTGTTTGGGTAATATCTGATACATTGATTGATTGATTCGACTATGTCCTGTTTCAAGTCAACTATGCTTATTTTGTCAACATCTTTATATATTGACTTCTGTTGTTCTTTGATTATAATTCTTGCTTAACCATTCTACTTGATCTAGAAAAGGTTGTTGAAAGGTTTTGCAGGAAGGACATTGCTTTGGAAGTTACAGTTGGAATTAAACATTTGCAAAAGCAATGTATTCGATTGATGATTTAAAGCATTCAACTGCATACAAATGGGTTAACAATTCCATATCTGGAATTTGGTTTTATCTTTACTGATTGCTTAAATCATATAAATATGCTATTATCTCTGCTTTTATTTGTTGAAAATATTTGAATTGAGATAATATTGTGAGATTGTTGAAGTTTGTATCATTGCATATCTACAGAGTTTGATATTTTGACTTTGATACAACTCTGTGCTTAAACTGCTGTTAAATCTGTTATATAATGTATTATGCATTTGAATTGATTTTGTTACTCATGCATAATGACAGGGGGAGTATCACTTTTTACACATTTCACATCACATGCCTACACTTCAGGGGGAGTTAATATTGTTTTGTGATGAAATTGTGGTTATGAGAGCATCATTGTATTTTACAAATTGCATATCTTTCTGATGCATCTCTGTTTTAAAATCTGCATAAATATCTGAAGCATTCCTTTTTTGTTAATGTACAAAGGGGGAGAGATACATATGAGAGTATGAGAGCAAGCATAAATGCTTTGTGAAAGGGGGAGAGTAATCTGTCTCATACTTTATCTGCTTCATATTTTGCTGAATATGCAAAGTAATTGAAACTGTTTGAAACTGTATTAAATCATTTGCAATATGTTATTACTCTATCATGTGTTGAATTGTACAAACATGGTTGAGTTATTAATCATGGTTGTGCATCATCAAAAAAGGGGGAGATTGTTAAGATTGTTGACAACACAAACTCTATATCCATCTAGTTTTTTATGATGACAACACTATGCTTAATAACAGTACACATGTTATTGTATTACATGTTCTTATTCTGAACTGATTATCATATATGCTGAACATGTTTTGATGTACTGTGATGTATGTTCCTATGTTAATTGTGTGATATATTTGTGGAACATGCTTGTATGACTATGTGCAATATGAACTGCTTTGTCAAAAATATTTTACTGCACATTTTTGGAAGTAAAAAATCACAACCACATTTATGAACTTATAATTATGTGACAAAGTTCTAGTTCAGTCGAATACATCTGTAATGGATTCGACTATTCTAAAACCTTTATACAAATTTTAACAATCAGTTCTCTGTGATGTTTTGGATTGAAAAGAATTTCAAAATGTTTTTACATGTGTCAGTCGACTTTGTCCAGTGTACATTCAACTATATCTTTGATCTGTTTTGGAATTTTGTTATGCTTACATGCTCCAACGGCTACATTTTTAAAAGTTAGTTAAGCATTGATGGCTTGGTCAACTGTGTTGAATGTATGTTGATTTTGGTTGACTGAGAGCCTCTATGTTGACTGTCTGTTATAACTGTAATAATACAGTCGACTGAATTATTAGGCTATTCGACTGAGAAATAATTTGACTAACAGAAAACTATAAATTGGTTGAATGCGATTTGTCCAGAGACTTTTGACGCTCTAACATTTTCATTTCTTGTTTCAGATTGAATTCTTGGTGTTAACAGCTCCAAGAATTCTCCAAGAAAACGGTGGTGATCTATCTTGAGAGAGATTCAAAGGGAGAAGGCTTATGCGCTGATTGTGTGATCATTATCTGCACAAAGAAGGTGCTTCTTGATTGATCTTTGAAGGCTTGGCATCCTGTGAAGATTGTTGCGTTGATTGAAGGCTTGGCATCCCGTGAAGAGTGTTGGAATTGACCTTTTGTGATGCAGGGGTTACACGTTGAGGATTGTTTGATGTGGGTTCAGATTGCAGAAGAGGGGATTCTTGCTGCAAGTCTGGTTTTGGTTATTGCAGCTATATTTTGGTTTTGGGTTAGAGAGGAGATTTATATTTTTTATGTGAGGTCTTCTATAAATTCCTTGTTGTAAAAACCGTATCCTATATAGTGCATCTGCTTCCTGGGTTGGAAGAACACTGGATGTAGGCATTGTTGGTCGAACCAGTATAAAATCCAGTGTTTGATTTTCTCTATCCCTGCACTCTTTATTTCAGTCAAATATACTTGTTACGCAGTCAACTACGTTTTTCCGCTGCATAGAACTTTTCGTTACTTGCATTTCAAGAAAGATAAAAAAGCTTTATACTTTTGTTTAAAGATTGCCAAAAGATTTTGTTTTTGAAATAACACCAATTCACCCCCCCCCCCCTCTTAGTGTAAAACGAAGCCTACCTGTTTCTTATCACCCCTATCAACAATTTCCCCCATTTCTGATGATGCACAACCATGATTAATGAAACCATGTAGTACAATGCACAATCAAACAGTTTCAACCATATTCAATTATCTCTATCAATGTTCAATTATTTCTCCTCCTTTAGGCATTTGCAAAAAAGGATATGTAGCATAATGTAATTGAAATAGAGATATTGAATCATATAGAGATGCATCAAACATGTTATTAGAATTATAATGATGTTAACCCTGTCAACAATATTCACATGATTTTAATATTTTCGCTTTTTTAACATGTGAACCAACATATAACAACATACAATACTCCCCTTATAAGTATGCATCTAACATTTTAGTATCAAGGATGCATAATAGAGATATGACAGAGTATGGATCATCCAAATATGTTCAAGCAATGTACCAGAAGATTTTACAAAATATGGTATCAGAGTAAATTAGATACAGCTTGAAACAACCAATTCAGTTTAATCATTAATAACCTCATACTAGATTCACAACAGATTAGACATAATGAGATTTATGATGAATAAACATACAAGAAATCACAAGTCAAGGTTTAAAGTATAAGAATAAGAAGTTTAGAAACTTCAAACCAATTGACGAATCACAATCAATATAGTTGTTCCTTAATCGATTTCATTCTGCAGAGTAATGTGGAATTCTCATTTCAGCTTAGTCTACAATAGTATTCTTGCAAAACATTTCTCATATAGATCAAGCATTAGTTCTTATGCAGTAATATCACAATGACCACTGTTGAGATTGTGGATAAGGGAAGCACTGGTTTAGTTGAACCTTAATCTCACAGTGCTCTAGTTGCTCTAGTTTTTTATGATGACAACACATTATTAATAACACACGTATTGTTATGTGTTACATGTTCTACTCTTTACTGTGATTGATTTCTAAATGAACATGTTTGTGTTGATACTGATATATGAATGCATATTCACTGATCTTATATCTGATACATCACTTATGATTGCATTACATATGTTTGTGAAAAGAAAATCACATGCACTTTGATGAACTTATATTGTGTGGCATAACTGCAAGTTTTAAGTCGACTTCATTATGAAGTAAGTCGATTAAAACTCGTGACTATGCACAGATTTTCAAAAGCAGTGTTGTGTGTGATTTTGCATTTAAAAAATTTTGAAACTGAGCTGATGTGTCTAAGTCGACTACATGCACAATGGATCCAACTTAGTTATTTGTTTTGAAATTCTTTTAATGCTTGTGTACAGTAACAACGATATTTCAAATGCCTTTTAAAGCATTAAATGAAAGTCAATTGTATTAAATGCAAAATCAAATTGGTTGTTATGACTGCTGCTAATTTTCTTTACTATTATAACTGTCTGATGACAGACGACTTCATTAGTAGCACAGTCGACTACAGGACTGTCTAATTTATAGAAAACTATAAATAGACGTGACTCTACTTATTACAGCAAAAAGAATAAGAGAGACTTTGATTGAACTGACATTTTCATTTTCTCTTTCAGATTGAGATCCTGTGATTAAGTGCTCTAAGAACTCATCAAGAAGACGGTGAAGATCTTTCTTTAAGGAGGTTCTGAAGGAGAAGAATTTATGCTTACTGGTTGATCATATTCTTCATATTGTGGTGTTCATCTGTTGATCAAGATTTCTATCAATCTTTGGAAACAATGATTCTGATTTTGGAGGATGTAAGCTAGACAGAAAGAGCACCAGTGGCACTTGTCATCTACTTGGATCTTCTTTGATCTCTTGGCATTCAAAGAAGCAAGCTTGTGTGGCACTGTCCACCATAGAGACTGAGTACATAACAGCAGGAAGTTGTTGTGCACAATCTCTTTGGATTAAGAGTGAGTTACAAGATTATAGTATTTCGTTAGATAACATTCCACTGAAATGTGATAGCACAAAATTTGACAAAAAATCATGTTCTTCATTCGAAAACGAAGCACATTGAAATAAGGCATCACTTCATACGCACATCCTCAAGGGTGAAATTAAGATCGAATATGTTGACACCTTACAACAATGGGCAGATTTTTTTACAAAACCTCTAAACAAGGAAAGATTCTTTACTATTTGAAATGAAATAGGAATCCTAAATGACAGTAGTATAAAATGAATCTTGAAATCGACTGAGTGATCATTGAAGTTGATTATGCACATACTCACTATTACATTAATTGTTTTGCATACTCACTTCTTATCTGTTTAATTTCTTACATTACTATGATTCTAAACTGCTTGGTCTTTAAAAGATTATGAAAGGTTTTGCAGGAAACATTGCTTTGGAAGTTACTACTGGCATAACAACTGTTTGAAAAGCAATGAAATCGACTTGACAAATCGTTCAATCGAAATATCACTTACAGGGGGTTATAAATTCCATTTATTGGAATTTGGTTATTAAGTTGTTTGATCATTTTATATCAGTTTTCTTAAATATATCTCTGCTCTTATATGACTATTTTACAATGAGAATATATTGTGAGATTGGTGATAATTGTATCTTTGCTTGATTGAATTGCTTGCAATCATAACTCTAATACAATTTTGATACAAACTAATTGTATGCTCTGATACTTGTGAAAATGCATTGTACATCTAGATCTGATTTTGTTGTATGCATAATTGTTAGGAAACAGATAGGCTTCGTTTTAGAGCAAGAGGGGGGTGAATTTGTGTTAGTTCAAAAACAAAATCTTTTCGCAATCTTTATACAAAAGTATAAAGCTTTTTTATCTTTCTTGAAATGCAAGCAATGAAAATTTCTATGCATCGGAAAAACGTAGTTGATTGCTAAACAGATTGAGTCGACTGGAATAAAGAGTGCAAGGATAGAGAAAATCAAACATTGGTTTTTATACTGGTTCGGCCAACAATGCCTACATCCAGTGTCCTTCCAACTCAGGAAGTAAATACATTATAATGGTTGCAGTTTTTACAACAAGGAATTAATAGAAGCCTCACGCAAAAATATAAATCTCCTTTCTAACCTAAACCAAAATATAGCTGCACAACAAAACCAGAATTGCAGCAAAAATCCTCTTTTCTGCAATCTGAACCCACGTCGAACAATCCTCAACGTGTAACCAGCACTCTTCACAGGATGCCAAGCCTTAACACAGCAGTCTTCACAGGATGCCAAGCTTTCAATCAATGCAGCAGTCTTTACAGGATGCCAAGCCTTCAAAGATCAATCAAGAAGCACTTTCTTCATGTAGATAATGATCACACAGTCAGCGCATAAGCCTTCTCCCTTTGAATCTCTCTCAAGATAGATCACCACCGTCTTCTTGGAGAATTCTTGGAGGTGTTAACACAGAGAATTCAATCTGAAACAAGAAATGAAAATGTCAGAATGTCAAAAGTCTCAGAACAACTTGTGTTATGTGTATTTATAGTTTTCTGTCAGTCAGATTGTTTCTCAGTCAAATAGCCTACTAAAACAGTCGACTGTATTAATATAGTTATAACAGACAATCAACATAGAGGCTCTCAGTCAACAAAAATCAACATACATTCATTACAGTTGACCAAGTCATCAATGCTTAACTAAATTTGAAAAATATAGCCGTTGGAGCGTGTAAGCATAACAGAATCCCAAAACAGATCAATAACACAGTCGAATATGCATTATACAATGTCGACTGACACATGTAAAAACACTTTGAAATTCTTTTCAACTCAAAACATCACACAACACTGATTCTCAAAATCTGTACAAAGGTTTTAGAATAGTCGAATCCATTACAGGTGTATTCGATTGGACTACAACTTTGTCACACAATTATAAGTTGATAAAGTGCTTGTGATCTTTCACTTCCAGAAATGTGAAATAAAATGTTTTTAACCAACCAGTTCATATTCCACATTTTCATACAAGCATGTTCCACAAATATATCACACAATCAATCATAGGAACATACATCACAGTACATCAAAACATGTTCAGCAGATATGACAAATAATTGCAGAAAAGAAGATATCTTATTGCAGATCTTTGTGTTGCTGCCTATATTTTGGTTAGAGGGTTAGAGAGGTGTTTTATATTTTTGACTTGGATGTTTCTATATAAGCCTTGTTGTAAAAACCTTAACCATTATAGTGCATTTGCTTCCTGGTTGTGGAAGGACACTGGATGTAGGCACTGAGGCTGAACCAGTATAAAAACTTTGCGTTTGATTTCTCTATCCTTAAACTTTTACATTAAGTCGACTTAACTGTTTACATAGTCAACTTTACATTTCTGCTGCACTTAAACATTCATTCCTTGCGATTCAAGAAACCTTATAAAGGTTTATACTTTACGAAAAAGATCTTGGTGTTGAAACCGTGCCATCCTATCTCCAACAACCATCATCACAGTTTAAGTATGATTATGCAATGAAATGATGTAACAATTAAATGTTCAATTTTCATTCATACAAGTGATTTAATCGATTAGTAAATCAGCTTAAGCAGTTAATCATAATTCACAGTTCGCAGAGATTGATTAAACTAAAATATAATTTCATTCATATTCCAAAAAGTAATTATAATCAACCAAAGAAAAAGATGCCATTGATTAAAAATAAAAAACACCTAACAGAAATACTACACACATACAAACAAGAGCAAAGACAAAGACCACAGAAATCCCTATTCTGATTCAGACGTTTTCCTAGAATCTTCATTAGTAGACTCATCATAAGAATCTTCTATTGTTGAGTCATTTTTTATCTTTTTCTAATAGAGTACATCCACTTTCTTTTGCAGCCTAAGAATCCTTTCAGATGTTTTTCTAAATTGTTCAGCATCAAATCTTTCAAAATTAGTTTCAAGAATGAAACTAGTATGATCTTCATTTAGGGCAGGTGAACTTCCTAAGCTTGTAGCCATGGTTCCCTCGTCTTTGAAGCACCATCCATTCATAGTCTTCACCAGGACAATGGAAGTTAGAGTTGTTCTATTAATTTCATTTGACTTGTCACACAAGCGTTTCTCTTCTCCTTACACATACACCTTGAAGAACAAGAATCTTGCTAATAAACACTCCATAAGGCAAGGTTTGTGCTTGATTGATTCCACCCTCAATCATGTGATCTTTTAACACCTTAACCTAGTTAGTTGGAATATCATTTTGTATTGCATACAACAGAAACACATCTTCTGTTGTCATCCTGTCTTGCAAGAATCTTCCAAGAAGAAGTAACCATGCTAGAATATACACAATAATTTTCTCTTCTTTGTTTAAGCCATTGTGCACATACAATATTTCTATTGTATACCTACTAGGAAATCTCAGCCAGATTCTGTATATGTCCCTTTTCTTTAACCACATATTCGTCTCAAAGTTTTGAACGTGAGAGTGTAGTCCTTCAGCTTTCAGTCCGACAACCTGTGACCAAACATTATCATCAATGTAAATGTTCACACCTTTCACCTGAGAATGAATAACCCCATTAAGGTCTCTTAGATTAGTGTAAAAGACTTCCACTAAATCTGGGTAGTGTAAGACCCGTATAAATAAAATGATTACTTATTTTAAGTATTTTATTTTTTGTGATATTAGGTAATGATTATGATGTGAAATGTTGTTGAGAAATATTTAAGGAAAGGAAGAAAATTAAATTAATTTTGATTTTCTTATTAATTTTCGAAAAAAAACTTAAAAAACGTATATAAATATAATTATTTACGCTATTTTATTAGTGAATGGAGTCCGGTCTAGTGGTGATTGTGTGTGCATGGGAGGGTTGTGTGCTTGGTCCCAAGTTCAAACCCTTCCAAGACCAAAAAGACTCTTAGCTCTTTTTAAAGAAAATTTTGGTGTGGTACGTGAAGGAGGTTATTTGCTCCATTCCTTGATGGGTTTCATGCATTAAATGATGAGAGAGAAAGGTGTACTAGGTAATATTATTTTAATATATTTGTGCATGTGTTTTGAAAGAGAAGTGGAGAATTTAGTTCTCTTCACGTCATTTTAAGAAGGGTTGCACCATGTGTGGCTTTTAGTGCATTTTATATGTTTCATTTTGAATGGTTGAAAAGTCAAACTTAAAGGAAAAGTTGGGTTACTCTTCTTTCTCATTTACGTTAAGGAGAAGATTGCATGGTTCTATGGTTTTTTTTTTTCTCTTTGCATGGTTGGGCACTTGAATTCTAGACTTATGATGCTTGTAAGTGACTTTGGAGTTTCTTGGAGAGGTTAAACATTGCATTAAAAATGGTAGGCTCCATAAATGGGTATTATAGAGGCACTTAAACACACTTTAAACCTACCATTTACACACATTAAAGAGAGGTTTTATGGGGTGTTAATGTGGAGTTAGGAATGGGAAAAATCTGAAATGGCTTAAGGGTGCCCTTGGGAATGACCTTGAGTAGGGAGTTAAGGATTAGAAAGGTTTAGGATTGATTTTATTTAAGTGTGTAATTTTAAGTTAGTTAGGTTGTATTACAAACTTGGTGAGAGAGTGGAAAAGAGAGAAAAAAAATTGTAAGTTGAGTGGAGAGAAACATTTCTATGTGAGGAATAACCAAGTGGTGAGAGAAAGAAAGTGGTCACCCTAGTCTTGGAGTCTTGGACGTCACTTGTAGGAGATCAAGAAGAGTGGAAGCTTGTTGTCTAGAGAGGAAAGAAACCTAAGAACTTTTGAAGCTTGCTTGGAACTAGAGGTAAGGGGTTTAACTTGGGACATAATATGGTGTATGATGGGTAGAAGGTAACATGATAATGTTATGCATGCTTTCTTTCTTTTGGTGTTGAGATTAAAGGTAATATGTTGATGCATGCTCTCTCTTTTTGTGTTTAATTTCATGTGTTGTTGTATGGAGAATGATTATTTTCATGCATTTTCAAAATGGGGTTGTGAAGGGGTATACTTTGGGTTGTATATATATATATAGTGATTTTCGTTTTTTTGTAGTTATGGGTATACTTTGAACTTTACATGTTGGTTTTTCAAGAAGTGTTGTTCTTAAAATGGGTATA
The DNA here is from genome assembly GCA_036885675.1 of Vigna mungo. NCBI lineage: Eukaryota > Viridiplantae > Streptophyta > Magnoliopsida > Fabales > Fabaceae > Vigna > Vigna mungo. Next base: position 21,302,890 of record CP144700.1, on the reverse strand, counting down.
CATGTTTTGGACACTTTGGGGTGATGTATGTGTATGAAAAAGTTTTATGGGTACACTTAAAATCATGTTATACTGTGTGCATCTTGTTTCCTTATTACCATGTATGAATTATAATATTTTTGTGGGATGCTTATCTACACTCTTTGACCAAGAGTGTGGGTAGGAGGGTATTGAGAGTTCTCTCCCATTGTTGGAAGAGAAAAGAGTGAGTTATGAGTATAAGAGGAGTGAAAGTGATGTTTTTGTAAGATGGGGTACATGGGGTTGATGAAAGTAGTGAAGAAAGAAGAAGCTTGATGGCATTGGAGGAAGAAGAACATGAAGGGAAGAATTATGGAAGTGGAAGGAGGAGATGGGCACACTACAAATCACATAGCAAGAGCAAGAAGAAAAGAGAAGAGTCTTATGTTGGAGTTGAGAAGGAAAACCAAAGAGAAGAGTAGAAGAAAGGTGGTTTTTGGGCTTTAGTTGAGAAAGAAAAAATGAAAGAGTGAAAGGAGGTGTGTGTATGTGTTTGCCGTGAGTTGAGTGGGAGAAAGGTGAGTTAGAAAGGATGTTGAAAAATCAAAGAGAAACAAAATAAAGTGGGAATGTATGTTGGTTTACGTAAAAGGAGAGAAAGAAGGAGAAGTGTGAAATGAAATAGAAGAGAGTGGCAAGGGATGTGGAGTCACGGTTTAGGAGAGGAAAGATGGAAAAGGTGGAACTTTGTATAAGAAAAGAAAAAGAGGAAAAGGGAACAAAGAGTGTGGTTACGTAAATTTGGTGTAGAGGAGGAATAAGTGGTTTGAAAAAGTCAAATTGGGAAATAAAAGAGTGAGTAAGTGTGGTGGGGCCGTGAGCATTGAAAGGAAGAGAGAGAAGAGTGAAAATGAAAAATTTTAATATAGGAATGTGAAGTGAGTTACGTAAAAGGTGTGTGCATGAGAGAGAAGAATGAATTGCAAAAAAATTAAGTGTGAGAAAGTGGTCTTGAAAAGAAGTGTGGGCCCGTGGCTTTTTGTGAGAAATGATGAGTGAGAAAAACCTTGTGTTTAAATGAAAATGTAAATGAGAAAGAGAGAAAGAGAATGAAGAGATGTTACATAAATAGAAAAAGAGAGATTGGGAGTTTTGTGAGGAAAGAGTAATTTAAGTGGGGTCCACTTGGTGAGAGAAAATAGGGATTTTGTTTTAAAGTTAAAAATAGTTGTGGGGACCACTTGGGTTGGTAGATTTATGAGAGGGAGTGTATTTAAGATAAAAAGGGGTACAAAAAAAAGTGTGTTTTATTATGTGTTGTGATGTTAGTAAAAGCGGGGGTGCACTAGAAATATTGGTTATAGTGGACGGGAGTGTGGGATTAATCATTTCACGGGGGTGCGCTAGTAGGAAAATAATTAATTTTATTTTAATTATTTGAGTATTTTTAATTAATTGTTGGTCAATGAATTTGGTTGACTTTGTATATGTGAGTGATATGTGTATGGTTGTGATGGTGAAGTTGTGAGAGCAAGTGTTCTGTCATTTCCTTAGAATTTTTGTCGAACCGATGATGTTCGTATTGCGATACGATATTGTGTTGAGTTCTCTGCGGAGACTGAGATTCTAGTGTCACCCTATTCTCGTGCGCGAGGACTAGAGAGGGTTGGATGTCTCACCCAATGACTTCGGCTCGTGTGAGTATAGTGCTCGGTGGGTGCGCCTAACCGAAGTTTTTACTCGTAATTCCTTGAGGAGTCGGGGAGATAGGCCTGAAGTTGCGATGGAAGGCGGCTCGAATCACCCTATTTTGCGAAACGGGTTTGGTACGACAAAATTCAAGGAAACAATAGAAGCTTGTGTAAATGACTTGAGTTGTGAGTTTAATACTATGATGTATTGTAATGTTATGACTATGATAGTCTGGGTGGTGATGATTTAAGTTATGAGTTGAATACTGAGAAGTGTTGTGACGTGATGCCTAATTTAGTCTATGTTATGATGTTGTCTTTGAAATTATATGCGATGTTATGTCCTTAGTTACTCACCCTTTACTTTTGTGGTTGTGGTTCCACCTACAATGATCGTACTTGTACAGGAGTAGATGGTGTTGCAGATAATGCAAGGCTGGAGTAGCACGATGAGAGATTTGGGAATTTGCTATGGGGAATTTATCATGTTTTAAAGCTATTTCTTGTTTTTGAATAATGGATTTGATACTGTAAGGTTGAACTTTATGTTCTAAGACGCTTGAACCATTGAGTTTTATTTCTGTGATGTTAATTTTAAATAAAAAAGAAAAAATTGGCGTAAAATTTTGGATTCTATTATTTTCTAGTGGCACTCCGTTAGGGGTGTTACAGGTAGCATTCTCCCTTCATTTGAACAAACGTAGTAAGGGCTCGAGTTGCAATCGATTCTTGGAAATGAAAACCTTTTTTTCTAAACAATTCAAGGTCCAGATACCAATGAGGCACAACAATTTTAACCTTCCTCCATCTTAGAAACATTTCACGATTCTCTTCATCACTAATCCACCCTGAAGGATCAACATTCCTTGTGACAAAAGTAACTTTCCCTTTTCTTCTCGAGGAAGGCGATGAAGAAATCATCTCTGAGTTAAATTCTGGAAAGTCTTCCATAGTGCTAGGGTTAGTTTCTTTGCAGTTTATAAAACAATCAGAGCACACAAGATTTTCAAATCCAAGACTTATAAGTGCGCGTAAAAAATTCTCATTATCAGGCACATTCAAAATTTCAAAAATAAAAAGCCCAAATAAAAACATTTTAATCGATTTTATTAATTTCGAAATTGGTTCCATTTTAACACAGTTTCATCCAAAACAAAGAAACACACAAAAAACTTAATCGATTTCATTTATAGCATAATCGATTAAAAATCGTGACAAGAATTTTTCAAGCAAAGTTGCCAAACAGACAAGCAATCAACAATCATACATACAACATCCATTCACATAAATAAAACAATAATGCATGAATGCATGATTTTAACAGTTGATGTTACCACATTGAGTTACTCAAGAAATTTGATGTATTCCACTGAAACTCATCCTTGAGTACTTGTTTGCTTTTGAGATAGCTCACTTCCCTGCAAAACATTCAAACGGTTTCGTTGCAGGTACCCGTTTCGTTGCAGGTACCCAAATAAACTTGGGGCCTTTTTAATTAGTAATAGGAGGTTGTTCTTTAGGAATCCATTTATATTTTCCTCTTGGAACAACAACCTTCCTATAATAACAGTTTCTCATTGTATGCCCAATAGTATTGCAGTAAAAACAGGCATGGGTTACAGGTTTGCTTAGATCAATAAATATCTTAGAATTTATTCTGTTACTCTTAGCCTTGTAACCTATCCCTTGCCTATTAATGTCTCTACATTGTGACCTTAAAACAACTTCTAAATTATTTATACCAAGAGTAAACTTAGATAGCGTGTGGTCAAGTATTCAATCTTTTGTATATGAGTACTACAATTTTCTCATTCTTTCTTCATAATCTGAATTTCAGTTTTAACATTTTTAACAAGTTACAAAGCAGTTTCAAGTTCATTTTTGAGCTTCTCATTTTCATCTACAAGCTTTTTAATTCGATATTCATAATCTTTGCTTTTAGAGTGTAATCGATTTACCTTGTATTGTAGCCTGATTGCTTCAGCATGCAGTTCTTGAAATGCATCCAGCAACAGATCATACTTCACTTTAATAGGCTCCCTCTTGAAGTCATTGTCACTACTTTATGAATGTACTGAACCAGCCATGAAGCACAAGTTTGACTCCTCCTCTACACTTTGATCATCATCTCTTGATGAGTCATCATCATTATTCTCCCAAGCAATGTAAGCTTTCCTTTGTTTACTTCTTATTTTGTCCTGAGGATACTTTGAATCAGCCTTTTGTCTGTTCTTCAATTATGCACACTCTGGTTTGATGTGACCATCTTTTTCACACTCACAACATGTAACAGTGTTGGTCTTAGAGTACTTTTTTCCTCCTTTAAAGTTACCTGCAAAGTAAGTTGTAGCATTTCTATTTTTCATAAATTTGGTAAACTTCTTTACCATTCATAACCTCTTTCTCTGAAATATTTGCATCAGAGTTTGCATCAGATTCATCATTTCTAGAGGTCCTTTTGCTGGTAGCCTTGAGTTTAATCGATTGTTTTTGTTCAATGTCCCCTTCTTCTTTCAGTCTACCAAGCTCCAACTCGTATTCCCTGAGCTTGCCAAACAAAGTAACCATATTCATGTTAGTTAAATCTTTGGATTCGGATATGGCTGTTACCTTTGGTTGCCAACTCCTGTTTAGAATCTTTAAGATCTTGATGTTGATTTCCTCCTTTTCAAAAGCTTTGCTGAGAGCCATCAAGTGGTTGACAATATGAGTAAACCTTTTCTGTATATCATATATGGTCTCTCTAGCTTTCATCCTAAACATTTTATATTCCTACACCAGGGAATTCTTTCTAGCTCTCTTGACTTCATTTGTGCCTTCGTGAGTAACCTCAAGAACTTCCCACATTTCTTTAGCAGTCTTGCAATAAGAAACCCTGAAAAACTCATCCATAGTAAGAGCAGAGGCAATAACATTTCTTGTTATAACATCATACTGTGCTCTTCTATTTTCCTCTTGAGTCCACTGAGAAAAAATTTTCAAAACATTTTTTCCATTAATCAATTGAGTGGGTTCAAAAGGTCCATTAAGAGCAGCATCCCACACACCTTTGTCTACTGGCCCAAGAAAGATTTACATTCTGATTTTCCAAAAACATAATTCTTGCCAGCAAATAGAGGTGATCTATTTGTTGATGCACCTTCAATGAAGGTTTGAGAAACAAAAGTTATTTCAGGATCAAACAATCGATTATACAAAAAGGTTAATTGATTTTTTTTTCAAATAATTTTTTAACACCAGCTCTAGTGCCAATTTTAGAATTGATGGACTTTGTTTCTCAACACCAAGAGGGGGCTGAATTGTTGTTTTAAAAAAACTTGCACTTTTAAAATGTTTTTCGCAAATGATAGTGTTCCTGAAAACTTTCTTGTGTCGTAACCAATTGTGTGCAATGAAACAGTATGTGTTTATAGACAAAGACTAAATGTAAGCGCTAATGTAAAAAGATAAGGAAAAGAAAATCAAACTCAGTTTTTATACTGGTTTGACCTCAATGCCTACATCCAGTGTCTCTCTCAATCAACCTTAGATTGGAGAGTAATTCACTATAATGATTAGAGTATTACAGCTAAGGCTTTACAGAGCAACTCTCAAATGTAAACAACTCACAAACTCTCAATCAAATATAGAACAACAAACCCTGCCAACACAGAACTACCTTGTTCCTGTCGCAGCAACCCTTTGAGATATCCCCTCTCAAAGTCAAGAGTACACCACTCTTCTTCTTGACCCCACACGTGCAAGGAAAAGCAAATCAAAGATTGCAAGTCTTATCTCCTGATCAAACAGAATGCACCTTCAGTTATGTAGAGATGATCAGTCAATTCAGTCCAGTCAAGTTGCTTCTCAAGAATGCTTCAAGATCTGTAAAACTCTTCTCGTTCTTGATTCTTGGAGCTTTTTATCAAAATGTAAAACCTCTCAAATGAAAATCAATCAGATATGAAAATGTAAGTATGTTCTAATCTTTTCATAATCAAACAATGTGTCAATATATAGTTTGTATCAGTCCTGACGCAAATCAATCGATTAACATATTAATGTAATCGGTTACATTAAACACATGTAACAGACTTACAACCGCTAAAGCATATAATTGAATGTACAACTAATGTAATCGATTCTCATTAAACGTGTTGAGATTGTTGATAGGGGAAGCACTGGTTTAACTAAACCTTAATCTCACAGTGTTCTAGTTTTTTATGATGACAACACATTATTAATAACACATGTATTGATATGTGTTACATGTTCAAATCTTTATTGTGAATGTAATCTTGAAGAACATGTTTGTGTTGATTCTCGTATATGTATGCATATTCATTGATTTTCTACATGATACATCATTTGTGATTGCATAACATATGTTTCAGAAAGAAAACCACATGCACTTAGTTGAACTTATATTGTGTGGCAAAACTGCAAGTTTTAAGTCGACTTCATTATGAAGTAAGTCGATTAAAACTCGTGACTTTAAACATATTTTCTAAAACAGCGCTGTGAGTGATTTTGCAATGAAAAGATTTTCAAAACTGATTTGAAGTGTTATTGTCGACTGCATGTGCAGGGAATTCGACTTAGTTAGTTATGTTTTGAAATTTTGTTAATTTTGGTGAACTATAACGTCTATATTTTGATTTTGTGTTCAAGCATTAAATGCAAGTCAACTAAATTAAATGTGTAATCAATTTGGTTGTTTTGACTGTTGCTAATTGTTTTAACTGTTATAACTATTTGGTGATAGTAGACTATATTAGTGGCAAAGTCGACTACAGGAGCGTCTGTTTTATAGAAAACTATAAATAGACATGATACTGTAATTCACCGAGACTTTTGGCTATTCTAACAATTTCATTTTTGCTTTTTCATATTGTGATCTCTATGAAAACGCTCCAAGAACTCATCAAGAAGACGGAGGAGATCTTTCTATGAAGAGTTTCTTTAGGAGGAAGTAATATGCGCTTACTGTTTGATCAAAATTTACACTGCTGGTTTTCATCATATTAATCAAGACTTTTGTCAATCTATTGAAGATTGGACTGCCTTGTTGGGATTATAGGAATAGAACTTGTGGAAGTTCTGGACACTTTGAGGATTGCTCAAAGTGGGTTGAAGATTGCAGAAGAAGGGATATCTTGCTGCAGATCTTTGTGTTGCTACCTATACTTTTAGTTAGAGGGTTAGAAAGATTGTCTATACTTTTGATATGGAGGTCTCTATAGAAATCTTGTGTAAAAACCTTGAATAATATAGTGCATTGGCTTCCTGGTTGTGGAAGGACACTGGATGTAGGCATTGGGCCGAACCTGTATAAAAACTATGTTTGATTTTCTCTATCCCTAAACTTTTTACTTTAAGTCGACTTTACTTTCTCCACAGTCAACTTTACTTTTTTGCTGCACTGATTTATCTTTTTCCTTGAATTTCAAGAAAACTTTGAAAGGTTTATACTTTGCGAAAAAGATTTGAAAAAGACTATGATTTTTTGAACCTCACCAATTCACCCCCTCTTGGTGTTGAAACTAAGTCATTCTTTTTCCAACAAAATGCTTAATACAACAATAGAAAAATAAAATAAGTCTTAGTCTAATTTCTATAAAAAAAAAGACTTAGAAAAACACGTTAGGAAAGTTTAGGAAGCCTTTGGGGGACCTAATCATGTCTTGCTCTCCATTATTTTCTATTTTTATGTTATTTTTATATTTCATGGAATGTTAAGCCTCTAGGTTGATTTTGTTGTATTTCATTATGGATTCTAAAGTGATAATTAAATAATTTCTTTGTTCTTTTTATTATTGTCTTGGTTTATATTTTATTTGTCTTTTGTTTCCAAATTAAGTAAAAAGTAATTATCTTTACATTGTATCTAATTAGCGATGTGTTTTAATCTATATATGTATTGATTATATGAGTTTAAGGGTTTTTTAATTTAACTGAGACTTTACTTTAACTTTATTTAAAAACTTTCATGTGATTAAATGGGTTTCTACTAATAAGTGAGACTTTAATTTAATTAAAGGTAATAACAATAATAAGAATTAATTAATATATTACTTTGGTTAATTATTTTTTACTTGGTAAGGAGGCAAAGAAATAAACATGGTATGATCGAGATTGTACTTTGGTTCAATTTGCTATGAACAATTTAAAATGTTCTCACTTTTAATTAGGATTGTACTTTGGTTAATTAAGACTCTACATTGATTGATTTGAAAATCTAACCAATGATGAATCTACTTTGACAAAGCAGTGAAATCACCTTATTTTCTTTACATTGTTTTTACCTATTTTTATGTTTTTTCAATTTTATTTTTTTATTATTATTTTATTATTTTATTTATCTTTATCTTCTATTATTATTTTTATTTTATTTGAATGACTCTTTTGTATAGTTTTTATTAAAAAAAATTTGTTATGAATGAATTTCGTATTTGTTAGGAGATGACTTAGGATTGAATTTACCTTAATAAATCTTTTTCACTACTTTCTTAATAATATTGAAGTTGTTATAAATAAGTAATATCAATTTGATCGCGTCAACGAGAAGATTCCTTATCATGCTTGTTTTTATATTATTGACATCTAATTATGTGAATGTATTTCCATAACAATTTGGATGTCTTTGTCATGCTTATTTTTATATATAAGTCCAACTTCTCATTTGTGCCCTTCATAACATATTGAATGCAAATTTACCAAGAACCTTATACTCATTGTGTGTACTTTACAAATATCACTTTAACATTACATTACAAAATGGTATAGGTCTTTACTACACTTAATTCAAGTACATCTATATTTTACAACTCATGGTAATTTCAATAACACTAACACAATAAGTGTGCTAATTACACCAAGAAAATAAAACCATAGATAATAATAGTTACACTCATTTTCTAGAAATATTTAGAGATTTTTATAAATTATATATCTTTCTCCTTTGTCTCATGGTAATTATATCTCTTTAATCACACTTCAATGCAACATTTAAAATAATTGCATCTCACGACTTCTTAATTATAATAATGTTCTTCAATAGAACCATAACATATAATAAATGATTATTATTAACAAATTTTCATAAAAACAAAATTTAACAAAAAAAAATTACATAAATTTAATCTTGTAGTTACAATAATCAAATTATTTTCCACCATTCTTAGTGGTTCAGTTGTTCTAAATATTGCAACATCTACAAAATTGCAAATGAATGTTACCCTTAAACCCTTATTCCCATCAACATAAGAGGAATTTGCATCTCCCAACTATTAAGAGGAATACAACTAAAATCTAGACATAGATGAAAAGAATAGGAATATTATGTGACAAGAAGCCAAAAAAAGGTCAATATAGGGAAGAAAACAAAAAACAAAAGATGCGAACAACAAAATAGGATAAATGAGAAAGCATAAACACAACAATCTCCACAAAAAGACAACCTTGTCATGTTCTTGTACAATTTAAGTACAATCTTGAATAATATGACACATTAAGGTTTTTCTAAAACATATAATAGTCAAATTAAGTTTTTCTACACTCTAAATAACGCGTCACATTAAGTTTTTTTCTACAACAATCTCCACACTCTAAACCACGTTAATTTAACAAAATCGATCAAGTTTTTCTAAAACAAATATAAAGACGACATTGAGTCAAAATTAAATATAAAAAAATATTGAATCATTTTGACAAATATAGGAATCTAAAAAACTATTAAACGTAAAGAATATAATTATATTTAAACTACGATATATTTTTTATAATATAATTAAAAGTAATTTTAAAAAATAATTTTATTTTATGGATAGTATTAAATAAATGTTACTTATATTTTGGATTGCTTTAAAATTAACTAATGTTATTTATATTTAAATTTATATTAATAGAGCAATAGGAAGTATAAATGGAGTCTTAATTTTACATTTAATAAAAATAATAAAAATTAGACATCATATAAAAAATAAAACTCATAATTAACATTTTGGAGGTAATAATAGTCTTTTTATAGATTTAACTTAAATCTCTTCATTGTATCTCTCACCGGAAATTGAACCATTGTACTAGTTACCTAAATGACATTGTTGTCCTTTAAAGAGTTAGCATGAGTGATGACCTATAGAAGGTTGCCCTAAAAAATGTGGTCCATTAGTTATGGGCCTTTCCTCAAAATCCACATATAATGCTAACATTGGTATTTGGATTTTTCACATTTCAAATATGGGTGTTACTCCCTGTATCTTCTCACTTCTAACCTCTACTTCCACAATTTTATTGATTTTTTTTTAAAATATGAAAATAACCTTTCTTTATTTATTATTTTTACCTTTTTAACCCTATTTATTAAAGTTAACCTAACCTATTCTCTCCTTTCAATCACTTCAGTCAAACACACATTCCCACCCGCCCCCCACCCACCAAGTTAACTCTTGAACTTTAAAAAACTTTTCATTTTCAAAAACTCTTCATCCTCTCAGTTCTCTTCGTTGGCGTGGTGGTGGTTTTGGCTTTTGGTGTGTGCGGCGAGTGTGTGGTGGTGCGGCGAGGTGCGACGGTGTGTGCGGCAGTGCGGCGCTGCGCGGCGGTGTGTGCGGCGGTGCGGTGGGTGGTGGTGCGGCGGTGCGGCGCGGTGGTTCTCGAGAGGTTATTCTGTGTGGTTTGCTGTTGAGGTTTCTGTGTGCGTTGTGTGTTGTGTGCTGGGAAAGAAGACGTCTAGGCGCTGAAACGGATGTCGCACATCCGTTTGGCCCTGAAACGGATGTCGCACATCCGTTTGGCCCTAAAACGGATGTCAACATCCGTCGACGAATGTCGATATTTGTCTCGTCTCGTCTCGCCTAGCCGCTTTTTAACAGGTTAAAGGTCCGAGCACCAGTACTTGATATCTCACTTGTGTCACAATCACCACTTGAACAACAATCATCAATTGAACGAGAGTGAGGAGAGAAAAAATTTCTGAAAGAATAGGAGAAAGAATTTCGAGGGGGTGAAGGATGAAAGCATTAAAATAAAAAGTAAATTTTTACTAAAGGATAAAATTGGAATAAAAAAAATAGAATAAAGGATAAAAATGTAAGGAGGAGGTGTAGGGAGTAAGTGGGGAAGTACAGGGAGTAACTCCCTTCAAATATCCAACTTGCTATTGTGTGTGTGTGTGTGGACTGTGACTATTGTTGAATATCTTGAGCCCATTTATCCCCTTTCCGTTTTCAGCTTAGGTGTGGATCCACGAAATCTCCAAAATATGTTCAGTTAATAATAAATGAGCAAATTACAATAATATTCTATAATTTTTTTCAGATTGTACACGCTATCTTTATTTTTCTAAACCTCTACGGCAATCAAACTTATATAAATACACATTGTAATATTTTTCAAATAATTAAAGATATTAATGTAAAATATGTAAGGAGTGACAATTTTATATATTAAACCAATTAAAATGTTTTCTGATAGTATGAGAAGGAAAAGAATAAAAAAAACATAAATATAACTTTAATCCCTATTTTCATTTATTCTTCAATATGATAACTTTTTTATATTTCAATAAGTTATTCATGTTTGTCAATTTTAATAACGACATTTAAATTTTTAATAGAAGGTGAATATTGTATGTCACATTAGTTTGTGATTTTTTAATTTTTATTTTTTTTTAATTTTTTATTTTTTTAATCTTTTCTTCATTTAAAACAAAAAATTGTCTGTACAATGTCATGTCATGTCGTAGTATCGGTGTTAAAGTCAATGTTGGTGTGACGTGAAAGTTAGTATAATGTGTTAGTGTCTTATAGTTATTTTAATTTAAATTTTCATTAATTTTATTCAATTTAGAATCATTTATTATTAATTTGGTTCAATTCAATCTCAATTTTATTACTCTTCAAATTTAGATTAAATTTAATTTTTATATAAATGTTATACTAAAATTTTTATTAAAATTCACATATTTATTAAATATTTCTTCCTTTAAGCCAATTATAATCATTTTCTTCCTACAATATAATTACAAGTTGGTTTAAAACAATGAAAAAAATATTTAATAAATATATGAATTTTTAATAAAAATTTTAGTATAATATTTATATAAAAGTTAAATTTATTCTTCATTTGAAAAAAAGAAGACTAAATTAAACAAAATTAACGAAAATTAATATTATATTAAATAAAATTAAAAAAATTGAAACTAAATTAAATATAAAATATTAATATATGATACTAGAATTATTTACGTGACACTTTAACTCTAGAAGTGTAATTGATCAAAGTTGTATTTAAGAAAATATACAAAAACTAAAGTGAAGATATAAAAGAAAATAGAGTGTATATTATAATTAATTCATTATGGAGAAAGTTTTCAGGTTTAAATTAGACCCATTTTAACTCTTAGAATTATCGTTTTCATTCGTTAAAACAAAACCTGATTAATAGTTGGAAAACTTGGTGTTAAACGTGAAAATTCTCATACTAACAACTGATCTTTTGAAAAATAATTACAACAATATGATACTTATTAATTTCGTTACATTTTAAAAGTACTTATAAAATTATTAATCTTAAAAGATAGGGAGACTAGATCTTAAATAGAAAAATGGTGATGACGTTACTGAGTTAGTTCTAACAATGAAAGTTTGGATCTTAATGTTTATTGTTTCATGTCATCTCACCCAATAAACGATGCATGAAAAAAATTTCACCATGTGTTTGATGAATTGCCTCAGTTGATTGTATCAGAACGGCTTAATGAATTTAACGCGTCTATTGGCTCTGTTTTCATATGCTATTACCGAAATGTTAATATTGGGTGGAGTTACACAGTAACACTGACAATAAAGACTAAATAAACACAAGAAATGAACAAAGAAATTGAGAAACTAGGCACAATAAACTCAGTAATAACAGATCCAGAGAAAATCTTGCAAGCCTCATTTCATATCTTCATTCATTCGTTCTTCTGTCATAACTATGGACAATAACGTGATTCAAGCACTGTTGCTGCTTCCATCTGTTGATCCAGGCATAAGCTCTCTGAGCATAGCAACTACCTGCAACATGTTTGGCCTTCTTGAAGGCAAGTCATCAACACATTGCAAAGTAATCTCTAAATATCTTATCATCTCTTTCACTTCTTTGGCTTCTGCCTCATCAGTTCCTTGAGTGGCCAAAAGCAAGTCCGAGTCAATTACTTCCATTTGCTTCCCTTCACGGACCTTCATCTTTGCCCACCCAACCAAGTTGGTGTCACCAAAATCCTCCTTGTCAGTAGGGCGTTTACCACTAAGCAGTTCTAACATCACAACTCCAAATGAGTAGACATCTCCCTTAGCAGTGCACCTGAAACTCTGGTAGTACTCTGGTGGAACATATCCAGGTGTTCCTGCCAGTGTGCTCACACTAAGATGTGTATCAAGGGCACTTATAAGTCTCGCCATTCCAAAATCTGAGACTCTGGACTCCATTTCATGGTCAAGTAGCACATTGCTTGACTTCATATCTCTGTGTATTATGTGAGGGATGCAATTGTGGTGCAGGAAACAAAGCCCTTTAGCTGCACCTCTTGCAATCTTTTTCCTTTCTTCCCATGTCAAAATGCGCCGATCACGTGTCTTTATTCTCCCATGAAGCATCTCTTCTAGGCTTCCATACTCCATGTATTCGTACACAAGGAGCCTCTCTTCCCCCACTTTGCAGTATCCTAACAGAGGAACCAGATTTCTGTGCTTGATCTTCCCCAATGTTTCCATCTCTGCCATGAATTCTCGATCACCCTGGCAGCTCAGTCGAATCAGCTTCTTTATGGCCACACTTGACCCGTCTTTGAGTGTGGCCTTGAACACTTCACCAAAACCTCCACACCCTATTAGGCTTTCTGCCGAGAACCCATTAGTTGCTTCGATCAACTGGGAGAATTTGAGTTTCCTCAGCTGCCTCTGAAATGTTGCAACATTGATGCTTAGTGGCTCTTTCTCTTTGTCGATTTTCCATGTTGTTGCAGCATGGCATGCTTGTAAGCTATTGAGCATCTTGACTTCTTCGGCCTCCTTTCTCCTTGCGCGCATTGCAATTGCCCACACGATTAAAATACATACAGAAGCAACAGAGATGAGAGTTCCCATGACAATGCTGTTTGCCCATGTTGCAGTTGCTGTTTTATGGCCCCCTTTGCCAGCATCTTCAGTTGGATTTGTTGTGGGTTGGCTATTGTCGCTCTTGCAGTCAGGCAATGGTACACCACAAAGGCCAGGGTTATTTGCATACTGGGAAGCTGGAAGTGTACTCAATTGTCCCCTAGAGGGAATTTGCCCTGTTAACTCGTTGTTAGATAGATCAATTTGAACCAAGAATGAGAGGTTTGAGAATGAGTCTGGAATATGTCCTTGCAATCTGTTGTGTGATGCATCGAACACACCCAAATTTTTTAGCTGGCCAAGCGTTGAAGGGATTTCTCCAGATAGCTGATTGTGAGATAATTCAAGAACTTGTAAAGCCACCATGTCTCCGAATTCATCTGGGATTTTTCCTCGAAGCTCGTTATATGAAAGATCAAGATACTCCAGAGTCTGGTACTTGGTGAACAAGCTGAGGACAGGACCAGAATAGAGTCTTGTGAAGTCACAAGTCCTCAATGTTGGAACCTGCAAGAGCCTTTCAGGTCGAATACCAGAGAATTCTAGCAAACCTCCTACTCCTTTGCATGAGTTTCCAACATTTCTTACAAACACCAAAGTGTTCCCTGAAAGGATCCCAAACAAGGATTTTGCTCCTAGCTGTCTTCCAAGTCTTGAAGGGATCTCTCCAGTGAGCTTGTTGCTGTTCAAGTCCAACCACACCAAACTGCTGCAATTCGCTAGCTCTGCTGGTATCTCGCCAGTCAAGCTGTTGTTTCCAAGCTGCAGAACTGCTAACCTTGTCAAGAGACCAAACTCACGCGGTATTTCACCACTAAGCTCATTGCTTGTCAGTGATATCCATTCCAGATTGCTGCAATTGAATAACTCAATGGGAATTCCACCAGTGAGATGATTGTTATTCAGTATGAGATCCTTAAGATTCTTGCACTGGCCCAGTTTTGAAGGAATTTTTCCTTCCAAGCCATTGAACCATGCTATCAGCTTCTCAAGATTTTCAAGTTGACCTAGCTCCTCTGGAATTGTACCATTGAGATAGTTCAGACTAAAATCAAGTGTCTTCAGCTGTGAGCACTTTGACAGTTCAGCTGGAATTTCACCTGTAATAAGATTATCTGGCATTCTCAGCTCCTCAAGTGAGGCTGCCCCAGGACATAAATCCCTGGGGATAGATCCATAAATTTTGTTTGAGCTGAAGTCCGCAATTTTCAACTTTTTGCAGGAAGATAATGAAGATGGAAATTGACCACTGATAGCATTATTCCCCAGCCACAGTTCCTGCAATGATCCGAGGTTATGAAAGATTGAATCTGCTAACTGTCCCGACAGGTTGTTGTTAGCTATGTCAAGATGTTGCAGCAAAGTGCACGAGGAGAAACCTGATGGGATTGACCCGGTGATGTTGTTGAAAGAAAGTTTAACCTCTAAAAGGGAAGCACATGCATTTCCCAGCTCAGAAGGGATCCAGCCTGTGAGTTGGTTGTGGGAAAGATCCAGAGTCTGGAGTTTGTTTAGCTGACCCAAACCTTTGGGAATTCCCCCAGAAATCATATTGTTAGCTAAATTCAAACTTTGAAGGCTGGTACAGTTTGACAAAGAGAGTGGAATGGAGTCTGACAAGCAGTTTCCAGACAGATCAAGTTGCAACAAGGAAATGCAATCCATTTTAAGGCCAAAAATAGACCCTGACAGGTTGTTGGAAGAGAGGTCAAGGGTCTGCAGTTTATCAGAATTTTGTAAGAAATTTTCAGGAATAGGCCCTGTTAAGTTGTTGTACGAAAGATTAACAACAACAAGGTTCGGACACTTGGAGAAAAGGTTCTCAGGGACAGGGCCTGTAACTCCTCCAAAGGATAAATCAAGCTGTGTCAAACCATAAGGGAGATGAAGTAAAGAGGTAGAATTTACAGAAAATGAATTCAAAGACAGTTTGAGAACAGATAACATATCTAAAGAAGACAAAGGGTCAAGAGATATTGTCCCAGCAAGGTCATTATTCCCACTAATATCAAGCTGAGTAACTCTTCCAAGGGTGCAAGAGACTCCATACCAGCTGCATGGATTCTTATTGAGCTTCCACCCTGACAAAACTCCACTTTGATCCTTCTGAATCATCCTTTTGAACATGAGAAGAGCCTGCGCATCAGTCTTGATGGAGGAAACTGCAGCACATTCAGTAACAGGAAACAAAACAGTGATCACTAGAAGTGTCACAGTGAGACGAGGCAAAAGCTGAACATAGTTTTTCTCCATTGAGAACACACAGGTCTGGGAAGAGAGAGGCCTGCAAAGATAATGCACAAGATACAGATTAATGTGTAGAGGAGAGAGATGAAAGAAAGAAAGACAGAGTGAGAGTGGTAAGTATGATGGGAATTTGTTGTTGTGACAAAAGGAGTTGCTTTTTGTGTTTTATAAAATTGAAAGGAGGGAACATGAGAGGGAATAAGGTTGTGTTGCGTGCGGTGGGTATGTACTCGTCGTAACTTTGATGGTATAATTTTATTTTACTTTTTGTTTACCATGTTTAAGAAATTTTATTAGATTTGTTGATCATCACAGATTTTTGTCCAAACTTATTACAATTTTTTATTTTTTCTCTGAGCTAAATTTTTACTGATACAAATATAAATAAGGTTGGTATAATAAAGAATGCAAGTGAGAGAATTTAGTTAATGGATTGATTTGACTATGAGTCAAGGATTTGGGACCCACAGACAAAGGTCTGTATCCAAAGATCGGCGCTATAAAACGAAAGAAAAAAAGAAACATGAGACGTTGGACTGTGCTTGATCCAAGAGTCACTGTCTGTCAGTGAGCGTGAGAATGTTTCCCCATATGTATATGACACACACATAGTACTACTGAAACATTAGATTGGCGCCATGTGCAACTTATGTGGTTGTTTTCTGATTTGAGGCATTCTTTTCTTTCTATTTCTCCCTGCTATATATATGTCACCACTGCCCTCTACACATTCAAATCACCTATTTGCTGATGCATTTTTTCTTTATTTGATACATCACGTACACCTGCTAACTCGGTACATATTTGACTACACGTTTGAAATTTCATATCATGTTTTAGGATAGATGTTGCCCTTAAACAAAATAGTTATAACTTTGATATAAATTCTCCATCTGCATTTAAAAAATGTGAAAATTTGGTTTCAACTTCTTTTACATTACAATTAATTTATTCTATTTTGAATAAATTTCATTTAAAAATAATCTCATACCCAATAGTTTAACCTAGTTTTGTATCATTTATGAGTATAGGTAAAAATAATTTAAATATTTTTTTCTCTAATAGATGTTTTAAAGATAAAAATTTTAGGTTTTAAAGTGGGATAATAGTTTAAATTCATTTATTAACTTTAACCATATTATCTTAAATATATCGATTACTTTAAAAAGTTAAGGTGAGAGATTTAAACTAATTTAAAGTTTTTAAAATATTTTATTTATCAACTCCTACATATATTTAGATGGAAAATGATGTTTTAAGTAGGATGACAACCGGTCAGATCAGATACGGATAGTGTCTATCCGAAATTCGATCCAATAAAAAAAAATTTATCTGTTTTATCTCATTCGTTACTCGTATATTCATTTAAAAAATATTGAATATTTTAAAATTCGTAAATATTCGTATATACCTACAAATATACGTTGAATTAATGTTTGATAGACATAGCAACATTGATAAATAAGCAAACAAGAATAATCCGGCTGCCACTATTATGTTATTATTATTGACGTTGATATTGATGTAACCTTTTCATGTTTGGAGTTGCATTTAAACTATACAGTCTCTCTGGACTGTAGGTGTATTCTGCCATAAAAATGTAGATGAGGTAGCTTTTCATTATTGTGATTGTTTACTTTAGAATGTATAAAGAGTTAAAAATATTTTTATGAGGGGCCCTCATGTTGAAATGAGAAGGGGAAAAAATGATGATAGTGTGTTATGGTTGAATGTTTCCTGGGAAAAAAATAAATTGTTGGTAGATTAAAGAAATAAAGGCCCCCACCCACCATGAAGGAACATCAATTAGGTCAGTGTTAATGGCATGGGAGGTTATGATGCCTCCTTTTGTGCCTTTCACATTCTTGCTTTGCAAGCACTTTCATGTATCACACTATTTATTCACTCTTCAACACTCATCTGTTTCAAATCCACCCTAATCTTTTAAAGTTTTAACTTTTTAGCTGGGTTTGGGACCATCTCTTACTTTGCTACACTCTCTAATTAGGCACATTCCGCTTGGTCAATCCCTGTCGAGTTGTTCTTCACACCAAGTGGTGATTTCTTTTTCTTCTGTGGGTTTATTTAATATTAATTTCTTTTGTGTGACACTTGGGAGAGGGGTGCAAACTGATATGTATAACACATTTAATAATGAAGTACTTTTATGCATCTTTCTAAAAGTTTAAAACCAATTTCATATTTATTCATCATTTCAAATTAAAATATATATATATTTGTACTGTTCAAGAAGAACACATTTTAAAAAAGATAGACCTCCTTCATATATATTCTTGCATAATTAAAATACATCAATTTATAACTAAAATCACTATAAACACAAATTTAGAATGACAAATTTGAAATATTATATGAAAAACCTTTTTCACAAGGATTTATTCAATGAACAAGTTTGCCAAGTGAGAGTGTATCATATAAATTTTTTTATCATCTCATATTATATGTGATGAATTAGGTATATTAGATTGATTCTAGAATACATATTATATCAGTTTCGCAATCATATTAAATCAGTTTCATAATCATATTAATATACACTAATGTAATATGTGAAAAAAATATTAGATCAATTTTGTAATAACCAATATTGTAACATCCATAGTGTAAAACTATATAATATAGAATCATCACATATATAATAATATGGAATAGTCATCCATCTATAATATAAAGTATTATCTTTTACATTTATCCCAAAGTAATTATAGAATTTAAAACTTTATATACAAACCGACTACTACAACTATATACAATACTAAAAGCATCTAGTCTAAGTTGTCGGGTCATCTCCATCCAATACTTGCTCCAAGGACACCTCATCTCCCTCTCTCACACCCACAAGATGATCATTGCAAAGAAAGAAACACCAACACATACAAAACACAGATAACAATCAACAAGGTAAGCTATTTTAAACAAAAGAGAAATCATATATTTATTAACTACAACTCACATAATCATATCCACTCATATATATATATATATATATATATATATATATATATATATATATATATATATATATATATATATATATATATATATATATATATATAAACATCACCAACTTTGTATGCATGACACTACACTGAATTAGATCGTTCGAACTTAGAATGGTAGCTGAGCTATGGCGGGTTGTGCACTCGTAGTGGCTTCTACTGCTTTGCAAAGTCATTTCCAATGGGTTTCACCCTACCAGACTCACGAGATTAGTCTGTACCATGCCTTGTAGCATACTGGAAGCCTTCAAGACTAAGATCTTCTCCTACTCCTCACGACATAGTTCAATCTTCTCTATGTGAGAATGACAAACCATTGGAGTTTTCAGGATAACCCCCAAGACTGAGCTCATGCTTTCATTCTAAACTACACTTGAAATCTCACCAAGAGATTCTATTTTGGAACTTTACTTTCATCTTGATACATGATACATGACATAGCCAATCATTACTTCAATACACATTCATACATACTCAAATACTCAGTTCAATACTGGATTTAAATCACACAAGAACAGAGAAAGAAAGAATAGACCAAAGAACCTAGGTCATTCGCTATGCGCAGGATCTCGCTGAGCGAAATTCGAGGTTTCTCGCACAACGACCCAAACTCGTTGTGCGAATCCTTAGATAGAGACTCAAACCTCATAATCATTGCACAACGAGTAAACTCGTTGTGCGAATAAACTCGTAGAGGTTCCAGACCTCCAGTCCTCGCATAGCGCCCCAAATCGCTATGCGAGAGCCCCAGATAATGGTTCAGACTCCCTAAACACTCACAAAGTGCACCCATTCGATATTCGAATTAATCTAGCATTTATCCCAGACCACCACCAGTCGCACAACTACTAGATTTGCCATGTGAATCACCAGACAGAGAGCAACCCTCTCCAACCACTCGCGCAACGCACCAACTTGTTGTGTGAGTGCCCAGGTAGAGAGCAACTCTCCACAGTCATTCGCACAGCGCACCAGTTCGCTGTGCGAATGCCCTGGTATAGAGCATCTCGCCAAGGTGACTCGATGTGCGAATCCATTCACTCAACGAGTTTGCATAATCTGCAGAATGAAATTCTGCATAATTATGCAACTCAACCACGACCTACCAATTCTAACTATTTTTCCCAACTCCTAACACTCCTAGATTGTATTATATGCTTAATTAGACTTGTCTAAGTGATTCTAAACCTTCCTAACATCAAATTAAAGTGTTTATGAACTAATTTCCATTTCAAAACTCTAAATTTCTCAACCTAGAGACCCAAGTCTAATTCTACCACTTTTGGTGCATTTTTAACCAATTTAGTGACTCAAGCAAGTCACATTTGACTTACCTAAGCTTCTCGAACAGACCCTTTGAGCATACAACCTCTACTTCTCATTTTCACTCTCTCACTTTCTCTAAAATTCACTTAAAATCAAAGTAACTCATTTCTACTCTTCACCAAATATTACTATAACAGATTTATAACATCCTAAGCACCCAATAACAAAGTTAACATAATCCAATGTAGGTTCACAGTCTCAGATCATCATTTCATACTCAAAACCACCCAATTTTCATCATATCTACTTACTCTACAACAAAATTTCACATAGAACATTTCAGACATTATATTCTCAGCAGCATACACAACCAAATTACAATTTTTGAATGCGTTCCTAGCTTCCCTTACCTTGAATATATTTGGACAGCTCTACCAAACCCCGACAGCTTGCTGCACCACAAGGAACTTTTAGAATTACCTACAAATCACCGATTAGTGATAGAAAACAACTTTTAAAACCTAAATTGAGCTAGAAATTGAAGAGGAAAGCAACTCAAACACATGCAAACAACAATCATTGCATGATTACGGTTAAAGATGTACGGAAAAAGAGGAGAAACAACTTCCCGACTTAGAACCATAAATTGATCCTTAGGAATTGTAGTCCTCAATGCCAGGATCGCCTAGGCACCTCCTGATCGTCGAACAGATAGCTCAAATGAGAAAAACTCTAGAGAGAAGTCAGAGAAATGGAGAGGAATATTATTTTATAGAGGTGGAGTGTTCTTAAAGTAATGAGACGTGTTTTATAAAATTCTATTTATATTATAATATAATTTTAAAGTAAAATAATCAGTCTCATTATTTTAATACACCTATCTACTCTAATACTTTATTTTCTAGGTTCTTACAAATCTAATACAAAAAAAAAACATTTTCAAAACAACAATAATTATTAATGTCTGTTTCTAAATTTCCATCATCCTTGTCTTCAATCTTAGATCCCAAATACACCTCAGATTGGCCAAAAGAAAGAATGTGTGCAAAGAATAATAATGACGTTGTTGGGAAGAAGACTTTGCAAATCTAAGGAGAAAGAAAAACAAAAACAAAAAAACTTACATATCAAAAGCAATAAAGATCGAACAATTTTTTGTTGTGATTATTCAAAAAAAGTGAAGCTAGATCTAGTACCTTTATCAATGCAACTTGGTGACTAGTAGGTGCAACAACTTAAGCAATGGAAGAAGAAATGAAAAATGGTGATAGCACATGACGATTGTAGAAAACTTTATATCCAAAACCCTAATGATGAGTGGTGGAACGATGGTGAAAACCACGATTTACAAGGAAAAAGGAAGAAGAGTAGAATGAGCAGTCCATTGAAGAGAAAAGGGGTAATGGAGGACATGAAGGAAGAAGAACACGAAAAAAAAATTGTGTGTTGATATTAGATTGATTGCTTAGTTAATCGATCTAATAGTTACATATTAGATCAATTCTCCTTGTAATCGATCTTATATATAAATATTATATCAGTTCTCTCTATAACTGATCTAATATGCTTCCTTTTATTCATAAAGTTACCATCGCGCATTTGATTCATTCCGCTACAATGATTTAATATTTGTTTTAATATGTCTATTTTTCATTAGTGTTGGCATATGTCTAGGAGATAACTATGCCAAATTATGATATCATTGATAACTTCATATAAAATAAACTTTATAAAAAAATTTGTACATTGTTTTTGATTAATTTTAGGAAAATTGAAGAGTGCTAATTAGTTACACTTCCCCTTGAGCAAAAGCTTTCCCAACCATGCTTCTTTTCGTATTATTGTGCATCTTAACATGACAAACTTACTTGAATCATGTTAGGAAGACTTTTGATATAAAGACCAAATTGTACTTTTATGAACTAGTCACCAAGATTAACCATCAGTTTTGATACTGCTTGTTGGATAAGCCTTACCAATAAGCCAAAAGCTATTGTCCTCTGTCACGAGACAATTGTGCCACTTGCAAGGATCTCCCCTTAACAAGTATAGAATTATTAAATCTTCATCAAGGATGAGAAAAACTCCATCAAGTCTTCATCTTCAAATGGTTACGGACATTGAATCATATATTCAAAGTTTATCAAATTAGCAACTAAAGGATACTTAGAACTAAAAAAGCATTAACTAAACAAAAATGTACACATTAGTCACAAGACATGCAATTTACTTTTATTTTTACCTCATGTGCTAAATCAAATGAATGTTAATAGTGCATTCATCAACGTTGTTGTAGTGAAAAAATTTATGTAAACCAACACCTAAGACTCGAGAGTACTTCAATTTTTTAAAATGTTTTGAAGTCAAACAAAATCTTATAAGGTCTATAACAAGTTCTTCAAGCGTGGTATGAAAACTTTAATTCATTTTTATTAAAAGTAGATTTTCAAGAGGAAAAGTAGATAGCATTATTCCAAACAAACTTTATGTTTAACTTCCTTATAGTTAAAATTTATGTTGACAACAAATTTTTCAATGTTACTAATGACTTTTTTTTTTGAGAATTTGCTAAGATTTGTGTAAGTTGAAGTTCTATGATATCTGATCAAGCAAAAAAAAAATGACATTTATATTTATTACAGTGAAAACAAAGTGGAAAATACATGTGACAAATACTATTTCATTAGAGACAGCCTTGTGTCACGTGGAAAAAAAAAACAATAAATCATAAGTCTCTCAAATACTAAAGTATAATACATTTCAAAAAGTTGTTTCCTACAACTGCAATGGATAAAAAAACTAATTAGAAAACTACAATATCTATTGCTAAAGAAAACTTATTTAGAGGAGATTATTTTGTGGAGGTTATAAAAACCCTCCTCAAATTAACATATTTTAAAATGTTTAATTTAAATTATCTAATTGTCAATGACAGTGGGAGTTTTAATTGTTTTCAAGGGAGGTTTATAATCCCTTCAAATAATAATATGTTTTCTTCCTGTATTTCCTAATTTTTTACATTTTTTCTCTTTAAAAATTTTAGACTAATTCCTTTTCCCAATCGTAAAATTTCGTTGCCCTGAATTCCAAAACTCCATTTCCCTCTAAAAATCAGACTAAACCCTTTTTCCTTCTAAAAAATTCCTCTGAACCCTAAAATCCCTTTCTTCATTTCTTCGTTTTCATTCCTTTCTCCCTTTCTTCGTCGCACGTTCGTTTTCTCCTTTCTTCCTTGCATGTTCGTTTGGTTTTAGTTCATCTCTTCCTTTCTTTTTTCATTGATTTCTCCTTTCGATTGGCCATGGTTCATTTTTCTTTCAAATCGTAGTCGCGGAACCGTAGGCAGACGGAGTTGCAGCGGTGGTTGCATGGACCGACCGACAACAAAGCTTTCACTCGTGCTACAACCTTAGGTACATTGTTCTAACACCCTTCCTATTTCTCTTTGGTGCATCGTTTTTCTGTTCCGCCATAAGGAAACTGGGTTACTATGCCACAAGAAATTTCTGGATTTTTGTTTTCTGGCTTTGATTCATTGGATTGACTAATTGTCTCAATACCTTATTCGAGCTTTGTTTTCTATTTTGCTGATATAGTTTACTAACTAATGCTTCTAACTAATCTTCTAAATTTAGCATTTTTTTGGGTTAGGTTGCTTCTCAACGTTGGTATTGTGATGTGCGTGGTTTCCTTGATCTCATAGCTTCTCTTTATTAATTTTCCTTTTTGTTTCCTGGACTGTATTTATTTATCTAGGCTCTAAATGTGTTGATACTCTTGCCTTCTTAATGTGCTAGCAATATTATGTGAAAAGTTGGTCTTGTTCTTGCATGATGACATTATAATTTTTTGTCTCTGCTGCCTTATATGGAAACTACTATAATTTGAATAATGACTTTTAAAACTGAATTCTATTTGATTAATTTTTTATATATTATTTTCAAAATGTGAGCACATGTAATTGAGTTTATTTTATTAATTTTTTTTATATTATTTCAGCAAGCTGGTGATGCAAATGAGCCAGAGTCTCCTTTGGGTACAAGACAATCATCTGGTGGAAGTAACATTTAGGAAGTTTATGATATTGTTTTAGGATAAAACTATACCTAGTTTATTATGAATTGAGTAACATTTCTTTCTTTGTAACTACTTCTACAATGGGATTACATTGACTTCTAGTATAATGACTGAGAAAAGAGCCAGCATTGGCGAGTGACAAGTGGCAACGGTAAGAGGGTTGAACACTTAGCCATAAAATAATGTTTTTATACAAAACTTTGATTTAAGTTCATTCCATTTACCTAAGAAGCCATTATCTCTCTTCCAAGCTCTTTTTGTTCTTCTCTGCCTTTTCTCTCTTCCAAAGACCTTTCTCTCTTCCCCTTCTCTCTAAAATATCACTTCATTGAACCATTGGATCTTTGATCAGTAGACGCTCAAACGCTCACCGCGCAAAGGGCTCCGTAACTAACCGAACAGTTTCTAGTGCTAGCAAGTAAATAGTCCTTTTCTGTTTCTCCATTTCTCTTGAACCCGGGGCATGTAACTTTGCTGGTTGCATGTAGCTAGTAGTTTTTCCCTTTAACTCTTATGTCCATTCTAGCTCTAAGAGCTGATTTTATCACCATGTTGGTGGCTTGTAGGGTTTGGTTGAGTTTTGCTGTGAGAGGTACTATTGAGGCAGTGTTGTGAGTTGTTCTGTGTAACTACGAAGGTAAGGGGAACTGGTTATATGTTTTAAATAATTTGTGTGATATGTATGTATGTTAAGTTCTGAAATATTATGTTGTTGGGCGTAAATGTGAGATTGTTGTACTTAAGTGGCATTTGCTATAGTACTGAAATTGTGCATGTTGAAAGGTAATGTTGTAAGCTGTCTCTAATGAAATTGATCTGCTGAAATGGTTCATGATTGATGCACATGTAGATTCTGTTAGAGCAAGTTCTAGTTGGAAAATCAAGTGTTTGGGTAATGTTTTAGGTCATGTTAGAGGAAGTAAGCCAGTGATTTTGGGAAATTGGGGTCTAGAGTGCAATAGGGCTATTTGGATAGTTTAGGTGAGTGTATTATGACTTGTTAGGCACATAAAACTAAACCAACACATATTATAAATGGTAGAATTGGAATTGAGCCCCTAAGTTGTGGAAACTAGTAATTTGATGAACTTAGGTAGAAATCACTTTAGAATCACCATAGGAGCATTTAAAATCAGTTAGACGAGTTTAATTAAGTTTACAGTATGAACTGGGGGTCTTAGAAATTGAGAATACTTACTAGAGTTGGTAAAAAGGGTGTGTGTGTGTGTGTGTGCATAATCTGCAGAAATTGCATTGTGCAGATTATGCAGACTCGCTATGCAGATTGTTTCGCTTAGCGAGCCATGCAAGGGAGTGCTCTCTTTTTAATAAAATATTTTTAAACTATTTATTTTAAAAAATATTAAATGCTATATATAAGATGATTTACATGGATATAAATGTATGATGAAAATTATGTGAGTGTAAAAGGATAGAGTAAAGTATTAGAACAAGTTATTTGTTGTTTATATATATATATATATAATGACTTTTTAATAAATAAAAATAATGTAAAAATGCAATTATATTAAAAAGAATTGGTGCAAACTTTAATGAAAAAGTATGGTTTAAATAAACATTATAAAATCATTACTAAGGATATAATGGTGTATATTAATATTTATACAATTCTTCCTACATTTTGAATAAATTTTATTGAAAATAAAATTAAACACTAAATATATATATATATATATATATATGTATATATATATATATATATACATATATATATATATATATATGTATATATATATATATATATGTATATATATATATATATATGTATATATATATATATATATGTATATATATATATATATATATGTATATATATATATATATATATATATATATATATAATATTAAACGATGTATAGACTTAGGGTAAAGTATTTTTTTTTGTTACATTAAACACCTAAAAAATAGTGTGTTTATAACTTAAAGTAATGTATATAATTCAAAACAAAATATGCATAACGATATATAAATTACTTTATCACAATACTTCATCAAATAATAACACATTAAATAAAGTAAAATGTTTGTGCTCTATTTTTAGATATAAAAATGTTAAAAGCAAATGCCACGATGGAAAAATAAATAAAGTATATCCAAACAAAAGTATCGTTTGAACCCCATGCAAGGGCCATGACGCACATCAGCAGTGCCTAGAAGAGCCAGCCATGACTTAAAATTCCCAACAAAATACGTAAACTATTGGTATTTTCTGTTACAGAACATACATTGATAATAGAAGTTGTAATTTCCTCCTTCGAAAAGCTCACATCAGCACGCGCATTTCCTCAAATCTTGTATCCCTATCACTATTTAACTCAAAAGTATCGAAAGACAAATTATAAAAGTAGCACTCGTTTGGATCAGCACAAAATTTGGTAACCCACAATGAGGATCCTGATATAAAAAGGTGAAACAATGACTCCTAGCTATCTACACTTATGATCTTTTCTTCAATGCTTATAACTTATGATTGATACCTTATTTCAATTAGTTTTGATTTTTTGTATTTTATTGAAAATTTTATTTTATCTTATTACTAGTGTCGCTTAATATTATAAAAAACGGTAAATTGTCAATGAAATTTTATTGACGAATATAAATTTGCCCGTAATTATAATTTATTGACGAAATTTCTTGTTTTATTATATGGAAATATCTACTGTATAGTCATATAAGATTTTTTTTTTGATAAAAATATATGAGGATATAATGTTTTGCAAACATTTTTTACAAAAAGAACTGACGTTAAATTTAGCGAAATGAAGGGTATCATTAAGGATTGCAAAAAAGACTCGTACTTACGGATATTTGCAGGTAAAATCCGCTATGAGTATTTAGTGTCCGCGGGTAAAAAGTATCTGCGGATAGAGGGTAGCTTTAATACCCGCTTGTTAACGAATCGAGTTCGGATATCACAATATTCGTATTTGTGGGTATCTGCTACCCATTGAAAAAATGAAATTACAATTTTATTCTTAATTTTTTTTTAATTTTTATTAGATTTTTCTTTTCGGTTTAATCTACTGTAAAATTGGGCCAAGCCCAAATCCCTTTTCAGGGGTTCTTTTTTTTTCAAATCAGAATAAGGTAAACGCAAAAGTGGTGACGACAAGGCGATAAAGGTCGACGAAAACACTCCTCGTTAAACGCAAAAGCCCTTGTCGCGCCACCGTCAAGCCATCGTTGCACCCTCGCTCCATTCTGCTAAAAAGAGATGGAGAAGGATATCTCACTGTGCGAAACCCTCTAAGGCTATGGTTGGTGCGTGAACTTGACGCAGAGAAGGGAAGAAGAAGGTCTCTTGACACAACAAAAAAACCTGTGAAGCCGCCAACGAAGACGAGATCATGCCTGAACCGCGCCTCCCACATTGTCGCTATTCTCGCCGCCGTGAGGTTGTGCCTCTGCTCGAGATGCAAAGCATTTCCGCCCTAAGGTTTGGTTGTTCACGAGAGGGAGAAGAAAGAAGCTTGAAGCTTCTAATGGGCAATAGAGGTTGACTTGAACAGAGATGAAGAAGAAGAAGGAGACTGCTCCCTTTGTTTGAGAAGAATAAACCCTAGTGGTTTTTGAAAAAAGGTAAATGGGCCAACCCATAAATGTTTTTTTTTGTATATTATTATTTGTTTATTATTCTTTTCATATGTTATTATTCTACTAGATAATAAAACGGGTATCTAACAGGTACCTGTGGGTAGGGAAAAATCTGTGGGTTTTTTTTAAGCGAATATCCAGCGGGTAGCGGAGCGGGTAACGGGTACAGTTTTTACCTGCGGGTCAGGTTCAGGTATCACACTATCCGTGCCCGATGTCATCCCTAGCTATCATAGTTTTATATTCTCTTCTTGATTTTTTCACTGAAACGCAGAACATTTTTTCCTAAAGTTGAGACTCACTTTCTCCCTGAAAATCAACGATTTAGACCTGTTGTTGTGACATAGCCCTTTAGTGAACCTACTGCCATGACGTTGCCCACCATGCCTTTTGGGAAACAGGTAGGCTTCGTTGTAACACCAAGAGAGGGGTGGGGGGGAGGGTGAATTGGTGAGTTTTCAAAATCAGAGTCTTTTCGCAATCTTTGATTCAAAGTACAAAACTTTACAAACTTTCTTGAATCGCAAGTAATAGAAAATTAAGTGCAGCGGAAAATCAAAGTAGACTACGTGAATTGTAAAGTCGACTAAATGTAAAAGAGTAGAGATAGAGAATTCAAATGCAGGTTTTTATACTGGTTCGACCCCACACTACAAAAAAATTGTTGTTTAGTGGGAGTTATTTTGTGGAGGTTATAAAAACCCTCCACAAATTAACATTATTTCTCTAAATAATAGAAAGTGGGAGTTATAATTATTTTTTTGAAGAGATTCATGACCTCCACAAATTAAATTAAATATACTTTTCTAAATTATACCTTCTCTACTAACTTAAATTTTCCAAAACTTATCTTCCCTCCTCTCTTCTCCCATTCCCACTTTTTTGAAAAATTTCCCAAACCTAATTTACATTTCCCACATTTCACACAATTTTCCCCTTTTCTTTCGTTTTCACAAGCTTTTCTTTCGAGTGTTGCCCTTAGGTCATCATCTTCCTCAACCCATCATCGTTGGTGGTCTCGCATTGTTAGTTCATCGGTGGTTTCCATTGCCATTACAGTTGTCTCCGTCACCGTTCAGTTGCGTCGTTGCTGCGGTCGCCAGTGCATTCACAGTTGTCGTGGCCGTTGTAGTGTCTTAGTGGTTGCGCGGGTGCCCTTGTAAATTAATTATGAACTTTGTGTATTTTCTCTTCTCTGAAGTTGTACCTTGGGAATTTTTTAGGTTACGATCAACTATCTATTGGGAAATTTGGGGAAATATTATTCAAAGACTACTGGGGTTGTTGATCTTGGTGGTGGTGTTCAAAGATTATTCACTTACCTGTGTTATGGTTTTGCTAGCTGCTCGTGCAAAGATTTTAAAGGTTTCTGATGATGCTGAAAACCCTTGTATCTTATTTGGTTATGATGGTAAATATACTCCTTTCTTGTCATAAAGGAAAAATATGCTTTGAATTCTTTTTAATTATGTTGAAAACCAAGTTACATACATATCAATTCTTTTTAACCCTTAATTGGTCATGAAGGAAAAATAGCTTTGAATTAAACTGTATTATTTTTCTTCTTTGCCTTATAATTTTGATAAGAAACTATTTTCTTTAAATAAATTTTCTCAGGGTCCTATTCGTATGGGGAAAGTCGTTTCAGGCTTGATCTTCCTCATCAGGAGCAAACATAAATATTGATTTTATTTATATGTAATTCATGCATTTGTGTGGCATGATAGGTGCATCGGATTGGCCAATTACAAAGTCATATAAATCATCAGTTGAGCATAAGAGCACTGGAATTGTTCCAAAGGCTGAAACTGCTTCATTGCCCCTTTTAATATCTGATCCATTACTTCCCACAAGCCTTGCTAAGGTATTTTAGTCCATACGTGAATTTTCCTTGACTATCCTGTTTCCAAGGACGTCCGAAAGGTGTTACACCTAAATACAGTTTGAAGCCTCTTGTGCCAAGGCTTTCTCAACTTCTAGAACTTGAGGTTTGCCTCTTATCTGTTCTAGTTTTTTATTTGGCTGTTCGCCTTTTTTATTTTCTGATTTACTGTTAGTTCATTGTGCCACTATCTCTTGATTATAGGTTAAGATTGCAAATGACTCTATTGGGGAGGAAGTTGAGAAGTTGGTTGCAGGACTTCCAAAAGGTGGTGTTTTGCTTCTAGAGAATGTTAGATTCTACAAAGAGGAAGAGAAGAATGATCCCGAGTTTGCAAAGAAGATTGCTTCTCTTGCTGATATCTATGTGAATGACGCATTTGGCACTGCCGATAGAGCTCATGCTTCAACAGAAGGAGTGGCCAAATATTTGAAGCCTTTTGTTGCAGGATTCCTTATGCAGAAGGTACGTTATTTTTTTTGTACATTAGATGTCCATTAACAACTCTTATTTTTCAAAATAAATTATTTTATTAGCTATTAGTTATGTTGTGTGTGAGATTTGTTAAATATTAATATTTTAATACATATGTCTGTACCAGGAGATGATGAGTCTAAGGCATTCCCTTCTCAATTTGGATCCATTGTTTCTGGCATCATTAATGGGATGACAGTAAGTTTCTTATAATTAATAGATATGATGAGTTTTACATTTCACACATTGATTAATTGTACCTCTAACAATGGGAAAACTAATGGTTGGATAAAGATAAGACAAATTTACTTTTACAATACACTTTGTATTCTTATAATTAACCGTGAATCTACAATGTTGGATAATTTTGCTTTTCAAATATATATTTTAAGTTTTACAATACAAAATAAGATTTTTATGATAACCCAGTAGGTCCAATTTACTGACTGCATTAATTAAATTCTAGTTGTAAAGAATATGGATCCTAAGACAAGTACAAACTTTAGCTTAAGATGATATGCACTGTGTATAGGGGTGACCTGTCTCGTACAAAATTACAATAATTTTAAAATGACAATACATATGTTCAACTCTACTGTTGAAGTTGTAGAACATGAAGAAGCTTTGGAAATTCTTAAGAACTATAAATTCTTTCATTTGATTGATCTTTGTTTTTGATTTAGGCCTATTCCTTCTATGCTTGCATTTAACTTTGAGTTTTATGACTAACCATGTTTTTCTTTATTTTAATTATGCGAATTTGGTATATATGATATAATAGTAGATGTAAGATAATGCTTTTACCGGGTGCCTGATCAATGATTGATGTGAGGAGAAAAGTCTTTTTCCACTTTGGCTAATGATGCTTTGATTAATAGGATAAGTTATTCCAAATTTGTTACTCTTTCCAGTTGACTTTCTTTATCATTGTGTTAGGTTTTGTTTCTCATAATTTGTATGATTAAATGTAGATCAAAGAAAGGAAGGGAAACTTTCTTTATCATCACGGTCATGGTTATTTATCTTATTTTTCTCTAATTTTGTCCCTAATATTTAAGACCAACATCCTGAGTTGTCCTTGTGTGATGCTGATAAGGTCTGAGGGCACTTCCAAAGGCAAAGTAGCTTCAAAATTAGATTCCAATATCCACCCTTCTAGTAACCGTATTCAAGCAACTCTTGAGATGCAACGACAACAGCTTCAGAGTTAGATTCATGTGGTCTTGTTAGCGAGAATCTTGAGTGTTGACTCTTCTTTAGGTGTGACATGGATTTCTTTATCGTTTTGAAGCTTCCTGGTTATTGTGTTGGCCACTGTTGTTGTTGCAAGTCTTGTGTTGGACTCAAATTACACGGAATTTTAAAGTAGTGGTGAAGGAATGATGTATTTTTTTTTTATATTTACATTATAATTGTCAATGAACATATGTTATTTTAAATCATTAATAAAATTAATTTTGAATATTTTTTGTGTATTTTATAATTTTATATATTTCTTATTATAAAAAAAATAGATTAAATTAAAAAATTATGAATGTAAGTGGGTAATTATAAATAAAAGAGGTTTTAAACCTCTACAAAATAATAGTCACTAATAAAAGAGGTTAAAACTCTCCACATAAAAACCTCCACAATATAAATATGATAGCAGGGGTCGGATACCAGGGGTCATTAAAAACCTCCGCAAATTAATAGCCACGACTCTAATTATGAAGGTTTGAAAAACCTCCGGAAATTAATTTGCGGAGGGTAAAAACCTCCGCAAAATGAAAAATAAACTTCCACTAAATAACAATTTTTTTGTAGTGTCAATGCCTACATCCAGTGTCCTTCTAGTACCAAGAAGCAAATGCACTATAATGGTCAAGATTTTTACAACAAGGCTTTTATAGAGACCTCCACATCAAAAATATAAAACACCTCTCTAACCCTCTAACCAAAATATAGGCAAACCACAAAAAAGGATATCCCTTTTCTTGCAATCTGCAACCCACTTTGAACAATCCTCAAAGTGTACCAGACTCCACGAGTCCAACCCTTATAGTCACAATAGGTAACACAACAATCACCACGGATGCCAACAAGAATCTTGATCAACTCAGAAAGACCTCAATTATGTAGATTCTGATCAAGCAATGAGCGTGATACAATCCTTCTTCATAAACTCTTCAAAGAAAGATCACAACCATCTTCTTGATGAGTTCTTGGAGCTCTATTCTTCAAAGAAACAATCTGAAACAGAATATGAAAATGTTAGATTTCCAAAAGTTCTTTGAAACAACTTAGGTCTCGTTTATATATAGATTTCTATAAAAACAGACGCTCTTGCAGTCGAATACGCTACTAATAAAGTCGACTGTATTATAACAGTTATAACAGTTAAGTCAAAATAGTAGTAGTCCAGTCAAACAAATTAATTCCTTATTCAATACAGTTGACCAACATTCAATGCTCAACTAACTTTTAAAAATATAGTCGTTACTGTTCATGAGCAAACAAAATTTCAAATCAAGTAACTAATACAGTTGAATGCGTGGCGTACACAGTCGACTTCGACACAATAATTCACTTTGAAATTCTTTTCAATGCAAAATCTCACAGCACTGTTTCTGAAAATCTGTGCATAGTCACGAGCTTAATTTGACTTCCCCCATAATGAAGTTGACTTACAGCTTGCAGTTATGCTACACAATGTAAGTTCATAAAAGTGCATGTGGTTTTCTTCTTTTAAAACAAGTGTAATGCAACCAGATATGATGTAACATATACAAGCTCAATAAATGTGCATTCACATATCAAGATAAACACAAAAAACATGTTCAACAGGATATCAATCAATAAGCAATAGAACATGTAACACATCAACAATACATCTGTTATTAAAATGTGTTGTCCCATAAAAAACCAGAGTGATATAGATATTGTGTTGTCAAAACAATCTCAACAATCTCCCCCTTTTTTGATGATGCACAACCATGATTAATAAATAACCATGTTTGCACAATACCAAACCAAATTCAGAGTAACCACAAGATATAACAATCAGATTTCAGTTCAAATACTCTGAATGCACACAATCAATCAGCAATATATCAAGCAGATACATTTCACAATACTTCTCCCCTTTTGTGCATTAACAAAAAAGGTATGCTTCTAGATATGATATGCTGATAAACCAAACAAAGATGCATCAATAAGAATGTAAGCAGTTTGAAAACATGCAATGATGCTCCCCCTATCATATATAATCACATGAAAAAGATAACTCCCCCTGAAATGTAGCATGTGAAGAAATATTTGCAAGAGTGTAATGCTCCCCCTGTCATTATGCATAATTTCACAGCAAGTATAGATGCACAATGCAGTACAATAAAAATAAGAGCATACAACTAGTATAAGACAAAATTGTATCATATATATGATTTCAAGCAAATTTATCATGCATAGATACAATCATCAACAATTCTCACAATATAATCTTATATATGAATCACACAATCAGAATCACAGATATATATTGCAGATAAGCAGAAGAAAATAATCAATCAACACAATAACCAAATTCCAGTGATGGAATTTATAATCCTGTTAATATCAAGTCGATTTCATTGTTTCTCAGTGAGTTAGAATTGCAGCAGTGATTTCCAAACAATGTTTTCCTGCAAAACCCTTCAAAGATCTCTTGTAGATCAAGCAATTTAGTTATGCAAGAAAAATAATCCATTAGGAAGTGAATATGCAGAAAAATTGTAACAGTATAAACATGCACAGTCAACTTCACTCAGTACAAAGTTGATTCAATCAAACAATCATAACAAATTCAATCAAACAGATTAAAGCAATTGAATTAGAAACAAAACACTGATTTTTATTACTTGTTTAAAGATATTACAAAGATAAGAACAACACAAGACCAATACAAAATGGCAATCTAATCCATATAAAAAAGTAAACTAAAACTCCTAGGACACAGAATAGAGAAACTTAATTTTTCCTTTTCCTTTTATTAACAAATTCCTTAAGGATCATGTCACTGTCACTATCCTTGGTTCTTTCCTCCTCTGTATTCTCATCTCTACCTGCTTCCTCAGATAGCGATCCTTTAGAAATTTCCTCATTGGGTTGTGATTTGTTTCTTTGTTCTTTCAACAGCTTTATCACAGTCCTAAAACCTTTTAATATAATCCTTTCGAACTCAGACTTGGCTCTGTACTGGCTGCCTAGAAGTGATTCCAGTTCATCTTCATCATTAGGAACCTTATTCTTGTACACCCATCCTTCAGGCGTTTTTATCATTTGCATCAGGTGCAAAGCAGATTTGTCAATCAAACTTGTTCTGTGGTATGGTTCAGTTGATTCTCCAATACAGTCCACCTCATAATGGACAAGAATTTTTGATATGAAGACACAGTAAGGTAGCTTTGCAGATTCCATTCTAGTGACCTTCATCATGTTGTCAGATATCGTTGCAGACCAATTAACTTGAATGTTTTCTTTTAAAGCTTTCAGTAGAAACAGGTCTTCAGTAGTAGCCTGGGCATGGTTTCCACCTCTTGGCATTAGAATCCAAGAGATAATGAAGATTGCAAGACGATAATTCATCTTCATCCCACAAGTTTTATAACTGGAATAGTCTCTACAGTTATCAAGATGCCTAAGTGTATTCTGATACTCTATATATTTATGGAAACCCTCTATCCCCAAATGGCATTTTTCACCACCGAGCTTTAGTACATCAATCTCTGTCCATATTTCGTCAGTCAATCTGATATCAACCCCTTTAACTCTAGAGTAGAGAGTATCACCTTCAATTTTTAGGTTGCAGTAGAAAACCTTACGAAGTCAGGGTACCAAGGATCAGTCATTTACACAAATTTCTTTAACCCTTGAAGTTTAAGCCACCTTTGAAATTTGAAGCCTTCATATTTGAAGAATTTCACTTTCATGAACTTGTGGGATATCAAGCTCCTCTTTTTCCAACAGTCCAGAAATTTCGACTGCATTTCGTCATCGCTGATCCACCCATTAAGTTCAAGGATAGGCCTAGCACTCTTCTGTCCCAGTGTCTTGACACGCTTCTTCTGTGCTGAGCTC
Source organism: Vigna mungo (assembly GCA_036885675.1). Taxonomy (NCBI): domain Eukaryota; kingdom Viridiplantae; phylum Streptophyta; class Magnoliopsida; order Fabales; family Fabaceae; genus Vigna; species Vigna mungo. Next base: position 21,267,441 of record CP144700.1, on the reverse strand, counting down.
GATGCCATTGATGAGAATGAGTAGTATAGTTTACCACAGGGAGTAAGAGAATGAGAATCACAGATTTTGACACAACTGATGTAGTTTAACGTAATGATTCATGATCATTAGGTTTTTATTTATACTAAACACAATTGAAATTTTGGAGGGAACAATTCAATTCACTTTCGTACCAAAAAATTGTTTTTAAAAAAGAACCCCACTCAGACAGAAGACCAAGAGTCGAATTAGTTAAAAATGCATTTGACTACTGTAAGACATAAAGGATTCAAAATAGAGGGTTCACATACAGAGACATAGTCGAATAAGTTCATAATAAAGTCGACTAAAAATCGTGAAATGAGATTTTCAAACCAATTTAAACGTACAATCATACAGACAATCATACAGATAACCAAGTATCAAAAACCAATCAATTTATGCATGATGCAATAGAGTGATACAAAGTACCCGTTGTAGACACTCAAGAAGATTGATATATCCAGTGTAGTTCATCCTTAAGTTCATATTGCACCTTCTTGTAAACCTGCAAAACAGCTTAAGTTTTGGTTGAAGGTACCCATTTGAACTTGGGTCCTTGATTGTCAGTTCTAACCAGTTGTTCCTTTGGTTTCCATACATACAATCCTTTAGGAACACCAACAATTCTATAATAGTAGTTTCTAACCGTGTGACCAACACAATTGCAATAAAAGCAAGCATTTCTAGTAGGTTTGCTTAGATCAATAAACTTCTTTGCATTGGTTCTATTAGATTGAGCTTTATAACCAATTCCTTGTTTGTGTATTACACTGCCAGAGGATTTAAATACAACATTCAAATTGTCTCTACCTTGAGTAAATTTGGCTAGCGTGCTAGTCAAGTAATCTATTTGCTCAATATGTGTAGCACATTTTTCACATGTTTTCTCTACTGTAACAGTTTCAATTTTAATCTCTTTAGCAGATAACAACGCATAATTCAATTCCTTTTCTAGTTTCTCATTTTCAGACACAAGGTTATTTATTCTATACTCATAATCTCTCCTCTCAAAGTTAAGTCGATTAACCTTGTATTGCAGTCGCATTGCTTCAACATGTACTTCCCTGAATGCATCCAATAATTGAGCATACTTCACTTCTATTGGTTCATTCTCAAACTCTGTATCGTTGTCATAGTCATCCTGTGTTGCTCCAGCCATATAACATATGTTAGACTCCTCTTCTTGATCATGATCTTCATCACTTGAAGAGTCTGAGTCACTATTCTCCCAAGCAATGTAGGCTCCCTTTTGTTTTCTTCCTTTATCTTGAAGAAACCTTCTATTTGCTTTCTGCTTTGGGTTTAATTCTGGGCACTCTGGCTTGATATGTCCTTCCTTTCCACATTCATAGCATTGGATAACGTTTGATCTGAAGCTTTTCTTTGATTTACTGTGACCTGCATGGTTAGTAAGTTGACTGTCATTTTTCATAAGTCGACTGAACTTCCTTACCATCATGGTCATCGCTTCTTTGTTGTGCATCTCTGCATCTGAGTCATCAGACTTTGAGTTTTTCCTACTTGTAGCTTTCAGAGCAATGGACTTCTTTTCTTCAATCTCTTCCTCATCCTTTAATATACAAAGTTCCACATGTTTTCTTAACTTGCCAAACAAGGTAGCCATGTTCATGCTTGTAAGATCTTTGGATTCTAAGATTGTAGTGACTTTTGGTTGCCAATTCCTATTCAAACTTTTCAGATTCTTGATGTTGATTTCCTCTTTGTCGAACACTTTGCCAAGAGCCATAAGGTGATTAACAATGTGTGTGAATCTTTTCTGGACTTCATAAATAGTCTCTCCAGCCTTCATCCGGAAAAGTTCATACTCTTGAATCAGAGAATTCTTCCTTGCTCTCTTGACTTCTTCAGTGTCTTCATGTGTGACTTCCAAGACATCCCACATTTCCTTTGGAGATTTGCATTGAGATATCCTGAAAAATTCATCAACAGTCAGTGTAGAGGCAATAATGTTTCTGGCTATAACATCATACTGTACTTTTTTATTTTCTTCAGTTGACCATTCAGTAAAAGGTTTTGCAACAGTTTTTCCATCTACAGATTTAGTAGGCTCATAAGAGCCATTTAAAGTTGCATCCCAAATTTTCCAAAAAGGATCATTTTCACCAGAACCAGTTTGAAAACTGGAAGCCATCCCTAGGTCTATAGTCGATTCAAAGAAAAACAGAGTCAACTAGTTTTTCAAATATCTTATGAAAACCATCTCTAGTGCCAATTGTTGGGAAACAGGTAGGCTTCGTTTTAACACCAAGAGGAGGGGTGGGGTGAATTGGTGAGCTTTCAAAATCAGAGTCTTTTCTCAATCTTTGATTCAAACTACAAAACTTTTTAAACTTTCTTAAATCGCAAGTAATAGAAAATTAAGTGCAGCAGAAAATAAAAGTAGACTACGTGAATTGTAAAATCAACTGAATGTAAAATAGTAGGGATAGAGAATTCAAACGCATGTTTTTATACTAGTTTCGACTCAATGCCTACATCTAGTGTCCTTCCATTACTAAGAAGCAAATGCACTATAATGGTCAAGGGTTTTACAACAAGGCTTTTATAGAGACCTCCACGTCAAAAATATAAAACACCTTTCTAACCCTCTAACCAAAATATAGGCAAACCACACAGAAAGACTAGCAGCAAGATATCCCCTCTCATGCAATCTGCAACCCACTTTGAACAATCCTCAAAGTGTACCAGACTCCACGAGTCCAACCCCTCTAGTCACAACAGGTAACACAATAATCACCACAGATGCCAACAAGAATCTTGATCAACTCAGAAACACCTCAATTATGCAAATTCTGATCAAGCAATGAGAGCGATACAATCCTCCTTCAGAAACTCTTCAAAGAAAGATCAGCACCATCTTCTTGATGAGTTCTTGGAGATCTAATCTTCAAAGAAAAAAAATCTGAAACAGAATATGAAAATGTTAGATTTCCAAAAGTTCTTTGAAACAACTCAGGTCTCGTCTATTTATAGATTTCTATAAAACAGACGCTCCTGCAGTCGAATATGCTATTAATAAAGTCGACTGTATTATAACAGTTAAGTCAAAATAGTAGCAGTCCAGTCAAACAAATTAATTCCTCATTCAATACAGTTAACCAATATTCAATGCTCAACTAACTTTTAAAAATATAATCGTTACTGTTCATGAGCATAACAGAATTTCAAATCAAGCAACTAATACAGTCGAATGCGTGGCGCATACAGTCGACTTCGAACAATAGTTCACTTTGAAATTCTTTTCAATGCAAAATCTCACATAGCACTATTTCTGAAAATCTGTGCATAGTCACGAGCTTAATTCGACTTCCCCATAATGAAGTCGACTTACAACTTGTAGTTATGCTACACAATGTAAGTTCATAAAAGTGCATGTGGTTTTCTTCTTTCAAAACAAGTGTAATGCAACCAGATATGATGTAACATATACAAGCTCAATAAATGTGCATTCACATATCAAGATAAACACAAAAACATGTTCAACAAGATATCAATCAATAAGCAATAGAACATGTAACACATCAACAATACATGTGTTATTAAAAATGTGTTGTCATCATAAAACACCAGAGTGATATAGATATTGTGTTGTCAACAATCTCAACAATGCCATCATTGAAGGAGGGTGCTGCTTTGTTGGGTTGAAGGCGTCATTACACCCTAATCTATTTTCGTAGTTGTGTTTCTTATAACTTAAACTTTAGTGGGATTCACGTTTTCCCCAAATCCTTTACCCATTTGGTTTCTATCCTTCAATCAATCACTATTTAATTCATTGATTCACGCATTCATCCACTGATTATCATTGGTAAGTTTAAGGTTCTCATTTTAACTTAATTCTTTTCACATATTCGTTCATTTATTCATCAGTTCTAACATTTTACATTGGCATTTGATTTTGAATCTGATTCTTGAATTGTAGGTTAGCCTTTCGGTGGACAATTCTAATACCATTTTTGTTCATCAAGCAGATCTGCAAGAGAAATAATTTTGTCTTTAGGTACCTACTTGGCATTAAGTCCTATTTGGTTAGTTTTATGTGTCTTTTTCTTTTAAGAAATAGACACCACATTGGAGATTGCTTCTCCAACTTTAACAAATTGTAAGGATTGCATATGATGAGCTGGTATGCCTTTAATAGGCATATTTCTTTACTTAAGAATTCATCAACTATCGTCAGTTAAAGCTCATGAATCTTATTTTCTTCTACAAAGCACTCTAAGACAAAACAGTTGCAACAATCTAATAGACGAAGTAACAATGTAGTTGAATTGACATCGATAAGCGAAAGAGAATCGAAATTTAATTATCCGTGTTAGAATTGATTAAATGCACCGAGATCACTGCGCATGTTGACGAAGAGATCGTGAGGACAAAAGCACACCATGTAGAATCCACACACTTCCTTTTCGCCAACAATTTTTTTCCCCAATTCATATTGGTGGGCAATCTATGATACCACAGCAAGGGCATGACGTCAGTTGACAACCTTAAAAAAACTCTATCTATTATAACACGTTTTTTAAAAAACGCTATCTTTTGATTTATTTTAATTATGAATTAAAAAAGTTATATCAATTATTTATAGATAGCATTTTTTTGAATAAGCAATATTTATTGTCATAAGTATAGATAACACTTTTTTAAATAAGTGTTATCTATTGTTCCGCACATCTGTAGATAATGCTTATTTAAAAAAGCGTTATCTATTGAGCATTATATATGGCCAATTATGTAGTAGTGTACAAACAACGTTAAACACTTAAGGATTTTTAGAAAACATTTATAAAGCTAGAAAACAAATAACAAAGAGAATACTTGTTTTTATACTGGTTCGTTCCAACTGAGCTACGTCTAATTCTCCTTTAAGTACTCTTAAAGGGTTCACTATCTTTGAAAAGATACAATGAGTTTCACCACTCCTGTTTTACAACAAGTATAACCACTCTTGGAATAAAAATAGTCTAACTGACTATAACGTTTAACTCCCCCTGAGTTAAACAACCAAGTGTTGTAAATCACTTCTAATTATCCAAAAACAACAAAGTGCTTTCAAAACAAATACAAATTGAGAAGCTCTTTTAGAAAGGATTTAAATCAATATAAAGTTTATCTGAAAACTTATTACAAAAATATTTTCTTTTCAAAGAGTTAGACGACACAAGAGAATGACAGTGTAGGAGTATATGCAATTAAGATTCCTTTTCTCTTCTCTTCATATGATTATCTTTATATAGGCAACTTCTAAAAAGATCTGTTACTTAGAAGCATTGACTTTGATGTAGGTATTGTAGCCTTTTGTACTAGGTCAGATACTACTTTGTTTTTGTAAAGGCAATTGTCCTGCTTGTATGGATTGGGCAAACAAAAGGCATTAAAGAAACATTCTTATAATGTCTTCACATCTCTTAAAGTTCTTCTGAACCAACACATGACATTTGAATAAAACATTTGTCCTTTATGTATTTGCACAAGTAAAGAGAAACAACATAACAAAGAGAAAAGTATTATTTGTACATTCGGATTTAAAACATTAGATGTTCCTTATAGTATTTAGGATGGTCCATGTACTATAACGTTTATGCTAGTCTATTTACAAAATCGTTGCATTTAGAGTAATTTAATGTGTTTGTGCTAGACTCTTCTCTTTAGCGTTCAGGATATTGTTTAATCATATATCCTATTATTATAGACACTATTTTGTTAGATGTTTTTGTTAAACTTTAAAATAAAAAATTTCTATACAATATAATATGGAATTTTATCATAAACCATTTATTGAGATTGGACATTTTTAGTCGTTTCTCACATTTAAAGTTACTTTTTGTTGCGGAAGTGATGGCAACCCCTAAAGGGACTTCCCATCCAAAGAGGCATCAACTACACTAAGACTATGAAAGGGAAGTTGATTGAGAACTTAATCTTTTCTTTCTAAAGTCTCAGCATGTTTCTCTCTAACTAAATACATTCTACTATGTTTTGTAGGTCATTAATAAAGCTTTGCAAACACTTAGATGAATAACCAAGCAAGGAGAAGCAAAGGAGCTTAGGTTGAAGACCTTGCTGCTAGCGCTCAGCGACGAGCTTCTACCACTCAGTGGTGACGAGAGTCATCTTCTCCCTTGAGCACGTGTTTCAGATGGAGCACCTAGCCAACTGGACAAGCTTCCTCCGCAAGCTACCTTGGTTTCCATCACGTGTAATTAGGATAGCTTCTATTGCAAGATTGATAGCTCTCCTTCTCCTATAAAAGAGAGCTTCATCTCATTGTAATGCAACTTTGAATTGATAATGAAATGCTGTTGAGATTTCTCCAGACATTGTTTTCAGAGTTCAAACACTTTGTGCTTATTCTGCACATTCTCCTCTAGCTTCCTTCCCTCTTGGAAGGCTTTCGAAGCTTGAGAATCCTTGCTTCTTCCACACACCTTCATTGAAGCCTTCATCAAACACCTTCTGTGCTTCTTGCTGCACCTTCATTCCGCTGCCATCTCTGGACTTGGAGGTTGTTCGTGATTGAATTCCAAGGATGCTTCCATCAGGAAGCTTTGCACCTACTACAGTGATGATGAAAAGATTTCAATTTTTGAATAGTTCATGGAAATCCATGGTGATTAGCAAAGAATGGAGTTTCTATAGAGAGGATGATATGGGTAAACTCCTAAGTTATTAAAGATTTTGTTTTGAATAATGTATAATGAGACAAAGTTATATATATTTTGACTTTGATTGAGCCTATATATAATATGCTTATAGCTTGTGATATAAATAATTCCCGTTCTGTCTATGAGATGTGGAATACTATGACAAAAAAAAAGTAAAGACAATTACATATACAGGGAAGAAGAAAAAGAAGAAAATTATACATCAATGAAATTGTTTACAATATGGAAAATGATATTTTAACACCAATTTTTTGACACCATTTTAACACTGCACACGTGTCAAAATGTGGTTGGACAATTTCAAATTAAAAAAAAACTTTGGTTTTTCTCTTCCAAATATGTCTTTGCTTCAGCTTTTTTTAATTTGAAATCGTCCAACCACATTTTGACACGTATGCAGTGTCAAAATCGGTCAAAAAAGGGTGTTAAAATATCATTTTCCTTACAATATACTAATAACAAGGTGGAGTAAAAGTGGCATTCCTATCCATTGCATGGCTCATTCTGTCAATCCTAGGTAAATGTATCTTATAAATAAAGTTACTTATTTTTATAATATAATTTTTTTCTCAATTTGTATTCAGCGATATTAATTATAGTGAAGAATAACTTCAAGAGACTTCAAATAGGATCCCTCACACGAGGATGAAGAGATTTCTAAGGAAAAGAATGAGTGTTTGGAAAAAAATTCACAACTAATGAGGATAAAAGAAAGGTTGCACTTGAATACGTTGATTTCTCATCAAAATTCAATAACTTTTCTTCTTTGGACTTAATTGAAAATTTGTGGATATTAGATCCTATATCTTTATGTGTGATGCATGTTCTTCTAATCCTTTCCTTTAAAAGCTAGCATTGAAACTTCTTGTACAACCTTATTCATTTGTTATTTTGAAAGGAATTGAAGTACCTATTTATTCGTTCACTCATTAAAAAGAAATAAGTTGAATACTAAAAGAGTAGAAGACTTAGTTTAGAGCTAGGAAGAATGAAAAACACAACTAGGAGATCATTCCGATGTGGTACATTAGTGGTGATGCATGGTACAATGATGTTGAAAATCTTAGAGTGACAACATTGTCTCTTGACTAACCAGATATAGAAGTTGTCTTATTTATAAATGATACTCAATCTTAGAGTGTACTTGTAGGATGATTGTGATTAATGGACGAAGATTTGGTGTAACATAGCATTAATGATAGAACGATTCATCTCCTATCTAACTTTTTGTCTTGCTTCTGTCTCATTTATGGAAATCATGATTTTTGGTTTACGAATGGTCTAAGCCAATATTCTGGAGAGGCAGAACAATCTCTGTAATTAATGCCTTGGATTTTCTGTTGTAAAATTCGTGTGTTATCTAAGCAATCTCAGACTTCATAGTCTAGCTGTCTTATGTCTTATTGCAGATCAATCTCATTATAAGAAGCAATACATGAGTATAAAGTAATAAAATATCAGGCTAGCGGAAGAGAAGTTCAATGTTGTTGTGGAGCTGAAGGTGTTTTTGGATAATAGAAACATGCAAAAGTCGAAAAATAAATAACAAATAAAATTATTAAAATGAAGAACAAAATGATTAAAAGTAGTTGAAGCTTACGTTTCTATATTGTTTAAGCAAAATAACAAACAAAAATATGTAGTTGAAATTTTAATGAGAGAAAGTACAATCGGGAATATGAGAGAATCTGGTGAATATCAAATAAAAGTGAAATAATTAAAAGAAAGAATAAAAAATTGTGCGGTAAAATTTTTCTAAATCAAACAAAATAAAAGATAAAATAGAGTAATGAAAATAAATTGTTTAAGTGAGCTAATAAAACTAAGATTGTTTAATAATAAAACGAAAATAAATATGAAAATATGACAAATATATACATACAACTCGATCAATAAAAAAAATGTTAAAATCAGGATAACGGATACTCACATATCTGTTTATTATCTCTTTACGTGATTTTTTTTAATGATAAGAATATTTATTTACATGAATGACTTAGTTAATGGAAGAAAAATATAAAGGCAACGCATTATAAAAATTTCAAATTTGTAAATATAAAGAGTTAACTAATATGTTTAATATGTTTAGAGATGACAAAAATGTCTATAATGTCTATAATGTCTGCAGTGTGGTGATAGTTAGATCCACAAATATTTATTATCAGTAGATAACAAATAATGAGTATTAATTCTCATTTATAAATGGGTGAAGTAGGTATCATAATACTTATATGAGTATCAATTATTTGAAAAAAAATAAAATAAATATTTAATTTATATTGTATTAAGTTAAATTTAATTAAAATTAAATTAATTTATATTTTATTAGATTAAATTTAAATTTAATTTATATATTTTTTAAAATTTTATTTTAAAAATTTATAAAATATTTTATTAAAATATCTATTAGAATCTACAAATATTTACAGATTTTAAAATATTAGTGGATATTTTTAAATTAGTATCTAACGAATAATAGATTGAATTTTTTTGTTACGGATTAGATAACAAGTAGACATTATTTATGTTCGACCCTATTGTTATATATTTGGAGAATAAAAATATACATCGTTCAAATTTTCTATTCTTCCTTATAACTATTAGAAAAAGGAAGGAAAACTTTGACAACCATTTTACTATTGTTAAATAGAAATTCACAAACATTTTCAAATAATCTCAATTACTTTTGGAAATTTAAGTGCAACGGTAAGGTAAGGATTGTATTAATTATTGTTGTGATCTTAGTTTGTCTTTGAAGAGGAATCTAATTTTTTTTCGTTGAATTTCTAAAAATTGTCATTACAACTCCACGCTGTATGGAGAATTTCCTCAAAGATTAATGGAGCCACAAGGAGATTATCATCTTTTGAAAACATTTGCCTGAACCTGATCCAGTTATTCTTTAGCAGCAAGATTTAAGTGGTCAGTAATATGATTACTGTGTGCTCCTGTAGGGTAATGCAACTATGAATTGTTCATACCAAGACAAGGTCAATTAATACTAATGTTTTGAGCTATTCGGTAGGGACCTATGAAAGAAAACATTATTGTCTTTCTCTCTGTTTTTTTTTTCTTCACTTTTGAACAGTTTTGTACAACAAAAAGTGAATATTGTAAAATGTAACATAAGTATGTTGTCATGGAATTGGCTAGGAAAGAGAGAGAAAGTTTTAGTCTTACTGTATATTGATGTTAGAGGATTGCTTTTTGACCAAGAGAAGTTGATGTTACGGAAAACTGCGTGATAATTATACGTACTATCATTAGTCTTCAATATGGTGACCCATTCTTAATGATTTCAAAGGACCATAGTAAGACAACTTTGGTATGTACAAGTAAATTATTTTCGAGCAATTCCATAAGACCAATGTAGAAGCCTGAAACTCCTTCACATGCACCACATAACATCTTCTCCACTATAGTGTAATCCAATTCTAATCTCTTAAGTTTTTTAAAGAATTTTGATGATAATAAAAGTATTCAACTAATTATATATAGTTTACTTTTACATAAATTTTATATTATGTATTTTGTATAAATTGAAACTCACAATAACTATATAATATTCTATACCAGTGTTAGACTATATGATATAGTAGAAACAAAAGTAGGCGAAGATTTTTTTTAAGGTTTATTGTCATTTTATATTCCTATTTTCGTCCAGAATTTCAAATATGTCTCATTCTTTTTTAACATAAATTGAGTCGTTATATTTGTAAAATTGAATGAAATAAAGGGTTGCCGTCAATTTCATCAAACACATTTAAGAAGCATGTTGACTGTGTAATTTTTTATTACGTGACATTAAAAACGTAACTTAACTGTTTTTTTTTATATTTTGAATTAAAAAATAGAGTTTAAACTGAGGACAAAGTTGGAAAAACTCATTCTTCTTTGCAATTGAGAAATCCAAATGTTTTTTTAATTTTTAAAAGCAATTAATTCTTTTGGAAAAAATTTTATTACCACGTATCAAGTCCATGGCGACACGTGGCACATGTCACGTGGTAGAGTACTCCTACATGTTAGTGTTACTATCAAATGTTGATTTCAATTTAATCTCTATATTTGCTTCATTAATTCAATTTAGTCTCTTTATTTGTCTCCTTCCTTGATTCAATTTAATTCTAATTTTTCTGAGAAATATTGTCTTTTCCAAATTTAAACAAAATTTATTATATGTATAAATATTATACTAGTACTTTTATTTAAAATAATTTTTCAACATTTTACATTATTATAATTAATAAATTTTTTTGTTAATCTAAGTTTTTTTTATAAGATTAAAATTAATTAAGTATAAATATTTTTATAAAAAAACAAGTATTTAAAACTAATATATTATTAATCCATGTTTTTTTATAAAAATTAATTAATTATTTCATTAATATAAATAAAAATTTGTTCTTCTTTTAGTTATGACCAAATTTATTATTTGTATAAAGGTTTAATACCTATTTTGGTCTCTTGATTTGTTAGATTTGTTCAAAGTGATACTACATTTTTTTTCAGATGTTCATAGTTGTCTCATATTTTGTAAAAATGGTTCAAGTTGGTCTTTTTTCCTTACGGTGTTAAAAACGCTAACGTTGTAATTGCCCTTTGGCCAAAACTAATGAGTCACACAATGTGACAATGTTAAAAGTTTTTATTTCACTTTTTATATTTTTCTTTTTATTTTATTTTATTCTTAATGGATTCTCTTCTTCGTTTGGGCCATCACCACTAATGCAGCAACCACCATCTCCCTTGGGAACACATCGGCCACCGGGAAAGCTTCCTCATTCCTCTCTCTCATGCAACCACGAATCTGAAACAACAAACCATACTTAAATCACAACCACCAATAACCTCGTTCTAGAACCACCTTCATGAATTCCCTTCTCCTTAGGATCTGCAAGAAGGAGAGAAACATTCGTTCAAACCTCCATGGCCACGATTCAACCTACAAGAAACCACCACAAAACCCCAAATTGAGAACGCGAAACCCTAATTGTTGGAGAACAGGTTGGCTTCTTTATTTTACCAAGAGGGGGGGGGGTGAATTGGCGTTGTTTCAAAAACGCTTTCTTTTCGCAATCTTGTAATCAAAGTATAAGGCTTTTTGAACTTTCTTGAAATGCAAGCAATCAGAATATGTATGCAGCGGAAATCATGTAGTTTACTGCGTAAAGAATAAAGTCGACTGGAATATAAAAGATAAGGGATAGAGAAATGCAAACACAGATTTTTATACTGGTTCGACCAACAATGCCTACATTCAGTGTCCTTCCAACCCAGAAAGCAAAGGCACTATAATGGTTGCGATTTTTACAACAAGGAATTTATAGAAGACCTCCACGTCAAAAATATAAATCTCCTCTCTAACCCAAAACCAAAATATAGCTGTAGAAAGCAAACCAGACTTGCAACAAGAATCCCCTCTTCTGCAATCTGCAACACCACTTTGAACAATCCTCAAAGTGGACTATCCCCCAGTATCACAACAGGTCAAATTCCAGCAATCTTCACAGGATGCCAAGCCTACACGATCAATCACAGAAGCACCTTCTTGTGTAGATGTTGATCAGCCAATGAACGCGCAATTGAATCTCCTCTTTGAATCTCTTTCAAGAAAGATCACCACCGTCTTCTTGAAGAATTCTTGGAGCTTAGAGAAATATGAAACATAAATGAAATTGTTAAATCATCAAAAGTCCCTAAACAAACTAATGTTCAGTCTATTTATAGATTTTTGTTAATCAGTTGATTTCTTAGACGAATACACTACTAATTCAGTCGACTGTATTATGACAGTTATAACAGAATAGTCAAATTAGTAGCTTTCAGTCAACTAACAACAAACCACTTTAATACAGTTGACCAACTAATCAATGCTCAACTAACTTTCAAAAATATAGTTGTTGGAGTGCATGAACATAATAGAATTTCAAATCAAACAAAAGATACAGTCGAATATGTAAAACACAATGTCGATTATCACACTGACAAACACTTTGAAATTCTTTTCTTCTCAAAATAGCACATATCACTGATCTTCAAAATCTGTACAAAGATTTTGGCATGGTCGAATCCATTAGTAATGTAGTCGACTGTACTAGAACTTTGTAGCACAAGAATAAGTTCATAAAAGTGTTTGTGATTTCTTGCTTTAAAACATGTGCAGTAAAACATATGAAATGATGCATAACGCACAACACATTAAAGCATATACACATGTTCCAGAAATATATCCATCAACCAACACAGGAACATGTAACATAGTACACACACATATACATGATCAACAGATATTACAGTTTGATCGGCATAAGAACATGCAATGTAGCAACAACATGTACTTGTTATTAAGGAATGTGTTGTCATCATCAAAAACTAGATTGATATAGAAATTATGTTGTCAACAATCTCAACAATCTCCCCCTTTTTTGATGATGCACAACCATGATTAATAACCAACCATGATTGCACACTTTAATACAAAACAGAGTAGCAGAAGAAATTAACACAGTTAAAACAGTTATGTACTCTGCATGTAACACATCAATCAGCAAAACATAATCAGTATTATCCCCCTTTCTTATAGCACTATAAGATCATAAATTTTCTCCCCTTTTCTGCATTAGCAAAAAAGGTATGCTTATGATATTTTGCTGAAGAACAATCAACTAGAGATACATCAAACAGAATAAGCAAGTTTTCAAAGTACAATGATGATCTCAATATCACATTCAGTCACATGTAAAAATAACTCCCCCTGAAATGCAGGCACGTTGTCGCAACCGAAATCGCGATGGGACGACGGTCCAAAAAAAGAAACGATTTTTGGGAAAAGAGTTTGGATTTGCCACCATAGTTTATTCTGAAAAACTACGAAAAAACCATAAAATGATAAGGCATGGTCTACGAAAACCAAAGATTGGGTTTGGGAGTCGGTTATGTGTAGGGAAGGTGTTAGCACCCTACAACATCTGCCTTAAGGCAGTACCTTTAATTAAATACGCGAATTTGATGTGGTTTTCAAAATGTTTAATTATCCCCGAAAAAACATTATAAAGAAACAAAAGATATTTTTTGGTTCTTCTTTTGAGAAATTATTGAGAAAATTTATTTGGAAAATATTTGGATTTTTGGGAAGTGAACCTGACAAGGACTAGTCTTGCTCCTACGTATCTCCACTTTTGATGGAGAATCAAGGATCACATAGTTCTAGCGGCTTCTAAACTAGGAAGAGGTTGATATTTTTTATACTGGAGATTTTATGATTTTTTTTTTGTATTTTTGAATTATGAAAAATAGCTGTCATAATATGAACAATGAGCTAGATGGAAGATAAATGGAAAATAATTTTTTTTTGTGGATTTTGAAGAGTTTTGTATTTTTTATGATTTTTGACACAATTGATATGATTGAGAAAAAAAATTAAGAGAACAAAAGGAATCATACAAATGTTTACACTTATTTACAAGAAAACTATTTTTTAATTTTTATTTAATTATCAAACAAATCCGAGACTTGACATGATAATCATATATTTTTAAGATTTTTACAAAGAAAAATAAAAGGGATTATAAATGAAAAAGTAGAATAAAAACCAGTAAAATAATTATGAAAATGTAAAATTCAAACAAAAAGCAAATTTTAACAAAATAATTTAAACTAAAGAAAAAGGGATATGAAGGAATAAAAACCTGGATGGAGAAAACCTGAAGGAATAAAAACCTGGATAGAGAAAATAAAAACCTGGACAGAGATGTGATATGAAGGAGAAGGGATGTGTTGAAGTGTTTTGATGATGGTGGAGTATAGAGAGGGAGAATAGGGAATGAGAGTAATGAAATTAAGGTGATAATAAGGAATAGTAATGGTATGGAGGAAAAAGAAATGACGAAGTGGGAGAGAAGAAATGTATTTGTGTGTAAGTGTATAAGTGTAAAAATGAAGTGAAGAGAATGTAGGTATTTATAGAATTAAGGATGAAGAAAATGTTAAATAAATATGATTTCTTTTAAAAGAAAGTGAGTGGAAAAATAGAAAAAATTAATGTGGAAAATAAGTGAAAGAAATAATATAAAAAGTGGGTGGACAAATTAGTTAAAATAAAATATAATAAAAAAAGTGAATAGAAAAAGTTAATGTGGAAAATAAGTAAAAGAAATAATATAAAAAAGTTGATGAAGAAATTAGGTGAAATAAAATATAGTAAATAATAAAAGTTAATGTGAAAAATAAGTGAAAGAAATAATATAAAAAGTGGGTGGAGAAATTAGGTAAAATAAAATATAATAAAAAAAAGTGAATAGAAAAAGTTAATGTGGAAAATAAGTGAAAGAAATAATATAAAAATTTGGTGGAGAAAGTAGGTGAAATAAAATATAGTAAATAGTAAAAGTTAATGTGGAAATTAAGTGAAAGAAATAATATAAAAACTGGGTGGAAAAATTAGGTATGATAAAATATAGGTTTAATACCTATTTTGGTCCCTCTTTTTGGGGGGTTTGTTCAAAGTGGTCCTCCCTTTTTTAAAAAGTTCAATAAGGTCCTACTTTTTGCAAAAACTGTGCAAGTTAGTCCTTTTTGCTAACGGCGTTAATTCTGCTAACGGCAGAACTGCCAGCTGGCAAATATTTGATGACTTGTACAAATAAAATTCGTTTTAGTCCTCATATTGGTTTAAAAATGTTTAATGTGGTCCTCATATTGGTTTAAAAATGTTTATTGTGGTCCCCTTTTACTAAAAAGGAAAATCATCCTTAGAGACAGTAAGCAGCTTCACAAATTTGTCAATGGATGCTCTTGTGGAAAGTTTTGTGGTTTTCTAAGCTAAAATTTCACGTGTTACAATCCAAAACTGATGCATTCTTTTTTCACATCTCCATACTTACTAATATAACATGTGAAACTACACTGATAAGCTTTAAATTACTGTGATTATACTTTCCTAAAAGGTTAGCGCATGAATTAGTAGATCACGTGTGAAATCTTTAACATGTATTAAAACGGGACCACAATAAACATTTTTAAACCAATACAGGGACCACAATGAACATTTTTAAACCAATATGAGGACTAAAACGAATTTTATTTGTACAAGTCATCAAATATTTGCCAGCTGGCAGTTCTGCCGTTAGCAGAATTAACGCCGTTAGCAAAAAGGACTAACTTGCACAGTTTTTGCAAAAAGTAGGACTTTATTGAAATTTTTAAAAAAGGGAGGACCACTTTGAACAAACCCCCCAAAAAGAAGGACCAAAATAAGTATTAAACCTAAAATATAATAAAAAAAGTGAATAGAAAAAGTTAATGTGGAAAATAAGTGAAAGAATATAGGAAATAGAAAAAGTTAATGTGAAAAAAGTGTTTTTTGGAAATAATATAAAAAGTTGGTGGGAAAATTAGGTGAAATAAAATATAATAAAAAAAGGTAAGTGAAAAAATTAGAAAATTTAGGAATAAAATTAAAAAAAAAAGTAAATAAAAAATGTAATAGTAAATGAAAAAGGTAGGTGATGTCGAGGGTGACATGGAAGGTGAGGTGTGATAAGAAAATACTGGTGATGAAGAAGAGGAAAAATGTGGGATTATTGTTTACCATTGGGCTAAGGGTTAAAAATTTAATTTGGGGTGCAAATAGTAAAACAAAATAGTATTTTTATTTTTGTGATGAGTTTATTTATCGGATAAAATTAGGTGTTGACACATGTGAATGAAATTATGTAAAGAGTGATACTCCCCCTGTCATTATGCATAAGTAATAAAATCAAATTAGATGCACAATGCAACATATCATAGATTAAACAATCAGTTCAATCACAAAATTGTATCAAAGACAATATAGCACTCAATTCAAATATACAATGATACAATCATCAACAATCTCACAATATTATCTCAGATAAAATGATTAACAAACATCAGAATAAGCAATCACGAAAAGAATAACCAAATTCCAGAATTGGAATTGTTAACCCTGTTATGTGCAGTCGATTGCATTATTCCCTCAGTTGACTTCATTGCTTTCCAAAGTTTTTGAATTCCTCTTGATAGTTTCAAAGCAATGTTATTCCTACAAAAACTTTCAAAGATCCTTTCCAGATCAAGCACTTTAGTTATGCAAGAAAAAATAGTCATGAATAACATAAGTAAATATGTACAGATATAAAACAATTCAAGCATAGTTGACTTCAAACATGTTGCAGTCGAATGAATCAATCAGGTTGTACTACTATCACTCAAAATTCCCAGTTCATTTGTAATTGTAAAAAATCTCTCTTTGTTCAGAGGTTTTGTGAAAATATCAGCCCACTGATGTAATGTGTCGACATACTTAATTTTGATTTCTCCCTTTAGAATGTGATCACGAATAAAATGATACCTTATTTCAATGTGTTTAGTTTTAGAATGTAAAATATGATTTTTTGTCAAATTTATAGCACTAGTACTATCACATTTTAGGGGTATTTTATCAAGCTTTATAACAGTCCTCTAATTGACTATTTATCCAAAGAGATTGTGCACAACAGCTTCCAGCTGCTATGTACTCAGCTTCTGTGGTGGATAAGGCCACACATGCTTGTTTCTTTGAATGCCAAGAGATCAATGATGATCTAAGTAAATGACATGTGCCTCTAGTGCTTTTCTCACTAGAAATTCACTTAACCGCTCATACCATGACCTCGGAGCTTGTTTCAATCTATATAAAGCTTTTCTCAGTTTGTAAACATGATTATGATTTTCAAAATCTTCAAAACCTGGTGGTTGTTCAACATAGACTTCTTCCTTAATATATGCATTTAAGAAGGCACTTTTAACATCCATCTGATACAGTTTGAATTTCATAGTAGATGCAATAGCAAGAAGTATCCTAATTGCTTCCAATCTGGCTACAGGAGCATACATCTCATCATAGTCGATTCCCTCTTCTTGACAGTAGCCTTTTAAAACTAACCTAGCTTTGTTCTTTATGATTTCACCAGAATCATCCATTTTGTTTCGAAAAATCCATTTTGTGCCTATAACTTGCAACTCAGGTCTTCTTGGTGTGAGTTCCCATACATTATTCCGTCTGAACTGATTTAGCTCTTCTTGCATAGCCATCATCTAATTTTCATCATTCAAAGCTTCCTCAACTTTCTTAGGCTCGATTTTGGATACATAAGCAACATTCATACAAAATTGATTCAAGTGCCTTCGTATGGATACACCTCTCGACATATCACCAATGACATTTTCTGTGGAGACATTTCTTGGTACTTTCCATTCTTTAGTCGCTTCCGTTTTTGGAGAGTCGACTGACTCACTATCATCTTCCTTGTCGACTTCTTCAATTTTATCTTCTTTTTGAACAGACTCTTCAAGCAACTCTTCCTCTTCATTTGAGTTTATGTCTTCTTCACCAGAATCTCTGACTTGTTCAGAATGGTTTGGAGCCATGATGAACTCATCAAATGCGACATGAATGGATTCTTCAACATTCATAGTCCTTTTGTTGTAGACTCGGTAAGCTTTGTTGTTTAAGGAGTAACCTATGAAGATAACCTCATCTGCTTTTGAGTCAAACTTTCCAAGGTTCTGTTTTCCATTATTCAGTACAAAACATTTGCTACCAAAAATTCTCAGATGTGCAATGTTTGGTTTTCTTCCTCTCAGTAATTCATATGGAGTGAGCTTCAATATAGACCTTATAATTGTTCTATTTAGCACATAACATACAATACTTACAACATCTGCCCAAAAATATTTTAGCATGTCTCTGTCATTCAGCATTGGTCTTGCCAATTCCTCAAGAGCTTTATTTTTCCTTTCAACCAATCCATTTTGTCGTGGAGTTCTAGCTGCAAAGAAGTTGTGAGTAATTCCCATTTCGGCAAGATAGTCATTGTAACGCCCCAGTAACTTACAAGGACTGTTGACTGCCCCCACACATCAACACGAGGCTTTCCAGTGTGTTTTGTCCTCACTCACACACTTTTTTGAGAAAACTTCCCAGAAGGTCACCCATCCCAAATTACTCCAGGCTAAGCATGCTTAACCATGGAGTTCTTATGGGTTAGGCTACCGAAAAGCAAATGCATTTGTTGATATGAGTAGCCAAATCAATTCCTTTAAGCTATCCTTCAACTGTATAGTCCCATACCTATACAGTCTCTAGATCCCTCTCATTCCGGTGTATGTTCGATTCATCCATGTGCCCCTTCCACTAGAATCCTGCCAGGAGCTGCTCCTTATCCGTGCCTCTTGCACTAGCGATCACTCCCCGCACTCTCAGTGACCGGGCGTCACATGCCCACCAGCTTCCGTTTGGTTCATCCTCGAACCACATCGTACTGAGAGAGGCTAGGCTCTGATACCATTTGTAACGCCCCGGCAACTTACAAGGA
Source organism: Vigna mungo (assembly GCA_036885675.1). Taxonomy (NCBI): domain Eukaryota; kingdom Viridiplantae; phylum Streptophyta; class Magnoliopsida; order Fabales; family Fabaceae; genus Vigna; species Vigna mungo. The sequence continues at coordinate 21,248,354 of CP144700.1, read as the reverse complement.
CTGTTGACTACCCCCACACATCAACACGAGGCTTTCCAGTGTGCTTTGTCCTCACTCACACATTTTTCTAAGAAAACTTCCCAGAAGATCACCCATCCCCAATTACTCCAGGCTAAGCACGCTTAACCATGGAGTTCTTATGGGTTAGGCTACCGAAAAGCAAATGCATTTGTTGATATGAGTAGCCAAACCAATTCCTTTAAGTTATCCTTCAACTGTGTAGTCTCATACCTATACAGTCTCTAGATCCCTCTCATTCCGGTGTATGTTCGATTCGTCCATGTGTCCCTTCCACTAGAAGCCTACCAGGAGCCTCTCCTTGTCCGTGCCTCTTGCACCGACAATCACTCCTTGCCCTCAAGTGCCTGGGCGTCACAGTCATCAAACTCTTTGTTTTGAAATTCTCCACCATGATCACTTTTGGTAGCCTTAATCTTAATATCCATCTCGTTTTGAACAGCAGCAGCAAATCGTTTGAAAACTTTAAGTGTGTCATTTTAGGCTGCAATGAAATAAGTCCATGTATACCTTGAATAGTCATCAACAATGACTAGTCCGTATGAATTTCCTCCAAGAATCTTTATTCTTGATGGTTCAAATAGATCCATGCGAAGTAGCTTGATAACGGTCTAAAAACTCTTATTTTCATGCTTGAATTCGATATCAAAACACACCCTTTGTAGCTTAAAATAGAATCAAGTAAAACTCTTAAGTTATGTCACATGAGAGTCAAAAGTTGTTTTTAGAAATATTATGCTTGTTCTGCATTGCTTTGCAGGATCTTTTATGAGAATTGAAGATGGAAGTGAAGTAGGAAGGTCATAGACTCAAGAATTTAGGAGAAAAAGGGAGAAAAGAAGAGTTTATGGACCGCTCAAGCGTCAAATTCCAACGCTGAGCGTCCTAATTCGAGGTGGAGCTACTGTCTGGCGCCCAGGCGGCGACGCTGAGCATCCAGAATGGCAAGAGGCAAACCGCTCAGTGGTCCATTTTGGCGCCTGGGCGGTGGCGCGGCTTGAGGCAAACTGCTGAACGGCCAACTTTGGCGCCTGGGCGGTTGTTTGTTTTTATATTTTGGATTCTGAGATCTTTCTGTTATCTTTTTGGCTTATATATAGCCCCAGTGCGAATCCAAATGCATTCTTTTGGCAGAGAGAAACGTCCACAGCAGCTCTACACACCTTGGAGAAGATTTCTTGGATGCTTAGGCTCCACTTTATCAAATCTAGGGTTTGCTTTTCCATTCTTTCATTATTTTCATCTAGATTCACCATGATTATGGTGAACTAAACCCTAGGTTGTTGGGAAACAATGTAATCTTTTGAGACTCTCATATATCCAAATTCTTATTTTATATGCTTGATTTATCAATTGTTTGTCTTTATTGATATGGGGACGTACAGTAATGTCATGAACTGGGAAGAATTCCTTGATTATGCTAATACCGCCTAGGGATAGGGGTAGGACGATCAATTGTATTTTGCTTCCGTTTATCATGCATTATTAATTACTAGGGGAGGCTAGGGATAGCAAGCCGGTAATTAGTAATAGGCTCTTTTCACCAAGGGATTGGGTTAAGGGTAGACCAAGAAAGTTTGCATGAAAATATGATAAATAAGCAAAGTAAATAAGAAGAGTAGATATATGAGGGTAGATAAGATGAAATTCTAAACCCCAACAACTCCATTCATCCATATTTTCTTTAAGCCAATTGAATCACTGCATTTGCATGTTTACTTTTGTTTTGCATTTAACCACTCAAACTAATTTCTTTTCTCAAGCCTTATGCGATTAGTTTACACGAAAGATTAGGCCTTAAGAGTCCTTTGGGAAGAACGATATTGGGTTTACCAATTATATTACTTGATACAATCTGGTACACTTGCCAGGGTCTTAACATAGCTGCAGAGGTTTCTTAGTTGACATTTCACGTTTACTCTTGAAAGGTTGTTTGGTTAACTTCCCTTTTTGGCAAGCATCACATAATCTGTCAGTTGTAAAACGAACCTTGGATAAACCATTTACCAGTTTCTTGGAGACGAGCTTGTTAAGTTGATTCATGCTGATGTGAGCGAGCCTCTTGTGCCATATCCAAGCATCTTCTTCTTTAGTCATCAGGCACACAAAAGATTCGAATGAGTTGTCTATGAAGTCAATTATGTAGATGTTGTTCACTCTTTTTCCCACAAGCAGTAACTAATTTATTGTCCCGTTGCTGATTAGACAGTATTTGGGTTCGAAAGTAATCTTTAATCCTTTGTCACATAGCTAACTGATGCTGAGCAAATTATGTTTTAACCCTTCAACAAGTAAGACATTCTTGATTTCATAAGATGAAGGGGTTTTTATTTTACCTATACCGGTGATTCTTCCTTTGTTGTTATCACCATACATGGCATGACCAATGGCTTTATACGAAATATCTGAGAACTTTGTAGGATCTTCAGTCATGTGTCTCGAACACCCACTATCGAGATATCACGTAGAACATTTGAACTGTTGTTTCAGATCACGTTTGATAATTCTGGATTTTGCCATCATATTCAATTCTTCTTTATTCTTGGCCTTCTTGGCATCAGCATGATAATCTTGATTGTTCATCTTTTTCAAGAACTTTGTAAATCTGATGTCCAATAAGATTGATTTCTGCATTTGTGAGCATGATTCTTTATCTAGGGTTGCCTTGCATTCAAAGTTTCCTGTTTCAAAAGTTTCATAGAAACCATTAGTTACAGATTTTAACTTCAAATTACAAGGTGCAGACGCAAAATCAATTTTGAAATCATAAGTTCTTTTTTAATGCGAAACAGAAGTCATCCCCAGGTGTATAGTCGAATCAAGAAAAAACAGAGTCGACTAGTTTTTCAAATATCTTATGAAAACCAGCTCTGGTGCCAATTATTGGAAAACAGGTTGGCTTCTTTATTTCACCAAGAGGGGGGTGAATTGGTGTTGTTTCAAAAATGCTTTCTTTTCGTAATCTTGTAATCAAAGTATAAAGCTTTTTTAACTTTCTTGAAATGCAAGCAATCAAAATATGTATGCAGCGGAAATCAAGTAGTTGACTGCGTAAAGAATAAAGTCGACTGGAATGTAAAAGATAAGGGATAGAGAAATGCAAACATAGATTTTTATACTGGTTCGGCCAACAATGCCTACATCCAGTGTCCTTCCAACCCAGGAAGCAAATGCACTATAATGGTTGCGATTTTTACAACAAGGATTTTATAGAAGACCTCCACGCCAAAAATATAAATCTCCTCTCTAACCCAAAACCAAAATATAGCTGCAGAAACCAAACCAGACTTGCAGCAAGAATCCCCTCTTCTGCAATCTGCAACACCACTTTAAACAATCCTCAAAGTGAACTATCCCCCTGTATCACAATAGGTCAAATTCCAGCAATCTTCACAGGATGTCAAGCCTTCCAGATAAATTCAGCAGTCTTCACAGGATGTCAAGCCTACACGATCAATCACAGAAGCACCTTCTTGTGTAGATGTTGATAAGCCAATGAAGGTGCAATTGAATCTCCTCTTTTGATAGCTTCGGTCCAAGTGCTAGATGCAGAACAGAGCAGTGAGCGGATTCATTGGAAGAGAATGGAATTTGTGGCAGCGGAAGTAGTGGAAATGGCAGCAGAGAAGGTGTTATGCGGTGGCTGTTTGGAATGGAAGAAGTGCTTTAAGTGAGGTGATTACAACTCAGCCGGCCTTCAACCCAAGGAAGGAAGTTGCAGTGATGGAAGAAGAAAAACGAGTGTGACTTCTGGTGCAGAGAAACTAGCTGGAAAATTAATTTAAGCAGAATTTCTCATTTATCATCCAAAAGTGAATTACAATGGAAGCTGCCATGACTTTATAGATGTGTCACGGAGCATGTACGTGGTTGGTGCTGATCTTGGTTTTGTGGATCTAGTGCCACGTGGAACAAGCAAAATAAATGTGAGGAAAATTTAGAAGAGTTCACGGAACCACTAGCTGCATATGTGCAAAATGTGAAAAAGGGGCTATGGTGGCTTTAGTAAAATGAGGGGGTGCGCCAGCAGTCTTTAATCTTTTGGACATTTGTACCCTTTCCCTTGTGCTGATTTGGTCCACACTAGAACAACTGATCATGCTTCTAGTGATGGGTCCATGATGGGCTTGGACCCAAGTCATCATCTTTGAATCTCTTTCAAGAAAGATCACCACCGTCTTCTTGACGAATTCTTGGAGCTAAGAGAAATCTGAAACAGAAATGAAATTGTTAGATCATCAAAAGTCCCTGAACAAACTAGTGTTCAGCCTATTTATAGATTTCTGTTAATCAATTGATTTCTCAGTCAAATACGCTACTAATTCAGTCGATTGTATTACGACAGTTATAACAGAATAGTCAAATTAACATCTTTCAGTCAACTAACAACAAACCACTTTAATACAATTGACCAACTAATCAATGCTCAACTAACTTTCAAAAATATAGTCGTTGGAGTGCATGAGCATAACAAAATTTCAAATCAAACAACAATACAGTCGAATATGTAAAACACAATGTCGACTATCACACTGACAAACACTTTGAAATTCTTTTCTTCTCAAAATAGCACATAACACTGATCATCAAAATCTGTACAATGATTTTAGCATAGTCGAATCCATTTGTAATGTAGTCGACTGTACTAGAACTTTCTAGCACAAGAATAAGTTCATAAAAGTGCTTGTGATTTCTTACTTTAAAACATGTGCAGTAAAACATATGAAATGATGCATAACACACAACACATTAAAGCATATACACATGTTCCAGAAATATATCCATCAATCAACACAGGAACATGTAACATAGTACACACACATATACATGTTCAACAGATATTACAGTTTGATCAACATAAGAACATGTAATGTAGCAACAACATGTACTTGTTATTAAGCAATGTGTTGTCATCATAAAAAACTAGATTGATATAGAAATTGTGTTGTCAACAATCCCAACACTAATCACGATCATCCTCTTCTCGCGAACAACAACCAAGCCACAACAACACCACCCTAAAATCCCAAATCAAAAAACCCTAAAATCCTAAATCAGAATACCCTAAAATCTTAAATCAGAATACCGTAAAATACCAAATCAAAAAGCCTAAAATCCCAAATCAAAAATCCCCTAATATGCAAATCTCAAATCGCACCATCACTCTACCATGTTCATCTTCTACACCTCAAGACGGCCTTGGTCTTCATCGTGAGAAGAATAGGAAACACAAATTTATCACCCCCTTTACTAAGAACAATGGCTTAGTTCATTCAGAACTTACCTCGACAGTAGTGGCACGAAATCACCTCCCCCTATGATGAGAACCTCCCTCGACAACGAGTGGGAGACCCTTGACTAAAGCCCCTCAACCAAGATCCCTCAAACGTATCATGAACCCTCGACAACAATGTTAATGTAGTAGCCAACCTCATGTGACGACCATGACTGAAAGAATGAGTGAAAAAAAAAACAGAGGTGAAAGTGCAATGGAGGTTACAAAGCTGAAAGAGGAAGAACACAATGAAAGGCGAAAAGTGTTGCTTTAGTTTCACATTTAAACTTAATTTGGGTAGGGAAATCCAAATTTTGACCTAATTTCATCGAAGAACATACAGACAGATAGCGTTAGTAAATTAAATCTCTAATACCTTATTGAATGTCATGACTTAAGTATATGTTTTTGTAATGGCATGGAAGTTGAAGTTGTGATTATTGAATAAGATTTCTATTTTTTTATTGTTCTTTTTCAAAGATTATATGTGATACGTAGTGGTATTAAGCAATCCACGTCAATAATAGCCAACTCATTCTTCCAAACTTATCATACAAGAGTGCACCTGATGAGGTTGCTCTAACAGGCAGTAGAAGATTGAAAACCAGATTAGGCAGCAGCTATGCAGAGGTGAATTTAGTGGTGTAAGTGATGGATTGAAGAGTTATTTTATGAGGATGGAAGCTAGCTCAGATGGCCTTCCACCGGAGGGAAGCTAGATGGAGAAGGGAAGCTAATTGGAGTGACTTTTGGGCAGAGTTTAGGGTGCTGGAAATGCATCAGCAGAGGAAAACTCAATAATCTTCAAAAGTGTTTACAAAGGAGAGCTAGGAGTGAATTTATAGAAGAAATTCAGCTCCTCCTTTAGGTATCTACGGTGCTAAATGATTCCTACAAATGTGGATCTAATGCCACGTATTCAAGCATGAGATGGGTGCCGAAGATCTAGAATGATCACCATATACACGTGCTTAAAAGTGGGAAATAGATCCACTGGTGTTGAGTGCCCTAGGGTGTGCGCTCAGCGGCCCGGTTTTATTTTTTTGGCACACTTTACTTTTCTTCTACCTTTCTCCATGAGCTGATATGTCTCTTGTTGATCCTTCTGGTAGATATCCTAGCTTCCACTCAAAGAAGGTGAATAAGGTATGTCCTTCTGGGTTGAGCTCTTCCAAATCTTGTTAGAGTTTCTTAGCCATGCTCCAAGTGATGGGTCCATAACTGGTCTTGGGACCCAAGTCATCACCCCCTACTCATAAAATTAATTTTGTTATACCTCACTCTTGCATATCTACATATGAACTTCTCTATAAATATTTATTAAGAAAAAAAATTATAGGAAAATAGAGTGTGGTGCTAAAAACAAGAATTACAATGGAAAGAATAGACATACACAATTGAGACACAATTTAGTGAAGCAGTTGCTAAAGAGTGAAACTATTTTCATTGATTATGTGAAGTCAAAATGGAATCTAACAGATCCTTTGACAAAACCCTTGAGAAGAAATATAAAATTAGAAACATTGAAGGGAATGAGACTTAAGCCATTATGATTGGAGATCCCATGAATAAGGTTCATATGGGTAAAAATAAGTCACTTGTTAGTTATGATAGTATTAAATTGATTTTAATCAATTATGTCCATTCATATAGTGTGTGTGAAAGTGCTAAAGACTGTATTATGAGAGGTTAAACTTTGTAATTAAAATTGTATATATTGTAAGAATTTTAGTTTAAACAAAGTTTTAGTGATTTTCATATCCCTTATAGGTCGTGTATGATTTGTATCATACACTTGATGAAATCACCTATATAAGTATTTAGTTGGGCCGCTTATATGAGATCTTGGCATGATCTTTAAAGCACTCATGAATACAGGGCACGTGCATGACTTAGTGACTGCAACATAACGATAACAACAAGGATTGTGGAGGTGTATTGGGATTGACAAACCTCTAATGCACGACAAGTGTCATTGGTTCATATAGCTTGTTATACCAACTATATTGTGTGCTAAACTTCTTAATCTAGAACTGGTTCATATAACTTGTTATACCAACTCTGATGAATTACATCTTATAAAACCTAGAAAAATTCTTCTTTTTTTCTTTTAATCTTTCTTTCTCATCTTTTGCAATATATGGGGATTGTTGTAAAACTTATGTATTATATTGCAAAAGTATGCTTTAGAATGCAGCGGGTGAACATTGCTTAATGAACATTGTTGGTCAAGTTTTGTCTATAAGGCTCGGATTGATGAACGTTGTTGGTCAAGATTCGTCTGAAAAGCTCAAACTGATGAATGTTGTTGGTCAAGCTTCTTCTGCAAGACTCAAATTTGCTTCCAACGTCTCTTTTTATTGAAATTGTTTTTGCCAGCAACAAGATGGGGATTCTTTCGTAAGTCTTAAACCTTGGGCTGGTTTCACATCTCTCTCCAAACTCTATAGATAGAGTGTGGCGCTTTCTCCAAAAGACAGAAAATATTGACGAGCTTTATCACTCTTGGAATACTTTCCAGAGCACGGCATACACCTTTTAGTTCTTGCTCTCACTACTTAACTATGTTTGAGCTCTTCAACCCTAAAACATTGTTCAAGCCCATTTCCTTTCATCACCTTGATCTCCTTTTTATTCTTTTCTACAAATATCCTGGGTTTTATTGTTCGGAAGATTCTTGCTAGTTTTGTTATCCTGAAAATTTTCAGGAAGTTTTTGTTGCATATTGAAAAACTTGTACAATGCATCATAGTTAAGTCCTTAAAAACAATTGATATACATGCCTTAGAAAATTTATGTTCATAATTATTATCAATATATTATAACAATAATTAGGTCATCCTTAATAAAAACTTATCACGAAATATATATATATATATATATATATATATATATATATATATTCAATTATAAGTAATAACTCATGTGTGGTGTAAAGTTTTAGACTTACCTTAATTCAGATTCCATATTTGGCTTGTGGTGAGTTTTCCTTTCTCACTTGAAGCTATTTTGGCGCTTGAAGAAAAGGAAATAATTAACTTCATTCAGCTAACTTGTTCAAGTTGGTTTCTTTTTTCTTTTTTTTTGGTATAGCTATCAACCAATATGCTTCGAACGGTTGTTACCGAGAAAACTACATATATTTGATATATACCCCCGAGGCATCACTAGATGAACACACACGTATTTTCACCAGAAGTTTTTATGATAAGAGAAATATCCAAAGGCAAAATCACAGCAAAAAAATCAAATAGAACCACTTCTTCAGTAGTTCATGAGAGCCATGGTAAACCGAAGATTAGCCAAAAAGAAAATACGTAAAACGAAGAAACAAATTTTACAGGAACTTTTAAAGGGTTTCCATGAATAAACAAGTGAACTTTATTATAAAGAAAAGTAAATAGGAAAAAGTCAAGACTTAATTTGAGAATTCACTTTGCTTTCTCTTTTACCTGATTGCAACATGGAAAAAATTGGCATGGAGTAGTCGGGGAAACTTGATTGATTGAACGGTTGGTGCCAATTTGCCACCAAGTTAACAAGCTTCGTTAACTTTTTGAACTCTTTATCTATACTTGGTTACAAGTATGGTGATGAATTTGAATTCAATTAATGCAACCCCACATAGTACTATTAAATGAAAATAGATATATAGATAAAAACATATATTAATTATGATTGAGAGAATAGGTGTGGAAAATGCATGAAAAATAGATAAAATTTTTTGAAGAATCCTAATTGAGAGGGCATCCAAAGAGGTGGGGCTTTTGATGTATGTTAAGGAATAGTTGTAAGATGAGGAAGATGTCGTCTATGGCACGCCGGGGACCAACTCACATATCAGTTTCCACTAATGGGATTTTTCTCAAAGAAAAGAAAGGAAATCATTGATTTGTGACCAAAAAGCCATATCCTCTTTTGTCTCTCCAATCCCAATATTCTCTCTCTCTCTCTCTATCCCATATTGTGAATCTTTGCAAAGAAAATATTGTGACCATGAATGGCCTTTTCAACTCATAAAGTGATGAAAAGATAATTCCCTTGGCGTGTAAGACTTACTCCTTTGTTGGTTAGGGTTTGCACTCTTTTTGGCTTTTCCATTCATATATCACATTATAAGTATGTCATTCCCAATGATGGTATAGTATCTTTGATTTTCGACATCATAAACATCGGTTCATGTATACTTCCTTTTTTTTTCTTCAATTATTGAATACATTCTCGTAAGCTGTCGTTTTTATGTGTTTCAAACCTTAGAAAATAGATTGCTGTAAGCGAAGTTAAAAATCACTTTGGCCAAAATTATTCATGGTGAGATCGTTGTGATTTATAGGCTATCTTGAAGTTATAAATTAACTAAAATTTTAAAAGTTTGGAACTGTACATTTGAAAAGTATTCTTAAAAGTCATTTTTTTATTGTAATTATTATCTTCAACAATTATGACTGATAAAAAAATTAACTTTTATATTATAAAGGACGGTCATATATTATAAATGAATTTAAACTGGTTAAAACTCACCAGTAAAAAAATATTTTATATTGGTTTTCTCTTTTTCGACATTCTACATTGACATTGAAATTAACAGTCAAACCATCAATGTAAGAAATCATGCAAATAAGAATTTCACATGTTTGACATGTAATTGATTTATATATCTACATTACATTGTTAGTATAAATATGAATTACTAAGAGTTTCTTTTATGAAACTTAACTTCAATAAATAATGTAAACTTAGAGTGTACTTCCATAACTTATAATTGTATAATTGTAATGTTTAAAATATCATTATCTTAGATTATTTCAAAAGATATCCCTGGAAATTTATATAAAATGGTATACTATTACTAATGTCAAAGATCATTACATCCTAAAGAAATAAGTCATGTAAAATCTTGCCCAACTCATGAATTAACATTTTGTTCAAGGCTAACATTTGATGCGACTATTTCTTTATGTCTCCTCCTAGGATCCTACGTACATATGTCCATAAAGAGAAATTTATCAAATATACCTAAGCTTTTTTTAATCATAAACAACAAATTAATGTTCACTTGCAGTGCATTACATAAATCTAACGAAATTGTGGTAACACAAAATCGAAATTAAAAGTTGAACATTATAATGTATCGAGGTCAAACAACCCCAATAGCTATACGCTATACACCAAATATGAAAAAAAACAAAAAAAAAACAAATAAACATTTACAACATATAACATCAATAATGATCAAACAATAATTGTAAAAATTGTGACATTCCAAATGGTAATATTAAGGGGTACAGTTATCTAAATTATATAGGGAATTAAAACCTAATTAAAATCTTAAGAGTTCTCCAAAATACATAATAGAATGAAAGTCTTGGAATATGTCCAGTATATGAAGTCTTTTAAAATAAAAAGCTAACTAATCTGGATCTAATGGAAGTCCTAAGTACTAGGAGTTGTGTCTTCTTCGTTCTCCAATGCTTGCTCCAAAGGTACATCATTAGCTTCTGCTCACATCCAAGGATTTGGATGATCATCGCAAGGAGGAAAGGCAAGCACATACAACACACACAATGCAAGGGTAAGGTAGGTTTCAAACAAACATACTAGGTAATTCAAATCCATCTAATATGATAAAGGACATTCACGCATATAGTCATACAAGTCATCACTCATCATAAGCATAGGAATTATATTCATGCAATTAATCAAACTCGAGTATCCTATCATGTAGTGACCTCTAGAGTCGTCCGGACTTAGAATGTATGTAGTAAGCATAGGAATTACATTCATGCAATTAATCAAACTCGAGTATCCTATCATGTAGTGACCTCTAGACTCATCCGGAATTAGAATGTATGTAGAGCTGGGGCGGGTTGTACACTTGTGGTGGCATCTACTGCTTTGCAAAGTCATTGCCGAGGGGTTTCACTCGACCACACACAAGGTTAGTCTGTTACCGCGGAATAGACCTCCAGTGATAGCGCCTACCCTAGGACCTCCCACTACTCTCATCACACGTGTCAATCCTCTCTAAGTGAGAATGAAAGACCGTTAGAGTGTTAGGGATAATCCCCCATATGGAAGCCTCTACATTCATTATAAACACTAAGAATCTCACCGAGAGATTCTGTAATTACCATCATCGACACACTAGAAAATCATGTTTTATTCCTTTCCCAATTCACATACATTTGAACCACAATTTACAATCGTATTCTTTCCCAACCACACAAGCTATATATATGTTCACATACAAGACACTCCTTAGTCATGTCATAAAAACAACTCATACATACTCAGACATTACATACTTTCACTGAAACATCACTTGTTAACACAAGTTTCTTTATAAAATTTAATTAGCAATACTTAAGTAATTCAAACAGCTTGGAGATCCTCACTCAATGGCTCCGGAAGGGTCAAAAACCCCAAAAACGACCTAAAGAACGTCCAAAACGGACGTCCGGAACCCTACAAACTATCAAAAACAAAAGCAACAGTAGAAAAGGACGCTCAGCCTCCTTTAGGGGCGCCCAAGCATCGTATTTGAGGTGGAAACAACAGAAAAGGGCGCCTAACCCCCTTTAGGGGCGCCCAGGTGCTATATCAGTTGACAGCAACTACGAAAATTGGCTTTTGATGCACTTGGATCCTATTCTAATGACTAAAGGGGTTCTTTACACATTTGTATTGATGGGAAAACACGTTTGTAAGTTAAAACTAATATTCATTTGGTCACTAGATCCAAAACTAGGTGTATCAAACCACTTTTGACACTTTAAAAACCCATTTTCATCAACCTAGAGGTCTAGAATTGAATTTACCACTTAGAATGTGTTTTTAGCAAATTTAGCACTTCAAACAAGTCTCAAATGACTCAATCAAATTGTCCCCACTGCCTACTTACAACCTAGACCTCAAAAACACCCTCTCACTTCCTCTAAACTCACTCAAAACACTAGTTTTCCTCAACCTAAGGGCTCAACTTCACTTCTACCATTTAGAACCTCATATTAACCAATTTTATAGTCCTAACAAGTTATAATTAACTTGCCTAAGCTGCCTCAACAGTCCAATTTCACCAACATAGAGACCAAAAACTGAATTTACCATTTAAAATGAGTTCCCCACCATTTTAACTCTTCTAACAAGTCTCAAATGACCTATCTAAATTATCCCAACAGCCCTCTTGCACCTTAGACTACAATAGCTCCAAATCACCCTCTCACTTCCTTAAACTCACTCAAAAGCACCAAATTCATTCAAAGCATTGCCTACTAATTAATATAACATGTTTCACCCCATCAACAAGTCCAATTCCAGCAAAACATCATGCTCAATAACAGTTCACAGTCAGGAAATCATCAGCACACAATTCATCATTCAAGAGGCACTAAATCTCAACATGCATCAACTAATTTCTAGCAAAATCAGTGGCACAACATAGAGTTCATAATATATACATATATACATATATTAAGCTACAAAACAGCCAAAACTCTAGCTCCCCTTACCTTTGTTCAACAGTGCAGTATAAATAAAACCTAGCCCGCTCTCTTGGAATTCGAAGATAACACTAGAACCACCTATAGATCATTAAATTTGGAATGGAAACAGGTTTTAGAGTCTAACTAAGGTTAGAATTTGAAGAAAAGCAAAGTGGGTTACATGCAACAAGATTTGTTGCATGAGTACAGCCCTTGAATTGAATGGGTTAGGAAGAAATGACTTACCGGAGTAAAACTGAAAACTAATCGGTGATGATCGAAGCTCTCGAAGCCAGGAACACCAATGTGCTTCCTGATTGTGGAACAAATGGGTTCAGTGAGGGAAAAATTTAGATAAATGGTAGAGAAAGTTAGGACTGAAGTTTTAGAGAGAGAATATGGCTTTGAAGAAAATGTGCAGAGTTTGATAAAGTTGATCTAGTTTATACCTTAATAAAATAAAAGAAAAACCTTTCCCTTTAATTTAATTTCTTTTCTTTCTTATTTAATATATGCCTATATATTTTTATATATAATTACATGTCCTTACATTCGTTAGGTATATACAAAATCTCATAAAGCCTTTTGAAATCTTACCATCATGGAAATTTATTTGTGTTGAACCTTTCTATACATATCTTTAAAGTGACAAAGAAAGTTTGAATAAGATCATAAAAAAATATAGGCAAATTTTGACAATATACTAATAAAAAAAATTATTTTATTTTTGAATTTGAAACTACCTTATCTTTTAGTTTAAATTTAGAAACTTATCTATGAATGACTAATGAAATCAGACATAGTTTTTTAAAGAATAAAAGAAGTAGAATTGAAACTATTTGCCCTACAATAATTTCTTCTTGATCTAAACGTGTGAAATTGAGAATTAACTGAGGATTAGTTTAACTTTTTCTGCATTAGAAATACTAACTAGCAGATCTTGTTATCAGTGATTCTACGTCATCATTATTGGGAATGTAAAATACCAAAAGTTTTTCAATTGGTAACCTTCTCTTGTTACAAAAAGCCAAAGGATCTTCATTCTTGACCAGAAAAAAGGTAACAGATTTTTTTCCTCTTTGTGTTATCCTTTTGTCAGCAATTGTTGACTATGAAGAGAAAGTGAAATTCAAATTATTAAAGTTCGCTACAATCATTATTTGGTGTCTCAATTGTAATCTGATTTTTTAGCTAAAATAAAATTAAAATTGTCACTTTTAAAAAGTGGATTAAAGAACTCAATTTATACAAACAAGATTCATCATTTCTAGATATTTAATCACACTGCAAATTTCAAATATCTTGTATAATAACTAGAGATTTAATAAACGCTTATAAAATTGACAAAATAACGATCGCAATTATAAGGTTTTATTTGAATACAAAATTGGTTATCGAATTAAAACTATTTAACTTTAAATAGATTCATTTCTTTTAATTATATAATCATCCTTTTGTTTTCCTCGGGTAAGGGCTCCAGTGTAATTTGAAATTCTTGGATACCTCATGTCTGTAGAAAAATCAGAATAGAAAATATCATGAATAGCCGATGATGTAATAATATAATACGATATAAGAGACAAATAGAGGAAATTAAAAAAAATGTTGATAGTTTGTGTCAAAATAATATATGCTAATAACGATTTCAAAACAGGTGAAATGTAATTTTAAAAATTACTTATCTGAATTCAAATATATATAAAAAAAGAGTAATTTTTAATACACTTATAAACATAAACAAAATCCAACTTTATTTTATGTTTCGGTGGTAGGATCCCGTCCCACTGACACCTACACAATTTCTCCTGAGCTTTTCGAGACGTCCGGTCACCTGATCACCCTTTCCTCCTAAGTTTCTAGTGGGTCCACTTCGTATTTGATTCCACAACTCACGACCGGTCGGGTACCTGCCAAAGATACTCTGACGCTCAAGTTAGTGTCAAGTCCGTTCGGTTATTCAGTTTCAGTATTAAATGCGTAGTAAAATGAATTCCGCCTACCTCTTACTATTGACCTCTATATATAGTGTTAGTTCTGGGTCTGAGATTAAGGATTCTCTAATCAAAGCCCAATAGCTCTTTAATCAGGGCCCAGAACTACTAAAATCAACTTACCTCATTACCTTTTTGATCCTGCCGTTCGGCCAAACCCGTCTCAATAACTACGATTACCTTCCGGTCCCTGTACCGTCTGGATACCCAGTACATCAGGCCCCCCAAGCCCTAGACAACTCGTTGTCGTTGGGTTTTGAAAAGTAAGGTCGGGCTACATTAATTACAAGGCGTTTTAAACTTTGGGCAGGAAAAGGCGTGGCGCTTTCTGATTGGACATGTTCCTCGAGTAGTGGGACGGTCTTTTAATCTGGACCCTTCATCGCGGAGTCCTTTAACGGTGCGATGTGATGGCGGTTATAAAATGTTTTACTATAAATAGGGGTGATTGTTCCGTCATTTTTACCTTCCTCTTTTCTTTGTTGATCTGGTCGTCCGACTCTAAATTTTTTCTCTCAGGTAAATAAATGGCAACAGTTTCATTGTCTTCCTCTACAGGGTCGGCAGGTGGAGACGGCGAGGGCTCCTCCAGTGGCGGTGGTGGGTCATCGTCCAATGCCGGTTCGAGTTCTCGCGTGGATGCATCGTTCGACTCTTCACAGTCCGGGGACGACCGGATCTGGCATGGTGCCGCTCTCTTTCTCCTGGAAGGCGGAGTAGTAGTTAACGAGATGGATGCGGAGCCGGTCGATGGGTGGCCGGCTATAGGCGGATACACCTGGGCCTCTCATGACGTGGGCTCCTATGAATCCGAGATCAGGAGGAAGGACGACCTTCTGAACTGGGACAATCAATCCTTCTTGGTTCGAGATGAGGAGGATGCCCAGTTGATTCGCCTGAGTGTTTGCTATCCCAATGAACACGTTTTTCACGGGAAGGGGACGAACACTGAAGATTTTTTCTTTGTATATACTTTCTTGTTCACTCAGATGTTCGTGCGAATACCTTTCTCACGTTTTCAAGCGGCCGTGTTGCGCCATATGAATGTTGCTCCTTGCCAATTACATCCGAACGGGTGGGCCTGCATTCAAGCCTTCTTAGTGATGTGGCAGCTCTAGGCATCAAACCGACCCTTCCCTTATTTTTTCATTATTTCCATGTTCGGCCACCCCCGAAACGGGGGTGGGTTTCCTTGACGTCCGTCCAAGATTCTTGCCTTTTCAAGGCTTATGCTGAATCTTTCAAAAAGTTCAAGATGAGCTTCTTTAAGGTAATAATAAAGGAAGTCGGTTGTAACCAGTTTTGTAACACCGTCGGCGAGTCTTTGTTCCCCTATTACTGGACAAAAGACCCGGCCAGAGTATGTGCGGTTTCTGTTGACGACATGACCCCTGCTGACTGCGAGGCTCTCAAAACCATTGATGACCTTTCCCATCGTCTCCATTCCCGACAACTGGTTGATTGCCTTTGCCACGAGGATTTTACCCGTGTGACGTTCGGTATGCTATTTTTATTTGTATCTTCGTCAGTTCATTGTTAACTTAACTAAAATTTTCTTTCTGTTGTAGATAGGATGGCTCTTTCCACTCCTCGCCGAACAAGTTTCATTCCTCCTCTTCCCAAAAAGGACCCCTGATCGACCGGTTCTAGTAGAGCAACCACGGTCGGTTCCAGTAGAGCGACCACGACCACTCAATCTCGCACACCGACTATGCATGCCATTCCTGTTGCTGAGGTTGCGACAACTCAGGAGGTTCCTGTTGTGAACCTTGAATCATCCGGGGCCGGCGTCATTCCCTCTGCTCAAGTCATCCCCTCCTCTTCTAAAAAGAAGAGAAAATCTAAAGACGGAGATAAGTCTTCGTCTAAGAGGAGTCAGCGAGAAGGTAGTGATCCTCGTCCCCTGATCGGAGGGCTGCTTGACCCAACCTTCGGTGTGAGTGACCGGATAGATTTCCGCATGAGTTCTTCCCAGAGGGCAATCGTGAAACCTTTATCCGAAAAAGATCTCACCGAAACTGCTCTGGAATTTACCTCCCGGGGGGGCATGCTTATATGGTACCTTCGCCGCTTTGCCTATCGGTGCGGGGCCAAAGAGGTCCAACATGAGCTTGCTGCTTCCAAGAAGGACATTGAGGAGGTCTGAGCTCAACTGGCGGAGCTGAACCTCGAGCATTCGAAATTCTAGGAAACACATGCCTGCGTGGAAGTTGCCACCCTCACCAAGCAGCTTACAACCTTCGCGCGAAGTATACCGAGGGGGTCAATGAGAGCGACCAGCTGAAGTTGGGTCTTCAACAGGCCGAGGAAAAGGCAAAGATGCAGGAGGATGAGCTTACTAGGTTGACCGGTGAAGTGTCGAAGGCCAACGAAACAAATCAACTCCTTAGCCGGGATGTTCAGATCGAGCATGAGGAGGGATTCAACAAGGCCCTCCGCCAGGCTGCCAACCTGCTTGAGGCTGATCCGGTAGCGACCGGCTTTGATATTGCTCAAGATATATTTGAAGGGGAGATGAGGCCTATTCCCTTACCGGCCGACTTTGTTCAACAACCAGAGGACGAAGAAGAAAAAGTTGTTGATGATGATGAGGGCGTCGAGGAGGACGAGGATGATGAAGATGGAGGCGCCGATGAGGATGGTTGATGATGGAGGCGCCGGTCAATAGGGCCTGATGGGCGGTTTTGGGAGGGTGTGGGCTTTTGCTTTTTTGCGTTTTTTGAGGTGTTTTTTGGCTAAGACTTTCATACCATTTTTCTTTTACTTTCGTAGTTTTGGTTATTCTAGTGTGCCGGTTGGCACGGCTTTAATGTACAGCCAACCTCGCATCTTTTTAGACATGAATATAATCATCGTTTAATTTCCACTTTGATTTTCATAGATACAAGTTACGCCGGGTTATAATTATCTTTGACTATTCATGTTTGACGATCGGCTTCAATTTATGCCGGATTAGGATTATCTTTGATTATTCGTATTTGATGATCGGCCAAATCGGGAGGGCAAATTTGTTCCTCGATTTGGACTTGGAGAAGTGTGGGCGACAGGGCTGCGCCGTTCACCGCTCAGCCAAGTCAAGAGGATAAATTCGTTCCTCAACTTGGATTTGGAGAAGTATGGGCGACAGGGCTACGCCGTTCACCGCCCGTCCAAGTCGAGAGGATAAATCTGTTCCTCGACTTGGATTTGGAGAAGTGTGGGCGGCAAGGCTGCGTCATTCACCGCCCGGCCAAGTCGAGAGGATAAATCTGTTCCTCGACTTGGATTTGGAGAACTATGGGCGGCAGGGCTGCACCGTTCACCGCCCGGCCAGGTCGAAAGGATAAATTCGTTCCTCGACCTTCTCGCTGAGAGGTCGGACTGATGTTCCTAGTTCATCATCAATTCGGATTTGCTGGGAAGTGCCCTGTAATTTCATTATGAAGAGAATGGATACATGCAGATTCTTAACTGAAGTAAAATTTTAAATGGGACGCATTCCATGTGTTGGGTATGGGTCGTCCGCTCGGTCGATCCAAGCGGTATGTGCCATTTCCCAAGACTTCAGT
Organism: Vigna mungo; assembly: GCA_036885675.1. Lineage (NCBI taxonomy): Eukaryota > Viridiplantae > Streptophyta > Magnoliopsida > Fabales > Fabaceae > Vigna > Vigna mungo. Next base: position 21,230,041 of record CP144700.1, on the reverse strand, counting down.
GATTCGGGAGGGGCCTTCCCACTTTGCCGCCAACTTTCCATGGGAAGCTACTTTTCTTGCTTCCCCAGTTTTTCTCCATACCATGTCTCCCTCCTGAAAGCTTCTTGGACAGACCTTCGTGTTGTAGCGTGGTTCTACCATACGCCGGCATGTTTCTGCCCTTAATACCGCTCGGTTGCGCCGCTCGTCGAGGGTGTCCAACTCCATCCTAAGTTCTTGATCATTCATCTGTATATCCTCCATTTTTCTTCTCAGGGACGGCTCCCCCAGTTCAACAGGCAACATGGCGTCCGTACCATAAGTTAGGTTAAAAGGTGTCTCCCAGTGGTGCCATGGAGGGTACACCTATATGCCCACAAAACCTCCGGCAACTCTTCCACCTAAACATTTTTCTTCTCTCCCAATCGCCTTTTCAGCTCAAAGACGATCGTTTTGTTCACGACCTCAGCCTGGCTGTTCGTCTGTGGATGCTCCACAGAACTGGTGGTATGCTTGATCCCCAAATCCTTAAAGAATTGACCCAACTTCCTGTCAATAAACTGCCGACCGTTGTCTGTAATTATCGTTTTTGGCAGGCCGAACCTGCAGACCAGTTTCCAACAGAATTTATGCACCTGTGCTGCAGTGATTGTAGCCAAGGGTTCGGCCTCCACCAACTTAGTAAAGTAGTCGATCGCCACCAAGAGAAATTTCTTTTGCGCCTGGTCGGGGGGAAAAGGTCTGACGATGTCCATCCCCCACTGGGCGAACGACCATGGGAGTATGATTGTATGAAGCTCATATGGCGGGGCGCAGGTGTTGTTGGAGTGGGCTTGGCATCCGAAGCACTTTTGCACGAAGGACTTGGCGTCCTCTTCTATAGTCGGCCAATATTACCCGGCCCTGAGTATGCGAGCCTTCAGGGCCCTCCGCCCAGTATGGAACCCGCAAATGCCATGATGCAGTTCATTCATCAGGTATAGAGCCTCCTCTTTAAGCAAACATTTGAGTAAAGGAGTAGAATAACCTCGCCGATAAAGGTCCTCCCCGATCGTCTAGTGTCGGCCGGGGACAATGCCAAGCCGTCGTCTTACGCCTTCATCAACTCTCGAATCTTCGTCCTCCAGTCTTCCCCAACATTTGCTGATATAGTGTGGCACTCGACAGAGGGTTGGAGCAAAACCTGCCGGATAATTGTGGTCAACTAGCCCTTCTCCTTCCCTGAACTAAGCTTGGATAAGAGGTCTGCTCGGGCGTTTTGTTCCCGGGGATGTGCTGGATCTTGAGGTCTTCAAATCCTTGAGCTAGGGTCGATGCTCTATGGTAGTATTTAAGCAGGTTATCTTCCTTTACTTGGAAACTCTCGTTCATTTGTCCGACCACGAGTTGGGAGTCGGTCCGGCATATCAATTTTGTGGCACCCATGTCTCTAGCAAGTTCCAATCCAGTTATCAAAGCTTCGTACTCAGCCTGGTTATTAGAAGTTCTGAATTTGAATACTAGGGAATGCTATAGTAAGAAACCGTTGGGCCCATCCAATACTATCCTGGCCCCGCTCACCGTCCGTCCTGAGGCTCCATCCACATACAGACATCAGTCTTCACCGTCCGCCAGGGGCATTTCAGCCGCGATATCCGCTAAGTGTTGGCCTTTTACAGGTCCTCTAGGTTCGTATCGGAGACCAAATTTTGACAATTCGACGGCCCATCCAACCATCCTGCCAGCCAGGTCGGGCTTCCTCAGGATTTTGGATACTAGATGATCTGTTCTTACCACTACCTGGTGGCTTTGAAAGTAGTGTCTCAGCCACCTTGCTGCGTTGAGGAGGGCCCGCGCCACCTTTTCCACCTGATGGTAACGGGGTCTCGGCGTCCTACAGGGTGTGACTGACAAAGTAGATTAACTTTGGTTCGGGACGTTCCTGAAGTAGGACGACGTTGACGACCGAGTCCGACACCCCCAGGTAGATTTGCACCTCTTCCCCCGGAGTGGGTCGATTCATGATCGAGGGCTTCTAGAGGATTACTTTAATATCCTGGAACGCCCGCTCGCATTCTTCATCCCACTTGCACGAAGTTTCTTTCTTCATTTTTCTCAGGACCGGGCGGACGCGATCAGCCAATTTGGGTATGAAACGTGATAGTGCCATGAGATGCCTGACCAGCCTTTGAATTTCCTTCAGGGTGGCCGAGCTTTGCATTTTTAACACGGCGTTGCACTTATCCGGATCAGCTTTGATTCCGCGGGACGTCAACATAAATCCCATGAATTTCCCGGCTGGTACCCCGAAGGTACACTTAGCTGGGTTTAGACGCATTCCATACTTTCGGACCTGCTTAAAGACCTCCTCTAAATATTTTATATGCGTCAATCTGTTCGGCGACCGTACCACCATGTCGTTTACCTAAACGTCCATACACCGGCCGATTTGACCGGCAAATATTCGGTCCATCAGGCATTGATAAGTTGCTCCGGCATTCTTCAAGCCGAAGGGCATAAACTCATAGCAAAAGTTAGCCTTCTCGGTGATGAAAGCTGTCTTTTCCCAATCAGGAGCATACATGGGTATCTGGTTGTAGCCCGAGTATGTGTCCAAAAAGGTTAGCATCTGATGGCCGGATGCCCCAATCGACCAAGGCGTCAATACTGGGTAACGGATGAGAGTCCTTTGGGCAGGCCATGTTCAAGTCCGTGTAGTCGGTACACATTCGCCATTTACCGTTCACCTTCTTAACCATGACCACGTTGGCTAACCAAGTGGTGTAAACCACTTCCCGCACAAGTCTCGCTTCCCTTAATTTGCCAACCTCCTCCTCTACGGCCCGTCATTTCTCTTCCCTCATCCTTCTCTTCTTTTGTGCTATGGGCAGAGCTTCCTTAAATAAGGCGAGCTTGTGGGTGATGACCGAAGGATGGATTCCCGGCATGTCCACCACTGTCCAGGCGAATAGATCTCGGTTGCGCCACAAGGTGTCCTTCAGCCATTTCGCAACCTCTTCCTCCAACCCTTTCGCCATCATCGTCGTTTGGGTTGCATTTTTCCCTATGATTACCGACTGGGTTTCCCCCATCAGTTCCAAACGATAATCTGTGTTCGTCCCCAGATCTAAATTGGCCATTGCTACCTTTGGTCGGCTAATTTTCCTCCTGTCTTCACGAGGATACATTTTGAGGCCGGCCACATAACACTCTCTGGCCGTTTTCTGGTCGGCACGTACTATGCAGATAGTCCTCTAATGACTTGGATATTTCAAGGTAAGGTGAGGAGTGGACATAATGACCCCAAAATCATTTAAAGAAGGTCGTCCAAAGAGGACGTTATAAGAGGTGTTGGCCTCCACCAACAGATATCTCACCCTCCTCTCCTCTCCTTCGCAACCGGTTCCCAATCGGGTGCGCAGGTCCACATACCCTCTCGTGTCCACCCTTTCGCTGGAAAATCCCACAATTTGTTCATTATACGGTACTATTAAGTCTTTAGAGATGTCCATCTGCTACAAGGTTTTCTAGTAAAGGATATTGACTGAACTTCCTTGATCAATGAGCACCTTGCTAACCCCATACCGCACAATTTCGGCGTTGATGACCATCAGATCATCCTGATCGGGATCCGGGGCATGAAAATCCTCGTCTGTTAAAGTAAAGCTTGGGATATCGACAACATATACCGAATGCAATGCTCAGACATGTTTCTTGCGGGCGTTCGAAGACGAACCTCCTCCCGCGAACCCCCCAAAAATGATATTGATCATCCTTCTCAAGGGGCAGTCGTCCCCTCTTCCTCGGCTTCGACTCCGACTCCTTCTCCTATCTGTCCGGGGGTACTCCGATCGTTTATGCGGGCTATCCCTGCCATAGGTGATCCTCCTTTCCTCCGCCCTCTGGGGACTCACCCTCTTGGGGCTTCTCGTCTGCGCCGATGATCGTTCAGACCGATAGGTGTTGACGTAATTCAATAACCGCCCTGCGTGGATCAACTCCTCTATCTTGTCCTCAAGGGTAACACAATCCTCCATGTCGTGGCCCATGTTTTGGTGGTACAGGCAATTTGGTGCCATCCGCGCCAGGTGGGGTAGGGCGCTTTTGCGGTGCTTGTAGCAACCGTGTACTTAATGCCTCAAGGCGTATTTGAGCCCGAGGGGTGTTCAAAGGCGTATATTGTTGGAAACGGGAGCCTTTAGGTCCATCACGAGGTCTCTGACCTCCCGATCGGTGAGTTTGATTCTCTACCTTCTTCGCTTCATTCTTCTCTCCTTTAGCCTCCTGCATCTACTTCCGGTAACTTTGTTTCATATCTTCCACCCTGATCTCATCGGTCGCCCTTTCCCGTAGCTCTTCCATCGTCTTTGGTGGGGTTTGGCACACACTTTCCTTGAAGGGACCCGGCCGTAGAGCCGACATGATATGTTAGAGCGCGAGTTCAAGGGTGAGACCCTTCACTCGCCGGACGGTTTTCTGATACCTATCCATGAATGCCTTTAATGTTTCTTCCTTTCCCTGCTTGAGGTTCATCAAGTCAACTACGGTGATATCCTTCATGACACTTGCAGCGAATTGCTTTTTGAACATATCTCCTAAGCCTTTGAAGTTTTCTATACAGCCGTTCGGGAGGGCGTTGAACCACTCTAAAGCTTCCCCTTTGATAACGGTTGAAAAAACGTTATTTCCATAGGTTATTTTAGACCAAATCACTCCCTTTACTGCTTAGAACGAGCTTAGAATCAAGCAAAACTCAATAAATGATTCAGTGGAGAGTCAAAAGCTGTTTTTAGCGATATTATGCTTGCTTTGCATTGTTTTGTAGCAATTTTGATGGAAGCGGAGAATGGAGTTGAAGATGAAGGTCTTAGACTCAGGACAGAGGAAGAAAACGAAAAAAAGCAGAGTCTAGGAACCGCCCAGCAGCAAAATTCACCGCTGGGCAGCCAAATGCGGGCGGTGGACCCCTGGTCCAAGGCGGTGGCGCGATAAGAGGCAAACCGCCGGGCCGCATAAGTGTGACGTCGGGCGGTTATCTGCTGGGCTTGGGCCTGTTTTCTGTTACGCTCCTTAGCTATAAATAGACCTAATTTTAACTCTCTGGAGAAGATCTCTTGGATGCTTAGGCTCATTTTCATCCTATGTAGGGTTTGCTCTTCCATTCTTCCATTATTTTCATCTAGGTTCACCATGACAATGGTGAACTAAACCCTTTTGTTGTTGGCGAAAACAATGTAATCTTTTGAAACTCTCTTTTATTGAAACTATTGTTTATTTATATGATTGTCATATGCTTTGATTATCAATTGTTGGGTTCTCATCTGCGCTTAAGGCTTTTATCGTTTAACTCATTCGATAACTGTTGTTTGTCTCTATTGATACTAGAACATACAGTACTGTCATGAACTGGTGAGAAATTCCTTAATTAATGAAATACCACCTAGGGATAGGGAGGTAGGACGATCAATTGTTTTTGCTTTTATTTAGTAATGCATTACTAGTTGCTAGGGGAGGCTAGGGATAGCAAGCTAGTAATTAGTAATAGGCTCTTTTCGCCGAGGGATCGGGTTAAGGGTAGGCCAAGAAAGTTTGCATGACAATTAGATAACAAAGCAATTTAAACAAGAAGAGTAGATAAAAGAGGGCGGATAAGATGAAATTGTAAACCCCCAACAACTCCATTCATCCATAGTCTTTTTCGTCAACTGAATCAACGCATTGCATGTTTATTTTCTGTCTTTGCATTCCACACAATTAATTTTTCTTTACAAGTCTTACGATTTTAATTCACACGAACGATAAGGCCTTTCGAGTATCTTGGGAAGAATGATATTGGGTTTTACCGATTATATTACTTGGAACGATCTGGTATGCTTGCCAGTGAGTCAACAAGTTTTTGGCGCCGTTGCCGGGGACTCGATGTTTAACTTTTTCAAGTAGTGTGAATTGATTGAATTTGACTTGAGTTTATGTTTGTTTTTATTTTTGTTCTAATAAATGTTCTCTAGGGTTTTGTGCCTAATGATTGCAGAATGCAGTTTGGACAAGAATTTGATTATATGGGCACCCAACCCTACCAAAATAATTTCAACCACTGGTGGGAACCTCATTCATACATGGATCACAGTTGATATGGACAAGCTGCTGAGCAACAAATCACTCCAATCAAGAAAAATACAGAGTCTGATGAACTTCTTCAGAGGATTATGAATTTGGAAGTATACCATGTCTAGGGCATACAGGAGAACATAAAGAATGACAAATTCTTTCCACAAGACATGTATATAAGATTTTCTTCTCATAGAAGCATGGAAGAGAGGCAACAATATCAGTGGCAGCAACAATACTCTTCACCAATAGAAACGTGGGAGTATGATCAACAACTATGCCAACAGAAAGCTGATGTGACAGAACAAGTCAAAAGCCTTAATGAAAAGTTTGACAAATTTCTGGAGAAGTGTGATTCCAAGAGCTATGAAGTTACCTTCAGGAATTTGGAGACACAAATTGATGAGGTTGTTGATGAGGACAAGAAAAAGAGAGAGGTGAAAAAGATATAAGAGATAGAAACAGAAAAGATTGTTGCTGAGGAGAAGATAGATGAAGAAAAGATAGAAGAAGAGGTTGTACAATTGAAAGAGAGGGAGTATGAAAAACCCTTGCCCTATCCAAAGACATATTCTAGGAGGGAAAAAGAAAAGCAGTTGGAGCGCTTTATGGAGATTCACAAGAAATTGGAAATAACCATACCATTCTCTGAGGCACTTCAGCAAATACCATCAGATGCGAAATTTTTGAAAGAACTTCTCATGAAAGAAAGGAAGTATATTGAGAGGGAAACTATTGAGGTGCAAAGAAATTACAGTGCAGTCATACAAAGGACATTACCTCCTAAATTACAAGATCCAGGGAACTTTACCATTCAAGTGGTTGAAAGAAAAAAGAAAAAATATTTCAAAATAAAGAAGAAAAGAAGAAAGGCGAAAAAGAGAAAGTTGAGGGAGGAAAAAAGTGAGAAAAAGAGGAAGAGAGGAAAGAAGAAAAGATCATATGAAAAGCCCCTTCCTCATCAAAAGAAAAATCATAGGAAGGAAAAGTCAAGTGCTATATGGAGATCTTCAAGAAATTAGAGATTAAAGTTCCTATGATTGAAACATGGAAACAAGTGCTTGGTGTTCTTAATTTTCTAAAGATATTCAGTAGAAAGAAGAAAAAGAAAAGAATATCAAGTAAAGAGAATTAACACCTACTGAGGGGTGTTTTTATTTTTTCTGTTTTTATCTTTCTGTTTTTATTTTTCTGTTTTTATTTTTCTGTTTTTATTTTTCTGTTTTTATTTTATTTTATTTTATTTTTTTGTTTTTGTCTTTCTGTTTCTATTTTTCTGTTTTTATTTTAAAATAATTAAAAAAAAAACAAAAATTAAAAATAAAATAATATTTTTACTGTTTTATTTTTTGGGCTAATTATGTGCTTAAGTGTAGTGTTCTTTAGTATGTACAGGATAAAATTTGTACTAGGAGCACAAGATCATCAGGAGGCGGATAAGGAAGGAGAATTGGTTCACCAACACCCTGATGTAAAAAGTGACAAACCCAAACCTGGCACACCAAGTGAAATTCAATAATAGGTTATGGGTTGTCAAGACTATTAAAACAGACAGAGCTTTTAAAGTTGGTGATAAGGAGAATATTAACACCTACTGATGGGTGTTTGAGCTTTACCGGGTCAAGCTAATGGCGTTAAAAGAGCGCTTACTGGGAGGCAACCCAGGTTTTATCTTTCCTTTTCCTTTGTACTTTTGATTTTTAGTATAGGAATATTTTATTTTTGTGTCTGTGCTTGGCTTGTACACTGATTCTGATGGTGGTTTCATTTTATAATGCATGATGAGTTATTCAATAATGATTGAATTTGGTTGATGACTGAGAATGTGTGTGTTGATATCCAGATGAATGGTTCACTAATTATATGAACAGATGTATAGTGGTTTATGATTGTGATTGTGATGCTAAGCAGGATTCATGAATGATGTGTGAGAAAGCATGTTGTGTGAGGTATTGAGCTCCAGAGTCTTTACTGATGTATGTACTATTTACAGGGAATCGTGAATGATATTACCTTAGTCTTGATAATTGATTGAATTACATTTTTATGTGGTATGATCAAGGCCATGTTTGGAAGCCCTTATTTAGCCAAATTTTCACCCAAAAAGTTTAAAATTTTATACCCTCTTTGAACCTTGGCCTTAAACAAGATGAAAACCCTTGATTTGAAATTATTTATCTTGAGTTGGGTTGAGAATAATTGTATGGAATGAAAAGGTTCAAGTTTGGGGTTCCATGGGGAAAATGGAAAGGCAAAATAAAAGCATTCAGCTCAAGTGTTGAAAAGAAAAATGCATGAGTAAAGAAAAAGAAAAAGTAAAAAGAAAAAAGCATGAAAGTTGAGCTCAATGTAAAATCAATGAAAAGGGAAGAAGTTGGGAATGAGTGAAATTGGTGACAAAGAGAGAGTTTAAACTTGAACCTTTTCAATGATGAAATAGTTCTTTTAACTCAAGAATTTTGCGATCTAGAAAAACCAATTTTTCTTGATAGCACAGCCTCATTACAAGCCTTGGAAAAGTCCTTGTGATGGCATTTGCATGAAAGGATTATGATTGTTGTAAGATGAATGACAATATTGTTCTATGTGACATGTGAATAGTAAAAAGTGGAGTGATTCCTTAAACACTTGAGTGATTGAGTGAAACACTTGCTTGGTGAGAATTGTTGAAATCCATTTTACATCTATGCTTAGTGGATTGATCATTCATGAATGAAACATCTGTTAGGAGATATTTGATTATGTGAGTATGATTGGATTGAAAGCATGCATGCGTTTTGGTAGGATTCCACTGAAATCTGAATTGAATAATAACTTGTTGTGAAGAAAAGGATTTTGAAAAGTGTTGAACTATTTGATGAAAAAGTGGAAGGCCAAGTTTTGTTTTGTTTGCTTGAGGACAAGCAAAGTTCTAAGTTTGGGGTTGTGATAACGGTTGAAAAACTGTTATTTCCATATCTTATTTTAGACCAAATCACTCCCTTTACTGCTTAGAACGATCTTAGAATCAAGCAAAACTCAATAAATGAGTCAGTGGAGAGTCAAAAGCTGTTTTTAGCGATATTATGCTTGTTTTGCATTGATTTGTAGCAATTTTGATGGAAGCGAAGAATGGAGTTGAAGATGAAGGTCTTAGACTCAGGACAGAGGAAGAAAACGAAGAAAAGAAGAGTCTAGGAACCGCCCAGCAGCAAAATTCATCGCTGGGCAACCAAATGCGGGCAGTGGACCCCTGGCGCAGGGCGGTGGCACGATAAGAGGCAAACACCGGGCGGCATAAGTGTGACGCCAGGCGGTTGTCTGCTGGGCTTGGGCCTGTTTTCTGTTGCGCTCCTCAGCTATAAATAATCCTGTTGCGATTTCATTCTCATTCTTTTGACAGAAGGGGGCGGCCAGACCTAATTTTAACTCTCTGGAAAAGATCTCTTGGATGCTTAGGCTCATTTTCATCCTATGTAGGGTTTGCTCTTCCATTCTTCCATTATTTTCATCTAGGTTCACCATGACAATGGTGAACTAAACCCTTTTGTTGTTGGCGGAAACAATGTAATCTTTTGAAACTCTCTTTTATTGAAACTATTGTTTATTTATATGATTGTCATATGCTTTGATTATCAATTGTTGGGTTCTCATCTGCGCTTAAGGCTTTTATCGTTTAACTCATTCGATAACTGTTGTTTGTCTCTATTGATACTAGAACATACAGTACTGTCATGAACTGGTGAGAAATTCCTTAATTAATGAAATACCACCTAGGGATAGGGAGGTAGGACGATCAATTGTTTTTGCTTCTATTTAGTAATGCATTACTAGTTGCTAGGGGAGGCTAGGGATAGCAAGCTAGTAATTAGTAATAGGCTCTTTTCGCCGAGGGATCGGGTTAAGGGTAGGCCAAGAAAGTTTGCATGACAATTAGATAACAAAGCAATTTAAACAAGAAGAGTAGATAAAAGAGGGCGGATAAGATGAAATTGTAAACCCCCAACAACTCCATTCATCCATAGTCTTTTTCGTCAACTGAATCAACGCATTGCATGTTTATTTTCTGTCTTTGCATTCCACACAATTAATTTTTCTTTACAAGTCTTACGATTTTAATTCACAAGAACGATAAGGCCTTTCGAGTCTCTTCGGAAGAACGATATTGGGTTTTACCGATTATATTACTTGGAACGATCTGGTATGTTTGCCAGTGAGTCAACACCCTTCTAGGGAGAGTGAGAACGCTCGACCCCAGATGGCGTCACAGCCAGTACGGAAGGCCATGGCGTTAGTAAAAGATTTCACGTGTGTGTCCGTGTCAGTGGTCCCGTCGTACATCTTGAACTGAGGTGGGATGAATTGCTCGGAGATGTGAACATCCATTATGGCTTGGACGAAAGGGACAGGTACTGTCGATCCCTCCACCCTCACAGATATTACATTTTACTCCTTATCCCCGTTCATTTTCTCCCGTTTTTTACCTTCTCAATTTGGGATGCTACTATGCTCTTCCTTCTTGTTTTCCTCATTCACCACCGTCTTCTCCTGCCTCTGTTCCCCCAGGCCTTCGTCTCCCTGAGCAGTTTTGCCCTTAGCGATCTGCGCCATACACTCCGCCCTTACAGCCGCCATTTCCTCCTCATGTCACCTTTGCATTTCCTCCATTCGCCTCTCCAGAATTCTAATCATCTCTCCTTGCTCGTCAGCGTTCATGTTTCTTATGGTCAACATTGGTACTTATCCTCCGGCCCCATGGTGGGCGCCAAAATGTTTCGATCGTATGATCCAGTCCCACTGACACCTACACAATTTCTCCTGAGCCTTTCGAGACGTCTGGTCACCTGATCACCCTTTCCTCCTAAGCCTCTGGTGGGTCCACTTCGTATTCGATTCCACAACTCATGACCTGTCAGGTAGCTGCCAAAGATACTCTGACGCTCAAGTTAGTGTCAAGTCTGTTCGGTTATTCAGTTTCAGTATTAAATGTGTAGTAAAATGAATCTGCCTACCTCTTGGTGTTGACCTCTATATATAGTGTTAGTTCTGGACCTGAGATTAAGGATTCTTTAAAAAAAAGCTCAATAACTCTTTAATCAGGGCCCAGAACTACTAAAATCAACTTACCTCATTACCTTTTCGATCCTGCCGTTCGGTCAAATCGGTCTCAATAACTACGATCACCGTCAGGTCCCTGTACCATCCGGATATCCCTATCTTAAAATTACATTTACTTTTAAAGTCAAGCACCATCTCCAGTATATATAACAGAAGTTAGTTTACAAAAATATGAAAACAAAAATATTAAAGCAACTAATATATGATGCTTGCTTAAAGATAAAATTTAAGCATATTCTTTTATTGAATTTGAAATTTTATTTTAAAAATGAAACACTAAATTTAATTAGGGAAGAACGTCAATCTATACTTTTTGTTTAAGTTTTGTTTTGGGTGTCGAATCGAGGCACTTCAAACACCTGTACAATTTTGTTGGAACAATTTTCCAATAACTTAGGGAAACAAGATGAACAACAATGTAGACTTGATATATTCTTCTAGGCGTGAGTGCACACTTTCCTAAAAACAATATTTCGTCCCTTATAAGAGTGGAGGGGATCACGAAATCCGCTTTTGAGATACAAAGAAGAACAACAACGATGATACTCACTCTTAGTATTACCGTTAAACAAGAATATGTTTCTCAAGAATTGATTTGTGTGTTGAGAGAATGAACAAGTGAATTTCAGTAGAGCACATGATCCCTTTATATAGATGTTGATCAGGCATTAATCCAAGAGATATCAGATTCTGATTAGTTACATTTCTTCATGAAATATTGTAAGTGTTCATGACTAGCAACTCTTCATAAATAATTGTAACTCTTCATGAATGGTAACTTTTCATGAATAATAGTAACTCTTCATTTCATGAATAATTGTAACTCTTCATGAATGGTAACTTTTCATGAATAATAGTAACTCTTCATTTCATGAATAGTTGTAACTCTTCATGAATCTGAAAATTGTCTCTAATACTCTTAAATTCCAACAATCCTTCACCATTTGAGAGTATTGTATTATTACTTAACACAAAAATCAATTTAATAATTGCAATCTTACACATAAATGAAAGTGTACATAGACTTGAACTTTCACTTAGTAGAATACACATTTCAGGAATTCGTATTTTATTGGTGTCGCAACGATTGAACCAACATAACACATAATGAATTCTTGAAGATACTCTACATATAAGATAAATTACATATTCTTGTTATACTTGACACAATAGGGTCATGCGTCCATATCTATTCATAAGTGCAACAAAGTCATGCCCCCTTGACTTCTTGAAGCGGCCAAACTTCACACTTACATAGGTTGATTTCTTAGGTAAACATGTTCTTTTGATTAATCGTGGGCTCCATTCCTATTCCAATTGTCATTCTGGAAATGGAATCTTTAGCCAATGCCTTAGTAAATCCATCAGCCAAATTAAGCTTTGTTCATACGAAATCTACTGTAATAACTCCATCTTTGATGAGTCCTTGGACATAACTATGTCTCACACCAATATGTCTTGATTTGCCATTGTATACTTGATTATAAGCCTTTGCCAATGTTGCAGCATTGTCACAATGTATTGCTATTGGTGATATTGGTTTTCGTAACAATGGAATTTCGAACATGAGATTCCTCAACCATTCCGCTTCCTTTCCTGCCGAGGCTAGAGCTATAAACTCTGAAGCCATAGTGGAATCTGTAATGCAAGTTTGTTTCTTGGACGACCAAGAAATCGCACCTCCCCCAAGGAGGAAAATCCAACCACTAGTTGAAGAATGATCTTCTGCATTTGTAATCCAACTTGCATTAGAATATCCTTCCAAAACTGAAGGATAACCACTATATGTTAATCCATAAGTAATAGTTTTCTTTAAATACTTAAGTACTCGACGTACTGCTTGCCAATGTGATAGACTAGGGTTACTAGTATATCTACTCAATTTGCTTACCGCAAAAGCAATATCTGGCCTTGTACTTGTCATTGCATACATTAAACATCCTATTACCCTTGCATATTCCAGTTGTGAAACTGCTTTACCACCATTAGGTAATATCTTTAAACTAGGGTCCATAGGAGTTGAAGCAAGAGAGCATTCATAATTGTTGAATTTCTTGAGTACTTTCTCAATGTAATGAGATTGAGACAAAATTAATTTCTCATTTTCTCTCTTAATCTTTATACCTAGTATAACATCTGCTTCTCCCATATCCTTCATAAAGAAATAAGATGATAGAAATGTTTTGGTCAAATTAACTTGATCTAAATTTGTTCCAAAAATTAGCATATCATCAACATATAAGCAGATTATGACACCATTACCTTTGTCATCAAATTTGCTATACACACACTTGTCTGAGTTATTTATCTTGAAACCGTTTGATAACACAACATCATCAAACTTTTGGTGCCATTGTTTTGGCGCTTGTTTCAACCCATACAAGGATTTAATCAATTTACATACCTTGTGTTCTTGGTTTTTCATAACAAAACCTTCTGGTTGTGTCATATAAACTTCTTCTTCTAATTCTCCATTCAAGAACGCTGTCTTGACATCCATTTTATGAATTATAAGTTTATGAATTGCTGCAAGAGCAATCAACAGTCTTATAATGGAGATTCTAGCCACTGGTGCATATGTATCGAAATAATCGATTCCTGGTTTTTGTCTACAACCTTGTGCCACTAAACGTGCCTTGAACTTATCAATAGTTCCATCAGCCTTCATTTTCCTTTTGAAAATCCATTTACATCCTATTGGCTTACATTTAGGAGGTAAGTCAACTAAGATCCATGTGTTATTTCCCAGGATAGATTTCATCTCATCATTAATTGCTTCTTTCCAGAAGGCTGCATCTTGAGACCTTATGGCCTCTTGATATGTCAATGGATCTTCTTCTATATTATAACAATATGAGAACTTTGTTAAGATACCATCTCTTGTACCTTCAACTAAATATACATGAAAGTCTGAGCCAAAAGATTTCTCTTTTCTTGCCCTTTTGCTTCTTCTGAGTTGAGATGTAGAAGCATTACTCTGATTTAGAGTTTGATCATTTAATCCTTGATCAATTAAGTTTTGGTATAAACCTTCGATATTAGGAGTTAAATCCTTTGGACGAGGAATTGAAGAAAACCTCTTTTCATCAAATATTGCATCTCTTGATTCTATAATTGAATGAAGCAATACATAGTCATTTTGTTCTATTACATAGAATCTATATGCTTTGCTATATTCGGCATATCCTATGAAGATGCATTCAATTCCCCTTTCTCCCAATTTCTTGCGTTTGGGTTCTGGCACTTTTATAATTGCCCTACAACCCCAAATTTTGAAATGATTCAAATTTGGTTTTCTTTTATACCAAAGTTCATATGGGGTTACTTCATTCCTTTTCATTGGAACTCGATTCAGTATATAACAAGCCGTTAACACGGCTTCACCCCAAAATCCTTCACTTAATCCTGAATAGGACAACATGGAGTTGACCATTTCTTCTAAGGTCCTATTCTTTCTTTCTGCTACACCATTTTGTTGTGGTGTATATGTTGTAGTTGTTTCATGTATAATACCCATAGATTGAAAATAAATTGGATCATAATATTCACCACCTTTATTCGTTCTCAATCTTTTAATTTTAACACTTAGTTGTAACTCTACTTCATTTTTATAAACTTTAAATTTTTCTAGGGCTTCATCAATGAATGTTATTAAATATTTCTTATTTCCTAATGAAGGTGTATTATGGAAATCTCATAAGTCACTATGCACTAATTCAAGTAATGTTGAATTTCGTTCAATATTAGGAAAATGATTTCTTGTTATCTTTGTCAACATACATGTTCTGCATTTCTCTATGTTCAAATCAAAAGGAGGAATTAAATCAAATTTAGACATTGAATATAATTTTCTATAATTAACATGCCCAAGACGAAAATGCCATAAAGAAGAGTCATGATTCACAACATAAACAGAGTCTTTCACATAATTTATTACACTTAGTTTGAACATATTATTACAAAGATATCCTAGTCCAACAAATACACCACCCTTAGATAATATGAATTTATCAGATTCAAATACCAATTTAAATCCCAATCGATTCAAGATTACTCCAGACACTAAATTTCTTCTTAATTCTGGAGCATATAATACATCTCTTAAAACAAGTGATTTTCCAGAACTAAGTAATAATTCTACTTGTCCAACACCGAGGACTTTAGCCATAGAATCATTTCCCATGTAAAGAACTTCTCCATTGTCATCTTCTTTAAAGGTTTTGAATAGACAACGATCTTTACAAACATGTCTTGAAGCCCCTGAATCGATCCACCATGAATCATCTGTTTGCACACAAAAGATTTCAAAAACCATCTCCACAAAATTCAAAACAGAATTATGTGCAATTTGTGTACAATTACCTTTTTTCGGTTGGCCTTGGCTAGACTCGCCTTGACCTTGTTTACCGTCATTCTTGGCCATCTTCCTTTTCCAGATTGTGCAATCCCTCTTTAAATGACCAAGCTTGCCACATTCCCAACAATTGGCTTGTTGACTTTCTTTATCAAATTTTGGCCTTTTGTTCATCTTTCCTTTATAGAAATTATGAGGCCTTTTCTTGTTATTTGGTATTATTTTTGCTTTTCCATCTTCCACCATATTAACAGTAGAAGAATTAGGATGATTGGAATCCTTTTGACCATCTTGCAGACGGATCCCTTCTTCTATCCGAAGATGAGCAGCCAATTGTTCAACATTCATATCATCTTTATTATGTTTTAGAGAATTTCTAACATCTTTCCAATTTGGTGGTAGTTTGTCAATTATAGAAGAAACAATAAACATCTCATCCATTGCAATATTATGTTGCTTAAAACTTCCTAGGATTCTTTGGATTTCATGAAATTGTTCCATTATTGATCTAGCATCAGTCATTTTGTAATTATTAAAATTACTAACTAGGAATTTCTTGCTTGATGCATCTTCAGAAATGTATTTGCTTTCAAGTTGATCCCAAAGTTCTTTTGCAGAATTCACATATTGATATATGTCAAATAAAGGATCAGACATACCGTTCAGAATGTGACCATGACAGACATAATCATCATTCTCCCATTTGTTCCTTCTCCGTTGTTCCTCCAATGTCTCATTTTCGCTTTCTATGGGTTGGGGAGAACTTAGAACATATGCCACGTTTAGAGCGGAGAGAAGGAAATGCATCTTCTTTTGCCATCGTTGGAAACCAACGCCTTCAAACTTGTCTAACTTGTGAAAGTTTGCAGACATCTCATGAATTGTTGTCATCTTAGAGAAAATATTGCTTTTAGACTGTTGGAACAATTTTCCAATAACTTAGGAAAACAAGATGAACAACAATGTAGACTTGATATATTCTTCTAGACGTGAGTGCACACTTTCCTAAAAGCAATATTTCGTCCCTTATAAGAGTGGAGGGGATCACGAAATCCGCTTTTGAGATACAAAGAAGAACAACAACGATAATACTCACTCTTAGTATTACCGTTAAACAAGAATATGTTTCTCAAGAATTGATTTGTGTGTTGAGAGAATGAACAAGTGAATTTCAGTATGATCCCTTTATATAGATGTTGATTAGGCATCAATCCAAGAGATACCAGATTCTGATTAGTTACATTTCTTCATGAAATATTGTAAGTGTTCATGACTAGCAACTCTTCATAAATAATTGTAACTCTTCATAAATGGTAACTTTTCATGAATAATAGTAACTCTTCATTTCATGAATAATTGTAACTCTTCATGAATTGTAACTTTTCATGAATAATAGTAACTCTTCCTTTCATGAATAATTGTAACTCTTCATGAATCTGAAAATTGTCTCTAATACTCTTAAATTCCAACAAATTTTTGGGGTGTCGTCCGGTAACTGTTCTTCTAATTCTTGCTTTCACTCCAACCAAAGTGTACCTACTAAAGGTTCTCCAATGCTTAAGTTAGTAAACCGTCCATACGGGAGTTCTGAGTAATAGTATTAAATACACAGTAAATACAATCACTTACTTCTTATCTTTGATCTATATTTATAGTTTTTTGTTATGAGTTTGAAATTAGTGAAACATTAATCTCTGTCCAATCTCAGTCCAACACCTTTAATTATCATTTTACTTTAATCCTTATTTATTGACTGAGGTCGGACATTACTGTCCCGGACCGTCCGATCTTGCATGAATCTGCCATATTTACTCTGTAGCTACTTCTTGTCCCAAGACTGTCCGTTTTGTTTGGTGCGAGGTGCCGTGTATGGCCGTCCGGGCATTCTGTACAAGTTTCATCATATTCATAGTTAGATTTAAAATAGTGAACTTTAGTTTAGATAAAAGATTTATAAGTGTATGAACATTTTGTTGATTAGTCCACGTAGGAATCCGGAGTAAAGTGAAAGTAAGATTTGAAAAAAAAAAACCCCTAAATCATATCTGGAATTGGATTAAGGGACACTTTGAGATCTCAAATGGGATTCTGTATTATAGCAAAAGATAAGGGGCTACATGATTGCAATAAGGTTCAGAATCTCTGCATGTAAATTTGTGGAAAAAGAAGAATTTTGAACTTTTTTATTAAATTTTTAGTGTTATTTATTGATTATGTGTTTAAAATATATTGGCGAATACTAATTTTAATATTTTAAATTATATTTAAAAAGTTATTAATCTTTTGAAGACAATAATAAGAAAAATTGAATGTTTTAGGAGATAGCCCACTTTCATTACTAAGTGACGAAGAAGAATCATTAATTTGCTTTTCTTAGCTTAAAGCTCATACTTTTTGTCATATCATCATGCTTTAAACAAATATTACTTGCTCATCACATAAAAGAGATCAATTGCTAGATATGACCTTCTGATATACATAAACCTATATGTGCAAATAAAAGAAAAATAGTGACAACTTCAGAAAAAGAAATATTAGGGTGGTAGAGATATCATTAATCAGAGCCTTTACAAATCCTAGAGTTGATGCTTATTGAAAGTTAATTATTTACTTACAGTCAATTAGAAAAGAAGTTAATATTATTGATAGTTTTTTCAAGAGAAATTTATTAAGAAAACAGATTATACAAGGGTTCAACTTATTAATATGAATTTTTTTTATTTAGTATACTTTTTCACATATTTATTATCGTCATTAGACTTATATACATTTTATTTCTTCAACTAGTTTTTTTTTTACTTTTTTTATTTGAAAAATTATATTTTTTATTCTAAAAAATATTTAAAACTATAGAAATATAAAATTTTGTTTAGAAGAAAAAAATAATTAAAAAAATATAAAATAGAAATTTAAAAATATAACAAAAAACCAAATTTTGTCTCGTTTTTTTAATCTAGAATGAAGTATGAATTCAACTTTCAAAAGACCGAATTCTAATGTAAAGATAAAGTCATGTATGTCATGTTATCTAAATACTGGACATACTGTGCTATGTAAAAAAAATAAAAATATTCAAAAAATTCAAATAAAAAACATCTTCACATTTAAATAATTAAATATAAAAACACTAAATTCTTACAAATATTTCTTTACATTTACATATTTAAATACAATAAAATAATCAAATTTATTTCAAATATCTTAAATTATTATATTCTTAAATTTCTATTTTTTATATTTCTTCTACACTAAAAGTTCTTAAATACATTTCTATACTTTTTTCTATTTTCAAAATTTTATGAATTTCAATTACAAATTCTATGTTTTGCTATATTTTTAAATTTCTATTTTCAGTTTTTTCTGTATATTTAATAAGCTTTAATACTTTTTCTATTTTAAAAATTTCAATTAAGAATTTTGATAATTTGTTATATTTTAAATTTTCTATTTTATATTATTTTGACATAAAAATATTTTCTAAACAAATTTCTTACATTTCTATAATTTTAAATATTTTTTTTTATATTTTTTTAAACAGAAATTTATATTTTTTTCAAACAAGAATAATTAAACTGCATATACAGTAAAAATGTCTAATGAAATAAAATACACGTTAATCTTGTAAGATCCGAGGATTTTAATATTGGTCTAGAACTATAAAAATAAAATAAAATAAGAATTAGTGAAATTAAAATGGAAATAAACCATATAAGATGAGTTAAATAGATATTAAATGACTATTATGGAAATGAAATCAACTTGGCTTAGTGGTTATGAGAAGTGTGCTTGCTGTGAGGTTTGTGTACTTGCGTTTGAACCTATCCCAGAGTAAAACTGTTGTTTTCTGTTTTTTTTTATTTGTTGCGGTTTTAAAGTTTTTTCTTTTTGGCACCAGATTTGTTTCAGTTGGGCTGGACTGGGAGGCCCATAAATTAAAGGGGTAGGGGAGTTACTCCCTGCACCTCCCCAATTCCAACTCCCACCCTCACATAACCTATTTATTCTTTTTTTTTTATCTTCAAGTTTTCATCTTTACGCTTTTTTTTCACGAATTCTCCCGCCACACCAGCACCCTCTGTGCAGCAACCACAACCGCACCGCACAACAGCCGCACAAACAAAGAGGAGTTGGAAAGTGAGAGTTGCAGAGTGTTTGGAGGAGGAGGGAGGAGGAGGTTTCAAAGTTTTGGTGGGGTGGGGGTGGAAATACGAAGAGGAATCTGTCTGTGTGTTTTGAGACTGTAAAAGAGGGAGGTTACTGTAGGGTAAGTTAAATAGGGCTAAAACGGTAAAAATAAAAAAATATAAAAATTAATTTTGTATTTAAAAAAAAATCCAAAAAAATTGGGGGGTGGGGGTTGGAACTGGGGAGTTACAGGTAGTTACAGAGAGTAACTCCCAAGGGGTAGATATAGTTAGGAGACTCATTTTTCTTCTATCCTTCCATTCTATTTTCTGGTTTTCTCTCTTCTCCCCTCTCTTTGGTTTTCGTTTTTTTTTTAAAAAAAAAACCTAGGGAGACGAAAAGAAAGGTTGTTGCGTGAGTAAGAGTAAAGAGCATTCCATGATCGTTTGGAATGAAGGAGTGAGAAACACCGAGAAAGGGAGTGTCGAGAGGAGATGTTAAGATTGGGAGACAAATATGGAAAGCGAAAGAAGAATTTTGTAATAAGGGAAGAAATCGGAAAAGGTAAGGGGAGCTAGACATTCTCTTGAATTTTTTGAATAAGATGTATGTGTACTGTATACTGAAGATGGTATGTTACTGTGTTTAAGTTAGGTTTTTAGTAACTTTAACTGTTGAAATTATGAATCTGTGAAATATTTACGTGTGGGTGTGTTCTCGAAATTATTGAAAGAAGACAGTTGTTGGGATGATTATTTATCAGAGAACTTGAGGGTAGAAGAAACAAGTTTCATTCTTTGGGTTACAGTTTCGTAGTGTAGGGGTAGAGGAAGTTTTAAGTATCATTAGAAATTATAGAAGTGGTTATGAAATGGGATGACGTTTTGGTGCAGAGAAGGAAACAAGTTTTATTAGTTTTTCCTTTTTATTTAAAATGAAGATAGTTTAGGTGCCTTTTATTGGTGGGGACGTGAGTGGATAAAAAAAAATAGAGAAGAGTTGAGTCCAGGGTGATTACTTGAAGAGGGAGAGTACTATGTCCTGGGAAGGTGTGAGGCAAGAAAAATAAATGGGAGGGGTGTAATTAATATTCATAGAAAATAGGGAAGAAAGTTTGTTTGCTAAACTGGTTGCAGAGAGTGAGTTTCCATCTTGGTTGGTGATTTCGTGTATAATGGATTGATGATATATAGAAGTGGGGTCATGCTTATAGTGGAAAAGATTAATGGTTTTAGCTTGGAGATTTTGAAAGGAGAATATATGTAGCTTTTAATGTTTACTGTTGGCAAGAATCAACAAGTATTTGGGTTGTTTATTTTATATAAATAAGAATTATGATTTTTAAGAATGTGGAGCTAGGAGTTTCTTTTCACTCAAACCCCATTGTTACATTAAGAGAACGAGGAATATAGCTTTAGGATCTTGAAAACGTTAGGCCCACTTTGTTAAGAGAATTTATTTTAGAATTCTAGCTTGCTTCATTTTATTTTATTTATTATTATTTAAGGCAAAGTGCCTTGTACAGAGAAGGGGTTTTTTCTTAATTATATACATGTATGCATGTTGGGAGGGGCCATGGTTTGGTAAAGTTTAATAAGTAGAAAGTAATACGTTACAGCAAAATTTCATTCCAGTTTTATGATACTAGTATATTATATTTTATATTAAATCTAATGATTAATTTCTTATGATTCTTATATATTATATAATAATATATATAACTTTTATACAAATTAGTATATACGGGATATATATATATATATATATATATATATATATATATATATATATATATTTTCGTATAGAATATTAAGTTATATTTAATATTATATTATGATATATAGGTATTAAAATTAATAACTTTGGTAGGGAATTAAACTTTTAGCTACGGTAAATGTTTGTTTATATACTTGAATTGATGGCTCGATTGAGGATGAACTGAACATCTCAGGGAGAGGTGATTCAGATTGATTGTAGAGATGACGTTGTTATCTGTATAATGTTGGGAGCTTTGAAATGGTATGTCTATCCCTACACTCAAAGCATTGTTCATACTCAAATAGAGAAGAACAGTGTGAGTGGTGAGAGTAGAGGGAGGTCCTCGTCTATAGTCATGGAGTTTAGACATAGACAGATTGGGGGATTTACCTTGCATGGTGTTGGGGATGGGTCAGCTGAACTATGCAAGTGCAAAGACGACCAATAGCTAGACAGTTATACAAATCCGGATGAGTCGTGTCGAGTGATTGATGCGTAACTTGAATTGAATGTCTTTACCTTTACCATATATATGACTAAACATGATGATATTGATTGATTTTGCTATATGTATGTTGCTTGTTTACCTAGCTCACCCTTGCATCTGTGTTTGTGTGTTGCATGTGTATGTTTTTCTTGCGATGATCATCCATTTGGATGGGAGCAGATGTTGTTGAGGAAGTTTCCTTGGAGCAGGAGTTGGAAGATGTTGATGCCGCTGTTAGACTCCTTAGGAGTTCTCTTAGATTATCTTATGTCGTTTTGAAAATACTCTAGTACTCAAATTATTTCATTTTGAAGTACTTCTTTATCTTTAAAGTTTTAAATTCTGATGTTCTCTTGGATAACTGTAACCTGAGACCTAAGTTTTTGGAGGTCTAATTCTAACTGTTCTCTTTATTTTGGATGATGACGTCTATATTATATGATTATTATCATTATAAATTTGGGAATGTCACAAATCTAGCAGGTAAATAAAGATGTGAAAGAATATATTTTAGAAAAAATTATATTTTAAGATAACTTTAACTCAAAATGTTAAAATAATAAATTTATAAATTTTATTTCTTATATATATATATATATTTTTTTTTGCTTTTAATTAATGTGAAACTTAGTCTTATATTTATATTCACAATAATTATTTTTTGGAAATTCAAACTCACGTGTAATATTTATTTATTTATTTATATACCTAATTTGACAAACTAATAAAAAATTGTATGTGAGTGATTTTTTTCAAAAGTAATAGTTGCTTTTGTCAACTCGGATTCAATAAGGACATTCATATTAACAGAAAATAATACGATCTAAAATTGTACTGTGGAAGTTCTTTCACCTTTATCTTAATATATTATGCAACATTCACACCTGAAGTGATCAATTTTATTCTCATTTACTCTAAGTTTTACATGGTTTTAGTCTTTTAAAATGTATAAGAGGAAGTTCATTTTTAAGTGAAATATTATTTACGTTTTTGAAAAATATCAATATAATCCAATTAATTTTCAAAAGAATTTTAGTTGCACTGAAGTATTTCTATTTCATGGATAAACGTTTTTATTATGCTATATTCTCTAAATAGACTTGTTAGACATTATTATCATTACATGAAAATTTTATTAAAAAAAAACATTAAAAAATCATACTAAATCTAGGATAAAATTACATCCTACACATAAACAAAATAAAATATCTATTATAAATAAGTTAAGTAAAAACATAAAATAATAATTTCATAATTTTCTTTACGAAAATCATTTTATAATTTCAACTCCATATATGTTTAAAAGTCATTTTTTTAGAAATCCTTTTATAAAATTTAGTATCAATTTTTTTGTCTATTCTTAACAAGTTTTTTAAAATTGAATTGGTTTATCATTCTCTTCAATATTATAATCTTCTTTCTCATTAAGTTTATTAACCCTTTCTCATTAAGTTTATTAACCAATTTGAAAGTTAATTTCAATTCCTTAAAAAATAAAATTTCTTAGATATCAAATAATTAAGAAATATGTTTCAAAACTTTTATAATGAATGTAATTGTTATAAATCTTACCAATGGGAATAACATATATCAGTCTTTTTATTACTATTGTTATCTAAATTTATAATGTCTTTTTAAGTATATTTAAAATATATATATATATATATATATATATATATATATATATATATATATATATATATATATATATATATATATATATATATATATATATATATATATATATGACTCTTATTATCTAAATTTATAAAACGAGACAAGTAAATTTAAAACAAAAAAGATCTTGAAAAAAATTGTTTTGGTATGGAAGTTTATGTAGTATTGTATGCTTCACTTGCGATATGCCTTATTCTCTCATCCATAGTTAGTAACTTTGTTAACAAATAAACAGTGACTGTTAATTGTTATTCAACGCTAAATAATACATACGAAAATAATGTTAATAACATGTTGAAGAGAAATAATACTCGAGATTTTATCTTATAGGACACAATAAGAGGACATGTCATTCTGATAGATTTGCAAAATATCTAATTTTGAAGAAGAAAAATGAAGTTGAAGCAACAGTTGCAGGACTCTTGAACGTGTTTGAAATTATGAAAACAATAAAAACTAGTTGAGCACCAATTACCTGACAGTGAACTTTTATATATGAAGGAGAAATTTGTTTTCTTTAATGTGCATAAAACTTATATTATCTGAATTAATGTGGTTATTATTTGATATGGGCTAAACTATTAAGTTTAGAAGGTTACTTTCTACATCATTCTATTTTGTGCACCATCACATTTTTTTAAAATTTTAAAACTATTCTTTATATTTTAAAAAATCATCTTCCCACACTTCTTTTCTTCAACAGATTTCAGAATCCATTAAAGAAAAAAAAAATTTTAACAGATTTCGACATTCGTTGAAGAATTTTTCAAAAGCCTTCAAAAGATTTCAAAATCCGTTGAAGTTTTTGAAAAATTCTTAAATAGATGACGAGATCCGTTTAAGAAATTTTTCTTAAACGAATTTCGAAATCTGTTAAGGAATTATTCGAAAACGGATTTCGAAATCCATTTAAGAAATTTTCAAAAATTTTA
The DNA here is from genome assembly GCA_036885675.1 of Vigna mungo. Classification (NCBI taxonomy): domain Eukaryota; kingdom Viridiplantae; phylum Streptophyta; class Magnoliopsida; order Fabales; family Fabaceae; genus Vigna; species Vigna mungo. The sequence goes on along the minus strand of CP144700.1, from coordinate 21,205,545 downwards.
GCAGATTTCAAAATCCGTTAAAGAAAGATATTTTTGTTATGTGATGGTACAGGAAGCAATGTGGGGTGGTGTAAAGAATAACCCTCTTAAGCTTATTATGGTCGTAAGTAAAGCTGTCAAAACATGGTACAATCCACGGGTCAGTCCACCACAAGTTCGGATTGGATTGAGTTTGAAAAAAATTATATTTTTTATGCGAATCAATTTTCAACCTGACTTATTTAAACCCAGTTCATCCTGGTTGAATTCGTGGTGAGCTGAGTTGGTTCACCAACCTACCTTATTTGAATAATTTATTATCATATGAAACCCTAAAAAATATCATCCGACTCATTGTCCATAGATTTTATTGTACTTCTTATTATTTTCAATTGTTTTAAGTTTAACATGGGAGTTAAATTTATTTAGATTTAAATTACAAAAAATTTGTAAACTTTTTTATTTATAAGGAAATTATAATTAATTGAGCTATTGTCTTGAATTTAACATGGGAGTTAAATTTATTAAGTTTGATTTAAAAAAAAATTGTAAACTTTTTTATTTAAAAGAAAATTATAATTAAGTGAACTAGTGAACTAACCCGTATAATCGAATCAGATTCGAATTTTTCTAACTCGTTAATAAATAAATCGAGTTAAATTTGTTTACTAAGTAACCAATCTTTAATAGACAGGACCAGATGACTCGTTTTGACAAACTAGTTATAAGTTGAACAATGATCTTATTTTAAAATTTTGTTTTAATTATAATGTAAACTGTAAAGTCCAATTTTATTAACAAATTAAATTAAGTATTAACAAATGTCTTTTACATTTTAAAAAATTATTTTTTACTTGACTAAATATTTTTTTAGGAATTTCAGTTTATCAGTAATTCCTTAATTTCAAAACCTTAACTGGCATAAATTAAAACCATAACTTGTGTACAACACTATATCTTAAAATAAAAAATGCAACCTTCTATATAGCAAGCAATTTTAACACTCGTGTGCTAACTAGGAACTGTCAATTGGTGTAGAACCTTGGCATTATCCATGAATCAAACTGGCCATAATGATTAAACTGAGAGTGAAAAAGGGTTAGAAGTGTCTACTCTATGTATAACAGTTTTAAAAACAGCAAGGTTACTTAATAAAAATCAAGTTCTTTTGCAAACAATCTTTTAGGTGGTAGAACCAGTCTTGTATGGGCTGACAAGAATATATTTCCACAACCTTATAAACCAGTAAAGAATATATCTTAGCTAAGTCCGTATAATCATACTAATTGTAAATGGTCATTTTCAGATTAAATAATACAAGCTACTTCAAATAAAATTAAGTGACTACAGCAATGAAAGATTAAATTCCATGGTCCAAAAACTTCCTTAGGTGCAAGCCTGTGCAGTAATAGAGAAAGCATGACATCAATTCATGAAAGGGGTCTAAGCTTTCTCTAGTTCTCAGGTACACACTATAATACCTACCTTATGACAGCAAAAGAGAAAAAATCATGGACCTTTTTTGTCTTCACCTAACAGATAATATAAACTTTACGAACACGTTCAGCCACCAGCTACTCACACTTGATGGACCTGTATATGTGACGAACAAAGAGCAGGGAGGCACGGAAACCTACACTACCAAGCATTAGGAAGAAACCATAGCAGATGCAGGCCATGTAACCAAAGAAGAATGATGTTTGCATAAAACCAGACATATCTGATCTTGCATAGTAGTAATACAAGCAATAGCCGTAGATGAACAACCCAGTTGATCCACCGCAGAGGAAAGACCTATGAAACACAGCAGCATGTCATCAAGTTGAAAGTAAAATGGCCACTCAAGTTTAAACTGCCTCTACCTTAAAAATATTCATGACATGGTTTGAATAATAACTACTATTGGCTAAATAACACATTTCACAAAAAAGGGAAGAACACTGTTGCAAAAAATGCCACGATACAGTACTAAACCCCACTTAATGTTTTCTTTATTTTGGGCCAAGAAAATACTGTTTACGCAAGTTAAGCTTAAATTGATGCGCTGATATTTCTTCCCTGCCAAATTTGAACAAAAATGTCTATGCATAGGCCATGTTTTGCATTTCCGGTGCTCAGGTAAATCTTTTATGACAGGCCAAAATTTAGCTAATTTTGGGTCTGGTCTCAACCTAGTCAGGCCATGAATGCAACAGATATTCAGAATCTCTTCCAAAAGAAAAATAGCAAACAAAATTGTTGAAATATGGGTGTATATATTGCACATTTACTGTGCAAAAAATATGGATTGATTTGTAAGAAATCTCTAAAATTAAGGGAGCGGGATAACAAGTTTATTTGGCAGATTTACTCCTGATTTAGAATCTTTATTTCAGAAGATTTACTTCCTTTTTCCTTTAAACAACCTTGTAAGTTGTATCGTTTCTTTTGGAGATCAAGAAAATTAATTCCATACACACAATTTTTCACAAAATATTTTGTACTAGCATTTTTATATGAATTTATGTTCAGGCAACCATACAAAAACATTATCTTTAAATTAGCAACATTAGTCCCAAAACAGCTACATATTCCAAGGCACATTCCCTTCCATTATAGCATTAACAAAATCTTACCAATGCCATCCCCTAGTGCTAATCAAAGTGGGAAAACTAACGTTAGTATGTTACTAAAGTCGGCTGGACAAAGATTCTGCTTGTTTGAGTAGACACGGTAAGATGAAGGGGTAAATAGGAACTCTAGATACAGATGTCATTTCCACATATTCAATCAAAAGAAGAAACTGTTAGGAACCAAGAGTTGACAAGAGAAAGAAAAGAAAGGTTTTTTATTGAATAGACTGAAAAGAACAAAAACCAGTTCAAGGGTTTCCCCTTTCACCTGCTTCCTCCTATGCTCTCCTTTTTTCCTATTTATATCTCAGTAACACCTCAAGTAACTGATTCATGAATACTCTAACTACCTTAACTAAATTATCTTCTCCATGTGTCCTAACAAAACAGTCCTCCAAAATCAACCTTGTCCTCAAGGTTGGAACAGTGAAGCTTGATCCCATGGCTCATCTTCATCAACGTGTTATCTACCCTTCCTGATAGTATTGTGATATTGTCTTATCATAGGAAGGGAATCCACTGGCTAATGCCTGCTGATACAGACCCAAACCTTATTGGGCTCAATGAACCCTTGATCCAAGAAGAAACGGCCAAGCACAGGTGGGGCAGAGTATATGAGAGGAAAAAGATTAGGAAAGGTGACGTGGCATAGTAGGGAGGAATAGGTTGGTTAGAAGAGAGAGAAATGGGTGTGGTTTTAAGGGAATCTAAAGTTTTGAGGGGAGGAGAGTTGTTTTTAGTAGAGAGGACCATTCTTGGTTTCTCTAAGGAGCTTGGCTCTGGGCAGTGAGATATTCATATCTTACTGATTTTCTGGTTTTGCATAGAATAATAAAACCACCCATATTCAGTCTTCATTTAATTTCTTTTCTGAGCTTTAGAAAAACCTTATCATTGGTCCGACCTGCCGGATTGTTGCAAACAATGCCACCGAAGAAGAACAATACCACCCAAGGGGAACAAGCAGCTGAGGAGAATGAGGAGACGAAGATAGGGTTTGTTGCGGGAGAAGTGACTAAGCTCAAGGCAGTGGTTGAGGAGTTAGTTGCGCAATCGTTGCAGAACCAAACCCATTTGGAGAATGTTCGTAAGGACGCCGCGGAGCAGATTGCAATATTACGTAAGGAAGCAGCTGAGAATCAATCAAAGTTGTTGAATCTAATGTCAGAATTTACAAAGGGTAGAGAGGAAGAGGACGAAGAACAGGGGTCTGTAGGACAGAAGAAAACGATTTCGGTAAAGACTATACCAAGGGTGTTTTCGAGTATGAAACCGCTTGACGGAGAGGATCTGTTGGAGTTTCGCCAATCGATGAAGAAAATCGAGTTGCCGTCATTCCATGGTGAAGATCCCGCTGGGTGGATTGCCAGGGCAGAGGTTTATTTTAATGTTCAAGAGACACGAGAAGCCGTTCGTGTAAATCTTGCCCATCTATGTATGGAAGGAAGCACGATACATTTCTTTCAGTCTCTGTTAAATGAATATGAAGAGTTAACATGGGAAGATTTAAAGAAGGAGATGCTGGAGAGATATGGAGGAATGGGAGAAGGAAGTGTTTATGATCAATTGGGTTCTTTGAAACAAACAAGAAGTGCGGAAGATTGTATTAGAAGTTTTGAATATTTGATTATTCAAGTACCACGAATGCATGACGAACAGCTGTTTTCATATTTTACTCAGGGGTTAAAGGACGATATTCGTGCAAGAATAAGAAGCTTACACGTTGCAAACCCTCTCTCCAGGGGGCGCATGATGAATGTGGCGCGTGCCATTGAAGTGGAGCTGTCAGGAAGAAGCAAAATGTGGCAGGGAAGAGGTGAGCCACGTGGTGAAGGAAAAACCCAAGTGGGAAACCGACCTGTATTTAGTGTGTTGGGAAAAACTGGCCCAACACAAAATGGGGGCAATTGGGGAGGAAATGGTACAGGCCCAGGTGAAAAAAAAGAGTGGGGTGGGCAAAGTAGAACGGGACCGAAAGATAGAGGAGCCAATCATCTCACCTATCAAGATCTCTTGGACCGGAAACAAAAAGGTTTGTGTTATAAATGCGGTGGTGTATTCGGACCCCTTCATCTGTGCCCCGTTAAGCAGCTTCGAGTAATCATGGTTAACGAGGAAATTCAAGTCACATGTGATAAGGGGGAAGAGGAAATCGACAACGACGAAGAAGAATACGAGGTGGTCGCTCTGTGCACAGCGTTGAATATTTGTGCGATCGCGAGCAGCAATGGTGATCAACCAAGAACAATGAAATTGCGAGGAATGATTGGGGAGATTCCGATGTTAGTTTTAATAGATAGTGGAGCTACTCATAATTTTATTTCTAGAAGACTTGTGGAAGCATTGGGCTGGAAGTGGGAAAGAACCAAACAAAAGAAGGTTTTAATGGGAGACGGACACAAATCGAAAACGCAAGGTGTTTGTAGAGGTATTAAGGTGAGGTTTGATGAGGGTGAATTTGAAATTGATGCATTTCTCTTTGACTTGGAGGATATAGATATCATATTAGGAATGTCATGGTTAATGACTTTGGGAGAAACCACGATGGACTGGAAAAAACAAATTATGAAAGTACAAACCAATCAAGGGGAAAGGTTGCTGAGAGGGATTCCTCATGGAAATTCCTTGATAATGTCGGTTTGTGGTTTATTGAAAGATGAAGGAAAAGCGGAGGATGATGGCCTGAACCCAGAGCGGAGGAGCGTCCTTGATAACATGTTGCAACATTTTAGTGAGCTGTTTGAGGAACCAAAAGGGTTGCCACCTGTACGTGTGAAGGAGCATCGGATCAATCTTAGACCAGGACAGGAACCTATTAATGTGAGACCTTATCGTTATGCTTACCACCAGAAAAATGAAATTGAGAAACAAGTGCTAGAATTGATGGAGGTGGGATATGTGCGGCATAGCCAAAGTGCTTATTCCAGTCCTGTAATTTTGGTGAAAAAGAAGAACAACAAGTGGCGTATGTGTGTTGATTATAGAGCTCTTAATAAAGCCACTATTCCGGATAAATTTCCCATACCTGTTATAGAGGAATTGCTGGATGAGCTGCATGGTGCCAGGTTTTTCTCTAAACTTGATCTTCGCTCAGGTTATCATCAAGTCAGGATGCGTGAGGAAGATATACCAAAAACTGCATTCAGAACCCATGAGGGTCATTATGAATATTTGGTGATGCCCTTTGGATTGATGAATGCACCCTCAACCTTTCAAGCACTCATGAATGAAGTCTTTCGTGCTTTGTTACGCCAAGGAGTATTGGTGTTTTTTGATGATATTCTTGTATACAGTAGTAGCTGGGAAGAACATTTACAATTACTGGAAAAGGTGTTGGGAGTGTTGAGAAAAAATCAGTTATTTGCAAACAAAGAAAAATGCATGTTTGGCCAAGAAAGTGTTGAATATTTGGGACACATAATCTCAATAAAAGGAGTTGCGGTTGACCCGGCCAAGATTAGCAGCGTGATGGAGTGGCCTACCCCTAAGAATGTGAAGGGGGTTCGTGGTTTTCTGGGTCTTACAGGCTATTACCGTAAATTCATTAAGGATTATGGTAAAATCGCTAGACCCCTCACAGAGTTAACAAAAAAAGATGGTTTTGGTTGGAATGAGAAGGCTCAAGAATCCTTTGAAGAACTTAAACGAAGGATCACCACAGCACCAGTATTGCAACTCCCAAACTTCGATGAGGAATTTGTCCTAGAGTGTGATGCGTCGGGAATAGGAATTGGGGCCATCTTGATGCAAGGAAAGAGGCCAATAGCCTATTATAGCAAGGCTTTGAGCCCTCGTAATTTGACTAAATCTGCTTATGAGAGAGAATTGATGGCAGTAGCTTTGGCAATACAGTATTGGCGACCTTATCTATTGGGTCGAAAATTTACTGTTTTCTCTGATCAAAAGAGTTTGAAACAGTTAATGCAACAACGTATAACTACTGGGGGCTCAGCAGAACTGGTTGGCAAAGTTGTTAGGCTATAATTTTGAGATTGTCTACAAGCCTGGTAAGGAAAATCAAGGAGCTGATGCGCTGTCTCGCAGCAGAGAAGAGATGGAAATAAACAGTATGGTGTATTTTCCAATCTGGTTAGATTGGCAAGAACTCAATGCCGAAGTGCATGAAGATGATAAATTAAAAAAGATAATTGAAGAGGTGAAGGCTAGACAGGATGGGCATGATCATGCGGGTTACGAATATAAGCAGGGAGTATTATACTATAAAAATCGCCTTATTGTTCCAGAAAAATCAGCGTGGATTCCTAAATTATTGGAGGAATTTCATGCTACTCCCCAAGGAGGTCATTCAGGTTTCTATCGTACATATAAGAGACTAGCTGCCAACTTGTATTGGAAAGGGATGAAAAAGGATGTCCAATAGTTTGTCCAGGCTTGTGACACATGTCAAAGGCAAAAATACATTACAGCAGCTCCTGGTGGTTTATTACAACCACTACCGATTCCGAAAAGAATTTGGGAGGATCTAAGTATTGACTTCATTACGGGATTGCCAAGATATAGAGGTTTCGAAGCCATATTGGTGGTTGTTGATCGTTTATCAAAATACTGCCATTTTGTAGCCCTTAAACATCCTTATACTGCAAAGGTTTTGGCTGAAATATTCATTAAGGAGGTAGTACGGCTTCATGGGATTCCAAATTCTGTGGTGAGTGATAGGGATCCGGTATTTATGAGTTTGTTTTGGAAAGAATTTTTTAAGATGCAGAGTACCAAATTACAAATGAGTACAGCTTATCATCCGCAATCGGATGGACAAACTGAGGTAACAAACAGGTGTTTGGAGACTTATTTAAGGTGTTTTATCACCGATCAACCCAAAACGTGGGTGCTTTGGATGCCTTAGGCAGAGTTTTGGTTTAACACCACTTATCATGAATCTACCGGAATGACCCCTTTTGAAGCGGTATATGGGAGACCACCCCCCAAAATTGTGCAAGTGGTGCAAGGAGAAGTGAGAGATGAAGCTGTCCAGAAGGATCTCTCGGAGAGGGATGAGGTGTTCAGACAACTAAAGGCCCATTTGCTTCGTGCCCAGGACAGAATGAGAACTCAAGCCAATAAACATCGAAAGGAAAGACACTTTGATGTGGGTGATCTTGTGTTTTTAAAATTGAAACTGAATAGGCAGCAGTCTGTCATGAACAGAGTCAACCCAAAATTAAGTGCTAGATATTATGGTCCTTTTGAGATTATGGAGAAAATTGGGGAAGTGGCATATCGGTTGCAATTGCCACCAAATTCAAAAATTTATCCCATCTTTCATGTATCATTATTAAAGAGAGCTGTGGGTAAGTATAAGGCGGAGGAGGATCTTCCTACTGGGTTGGAGGATGATAGAGCAGAATTATTAATTCCTGAAGTTATCTTGGCTACTCGAGAAAACACAAAGAAAGGAAGAATTACGAAGCAAGTGCTGGTGCAGTGGAAAGGGCAAAACGTTGATGAAGCTACTTGGGAAGATGAAGTGATAATTAGAAGTCAATTTCCTGAATTTAGCCTTGAGGACAAGGCTATACTTCAAGAAAGGGGTATTGATACAGACCCAAACCTTATTGGGCTCAATGAACCCTTGATCCAAGAAGAAACGGCCAAGCACGGTGGGGCAGAGTATATGAGAGGAAAAAGATTAGGAAAGGTGACGTGGCATAGTAGGGAGGAATAGGTTGGTTAGAAGAGAGAGAAATGGGTGTGGTTGTTTTAAGGGAATCTAGAAGAAAGTTTTGAGGGGAGCAGAGTTGTTTTTAGTAGAGAGGACCATTCTTGGTTTCTCTGAGGAGCTTGGCTCTGGGCAGTGAGATATTCATATCTTACTGATTTTCTGGTTTTGCAGAGAATAATAAAACCACCCATATTCAGTCTTCATTTAATTTCTTTTCTGAGCTTTATAAAAACCTTATCACCTGCAAATTCAGATCTTGAGGCTTAGGTGGTGGTTGATATGAAAGTGGTTTTTTATACCAAACTCTGAACCCAATAAGTTGGAATTCTAAAATTTCAATGTCATTGATCCAACCATTATCAAAGTTAAGTTGAACAATGAATTCTTATTCCTATTATGTAAATCTGATTTTGGGAAAAAAATGTTCCTTGGCAGCATCTCCACCTCCAACTCTCTTCTTGGTTAACTCTAATTGGGTTATCACGAAGTTGACCTTCACAGTCCATATTTTCACTCTCTTTATTGATACATCCCCTTCATCCTCCATCATAATTTTTGTTTCTGTTACAAATCTCACTTCTTTTTTTGTTTTTTCTTCACTAAAAGGGTGTGATTCTTCATTGCACCCTTCTCCCACATCTACAGCAATTTCCATATCTCTAAACAAGTCCTTTGGATCTTGTTGTGGAATCTGATTTTGAATGTTAGATTGCAGCCCTACAAAGAAATAACCCTGCAATTGATCTTCTGGTGTTTGATTTGCTTGTGACACCAACCTAGAGGAGTCATTTCCTTCAAATATGGGCAACTCCACTGTTTTAACTCAAGCCCTCAACAATTCTTCTCCCTCCTCATCTGGTCTACTACTATGTAAATATCTTTCTTCCTTCTTCTCTTCATCATTAGCCAAGTACACTCCTCCTTCAGAGAATTTCTTGCTTTTCTTGATTTCTTGTAACAGTTCTTTGATATCTTTCTTTCCTTCTTGACATCTTGATGAAGTTCCTCAATCTCCTTCATGTCCCATAGGGTATCTTTAATAATAGACAAATACGTCTTCATCTACATTATCACTCTTCCTTGCTTGCTGGCCAATCTTTCCAAAGAACTCACTCTACTTTTCCATAATCCCCCCCTTCTTAGGTCAGACCAATTTGTTAGAAACCGAGAGTTGACAAGAGAAAGAAAAATAAGGTTTTTTATTGAATAGACTGAAAAGAGCAAAAACCAGGAGAGCCCTCTCTCCTTCAAGGGTTTCCCCTTCACAAAGAGGTAAAGCTCAATCTACAAAATTCACCTCCTTCCTCCTATGCTCTCCTTTTTTCCTATTTATATCTGAGTAACACCTCAAGTAACTGATTCATGAATACTCTAACTACCTTAACTAAATTCTCTTCTCCATGTGTCCTAACAGAAACCCTAAATCAATCCCACTAATGCCCCCTTTAAGTTAACCAGAGTCATTATACAATATTTATAGTTATTTAACAGAAAATTAGTATTTCAATTATGTATGGTAAGAATGTCAAAATCTCAAAGTAAATTTTAGCCAGCTTATGAATTAAACTACTGATTTAAAATGGATAATGGAAAGGGGGAAATGGGGTAAACAAGGACAGGGAAAAAAAGAAGAGAAACTGGTAAATTAACTCAGAAACAACTGAGATCAAATTCAAAGTACAGGAATTTTTTGAAGAGCCCAATAAATGACCATGTTTTAAAATTGCAAGCAGAATAACCAACAAAAAAATTCCAGAGTTTAGACCTTAATATAATTTTAAAGATACCTTCGCAGGCTTATGAATGAGAACATGTATTCGCTCCTTGTTAGGGTAACAATATCACCTATTTTCACTAACTAAAACTGAATATTATTTTTAAGGAGGGCCAATGAGAAAGAAGGGATGGTATTATGAACCAAGGATTGAAAAGAAAAAGAAAAGAAATATTTTATTGAATAGTATGAAAAGAACAATGAATAAGAGAGAAATCTAACTATTAAGCTTATTATGCGGTTTCTCCTTAACAAAGGATTTCTCCTTTCCCAAAAGTGCCAAGTACAATTTACAACAACAAATCTGCCTCTCCTATCCTTCTCCCCGTATTTATATCTAACAAACCCATTAATATGCTATCTATCTTAACAAACTTCTCCCTCTCCTTGTATCCTAACAAATGGGAATGTGAGATGGAAGGAAATGACACGCTCCCCTCCCAAATACCATTGTTAGCAGCCGAATTTGAGGGAACGGAGAGATAACCAATCCGACATATATACATTACTCACATGTCACACTTATTGTAACATGACAAAGTATTGCTTTTTCTAGAACCAGCATTGTCACGAACATACACTCTGCTAAGTGGGATGAAGGCCACCGGAACTTGAATATTAGAATATATTAAATATATTAAAAATTTAATGTCTCTTGAGATTATAAATTAAGATTAGTTTCCACAATTCCTTATTATCTCTTTGGATCAGCATCTTTCTTTCCTTATATTTAATTATTAGTTTCTGTATATATGACAATTAGTTTCCTTACTTAATAGGTATTACAATCTAATTTTAGTATAGATCTCATTGCTTTATGTTTTGTAACATGAATATTATCAAGTCTTAATCAATTTCAGAGCATTCAGTCTCAATTATCTCCTTTTGCTCCATCAGTACTAAAAGGCTAAAACCCTACAATTTTGAATATGGTATTAGATTGGTACCATCCTCCACCATGATCAGTGTCACCACAACTCTTTTGCTGCCACTATCAATGAAACCTTTAACAATCGCTATGACCAGGTGTGCCATCATGATCTATAAGCAGCACCCAATGTCTCAAGTGCAGGAAATGCATAAACTAGATTAGGCAAACATTGTATGTTGCACTTCTCTCCCTGCACGGATGACCAGCATCAGCTGACAGTGTATGGGGTCTCTGACTGCACCAGAGTTATTTGTTATTCAAATGTTGATTGGATAGGATCTCTTTCTGATAAAAGGTCTACATCCGGATATTGTGTCTCTATTGGTGGTAACTTGATCTCTTGGAAAAACAAGAAACAAAGTGTTGTGGGAAGATCTAGAATAGAAACAGAATATAGAGCTATAGCCTTGGCTACCTGTGAGCCTGTTTGGCTTAAGCAATTGCTTAAAGAGTTAGAAATTTGAAGATGTCACTCAAATGACATTTATATGTGACAATCAGACTCCTCTTCATATTAGTTCTAATCATATCTTTTATAAGATGACCAAACACATTGAGATTAATTGTCATTTTACTTAAGAGGAAATTGTATCCGAAGATATCAAAATTGAGTTTGTTAACTCAAGTGATCAACTAACATATATTTTCACTAAGTCTTTACGAAGATCGAGAATTGATTATATTTATAACAAACTTAGTACATACGATTTGTATACACCAGCTTGAAGAAAAATGTTGGATATATTAGATTATTGGATAGTTTAGATATATATCTTATTTTTATCTTTTATCTTCAGTTCCTTTGTTATTATTCTATATTTATATTTTGGATTTTCTCCATATTTCCTTAATTATAAATATAATACCCTATGTGTAAGATTAATCCCATACAGTTTTTACTATATTCAATAATCGTAATAATATAAGTTACATACCTCCACCACCATTCATGATCCTCGGCAGCAAGTTGGAAGTATGTCAGAGCCACAGTGATGAAAGCAGTGACAATCAGCAAAATAATAAAAACAATGAAGAGTATGCTGTAGATGGTATAAATTCTGTGGCCCCATACACTTGCAAAAATGTAGTACAGCTCTATGTAGATGGCACTAAATGGGAGAAATCCAGCCATTGCCATCTGGGGAAGGGTACTCCTGTACCAAGGTAGAGGTGGAATTTCTCGAGGATATTTTGTAGTGCGGACAGGTGCTTGGAACTCAGATTTGCTATTTTTACCTGCAATACCACCCAACACAAGCAATGGTGAAGTTACCAATGTCCATATTAGGACTATCACCAAAATTGTGCCAAATGGCAAGGCAGCAGTTGCACTATAAACAATTGCAACTGTGTTAAGGAAGCAGAACATAAGGAAAAGGGGGCCACAAAAGAGGCATCCTGTGAGCAATAAGTTCCTAACCTGCCAACAAGAAAATAAGTGTATAAATCATTTAATTTCATTTCATAAAAACTATACAAATTAATACAGTTAAACCATTAACAACAATCAAAGCAAGGAGTTAATATGTACCCAATTAGACCCTTCAAGTTGAATGTAGAAGGAAGTAGCAGTGTAGCCAGCAATGCCAGAAGTGAGAGCATATATGACCACCAGTGCAGTAAATAAAGCACCTCGGTTGTATGGATAAAACACACCAACCAATGCAAGCATAAAAATGAAGATTGTACTGCACAAGCATAAATAAACAGAGAATGAGTCCATTGATGCATATGATATAGAAAATGAAAAGAGGAAAAACAAGAATTAAAAAACTTCAACACAGAGAGGAGAAAGAGCCTTAGAAGATTCTTACAGTGTGAATAACTGAGTACCAGAACCAAGGGAAGCTGCGAACAAAGACTTATGCTTTGGAAACCGAAAAACATCACCATGAATGTACTTCCACCCTGTCTCCTCTTGATCATCAGCAGCTTCCTCGTCTTGAGCATATCTGAAGAAAATTACAGCAGATGAAAACAAGCAATAAGGAGGGTAAGGGGAGAACGAAACAATGTTACAAGTAAACAAGATGACCATCTGATAATAGATGGGTAAGCAAGTCGTACTTCATAAAGTCATTCTTCAATACACGCATGAGAATGGTTGCCAGAAAACCAGTCAAAAGAAGCACTGTTACGCAGGAGTTTATGATCGAGAACCAGTGAATCTCAAGGTGATGAGGCAAAGAAGAAGATTGAGAGTACTTTTCCATTCTCTTCTCAAAAGAAGTATCAGTTTCCTTCCATTTTGCTGTGTACCTAAAATCAACATCAACATCTTTATCCTCAGTCAAGTCCACCACAGAGTGAGGATCCATCCGGGCACTGATTTCAACCACTCGATCTTTGTTGTACAGAATATCAAACTGAATGTGCTTGTAAAGAAAATACTTGTACTCGCTAGGATCAGTTTTCCCTTCCTTGTCAACCGTCCCAATAAATCCCCAAATTGGCAAGTCATCATAATACATCTGGAAATAATAGTCCTTCTTAACTGCTTCTCGAAACTGAGCAACTTGCTCCTTTGTGAGCTTCCGACTGCATACAAGCTTAGCATCTTTCTCTGTTCGGAAATTAAGTTCATAAGGAGTACTAACAAGGCGATCGCCATTCAAAACCTCCCCAAGAGCTTCGGTCTTTTCTTTCTCCTTGCCTGACATTTAAATGTACTCATTCTTCCGATTGCACATTAAGAAACCATAAAAGTACAGAAAAATGCATTAAAAAAAGCTACATACAAACTCCCAATTATTTTGTCCAGATGGTTCAATTCAACATCTACATATTCTACTTAACCAAGAACACAATAGAATAATAGCAACATGCAATGTTTAAGGCAGAAAGTAATCCAGTATCAAATCCCTTGCTAAAACTAGAACACCAAAACTAAACTACAATATGTCACACGTTAAAACTCCATCATGAGCCATCACACTAGTATTAACAATTGGATGAATAGCTTTGACTAAATCAAATAACAAAATGTCAATTAAGGAAGTAATAAATAATAAAAAGCTGAAAAATAAATAAATTCAGATTGTTAGTTACCTGTCACACAGAATGGCAGGTCAAAGTACCGATATGTTTCACTGAAACCAGCCAAATAAATGAATAAATAACCGAGAAATCAGAAAAATAACACAACAACCTCGTATAACACTAACGTTGCAAAAAAAGCGTGAAATTGAAAAGATCAGATTTTGACGATGACCCAGACTCTGAAAGGGTGGAAAGAAAGTGTTGGAGGAGGAACGGGGTGATGGGGATAGTTGAGAAATGGGATCGAACGAAAGAACTAAGGAACGAACCTGGGGTTGTGAAAGGGACCGACTTTGTTGGCGTAAAGAGGAACGGGGTCTCCTTCCTTGTAACGGTGATCGGAGCCATCGGATCTGACGAGGATTGTTCCCTGGAAAGAGATCAGAATCGCGAGAACCAAAGCCAACCCGCTCCTTCCCATTGCTCTTGGTCTGCACTCACAATCAGATCAGATAGACGGATAGATAAACAAATAAGGACAACCAGCAAGCAATTTATCACTACGATTTTCACGCAAATTACCCCATTTATTTTAAGAAATACAAAACAATGTCTGTACTTTTTCTTTTTCTTTTTCCCACTTTAAATTTACTTTTCTCCCTTATCTTGCAGGCAATGCTTGGTGTTATATGCTCCGAGATAACCATTATTTAATCTTAATTTCAATCAACATTTTCTTGTGGAGAATTTAATTTATCTAATAACATTACTTTAAAATTTAAATTTTAAATTTCTTAATATTAATAAGGTTTTAATATGTTATAGTGTGTGAACTTAATTTAGTTATTGTTTAACTCTTTTAAAAATACGAAGGAATTAGTTTTACAAAAAAACACAATTATTTTTTATAATAATCCTTTAGAAAATTCTATTCCAAAAAGATAGTGATGGCATTTTTCTACTTACCTGATTAATATTGTGTAGTAAATGGAGAACATTTATGTGTGATTAATGAATTTCATTTGTAAAATAAAACATGTTTAATCAGTTTTTTTTTTTAATTTTATGAATTCTTATTAAATCTTTAATGTTGATGAGAAAAGATACACAAGTTTGTTTTTTTTTTATTATTATTAATAGAATTAGTTAGGTGGGTGAAAGAGTGCGAAAATTATGTTTTCTGTTGGTTAGGTCCTGTTTATTCAAGGAACAATTTTTATTTCCTCTAAGGAATGAAATTGATTTGGTAAGTAAGGAAGTGTCCGCAATTGTACTTTAATTACAAATGATATTTGGGTTTACCACGTAGGGCCATCTCCAATTGTGGTTCTAGGATGTTTTCTTATGCGAAGAACTTTTTTTTTTTTTTTTTCATGAAAAAAAGTGGAGGAAACCAACGAAAATATTTGAAATGAACAAATGAAAATTAGACTGGACAATACAAGGATATGCTCACCTCGAGAGTTGCAGTGTAGAATGGGATAAAAAGGAGCACATTATGTAAAATCGGTGGTTGGGTGATAACAAGAGTGTGGAGTTACTTTGTATGAATAGATGTAAAGCAAGTTGGTTTCCATGCTGAGAATAAAGGGAAACTTTTTGTTAATAAAAAGCAATTACATTTCCATATTTTTTTTAGTGTTTTTCTGTTAGAAGAAATGGTTTTGAACAGTAGAAGGTTTAACTTAAATAAATTTGGTTAGATCGATAATAATTGGATTGGAGTTAAGTAGGAGTTGAAATTTCATATCGCTAGAAATAAATAAAAAAAATAAAAATGTAAACAAAATATTATATACAATATTAGGAGGAAGGATGAATTGATGTTTTAATATTTGCTTAAATAGTATTTTTGTTTTTATTTTTATTGTTTTTATTCAATTTGATACTTTTATTTTTCTAGTTCAATTAAGTTTCATATTTTATTAAAATGATTCAATTAGGCATTCTTGTTAGATTTATATAAACAAGATTGAGAGAGTGGGAGCTTACAATATGTAATGGATACATGTTAGTCTTTTAAATTGGATTGGAATTTCAAGATTGAAGTGGCAAGTTTATTTTTTTTGTGAGATATGTTGTTTGTTTTAATTAAATCTCTCTATCCTATGTATATTATCTTCTTCTTTCTTTGTTGTTCACATCAGCTATGTCTTTATGTTAATCATATTCATCTTACACATGTAATGCTTATGGGATGTAAAACCATAATCATTTTTCTCATTGTGTTAGGTCTAGGGCTTAGGTGTAACACCCATTTGCAATTGTGGAGAGATTGTAGTTTTGAAAACAACTAGAACTGCTAAAAATTATCATAAACAACTTTGGGATTGTCCTAATTACAAGGTTAGATTCATGGAATTATTTTTTTTTCAGTTTTTCTTTTTCAAAATATAAATTATTGTTGCTAATAATTATTGGTTGTGTTATGGTTGTTTTGAATAACATAATGGCACTGAAGATTTCATTGGGTGCAACTGTTTCAAATGGTGTAATGAAGATGGTAATGATGAAAAAGGTGTTACTACTGTGAGACAAAGGAGAAAGATATATAATATAGATAAATTTCTTAAGGTTTTGAAAAAAAGAATGGATGAAATTGTTAGTAAGAATGGTTTGTTTTGTTGGTAAAATTAACATAATCCTAGTGTCATTATTGTTGCAAATTTCCTAATTTGTTGTAAAATGTAGATGGATTATAATCAACATGATATGTGGTAAGTGTGTTGAAGGATGTGGGATTTTGTTACATGATATTAAGGTTGTAGCCTTTAGTTGTGTAATGTTATCATATGAATGAAAATTTTGACTTTTATATAAAACGAGCATTCTACATTGATAAAGACATCCAATTTGGTAGGAAAATAGAACATTTGAAATATTTTGCAAATACATTGATAAAGACAACATTGTACTTCATAATTACATCATAAAATTCTTGGTTAAAGACAACATTGTTATGGAAATACATTTATAAAGAAATATATTCATAAATAGATGTCATATACAAAATAAGTTGCAAAATGAATAACAAAGTCCCAAATTATATCTTTAAATGTGACTTCAAAAAACAATGCAACTTCAAAACATAGATAATTAAAGAGAGTTATAGCTTATAAACATGTCCCCTCCTATTTTTCAATATTCACCTCATGTTGGGTCTGTCTCGTGATGGGTAACATGGTGGGTTAATTGGTTCATAAGACTATGATGGTTAGATGGTTCAAAAGATTGTGTTGCTTGTAGTGGTGGTTAGGATGCTTCAGAAAAGTTATTTCATAAAACCGAGTTACTTTCGGTGGTAGATTTAGTGGAGTTGAAATGGTTAAGAAGGTTGTTCTAAGTGAGGTAGTTATGGAAAACATTTTTTATTGTGTCCAATTTCTCTATAGGCGCCACATCTTTTGCATAAACAACATTTTCTTAATTGTGTTTCATCCTATTTTATCTCCTTAAGGTTCTAGTCTTCTATCTGTTTTTTTTGGTCTTCCAAGTAATGCCCTTTTAGTTAAAGGCAATACATCAAGGAGTGGAGTACTGTCCCACGCTTATTGACCGTTGAAAGGGTAGATGATTAATATATATGTTTCTTCATGTGTTGATTTTCTAAACCAGTGAGGGATGAACTCTTCTCCATTCAAATTCACAAAATCCATAGTAGCTAGTGAGTGACAATAATAAATTCCAATGATACTCCATTTCTTGTAGCTGCATTTCTTACTGTTTTGTTCATTACAAAGTTATCCCCAATCATTTGCGGTGTGCCTTACCTCAAACAAATTATTTGTTAACCAGTTGTTATATTAAATAAACCCACAATAAGGAACACATACAGACCTAAGCAATGACAATGACAAAAAGAAATATTTAACTACATTGGTATCCAATATTTTGTTATTTATGATTTCTTTTACAGTCATGAATGTTGGGGCAGATGGAATCTTAATATGAACTTTTCTTTTATCTATTTATTGCTCATCTCTTCATCATGTAAATTTGAATTTCCTTAATCACAATTATTATAGGCTTTCTCCTTGAACTAGTAATTGTTAAAAGTCTCGCTTGTGTTATTAACCAATGTGTCACATATAGTTGTTGGGGGTAAACCTTGATCTTGACCAATACCTATTTCAATTATAATGAAATGTAACAAACAATCTAAGAAATAAACACATTGATATTAACTTCAATGAGGTGTTTAGTATTGAATACATGACTTTGGGAGAATTGTTATGAGGTGTTTGAGTGCCTTGTCATTAACAGATTTAATGTTCCTACTCTCTCTCTCTCCCATGACCATGGGTTTGGGCTTCTTGTTGCCTTCCATATGAAAAGCTTCAAATTTTTGCCTAGAAATTTCTTCCTAAAATTTTCGTACATGTGACACACATCAAATCTTTTATCAGCTTTAGGCAAAAGGTCTTGTATAACAGGACTTAAAGAGTTGGGAGAGAAACTGAAAGTTTTATTATTACTGTTACTTAACCTTAATACACATACTACCTTATTTAAGAGATAGTAGATCAACATAAAAAGGAAAAACAGAAGACTCCTAAAAAGTCCACTTTAAAAAGCCCACTAGAAAATACATTACATTTCAACACTTCTCCTCAAGCTAGAGCATATAGATCATATGCACCAAGCTTGGAACATGTAAATTGAATTTTAGGCCCTCTTAGAGATTTGGTTAGAATGTCTTTGAGTTGTTCATTAAAGTTGACAAACTCGGTAACAAGTTTCTTGGACAAAAACCTATCTCAATAAAATGATAATAAATTTCTATGTGTTTTGTTCTCTCATGAAACACTGGATTTGAAGCAATATGAAGGGCTGCTTGGTTGTCACAATACAATTTTGACGGCTCATTTTCAAAAAATTTTAATTTTTGAAGAAGTTGTCTGATCTACACAAGTTTGCATGTAGTTAAAGTCATAGATCGATATTCAGCTTCAGCACTAGATCGAGCAACAACACTTTGTTTCTTACTTCTCCAAGATACAAGGTTCCCTTCAAGGAAAACACAATATCCTATAGTAGATCTTCTATCAGTTGGACAATTAGTCTAATCTGAATCATAATATCCTTTGATCTTAGTGCTTCCCTTGTTCTCATACAACAATCCATGTCTTGGGTTTCCTTTTACGTATCTAAGAATACGAATCACTAATGGTCAACATGTGGATTTTGCATAAATTGACTCACAAACTGGATAAGAAAGATCAAGTCTTATTATGGTAAGATAGATGAGTTTTCCAACCAGCCTTTTATATTTCTCTGGGTCTGAGAAAGGTTCACCTTAATTTCTCTTTAACTTTTGATTTGAGTTTGGCTCTTGATAACGGTCTAAAAACCGTTATTTTCATACTTAAATTTGATATCAAAACACAACCTTTATGACTTAGAATTAGCTTGAAATCATGTATTTTGTCTTAGTTAGGTTATGAGAGAGTCAAAGTGTGTTTTCTAGGTTTTATGCTTGGTTTCCTTTGTTTTGACAGGATTTAACAAGAATTGGATGAAGGATATTAAAGTAAGAAGGGGTTGGACTTAAAAGAAGACGGAAGGAGGCACCAAAGAAGAGCCGCACTTGCCGCTGAGCAGCAGATCCATCTCTGAGCGGTGGCATCGACAGTAGCAACACCGCCAGGCATCTGGAAGTGAATGCTGAGGGGTGGAATCAAGTGCCAAACGTACCGCTGAGCGGTGAACTCATCGCTGAACGGTGTACTTATGGGCCTGGGCCAAAATTCTGTTATTTTTCTGAGTTATAAATAGACCCCAAACGAACCAGAGGGGTTATCTTTTGGCAGAAAGACGACAGAACATTCTCTACACACCTTGGAGGCGGATTTTGGATGCGAAAGCTCTAATCTATCAAGTCTAGGGTTAATTCTTTCATATTTTCCATTCAATTCATTTGGTTTCACCATGATAATGGTGAACTAAACCCTTTGTTGTTGGGGAACGATGTAATCTTATTTGAAACTCCCTTATATCAAAGTTCTTATTTTATTCATATACTTTAGTTATCAATGGTTTGAGTTTTCTTCTCTATACTTTATGCTTGCATTGTTTAACTCATTCAATGTCATGATCATCGATTTTGTCGATATGGACACATACGGGGAAATCTAGACGTGAGGGGAATTCTCTTGATTATGTAATATTACCTAGACATAGGAATAGGACGGTCAATTGCTTTAAGCTTCTGTACACTGAAATGCATGACTAATTACTAGGGAGACTAGACATAGTAAACTAGTAATTGAGAGTAGGCTCTCTTTGCCGAGACATCGGGTTTAGAGTAAATTAGAAAGTTGCATAAATATTGATAACAAAGTTGAATTTAATAAGAATAGTAGATACAGGAGAGTGGATTAGGGTGAAATCGTAAACCCCAACAACACCATTCATTCATACTGTTTATATGTCAATTGATCAAGCTTTTGCATTTGCATGTTTATTTTAGTTGTTGCATTATAAACTCTAAATTCATTCTTTGTCAAGTCTTAAGAAATCAATTAACAAAAACGATTAGGCCTAAGAGTCCCTTGGGAAACGATATGTCAAGCCACTATCTTTGAAAGTGATAAGGTTGATGAGGAAAAGATAGAGATAGAAGAGATAGAAAAAGAAAGGTTGAGTGAGGAAGAAGAAGATGATGAGAAAGAAAAAGAAGTGGTTGAGAGAAAAGAAAAAAGGAGAAAATGTATGAAAATAAAGAAGAAAGCAAGAAAAAAGAAAAAGAGAAAGTTGAGGGAGGAGAGTAAGAAAAAGAGGAAGAGAGAAAAAAAAAGATCATGTGAAAAACCTCTTCCTCATCAAAAGAAATATCATAGGAAGGAAAAGAAATTTAAAAGCTTTATAGAGATCTTCAAGAAATTGGAGATTAAAGTTCCTATGATTGATACGTGGAAAAAAATGCTTGGTTTTAGCAATTTTCTGAAGAAATTCGGTAGGAAGAAGAAAAAGAAAAGAATATCAAGTAAGGAGAACATCAACACCTACTGATGGGTGTTTGAATTTATTGGATAGCATTCTCTGAGGGATGCTAGGTTGATTTTGTATTCACTGACGGTATAGGAAGGTACACCTACTGAAAGGTGTTGGAAAGTTATGCACTTACTGACAAATGCTAGAAAGGTTTGGGTCAGGCTCGTGACGTTAAACAAGTGCTAGCTGGGAGACATCCGGGATTATTTTTCTTATTTTTTTATTTGTGCTTTGTACTTTGAATTCTTAGAATAGGTTTGCTTCAGTTCAGTAGTGTAAGGTAATGTACCTTGTCTGAAACTTTTCTGTGTGATGGTTTGACTACTTGTTTGTATGAGATTATTGCTTGGTGATGCTTGTTTAAATGATGATTGAGATTGCCATATGCTGATATACAGGTGTGTCAATACCAAATTTCATCCGGATTTGTTTGAGTGTGTAATATGATTGCCATACATTTTATTATTTACTCACTTTCATTTTTATTGTTATTTTTATTCCTTTTCTTTTATTTTATTCTTATTTTTCTTTTTAGTATTCTATTTTTATTTTATTTTACTTGGCCTTTCATAATTTCCATTATTAATCTTTGTTTTTACTTTTTACTTTTCTTTTTAGTTTTGTTCTAATACAATTGATATGCTTAGACGTAATTAACATGATTAAGAAAGAAAAAACATGAAAAAATAAATTAGAATGTTGGCTTTGTCGTTTGTGAAAAAGAGGAGAACGTGGTTGAAAGGACGAGGCGTGCAGACGCGTCTTGGAAGGTAGAGCAGAAACGGTTACGGTCCAGCATCTACCACACCTTACCAGGATCCACTAATTCAGGGAAGGAGCCTCCAACTGATTTCGTCCTCCATCATGCAACCATCACACACGACCTCATGCTCCTTCTTCATCTTTGGTTTTCTATCAATTAAAGCACACACAAATCACACACATCAGAAAACCATTTTGTACCTTGATGAGTCGATATTTTATTGACTATATTTGATTTATTGCACTTAAATAAATTAGGGAATTGTGTTTAATTGTCCATTATTTCCCTGTGTTTCCTAATCTTGCTTAATTTGGTCGAAAATTCTTATTTTCACTAATTTGAATTTTCTAAGCTAATTAATTGCATTTTTGGTCGCAAGAGAAATTTTGGGAAACATTATTTGGAGCATTAGGATGGTGGCTTGCACATCAAAGACTTAACATTTAGTCATTTCAATTTTAATTAAGTTGTAACTTAATTTTCTAGAAGCTTTAAGTATGATTTTGTGTATTGGGCCCTTTTTGTGGCAATTTTTGTAGAAGCCCAAAGTTGTAAGACATTTGGCACATGACCTAGGGTTTCTTTAGAAGGTGGGCCCCACCTTAAGAGTGTGTGGACGGCAGTTTTAGTGAGAATGCCGAGACACACAAAGTTTTGGCTCTCATTTTTCACACTTTGCATGGGTTTCATGAACTTTCTCCTTGAGAGCTTGTAGGGTTTCGTTTTCTTTGATCTATGGAATGACCAAGACCATATTTTTCTTCTTCTATTACTTGAATCTTGTTTATCTTTGCTTGGTGGAAGCGAATCCCTCACCCATTTTCCTTTCATTTCTTCTTGAAAGTTGAGAGCTTGAGCTTGGAGATGGTGTGTTCTTTGCATTTTCATGGTGTTTCCTTTTGTTGAATGAAGACCCATTTTCGTTTTCCTTCTCCTTTGCTGCAGTACTCACGGTTTTCTATTTTGTTTCCTTGGTTGGATGATGAAAATGAAGTTGTTGATGGGTTTTGGAGTGAAGAAAGCTTGAGTTGGTGTATGGGTGTTTGAGGTTTGGACCCTTTCTTGTTGTGTTTCGTTTTTGTTGATTGGAAGCATTGTTTAAGTTGAACTTTGTGTTGTTTCCTCATGGCTGGATGGTGCTGGACCTTAAGCTAGGACTTTGATTTTCGTTTTTACCAAAAGCTTGAAGAATTAGAAAGGTTTGGTTGAGTCAAATGAGTAGAACTTTGTCTTTGTTGCTCTTGAATCTTTTGCAATTGGAACCTTGGGTTCTTTAGAGTTGTTCTCGGTATTTGAGGGTGGAAGAAAGGATATGGAAGCTTGTTTGGTGGAGAGAAAACCGTTTGGTGTTTGAGAAAGGAAGAGAGAAGGTGCATTTAATTTTTACCCGATTTGGACAAGCACAATTGAAGCTTATTTTCATAGAAGGAATATTTCCTATTTTGGTGGTCATCTTTGCTAGCAATTATCATGCATTGATATGAAGAAGAGAATGTCTTGTGCTTTTATTTCCTTTGACCTTGCTTATGTGGCATATTGGTAGAAGAATTTAGCACCTTTTTGACTTGTGAAGTTGGTGGAAATGTTTTCTACATGGTGAGGAAGAGTAGCTCACGGTTTTTGACTTGGTTTTGGGTTTCCATTTTAATTTTGCTGCATGGAAACGGAGATAGGACGATTTTATAGTGTGTGGAAGGTACATGTTTATTGTCTTGGAGAATGGTGCACATGGGACAAGAAGTCAACACATTTTGCATGGTTTATTTAAGGAAGAAAATCAAATTTGAAGTTGGACTTTGGAGGACTACATAGGTCACAGCCCAAGGGGGTTTTCTCAAGCTATTTGCACTTTTAATTTCATTTGGTTCATGCACTTGGTCACATGAATGTTTAGGAAGAAGCATGTTTAATTATCCCTTAGTTTTGAATTAATTGGCATGGTAGGATTAGTTCCTTTTTGGTTTCTCTAATTTATTTTTGCATTTAATTTAATTTAACTTTGTTGGGTATTTGTTTGTCACTTTGTTCGGGTCTAATATTTTATTTTGTCTCAATGTTATCTAGTATGTTTGGTAGTGATAATTTAGCTGTCATGTAGTTTAGGTTAGTCGGGTTGGTCATTAATAAAATTATAATGTTTCCTTGAGATTTCTAGATTGTAATTGTGTTTGCCACTCTGACTTGGTTAATGTGAAATCTATATTTGCACTTGCAATTGGGTATACGCTTAGTTGCCCAGTTGGTGTTGAGTCTTTGCTTAGTTAATGAAACTGCATGGTGTAAATTGGATTTGATGTTAACATTGCATTCGCTTAGCTCGCTTTTATGAAAACATAATTAGCCTTTGCTTAGTTGGTTAATTGTGTTGGATTAAAGGTTAGAGTAGCTCCTTTATTTTGTTGATCTGTGATTGGAAACATTGTAATTAAGTTAATGACCAACTATTTTTCATCCTGTATTTCAAACCGTTTTCTTAGATTTGTGTTTGCATTTCTGTTGCATCCGTCTTTTAATTTAAATCATCCGCATTCACACAAACTCTTCACAAACCCCCCCCACTTGGTGCCTGGCCTAATTCTCGAACCACATTTGGTCATTGAGAGACGACTTAGGAGTCATTTCCTAGCTATATTGCATTTCTAAATTGCACATCAATTTGTGTGGGTTGCGACAGCCCATCAAATTTTGGCGCCGCTGCCGGGGACCAAAGGTTCGGTTTTAGGTCTTTTGTTGTGTTAATGTGTGTTGTGTTTTGTCTTGTGTTGTGAGTGTGATGTTCTGTTTTGTGTGTTTGTCATTGTGTGTTGCATTTAGGTAGCTTTAGTTGCATATTTGCATTGCATTCTTCTTTTCCCCCTTCTTTCTACATGTTTACCTATTTTGGTTGTGTGGATACTGTTTCTCCTGCTTGTTACTCTGATTATGATTCTCCTGCTGATTTGTGTGTTGAGAACAATATGATTCCTCCTCCATCTCATGAGAGTGCTCCTAGGGAGCCGTTTCCACTTGATGAGGAGGATATCCGTTGTGTTTTTAACATTGAACTGATACATTAGCTGCCTAAGTTTCATGGTTTTGCAGGTGAATGCCCACATAGACATTTGGAGGAGTTCTACACATTATGCTCTTTGATGAAACCTCCAAATGTCCCGGATGAAGACATGTTCTTAAGGGCATTTGGGCACTCATTACACGGAGCAGCAAAGCACTGGTGTTGCTGTCTTCCTCCAGGATCCGTCACCAGTTGGGAAGATCTGAAGAATCAGTTTTTAGACAAATTCTTCCGTGTGCGGTATGGTTATAGCGACGATCCTGGGTAGACTGATCCTAACTTGGGATGGTATGGTACTTCACAGCATAAATATCAAGAACCATCAGTCCAAAGTCCTTGTATGCATTCTTCACCTATCCAGGAACCACAACAGTTGCAGTTTCATGAGCCTCAAGCTTATGTCCCAACCATTTACCATAACAGGCAGCCACAGCAGAAAAATCAGAGGCAACAACAACAGCAAGAGGCACCTGCCAAATCTTCTACTTCTTCTGAGCCTACATTGAATGAGTTGTGGGGGCAGATGGTCGCGCACTGCACCGAGGAACAGTCTCAAGTTCCAGAGGAATCACCATTCCAGACTGTTCAACTTCCAGATGATGTCAGTGCCATTCACATAGGAGATGGGGAGCAGAGTCAGGAGCTTACTACTGCGCCATCTACTTTCCCACCCTCCTATGTCTCCACTCTTGCACTTGAGGATGCAGTTGCTCATTATGCTGTTACTGGTGAGATGAATCATGAATCAACACAGGCAGATATAAGCAACACTTTTGAGATAGGTAGACCATCTTCACCTTCCACCACTCTTCCAATCTTTAAGGAAGTGAGGGTAAACATACCTATGATTGATTCTGAAGTTGATGATCACATTGTTGATAGGTATGTTATTGATGATTGTATTGTTGATGAGCATGCTTTTAATTCTCCCTCTTTGCATGATGAGAACCACTTTTTGCTATCACATATGAATGTTTTTTTCCATGCACTAAACATGAATCTGATTCTTTTGTTGATACTACTTCTAAATTTGAAATTGATTCATGTTCTGAGAGTATATCTGAGGGTCAGCCTATTACACTGGGATTGGGTGTTATACCTTTGCATATAATTTCTTTGGAACCACATTGCACTAATCATGTTGCAGGAGGTACATATGAATTTGATCAACACACACCCATGGTGGAAGACAAGGGTGCCAGTATACATAACAGTTTGAAGATGAATAAGCACCAGCTGAACCTGCTCATCAACAATCATTGCTTCTTAGATCCACCTGTGGAGGACATCTCCCTGCTTGATCAAATTTGGAGACTGAAGCAATTCCTCTTCATGACTTCTTTGCTAGATCAGGTGGTGAAAGAGATCTCCCTGAAAGTCCAAAATTGGCAACTACCACCATGATCAGGGGAGTTTTCTTTTCCCTTCTCCTCCCTTTCCCGCTTTTATTGCACTTGTCATTGATCTGTTGACTGTTCTGATTTCTGATCTGATGATTGTGACACATTGAGGACATTGTGTAGTTTAAGTGTGCTCTATTGGGGGAGATTCTGAATTGTCGTTGTTAGTTTAAGTTTTCTGCGTTAATTTTTTTTTTGTTTTCTATGTAGTTTTTGTTGTGTCTTGTATACAATTTTGCATATTTCTCTTGATTTCTGGACTTGGTTTAGATTGTAGACATGTCTTTCACTTCATTGATACTCTGATTTGTTTGAATCTTTTGCTTTTCTTTGCTTGGGAGGATGATTATGATGTTTGAGAGAGTTGATTTGATTGTGACAGAAATTACCCTGTGTGAGATTTGAGCCACTTTATGTTCTTTCTTGTGTGATATGTCTCTTGATTGCTTGCACATATGCCTTGGCTTGACTTTGTTGATAATTCTTGATTGATATGCATGTTTGAAAGTGTAAAGGCAGTTTTTTTGTTGAGCCTCTTTAGCCAGATGAGCCTACCCTGTTTTGATCCTTTGATAACCCCTTTGAGCCTATACTTTCCCCATTTCTTTGTTTTGAAGTTTATACACTAGCCCTAAGTGAAAAACCATGATTACCTTAACCTTAGGGAATTTTGAAGCTTTGGAATTGTTTTGGGAATAAGTGTGGTCTCCTGGGAGATTCAGATGAGTTGGCTAGTTGGTTCCTCTTCTTGTTTTTGTGAATATGATGTGTATCTTGTCTCTTGCAGTTGTGTTCTAAATAGAGAGAAAAGAAAAGAGACAAGATGAAAAAAAAAGAAAAAAAATACAGAAAAATGAGAAAATAAAAAAAAATTGTGTGAATAATGGAGTCGAGAATATGATTGAATTAGAGGTTTTAGGTGTGTTTGAATGTGTTACACTTGTTCCCCATTGCTCCTCTATTTCTTTTGGTTTGTAGCTTCTCATCCATACTATATCCTCCCTTGGCCCCATTTCACCCATAAAAGACCTTTTCATTTGTCAGTCTTTGTTTTCTGTGTGTTGAGTCTGTGTCAATTCCTTGATGTCCGTTGAACTGTTCCTTGATTTGCGTCTTGATTTTGTCAAGGAGTGCAAAAGACTAAGTGTGGTCTATTTTGATGAGTCGATATTTTATTGACTATATTTGGTTTATTGCACTTAAATAAATTAGGGAATTGTGTTTAATTGTCCATTATTTCCTCGTTTTTCCTAATCTTGCTTAATTTGGTCGGAAATTCGTATTTTCACTAATTTGAATTTTCTAAGCTAATTAATTGCATTTTTGGTTGCAGGAGAAATTTTGGGAAACATTATTTGGAGCATTAGGATGGTGGCTTGCACATTCAAGACTCAACATTTGGTCATTTCAATTTTAATTAAGTTGTAACTTAATTTTCTAGAAGCTTTAAGTATGATTTTGTGTATTGGGCCCTTTTTGTGGCAATTTTTGTCGAAGCCCAAAGTTGTAAGACATTTGGCACATGACCTAGGGTTTCTTTAGAAGGTGGACCCCACCTTAAGAGTGTGTGGATGACAGTTTTAGTGAGAAAGCCGAGACATACAAAGTTTTGGCTCTCATTTTTCACACTTTGCATGGGTTTCATGAACTTTCTCCTTGGGAGCTTGTAGGGTTTCGTTTTCTTTGAGCTATGGAATGACCAAGACCATATTTTTCTTCTTCTATTACTTGAATCTTGTTTATCTTTGCTTGGTGGAAGTGAATCCCTCACCCATTTTCCTTTCATTTCTTCTTGAAAGTTGAGAGCTTGAGCATGGAAATGGTTTGTTCTTTGCATTTTCATGGTGTTTCCTTTGGTTGAATGAAGACCCATTTTCGTTTTCCTTCTCCTTTGCTGCAGTACTCACGGTTTTCTATTTTGTTTCCTTGGTTGGATGATGAAAATGAAGTTGTTGATGGGTTTTGGAGTGAAGGAAGCTTGAGTTGGTGTATGGGTGTTTGAGGTTTGGACCCTTTCTTGTTGTGTTTCATTTTTGTTGATTGGAAGCATTATTTGAGGTTAACTTTGTGCTCTTTCCTCATGGCTGGATGGTGCTGACCTTAAGCTTGGACTTTGATTTTCCTTTTTACCAAAAGCTTGAAGAATTTGGAAGGTTTGGTTGGGTCAAATGAGTATAACTTTGTGTTTATTGCTCTTGAATTTTTTGCAATTGGAACCTTGGGTTCTTTAGAGTTGTTCTCGGTATTTGAGGGTGGAAGAAAGGTTATGGAAGCTTGTTTGGTGGTGAGAAAACCGGTTGGTGTTTGAGAAAGGAAGAAAGAAGATACATTTAATTTTTACCCGATTTGGACAAGCACAATTGAAGCTCATTTTCATAGAAGGAATATTTTTTATTTTGGTGGTCATCTTTGCTAGCATTTACCGTGCATTGATATGAAGAAGTGTGTCAATATCCAATTTCATCCGAGTAATTAAACAAAAAATGTCTAAGTTAAGGAGAAGTGAAAAAATAAAAATAGAAAGAAAGATAAATTTATTTTTCTTTTAAAAAAGAAAGAAAGAAAGCTTTTTGTTTGTTTTCCTTTTTCTATGTTTTTACTTTCTTTCGTTGTTATTTATTTTATCTTCTTATTTTATTTTTGTCTTGTTTTATTTCAATTTGTTTTATTTTTACTTCATTTTATTTCATTTTTACTTTATTTTATTTCTTTTTGTTGTTTTTATTTTCTCTCTTTTTCGGTTTATTTTTATATATACATATATATTCTTTTTTATTGTTTTTCTTTTTATTTGTTTCTTATATTTAAATCCAAGAAAGGGGTCTCCTTTAGTAGTAAAATGTTGAAATTTTTTTTAAAAAAAAAGAAGAAGAAAAAGAATACTAAAAAAATAAAAAAGTGGCACCAAAGTCATCATCATTCACGGGCTCACTCCACCGCCATACCAATTCTTCCCTTCCAAAACATAAAAAGAAAAGGGGTTTTCTCATAAAATGAAAGCAAGCAACAGAGCACGCCATTTTTCAATGCTATCAACTTTTTCAAACCTTTACGTATCTCCTATTTTTGGATTTTTGGATGAGGATCTTTTGCTCGGTGACAGCCACTGTCTTTGGCTTATTACCGCAAGTGGAAATGCCTTATTTGACGGTCAAGAGCATGAAAAGGGAGTAGGGTGGCTGGATGGCAGTCTGAGAGGCAGCCTTCTGACCTTAGCGTGTGCAAAGAAAAATTGGAAACAAAAGACACCAACATTTTTTGACTCTGGGGGACTACACTAAACCACTAATCACTCTCTATTCACTCAAGAGAGAAGCACTCAGCAATTCCCCATATACAAAACCCATCCCCATATCCTAACGGGGAATCCACTTCCATTGCTTTGGCTGACCAGAATTTTCTCTCACACCAGCAATAACACTTCGAACAAAAAATACAATATAAGAGAAAAGAGGAGGAACCTCCTCCGAGAGGGTTCTGCTCCAAGCTCAACAGAATCCCATTATGGCCCCAACTCCAAGTTCATCCTTCGATTAACAAAAACTCCAAAGCCATTACAATCCAAATCCTTTACAATCTAATTTGGAGAGTCATGAAAAAACAAAGAGCTCTTTGACCATGCCCGAGAGAGAGCCCTGGACCATTTGGATTCATTTCCAGCACCTCACCAACACGGCGTGAACATTGAAGACTCACCATCAACACCGAACCATCACAGAGAGCTCTTGACTCTTGAACCTCCAACATCAGCTTCATTCATCTGGTCACAGCAAAGGTAAACGAGTAAACTTATTTCACAATCGCTGTTAGAATTCCTTTTTACTCCGCCGCTTATGTATGGTTGTCGTGGAATATTCTGAGCTGTTAGAATACCTTTGTATGCTTATGAATGGTTGTCATTGAATATTCTGAGTGTTGTATGCATATCTTGGTCATCTTTCCTATCCATTCTGTTCGACAATATAAACGATTTGCTTCCATATACTGTTTGTCATTCGTGCTTCATAACAACAAAAACATGCCTTACCACAAACCTACAAACAGATACAAAACCCTCATTATCTTTCATCAATCTTCGCTTTTACCATGAAAACCCCTGTGACCATCTTCCTGCGAGAGAAACGTCTAAGCAGATACATCATCTTCCCAACAAACCGAAACCCAAGTTTACTTCAGCTCTTCTTATTCCTCCATTCTCTGTCAACGCCTACAGCCCATATACACACCCCCATCAATCTTGATTTTTGCTACAAGCTGTTTCTCTGCAAGAAAAAGAAGAACAAACCCAAACCCCCCAAATTGGTTACGGCTCTGTTCATCCCCAATCATCAACAGAGGAATTGAACCCTTAAGAAAGAAAGCCACCATAGAGTGAAATCAACCCAAGCAAAATAAAGAACAAAGAGAAGAGAGGAACGGTCACCAACCATCACTCTCTTACTCACACTCACACGCACAAAACATTCACCCATGATCTCCAATCCCGGTAGACACATCTTGGAAGGCACAACTCCATACCAGCACCTAGAGCACCATG
This sequence comes from Vigna mungo, assembly GCA_036885675.1. Lineage (NCBI taxonomy): Eukaryota > Viridiplantae > Streptophyta > Magnoliopsida > Fabales > Fabaceae > Vigna > Vigna mungo. The sequence goes on along the minus strand of CP144700.1, from coordinate 21,174,845 downwards.
CTTCCGTTACTACTATTGCTGCTATCATGAAATTTCCCCCGAGAGAGTTAGAAGACAGGTTAGTAGCTAGAAACCATGTGAGAGGACTCACTCAAGAGTATTTGGAGCAATATCTTCATCATCTGGCTGACAGCGAAGAATGGGAAACCTTCATGGATGTATTGGCCCTTACTTTATACGGCATCATGTTATTTCCTAAGATTGAGGATTTTGTCGATTACGGAGCGATGGACATCTTTGTGGCAAAGAAGACTAGAGGGGAAAATCCTGTCACTGCAATTCTTGTTGATGTTTATGGGACAATGAGTTTCTGCCATGAAAGGAAAGGACAGAAGATCATCTGTTGTTTGTCGGCCTTGTATCAGTGGTTGACTTCTCGTGTGCTTAAGGGGACGGTGGACAAGAACATGGGGGCAGAGGACTGGGCTCATTTCTTCGTAAGTCTAAATGGAGGGAAGATAAAGTGGCGTCCTTCTTGGCTTAGGGGCAGGGGTTTCATCCATTATTGTGGTAGTTTCCCCAACATTCCACTCATTGGAGCTTGGTACTGTATCAATTACAATCCTACCTTGGTTCAAAGACAGTTTGGACATCCCATGAGAGGGGCACCATCGTCCGATTATCTCACTCCACTTTACATTTATTACAAAGATGGAGGTTTTATTGAAAAGCTAAGGGAGATCAGAAGAGCCTGGGAAAACGTCGTGCGATTTGAAGCAGATGAAAGAGCAGGAGTGATAAATCAAGAAGTCAGTTATCACAATTGGATTACGCAAAGGGTAAAGGAAATTAAATTGCCATTCAAATCTATCACAGGTCAGCTAGCAGATGAAAGGCAATTTCTAAATCCAGAGTCTTATAAAGAAAAACAATTAAAGAAAAAAATAAAAGAAGTGAGAAATCAGAATGCTAGATTGACAAAAGAGCTACGAAATGCTCGCAATGATGTTGTAGATTTGAGGACAGAAAAAGGAGAAGTGACGCAGGCATATGAAGAGATTCTCAGGGAACAAAACATTGAAAGAGATTTTACGCTTCGAATAAAGCAGGATCTCGCAGCCGCCAGCACAGAGTTAGCCTTGAGGGTGAAAGAAAGAAATATGGCATTAGAGGCTGAGGAACATTGGAGATATCTTTATTAAGAGACCAAGAGAGACAGACAAGAAGCCCTAAAAAGACTGAGGGAAGCCCATATTCAAGTCAAAGAAACAGAGAGACAAATGAAAAGGATGGCAATGTCATTTGAGGTAGAACTAGATCAAGAGCGTGGAAAGGCAGAGGGAAAGCGACAGGCTATGGTGGCGCAGATGGAGAGTTGCATTGCTAAAGAAGCAAGATTGATAGAGGTGGAAGAGAGAAATCAGGCTATGATGAAGTAGATGGAGAGTCATATTCAGTATCAGGAGCAGCTCGTGAAGCACTGGAGGGAGAATTTCTCCCAACTAGCCGCCCTTGCCAATGGAGCTATCCAAGATATCCCTCAAATGGTATCCAAGGCTGACGCAATGACACATTTTTGTAACCTACCTGAAGAAGTCACTTCTTTTATTCGTTATTGTAAACAATTAGTGGGTGAGATGAAGACTTTCATCGCCCGAGCCAGGAACTGATATTTTCATAACTCGTAGTCATTTTTTTTAAATAAAGTTTGGTTTTTTTGCATGCATCATCTCCACATTTTCGCATATTTCGTTTTCGTCTAATCCAAATTAACAAAAACATTTTAAAGTTAAATAAAAACCACGGCGAGACTTCCACGACATCCTTATAGGACTCGCGCAAATGCCAAAGCTATGGAAGATTGGGAGGAGGAACGTGAAACTGTAAAGGCCGATATTAGCCAACTAAAGGATCAAGTCGGTCAAATTTTAGAGGCTTTGAAAGCCATGAAAACTGCAGGAGATACTTCGTCTGCAAAGGCCGAGGATAATGCTCACCCTCCAATACATAACGCTGTGGGCACACAATTCACGTTTCCAATGTATTGTTTACCACCAGGGTACACACCGCCCATTGAAGATTAGTCCGAGGAGCCTCCTTTGACACTTCCCATAACCAATAACGTACTTCCCTCAAGTACTCAAGTGCCTACCCATGCACCCAGGACAAAGATGATTGAAACATCTAAGTCTCCTCACACCATTGTCGCACAAGAACCTCCCTTACATACGAAGATAGAAGGGGCAAAAGATAAACTCGACATTTTAGAAGACAGACTCAGGGCCATAGAAGGGTTTGAAAGCTACAGGTTTGGTGATGTGGCAAGGTTGAGTCTGGCCCCAGGAGTGATAATTCCACACAAGTTCAAGGTGCCGGAATTCAAGAAGTACAGGGGTAACACATGCCCAAAGAATCATTTAACCATGTATTGTCGGAAAATGGCTGCCTACGCTCATGATGACCAATTACTCATTCATCTCTTTCAAGATAGCTTGGCTGACGCAGCGTTGAGTTGGTACACGCATTTGAATTCCTCTGATATCCATTCTTGGGCAAATCTGGCGGACGCCTTTATAAGGCAATACAAATACAACATGCATGCCGCACCAGACAGATTACAATTGCACCACATGACGAAGAAAGAGGAGGAGTCTTTCAAGGAATATGTACAACGATGGAGAGAGTTGGCAGCGCAGGTTGAGCCACCTCTATATGATAAGGAGATGGTTGCAATGTTTGTGAGCACACTACAACAACCATTTTATGAGCATATGATTGGAAATGTGTCTTCCGATTTCGCTAATATCATCATCATAGGCGAGAGGATTGAGATCGGACTGAAAAGTGGCAAAATTACATCTCAAGCTACCACTCCGAAGAAATCTATTTTTAGTTCGGGGAAAAAGAAAGAAGGGGGAGTACACGCGACATCAGCTGTAACTATGTGGAGAGGTCATGCTCCCACTCATGGTTATCCACCAAGTTCGAGTTACCCTCCCTATGTGAGTAACACCACACTTGGTCCCCAAATGAAATCTCGTCAGCCAGGATATTATCAACCCCTACAGGCCTCAAATAATGTTTGGAGAGCTGGAGCCGGTTTGGGTCCTGACCAGAACATGGGTCAAAACGCTCACCTTAGGAGGGACCCAGTGAGAAATTTCACGCCCATTCCCATGACATATACAAATTTGTTACCCCATCTCTTGAAGAAAAGGTTGGCCAGTATTCGGCCCCTGAGACCCATACAACCACCTTACCCTTCCAATTATGATCCAAATGCAAGATGCGACTTTCACGGGGGAGGCATTGGCCATTCGACAGAAAGGTGCATGGCTCTTAAATCCACAGTACAATCGCTAATTGATGCAGGATGGTTGAAATTCCAGGAGGACAAACCTAGTGTCGAAGTTAACCCCCTCGCGGAACATGGAAATACATCAACAAATGCCATTGAGGTGGGACGACACAAGCTAGTAAAAAATGTAAGTGAAATTCAAAGTTCCAAAAAGTTCAGTTTTGAAAAGATGGTAAAGCTAGGATTGCTAAGGGGTAGAAGCGACCTCGGGGAGGCATGTGGAATCCATCCAGGAGCCGAACATATCATTAATGAATGTACCGTGTTTAGAAGCATTCTCCAGTACCTGATTGACAAAAATTTCCTACAAGTATACTACGAGGATAAAGAATGAGAGGTATTTGCACAAACGGGTGGAGAACCCAATATGACTTTACCAGAGCCATTAGTGATTCGCTTCACCAAGACCCCTCCTATGCACGTGGCACCAAGAAGGACCTCTGTTGTTATCCAGACACCTTCCCCTTTTCCCTATAAAAATGACAAGATTGTCCCGTGGAAATATGACACGCGTGTGCTTGAGGAAGAACGTGACGAGCCGATCATTGAAAATATATCAGACACTAGCAAGATAACGAAAAGTGGACAAATCATTTCACCATCACTTTTGGCAAAGAAAGATAATGAACTTTCAGAAGAAAAGATCGTGTCGTCAGATAAGAGCTATGGTGAAGAAGTTTCCGACGAAGAAGCCTGTGAATTCTTGAAGTTTATACAGCAAAGCGAGTACAAAGTGGTAGATCAACTGAAACGCATGCCATCTAGGATCTCCCTCTTAGAATTACTCATGCATTCAACCTCACACAGAAAGCTATTATTGAAAATACTCGGCAGGGCTCACGTGGAGCAAAATATTTCCTTAGACTAGTTTGAAGGGATTGTTAGCAACATAACTGCTAATGATTACCTCACCTTCACTGACGAAGAGATACCCTCTGAGGGGAGAGGGCACAACAAGGCCCTTCATATCTCTGTAAAATGCTTGGATCATGCCATAGCACGAGTTCTGATAGATAATGGTTCCTCCTTAAATGTAATGCCTAAAGTGACGCTAGAAAAATTACCATATGACGTGACTCACGTGAAGCCAAGCACTATGATTGTAAGAGCATTTGATGGGAGCAAGAGAGATGTAATGGGAGAGATAGATTTGCCAGTACAGGTCGGACCTTGTGTTTTTAAGATAACCTTCTAGGTTATGGACATCCATCCAACCTACAGTTGTTTGTTAGGTCGCCCTTGGATCCATTCGGCTGGAGTGGTGCCCTCCACATTACATCAAAAACTAAAATATGTCATGGGTAACCAATTAATCATAGTTTCAGGAGAAGAGGATTTCCTTGTTAGCGGGCCCTTGTCTCCTCGGTATGTTGAGACCGCAGAAGAAGCTCTCGAGACCGCCTTTCAATCGTTAGAGATCGTTGGAAATGCTTATGTGGAGCCGATACCAATGAATCCGTACCTATATTGTGCTTCTCTAATGATGGCTAAGGTCATGCTAAAAGACGGTTTTAAGCGCGGAAAAGGTCTTGGAAGATTTGAGCAAGGACGAACCTCCTACTAGAGCTTGTCCAGAATAAGAATAGATATGGCCTGGGGTACAAGCCCACCAGGGACGACAAAAGGAGAATAAGGGAGGAAAAGAAAGAACGAAGTTTGGCTCGCATGGAAAAAAGGGATCCGGTGGTAAGAGAAACCCTCATTTGCGATATCAAGGAGAGCTTCCGTAGCGCCGGATGGATTAACACCAGCCTAATAGCAACAATTGGGAATGAAGATGAAGCCTCAGATTTCGTGCGGCCCTGCTCCCCAGATGCACAACTCAAGAATTGGAAGATAATGAACTTACTTGTGATGTTTAATGAAATGTAATAGTTTTTAATTAACCTCATTGCTTTGCCCGGAGCATTGAGGCTCGTACGTTACGGGTTGACACTTTCTTTTACATTCAGCTTAACATTTAAATTTTTGTTTGTTTCTTTCATCTCGTGTTATCGTTTGCCTTAAAAGAAGCGTTTTTAACTTAAAATAATGCAGATGCGACCATGAATGTTTTGAAAACAATAATGTTGATATTCCTAATTTTGAGCGCCCTATCAATAACATGGAAGATGATTATGAAATTGATCTGGAACCCTCTCCAGAATTAATGAGATTAGTTGAGCAAGATTCCAAAGAAATAAAGCCCCACCAAGAAGAAGTTGAAATGTTTAATGTAGGAGAGGAGAGCGAGAGAAAAGAGGTAAAAATCGGCACCAGCATGAAAAAGGAAGTGAAAGAGGAGTTATGTGCTATGCTAAAGGAATTTAGGGACGTGTTCGCTTGGTCGTATGATGATATGCCTGGTTTGGATACGGACATTGTTCAGCATAATTTACCACTCAAGCCAGAGTGCCTTCCAGTCAAACAGAAATTAAGAAGAATATGAAACCAGAAATATCTCTAAAGATCAAAGATGAGATACGGAGGCAGTTCGACGCGGGATTCCTAGCTGTGGCAAAGTACCCTCAATGGGTGGCAAATGTTGTGCCGGTACCAAAAAAGGATGGCAAAGTACGGATGTGCGTTGACTACCGTGATCTGAACCGCACAAGTCCAAAAGACAACTTCCCTCTGCCACATATTGACACATTAGTAGACAATACAGCTAGTTTCTTATTATTTTCATTTATGGATGGCTTTTCGGGATATAAGCAGATTAAAATGGCTCCAGAAGATATGGAAAAAAGCACTTTCATTACTTTATGGGGAACTTTCTGTTATAAGGTGATGCCTTTCGGACTTAAGAATGCTGGGGCAACTTATCAGAGGGCAATGGTGACACTTTTCCACGATATGATGCTCAAAGAAATAGAAGTTTATGTGGACGACATGATTGCCAAATCTGAATTGGAAGAAGAACATATTATCAATCTGAGAAAATTATTTGAAAGGTTGAGAAAATTTAAACTTAGACTTAACCCAGCTAAGTGCACATTTGTGTAAAATCCGGAAAGTTGTTGGGCTTTGTGGTCAGTCAAAAGGGGATAGAAGTGGACCCCGATAAGGTACGAGCGATAATAGAAATGCCCTCCCCTAGCACAGAAAAGGAGGTGCGAGGTTTTTTGGGTCGGCTAAACTACATCGCTAGGTTCATATCTCAATTAACTGCCGCCTATGAACCCATGTTCAAATTATTGCGTAAAAATCAGCCCGTAGAATGGAATGAGGATTGTCAGGTTGCTTTCGACAAAGTCAAACAGTACCTACAAAACCCTCCTGTATTAAGACCACCAGAGCCAGGAAGGCCACTCATTCTTTACTTAACTGTATTAGATGAATTAATGGGTTGTATGCTGGGTCAACACGACACGGTCGGAAAAAAAGAACATGCCATATACTATTTAAGCAAGAGGTTCACAGACTGCGAACAACGCTATTCACCATTAGAGCGAACTTGTTGCGCATTGGCATGGACTACTCACCGCCTAAGGCAATACATGTTAAATCATTCTACCTGGTTGATATCCAAGATGGATCCTATTAAATATATTTTCGAAAAGCCTGCTCTCACAGGAAGAATTGCCCGATGGCAAATGCTTTTGTCAGAATATGACATCACATACGTCACTCAAAAATCTGTCAAAGGTAGTGCTCTAGCTGACTGTTTGGCCCAACAACCCGTTAAGGATTATCACCCGATGCAACCCAACTTTCCTGATGAGGATATCATGGCCCTATCCGAAAAAGTGGAGGGAGTCCCAATCGAAGAATCGTGGACATTACTATTTGATGGGGCTTCCAACGTAATGGGGCACGAAATAGGGGCAATACTTATATCTCCAGAGAATCAATACACACCAATGACCGCCAGGTTGTGTTTCGACTGTACCAACAATATTGCTGAATACGAGGCTTGCGTTATGGGCATTAGAGCAACGATTGAATATAAGGCCAAGATTTTGAACGTATATGGTGACTCAGCTTTAGTCATTAACCAGTTGAAAGGAGAATGGGAGACTAGGGATGCAAAGCTAGTCCCCTATCAAGTTTACATCAGTAGGTTGATTGAGAGTTTTGATTCCATCATGTTTCATCATATACCGCGAGATGACAACCAATTGGCAGATGCGTTGGCTACCTTATCTTCGATGTTTGAAATTAACCGAGATGAGGAAATACCAATAATTAAAATGAAGAGTCACGAGGAACCAGCATACTGTCATTCCATAAATGAAGAGTTAGATGGGAAACCTTGGTATTACGATATTAAGAACTATCTAAAGACTCAAGGATACCCAGAGAATGCATCTGAAAATGATAAGAGGACACTAAGGAGATTGGCGGCCAAATTTATCTTGAGTGGGGATGTTTTGTATAAAAGGAATCATGACATGGTACTCCTCAGGTGTGTGGAAGCAGAGGAAGCGGAGGCAATTGTGAAAGAGGTTCATGAAGGTACATTTGGCACACACATGAATGGACACTCAATGGCTAGAAAGATTATGAGAGCAGCTTACTTTTGGTTAACCATGGAACGAGATTGTTGCATGCATGTAAGAAAGTGTGAAAAATGCCAAAAGTACGCAGATAATATTAATGCGCCACCCGTAAACCTGAACGTATTGTCAGCACCATGGCCATTTTCAATGTGGGGAATAGATGTCATCGGGCCCATAGAACCCAGGGCAACAAACGGGCATCGCTTTATACTAGTCGCAATTGACTATTTCACCAAATGGATAGAAGCCGCCTCCTACGCCAATGTCACTAGAAAGGTAGTGACCAAATTCATAAAAAGAGAGTTGATTGCCGATACGGGCTCCCCAACAAGATTATTACCGACAATGCCACAAACCTGAACAATCGGATGATGAAAGAGCTATGCGACGAATTCAAAATTCGACATCATAATTCTTCACCCTATCGTCCAAAGATGAATGGGGCAGTCGAGGCTGCTAATAAAAATATTAAGAAAATTGTACAAAAGATGGTAGTCACATATAAGGATTGGCACGAAATGCTTCCCTTTGCTTTACACGGTTACCGCACATCAGTACGCACATCAACTGGGGCAACACTATTTTCTTTGGTATACGGGATGGAAGCAGTACTAACCTTCGAGGTAGAAATCCCATCCCTACGAGTATTAATGGAAACCCAGGTAGAAGAAGCAGATTGGGCTCAAACCCGGTTTGATAAACTCAATCTCATTGAGGAGAAAAGATTGACCGCCGCATGCCATGGAAAATTATACCAACAAAGAGTGAAGAGGGCATTTGACAAAAAGGTACGCCCCAGAGAATTCCAAGAAGGTGAGCTAGTCCTAAGAAAGATTTTGCCAATACAGTAGGATCACAGGGGCAAATGGACTCCAAATTATGAGGGCCCATATGTGGTAAAAAAGGCATTTGATGGGGGGCACTTATTCTCACAAAAATGGATGGAGAGGAGTTACCATTGCCAGTTAATTCTGACGCGGTCAAAAAATTCTATGCATAATGATTCCATAATGGGCATTGCTCTTAAAGGAAATTGACATTGTTGTATTATGCTTTTATTCAATAAAACTTTTTCGTTTTCTTTTCCTCACAATGTCGCTCTTAATTTTCGACGCACCTCCCGAGCATCACAGGTAGGTTCGCTGGACGCGAGCTCGTTCTTAAAGGATGTCGTGGAATAAATTAAAAAATGAGAAGTATATCAATCTCACACGGTTTTTTTTTGCTCATACATTCATGCATCATACATTGTCATGCATTATCATAGCGGCTCAAAGAAAGGGAAAGCATAGTACATCATGCCTCACCAACATCTGCAAGAGATCCATGGTTTTATTAGACGACAGTTCAAACGATACATCAGAAAAAAAATCCTACGAACAAAAGCCCAATTATCATCCTGGCACCAAAGCCCAGTTATCCTCTTGGCACCAAAGCCCAGTTATCGTCCTGGCACCAAAGCGCAGTAATCATCCTGGCACCAAAGCCCAGTTATCATCCTGGCACCAAAGCCCAGTAATCATCCTGGCACCAAAGCCCAATTACCATCCTGGCACCAAAGCCCAGTTTCATCCTGACACCAAAGCCTAGTTTCAACCTGGCACCAAAGCCTATTTATCATCCTGGCACGAAAGAATAAACAAAGCCCAGTTCATACTGGCACCAAAGCTCAGTTTTCGTCCTGGCGTCGAAGGAAAAAATATTCACCCTCCACAGGTATCATGGCTCTTCAGCAGAATCCACACAAGGTTGCTACACTATCTACCAGGTACGCTTCGAGGTAATCTTTTTCATTCTCTTTGAACCCGAACAAAATTAGTGTCTTTATCTTTATTTAGCTCTTACTATGATAACACAAAAAACTCCAAAGTTCATGTTATCTAGCAAAATCTAAATAAAGAGGGGCAGTTGTCAACACCCAATTTCGTCCGGGAAAGTAAATAATTAACAATTAAAGAATCAGAGAATAATAATTAATGGTGGGCAAAAAAAAAGGAAAAAGAAAATAATAAAATAATCTTCCTTAATGCAGGACACATCATTTTAGAATGTTTTTTGAAATATTAGTTTAATATGGTAATAATTTGAATCAATATTATGGCAATAATGGTAAGCAATAATTTGATATAATTTGCTGCATCAGTCTTTTCCTGAAAAGAAAAATAAGATTCCTCTTTTAAAAATAGGCAAATTTTCTGACAATTATTATAATCTTTATAATCAATATTATTTGATTTGCAATCAAGACCTTTTCTTTCCCTATTTTTGTCTATTGTCAATTAATTCACATTTAAGACAAGATTGTCATAATATTACACTATGTGCCTATAAATACACACTGTGTGAAACAAAAAAAGGACTGGAAAAAAATAGAGAAAAAGAGCTAGAGATAATAGAAATTGAAGGAGAAAGTATAGAGCAAAAAAAAAGGGTTCCACATATAAGGGTTCTGTCAACAACAACCACGGAGGAAGGACTAAGAGAATCTCAAAAGCTGCAAAGGTATGTCGTCTCTGCACCATTCTTTTTCTTTTATTGTGCCCTGAACTTTTTTTTTCTTTCTCAAAGATTTTTTTTTTACTACACACAAATAATGTTTTTTTTTAAAATAATAAAATAAAGGGTACGCATCGACCTATGGTTGGTTTCTTTCTTTTTTTCGCCAGTTTTAAAATAATAAAAAAAATACAAAATATTTAAAACCAAAAAGGGTTAATTTTCGTTAAATTAAATCATTTTATCAAATTACGCGATCCTCGATTTCCAGACTTTTTCAAAAATACAAATCAGTTCTTTTTTTCTTTCTAACAAACACACAAACCTTTTTCTAGATAAAGAACTACGTGAGCCCTGATTGTCCATTAACGGATATACGTAGGACCAAGGTCAATCCTTGTCGGGTTCGTAAAACAAAAAAATATTTTTGTTTCTTAATAAGTTATTTTATTTTTAATTTTATTTTTATTTTTGGGGAAAATTAATCATTTTGAAAACCACGTTAATTTTATACATTTAGTTAGAGGTACTGCCTTTGGGCAGGCGCGCTAGGGTGCTAATACCTTCCTTACGCGTAACCGATTCTCGAACCTAAAAATCTGTTTTCGTAGACCATACTTTTATTTTAAGGTTCTTCCATGGTTTTTTCCATAATAAATTATGGTGGCGACACCCAACTTTTCTAAACCCGTTTTTTTTTTCGGTTCGCCGTCCCATCGTGATCCCGGTTGCGACACTTCTGTCTCCACATCTAGTTGATTACTCGACTGTTGTGGGGATGCTATGAAGGGGGCCATAGCTCTAGTGACCATTGACCTTTAGGTTCAGGGAACCATCCTTGTGACATTGCATATACTTGACCTCAAATCCGAAGCGTTGAACCTTTATTAGGGCACAGAGGGAGAGGTGTGCAGTCTTATAATCCTCATTTTTGCTTAATAAAATCATGCATCTTGTACATATCACCATATCATTTTATATATCTGGTTTTTTCCTTCTTCTTTTTTCCTTCATGTTTCTTCGTGGTCTTATCACATTTTGTGGGTTCTAGTCAAGAAATTATAAAGTTGTGATTACCTTATGGTGAAAATGGAAATTAACATGGGATTTTAAGTCAAGGGGCATTCGAGTTCAGAATTTTTGAAGAAAATCATACGCATTGAAGCCAAGGGAGGCAATATCGGTCACTTGAGGGATCTGGTGAAAAAATACATAACCTTGAAAAATGCATTCAGGAAAGAGCCAGGGAATTTGTTGATCCTGTCAGAGGTGGAGGTCCGGACAACAACAATTATTGTTTTACCTCTATGACCCATTTCCAATTGGTGCCTACAGTAGAAGAATTTGAGTTAATCTTAGATGCATTTCTCGAGGGTAAAGATCCATGCTACTACCTTGGGCGGTATATCCTTATCTTGCAGCAAGCGAAGATAATAAAAGTGCACCCTATTAAGTTGGAAGGCGAATTCGTACTTAAGGATAAAGTGAACGACCTTCCTCTTGGATACCTAGAGTGATTCTTGCATTGGTCGACTGAGGATGAAAAGGGGGAAACACTCACGGGTGTACTGACCTTTATTCTCTATGGTGTCATGCTTTTTCCCAACATCAAGAATTTCATCGACTACGCTACCATGAATGCATTTATGGGATACAAAGTTTGCTCTAAGAATCCAATCATTGTTGTCCTAGCAGAAGTTTATGGGACCTTTAATCAATGCTGTGAGCCAAAGAGAAGGAAAATGTATGTCATTTACTACTGTTGTATATGTGATTCATCTCTCGTGTGAGTAAGAACGCCTCGAATACCTCGTGTTGTGTGAAGGAGCTGTCGTAGTGTAAACCAGAGATGAAAGGGGCAAATGAATGAACGCAACTTTGTGCAGGCTTAGAAGAGGAAAAGTTTAAATGGCGTGTCTCTTGGCAGTAAATATCATGTATTGCACGCCGCTGCGGGAATTACCCTAATGTCCCTCTCATGGGTATCCATTGTTGTGTGTGTGTCAGCAAAAAAAAAACAACAACAACAAAAAAAAAACAAAAAAAGAATGAAAAAACAAAAAAAAAGACAAAGAAAAAAAAAACAATTTGGGTATCCTGTGAGAGGGTTGCCAACACTTGCGTCTTGCCACATTGCAAATCTTCTAAGGAAGGGACCTTTACTGAAATGCTTCATGTTAGGGATGCTTGGGGCAATGTTGTTTCCTTTGGAGGGAGACCCAAGATCATGGACTATTAGTGAAAGATTCCCTTAGCCAAATTGATCACGAAGAGGGTTAAGACAGTCAAGCTGACATTCAAGTTAATTTCTCCTTACCTAAACTGTGAAAACAACTTCATAATGCTAAGCAGCGGGTGAGAGGAGCAATGGCAAAACTGAAGGAGGAATGACGACGTCGAGCTAAAAAAGACATCAAAAAGCTGGTGATTCAGATAAAAGAGTATGTCGTTGAACAAAGAGTGAGTTACAGAGTTAGAAGAGAAGTTTTTCACAACAAGTTTTTCTCGCCAATGAAGCCATTGAAGGCGTTCCTAAGTGATGGGCTGTCGCAACCCACACAAAATTAAATGCATATAAGAAATGCAGCATAGCTAGGAAATGACTCCTAGGTCGTCTCTCAAGGACCAAATGTGATTCGAGAATTAGGTCACACACGAAGTGGGGGGGTTTGTGAAAGGTTTGTGAATGCGGATGAATTAAATTGAAACACAGATGCAAACAGAAATGGAAACCCGGAATCAAACACAGAATAAAAAAAACGGTTGGTCATTAACTCAATTACTATGCTTCCAATCACAGATCAACGACAAGTACACACTACTATAATCCAAATCCGACATGAATCAACCAACTAGGCGAATGTTAATTTGGTCTTCAAAATTACAGACTAAGCGAATGCAATGCACAAATTTAATCAGTCATCCACCATACAGTCTAATCAACTAAGCGAAGAATTGACACCGATTAGGCAACTAAGAGTATACCTAATCGCAGGCAGACAACAGATTAAATATTGAGCAGAATCAAAGCAGCAGTATGGCAATTAAAGTTCAAAAGTCTCAAAGAAACAAAGTAATTTTATTAATGACCAACCCGACTAACCTAAGCTAACATCACAGTTAAATTAACACAACCAAAAATACTAAACAACATTAAAATGAATGAAAATGCTAAACCTAACATTACACAAACAATTATCTAGCACAGTTAAAATTATTTAAATGCAACACTAAATTAAAAAGATTAAAAACAACTCAACCTACAAAATATTTAAAAACAAAACAAATACACAAACACAATTTCTTATTAGCAATTTATGTGACCAAGCGCATCTACCAAATGAAATTAAAAGTGCAAATGGCGTAAGAAAGCCCCTTGGGCCGTGAGGTTGCAGCACACAAACTCTCATTTCACTTTCTTCCTTCAATAAATAATTTAGCAAAGTGCTCTCTTTGCTGCCACCGTGAAAGAAATAAGGACAAAAATATTTGCTTCTTCTTCCTCAAAGGAATAAAGGAAAAGTTGCTATTCATTAGGCTGCCAAACGTCCTCTCACCACTAGATGTAAACTTATTCTCAATGTTGAATTCTCAATGTTGAATGAAAATAAAATAAAGAAAAATCCTTCCAAGACCGAGACGTCTCTGCAACCACTTCTCCAAGCATGAATTAATTTCCTCTCCTAAAATCAACACCGTACCCCATTCACCTACTCCCAATTAAATAAAGATTGAAATGTTACACCTATGGCTGCTAAGAATGTCTCATCCCATCACCTACTCTACTTTTCATTTTATAAAAACAAAAGCTAATGCTACTCTCCTACCAAAGCCGTGAACCACAATCCATGAAATCTCCACCACCTAAAGCAAGGGAATTAATACTTCCAATTGTTAAATGCATCGGACGTGACATCCTCCCAGCGGTATTTCTCCAACAAAATTCATTACTTTTTTTTTCCAAATAAAACAATGACATGTACTACATCATTCTTTCCATTCAATGAAAGCTTAAACCATACTTGGACACATCATGAAGCACATTGTTCAATAATCTAAAAGAAGGCAAATTCTAGGAATAAATCTTTTTGTTTTCCAGGGTGTGAAACTTTAAGTAAGGAAATGAAACCAAATGGAAGGGCAAAGAGTAAAACCAACAAAATGAAGTAAACATGAGTATCTCAGTTGTAACTTTCAACCAATCTTTTCAAGAAAGTAAAATCACCACGTGCTTCTTCCATTCAAAGAAAAGAAATGAAATAAAAATGAAATGCACCGTGAATCACACAACTTCTACTGCAGCACTGTACAGACAAAAAGACAAATGGTTCTTCATCTAACCAATAGCCATCAATGTGGAAACCATGTTCAAAACACTTCTCGAAAAACGTTCCAGCACACCCCTCTGCACCGTTCCAGCAAAATAGAACTCCAACATGGACTCCCCTCAAAATGAAATTACCGAGAAGAATCTGTGGTGCCTCCTAAGTTTCGGCTGCAGCCCCTTTGCTAAAGGCCATGTGTCTCCAGAAATTAGGGTGGGATCCACCCAAAAAGTAACCCTAGGGTAGGACATGTGTCACACAAAATTTGGGCCCCGCATATTTTTAATGGCCTAATGTGCAAAGGTTGTCTAATAAAAAACTAAACTTTTAAATTACACATTGATTAATTCTAAACTACTAAATTAAAATATAACTAATTTTAGATTGTCCATGTGGAGAGTCTTGAATTTATTGATGACTCCTCTAATGTCCAAAATTGTATCTCCAAAAGTTTCCTGAAATTAAAAATGCAAATAATTAGCTCAGAATATTCAAATTAATTAAAATTAGAATTTTCGGTCAAATTAAGCACAATTAACAGAAACGGGAAAAATCCGGACAATTAACACAATTACCTGATTAAATTGGGTACAATAAGCTAAGTGAAATCAACAAAATATCGACTCATCACTAAGTCATTAGCTAATGCTGAGTCTCCATTACCGATCTTTAGCCCGCTTAAGGGGATTGAAACATTCCTCAATTGCTGCAAGAAACCAATGGGAGAAATGAAAAATCTGATGGTTAAGGCCTCAAAGTAGTTGACCAAGACTTCATATGCCTCACATCTTGGGAACTTCTGAATGATGAACCGCCCTACTCTTTCGTGTTAATTTCCAAATTATACCGGGACGCTGTTTTCATGACTTTATAATTTCTGACTAGAGTATTTAAACTACATTGTCGCCTTTTTTTCTTTTCATTTTTATTTTCTTTTTCTTTTTTTTTTCATCTAAGAAAATTTCAAAAAAAATCCAAGATACCCTAAAGGACTCAAACCAATTATCAAATCTTGGAGAACCAAGGAGAAGTTCAAGAATGAAGGGATGAAAGTTGATATCCAACAATTGAAGGGACAAATGAGTTAAGCCCTAGAAGTCCTGAGTGCCTTGAAAAAGCTTGGGGATTCGTGCACACCACATCCTCAACATAGAGTTCGAAAGGCCCAAAATTTCTCCTACATGGTCTTCCCCTAAATTATACTTCACCCTCAAGAGCGTACTTGGGGCAAGTTCAAACTCAAAAGGCTGAAGATAACACAGTTGAAGTGAGAAACAAGCTTGGGGCAACCACTTACATGGTCCCTACAAAAACGATTCAGTCAAGTATTGTGAGCAAGACAATGACGAAGCAACTCGGGTTGAAATCTTCTCCCAATGTCGTTACACCAATGAATGTTGAGGCTGACGGGCGTAAATTTGAAATGCTGACAACCATAGAAGGTGGATGAAGTGCTAAGTTTGGAAATGTTGTAAGGCTTACTTTGTCCCAGATCTGATGATACCTCCAAAGTTTCAATTACCCAGAGGGACCATTTGTCCAGAGAGCCATCTCAAGACATATGGGAAGAAAACATTTGTTCATGCATGCGATGAAAAGTTGCTAATTCATTTCTTCCAAGGTAGATTAACTAATATGGCTTTAAACTGGGGTAACCATCTTGAACATTCGTACATCCGGCCTTGGGAGGATCTGGTGGATACTTTCTTGAGGCAGTACAAATATAACATGGGTGTGGCATCTCATAGATTACAACTACAGAGCATGGTGAAAAACGAGTCAAAATTGTTCAAAGGACATGTCCAAAGGTTGAAAGAGATTTCTACTCAAGTAGAGCCTCCTATGAGTGACAAGGAGATGGTCGCCATATTCATCAACACTCTGCAATCACCCTTCTACGATCATATGGTGCGTAGTGTTTCTTCAAACTTCAGAAACCTGGTGATAATCAAAGAAAGATTTGAGATTGGTGTGAGGACGGGAAAGATTGCACAAGGTTCTACCATGACAACAAATGTGAATGAGTTTGGGTTTAAGCTTGGGAAGAGAAGAAAGGAAAGAGTTCAATCACCTCCTATCGCTCAAATCCCGTTGGCCTACCCTTCATTTGAAACAATTGTAAGACAAATGGGATACTTGAATTTCGCTGAGCAGAAAAATGCTTGTGAATTTCAATGTTATCCTTATTGTTACCAATAAGGAGCATTGGTAAAACTTGAAGAATTGTTTTGATGATGCTGCAAGAAGTATTATTTAAAGAGAACATTAGATTTATTTAAAAAGCAACTTGTAGAGTTTGGATGTAGTAGGAAAATCTTAAACTTTGTATTTTTAATTGGAATAATCGATTATGGACAAGCTATAATCGATTATCACTTACATTTTTACCTGCAATAATCGATTATCAAGGAGCAATAATCGATTATCACAAGTTATACAGGAATAATCGATTATCACTTCATATAATCGATTGTCACTTTTTGAAAAACCTGTAACGAACTTGAATAATCGATTATCACTTACAATAATAGATTATTTGTGGCAGTTGGGACTTGACCTTTGATATTCAGAGCAGCTGCCTATATATTGGGTTTTCGTGAAGTTCAGAAGTAACGTTCTTGAACTGAGAAGCTAAGTAGAACACTGTTTGTCAGAGGAAAGTTCTTAGAAGCTTTGTTCAAGGTTCCCTTGCTTGGTCTCGTGAAAGGAGAGGCTCGCGTATCGTGTCGATAGTCGGGGCAGACTCTCTTCGAGTTAGCAAGGTGCTTTGCATGGTCTCGTGAAAGGAGAAGCTCGCGAATCGTTGGTCGATTGCCGGAGCGGTTCTCTTCGAGTTGGTAGAGTGTGCTCTGCCTGGTCTTGTGAAAGTAGAAGCTCGCGAATCGTTGGTCGATTGCCGGAGCGGTTCTCTTCAAGTTGGTAGAGTGGTTTTCTTCGTTTTATATCCTGTTCATTTTATTGTAATCTGTAAAATTCTTTTTAGTGGAACTGTTAATCACTCTTTGTAGTGATTAACGACTGGACGTAGATTCTGTTGAATCGAACCAGTATAAAAATCCTTGTGTGCTTTTCTTATGCCCTATACTCATTTTACTTTAACGCACATCAACTGCTTGGTTAATTTTCAGAAAGAAAATTGTTTTTTATAAAAAAGGCTAAAATCGTTTCAACTGTGACTTAATACGCTTTACGCTACCTGAGTATTATTTCCGCTGCGCAATACTCTTTTAAAAATTACCCCCTCCGATACCAACAATTGGTATCAGAGCTTGCTTTGATAGTTTTTCAAAATATTTGCGAAAATGATCGGTCACAATCAAAACCATGTATATGCTGAGGGTGCTTCCATTAACAGACCTCCATTGTTTACTGGAGATAACTATGCTTTTTGGAAAGTAAGAATGGAAATTTTTATGGGGTCTGTTGATAGAGGCATCTGGGAAGCTGTACAAAATGGTCTTTATATTCCAAAAATTACAGTTGGTGGTGTAGAAGTAGAAAAATCATATTTTGATTGCACTGATGAGGAAAATAGAAGAGCCCAATTTGATTTTAAGGCTAGAAATATAATCTTATCTGCACTAACCCCTAATGAATTCTCCAAAGTTTCTGTTTATAAAAGTGCACAGGAAATGTGGAAATTTTTAAGACTCACTTATAATGAAGTCATAGATGTGGATAAGCTAACAGTGTCTGACTCAAGCTCTACATCAAGCTCAAGCGATTTTAATGAGGAAGAAAATATATGCTTAATGGCAAAAAGTGAAAGCCAGATCTTGAAGAAGAAGAAGGAGAACAATCAAGGCTCCGCATCAATCTTCAAATGTTATGGATGTGGTGAAAGAGGCCATGTGAAAGCTGATTGTTCAAGCAAAAAAAGAAGTAAAGGAAGAAAAGCAAAGAAATCTCACAAAAAGAAGAACGCCTATATTGCTTGGGAGGATACTGCATCAAGCACTTGTAGTTCAAATGATTCTGTTGAAGAAGCAAACCTATGTTTGGCGGTTGCTACTGATGACACTGCAAGCCAAGTAAGTGGATCTAGCCTTGACACTAATGAGTTTGATTTACAAAAAGCTTTTCTTGAATTGTTAAATGAATCTGAGAAATTGGATGTGGATCATAAAAATTTGAAAAAGGAATATAACGAATTGAAATTGAAGTATGAAAAAGTATTAGATGAAGAAGTAGTTTTAAGAAATAAAATTAGTAATCTAGAAATTAAATTGTCTAAGTTTAATGCAATTGAACAACCTGTTGAATGTTTATCATGTAAGAGTCATATGTTTGATATTAACATTCTTGAGAATTTACTTGCAAAGGCAACTAAGCCTCATTCACATGCTCAAACAAATTTTACCAAAAGCAATGCGAAAAATAGAAACATGCATCAACACAAGAAGTCTAAAGTTAAAAGAACTCGTAGAGTTTGGGTCGAGAAGGGAACTTTTGTGAAAAACAAGGTGCATGATGTTTGTTGTTTTTATTGCATGAAAAAGGGACACACTTCTAACAAATGCAACATTAAACATTTTGGTGTTCCAAATGGAAAATATGCTTGGGTTCCTGTCATAAAGTAATATATGTGTCTAACCTCAAGGACCCAAATAAGATTATGGGTACCAAAAGTGCTATTGCTCTGTTTTGCAGAATAAGCTTTCAAAAGGAGAAGAGAATTTTTTATGATGTTCTGATTTTGGAATTGATGCTCCAAGCCAGGAAGTAATTTCATCAA
Organism: Vigna mungo; assembly: GCA_036885675.1. NCBI lineage: Eukaryota > Viridiplantae > Streptophyta > Magnoliopsida > Fabales > Fabaceae > Vigna > Vigna mungo. Next base: position 21,155,510 of record CP144700.1, on the reverse strand, counting down.
GTGATATCAAAAGCCTTGGTTCAAGCACCAAGTGGCTCAGCTAAGTAGTATTTAAACTTTGCTGTTGCACTTTGTTTTGCTTAATCTTCCATTATGAAATTACTGTTGAATTCATCTCTGTTTGGGCAAATAATATGTACATCACTGTTTCATTATTTCTATGGTGTGTTCCTGTCTGCTTGCACATTTTAATCAATGAAATTAATCTATTTGAGACATTCATGTGCATTGTATTTTAGTGTCTTGCTGTTAATTGTCAAATTGAATCTGTGTTTAACTGGCTCAGTATTCAATTTCATGAGTACTTTAAAGTTAGCCTTGGTATAATTTTTTATCAAGCATCAAAAGCAATGAAAAATTAATTTGAATGAGCTAGTTGATAGTTTCTATTTGCATTTCTGGATGATTAAGACATTTGATGATTAAATTGTCAATTCTGTTTCAAAGCTGTTTTTGTGGAGATTTGTTTTCAAGTTCAAATGCATACCGCATAATCTATGATGATACTCATTGAGAGCTTGGATACAGTAAATTAACTGATCAAATTTGCATAATTGTGCTGTAAATTATTTGGTTTAAAAGATTATTGAAAGATAAAATCTAAATCAGCTTTTGTGTTAAAATTTTGGTGTGAAATTCAGAAAGGAATAGTCTTTTAAAAAAAAAAAATTAGGCAAAACTATATTTCCTTGGTTGAGTAATTTTTCATTTTTAAATTCTGATTTTCCATTAGTTAATTACTGAAGATCTTGCAATAATTTCATATTGTCTTATTTAAGTTTTCAAAATTGTTTTTGAAACCAATTAGGTGTCCAAAAGTTATTTGATTCATTATATTTAAAATTGACACATAATTGGATCTGGATAAGTAAATTTTAGAAACACTGTTGTTTAACATCAATTTGCTGTGATCACAAGTTCATTTCTCTGATTTAAACATGTTCATAACAAAAGAATCTTGTGTTTTCACAGCCTTGGGTATTTTCACTCTCCATACCACCATTTTTTTTAATCTTTTGCTGATAATAAGTTGCTGGTTCAATTACTTAATCCTGAAGTATGTATGATGTACTTACATTTGAGTAATCCTGCAGCAAAAGTTAGGTACTTGTGAGATATCTAAAATAAATGATTTAAAAGAAAATTTTAAATCCTTCTAAAAGGCTGAGAGACCAACACAAGCTTAAATATGAAAACTGATACACCCAAATTTGACTATTTTTTTAAATGTCTCATAGCTTCTTGTTTGTCAATTTGCAGTTGCTTATTTTACCTCAAATTTCTAATTGCTTAGTCTAACAAATATTGTTTGCGAAGTTTTTTTTTCTTCTCTGGTTTCTGAAACTTGAAAGAAAGATTTGTGAGTTTTAAGTTTATTAAGAAAAGCCTGAAGTAGTTGATAAAGTTGGGGGATAAAATTCTTTGGACCAAGATAAACAATTTTATTGAATTAAATTTGATTACTGCATATTGTTTGAATTGTTGTATATATTGTTTTGATATGCACAACTGAATTCATGGGATTGAACAGATTGGGATGTGAAATTACATGAATCATAGTTGTTGTTTGAGAAGTTATAAATTATGCTGTCAAAATTAGTTTTTGAACTGTTTGTGAAAATGCTTTCATGTTAAACATGGATTAACTATGATCATATTCATTTAAGCTATTGTTGCGTTCATTATAATTTATAACTCTATTACAGAATCATTGATTTCTTATTCGTATGAAAAAGGACTATTGATTTCAATGAATTAATTAGTTCTAATAAAAGTTGAATTTGATTTGCTAAGAAATATAGAAATTGGTTTCAAAATTGCAAATTCTTTTCTGAACTGCCTTGTAAGCATATCTGCATTGTTTTGGACTGAATAGATCTTAAAACATTTTTCAGAATATGTTTTTGAGTTTAAGAGAAACTTTTGTTTGACATCTTATGACATGATCTTGTGATACCTAGTACTCATTTGAGGGGGAGATATATAAGGCTGTTAGATATCTAGTTATTCATCTATACTTTGGTATTTCATCTTGTATTTGTCTCTCATTTTATAACAGTTCAAATTTTATAAATTGCATCTCTCTTTTGATGAGGGTGAGAGCCATTTAAGGGAATATCTTTACCCTATGATCTTAGAAGACATTTTATGAATGCTAGATGTGTTTTAGGTTGAAAATTTGGCCCAAATCTCTGTTTTTAGGAAATTAACGTCAATAATCGATTACCAAAGGGTCATAATCGATTATCTTGGCCTAAAAAATTAGATTTTGACAGTTTTGAACACAAATAATCGATTATTTAAAGTAATAATCGATTATCAGCTTAAAAAAAAAACCTTTTTTTTAAAAAAAATTCTTTTTGGTTTGTTTTATCAAAGGGGATTATTACATTTAGGGGGAGTACTTTTAAAGGACTTAAATCCTTTTTAAGTTACTTATTTTATGAGGAGCATAAACTTTAGATGATTTTTTTTGAAAAAAGGGGGTGAAGCTTTTGATTGAGAACTTTTTTTATAACTGGTAGATATGAGTCTTGTCCAAAAAGTTAACTTTGATCAAATTTATGAGTGGCAGCAAGCTCATGAAGATTATATGGTTGATCAATTTCTTGACATTGATGTTCATCTAGGAAATATTGAAAATCATCTAAACCTTCAATCACCCGAGAGATCCCAAGTCCTGAATTTTAGAATTAGGATTTTTTTTTGTCTAAGTGCCTTTGTTGATTGGTTGTTATTCTTATCTCTATGTTATATTTCTGTCTTTTATGTTTCTCCTTATGGTGTCTATGTAATCCTTTCTTTTATGAATAACATGATCTCTTGTTTTATGCATACATTGTTTAATTGAGGGGGAGATCATATTTAGGGGGAGCTTTTTAATTTAATCTTTTTGCTTATGATAAAAAAGGGGGAGAAAATAATATAAGGGGAGAAGAATAATATAAGGGAGAAGTATAATACAAATTAATAATTGATACAGGTACTGCTAACTTTGTTTTGTGTTAGCTCTTACGTATTGCAGGTAAGCCAGAGTTGCTTTTAAAAGTGAATTTTTGATCATCATCAAAATGGGGGAGATTGTTACCAATAAGGAGCATTGGTAAAACTTGAAGAATTGTTTTGATGATGCTGCAAGAAGTATTATTTAAAGAGAACATTAGATTTATTTAAAAAGCAACTTGTAGAGTTTGGATGTAGTAGGAAAATCTTAAACTTTGTATTTTTAATTGGAATAATCGATTATGGACAAGCTATAATCGATTATCACTTACATTTTTACCTGCAATAATCGATTATCAAGGAGCAATAATCGATTATCACAAGTTATACAGGAATAATAGATTATCACTTCATATAATCGATTGTCACTTTTTGAAAAACCTGTAACGAACTTGAATAATCGATTATCACTTACAATAATCGATTATTTGTGGCAGTTGGGACTTGACCTTTGATATTCAGAGCAGCTGCCTATATATTGGGTTTTCGTGAAGTTCAGAAGTAACGTTCTTGAACTGAGAAGCTAAGTAGAACACTGTTTGTCAGAGGAAAGTTCTTAGAAGCTTTGTTCAAGGTTCCCTTGCTTGGTCTCGTGAAAGGAGAGGCTCGCGTATCGTGTCGATAGTCGGAGCAGACTCTCCTCGAGTTAGCAAGGTGCTCTGCCTGGTCTCGTGAAAGGAGAAGCTCGCGAATCGTTGGTCGATTGCTGGAGCGGTTCTCTTCGAGTTGGTAAAGTGTGCTCTGCCTAGTCTTGTGAAAGGAGAAGCTCGCGAATCGTTGGTCGATTGCCGGAGCGGTTCTCTTCAAGTTTGTAGAGTGGTTCTCTTCGTTTTATATCCTGTTCATTTTATTGTAATCTGTAAAATTCTTTTTAGTGGAACTGTTAATCACTCTTTGTAGTGATTAACGACTGGACGTAGATTCTGTTGAATCGAACCAGTATAAAAATCCTTGTGTGCTTTTCTTATGCCCTATACTCATTTTACTTTAACGCACATCAACTACTTGGTTAATTTTCGGAAAGAAAATTGTTTTTTATAAAAAAGGCTAAAATCGTTTCAACTGTGACTTAATACGCTTTACGCTCTCTGAGTATTATTTCCGCTGCGCAATACTCTTTTAAAAATTACCCCCTCCGATACCGACACTTATCACTTATGCAACGTTGCTTCCAAGTCTGCTACAAAAAGACCTTATCCCTACTTGTTACGCGAAGCCTGTAAAACCTCCATGCTCCAAGACTCGTGATGCACAATATACAAAAGGTGATTACCACAAAGAGGCTATCGATCATTCCATCAAAAGTGTTGGGTGTTCAAGCTCAACTGCAACCTTTGACTAATTCGAGATGGTTAAAGTTCGAAGAAAGTCAGTCTAACATTGTGCCAAGGATTGAGAATGCCTCTGTCGATGCCATGAAGCAATGAAGTGGGCCTTAGGACCACATAAGAAAGCACAAGTCATTGTACAAGTGAATTTGATGTTGTGAAGTATCTTGCTACCGGGGAAGTATGCGCATTAATATCGCAGTTTCATCCATGACTTGCAATGCAAAATATTCACTACAGGGTTTCTCCAAGTAGTGCTGGAAATCGAGTCCTGAAAGGGTATTGCGGAAAAAAGGAAAACAAAATTGAAAACAAAAAAAATGATGGAAATCTTGAGTCACTTATCTTTCTTGCGAATCGTTAAACTCTTGTTTTTCGAAAATAAAAAAAAGAAAAAAATGATAAATAAAAAAAATGCAGTGTCAGACTTGTCCGAGGTCAAATGTCTAATAAAAGAAAACCATTTGACGTTTTTTTTTCTCGAGACATTTGTGCGCATGTTTCTTGAAAACCTTCACCCTTCACTTTTCTAAAATAAAGGATCTTTCCCATCAAACATTGTCGCTGCCCTCGATAGCAAAGTAAACCTTTACACTGGGGCAGATGGGCCTGGCCAAAAGTTTTCTTTTTTGCTCTAGTAGGGTGATACCTGAATCCATTGTCACAAAAAAAAAGAAAAAAAAGAATAAATTAACTAGATTGAAAAACTGAAAGGCCAGTCTGAAAAAGAAAAAACAAAAAAAAAAGAAAGAAAAAAAACGACTTATGTTGAGGTCATCTAGTCGCAGAGTTAATCTTTTGAAAATAAAGTAATCAGAGTTCAAAATGATGTGTGGCCTTCTTATCTTTACCTAAAAACAAAAAAAATATCCATTGTCACCCCGGTTGAGCCAAAAATAAATTCTTTTTCAAAATTATCCCCAAGCAAGGGTTATCGTCGATAGGAGTCAACTTGATGCAAATGAAGAACACTCAATGATCAAACAAAGAAAATTCATCAAAAACGGTGAACAAAGAAAAAAACAAAACAAAAAGAATCTCAAAGTGATGTTGAAAAAAAATGAATGAAAATCAAAGTTCGAAAAAAAAAACAAAGTGCTCAAAAAGTCAAACGTTTGATGCAATGCCTAGATGATAACCTTTGTTTTAAAAAAATATAACCAGCAAACTCATTTGGGCCTTTATACCCTTTTCTTCTAATACCTTTTAACCCTTAGCCACGTTACAAGCCTAATAAAGTCCACACAGATTGGATAATGTTTGTTCAAATTTTCATAAAGCTTAATTTTGCGATAAGGCGAAATGACTTTCAATAGGTCGTAAAAAAAACAAAAAAAAAACAAAAAACAAAAGAAAAGAAGAGGAAAAAAGTAATGTCTCAGGAAGAGGGGATCTCCCTGTCAACTAGCTAGAAGCAAAAAAAAAAAAAAAAAAAACAATTGGGTCCATCCTTTTAGCCAATGCTTTGATACCCACTACCTCTTCCAAACAAAACACCTTGCCAAAGAAAAACTGAGGCAGCTTTGCAAGTTTCACTTGATTTTCTTCACCCTAATTTTCAGGGATCCATACCCCATGCATATTTTCCCTAACACTAAGCTAGGGCACCCTTTGGGTATCTCATGTTCCACCTTGACGTTCACATATTACATATCCCTTAAGGAGTGTATGAGATAACGTGCATGTGTGGCTATCCCAGTCTTCTTCAAACCTTTCTAAATGTCTCCCATTTTTCCCTTGCCTAAATTCAAGCGTTTGTGCACTGATGTCTGGAAAAAGAAAGTCAAACATATAATCATATTTGACATCAAACCTCGGATATTTGATATTCCTCACTTTCAGAAAACATTGAAAATAAAATTGAGTTTGACAATTCCAATTAAAACATTTGACTCAAAAAAAAAAAAAAAACAAACAAACAAAGCAAATGTTTTTCATGTGCATCAATCCATTAAAAAGAAACCTTTCTGATCGAAATCCTCTTCATTCATATGAATGGTTATCGAATCCTTCTTCTTCAAAAATACAAAAAGAATAACATTCAGATTTTCTCTTTCAAGTCATATTGTTTGATGTCGATCAAGTTTTTCCTCTCATATTAGGGTCTTGAAATCTCGATCCTGCATCAAGATTTTAACACTTTGTAATGAAGGCTTTCAATGTGTTGATGTCTTTTCAAAAATCAAATTTCTGTCAATTACAAAACATTTCACAAAATTGCAAGTTTCAAGAATATTGAAATTTTTAAGCCCAGTTTCACCTGGCCCACAAAGCCCAGTTTCCACACTGGCCCATTAGCTCAGTTTCCACACTGGCCCCTAAGCCCAGTTTTTCCTGGCCCACAAAGCCCAGTTTTCACACTTGCCCCAAAGTCCAGTTTCACCTGGCCCCAAAGCCCAGTGTTCGCACTGGCCCCAAAGTCCAGTTTTCACACTAGCCCCAAAGCCCAGTTTTACTTGGCCTCCAAAGCCCAGCTCACCTGGCCCCAAAGCCCAGTTTGCACACTAGCCCCAAAGCCCAATTTTACCTGGCCCCCAAAGCCCAGCTCGCTTGGCCCCAAAGCTCAGTTTCAACACTGGCCCCAAAGCCAGTTTTACCTGCCCCCTTGATGGCAAAATAATCTAGCTAGGACAAGCCAAATCTAGAAGCAAATCAAGCCATAGTGATACATCATTTGGTATCAAGAGCTTTGGTTCTTCAAGAGCTCAGTCTTTTAGTCCTTATCTATCCTTTAATTTTCCATGTTGTTAATGTTATTTCCCTACTTGTCTTGTTGTGTTTTGTTTTCCATCTATCATTTGTTCTGGCAGCAAACTGTGATGATTTTCAAACTTAAACTGCATCTAGCTCAGTCATCCAAAAAATTCGTAAAAATATTCAAATGAAAGACCTTTGAGTCTAGTTTTCAACAAAAAAAGAATCACTGCATTTGGAGTTCTGTGCAGAAAGTTATAAGTAAAACACTCAGCAAAGGTCAAAGCTGCCAAGATGTTGTCATTAGCGTTTTTCAAGTTCGTTTTTGGTAGTTTTGGCTAATTTTTTGTGCTTTTTCTTTCTTTTGAGTCATTCCTTGCTGTTTTGTTTGGTCTTATATGCTTATTTTGTGTCATTTTTATTTTTGAATCCATCCATGTTGTCTAGAGTCATGTTTAGTCCTTAACATGTCTTTACTTCCATGTTTAACCATTGAAAAATCACCAAAATACATGTTTGAGTAAATTTAAAAACTGTTTCTTTTAAGTACCTTTGAGTGCTTTTTCTTTGCATATTTGAGTTCATACTTGTTGTTAGATCATCAACAAGTTCTTAGAGTTAGGTTTCCATTATGTCCCTTTTTGTGTTTCATGCTATATTTGATTCTAGTATGTTTTCTTCATTTTGGTTCTATAAGCTTGTATGAACTTGAAACTCCTTTTAACATTTCATATTTGAGGTCTGATTTGGTATGTGTTTGTGCTAAAAAAAATTCAAAAAAAAAAGAGACAAAAGATACAAAAGAAAAGTAGACAAAAAGTACAAAAAGCAAAAGGAAAAAGTAAAAGTAAAAGCACATGCATGTACCATCTTTAACCAACTTTGTGTGAGCACTTTGATGTTGATTTGGAGCTGATTTTTTATGTCCCCAAGCTGCTGTTCCAGCAGCCATGATGATCTAAAAAAGGTTGCCTTAGTGCACCATTTGATCTAGCTTGCCTAAGGACAAAAGCACCTTATGATTTTCTAGTAGTTTTTGGTTTTTGTGATCTATTCTAGTGTCTTTCTTTAGGTAACTCCTTTTGTTGTACTAACCTTTCTTTCTTACCATTTAATTTGTCTTCTAAACATTCATGGTTTTGTCAAAGTAAAACTCCTTTTGAAGAGCCTTTGTTCATTTTAGACCTTTTCTTACTTTTTCCTTGGACTCCTTTTAGCTTTAGTGGTGTTAACTTGTGGTGTAGGTCTTTGGATGGTAAAAAAAACGTGAGGATCATGGGGAGGACAGCCCAAAACAATGAGTAACATCCAAAGGTGAAGGAGGCCTTGAAGGGAAGCTTAAAGTCTTGGTCTAAAACACAAAACAAGAGAGTATACACTTGGTGAGAAAGAGAGATTTGTTTGTATTTTCTTTGAATTGTAAAATTGTAGTTGTTTTCCTTTTTGGACTTGTATTTTTGACTTGTTAGGGGTTTGTCCTAACAAGAACATTGGACATTTATTATTTAACCAAAATTTGTAGTTGGTGGGTAAGAGGGAACCAAAGTTCCTTCTAATTCATCATTAGGCCACATAGTTTATATTTATTGTTTTCCATAATTGTGGTTGTTTAGTGTGTGTTTACTTGAATTTCAATTTTTCTTCCTTTTGAGAAGTTTGGTGTAAGAGTCCCTAAGATAAGCTTTGGCTAGGAAAGGCTTGGTTCTTAAGTAATCCTTCATGATTCACCTCCCTTTCCTGGAAGTGAACTTGGGCATCTTTTACTTCCTTAAGTCTCTTAGGGAACTTCTCTTGAAATTTTAAGTAATTTCTTTATTGCATTGCATATTTTTTAAAACTTTGAGAGTGTCTAAGACCACATCCTTTGAAATTGGGAGTGACTCTAGTGAAGAGGTCAAGCCTACTTTGAAAAACTTGGCCAATGAGGATAAGGAATTGGAAGTTAATCATCAAGTGATGGTCAAGCTATCCATAGGGAATCATGAAGATAGTGTGTTATGTGATATAATACCTATGGATGCTTGTCATATTTTATTGGGAAGGCCTTGGATATTTGATAGGGAATCTCTACATAATGGTCACACCAATGAAATAACCATCACTCACAATAAAAAGAAGTTTGTACTTCATCCTCTCACACCTTCTCAAGTGGAAGAGGATCAAGCACAAATGATAAAAAAAATAGAAAAAGAAAGAGAAAAAGAAGAAGGTAAGAAGAAAATAAAAGACATCTTTTGTTCTAAGTATCAAAGCATGATCCACAAGTCTCAAGAATGCCCTAACAAGAAAATTATGATGTTAAGGGCCAAAAGCTTGTGTAAAAGTGTAAAGGTCTCATTGCCATCTTCCTCTAGAAGCATGGCAAGAAAAGACCCAAAGAATCCTTGTGTGGGAAATAAATTTTTCAAGAAAAATGCTCATACTTTCCAAGACCTTAATCATTCACTTGATTTAAGGTGTGTCCTTATTGGGAGCTACATCCTTCACATACTCACTATTATAACACTCTTTCTAACTTGTGTTATAAAATGGGTATTTGACCTTAGTGGGAAAATAAGGAAGAGTTGAAGATTATGACGAAAAGGAAGTTTGCCTTGTTCCATGATGAAGATTTGAGGGCAAATCCTTTTCAAAGAGGGAGGGAATGATGAAAAATCTCTTAGCTATGGTCAAGCACTTCCAAGAGAGTTAAAGTCATCCTTGAAGATGGTGTCAACTCTACCTTGTGGACCACCTTTGGAGCCATTATGAAGCAAGGCTTAAAGAGTAGTGTAGGAATTTAGGCCATTGTATTAGGTCATGTATTGTAAGTTTGTTTAAGGCTTGTATTAAGGCCTAAGTAGCATAGGATTTTCCTTAAAAAGTTAGACATCCAAACCAAGTGGAAAATGTGTGCCATGTGTCATGCTTCCATTGGAGAGGATTTACTTTTTAAAAGGTAGCCACATGGCACCCTAGGAGTGCAGAATATTTACTTTTAGTAGTAGCCACATGGCACTCTAGGAATGGAGAGGATTGTGTTTTGTGAGTGGCCACATGTCCTCCCATCATTTGAGAGGTTAGAAGACCTCAATTTTGGCCAATGAGATCAAAGGTGGGAGATCATGCTTTTAGGGTTAGAAGGAGACACCCTTGGCCTATAAATAAAGGTGTCTCCACCCTTATATTTCATCTTTGATTTTGAGTAATGTTATGTTGCCCATTTTTGGCCATACTACTCATCTTCGATCAAGACTAGAGCAACCCATGAGGCCCCTCTAGTCACCTTCCTCCTTGAGTTGGCCTAACCTCTCTTAGAGAACCCTTAAACACATCTTCCCTCACCACACAAGTCATCAAAACCATGCGCTATCAACACCTTTCACAATCACCAAATTCCGCAATCTTCATCCATGAACTTATGGCTTGATTTGCTTGTAGATTTGGCTTGTCCTAGCTAGAGCATTTTGCCATCATCCCCATAAGCCCAGCTCGCCTGGTCCCTAAGCCCAGTTTTCACACTGGCCCTAAAGCCCAGTTTCCACACTGGCCTTCAAGCCCAGTTTTCACACTGGCTCCCAAACCCAGTTCATCTGGTCCCAAAGCCCAGTTTCCACACTGGCCCCAAAGCCCAGTTTCAACACTGGCTCCAACACCCAGTTTTCCCTGGCCCTCATAAGCCCAACTCGCCTGGCCCCTAAGCCTAGTTCTCACACTGGCCCCAAAGCCCAGTTTTACCTGGCCCCCAAAGCCCAGCTCCCCTGGCCCCAAAGCCTAGTTTCCACACTGGCCCGAAAGCCCAGTTTTACCTGGCCCCCAAAGCCTAGCTCGCCTGACCCCGAAGCCCAATTTTCACACTGGCCTCAAAGCCCAGTTTTACTTGGCCCCCAAAAGCCCAGCTCGCCTAGCCCCAAAGCCCAGTTTCCACACTGGCTAACCAAGCCCAGTTTTCAGACTGACCCCTAAGCCTAGCTCGTCTGGCCCCTAAGCCCAATTTCACACTGGCCCCTAAGACCAATTTCCACACTGGCACCTAAGCCAAGTTTCACTTGGCCCCTAAGCCCAGTTTCACACTAGCCTCTAAGCCCGGTTTCGCCTAGCCTCTAATCCCGGTTTCGCCTAGCCCCTAAGCTCAGTTTCCACACTGGCCACTAAGCCCAGCTCGTCTGGCCCCTAAGCCCAGTTTTCACACTGGCCCCTAAGCCCAGTTTTCACACTGGCCCCTAAGCCCAGTTTTTACACTTGCCCTTAAGCCCAGTTTCACCTGACCCCACAGCCCAATTTTCTTCACTGGCCCCCAAAGCCCTATTTTGACATTGGCCCACAAGCCCAATTTCCATACTGGCCCCCAAAGCCCAGTTTTCACACTGCCCCACAAGCCCAGTTTTCACACTGCCCACAAAGCCTAGTTTCTCCAGGCCCCCAAAACCCCAGTTTCTACACTGGCTCGCAAAGCCCAGTTTCCCACTGGTCCCCCAAGCCGAGTTTCCATACTTGGGCAAAAAGCCCAGTTTTGTCTGGCATTTTTAACTTTTCCACAATATTGACCCTCTGTTAGGCAATGGTCGGGTTCTTTTTTTTGCAATCTCGCCTTTTCATGGATTTGCTTAATCTTTTGTTTCGTATTCATCTCACTTCACTTTGCCTCCTTAGAAATCTAGAGGAAATTAGTATTTTTATCTTTACTTATCTTTTACTACATGATATGAAAACATGTTTTATCATATTATCTAGTAAAACCTAAGTAAAGATGGGCAGCTGTCAATACCAAATTTCGTCCGGATTTGTTTGAGTGTGTAATATGATTGCCATATGTTTTATTATTTACTCATTTTCACTTTTATTGTTATTTTTATTCCTTTTCTTTTATTCTATTCTTATTTTTCTTTTTAGTATTCTATTTTGATTTTATTTTAATTCGCCTTTCATAATTTCCATTTTTAATCTTTGTTTTTACTTTTTACTTTTATTTTTAGTTTTGTTCTAATACAATTGATATGCTTAAACGTAATTAACATAATTAAGAAAGAAAGAAAAATGAAAAATAAATTAGAATGTTGGCTTTGTCGTTTGTGAAAAAGAGGAGAACGTGGTTGGAAGGACGAGGCATGCAGACGCGTCTTGGAAGGCAGAGCAGAAACGATTACGGTCCAACATCTACAACACCTTACCAGGATCCACTGATTCAGGGAAGGAGCCTCCAAATGATTTCGTCCTCCATCAGGCAACCATCACACACGACCTCATGCTCCTTCTTCATCTTTGGTTTTCTATCAGCAAAAGCACACACAAATCACGCACATCAAAAAACCATTTTGCACCTCACCATCACAGTTTCAAGAGCATCAATTACTCACCTTCGTCATTCCGGATTCACCTACAACACCTGACCATTATCTCATCATCACCTCCTAAAAAACCAAAAACCATCATCATCCATTACACCTATCCTCTCCCAAAACACCATTCATTCTCCCATTGACGATTCAGAGCCACCACCTCCTTCAGCTTCATTCACAGAATTCTTCCATCTCCACACACACCTTTCTTTGCCTCTTGGCCCGTGATTACAATACATACCCCAACAACAACAACAGACACCCCTTTTGCTCACCAATTACACCATGCTTCATCACCTCAACCATCATATTCTATCACCCTTCCCAATCAAGACACGAATAATCATTCCTCTATTTCCGGCAAAGCTCACAGAAGCACCTGCAAATCCAACAGAACAACCACAATCATCCTCATCCACTCTCATGGCACTATCATCACCAAAGCCCCAAATCTCACCATCTCCATTATTAATATCTAATCGAAGCAGGCTTAGGAGAACGGAGATGGTGTCACCGATACCTATTCCATTTGCAAACCCGGTGGTGGCCTCGGACAATGACTAGGCACCGGCGAAGGTGAGGGCATTTCCTTCTTGCTGGCGAGTGCGCGGCGTGGGGAAGTGAAAGAACCTGGGGCGGAGAGGAGAAGGGCAGCTGCGTATGCGACGCTGTCGGCGACGCCAGTCGAAGCGGCTGTGTGGAGTAAAGAGAAGAAAGGAGCAGTGTCATCGGCTCTAGGCAGGCTCGACGGTGGCGGCAACGTAATGGTAGTGGAGGGGGAGCTCGACGGAGAGCGGTGGCCTAGGTTTGGTGGCATCAGTGTCCCGTCGACGACGTACTACCGGCATCGTTCACAAATGGGAGGGGGGCGAAAACGAGCCTGGTGCCATGGCCGGTGATGCCTCCGGCGGTAAGTGTCAACGCCGTGGACTATAGACTGTGGTGGCCGGTTGGGTGGAGGTTGGTTGTGGCTGTGAGCGGCGGAGGTGAGATCTCTAGCGTCCTTCGTTCAGAGAAGAAGATGACCATGGGTCTCCTCACGCAAATGAGAGGAAATTGGAAGAACCCCTATTGTTATGAATTAGGGCAAAGGGTCTTGGGCCTATCGGGCCGCTTTTTCTCTACTGGCCACCATACGCAATGCTATTCATACCCTCGCTTCGTTCTGCCAACCAAAGAAGGGCTTGGGCCTGACCAGCAACTACTACGTGGCACTACCCATTTCTCAAAGAATGCACCCTGACGTTCATTTGGGCCTGGGCCTAACTAAGCTGATTGAGTCGCACCCCTGGTTTTGTATCTCTACACTCTTATGCTTATTGGGCCGTGTTGTTTTTATGTTTTTTACTATTTTTACCCTTTGTTTGATTGTTTAGGTTTTTATTACATGTACCCATGTATGACAACCCCACCCCTGTACATTTATTTTTTACGATTTTGTTGGATTTGTTCGTTTGCACATAAAAAATAATAATGATAAAATATAAAAATAGAAAATAAAAGACAACAAAAAAAAGAATAAAAAAGAATAAAAAAATAATAATAAAATTATAAAATTACAAAAATGATTTCTTAAAGATTAAAAAATAATAAAAATGTTTTAAGGTTTTAAGCACATGTGTGATCGCACGCATCGTCCTTGTGCTAAAAATCCTTTTCTTTTTTATAAAAATAATAAAATATGTTTGAAAGGTTTAAGCACATGTGTGATCACACGCATCGTCCTTGTGCTAAAAAAAACTTTTCTTCTTTTATAAAAATAATAAAAAATGTTTTAAAGGTTTAAGCACATGTGTGATCGCACGCATCGTCCTTGTGCTAGAAAACCTTTTCTTCTTTATTTTTATAAAGCATACCAAAACACCAAACATCCTTTTCCAAATTACAATTGATCTTTCTGCTAGAACTACGTGATCCTTGATTCTCCATCAAAAGTGGAGATACGTAGGAGTAAGGTTAGTCCCTTGTCAAGTTCACTTCCCAAAAATCCAAATCTTTTCCCAATAAATTTTCTCAACAATCTTCCAAAACAAAAAGCTAAAAAATATCTTTTGTTTCATCATAGTGTTTTTCGGGGATAATTAAACAGTTTGAAAACCACATCACATTCACGTATTTAATTAAAGGTATTGCCTTCAGGCAGGCGTTGTAGGGTGCTGATACCTTCCCTACACGTAACCGACTCCCGAACCTAGAATCTGGTTCTTATAGATCATACCTTATCATTTTATGGTTTTTCCGTAGTTTTCCAGAATAAACTATGGTGGCGACTCCAAAAACTTTTCAAAAACCCATTTTTTCTTTTTCGATCGTCTTCCCGTCGCAATTTCGGTTGCGACAAGGTGGAGTGTTCATTAGCTATGTGAACAGATGCATTGTGATTTTTTTATTGTGATTATGAGGCTAAGCAGGGTATTTAATTGAATGATTGGAATAAGATTGTGTGAGGTTTTTGAGCTCCAGAGTTCTTATTGATATATTTGCTATCTATTTGAAAGCATGAATGATTTTGCCTGAGTTTCTGTAATTGATTGAATTGCATGTATGTGTCATGTGATCAACGGCGTTGTTGATAAGCCCTTTTTCTAGCAAAAGGAAATTTTCGTCCCACATGAAAAAGGAACATTAAATGTTCCACCCTTTTTGAACCCAAGCCTTAAACAAGATAAAAACCCTTGCTTTGAAAATCTTTGCCTTGAGTTAGGTTGAGAAATATTTTGGGGTGTTGTTAAAGGTTCAAGTTTGAGGTTGATGGGAGAAATGAAAATAAAAAGTTGACATTGAGCTAATGTGTTGAATGAGAATGCATGAAAAAATATGGAAAAGATAGACAAGAAAAGCATGAGAAGAAAAGCTCGATGTAAAGAAAAAGGGAAAGTTGGGAATGAGTAAGAATTGGTAAAAAGAGAGTTTGTGCTTGAACCATGACTATCTGAATAACTCTCTTAACTCAAGGATTTTGTGATCTAGAAAAACCAATTTTCTTCTTTTATAAAAATAATAAAAAATGTTTTAAAGGTTTAAGCACATGCGTGATCGCACGCATCGTCCTTGTGCTAGAAAACCTTTTCTTCTTTCATAAAAATAATAAAAAATGTTTTAAAGGTTTAAGATCGCACACATAGTCCTTGTGCTAGAAAACCTTTTCACCCTTTTATAAAAATACCAAAAAAAGTTTTTTAAAGGTTTAAGCACTGTGTGATCGCACGCATCATCGTTGAGCTAGAAGACCTTTTCTTCCTTTTTATAAAAATACCAAAAAAATATTTTAAAGGTTTAAGCACATTTGTGATCGCACGCATCGTCCTTGTGCTAGAAAACCTTTTCTTCTTTATTTTTATAAACCATACCAAAACACCAAACATCCTTTTCCAAATTACAATCGATCTTTCTGCTAGAACTACGTGATCCTTGATTCTCCATCAAAAGTGGAGATACGTAGGAGCAAGGCCAGCCCTTGTCATGTTCAGTTCCCAAAAATCCAAATCTTTTCCCAATCAATTTTCTCAACAATCTTCATAAAAAAAAAGCTAAAAATATCTTTTGTTTCTTCATAGTGTTTTTTGGGGACAATTAAACAGTTTGAAAACACCAGCACATTCATGTATTTAGTTAAAGGTACTGCCTTCGGGCAAGCGTTGTAGGGTGCTGATACCTACCCTACACGTAACCGACTCCTGAACCTAGAATCTGGTTCTTATAGATCATGCCTTATCATTTTATGCTTTTTCCGTAGTTTTCCAGAATAAACTACGGTGGCAACTCCAAAAACTTTTCAAAAACCCATTTTTCTCTTTGGATCGTCGTCCCGTCGCGATTCCGGTTGCGACAAGGTGGAGTGTTCACTAGCTATGTGAACAGATGCATTGTGATTTTGTGATTGTGATTATGAGGTTAGACAGTGTATTTGATTGAATGATTGGAATAAAGTTGTGTGAGGTTTTTGAGCTCCAAAGTTCTTATTGATATATTTGCTATCTATGTGAAAGCATGAATGATTTTGCCTGAGTTTCTGTAATTAATTGAATTGCATGTAAGTGTTATGTGATCAAGGTCGTTGTTGATAAGCCCTTTTTCTAGCAAAAGGAAAGTTTTGTCCCACATGAAAAAGGAACATTAAATGTTCCACCCTTTTTGAACCTAAGCCTTAAACAAGATAAAAACCCTTGTTTTGAAAATCTTTGCCTTGAGTTAGGTTGAGAAATATTTTGGGGTGTTATTAAAGGTTCAAGTTTGGGGTTGATGGGAGAATTGAAAAGAAAATGTTGACATTGAGCTAATGTGTTGAATGAGAATGCATGAAAAAAGATGGAAAAGATACAAGAAAAGCATGAGAAGAAAAGCTCAATGTAAAGAAAAAGGGAAAGTTGGGAATGAGTAAGAATTGGTAAAAAGAGAGTTTGTGCTTGAACCATGACTATGTGAATAACTCTCTTAACTCAAGGATTTTATGATCTAGAAAAACCAATTTTCTTTGTTAGCTCAGCCACATTATAAGCCTTGAAAAGTCCTTGTAATGACATATGTATGTGATGATGTTTGATTGTGGCAAATGAATGGCAATTTTGTTCTATGTGACATATGGATGGTAGAGGGATGAAGTAACCTTTTGAAACACTTGAGTGATTAAGTGAAACACTTTGTCTGGAAAGGTAGAATTCCATGAATTCATGATTATATTTGAGCTTATCTAATTGATCATTCATGAGAATAACATCTGCTGAATTTTATGAGAATGTGAAGAACACTATGATGGTTTGATTTGAAGCATATGTGCATCTTGATTGAATTCTTTGGATAAACTGATTTGAGTGATAACTTGTCCTGAGATATGGATTTGAAAAGGTTGAACCATTGTGATGAATTATGGAAGACTGGGTTACATTGTGTTTGCTTGAGGACAAGCAAAGTTCTAAGTTTGGGGTTGTGATAACGGTCTAAAAAACCGTTATTTTCATACTTAAATTTGATATCAAAATACAACCTTTATGACGTAGAATTAGCTTGAAATCATGTATTTTGTCTTAGTTAGGTTATAAGAGAGTCAAAGTGGGTTTTCTAGGTTTTATGCTTGGTTTCCCTTGTTTTGACAGGATTTAACAAGAATTGGATGAAGGATATTGAAGTAAGAAGGGGTTGGACTTAAAAGAAGACGGAAGGAGGCACCAAAGAAGAGCCGCACTTGCCGCTGAGCGGCAGATCCACCGTTGAGCGGTGGTATCGACAATAGCAACACCGCCAGGCATCTGGAAGTGAACGCTGAGGGGTGGAATCAAGTGTTGAACGTATTGCTGAGTGGTGAACTCACCGCTGAGCGGTGTACTTATGGGCTCGGGCCAAAATTCTGTTATTTTTTTGAGTTATAAATAGACCCTAAAGGAACCAGAGGGGTTATCTTTTGGCAGAAAGATGACAGAACACTCTTTACACACCTTGGAGGCGGGTTTTGGATGCGAAAGCTCCAATATATCAAGTCTAGGGTTAATTCTTTCATATTTTCCATTCAATTCATCTAGTTTCACCATGATAATGGTGAACTAAACCCTATGTTGTTGGGGAATGATGTAATCTTATTTGAAACTCTCTTATATCAAAGTTCTTATTTTATTCGTATACTTTAGTTATCAATTGTTTGAGTTTTCTTCTCTATACTTTATGCTTGCATTGTTTAACTCATTCAATGTCATGATCATTGATTTTGTCGATATGGACACATATAGGGAAATCTAGACATGAGGGGAATTCTCTTGATTATGCAATCTTTGATTTTTTTTCATCCATTGATTTTGGCGTGGATCTATTGTTTCCAATTGTAGTTACAATGTTCCAATCTTTTTTTGTTTTGTTTAGTTTACGAGTTGTGTGATTGGTTTTGTGTGACTCTTTCTTCCTAACCAATTTTCTTCGAAATTGGTACTATCCCGGAAAGTCAGAGGAAAATGGAAGGGTGGCTTTATCTCTAGTGATCTTGTACTGTATCTTCTACTGAATCAAGAAGAAAGGTTGTTGAAGGTGTTGAAAGAATGATGAAGGCACTTGGCTGGTCTTTGAACAACATTAGTGGGGTCAACCCAACAGTATGAATGCATCAGATCTTGTTTGAGGATAATTGTCGACCTGTGAGACAACCACAACGAAGGATGAACCCTAAAATCCTTGATGTGGTGAAGAAAGAGGTGACCAAGGTATTGAAGGCTGACATCGTGTATCCCATCTTACATACGACTTTGGTATCTCCTGTCCAAGTTGTTCCCAAGAAGAGTGAGGTAACTGTTGTACAAAATGAAGACTTAGGAGTTAATTGCTACTTAACTACCAAATAAATGGAGAGTTTGAATGCATTACTAGAGGCTTAACTAGGTTACTCAGAAGGATCACTTTCCACTTTTATTCATTGATCAAGCAATTGAGAGATTGAAAAGAAAATCACATTATTGTTTCTTGGATGGCTACTTGGGATCCATGCAAATCCACATTGCACCCAAGGATCAATGCATGACCACCTTCACCTCCCCTTTGATACTTTCACTTATAGGAAGATGTCATTCAGACTGTGTAGTGCACCAACCAATTTTCAAAGGTACATGATGAGTATTTTTTCTGATCTCATTGAAAGTTGCATGGAGGCATTGATGGATGACTTCACGGTCTATGAATCAACCTTTGATGAATGCCTTGTCAACTTGACAAAGGTGTTGGACAAATGTATTGAGACGAACCTAGTGTTGAATTTTGAGAAGTGTCACTTCATGGTTAGAGAAGGTATAGTTCTTGGTCATCTTATATCTAAGAGAGGAATTGAAGTGGACAATGCCAAAGTTGATGTTATTTCTTCATTGGATTATCCTAAGTCACTAAAAGAAGTAAGATCATTGCTAGGGCATGAAGGTTTCTATTGGAGGTTTATTTGAGACTTCAGCAAGGTGGCATGGTCTCTATCAAGCTTACTACAAAAGGATTCTTTGTTTGTTTTGTATAATAATTGCAAGAAAACTTTTGACATGTTGAAGAGGAAGCTGATTACACCTCCAAACATGTAACCACCCATATATGATCTTCTGTTTGAGCTGATGTGTGTTGCATCTGATTATGCATTAGGAATTGTTCTATCCCAAAGAAAAAAAAATTCCCACTAGTGGTGGCATATGCATCAAGGACTTTAGATTAGGCCCAAGCCAACTACACTACTACTAAGAAGTTGTTGGCTATTGTGTTTGTTTGATAAATTCATGTCATACCTTCTCGGATCCAAGATTGTAGTATACATAGATCATGCAACAATCAAGTTCCTCTTGAAGAAGTCGGATGCAAAGCGGAGACTTATGACATGGTATGGATGTAATAATATGTTCGTGGTGTATGCTATAGCAAATGAAACATGATAGATTGATGGTTGAGTTATGTGTTTGGCATTCAAGGGAAAGGGGTTCAAACCCGTGTCGTGGTTTTAGGAGGAGTTTTATTTTCTTAAACATTTCTCTTTATTTTTTTTAATTGCTTCAGAAAAACCTAGGTACTTTGAACCTAGACTAATGCATGAGGCCATAACATTAATGTTCCATTTTTTTATGCAACGAGCTTCCCTTTGGATAAGAGGAAAATTCGTATTGTTAGGGTTTGAGAGGGTTTGTGCGGAACGGTTAGGATGAGTGGTTGGGCAAGAGAGTGGAGGTTGGGGGCAGTTTTTAAACGCTGCTTATGTGAAAGAAACTGGGGGAAAGAACAGAGAAAAAAAAAGAGCAGGTTACTGTGAGAGAATTGTGGGAAAAATAGAGACAGAAGTGTGTGAGTGATAACGGTTGATTTCACCCTTATTTGTGACTTAATTTTGATACTAATTCTCTCAATTTTGTAGGAAATATGGATGATTTGGAAGAGGAGTTGAAGTACCAAGGAGTTAGAACTCAAGAAGAACTGAAAAAGGATCAGAAAGAGAGATCGCAAGATGCTTGAGCGCCCTTTTTAGGGGTCCTCAGTGCCAGAGGCTCGCATTGATGCCTGATTGTTCCTTTTTGAAGGCCCTCAACGTTGAAGCTTTGCAGTCATGCTTGGGTGCCCTTTTTGGGCACTGAGCGCTAGTTTTCAATGTCATTCCACGCTTTGGCGCCCTTCCAAGGGCGCTGAGCGCAGCTACTCTTGCACCACCGCATGGGCGTCCTAAGTTGAGCATTGAGTGTTGGCAACGTGGGCTTGAACCTGTTTTCTGTTAATTTTCTAATCTATTTAAGACCTAGACGTCCTAGAGAGTATATTTTTTGGCAAATCGAATGCAAATTCACACTGTTCGATTCTCTGGAGGTAGGATTGGATGCGGTAGCACTCCTCTCCGGTTTTTAGGGTTCATCTTTCATTCTATTTCCATTGTACATCTAGTTTCTCCAAGACAATGGGGAACTAAATTGTATTTTTTGTTGGGGAATGATGTAACTTTGTGAACTCTCATGTATTTGAATTGATTCTTAATTATATATGCTTATTTCATTAATTGTTAGGATTCTTTTCCTTCGCTCAATGCTTGCTATGTTTAACTCATTCATGGCATGATGTATGATTTGCATGAGTATCGAGAGATATCTTACAATTTAGGTTCTGGAGAAATTCTCCCAAAAGCAATGTTGCCCAAGGATGGGGATAGGAGGTTTGGTTGTCTTATGCTACTAATCGTAATGCAAATATAATTATTAGGGATGTAAGAGATTGTGGTTTAGTAATTAAAGATAGACTTTCTTCACCGAGGGGTCGAGTTTTAAGTAATTTAGATAGTGACATTAACATTAATTTAGTTTTGTTATTATTTTTGAGGGCTAATTGTGTGTTTTCTAGTATTTTGTTCTTTAGTGTATGCAGGGTACAATTCAGACTAGAAGCAAGAAAGATTTTGAACCTCTTCTTGAAGGATTGAACGAAAGCAGAAGGAGAAGGAGAATAAGAACGTCCAGAGAACTTTTCCCTCCTCCTAAGACACTTTTACCGCCTTCACCTTAAGGATCTGACCAGGATATGGATAACCATTGTGAACAAAATGGCAATAATGGTAGGCGTACCCTGGCAGACTATTCCATAGTTATTGGCCTTCATCACTTTAATAGTATAGCAAGGCCGATGGTCAATACTGCGAATATGGAGATGAAGTCGGCGTTTTCAATTAGTAAAGAGCAACCAATTTAATGGACTATCACATGAAAGTCCATATGAGCATCTGACTACATTCAATGAAATTTGTAATACTGTAAAGATCAATGGCGTGTCAGATGAAGCTATTAGGCTTAACTTGTTTCCTTTCTCATTGGGAGGCAATTATATATTATGGTTGGACTATTTTTCGGAAAACAACTTTACTGAGTGGGAAACTGTGATTGCAAAGTTTCTGAATAAATACTTTCCACAATCAAAGGTAAACAAAGGTAAACAGAAAATTTCTTCTTTCAGGCAGGGCATGGAGGAAACATTAGGTCAAATGTGGGACAAATATAAAGGCTTGTTGAGAAAGACACTCACACATGGCTTTGATGAAACTATAGTACGTTGGGAAACAGGTAGGCTTCGTTTTTACACCAAGAGGGGGGGTGAATTGGTGTTTTTACAAATACAAAATCTTTTCGCAGTCTTGCAATCAAAGTATTAAACTTTTTACACTTTCTTGAAATGCAAGTAATGAAAAATTATATGCAGTAGAAAAACGTAGTTGACTGCGTGAAGATTAAAGTTGACTGCAAAGTAAAAGTGTAGGGATAGAAAAAATCAAACACTAAATTTTTATACTAGTTCGGCCAACAATGCCTACATCCAGTGTCCTTCCAACCCAAGAACCAAATGCATTATAATGGTTGCGGTTTTTACAACAAGGAATTTATAGAAGACCTCCACATCAAAAATATAAATCTCCTCTCTAACCCAAAACCAAAATATAGTTGCAGAACAAAACCGGACTTGCAACAAGAATCCCCTCTTCTGCAATCTGCAACACCACTTTGAACAATCCTCAAAGTGAACAATCCCTTGTATCCAACAGGTCCAAATACCAACAGTCTTTGCGGATGCCAAGCCAGAAAAACAATGCAGTAGTCTTCAAAGGATGCCAAGCCTGAAATGCGATCACACAGAAACACCTTCTTTGTGCAGATACTGATCGATCTTTGTGTGCGCAAAAGAACCTCCCTTTGAATCTCTTTCAAGAAAGATCACCACCGTCTTCTTGGAGAATTCTTAGAGCTCTTACAACAGAGAATTTGATCTGAAACAGAAATGAAATTGTCAGTTCTTCAAAAGTCTATTAATTGATTCGTGATCAGTCTATTTATAGATTTATGTTAGACAGACAAATTCTCAGTCGATTATGCTACTAATTTAGTCGATTGAATTATGATAGTTATAATAAATAGTCAACCAAGTAGCATACAGTCAACCAAAAACAAAACACATCTAATACAGTTGACCAAGTCATTAATGCTTAACTAACTTTTAAAAATATAGCCGTTAGGGTGCAAGAGCATAACAGAATTTCAAACCACATAACTGATACAATCAAATGTGTGGCGCACATAGTCGACTTCAACCATGTAAAACATTTTGAAACTCTTTTCTTCTAAAAAATTCACAGAGCACTGATTCTCAAAATCTATACAAAGATTTTAGTATAGTCGAATCCATTTATAATGTATTCGACTACACTAAAACTTTGTGACACAGTTATAAGTTCATGAAAGTGCTTGTGGTTTTCAAGTTTAAAGCATGTGCAGAAAAAACATATGTAAAGATGCATTGCACATAGCACATAAAACATGTAATCACGTTCCACATATATATCAATCAATTCAACATAGGAACATGTAACTCAGTACATAAGCATGTTCACAGATATAACAATCAATTTGCATAAGAACATGTAATAACAGCAAATAACATATGCATGTTATTAAGCAATGTGTTGTCATCATCAAAATCTAGATTGATATAGAAATTGTGTTGTCAACAATCTCAACACAGTAGTAATTCTTTTCCTTGGAGGACTTGGCTCGCTGACTAAATTGATGTTGGATGCCTCAGTTGGTGGTAATATCAAATGCAAGATTCCAGAGGAAGTATATGAATTGATTGAAAAACATGGCTATTAATGACAATGAGATGCATAGTGAAAAAGGAGCTTCCCCTCAACAAAAGGGAGTTCTACAATTACAATCTCAAGATGCTCTACTGGCACAAAATAAGATCATGACTCAACTGAAGAAGCTCTCTCAATTGCCAAAGGAATTACAGAATGTTTCATAGGTTCAACAAATGATGGAAACCTCACCCAAGCATGGGTTAGGGTCAATCCGGGCAAGCTGGGCAATATAATAGACCACCACAGCAACAGTAACAATGACAACAACAACCTTCTTTATCTGAAAGAACTACAAAGCTTGAGGATATTCATTAACAATTTATGCAAGTGACTATCTCCAATCATAAAAGCACTGAAGCCGCCATAAGGAATTTGGAGATTCAGGTTGGCCAACTAGCTAAGAAGTTGGAAGATAAATGTGAAAAACAGTTTGGGGCTATTATGAACATAAGTGATGAGAGGGTTGAAGAGAGCAAAGTTGAGAGAAAAGAAAAAGTTGAGTTGATTAGAAGAAAAAGAAGAGAAAGAAGAGAGAAAAAGTAAGGCTATGAGAAAGAGAGCAAAGAAAAATTAGAATAGTGAGAGAAAAGAAGAAGAAGATGGAGACAAAAAAGAAAGAAAAGTTGTAAAGATTCTTTCTTACCCTAAGGTGTGTATTAGAGAGGAAAAAGAGAAACAGTTAGGGTGTTTCAAGGAAATCTTCAAGAAATTGGAGATTAAAATTCCTTTGACTGAGGTATTGCAACAGATTTCCGTGTATGCTAAATTTCGGAAGAAATTCCTAAAAAAGAAGAGATATCTAGATGAGGAAACAATTGAGATACAGGGTAATTGCAGTGTTATCTTGCAAAAGACGTTTCCTGCCAAAGTTAAAGATCTGGTAAGTTTTACTATTCCTTGCACTATTGGAAATATTGATATAGAGAAAGCCCTAATTGATTTAGGGTCTAGTATCAATTTGATGCCTCTATCTGTGCTGAAGAAGATTGGTGGTCTAGAAGTCAAACCTACAAAGATGACTTTGCAAATGGCGGACAAGTCCCCTAAGAAGCCCTATGGTGTGGTGGAAGATGTTGTAGTTCAAATTGATAAACTGAAATTCCCAGTGGATTTCATGGTTATGGAGATGGAGGAAGATTTGAAGATTCATATCATTCTTGGAAGGCCATTCATGAAAACGGCCAAAGTTATCATCAATGTAGATGATGGAATTCTAGTGCTTAAAGACCAAATGAGGAGGTGGTTTTCAATGTCTTTAATGATGAGCAACCGATTCAAGTGAAGAAGACTCGTCCTAAAGCTACAGTGGAAGATGCACCACTGACTAGTCCGAAAGCTACTAACTCAGTTAAGGGAGGTAAAAATTGTTTCTTGTCACAGGTAAAGGAAGAAGAGAAAGAGATTGAAGAGAAGATTGTTCATCAAGACTTGGTGGGCGAACATGAAAAACTCAAACCTGGCATACCAGTAAGATACAAGAACATGTTATGGGTTGTGAAAGAGCTTAAAGAGAATGGAGTTATAGAGATAGAACTTCCATATTCCAGAAGAGTCAAGATGGTGAACAAGAAGTTGTTGGAGATAAGTTGGTGTGAAGAAAGAAGAAAGAACACCAACATGAAGGATTTGACCTGACTTAAATGGTGTCAGGCTAGTGACGTTAAAGAAGCGCTTGTTGGAGGCAGCCCAATGTTTTAAAAACTCTTATTTTGTATTTGTATATTAATTTGGTTTTTTATGTAACTTTATTTTATTCGGACTTAGTTTTTAGGGGTGCGTATTTGATTAGTGGAATGTTCTGATCTGGTGTGCATTGTATGTGTTTAGTGAAAAATGTTTGGGGTGTAGAGAGAGTTAATTGTTTTAATTGAGAATTGTTGATGTGTGAGTTGGGAGAATAGTACATGAAAATATGAAAAATTTGAGTGAAAACTGAGGGCCCACTGATAAGGGACGCTTAGGGCAAGCTGGAATAGAAAGGGAAAATTTCCTCCAAAATCGAGGAAATTAGTGATACAATCATAAAATATAACCTCAACTCTCTTTATTCTCAAATTTGAAGCAAAAACCCGAGTTTAAGCAAGTTTCTAAGTAAAAAAAGATTCATTTAGTATCAAAATTAAGTCATAGATAACAGTGAAATTAACTGTTATCACAACCCAAACTTAGAATTTTGCTTGTCCTCAAGCAAAACACAATGTAACTTAGCCTTAAAAACACTACAATGGTCCAACATATCACAAACACTCTCTTCTAGAATAAGTAATCACTTATATCAGCTTATCATATAAATGTCAGTCAAGATGTATTGATGCCTTACTCCAATCAAGCTTAATGTGGTGCCCACATACTCATAATATACAACAAATGCAAACCTTATAAGTGATCAACAACCAAGCAAAAATGTAATCATAAAATGCATGGAACTATTCCTCACCAAGGTAAGTATTTCACTCAAGCTCAAAGGTGTATGTTGAGGTGACTCATTCACTATATTATCACAATGTCACATGACTCACACTAACCACCTTTGTTTTGATCTTCTTCACCTTGATCCTCTCTTCAATAAGAAGAAAATCATATCTAATATCAATATGTTTTGTCCCATTGTGTGCTGCACATGATCTCTGCCAAACACATTTCAACTAGACTATCGTAGAAGATTATCGTCTTCTCTTGAAGAAATCCCATATCACCAGTAGACCTTTCAACAATATATCCTTATTTCTCACCTTTGCCAACCCTGTATATTATGCAACCATCATTGGCACTGCCATTGTTTGTTGGAGAGTAACTTCCCAACTAACCAATGACCCAGCTATGGTGAAAACATATTCAGTAATAGATTATCTAATGTTCAGGTTCGTCACAAAGTCTATATCCAATTAATCACTATATAACATTGTGAATCACTCTTGAATTCCAATTTCTTTAGTTCCCTTCGGGCATCTTAAGATATTTTTCATTGTCTATTACTGTTGTTTCCCAAGCCTGCTCACATATATGCTTACTTGAAAACTACTGGTGAAAGGTTTGATTTAATAACATCATGACATACATCAAACTTGTCACTACACTCGCATAAGGAAGATATGTATCATCGATCTGAGCAATATTAAGCTCAAAAAGACGCACAAATGTTTTCAAAGGTATGTCCATGGCTTTAGTATGTTTTATCCTGAAACCTCTTTAACACCTTCTGGATATACTTCTTTTGACACAAAAATAGTAGACAACTTGGAGAAATCTTGTATACTTGGATAGTCCGTCGTTACTTCTGTGTGTTTGTCCATAATTTATCTTTAATAATAGAACTTATTTATGTTTAGTTTTGGAGAACTTGATGTTGTCTTATTTAGGTGAACCAATACAAGCTTTGTATTATCGTTTTGTTTCTGTTACTCTAATAGTAATAGTTGGTTATCTCTTTATAAAAGAAATTATGAACAAGACTTATCAAATCACAAAAAATACACCTACTTGCATCTAATAGACTCTTGCAAAATGTTTTCTAAAATGCATTTTAAAAATTAACTTTATCTTATTCCTGTTTTAGAGCAAACTTCTATATTCTTAATGAGTAATAAAATTTAGGTTTAATAGGTTCGGAGGTCCCTATATTTGGGAGTTTGTTTTAATTGGGTCCTCCAATTTTGGAAGCGATCGATTAGGTCCCTAATTTTGTCAATTTGAATCAATAAAAGCCTTCCCGTTAAATGCAGTTAACACCGTGAAGTTTTTGAACATGTGGCACGCTGATGTTTCCAGTGGCACCATTTCAAGTGCATAGGTGGATTATAAAAGGGTGAAATCCCTAAATTAAAAGGGATTTCACCCTTTTATAATCCACCTATGCACTTGAAATGGTGCCACCGGGAAGCGTCAGCGTGCTACATGTTCAAAAACTTCACGTCGTTAACTGAAAAGCTTTTATTGATTCAAATTTACAAAATTAGAGACCTAATTGATCACTTCCAAAATTGGAGGACCCAATTGAAACAAACCCCCAAATATAGGGACCTCCGAACCTATTAAACCTAAAATTTAATATCTCTATATTTGGAATAATGAATATAGTTCAAAATAGGTTTCAAACCCATAATTCCTTCAAGCATGAGTCATAGATCCATGAACAAACAAACATAATGTGAAACAAGTAATAAAACTAAAAAAATGGAGTAGAAGAGAAATGATGAGTGCACTTGAGTTGAATTTTAGATAAATTCAAGATAAGAATCACTGCTTGAAATTTTGAAAATCAAGATAAAAAAAAGAAAGCTCTACACTCTTTAAAGGCTTATTTGTAGTGCATGTCCCATTAGTTGTTTTCGTAGCTTAAAGAGCCTAGAATTTTGAGTGTTGTTCCCTCCACCACCACTAAATGTTCCCGGTACCATTCCATACCCAATTTGTCCTTGTTATAAAACGAATGTCAACATTTGTTTCACCTTCAACCGATGTTGACATCCGTTTACATATTTTAACTTTTTTTTAATATTTTAGTTTATTGTTTTTATTTTAGATTTTATTCTAATAATATTTTTTATTTACTTAATATATTATAAAAAAAATTAAATACTTTATAAATTAATTTAAAATATAAAAAAATTTAAATAATATTTATATACTAATTTAAAATACAATAAATTAAAAAAAAACAAAAAAAAAACTTAACAAATGTGACATCCGTTTAAGTAATTATATAAAAAATATTAAAATAATTAATTAAATAATAATGCATAAGTTAACTTAATAATAATTATTTTGTTAAATAAAATAAAATTAATTTATATATATTTATGTAATAAATTAATTTATTTTATTTAGTTAAATAATTATTATTAATTTAATTAAATTATGAAATTTTTATTTAATTACAATCAACGGATGTGCCACATCCATTTAAGTTTTTTTTTTCAATTTTTAGTTTATTTAAATATTATATTTTAATTAATTTATAGATTATTAATTTTTTTATAATGTATTACGTAAATTAATTTTATTTTATTTAATTAAATAATTTTTATTAATTTAATTAAATTATAATATTTTTTAATTAATTATAATCAATGAATGTCTCACATCCGTATCTGTTTATGTTATTTTTTAATTTTATTTTATTTAAATATTATATTTTATTTAAATTTTTTATAATATATTACGAAAATTAATTTTATTTTATTTAATTAAATAATTATTATTAATTCAATAAATTAATAAACTAAAAACTAAAAAAACAACATAAAGCTTAAACGGATGTGAGTACTTCTGTTAATGGATGAGACATATATGTTGAAGAAATTTTTTTTAACGAAGACATTCGTTGAAGAAAAGATGGGTGCAGAATTTTTTAAAATATAAAAGTTAATTTTGGAATTTAAAAAAAATGTAATGGTGTAAGGAACAATATGGGATGGTGGTGTAGGGAGTAATTGTAGAATGTTTTATGGATAGAAGGTTTTGGCTCGATCTGAAAATAACTTTCAAAACACTTGTTTTAGATTTTTTTAATTGGATTTTTTTTTTATTTCAAAATATAGTTTTGAGTTTGGAATATATTTCCACATTCAAAAACACTTTCTAAAATAATAATTCTAGATTAAAAAAAATATAACGGAACAGGTTTTTATGAAGTCATTTCTGGATTTAAAAGTACTTTCTAAATTAGGTGTTTTGGAATTATCTCTTACCAAAATTTATTTATAAATACATGATTTGAGAATTCTTTTTCTTATTCTTGTTTTGTTCTTTTATAACTTTTTTTTTAAAATTAAAAATGTAAGTTAAATCCATTAAAGAGAAGGATTGTTTATTATATATATATATTAAAAACGAATCTGAAAACAAGTGGAAGAAGAGGAAATATGATAGAATACATGTACGATGATGGAAGAAGAAGGGAAATGGTGAGGGAGAATAGTGACAGAAGAAGGAGAAGGAAAATGGTGACGTTTTGAATTTTTCATAATTTCTTGTTCATTTTTCTCTTTAGTTTATCCTTGTTGCTTACCAGTTTAGTTTATGCTACCTTAATTTACATTTTTTTAACTTATGTGATAGCTTGTCTTGCTTTTAGACAAACTATTTTTCATTTAAGTTCATTACATTGCATTTTACTTTTTGTTTACTATTTTCTGCTTTCACTAAAACCCTCCTTAAAAACAAGTTCTTTTGCATTTAATCTATTCGTTGTATTGATCTTTTTCTTGGACTTACGTGATTTAATCTCTATACTACGTTAGTAAAGAGGTTAGCTTTGGTTTTTTTAAGATAATTTATACGAGAAAACTGTCACCACTTAATTAATTAATGACAAGATTAGACAAGTTCATGCATTTAACCATCTCATTAGGAGGAAGTTAACTTTCTTAATGTGTCAACATCATAAGCTCAAAAACATATATAAAAGAAGGTTTGCACTTACATTAATTTGTTTTTCTTTCTTCAAACTCTTAGATGATTTTTGAACTCCTTTTTACTAATAAATAAAGGGGGTTTTCCTATGACTATTCACATTTGAATTTGAATGAGAATTAATAATTTGTGAGAATTTTAGTGTCTCTCATGTTGTGAACTTGGGTAAGTAGTTCTTGCACTTATCCTTGAGAAATTTAGGAAGTGTGCTCTATGCTTTTTCTTTTCTTAATCCACTATTTTTTCATTTTACTTTGATATTTTCTTCGTGCTTTGGCTGATCACATGTTAATGTGGAAAGGACTTTCGTTCAATTTTTTTTTTAGTTGAATAAATCAATCTCAAGCCCAAGGAACTCCATCAACTTTCCTTTGCCTTGATGATTTCTAAAATAGATTAGAGTAGGAAAAATAAAATAGAAGATAAATGTTTTGAAGCTTAAAGTTCAGTTTTAAAAATAAGATATTTCTTTCTTATGTTAAGTTATTTTTATCACTGTAATAAAATGTGGTAATTTCAATTTGATAAATTAGAACAACGGTTTTAATAAACCGAAATTATTTGTCTTTCTTCCATGCTGCACAAGACAGTACACACCAAACTAAAAAACCAAAAAAACAAGATTGCCACTAATGAAAACATCTCAAAGATGTCATTATTTTTCTAAATTTATTTCTATAATGACATTTTTCAGTACAACTTAAAAACCTTCAACTAACAAAAGCCAGTTACAAACAAGTTTATTGCTAACAAAATCCAGCCTCAAGGGTCCATCATCACTATTTGTTCTATTACTAAAATACAACTGGTGATATAGAGAGGCACCATATAACACAACATACAAATAATTACCTGAGACTCTTGACTCTCAAGACTAGCGAAAAGATAGAGTGCTCGGTGAATCAATCCTCACAATAACATCTTCATCATCACTTGAATTTTCTCCATGACCATGATGATGTTTTCTTTGTTCTGTGCTTTGTGAAGGTGGATTTGTAACTTGTCTTGTGACCTCATGGACCTTCTTAGCAGTTGCAGCTCCTTCTGATTTCACTGTGACAAGTGGACGGTGGGACTTCATGGTTGGATAGGACAGGCTATGAGGTTCTCTACCATGATGGCTTGACAAACTTCTACTCCGCGGAGGGATGTGCACCTTCAAAATGACAATTAATTAATGGAAAAATAAAATAAACTAGACCATGTACTGTTGGGACATAAATAGACAGCTAAAACATTTAGGATGAATATGTAAGCAAGAAAAATAAAAGAGAATTTTGATTCTTCTGGATATTCTTTGTAGAATTGATCCATCAATTTTGAACGTAGAACTGGAAAAACTAAAGAGTTTTGTTGTAAGAAGCTAATATTATTCTATATTGACATACCATACTCCCATAAATGCTCAGATGCACTGCCCTTGCAGACAAACTATAGGTTTGTCGCTCAATCCCTTCAGATATCTGCTCATTGTTCTTGTGTTTGTAGAAATGTTCAGGCCAACTCATAAGACCACTATGTTTTCGACGGAAAGATCTATGAGGATGATCCCCGGCATGCAATAACAGTGAACTTGACCTTCTCACAAGAGAAGCATCGGCCTCAGATGCCGGTATGTTAAAAAGAATTACCCTTGCTGTAGTTTCAACTAGATAAATAGATCCTTGATGAGTAAAACTAGCTCCCTTGGAACCTGTATCAATTGAAAGTAAAAGTCATTTTCATCCACAATAGTCTAGACAGTTTTCCAGAAGGGAACTGAAACAAAAAAGTGGAGGTGGGGATGGTAATAGCAGCTAGCCTAGGAAAAGGTGTTTATAGACAACAAACTTCTCTTGTGAAAAACTTTGATTCACCTCTTGTTATTTTATTCATTCAATCAACAATAGAATTTTTAAATTTACAATTTTCTGACCATTGTACTCAAAACAGACAATAATGGCTATGAATGACTAACTCATTAACTACCTACACTCCAACAACTAGTACATTAACTACTTACAACGGCTAATAATTTTAAGTTTATAACAAACTCAACAAAATTCCTCCGTAAACTTTAATGCTTCTTTTATTCTTCATCTCGGTTCTTTTATTCTTCATCCAGGCTTCCCACGTGTAGTAACTCCTCTCACATTGTGCTTACTCCTTTAATGAATAGTCGGGTTCTTTGCTTTCTTTATAGCTGACTTCGTTTTCACTTTCTTTTTGTCTAACTTGTAATTAGCTTTCACTATGGTCAACTTGTTCTCTACTCTCTCAGTAGTTGACTTGTTCTTTGCATTCTCAGTGGCAGACTTGTTTCTTCTCTTTGGTCGACTTGTTACACAATGAGTTCCTGTCAACAAACCGAGCTCTTTTTGAGAGATCGGACCACTCTCATGTATTGTTGCACTTAATCACACCTATCTCCTCATGCATTGCAAGTCGCCACTTCTCATCTTGCACTTCCAGTGTAGCTGTTAAATCCTTCTCGACTTGCAACTGTTCTTGCAATCTTGAAACACCTTGTTCAAGTTCCAAGCGTCGCTTCTATAAAGCTTTCTTCATTCTCTCTAAGCTTACTTGTAGAATTGCATTTCTTCTAACCTCCTTTTCAATCTGTTGTTGCAAATCAGCTTTTGCAATCTCTAACCTTTGAATAACAAGCTCTTCTCTGCACATGTTCGAGCAATCTGAGTTGTATAGATGCACCCCTAAGCTTTCTAGACGCCTCACTGAGCTATTTAAACTCTCCACTTGTCCACGGACTTTACATGCTCCTACGAGCTACCTAGGCTCCCCATCAAGCTTTCCAAGTTGTTCACCTGCTCCACCAAGCTATCTAGTCTGTTGACCTACTCCAACTAGCTATCCTAGCACTCCATTTGTTGTTCTGACTTAATTGAGCTATGTAGACGCCCCACCAAGCTAATTGAGCTGGCCTCATGCTTCATTGAGTTGTCCAGGCTATCTAGACGCTCCACCATGTTGTCCAGGCTATTTACATGTCTTGATGACCTCTCTAACCTACTTGATTGTCTTGTTGACTTCTTCAGTTTCATGTGCTCGACCTCCGAGCTACGTGCCATCATCAACAATGCTACTTCTTAACATCTTTTGTGAGGTTGATCGTCTTTTTGTTTCTACTCTCAGATAGACAATCTTTTGCAAAATGTTTGACCTTACCACAACCGAAACAATTGTCTAAGTAACAATCCTTTGCATAATGGCCATACTTACCGCACTTGAAGCACTCAACATTTGAGTTGCTCAATTGACCTCCTTTCCATGGACCTCGTCCTCTTCCCCGCTAGTTTTGTGGTTTAGGTTGTTCTTTCTCTATTAGCTTCAACCACTAGGACCACTTCATCTACTGCCTCACTATCATCCTCTTACTTGAGTGTTATGAGTCTCTCCTTTCATTTGTAGTTGATTAAGTGGCTCTACCGTCTTCTTCTTCCACTACTCATGCACCTCAAGGGACCGACAAGCTCTTCAATTGTGAGAGTTGATATGTCCTTGGACCCCTCAATCACGCACACCAAGTTCTCGAAACCGTCTGTCAATGACCTCAAAATCTTCTCTACAACTCGGTTGGCGGGCAGTCTCTTTAATTCAACTGTTTGCCATGATTTCAACCCAAGTTATGTACTCGGCTAGTCCTTCTGTCTCCTTCATTGTCATGCTCTCCAACTCACCCCTGACTGTTTGAAGCCGCACTTGCTTCACTCATCTCCTTTATACACCTTCTCTGAAATGTCTAATGCTGCTTTTGGAGATTTTGCACTTCTAATCTTCTCAAAGCTAGACTCATCCACAGCTTTGTACAGAAAGCTGCCTTGTCCTTTGTACTCACTTTTTGCAACACAATCATCTGGGCATTAGACCAATTTATGGTGTTTTCTGGTTCTACATGACCATTTTCCACAACCTCCCAATTTTCTTGAAGAAGAGTCTTCATTTTAAGATTCCAATTGTCATAGTTGACCGACTTTGTCAACTTGGACAAGGGCACATGTTTGTAAGACTGACTATCTCACTCTCTCCTTTTCAAACACTCAAACACTCTAGCTCTCTCTAGCTCTCTTTTATTTTTCCCACTCAGATACAAAAGCTAACTAGCTCTTGATACCACTTTGTAGACAACAAACTTCTCTTGTTAAAAAACTTGATTCACCTCGTGTTGTTATGTTATTCATGCAATCAACAATACAATTTATAAACATACAATTTTCGACTGCTATACTCAAAACAGACAAAAATGGCTAACTCATTAATTACCTAGACTCCAACAACTAGTACATTAACTACCCACAATGACTAATTACCCACAACGGCTAATACATTTAAGTTTATATCAAAGCCAACAATGTTGATCAAATTATGAATAAATATTACATGATGAAATGCTAGCAAACATAAATTTAAAAAGTTCAGAGTTCTAGAATAAAATATATCTTTGTATGAGGCTTCTTTGATGAAAGTTACAGTGGATTTTCTTGATTCTGGTCTTGAATGAGCTAGCATTCTTAAATTGAGAGCTGTGCATGGGAACGTACTCAACATTTCATATTTCCATTCATTAACTGGACTTGTTACCAAGTAGAATGTTGGTGATAATTGAAAATTCCCCTTGGCAGATTGGTTATGGTCAAAGGGTTAATTGTTGGTTGCATAAGTGGTTGACTATTCCTATAGTTGATAGGCTTGGGAGTCCTAGTCATTTACGCAGGAAGTTGGAGGCTAAGGTAGAGACTTTATATCAAATATATCATGGCCTATACCTGATGATATTAGTTCTAGAGATCTGGCTCTCACTGTTGCAATCTATGATTTAGTCTTACCTACGTTTGATATTGAGGAAGAGCTTAGATGGAATGGTTCTGTGGATGGTACTCTTGGTCTTAAAATTCATTGGAAATTTCCTTTGCATCAACTTAATACAATGAATGGGCTATCACAGGTTTGGAGCAAATTTATTTCTCCTACCTGCATCTTTTCTTGTTTAGCGTATTTTCATAATTGGTTGTCATCAGATGATAACTTGATCATGTGTTGCATGATCATTTTTTCTTGCTGTCGTCTTTGTAGTGCTGCTGTTGAAACTGCAAAGCACCTGTTTTTTTAATGCATTTTTGCAAGATGTCTCTGTGCCTGACTTAACATCTTTTCAGTGTCACATTGTTGCTAATTCTATCTCTTCAATTCTTCATGTCTTGCAAAGATCCTGGAGCACTCGGGCCAAAACAATACATGCTTCTTTACTTGGTGTTACGAAAACTTATGGACAACTAGGAACTTCTGTTTTGATAATCATACAAGAGAAATAAAAACATGCTTTATGTTGAGGTCAATCGAACTGGGAATTGTTGTATGGTATTAAAACCAGAAAATCAGTATCTTCTTAGATGACAATAGATTTCTCATCCAGCTTAGTTATGCTATATGCACGTGAATTCTGCCTCCATGTGCCTTAGTATTTCCCAAATCATATAAAGTTTCTGATAGGATATGTAATGTATTAGACAATTTGTAGACAGTTTTTAGATAGTTTGGCAGAAATAAAACATAGAAGTTAGAATGAAGTGGTTAGGGGTAGCTAGGAGGAGTTTAAACAACAGTTAGGGGAAGTTTTAATTAGTAGTTTGGCAGTTTTTGTCTTTCAAGGAGGGGGCTGTTCTAGTTCTGATTGTTGAGTGTTTTATTTCTGAACAGGGAGTGTCCTGTGTAAAAGAGAATGTTTTCCCTTGGATGTTGTTGAATGTTTTCTGTATTTTTCATTCAATAAACTTCTGCCTCACAGTGAGGTTCCTTGTCTCTGTTTGTGATTGTTTATTTTGAGATAGAATTTAGGTTTCTTGTCAACAAGAAACCTAACAGTTTCCTTGTTCACTGACCTTCTGTCCAATGGAAACTCAAGTAAAAAGTATTTGAAACAAAATATTTTACAGACAACTTTAACTTGAGATAAAATACCTGATCCTGCCAAATTTTGGAAGCTTAGATTCCCCGATGAAGGAAGCAGCGCTGCTGGTGCTGTTATGAGTTCTTGACGACCTTGAGTTTTGACATATCCTTCTAGTAAGAGGGCAACTGAATGATGAGGGATTTCTATTGTTTCCCCTCTTATGAATATGGTCATCCGAGATCTCTCTGGATCTGCAATAAGAGCTCTTAAATCTTGCATAGCCAGTTTCCCAAATATCTGAGGAACCAATAATTTGGAAAGGAAAATAGCACTTTCCTGCAAGTCAAGATGAACAGTGTTTGATTATGACAACAACTCTCAAACATATCCATTTTAAATGAAAGTAATAACACCATCCACCATTTTCTATGTCTTAAAAAGCACCAAGCATATCTAATATCAATATGAACTATGATACTCTCAATAAACAGCATATCTTAAAAATACATATTTGAAACTGAAAAACTGAATCCCTGTACAGCTGAAGGGATTTAATGAAATTTATACCCAATGCTTGCCGGAGTTTTAGAATGTAGTGACCAAAGCAGTCAGAAGTCATCAATGTCAAAGCAGAAGTTGCAACAATGAACTATTAGTGTAACCATACCTCCCACAGGAAGTTTTCTGTTGAAGGATCTGATTTGAGACATGATATTATCTTGCCAGCTTCAAGAAAAATGCAGAATACTACAGAATCTGTGATGACATCACAGATATATGGTCTTCCGGTCAGCACTTCATAAAGACCCAATGTACTCCCATGAGTAAAAGTAGGATAAAATGAGTGTTTGGTTGTTGTCATCTTGCTTTCCCACTAGAAAAAAGCAATTTTCAAAATATAAATCTTGTGTACAAAAAGAGATGTGTTAACCTTCATGATAAGAGAATTTAATACCTTCACTACTCCATTACAAATTAACCAAATACCATTTGACTTTGCACCTTCCTTGTAAAGTGTCACACCACGGAATTTCATCATTTCCTTGGTACAGTTGGCAAGTGATTCACGAACCGAAGATGGGAGAGCACCCAACATAGGATGTATGCTACTTATTTTAGGAAGCTTAACCAGAGGAGGATTTCTAAGTAATTTCTTCAAATCAGTCTGAAAAATAAAGGGAATTAATTAGTAGGTGAACAGCCAATTACACTTCATGCAAAAGCAAACCATTAGATAACAAATGAATATCAAAAGACACCTGGACAGCATCATGGAGATGTAGCATCTCTTTCTCTTCCAATATCCCAGTCTTCTCAAGGTTTTGAACATATTCAATTAAATTCTGTAGCACTGCATATGTAACTTGCCTTGTTTTTACAACACGCAGAACCTAATAATTTGACATTCAGAGTATAAAATAAAGAGTATTTAGAAAAAAACACATTTGAACACCATAACCACAAAATGATGCTCAATAAACTGATTAACAGATAAAATATAAATAGCAATTAATTTGAAACTGACAGGCTGAAACCAAGCAGTCCATAAAACAAAATTAGAAAAAAAAACTGGAGGACATGTTTGGCTAGCAAACCTGAGGGTATGTCACATTAACATCTTCTAGGAACTTCCGTGCTTCTTCTCCTTCTACAACACTTTCATTGATGACAGCAGAAGCAATATCGCTGTCACCTACAGAAGAGTATACACAGAGGAAATAAATATAAATGATCCTAAGTACAATTAAAAAGGTTATCTGACCAACACAAAAGCTTAAGATAGAAACAAGTAAAGAACTATAAAATTGTGCCAACTGAGGATATAAAATATGACATCATGGGGTAGGAAGCACTGAATCATTGATAAGGGAAAAACATTACGTATTAAAGGAGTATCTGAAAATGTATATAAAGCATCAAATCCAATGAGTATCAAACCATGTTATTTTTAAATCAGACAACTTCTGATACACATGGAGTAGGGCTTGAGTTGGCATGATATGGCTTTGATATTCAGCCAACACGACGTAGGCTGATGGAGCACCTAAAACCAGACTGTTTATTTCAATTCTAGTGTAAAACAGTTAGAAAATGAAGCACATAACAGCTCTGCAAGGATCTAGCACTATTGACAAAGGAAGGATTTAGCACTATTTACAGCTCTGTACGGGGACATGATGTTTTCAGCACTATTATGAATTTTATCTTATTTTGTTCATTTTTCCTACATTTATTTAACTTAAAATGGTAATTTCCAAAATAAATTTGTTGGTAGGACAACTTAGTATGACAATATTCTGGTGATTGTGACATTATGTTTAGATTGTTTATACATATATTCTATTTATTTATTTGGTTTATGTATCATCCATATGTCCACACATGGATGTGCATGCACATAACAATCAAAGGAAGGATTGGTTGTCATGAGGAGTGTAAGGGAGTGATTGAGAAGCATGTTGGTGGTAGATTGGATGAAATAAGGCAGTGATTGAGAAGCATGTTGGTGATGGGATTGGGAGAATGGATTATGCCCTAACAGTGATGAAGCTTTCAGAGGAAAATGCTATGGCGAAGATGTTGAAACACAACATGGCCATATTCCTTCCTAAGGTTGTCACCTTGGAACATATAACAAAGAGTGTCACACACATAAGAATAAGTTCCCCTAGATACTGCAAGGCCTTAATAGCATGATACCGAAAAGGAGAAACATTTGGACAGACACAAGTGGCGGAGCTTCAACTAAAATAGTGAGGGAACCAAAATATAATTTAATACATAAATTAAATTATAATGGTATATTATACATCTAAAATGTAAGTTTCATTGTAAACATAAACTTCATAAAATTTATTGTGGAAAATAATACTGATTTATTATTCAAATCATAAAAAATACATTCTCAAACCTTCTATTTGTAATAATCTAGTTCTCCTAAAAAGGGAAATAAGGAAACTAGGAAACCTAGGAAAAAATAAAATAAAATAAAATATTATGTATCTATTTCCTCTAATTAGGAAGATTCTACAGATATTATCCCATATTACAACACTCCCCCTCAAGCTGGATCATACAAGATTGTATGAACCAAACTTGGAATAGACAAACTCAATTTGTAGAGAGCATCAATAAACCAACTTAGATTGCAACGAACGAAGGTGAACTAGCACAATGAAACTTCAACTTGGACAACAATGGACGAGGGCAAACTTCAACTTGGACAACAATGGATGAGGGCGAACTTGCACCATGAAACTTCATCTTGGACAGCAATGAACGAGAGAGATTTCCATCAAAAATGGATGATGACTTGCAGCAGCAAACAACAACAAACTGCAAGAACAAATGAAGGGCCTGCAGTGGCAAATAGCAACAAACTGCAGGGATTGGATTGCCATCAATAGTGGCAAACAACAACAAAACTTAAAGGGACTTAACTGCCCTAAACAGCGACAAGCCTTTAGGAAACATCTGTCCTGACAAAGGCAAACAGCAACAGACCTGCAGGGACTACACTACCCTGCAGCGGCTGGAATTAAAAGGCTAACAGCCATAAACCTGTAGGGACTTAACCACCCTAAACAGCAACAAGCCTTCAGGAAACATCTGTCCTGACAGAGGCAAACAGCAACAAACCTACAGGGACTACACTACCCTGCAGCGGCTGGAACTTTCTCCTCCCCACGACTGAACAGTAGAACGTGAAGGTGGAAGAACTGGTGAGAACCGATCCGTACTAGGGACAACTCTAAATCCCATAACTTTGAAATATTCAATTCAGCGGTCAGTCTCAAAAAACAACTCACGAGTTGTTATAACAAAGCATTGGTAGAAACCAAAAAAACACCATGGCATCAAAAACCAAAGACAGGTTGGAGGTCCAAAGTTCTTTGTTGGACAGTAGCTCAAAAAGTGGA
Organism: Vigna mungo; assembly: GCA_036885675.1. Taxonomy (NCBI): domain Eukaryota; kingdom Viridiplantae; phylum Streptophyta; class Magnoliopsida; order Fabales; family Fabaceae; genus Vigna; species Vigna mungo. The sequence goes on along the minus strand of CP144700.1, from coordinate 21,115,842 downwards.
GCGACTCCGGTCTCAGAAGAAAGGAAACATCGAAGATGGAGGTCAAACTGAAAAAGGAGAAGAACACAGCATAAGTGAAAAAGGTAGGACTGGCAACTGATTGTGGCAACAGTGACTGACTGTAGCGGTGGCACAAGCGGCGGATGATCGAACCACTGTGCTCGAGAAACCAAAACTGGAAAACGAAGAGGACGCCGACTGTGGCATCAGTGGCATCAAAGTAACGAAGAGGGAATGCTCCGAAGTGGAAACGAGAGCTGAAACTTTCGTCGGGAGTAAAGGATGAAGAATCCTTCGGGGAAGAGGCAGAAGATGACGATCTTCCACCACCCATCACCAAAACCAACCTTTCACTCACTCTCATGAACCCTCATCCCGAATCCGCATAATCTGATTTCGAAAAAGAATCTGAATCAGAGACCAAGTCAGGAACGGAATCCACTCTTGCGAAGGCGGTCCGGTGAGTGGGTCACACCAAGGAGCAGAGACTAAAACTCAGATCTACTAAAATATAGCCAAAATGACTTGTCACCGACCCTAGGAATGGGCTCAGGAGGCTCCGGTGACCCTGTCTGCGTCGTCGGCGGCGAGTGGGTCTAGCCGGAGGTAAGCGCGTGGGATACACGCGCCGGCAACGATGGCAGCGCGTGGCGGCGCGTGGAGGCTCCGTTGACGAAGCGACTTCCGGCTCTGTGATCGCCGGTTCTGGGCGCACCTTTCTTCCCTATCGAAGACCCCAACTGGCGACAACGGTGGTCGGACAGCGGCGACGGTGCAACTTAGACTGTTTTGGTGCTCGTGGCGGCACGTGATGGAGAAGTAGCAGTCGAAACCGGCGCGGTTGGCCGTCGTTCAAAGAGACGATCCAGATCCGCTGGTCACCGATCGAAACTGTGACGGTGGCCGGCAGCGGACGGTGGTTGTCGGCGGCGGACGGTGGTCGGTGATGGTTGACAGTGGAGAGTAGCGGTGACGGCGGTGGTCAGAACAAACTTGTTGTTGGTGGAAACACATTACACACGGGAGCCAATGAGAACGAGGGCATTGCTTAAAATACCAGTTTCAGCTACTGGTCTGAAAGATAATGGGTTCGAATCCCACTCCAGATTATGGATGCACAACTCTATGCGGCTGTTATAAGAAAGATAGAAGTCTAAAACCTTAGCTGGATAATTACAGCCCAATAAAGCACAAAGGCAAAGAAGAGAATTTTAGGGGGCCTGCCGACGACCATGGCGGTCGGCCGCCGGCAGACAGCGAAGACAGCGGAAACGGATCAGACAAGCTCTGATACCATGTGGAAAATAATACTGATTTATTATTCAAATCATAAAAAATACATTCTCAAACCTTCTATTTGTAATAATCTAGTTCTCCTAAAAAGGGAAATAAGGAAACTAGGAAACCTAGGAAAAAATAAAATATTATGTATCTATTTCCTCTAATTAGGAAGATTCTACAGATATTATCCCATATTACAACATTTATATCAAAATAAATGATAAAAAGAATAATTTCATAGTAAGTTATTTTGTTATAGGAGAAGGAGAGGATTAAATAAAGGATATATATAGTTTGTTATATCTGTTCTTTTTAGTTTGAAATCTTTTATATTTTTACTATAGTTTATTAAGGAAATATATTCCTTTATATAGTGTCTTGGTGACACCAGGTGGGGGTTAAAAAATTTGATTGTGCAAACTGGTGATTCTAGTGTAGAAAAGGAGAGGGGTCCTTTTAGGGGTAAAATTGATTACCATGTTCGCTTGTATAGCTGGTTTCTTGAAGAAATAAAGAGGTATTTCAGTGTAATTGTTTTAAGAAGAAGAAGGTGTTCTTATTTTCAAGCTATAGTATGGCAAAAACAAGTTTTCAACATTTATTTTTAAGAAATAAGTTAACACAGCTACTAAGGACAAAACAAAATGGAAAAGACATGAAGTAAAAAGAAAGAAAAGTTGAAAACTGGCAATAATAGTATTAGGATAAATAAACAAATTAATGAGGTAGACTTGTACCTATGAAGTCATGTAATTGTTGTCGAGCAATTCTGTGAGCACGAAGAAATGCAGCACAAATATAACACGCAGATTCCAACCTTTGTACAGTGAAGTATGTCATTAACTTCGGTGGGAACATATTGGACTGTAGAAACTTGTAGTAACTTGGGAAGTGGACGTTAGATTTTAAACCTTTCCAGTCGCATAGAGACTCAGATGAAGCCAAATCTATGGCTTCCTCTACGGATAACATTAGGACATTAGCTGTTGTTTGAGAAATCCTTCCTTCTTCAAGCATCTCCCAGTAAGCAGCTTGTACACCTAATATGAGTAATAAGTTCTAAAATTAGGCATGATATTGGCAAAATCGAACAAGCCAAAATCAATAGTAAAATCAGGGCTCATCAGAGGACTTAGCCAACAAGAGACTACCAAAGATTAACTTAGTTTAGAATGTATTTCTCTGTAAATACACATGCCTGTCAAAGATTTACTAACTCACTATGAGTTAACAAAGCAACCTTTGTAAAGAAATTGCATATACATACACCATCAAGAAAACAATAGTTGCATCTTCTTAACTTAGGCCTCAAGGTGAACACACGATCAGCATCAATAATTGTAAGTGCTATCACATCATAACAAATACAATAATTACAACAAATAATTTAATCCATGTCAGCTACATCGATGATGGATCACACATTGTCATTAAACTCAGTTAAAAAACGAATTCTTATAGACATCGATCGTATTATAATATTTTCCTTCAATGTCTTTCTTGATCTCTCCACCCGTTCCCACAGGTTTAAAAATCACGTCATCTATTTTCTTGATAACAAATCCATCAAAATTGAAGTTGATCATATTCAGGCTTTTATTTGCAGAGACTTGTTGCTAGAAAATTAAATACGAATTGAAAGGTCTTTTCTAATAGGAAAAACGTCCACGAATATGGATCAAGCTCTAACCCTAACCTTCACTGCAACTGTACAGACCTGATAAAGTTCCTATTGTAAAAGATGTAATAAACAATGAAATACTATCACTTTCATTGTAAATGTTCCCATACCATTCAGTAGTCGTACTCGTATATCTTTCAAGTTCATAGGATCTAGTTGACTATCATTTTCAGTTGCACCATGAGGGTGAACACGTTCACCTTCAATATCCTTTAAGCAAGAGATGTATCTCTTTACTGTGGGCCAGTCAGCAGGCCCAAGTTCCTCATCATCTCCAAGGTCACTGAAAGCCTCCAATGCCTTGTCCAACATTTCATGCTTTGTAAAGTCAAGGATACGTCTCTGTTATTAAATGTGTAAAGCATGAGGATCAGACAAAATATAAGTTAGAAGAAGAGAAAGAGGTGATATAGAGATATGTTTCATTTGGAATCATTTTATACAAATTTAAAAGCTTTCCTCTGTTCCTCACAATCTACATTTATTTGTGTCTACAGTTATGTAACCTTCCAATAGTGGCTATGAAGCAAATTTACTCCAAAAACCATTAGGAGATAATATTTGCCTGCAAAATAAACTTGACAGCACTGCTTCAGTTTTTAAGCTTCCTTGGCTCACTAGTTTATTTTTAATGTTTCTTATTGATACTTTCTATATTATTGAAACAACAATTGCAAATAAATCTTCACTGCTATGTATCTAACCAAAGTATATGGATAAGATATTTTTCAAGGTACTTTCTTAGATTTGAGAGAGAGAGAGAGAGAGACCAACAATTAAGATAAAACCTGAGACATTAGTGACTTACATAAAGTACGAGATATGAAAACATTTCATCTCTCAAAACTAGAAGATAAGTTGAACATAGAAGATGAGGAAAATTCTAACCTTAGCTGCTGATAAACTATCCATGCCGAGGTAACGTAACATGAGTTGTGTGGTTGACCCATTTACTATAAGTGTTAAAAACACAGTTCCACCAGTGAAGAAAACAAACTATACAATCAAAAAACAATTGAGTCAGTTCACAAAGACAATTAAGTTATCAAGGATTTCTGGTTGTGTTGACCAAGCAAAATCTTAGAAGAGTCATGCATTTGAAACTTATAAGTGTTACATTAATCATAAATTGGAAATCATACCAGTGTTCCTGTCTCTGGAGTCAACTCAATTGAATTTCCACTCGATCGCTAAACCAATAAAAAAGTTAATGAATAGAAAGTTTAATTACAAACATATGGACATGCATATTGAAAACTAAAAAAGGCGTTATACGGGTTGAAACAATCACCTAGAGCATGATTTGGGAGATTCACCAATGTTATGACAAGCCTTAAATACAAACAAAGCCAAGGGAACCACACTTTATTCATCAAACATTCTAATTCAAGGGGAGTAACAATACTATTGGTCTACGTGGATGATATAATTATTACTAGGAATGATTAAAGGGAACAACAAATGTTGAGCCAATGCCTTACCAAGGAATTCAAAATCAAGACTTTAGGTAAGCTAAAATATTTTCAGGGGATTGAAGTAGCCCATTCCAAGAAAGGAATCTTTATATCTCAACAAAAATATATCACTGATTTGCTACTGGAAACAAGTAAAACAGCTTGTAAACTAGCAAGTACACTTATTGATCCAAATATAAAGTTGGGAAGTGTGGAGGAAGATGTTTTTGTGGACAAAGAAATGTACCAATGTGGGAAGACTCATTTACCTATCTCACACTAGGCCAGACATTGCCGTTGCTATGAGCTTAGTTAGCCAATTTATGCACCAACCAAAAGAAGCACGTTTACAAGCTGCGCTTAGAATAGTATTTAAAAGGAACTTCGGGAAGAGGAATTTTGTTCAAAAGAAATAAGAATGCTAGTCTTGAGTCATATACAGATGCTAATTATGTAGGTTCAGCTGTGGATAGGAGGTCAACTACGGGAAATTGTACCTTTCTTGGTGGAAACCTAGCTATCATTGGAAACCTAGTACTGAAGTAGAATTTCGAGCAATGGGCCAAGGAATATGTGAACTTTTATGGCTGAAGATTATATTGGAAGACTTAAGGAAAAAGTGGGATGAACCTATCAGGTTATATTATGTTGACAAATCTGCAATTAGTATAGCCCACAATCCAGTACAACATGATAGAACCAAACATAGAGGTGGACAAACATTTTATCGAAGAAAAGCTTGATAGTGGCTTGATTTTCACCCCATATGTGTTCACTCAAGATCAACTTGCAGACATACTCACGAGGGGCTGAGCAGTAGTAATTTTGAAAGAATCATATCCAAGCTGGGAATAGAAAACACTTATTCACCAACTTGAGAGGGAGTATCAAAATAATTTTACGAAATTTTAGATATTATTCCCATGTATTTAATTTGTCATATTTTATGTATCTTGCTATTATTACTAGTATAACAATCCCACAATTCATGGGTTTGTTCCTTAAAATAGGCTGCTTTTGTTTCCTAAAATATTTAATAAGCTCTTGTATATATATCCAATGAGTGTGAGGAGACAAATAATAAGAAATATATTCTCTCTCCTAAATTTGAGATATATATATATATATATATATATATATATATATATATATATACACACACACACACACACCATAATAACCCGGTCAGTCAGGCACAAGAACAACTACTAATTTTTACAATTTCCAGTAGCCAGTATGCATTTCTTCTTGTACAAATCTTAATGTTTTGGGATGAGGAATATATCTCAATATTCCTATTCATGAATGCACTGTTATTATTCCTGTTCCATAATCAATTGCGTTTTTATAATTGTTCCGGTGCACTTTTGCTTTGTTAAAGAACTTTACCTATTTCCCTCTCTCTTTTTAATTTCCCTTAAAGTAAGTTCTTCATTTCATCAGAAAAAAAAATCCAAAAAGCACCTAGCTCACTTGTAAACAATGATGAGTACAGATAATAAGGAGTTCTCTAAATTTGCATTATTAGTCAAAGAATACTTGCCTTAACTGATAATGAAAGTGCCAAGGCAACTGCCCCTCGCAATCCTGACCAGATGAGAATAATAGCTTCTTTCCAATCCAAACCATATCCAAAATATCTAAGAAAGGGAAACAATACTCCAACAACAATGCATCGAGACACTTGTACATAAACATAGAGAAGCAAGAGGTGGGTCCATGATGTTCCTAAAACAGACCCAATAATTTGTAATCACTCTTCTTGGCATAACAACAACATTAAGATGATAGCAAGAGCAATGCAAAACATAGTACTTAGATATAAGATATAAAGGTAACAATTTAAAGAAATTATAATCTATCTATGGACTTGCCAAACGCCCCCACTAACTCGGAGTACAAAAAAACTATGAAATACCGATTCATCAGCACATTCACCCAAGATAGTTATAAAACTCCCATCTATTTAACACTATTTTCATGTATTTGCATTCAATATACTTCATGGAAAACATTTTCCCAATATGAGAATGTTAGGTTCCTAGTTAGTGAACCTAACCAAAACTCTCCCAATAGCACACACGGAACAACCAAAGATGAGAGAAAGAACTGTATTATTGCTGAAGAATGAATAGTCACTGTACACAGCATGGGTTTGGGAGCATAACCTCCCTTGAGAGCATAACCTCTCTACAAGCAATAGACCTGACTTCACAAAATACTTGATATCCCCTACCGCATTACACTACCTCTATTTATAGAGGCTCTGACCCACTTTCCCTTTTTAACCGACAACCCCCACACGCTTACTCCTCAACCCCTCTATTCTATCATCATATATCCTAACGTATATCCTAACATTATAACCCCCCCTCCCCCCCTTCCAAACAACCTTGTCCTCAAGGTTTGAAATGGAAGGCTTGATCTTATGGCTCCTCTTCATCAACCTATTACCCACTGGATGCTGCCCTCCAATTTAAGTCTGGAGGCTTGGGTGGTGGCAAATCCTCCTCCAATGACTTCCACTCTTCCTGGATTCTTTTAGCCCAATTTTGTGAAGTCCTCAAAATCTCAACTCTGACTTCATTGGCCCTTGTAGCAACAACACTTTTGGCAACTGCTCCATCTACTTGCAAACTCTCAAAAAATTTTCACACTCCCCCTCTGTATTACTGCTGCCCAATTCTCACATAGAGTACTTCTTCTGTTCCCTTCAACTATCTTTATTAGAGTTGGGGCCAGATTTTTCCAAGAAAGGTGCTTGAATTTTTTATGCCAAGTCTTGCACCCTTGGACTACATTTTCTTTGCTGTTTGGATGTGCTTTTGTTGATCCTTTGGTGTTTTGAACTTTAAAAGCATTTGCTGCCTCTGTTGTTTGATCTTGCATGTCAATCCCTTCATAAGTGATCAACTCTTCTCTTTTCACCCATGAAAAAATTGGTGGCTCCTCACCCTTCTTAGCTCCATCATTGTCAGTGGCATCCTCTCCTTTTTGCTCCCAATTGCTTGCATTTTCTCTTCCACCCAAGCGTTTTTTTCCTGTCTTTACTGTTTTGACATTCACACCACAACCTACCACACTATCTCCACTAAAAACAGCAACTTTCTCAGCAGCAGCAACTTTTTCAACAGTAGTAAAAACCACAGCTTTTTCTACTTTGTCAGCAGGAGCAGTAAAATTAGCATTTTTTTCAACTTTTCCAGCAGCAGTCACACCCATGTCTCCATCACAGTTTGCAGCATTAAAATCAGCAGCTTTTTCAACTTTTCCAGCAGCAGTCACACCCATGTCTCCATTGCCGTTTGCAGCATTGCCTTCCTCCACACGAATATTTTCTTCTCTCCTATCCTGCCCTCTAATTCTTACAAAACCATCAATACTCAAAACTACAGCAGCTTCCGTTTCTCTTTTCTTCTCAAAAACAGACCCTCTGTCTCTTCTTCCAAACCCCATTATTAATGCCTCTTTCAGCCTTTTCCAAGAAAGGTTCTTGGTTTTATTTTTCCAGGCCCTGAACCAATAGATTGTGCCTCCTTCCATGCAGCTGTAACCCAACCTGAGCCTCTCCTTCTCTTTGACGTTTTGGGTGTCAAAAAACTTCTCTGCCTGAGAGATCCATCCCAATGGGTCCAGCCCCTCAAACCTGGCCAATTCTACTCGCTGCCTCCAATTTTTTTCACCCCTGTCTTCCTCCATCTCCTCTTCATCTGAACCCTCTTTCTGCCCTTTCATGACAGATTCCTCACTTCTTCCTCAGCCCTATATGTGAATCTTGATTTCTTGCAGCATTTCTCTTATTTCTTGCATATTTCTTCTGTATTCTGCCATGTTCATTTTCTATTCTGCCATGCTCATCTTCAATTCTGCCATGCTCATTTTTTGTCCACTGGTCCTCCTCTCTAAGGTATTGTTTCTTCCTTCCATGCTCCACCCTTTCTTGATCACTTCTTGATCCCTTCTTGATCTGCCAGCCCTCTCCTAAGTAGATTCGTCAATCCTCCCTTGATGATCCAGCAACTTCTTGATCCTTCACCCCCACTTTGATCTAACAGGTCGGACCAATTTGTTAGGTTCCTAGTTAGTGAACCTAACCAAAACTCTCCCAATAGCACACACGGAACAACCAAAGATGAAAGAAAGAACTGTATTATTGCTGAAGAATGAATAGTCACTGTACACAACATGGGTTTGGGAGCATAACCTCCCTTGAGAGCATAACCTCTCTACAGGCAATAGACCTGACTTCACAAAATACTCGATATTTCCTACCGCATTACACTACCTCTATTTATAGAGGCTCTGACCCACTTCCCCTTTTTAACCAACACCCCCCACACGCTTACTCCTCAACCCCTCTATCCTATCATCATATATCCTAACATATATTCTAACAGAGAATATATGAGTTGATTCTTCAAGTAATACTACCATGATAGAAAACATTGTTGTCACCAAGTATTCCTTCAGCTATGACAACTCCACTGCAAAAAAAGATGAAATGAAAATATTAAGGGAAGTGATATACCAATAAGAATGTCCTACATTTGTTAAACCAGAAAAAAACATATTTTCTATCTTTTCAATCCAACACCATTAAAAGCCTGTTTCGCAAATTATATCAATTGATTATAATTTAAGATTCCAACCAAGCCCTTACCTCAAAATGAAAATTAAGGTATTAGCTATATAAGCAATCATTTCCCTGGACAAAATAAATAAAAGGATTAAAACACAATTACATTTTGACTACAAAATATAAATACAGAAAATAAGAGGATTTCATATGACAATATTAGGTGGGACCTTGCTGCTCCAGCAGGCATATATAGTAACTAACTGTTTTAGCTTCAAGTTAGAATTTTCTTTTCTTGTGTCTTTATAGATATAGACCACTAAGACGGACAAAAAATCAATACATAAAAGAGGATAGGAAATCTACTTAATTAAACAGAACACTGATTTATTATTCAAAAATACATCAAAAAGTAGATCCCTCCTATCTCTCCGCATGTCAGATCCCCAAAAGTATAATAATAATAATAATTTTTTCAAGCAGATGGATTGTCGGGCTGTGGGACAGAGAAATTGTTTGCGTAGTCTCGACATTTCATACTATTGGAGATCCCATATCGATTAGCATTATATAAGTGGAACATAACCCTTATCTCACAAGCTCATTTTATGGAGTTGAATTAGACTCTAAAAATCTAAGATAGTATCAAAGTGTATCTTAGCAGTTTTTGTTAGGCCTAACAAGTCACCCACTATTTGAATGATACCAAACAACTCATAGATATCAAGTATTGCAAAGTTTATGTTCAAGATTGTTAGAATAGGTCTTAAATAGGCTTTATTGAAAAGTTGTTGTGTACTCTAGATATGACTTTTCTTATTCTTTTCTCTTCTCTCTCATGTATTGTATTTGATCTAAAAATGTCATTATAAATACAAGGACCTAAGAAAGGGAAATCAAGCTTTCTACTACATTTTCTCCTTTTTTGTATTATCCCAAGTTGGTATCAGAGCAAGCTTTTCCATATTCTGGCATTAATTGCTAACTTGAATTAATAGATTTATCCACTAGTTCACAGTCAATCATACATGTCTCTTCTAGGAAGTCTAGAGCAAATTTCCTTTGAGAAATTACAACACCTTCTGGGAAGTCTAGAGAAAATTTCCTTTGAGAAATTACAACACCTTCTTCAGATTAGGCTATTTCAATGCCAAAAAAAAAATATTTGAGACTTCCAAAATCTTTGGACTAAAACTTGTTGCATAGGTGTTTCTTTAACCAAAGAGATTCTAGCATCATCATTTCTTGTAATGACATAACATCAACATACACTATTAAGTACACATTTTCCTCAGGAGGTACGAAATGTAACACAACGGTGACCCACACTAATAATTTTACTGCTCAATTCATTGTGGGTAATTTTCATTAAACCTTGACAACCTTTAAATAGGTGCAAATAGGGCCTTGGGCCTAGTACAAATAATAAAAACTGACAATAAAATATCAACTAACTTTATTTTATCTCTATCAAAATCAAACCAAATATTACTAAACCCAAGACTATTAAAATAATAAATCTCTAAAATTTAAGTTTATTCTAACAAAACTCCCCCATAAACTTAACTTTTTCATCCTTTATTCTCAACCTCTGCTCCTAGACATCTTCTCCTTATTCTTCTCCTTATTCTTGTTGTGTTTTAACCCAAAGGGTTGAACAATGTACTTGAACTATCTAAACCAAGCACATGGAGATTGCTCGAAACCATAGAGAGTGTCGCAGACCATACTAGACTCCTCTTAAGCAATAAACCTAAGAGATTTCTCCATGAAGACCTCTTCTTCTAGATCGCCATGCAGGAAAAACATTTTTAATATCAAATTGATGAAGAGGCTAATGACAAATGGTAGAGAAGTGTTGTAATTTGAGATAATATCTTTAGAATCTTCCTAATTAGAGGAAATAGATACATAATCTTTTATTTTATTTTATTTTTTCCTAGGTTTCCTAGTTTCCCTATTTCCCTTTTTATGAGAACTAGATTATTACAAAAAGAAGGTTTGAGAATGTATTTTTCATGATTGAGAATAATAATAAGTCTCATTTTCAACTTGGTGTCAGAGCTCCTGATCTTAGGGGCTAGATTCCGCTGCAACAAGCCGCACTGCCGCCACTGTCCGACCACCACCGCTGCCGCCATCGCCGGTTGGGGTCATCGATAGGGCAAAAAGGTGCGCCCAACACCGGCGATCACAGAGCCGGAAGTCGCTCCGTGAATGGAGCCTCCACGCGCCGCCACCGTCGCCAGCACGTGTAGCCTACGCGCCCACCTCTAGCGAGACCCACTCGCCGCCGCCGCCACAGACAGGGTCGCCGGAGCCCCCTAAGTCCATTCCTAGGGTCGGTGACGACTCGTTTCGGCTGTATTTGAGTAGATCTGACTTTTACGTTTTGCTCATTCTTTCTCGGTGAAACCCACTCGCTGTTGCCGCCACAGAAGAGTCGCCGGAGCCTCCTGATTTTGTTCCTAGGGTTGGTGACGACCCGTTTGGCCTTTATTTGAGTAGATCTGAGTTTGAAGTTTTTGCCCTTTTTTTCTTGGGTACGGGATGTCTGAAGAGAAAAGTATTCCTTTGGGGGTACCCAATGACCTACCAAATATAGGAAGTACCTCATGGTTGGATGGTCAGAATTACTTACAATGGAGCCAATTTATTTTAAGGATTCTCAAAACTCGTTCAAAACTTGATCATATACATGGAGGAGGACCAGCACCAAACGACAAAAATTTTTCAATTTGGGACAAGGAAGATTCATTAATTATGACTTGGATGTGGCAATCCATGGCTCCTGAGATAAGGAAAAATTATGTTTCATTCTTCTGCAAAAGAAATATGGGATGATTTACACAGTACTTTTTCTTTAAAAAAGAATCTTGTTGCTACCCATGATATCAAGAACAAGATATTTAATACAAAACAGGGCTCCCTTTCCGTATCAGAATATTACGGGATCCTGAATGGTCTTTGGATGGAACTCGATGAGATCCAAACAACGAAGATGTGTAAAATAGATGTTGTCGTTCTTCCTAAATTCATTGAAGGAAAAAAAATCTTTAAATTTCTCCAGGGCCTTAATAATGAGTACGACCCAATCCGGGTCAAATTTTTGGAAGAGAAAAATTACCACTCTTGTCAGAAGTTTGTTTTATGGTAAGAGGAAAAGAAACTCGGAGATTTGTCATGCTTCATGGAGGGATCTCCAACACAGGCCCTGCCATGACAATTGGAAAGGGAGTCCACAAGGGAACAAATGTTGGGGGAAAAACGTTTGAAAGAGGTACTCATGGGGACTATTGTTCATACTGTAAAAAATATGAACATACCAAGGAAATATGCTTCAAACTCCATGGAAGAAAGAATGTTCTCGAGCGCATGGGAAACAACAAAGAGCCTACTCAAAAATGGGTAAATCATATTACCTCAGAACGGGAAGTCACCAACCAATCTAGTCCGTCCCAGTCTAATCCACCACCACCACCAGATCTTGATAAGAGAGCTTATAAGAAGAAACTCGAGCGCTTGGAAGCAATGATTGAATCAATGAGTAAGCCCTCTGGATCATGTACTCTGTCCATAAAAGGTAAGATTTGTCTTAATACTGTTGGTCATGTGTCTCAAGGTATTTGGATCCTTGATTCGGGTGCAACTGATCATATGACACCTTTTAGTGGGTATTTCGACTCATATTGCGGCTCTGGGAATATATTTTTGGACTCATCTATTATATTGAAGGATGTTTTACATGTTCCTCAATTAGCTAATAGTCTTATCTCTGTGCAAAAACTCAAAGGATTTAAATTGTTGAGTAATATTTTTTCCAACTTATTGTGTTTTCCAGGACCTTGCCACGAGGAAGACGATTGTAACTGCTAAGGAGCAAAGTGGGTTGTATTTTTTAGAATTTGAAGACCAAAGCAACACACAAATCATGAGTCAACAAGCTACATCTGAGACGTGGGCAAAATCTCAAATATGGTTACATCATCAGAGGCTTTGGCATTCGTCATTTAGTCTTATCAAGTCCTTGTTTCCCCATTTGTTTACAAAGGCGTCTGTAGAGTTTTTAATTGTGATATTTGACAATTGTCAAAACACCATCGTGCATCTTATCCTATTAGTAATAAAAAGAGTATTTCTCCATTTGATTTAATGCACTCTGATGTTTGGGATCCTGTCATAGATTCTATTTTCGGAGCCAAATGGTTTGTTACCTTTATTGACGATTGTACTCGTGTCACGTGGACATACCTTATGAAAAATAAATCTGAAGTTTTTTAAATTTTTGTTAATTTTTTCCATCTTGTCCAAACTCAATTTGGAAAAAATATCAAAAGAATTAGGTCTAATAATGGTACTGAATATGTGAATCATGAATTTCTCAATTTTTTGTCTCATAATGGTATTGTTCACGAATTAACTTGTTTAACACCCCTCAACAAAATGGGGTTGCTGAAAGAAAGAATCGTTATCTTCTTGAGGTAACTAGAGCTCTTCTTTTTCAAATGTTTGTTCCCAAAAATTACTGGAGAGAAGCTGTGTTAACTGCCACATATCTCATAAACAGGTTACCCACTCGTATCTTAAATGGCATTAGTCCTATAGAGTCTCTATTGTCTTTTGTTCCTTCTTCTTCCCTAATAACGAGTTTACCTAGTCGAGTCTTTGGGTGTGTTGTTTTTGTTCACTCTCATCCTCGTAACCGTGGTAAATTAGATCCCAGAGCTCTTAAATGTGTCTTTATTGGGTATCCTTCTAATAAAATAGAGTACAAATGTTATCATTCTCAGAGTCGTCGCGTCTTTATCACCATGGATGTCACCTTTCATGAAACAAAATCCTTTTATGTCAGTTCATCACTTCAGGGGGAGAAAGCACTTGAAGTGGATGAACTCTCCTTCTTGTTATTACCATGTTTGTCTTTGCAGGATGCCCAAAACCTGAGCAATGAAGCTACCATAGTCCACAGTGAGGAAGAAGAGGAAGACAGATTTTTTGGCAAAAAATATGAAAGAAGAGAACAACCCACTTCGACTCTAGAGCAAGAAAAATTGTCTGATCCGAAGGTGAGGATCCCTGAAGATATCAATGAGGAAGAGGTAAGTATTACTGAGGATTTCATTGCATTGAGAAAGGGAAGAAGATCATGTGCTAAATATCCTATTTCTCAGTATGTTTGCACTAACAATCTCTCTGATAAGCACAAAAGTTTTATTGCTGCCATTGATGCCACAGAAATTCCTACCTCAATCTTGGAGGCCATGAAACTTGAACATTGGAATCAAGCCATGAAAGAAGAGATGAATGCATTAGAAAGAAATTCAACTTGGAAGATTGTTGATAAGAAAAGAGACAAGAAGGCAATAGGGTGTAGATGGATATTCACAGTGAAACATAAAGCAGATGAGACAATAGAAAGATATAAAGCTAGATTGGTGGCAAAAGGATATACCCAAACATATGGGATTGATTATGAGGAGACATTTGCCAAGTGGCAAAGATGAATACAGTTCGATTTATTCTCGCTTTGGCTGCTCATTTTGAATGGGACTTACACCAGCTAGATGTGAAGAATGCCTTTCTTCATGGAGATCTAGATGAGGAAGTGTACATGGAGATTCCCCCAGGTTTTGAAGTGAAAATGAAAGAAACAAGGTATGTCTCCTGAAGAAAGCATTGTATGGTCTTAAGCAATCCCCTAGAGCATGGTTTGGAAGATTTACAAAAGCAATGGTTTCCTTGGGATACAGACAAAGCCAAGGAGATCATACTCTGTTCATAAAGCACTCCTCTACAGGTAAACTCACTCTATTGCTTGTCTATGTGGATGATATGATTATTGCAGGAGATGATGAAACAGAAAAATTGGCATTAAATGAAAAATTGGCAGCTCAATTTGAAATGAAAGACCTAGGAAAACTCAAATATTTTCTTGGGATAGAGGTTGCCTACTCCAAGAATGGAATTTTCATCTCCCAAAGGAAATATGTACTTGATCTCCTCAAAGAAACAGGAAAGTTGGGATGTAGAACCTCAATTGTTCCTATAGAACAGAATCACAGAATTGGAAGTGAAGAAAGTGCTCCTGTAGAGAAGGCCCAATATCAAAGATTGGTGGGAAAATTGATTTATCTATCACACACAACACCAGACATTGCTTATGCAGTTAGTGTAGTGAGCCAATTTATGCATGATCCAAGAGAGAGACACATGCAAGCAGTTGACAAAATTCTCCAATACTTGAAGTCAAGTCCAGGAAAGGGGCTATTATTCAAAAGGGAAGGCACATTGAATATGAAGATATATACTGATGGTGACTATGCAAGTTCTATTACTGACAAAAAATCTACTTTTTGGTATTGTGTATTTCTTGGAGATAGTTTGTTAACATGGAGAAGCAAAAAGCAAGATAGAGTATCCCGTTCTAGTGCAGAAGCTGAATTTCGAGCCCTTGCTCAAGGAATGTGTGAAGGACTTTGGATGAAAATCATCTTGGATGACCTTAAAGTCAAAGTGGAGCACCCGATGCAACTACACTGTGATAATAAGTCTGCTATGAGCATAGCCCATAATCCAGTACAGCATGACAGAACCAAACACATTGAAATTGACAGACATTTCATCAATGATAATCTTGACAGAGGCTTTGTGATTACAACTCATGTTCCTACAGAACTTCAAATAACAGATATTTTCACAAAAGGGCTTCCTTCGGGTAGATTTCAAGATCTTGTAGGCAAGTTGGGAATGATTGATATTCATTTACCAACTTGAGGGGGAGTGTTGTAATTTGAGATAATATCTTTAGAATTTTCCAAATTAGAAGAAATAGATGCATAATCTTTTATTTTATTTTATTTTTTCCTAGGTTTCCTAGTTTCCCTATTTCCCTTTTTAGGAAAACTAGATTATTACAAATAGAAGGTTTGAGAATGTATTTTTCATGATTGAGAATAATAATAAGTCTCATTTTCAACTAGAAGGATGTGGTGGCAAAGGTCATCCTTAATGTACGTAATGTAAAAAAATGGGTCATATCTAAGAAAATTGCTACTACCCCATGGCTTCCCTGACAAAACAACCAATGTCTCCAAATTTGAGGTTGTTGAACCAAAATTGTTTTTTAGGAGGAATGTCAAGAATATTTTTGTGGCGGAAATCCAACTGCCTAGCCCAATCATCTACAACACCCAATTTGTCAAGAGCTTTCATTTCACAATCAGTGAAGAATCAAAGTCCATGGATAATTGACTCAAGTGCTTTTAATACCTCTTCGTCTTCTTCTCTCTCCTTTCCTAAAAAGCTTATTCATAACCCTAGCCAATGGATCTAAAGTAGCTTCCCAAAAAATTGGTCTAGCTTTCCTTTATGCTTCTTTAAACTCAAAACTTGTTCTCTTTGTTTATGTTTGTCCTTTCAATCTCTTTTATCTACCATTGAATTGTTCAATAACCTTTTCTTAGGGGCTGGAAAATATATGATAGGGGCTGGAAAGTGTAGGAGAGGAAGAGGTATAGGAGAGAAGGAGAAGAGAACCGAACAGTAGAAGCAAGGACCGAACGGTAGAAGCGGGAACCGAACGGTAGAAGCGGGAAACTAATTAAAGTAACAAAAGAGATATTCAGAGAAGATATTCAGCAAAGCATAATTAGAGTAACAAGATCATATCTTAATATATTATTCGGTAGATCTTAATATATTATTTAGTATAAGTTAAATATAGTAAATAAGGCTAAATATATTCGTATCAGATACTTATAAAAATAGGATTATTTTCTAATATTCAGTACATTTTTCGGAGGGAATTAATTAGTATAAATAAAGGGGAAGCCTAGGGTTAAAGGCATGCTTTTGGATTGTGAGTTTTGTAAGAGAGGTTATGCTCTCAGGTAACTGACGGAGATCCTGCTCCCAGTTATTGAAAATAATTGACGGAGGTTATGCTCCCAATTATTGTTTACTTTTGTTTATCCACATATTAGCATCAATAAAAGTTATTCATTCGTTCAATTTCATTCTTTCGTTATTCTTTTACTTGTCTTGAGTGTGTGAGAAATTGTTCTAGTTACGTTCCATACTCGGATACGTAACAATTGGTCCGACCTGCCGGATAGTCCAGGGAGGAAACTGTCGGATAGTCAGAGAGGAGAAAAAGTTGGAGAACTTGGGACTATCCATGAGGGGATTGGAGACGAAGGTGGAGGCAGTACGCAAGGGTTTGTAAGAACTGCTGAGGAAGATGGAAGAGCGAGCCCGACAATTAGAAGAAAATTTTGATGTAAGCCAGGCTTATGTCAACGGGAAGAAGGAGGACCAGCGAAAAGAAGTAGAGGGAGAGAGAGATGGCGGATGCCACGAGGAGCAACCAAATTGGAGAAAAGGGGTAGAGTTACCCATTTTTGATGGGGTTGATCCGTTGAATTGGATCAGTAAAGTTGATAATTTTTTTGAACTACAAGGGGTATCAGAGGAAGAAAAGTTATGTCTTGCCTACATCAGTATGGAACGTAGTGCCGGGTTTTGGTTCAGATTTTGGAGGGAGCATACGGGAAACCGAACGTGGACAGGGCTGAAGGAGGTAATGGTGTTGCGGTTCGGAGGAAGAAATCAGGGACCAATCTTCGAGAGACTGGCAACCAGTAAGTAGTCGGGGATCGTGGAAGAATACAACCAACCTCTGAACGGGAAGGAACTGTTGGAGTCGAACGGTTCGAACGCGAGAGGACTGCCAGAACCGAACAGTAGTAGACTTCTGGATCCGAACGTGAGAGAACGGGCAGAACCTAAAGAAAGAGGGCTTGCCGAGCCGAACGGTAGGGTACTACGGGAACCGATCGGTAGCGGACTGACGAATTCGAACGTGAGGGGACTGCCGGAACCGAACGATAGCGGACTAACAAATTCGAACGTGAGGGGACTGCCGGAACCGAACGGTAGCGAACTGACGAATTCGAACATGAGAGAACTGCCAGAAGCGAACGGTAGGAGACTGTTGGATCCGAACGTGAGAGAATGGGCGGAACCTAAAGAAAGAGGACCTACCAAGCCGAACAAGAGAGGACGGCCAGAACTGACCGTGAGGAAACTGTCAGAACCAAACGGGCTAGTACTGGAAGGAAGAATGAAGGTTTTGGTAGGAAGGGTAGATGGAAGAATCAATGCCCTGGAGAGAACAAAGAATTCATTGAAGTTGTGGACCATCGAAAAGAACAGGGGGCTTGTAATTTTTGATACACTGGCAGAAGGAAGAGAACGATGTGAAGTCTGGAAAGACATTGAAGACCATTTCCTCAAGACTTATGATTCTGGAAAAAGGGTGAACAAAATACTGAATGAAGAATGGAAGACATTGGAGGAGGTTTTACCACCACCCAAGCCTCCAGAACTGAATTGGAGGGCAACAGCCAGTGAGTACCGGCCATATGATAACATGAGGATGAAGGGAAGCCAGGAGATCAAGTTTCACAGTTCCAACCTTGAGGACAAGGTTGTTTTGCAGCGGGGTGTAATGTTAGGGGCTGGAAAATATATGATAGGGGCTGGAAAGTGTAGGAGAGGAAGAGGTATAGGAGAGAAGGAGAATAGAACCGAACGGTAGAAGCAAGGACCGAACGGTAGAAGCGGGAACCGAACGGTAGAAGCGGGAACCGAACGGTAGAAGCGGGAAACTAATTAAAGTAACAAAAGAGATATTCAGAGAAGATATTCAGCAAAGCATAATTAGAGTAACAAGATCATATCTTAATATATTATTCGGTAGATCTTAATATATTATTCAGTATAAGTTAAATATAGTAAATAAGGCTAAATATATTCGTATCAGATACTTATAGTAAATAGGATTATTTTCTAATATTCAGTACATTTTTCGGAGGGAATTAATTAGTATAAATAAAGGGGAAGCCTAGGGTTAAAGGCATGCTTTTGGATTGTGAATTTTGTAAGAGAGGTTATGCTCTCAGGTAACTGACGGAGATCCTGCTCCCAGTTATTGAAAATAATTGACGGAGGTTATGCTCCCAATTATTGTTTACTTTTGTTTATCCACATATTACCATCAATAAAAGTTATTCATTCGTTCAATTTCATTCTTTCGTTATTATTTTACTTGTCTTGAGTGTGTGAGAAGTTGTTCTAATTACGTTCCATACTCGGGTACGTAACACCTTTGATGCCAACTCTTTTTTTTTACAGGAATGTGGTACAAGTTGAATAATTGGAGAATGACATGAATCTAGAGGCTTATACTACTGGCACAAGCTCATTTGTGTCTTGTTTTGCATCCCCATCTCCTAAAATTTTTTACATGAATGATTAGATCATTCTCACTTGTTAAAATTAAAGAGATGGTTCTTGAACTTGGTAGACTTCAAACTTTAAAATGTGAATCATGTTATAAAGGAAAACAGTTAGGTCTTCTTTTCCCAGACATTTTGAATCTTGATGTAACTCTGCTTTTCTGATCATCCATTATAATATTTTGGGGTCAAGTTGTGTCTCATCTTTTGGTTTTAGATATTATTAGTTTTATTCATGAGTATTATAGACGTACTTGGATTTATTTAATGAAAGACTGCTTTAACTTTTGTCTATCTTTATGTCTTTTCTTAATGATATACAAAATCAGTTTGACAAAGTAATCGAAGTTCTAAGGAGCGGTAATGCTAAAGAAAACTTCACAAAATCTAAAGTTGAGTGATAGTGTTTAGAAAATTAATATACTTCACAAATAATTTGTTTTTATTTGTATCAAAAGTACACAGAAAATTCTTGTTCACAAAAAGTGTACACAGAAAATTAGAAGA
Source organism: Vigna mungo (assembly GCA_036885675.1). Taxonomy (NCBI): domain Eukaryota; kingdom Viridiplantae; phylum Streptophyta; class Magnoliopsida; order Fabales; family Fabaceae; genus Vigna; species Vigna mungo. Next base: position 21,096,045 of record CP144700.1, on the reverse strand, counting down.
AAAACTCTTATAAATGAATTTAATTTCTACTCACGAGGACAATAAAAGGCATACCAAAAGTGATGTAAGCTTTGTTGACTTTCACCCTTAAAAGCTGTCCTTGCAAATGCCGAATAAAACCTGTACAAAGATTTCAATAATCAGATTTCAAAAAAGAGATATTAGTCATTGCATACTAAAGGTCAACTTACATCCCCAAAGACATCACCGTCAAAACACCTGAGACACCTGAACCCTCCTGGGCCTGTAATAGATTTTGGTCATTAATTTCTTCATGCACAAGATTGAAGTAACTTAAGATAACACCAATACATCCATGAAATTAGGGTTATAAAACCAATGCTTTCTACTTTTGTAAGTAGTAATAATCAAATATAATCCCTAAATTTAATAAAAGATGAATCCAGATTTTTTAAAGGGTACTTACAGTGAAATAGGCAATGTAGCTAACAGCAAATGTTAGAGCAATTTCAATCACTGTATCATTAAAAATAAACCCTAGCCACAAAACAGATGCAATCCCAAAAGCAAGACCCATCCCTACACTGGACCGAGCAAACAGTCAAATGAGTGAAGATATCTTTTGCAACTAGTTCAACAAAAAAGTAGGTGAAAACCTACGCTCCAAGTGAAACTTGTGCTAGAAATTTGATTATGGCAGCCCAATTGAAGGTCTCTCCAAGAACCATCCGATAGAAAAGAGTATAAACCACAATAGCCGTCCTGGACAAGAATGAAGATTAAGCTTTTGACAAATGCAAATACAAAAAGAAACATACATTTATTTAAAAACCCTCTGTCACTTCTTACAATATAGACTCATTTGGAAAAACAAATTCATTTGAAGAGTAGATGTTAGTTAAAGCAGTGCAAAGAGTACTAAAAATACCCATCATTCATCAAGGATTCCCCTTCAATTATGGTGCTTAGTTTTTTGCTGGCACCAAGATCTTTCAACAAAGCCACAACAGCAACAGGATCTGTTGCACTCAGAAGTCCCCCAAGCAATAGTGATGTTTTCCAACCCCAGTTGTATGGAAAAGTAAGCTGTGTCATGTCAAATGAGCTATAATTATATAAGAGAAATGGCGAAATCTAAACACATCAGCTCACATACCTTCATGACAACTCCAAGACAAACAGTTGAAAGCGCAACACCAGGACCAGCTAGTAAGATCATTTGTGCAAGACACCTCTGCATTCAGCCCAAAGTGCATCTTGTGTTTGTATCATTTAGCAATTGACTTATATTATTACAAAAAAAAAAAAAAACATCTAGTCTGCTCCCTGTTTAGCAGCATTTAATGTTAGCTATGTCTAACCTCGTGGATTTAATTTCTACATCTTCCATCACGATAATTATGAAATAGTTATTTAGTCTCATTTTGTGCATTAAAGTTTTCAGAGTAATTGAATTAGAAATAGTTAGTTTCTTGCGCAGCTTTTAAGTTCATCTCCTTTAGTTTATATACCTTTTCTTAGAATATTTATATCTCAGTTTTCTTACATATATAAGATAGGAAATTATCATAACAGAGAGAAACCATCACTTATAAACCACTACAAAATTGCACTCATAGAAGAATCCAAGAAAAGAAACCTTAATTTGGTGAACTTCCATTAAGAATGAGCTTTCAAACAGGAGAGCAGGAAGGAAAACAGCTAACAGAAGGTCTGGATCAATCTCTGACCCTGCATATAAAAAATATCAATTACTTCAATTATTTTTAAACAAGAAGCTGAAGAATGAAGCTTATTAAATTGAAAATTTTCTAAAATTCCAGTATACTCAAATGCTCCGAGGCTGTATATTGAAAAGCCTTTTCCTTTTTATTGCTACGCACACAAGTTTCAAACTAACTAGAATAAAAACATAACAAACTTACAAAGACGAATTCCATCTCCAATCTTTCCCAGCCGATGATGAGTACCATATTCTGTTTAGAGATGCACAATTAATCAGCCAAGTTATTAACATTAAATAATAAAAAAAAAAATATATAATATACGAGAATGCCAAAAAGGAGTAAGTTTAAATGAAAAGAACAGTTAAGAACACTGTTCAAAGGGAAAAAGGTTATACAGTGAAGAAGGCCTATCTTTCAGCAGTCACATAGACTGGCCGAAAATAGTTTTCCATCTCTAAGAAACCTAAGAAAGGACCATTTTTTTAGGAATAATCTTCATGGCCAGGATTTGAATTGAGAAATGCAACATTTTCCAATATAGCAGGAACGTTTTCAGAGAGCCAGGTAACCTCTGATGAGGCAGAGAAGGGAGCAAAATTATAAAAAGAAATGATAATCGACATAGAATAAGTTTTAATACTTTCTACTAAATATAAACCTAAAGAAAAAATTTTGACAACATTTTCTAAGTCTTTCAAGTCTCCATTAGAATGTCATCAAACCTGGTGAGCTAGGTGTCGTTTCTAAGATTTGTGCCTTAGATTAGATGGTTATGTATGATAATATAACTAGTTACAACAATGAGTCAGTAATTTACAAAAGAGTTCCATGAAAAGATCTTTTCCGATATATATTGAATTCCCATGATTTTCTGCATATGTTTAAATGTCTACATGTCCTCGGTTGGAGCTTCAAATAAGAAGCTCAAAAAGATCAAATCAGAATTAAATAAGTAATGTATATAGAATCAAGAAAAAGTAAAAGTTCAACTATTAGCAGTTTATTTCCTATTCACTTCCCTTTGCTTGCAGATACTCTCTTTTTCTTCTCCAAACATGGTGAACAATACCATCTCGGCCCGATGTTCTTACAAGTCTACGATTGGGATCTAAAGATTAAAAATGAACATTTTTCAACATCCTACCCGATTCGTTTAAATTCTATTCAGTGTTTGTCTGAAACAGGAAAAGAACAAGTTCAAAGGGTATGTCTCAATTTTTCTGCAGTGAGCTATCGCCCTCCATAGAAAGTCAACACCCCCAGATGAAGCTATTGGACACTAAAAATTGTCTTTTTTCTTGCTTTTTAATCGTAATAACACCAAACCCAGAAAAAGAAATCCAAGATTAAGTGGTTCATTCTAGAAAGCAAACTATTATAACAACAACATCAACAGTAAAAAACGATGATAAAAAAGAGAAGGTTAGGACCTAAAGATCCAAGTGCAATGCCAATTATGAGCAAGGCAACGGTGTAAGGAACTCTAGTCCCACGCAAGAGGTGCCTACAAGCAATCCCCAGAGCCAAACTGAGACCAAAGAAGATCACTGCATCTGCTGGACTGGACTGTTCCTCTGAAGAGGAAGGAGCAGAAGAATCAGAGACAACAGAAAGGGAAAAGGAAAGGGAAAGCGAAACGGGTTGTTGCTCTTGGTGTAGCTCCATTCGCGTCAGTGGTGATGACGAGAGATGAGAACAGGGTAGCCCTTATTATCAACCAGAAACAGAGACACGTGCAAAAGAGAGAGAAGGTTGCATTTTGTTTATTACTGTGGGATCTAGCCCCTGAATGAAGAGTGCTGATGCTCAACACGACAAAAACAATGTGGCGGAGATTATAGTTTGTTGACTAATGACTACCATAGCACAATCAAATCCTTCTGAAACAACATGAAGTTAGAGAAAAATTGTACTACTGATATTGTTCCTTAGAGAGAAGATTTCACGTTCCAATTTTGAAATGAATTGAAAAGACATAAGTTGGGAAAGTATAATTTATTAAATATAATTACTTAGATTTTACTATAAAGATAAGTTATCAAGAGAACCAATAAAAAACTTATGAACAAATGTCTATTCTACTTGTACTCTATATACGGAATCTTTTTCCATTTCCACCTGTTAGCATCGTGCACAATAAATTAATGGGTAGAGCATCACTATAGGCACTAATGAGGTACTATGTTTTTTTCTATAAATTTGAAATATCGTTTATTCTTCTTCGTTCTTGAAAATTAAAAATTTATTTATTCTAAAATTAAATGTATTTTTATTTTTAAATTATTATAAAATATTGTATCTTGTTTTAAATAAAATCATTTTATCATTTAAAACATTTTCCAATAAAATTCATATTTTATCATATACCATTTGTAAAAAAAAAATTTACCTTTAAATGTTTCAACCCGACCACATGCAGACCTACATGATTGTTTTTATTCGGCTACAAGCTGGCTTGTTTGGAGTTTCTATTCGATCACAAACTAACATTGTAAGAACACTAAATGACTGTTTTTACTTAGCTACAAAATGACCTATATGACTATCATTACCTAACCATAAGTCAGTCTCTTCGACTATTTTGTAACTTAGCAGAATATGGATCAAACAAGTGGCTTATGAGATAAATGGGTCGGTAGGTCCACACAAACCCATATAGGTGAGGGCCAACAAACATCATAATTATCCTAGTACAACCATTGAGGTAAATAATTTGTGTTCATTATTCCAACATTAACTACTATATGATACACTTAACTAACTTGAACATTGAAGTGTCTTCTGCAGACACACCAATCATCCATCTTGTGGTGGACAAGTACAGAGAGAAGGAAGGAAGAGTAGTTGATGAAAGGAAGATTGAAGAAGTCTGTGAAGTTAAAGTCTTTCCACAAGATATACTCGGCTTTTTAAGAACAATACGAATAGAAGATTAAAGAAGTCCATGAAGTTAAAGTATCTTCACAAAATATACTCGACTTTGTAAGAACAATGGCGCACATCGTGGGGGCAGAGGTATAAACTATGAAGAAAGAGTTATGTGATGCTTGGGAGAAGTAAGATGACAAGCACAAGAGAAGTTGGAAATCCCTCTAATGTGATGGCTATGTTAAGGGCAATGTAGAAGGACTTTCTCGGTGGGTCTCGACCATGTTTGGCCTTGACGACCCTGAACCAGGTTTGGCATCGACGACTCTTAGCCATGTTTGGCCTTGATGACTCTTGGCCATATTCGACCACTCAAGCTCTTGACCTTGTTTGGTCTTGACCGTTCTTGACCATGTTCGACCTCAATGGCTCTCAGGCTTGTTTGGCCTTAACACATCTCGACCTTATTCGGCCTCTCTGGCTCTCGACCTTGTTTAGCCTCAAAGGTTCTCAGCCATGTTTGGCCTGAACCTCTCGGCCATGTTCGGCCTGAGTACATCACAACCTTGTTTGGCCTCCCCAACTCTCAACCTTGTTCGACCCCGTTAGCCTCGACGATTCTCGACCTCGACGGCTCTTGGCATTGCCCGACCTGACGACTCTTGGCCTTATTCGGCTTCAACACATCACGACCTTGTTCAACCTCTCCAACTCTCAACCTTGTTTGGCCTCGACAATTCTTGATCATGTTTGGCCTCGGTAACTCTTGGCCTTGTTCAGCCTTAGCACTTCTCAACCTTATTTGGCCTCCCCAACTCTCAACCTTGTTCGGCCTCGTCGGTTCTTGACCTTGTTCGACCTTAGCACATCTCAGCCTTGTTTGGCTTCTCCAACTCTCGATCTTGTTCAACATCTCTAGCTCTTGACCATGTTTGGCCTTGACGGTTCTCGATCATGTTTGGCCTCTTCAACTTTCAGTGGTGTTTTTTCTCAACAATTATTGGCCTTGTTCGACCTCTCTAACTTTTGACATTGTTTGGCCTTGATAGTTCTCGGTCATGTTTGGCCCTAATGATTTTCTATCTTGTTTGGTCTCAACACATCTCAGCCTTATTTGACCTCCCCAGCTCTCGGTCTTATTTGGCCACGTTGGCTCTCAACATTGTTCAGCCTCGACAATTCTTAACCTCGATGGCTCTTAGCCTTGTTCGGCTTCAACATATCTCGGCCTGGTGCGATCTTCCTGTTCTCGTCTTTGTTTGGCCTTGATGGTTTTAGGCCATGTTTGGCCTCGAAGGCTCTCGATCTTGTTCGGTCTCTCCAACTGTCAACTTTGTTCGACCTCTTCAACTCTCAATCTTGTTCAACATCTCCACCTTTCAGCCATGTTTAGTCTTGATGGTTCTCGACTTTATTCGACCTTGATGGCTCTCGGTCTTGTTCGGTCTCATCTCATCTCAGCCTTGTTCCGTCTCTTCAACTCTCGTCCTTTATTTGGCTTTGATAGTTCTCGATCATGTTGGACCTCGATGACTCTCAGCCTTGTTTGGCCGTAACACATCTTGGACCAGCCTTGTACGACCTTCCCATCTCTTTGTCCTCGTCAACTTTCGGACTTGTTCGGCCTAGTTGGCTTTTGGCCTTGTTTAGGCTCGATGTTTCTAAATCTTGCTTGGCCTCGAAGACTGTCGATCGTTTTTTACCTTAGCATATCTCGGCCTTATTTTGCCTCTCCAAATCTCGATCTTATTTTGTCTCTTCAACTCTTGGACTTGTTTAGTTTTGACGGTACTCGGTCATATTTAACCCTGACAACTCTGGATCTTATTCGGTCTCAACCATATACTTGTTTTGCCTTTTTAGCTCTGGATTTTGTTCAGCATCAGCGATATCATACAGGTGTGAAATGTCTAGATTAAAAATGTTGTAAATAATCAAAGTATTTTGTTTATGTTTTTAGACAATTAGTTTTGTTTCATTCATTGATTTCTGTACGCTCGCATTAACGAGAAAAAGGGGCCATAGTTTTCTCTGCATTACCTGTGTCTGCATATCCTGTGTTTGCTCTTTTTACCCAACAGGGAATAAATTGAACTCTGAAGAATTTTAAAAGTTGTTGAAAAGTTTATTTTGAATTAAGGATAAAATATTTAGAAAGATTTTGCTTAATAATGTTAATTTATCTTCTTTTTAGAAAGTTCCTTGAATTTCAAATATGTAGAAATAGAAATAAAGAAGAAGCATAAATTTACGCTTACATTAAACTTACATCTAGATGCCTAATCACTTTTACCATACCAATCCGCTAACATTCAAAGTATCGAAAGGCTCTATCATAAGAAACTAGAATGAAAAATACCACACACCAATATATTGAACTCTACAAGATCTTTTACAACCTTTTACAATTTTTTGTCATAAAAACCACACTTTAACGATCCTAATCAAGAACTTACACATAAAAATGCAGTAAAAAAGAACAAACTCAAGTGGACATAATCTTGAAAAAGAAAGAAATAAAAGAAAAAAATACTTAAAGGTAATCTCCAAGATGACTTTTTAACTAATAATCTATGTTTTATAATTATAAAGAAAGTAAGAAATATGTGTATACAACTATAGAACTCCCATTAAGTGCTCAATTTATTTTGAAACATGCTCAATTTGGTTCAACAAAAATAGTTTAAGATAAAATCATTATATACTTTGTAGTATTAATCCATACAATTTAATCCATTGAAGTTTCCTCACATCCAAGATGAAGAACATTTTTAATGAATTAATTTAAGTCTATAATCTATTAAAACTATTAAAAAAAAGTGTCTTCAAGTGATTTAAACCATTAAAATTCATTTTAATTTATTAAATTAAGATCTCCACTAGCTGAAGTGTCCTTAATTAAATTTCATTGACCAAAGTTGGATTTTGGTACATTAAAATGTTCTTCTTGTTTTGCCAATAACTTTAAATCATATGAAATCACTTATATAAAGATTAGAATATCAAACTTAAATCAAACATTCAAATCAAATCATAGTCGTGTGACATTAGTTGGTAGGGAGAATAAAATATTCTAACTTTTGAATCAACATATCTAATTTGGATGACACATTGTTTCTTAAAGGAATTTGCTTCTCTCTGTATTTTTCTACTCACATGTTTTTTTGTTTTTTATGGTTCCTAGTCCGAAGACAACATAAGACACTACGAAATATAATACTATGTTTAATATGAGCAAAGTCTAATAAAAATCCAAACGATGTAAGTCTAACTACAAGTGTTCAACTAATTTTAGGACTTCATATCATATTTCGTCAAATAGCATAAAATATATTTATTTATATTTATAAATCAAAATACAGGTTTTACCTATGTTTTTCTCGATCAACTTCTCCACGTATATGCTTGTTTAAGAATAGGTAAAAACACCGTTTATCAACCAAAACAATATATATATATATATATATATATATATATATATATATATATATATATATATATATATATATATATATATATATATATATATATATATATCGTTTGCCTTAGGGATGTAAGCATGCGATTAAACTTGTTACATGCATCCTATTTCGTTTTCTTCCATAATCTAGCTTCTATTTGGTTCTAAAATTCATTCTCCATCATCAATTGATGATTTATAGGTGATTCTAACATTTTAGGAGTGCAAGCGAGTGGTTTAGAGTTTCTTCTTGAGCTTGTTTTATTGTGTGATGTGAATGAATGACAAACTTTGTAGTGGTATGTTGTGGAAGCATGAATTTGATTCTAGTTAACTTGAAATGCATGTATCAAAGGGTTTAATATGTGAATTTGGTGCGTGATGACCGTATGTTGTGTGGAATGTTTTAGAATGCTGAAATAGTGTATGTTGGAACTGTTTTGTATGAAAATTCTATTGTGGTATTGTTAGGCCACCACAAGTGCACAACCTGCCCCAACTTTACATACATTCTAAGTCTGGACGAGTCTAAAGGTCTTAACATGATAAGATGCTTGTTTGATGAGTTTTATGAAATAATTGTTCATGTTTAGGATGATTTACATGTTTATGTGTGTATGGATATTCTCGGAATTGCTAGATTGATTTGAAATGAATTGTATGTTTGTTTGAGACCTAGCTCACCCTTGCGTTGTATGTGTTGCATGTATTTGCCTTCCTCCTTGCGATGATCATCCAATCCTTTGGATGTGAGCAATAGGTGATGATGTACCTTTGGAGCAAGCGTTGGAGATTGAGGAAGACTCAGCCCCTAGTACTTAGGACTTCTATTAGCTTTTAGTTTAAATAGCTCTTTATTTTGAAAAACTTCTAGCTTTTATTTTACTATGTTCGGTATTTTTGGAAAACACTCTTTAGGCCTCTCACTAGTGCAAAAACGCTATTTAACGTCACCCCTTAGACGTCGGTTAAGGGTAAGCACGACGTATATTGATGACTGATGTCATTTTCATAAATAAGTTGGCCATATAGACGTCAGTTAGAAGGTGCCCCGACGTTTATAATATTTTAGACGTCGGGGCCCCTCCTAACTGACGTCTATATGTCTCAACTGCTTTTACATATTATAATAGCTAAATCCTATTATATTATATGTGTATATGATATTTTGGGATGTCACATTTATGGTATCAGAGCAGTTTTTATCCTTAGAGAACTTGTAGGTTATGTGCATCCCTTACTTGTGCTTGTGTGCCTTAAATGTACGGAAGCATTCTAAATTCTTGAGTAAGACTAATTGTTTTACTCTCTGATCCTAAACATAATATGGCGCCTAGACCTCCTCCTCCTCCACCTCCACAACCCGATCAGACTGAAATGATGTGGATGATGGAGTCACTCATGAATTCTATGCAATAACAAAATAATGCCCTAGTACAACAAAATACCATGGCACTACAAAACTTAGAAGCCGCTAGAGTGGCCTCGAAAAGTGCCAGGGTGGCAGCTGAGGCCACCCAAAGATAGTTCTTGGAGGTGATGACTAGTGGCAGGATTCCCACCGGTCCTTCTTCTTCTTCTTGGGCTGCTCCAACTCAAGAATGGAGTTTGGAGAATTTCTTGCAGAATCATCCCACCAAGTTTGATGGCAAATGCTCACCAAATGAGGCCGATCAGTGACTTCGTGATATGGAGAGAGTTTACAAAGACAAGAGGTGCCCTGATGAAAACAGGTTGTCTTATACTGAGTATCTATTGACTGGAGAGGCAAGCCACTGATGGAGCAATGCACGTATGATCTTAGAGGGAACTAGAACCCCTATCACATGGGACCTATTCAAGAGGAAGTTCTATAGGGAATAATTCCCTGACACTCTTAGGTTTGCTAAAGAAGTGGAGTTCTTGGAGCTAGTACAGGGAAACATGTCAGTCTCTGAGTATACTGACCGCTTCAAACATCTCCTCTAGTTTAATACTATGACAGTGGATGAAGAATGACAGCGCCACAAGTTTGAAAACGGGTTGCGTGGTGATATCAACCTCTTAGTGAAAAGACACCGTTTGAGGGAGTTTCCGGCTTTAGTAGAGATGGCTAAGGATATGGATAAAACGAAGAGAGAAGCTGAAAGATACCCAAGCCATCAGGCCCAGCCACTGAGGGTTGGGGGAGCAACCATGTCTAGAGGCGGGTCCAGTTCCAGGAAGACACCATACTCTAGGTCTTCTTCTTCTCGTAGTTCTGGAGGATCTTCTCAACCTTCCGTTCAGCCGAGCCAGTCCTCCTCTCTAAGTGCGTGAGATGCTATGGATGTGGAGGTCCTCACTACTTATCTTCATGTCCTAGAGGACTAATTTTCGGAGGTGCAACCGATGCCATAGAGAGGGCCACTATGAGCATGATTGCCCTATGGGTAGGAGAGCTACTTCCCAGCCACAACATGCAGGAAGATCTCAACAGAGAGGTGGCATCAGACCTCAGGCCACCGGATGTGTTTATGCATTGACTAGGACAGAAGCAACTAGCTCAGGTGATTTGATCATTGGTAGATGCTTGATGAATGGTAGAAGTTTTGTTGTGTTATTTGATTCTGGAGCGACACACTCATTTGTGTTTGAGACGTGTGCTAGGGAGTTAGGGTTACCAGTGACAGAGCTACAGTACAATTTGACTGTATCTACTCCTACTTCTGGGATAGTGAAGACATCTACAGTCTCTGTTAGATGTTTAGTAGTGGTTGAGGAATGTTTGTACAAGGTAAACTTGATATGTTTACCTTTGTAGGGTTTAGATGTCATCCTAGGGATGGATTGACTATCTGCCAATCGTATTGTCATCGATTGTGGAGAGAAGAAGTTAGTATTTCCCAATGAGGTGGATTACACACCTCTGAGTCTTTGTTGTGTTGAGACAAGACCTGATAGAAGGTGGATGTTGTTTCCTGATACTATCACACATGGAAGTGAAACAAGGAGATTCTGGTGTAGACTTCTCGGTAGTAAGTGAATTTCTAGATGTGTTTCCTGAGGAGATTCCTGGCGTACCTCCTCCAAGAGAGGTAGAGTTTTCCATAGACCTTGTATCTGGAGCAGGGCCTATCTCTATAGCCCCATATCGCATGACGCCAGTTGAATTGGCCGAATTGAAAAAGCAAATTGAAGAGTTGTTGGAGAAACAGTTCATCCGGCCCAGTGTTTCTCCTTGGGGTGCGCCTGTATTACTTGTAAAGAAGAAGGATGACAGTTCAAGGTTGTGTGTGGATTATAGGAAACTTAACAAATTAACCATAAAAAATAAGTACCCTTTACCTAGAATTGATGACTTGATGGGACCAGTTACATGGGGCAGTTGTGTTTTCCAAGATTGATCTGCGGTCCGGCTACCACCAAATATTAGTTAAGGATGATGATGTTCAGAAGACAGCCTTTAGATCCAGATATTGCCATTACGAGTATGTGGTCATGCCCTTTGGTGTGACTAACGCTCCTGCCATATTCATGGATTACATGAATAGGATTTTCTGACCTTTCTTAGATAAATTTGTTGTCGTCTTCATAGATGACATTCTAATTAATTCTAAGAGCAAAGAAGAACATGTTGATCACCTTAGAACAATTCTTAGAATCTTGAGAGAAAGGAAACTTTACGCCAAACTGTCTAAGTGTGAAGTTTGGATGGAAGAAATGCAATTTCTTGGCCATATAATATCAACTAGTGGGATTTCTGTGGATCCGGCCAAGGTTCAAGCAGTATTGAAATGGGAGAGACCAAAGTCAATCACTAAGGTCAGGAGCTTTGTTGGGTTAACGGGCTACTACCGCCGTTTTATTGAAGATTTTTCTAGAATTGTAGCCCCTTTGACGCAGCTGACTAGAAAAGACACTCCATTTGCATGGACAGACCGTTGTGAGGCTAACTTTCAGGAGTTGAAGCAGAGATTGACTAGTGCTCCAATATTGGCCATTCCTGACACAAGTAAACCTTTTGAGGTTTTCTGTGATGTTTCCTATTAGGGACTAGGATGCGTCTTGATGCAAGAGAGAAGAGTTGTTGCATATGCCTCGAGACAACTCAAGATTCATGAGAGAAACTATCGTACTCACGATCTGGAGTTAACTGTAGTGGTGTTTGCTCTCAAGATATGGAGACATTATTTGTATGGAGCTCAATTTCAGGTGTTTAGTGATCACAAGAGCCTGAAGTATCTCTTTGATCAAAAGGAGCTTAATATGAGACAGAGAAGGTGGATGAAGTTCTTGAAGGATTATGATTTTGACCTTCTTTATCATCCAAGGAAGGCGAATGTGGTTGTTGATGCCTTAAGCAGAAAATCGGTACATGTTTCTGCATTGATGGTTAAAGAATTTGAGCTAGTTGAAAGCTTTAATGATGTAACGCTGGATGTAGAATTTGAACCTGATGGCATTAAATGCTGTAAATTGGTGATATCAAGTGATATATTTGAAAGAATTATAGAAGGACAACTAGTAGACCCTGAGCTTCAGAAGTCAAGGGCTTTAATTGGTACAGAACAAGGAAAAGATTTTAACACTAGGACAGACGGTCTTCTAGGATTCAGAGGTAAAACCTGTGTACCAAATGATGGAGAGCTGAAGAGATTGATATTGGAATAAGGTCACTGGAGTCGCTTTAGCATGCATCCAAGCATGACTAAAATGTACCAAGACCTTAAGAAATCATTTTGGTGGTTGGGTATGAAGGGTGATGTAGCTCGGTTTGTTTCCTCTTGCCTTACTTGTCAGAAGGCTAAGATAGAACACCAGAGGCCAGATGGTATGTTACAACAACCTGATGTTCCTAAGTGGAAATGGGACAACATTGCAATGGACTTCGTAACCCATTTGCCACACACTGTCAGAAAACATGATGCCATCTGGGTAATAATTGATAGATTGACCAAGAGTGCCCACTTCTTGGCAATTAGTTTGAAGATGTCTATGCAAAAGTTAGCTCAGTTGTACATCAAGGAGATAGTTAGATTGTATGGTGTGCCTTCCAGTATCATATCGAACAGAGACCCCTGCTTCACTTCTCGCTTCTGGCAGACTTTACAGAATGAGATGGGCAGTAGACTCCAGATGAGTTCTGCTTACCATCCTCAGACTGATGGTCAATCAAAGCGGACTATACAGTCATTGGAGGATCTGCTTAGGACGTGTGTACTTGATCATCTGGGAGTCTGGGATAAAGTGCTACCATTGGTGGAGTTCACATATAACAACAGCTTTCAGACCAGTATTGGAATGACACCGTTCGAAGCTCTTTATGAGAGGCGCTGCAGGACACCTTTATGCTGGTTCCAGGATGGAGAGTCTGTATTGACTGGGCCAAAGATAGTGCAACAAACGACGGAGAAGGTGAGAGTGATTCAAGAGAGGATGTGAGCCTCACAGAGTAGGCAGAAATCATATGCTGATAGGAGACACGGGCCTTTGGAGTTTGAAGCTGGTGATCAGGTGTTTCTTCGTGTGACACCTACTACTAGAGTAGGAAAGGCCATCCGTGCTAAGAAGCTTTCTCCCAGATACCTTGGGCTATATCAAATTTCTAGACGCATCGGACCAGTCGCATATGAGATAGCTATGCCGCCTCAGCTAGCTAATCTCCATCCACTATTTCATGTTTCTCAACTAAGGAAATATGTTTCTGACCCTTCTCATGTGCTGGAAGCTGACACTGTACAAGTCAAGGAAGATATCTCTATAGAGATGTAGCCGGTCAAAGTAGATGAGAGGCTAGCCAAATGACTAGACGGGAAAGCTACTAGGCTGATCAAAGTCCTATAGTACAACAGAACCGGCGATTCTACCTGGGAGAAGGAGGAAGAGATGAAGAAATCATATCCTCACTTGTTCTCTGGTAAGTCCTAATTTTTTAGGACGAAAATTTTGTTGTTGGAGAGAATGTAAGGCCAGATAAAATATAAAAAAAAATTGTGCACATGTGGCAGCATTGGATAGGCTGAACAATATTAGTAAAGTAAAAACTTAATATTCTAAGTTCACAGCCAATTTGTTTTTGAAGAACAGTTCCCCCTTTTCTTTCAAGCATTCTCTCCTTTTCTTCTCTGCCTTACCACTCTTTCCATCTCAACTCAGATTCTAACCATTGATTTCTTAAATTGAAGCTATCTAGACCTTCAGGACTTCAAGAGCAACGTTTCTACTGATTGAATTTCCGTTTCCTTCAACCGGTAAGAAAACCTCCCTTTCTCATTTGCCCTAGGGCTGTAAGCATGCGAGTAAACTTGTTGCATGCATCCCATTTTGTTTTCTTCCATAATCTAGCTTCTATTTGGTTCTAAAATTCATTCTCCATCATCAATTGATGATTTATAGGTGATTCTAACATTTTAGGAGTGCAAGCGAGTGGTTTAGGGTTCCTTCTTGAGCTTGGCTGTCCACATTAGAGGTAAGGGGAGCTAGTTTTATTTCTTATTTTATTGTGTGATGTTAATGAATGACAAACTTTCTAGTGGTATGCTGTGGAAGCATGAATTTGATTCTAGTTAACTTGAAATGCATGTATCGAAGGGTTTAATATGTGAATTTGGTGTGTGATGATCGTATGCTGTTTGGAATGTTTTAGAATGCTGAAATAATGTATGTTGGAACTGTTTTGTATGAAAAATTCTATTGTGGTACTATTAGGAAGGAAATCAAGTGTCTTTAGGGTCAATTTTAGGTCATTTGGAGGAAGTGAGGTAGTGATTTTGAGCAATTGAGGTCTGCAGCGTTTTTGGAGTGTTAGGGCAGTTTTATCTACTATATTGTGAGTTGTTTGAGTCACTAAATTGGTCAAAATAGATGCAAAGAGGTAAGAATTGAATTTAGGCCTCTAGGTTGATAAAATTGAAGTTGTACAACCTAAATGAATGCATGAACACTTTATAATAATGTTAGAAAGGATTAGAATCGTTTAGGCAAGTTTAATTTAGTATAAAAGTTGAGTTATAAGTTTTAGAAGTTCACCAAAATTATTAGAATTGGTAAAAGGGGGTTAGAGTTGCTCAATTATGCAGAAAAATCTACAGATGCCACGCCTGGGCGCCCCTAAAGGGGGCTGGACGCCCTTTTCTGTTGTTGTGTTTGTTTTTGATAGTTGTGGGGTTTCGGATGTCCGTTTTGGACGTTCTTTAGGTCGCTTTGGGGGTTTTTGACCCTTCTGGAGCCATTGGTGAGGGTTTCCAAGCTGTTTGAATTACTTAAGTATTGATAATTAAAAGTCATAAAGAAATTTGTGTTAATAAGTGATGGTTTTGTGAAAGTATGTAATGTATGAGTTGTTTTTATGACATGGTTGATGTTGTATGATGATGTATGGGTTTGGTATGAGACAATATAGTAAGAATGCACTTGAATGACTATGAAATTTTATGTTTGATGAATCAAAGTGGTTTTTGAGGTACATTATTGATTCAAGAGGAATATCATGTGATTTAAAGTGGTCGGATTGAATATAAAATTAAGATCTCTCGGTGAGATCAGTTAGTGTATTGAATGAATGTGAGAGGCTTCCATATGGGGGGTTATCCCTAACACCCCAACTGTCTTTCATTCTCACTTAGAGAGGATTGACGCGTGTGGTGGGAGTAGTGGGAGGTCCTAAGGTAGGCGCTATCACTAGAGGTCTATTCCGCGGTAACGGAGTAGCCTTGTGTGTGGTCCGGTGAAACCCCTCGGCAATGGCTTTGCAAAGCAGTAGAGGCCACCACAAGTGCACAACCCGCCCCAGCTCTACATACATTCTAAGTCCGGACGAGTCTAGAGGTCTTAACATGATAGGATGCTTGTTTGATGAGTTTTATGAAATAACTGTTCATGTTGAGGATGATTTACATGTTTATGTGTGTATGGATATTCTCGGAATTGCTAGATTGATTTGAAATGAATTGTATTTTTGTTTGAGACCTAGCTCACCCTTGCATTGTATGTGTTGCATGTGTTTGCCTTCCTCCTTGCGATGATGTACCTTTAGAGCAAGTGTTGGAGATTGAGGAAGACCCAGCCCCTAGTACTTAGGACTTCTATTAAATTTTAGTTTAAATAGCTCTTTATTTTGAAAAACTTCTGGCTTTTATTTTACTATGTTCGGTATTTTTGGAAAACACTCTTTAGGCCTCTTTAAAGTTTAGTTAGCCTTACGTTTTGGAGAACTTTAGAAACTTGCACTCAAGTTATATTTCGTTTTATTTCCTCTATATTTTGGATGATTGTATACATATTTAAATACTGTCATCTCTATCTCTCAACTGCTTTTACATATTATAGTAGCTGAATCCTATTATATTATATGTCTTTTGGGATGTCACATATTATATCAACAAATATTAAGAGAGCTTGTTTTCGTGATAAGTCTTTTTCAAAAACTTGTATACTAAATCAGTTTTCCCATTAAATTACGTAATTAAACATTTTTATAATTTACTAGGATCGAGCCACTAGTCGGTCAAAGCGTGAGGAGCACAACCCTCTGTGCAATGACCAAATCCCATTCAAAGATCAAATCCATGGAAAATGAAGATGGCACACCCACACTGCACCTCCAGACTAACGGCCAAATCCCACACTTGTCTTGGAGGGGGCCACGTGTTTCAATGTGGATCTTAAGCCATCGATCCACATCAATATTTATAATTTTTCTATTGTTAATGTAAAACCAACGTATTTTTTGAAGCTTATTTTCACTTAACAAACTCTTATTATTCGATATTAGTCTTAAAAGCCTCACTCAAATGATGGGTGTATATGAGAAACTGCATTGTTTTTTACTAAGTTATTCAATCAAGAAAATACAATAGGTAAAAGTAGATATCAATAGGTGGTATCTAGATCAAGCGAAAGAACATGGTTATCAAAGGATGAATGCAAGTTTTGATTTGGGAAACATAGTATCCAGTACTCGATATTCTGTATTCATTAGTGAACATTAAACTTATCCCTTCAGTAATATAATCGTCGGTATCCAGTAGATAATTCATCTCTTGTAGAATATCAAGTGGTCATTCTGTTAGTTGTACTAGCTACAAGTTATTTGTTACTAGGTATATTTAATAAATGGTATCTTATATATTAATATCTTTTGTAACTTATTTAAAGGCTGTAATTGGTAGGACCGAGGTTTCTTCGACCACATACAGTACACTAGCTCCCTAGTCTTTTCATGTCTTGAAGACATGCAAAGAGTCCTAGTATCTGGTCTGTAGTTGAGGTAAGGTGTCACTGCCCGATAGTCAGAGTGCGAGATTTTGCAAAGAAAATTTGTTATCTTTAACCATAACCCTATGTGTATAATAGCCCCCAATCTCAAGGAGCATAGCGACAAAGAGGTTTGAATGATGGGCTCTCAAATATGAAGGGATGCAACTGATGGGAGTAAACCGAAGTGAAAAATGTTAGAAACGTTTTGAAGGTTTGAGAATTCCTTGGAGGGGAAGGAATAGTTTGGAAACCAAAGTGTTGCATTAAATGAGGTATTTTGTGGGCTGTTCTGTGATGGGTTTGACCCATTAGGTCAAAAGATGAATTATCACCACCACATTATAAATAAGGGGTGAGGTTGATCATATTTCGCCACCAATTTATTTGAGAGCTTTGTTGTTTTCATGATTGCAAGAGAGGTGCATTGCTTATGAAGCGTGAAGTAGTCGTCCATTACAAAAAGTATGTCAAGATCTGGTAGTGGCAGTAGTGTAGGTAGTCGGGTGTCGGTCATCAGATGCCACATCCTCCTTAGGTCTAGGAGTAAGCATGAAGGTAATCGGAGATAACAGAGTGGACCCCTCTAAAAGAACACGCCGAATTCGAGTGAATAAGGAGGGAAGGGTATGAATTAGTGGATTTTGAGGTCCAAATATAGTTTTTAGAGTGTGTTTATTTGAATTACGTGCATGAATTCACTATTCCATTTTAATTGGTTGATCTTTTGATGGGTGTTATTGAATTACATTTTCAAGACACCAATTTGTTGAAAGATTAAAATTAATTACTATGTATGGTTTATAGCAATTAAATGTATTTATTTATTTGAAATAAAGGATGTTAAATTATATATATTAATTAGTTTATGGGTTAATTGAAGTTCATTGTCACAAGGCATTTGTGGATTATCCAAAGGTGACCATTCCTTATAACCAATGACATTAAAGTGAGACATTTCCCATACTTAGTAAATATGTTTGTATATCTAAAGATTATGTAGACTTCTGTATGATTGATTCCCTATTAAAGTATATTTATATTTATTATGAAATCAGTTAGTTTAAGCATCACCCTGAGGTGAACTTAAATAAATGACTTATGATTATCTATTAGTTTAAGTGTCACCCAAAGGTAAACTTAAATGCATGACGAGTGTAGTTATTTGTTTGAATCCATTAACTTTATCAAACATTGATGTATGAGCTTGTATATAGTTTTCAGCTTCCATGAATTTATTTGGATTGAGAACAATGTGGTTATATTTAATAGGTTAAACTGTGTTGATTGGTTTGAACAAATTTAGTTTCAACTGGTGTGTTTGACTTTGATATGACAATAGTTGCGGATGAAAGGCCCTCAACCATTACTGAGACTAGTACAAGTGATGACAAGTCTCTTTACGAAGCTTGGTAAATGTTTAACAAGTTGTCACTGAACTTGATGCACATGACTATGGTAGAAAATGTAAAGTCATCTATGCCCAAAATATAAAATACAAATGAATTTATGAAACTGATTTAAGACTACTCACAATTAGACTTAATTGACAAGTCTATTGTGAGAACTCTCATGAGTGACCTGAAAACTAGAAAGTTTGGCTGGTTATAACCCATTCATGGTCATGTAACTAGAATGGCTAATATAGCAGCAAGTTTAAAGTCAATGGAAATGTAAGTGAATGAGTCATTTCTAGTACAATTTTTCATGAACTCTTTTCCTCCTAAATCTGGTTAGAGCCAAGTGAATTATAACACCTTTAAGGATAAATGGAACTTTCAAGAAATCAAGACCATGTTGGTACAAGAGGAATGAAGATTGAAGAAAATGATCATTCTATCCATCTCACAACTCATGAGGGTGCTAGCTTCAACAAAACCAAATCAGGAAAGGAAAACAAGAAGGACAAATCCCCAATCACTACAAGAAATACCGACAGATATATTTGTGGATAATGTGGTGGGTGAAGTATATGAGTTAATTATTCATCATATACTTCACCCCCCGTCCCTTTTTTTTTCTTCCTTACTACTTTGATTGTGGGAGAACCGATGCAGTATCCTTGGAGATATTACCTTGGTTGGAACCGAGTCCAAAAGTTTCCCACCTTTTTACCTCACTAATATATGTCTCGATTCAATAATTGAAACGTATTGTAAAAAATAACCGTTGTCGTTTTCCTTCGCTGCACTAGTATTTGCGTGCATATTTCTTAGGCATCCCTTATATATATATATATATATATATATATATATATATATATATATATATATATATATATATATATATATATAAAAGTTTACTTCGAAAAATAAAAATAGTTTAAACAAAGACACTAAGATCATGTTTGATAGATAAAAATTCAAACGATGAGAAAAAAAAAAAACTAAAATAAAAATACTTAGGTTGTTTTGATTATGTTATATAATAATTAAATCGAAAATTCTTTTTCTGAAATATAATTGTGAGAAATTGTTGATGGATTAAATTATTCTTTCAATCTCTTACATTCATCTAAATTTTCTATTTATGTTTGGCTTTTGTAATTTAATAATGTATCACATTTCTAATTTCACATATTGGTTATTTTTATTAGGTTCATCATCAGGTGTAATAGAAGACAACTACATGCATTACAAATACATAAAGTTACATCATGGGTGGCATGTACAAACAAAAGAGTCACTTATCTTTTCGAAGGAAAACATTATCTTCGTCCTTTCACTACTTTTGTCATGCACCACGAATTCTTCTTTATTTCTACTTTTGGTTAGTTCTTTCATTAATAATCTCTAATTGTTCAATCAATACCAAACCTACTTACTTGAATACCTACATTTTGCTAGATGTAATGGGGTAGGTCAACTTTAATTTAATTTTCTTTTCCGCAAAATTAAATTGAATTGAGTTTAGCAAATCTAACATTGGATAAGGTTGAGTAATTTTAAAAAAAAAAATACTACCTGCAATAATTCAAATCAAACATTGGATTGTCTTTCTTGATATTTATAAACTAACTGCAACATTTATATACTATATAAAAAATATAAAATTACTTATGGTAAAATTATTAGAAAATGATAGTTTCATTATGAATTGATTATTGAGTTGGGTTAATTGATATTAAAAATTTACAAATATATTACTTAATTAATTTTAACCAGTGTATTCATGTATCTCCATAAATATTTTCTGCATTTCCATATACATAAAACTTCTTTTTTAATTATTTTGCATTATAAATTTCAAAAATTATTTTTCAAAGTCAAAATGACGTTCGAATTGTACAATCTGGAAACCATCTTTATTAAATATTTTTAACTTATATACTACTTTTGGAGTGTGTAATTCAAAAGTCAAAAATTACTTTTGAATTGTATAATATAGAGGCTATTTTTTTAACCCTTTCAAATTTTGGAAGTCATTTTTCATTTCCAGATAGTACGATTTCAAAATTATTTTTTACTTTTAAATTGATTAATTTATGTTGGGTTCTTGGAACGTTTCGAGAAAATCCTAGAACCAGAGAAAAATAAGAGAGAGAGAGAGTGGAGCGAGAGAATGAATACTGAATATTATTGAATGAAAAGTTATTATTGAGGAGCGGGGTTGGTTACTATTTATAACCAACGTAAACGCGCAACAGGCCAAAACCGGCAAACAAAACAAGCCCAAAACAAGCCCAAAACGCGCACCCGGTAAACCACACAAAGCAAACAACCGGACCGACCGGTCAACAGACAAAAGAAGCTAAGTCTAAATAACAATTCTCCACCTAGACTTGCTTCAAAAACAAAAAAAACAAAACACGGACACGGCCGGTCAACCAATTAGTGACCGACCGGTAGACACCCAATCCTGGACAACAACAAGAGAAACCTCTCCAGAGACAGAAAAAGGTTACCGCCCGGTCTATCCCTTTTAATGTCTATGCCCAAAATCCGCCTTGCTTCCCCTAGCTCTTTCATTTCGAAAGCATCCGCCAACCTTGCTTTCGTCTCACCGATCATGCCCCTGTCACTGCTAGCAATTAGGATATCATCCACATAAAGCAGGAGATATAACATTTCACCGTCATGATTCAGAGTGTAAACACAGTCATCATAATTGCACCGCTTGAAGTTCAGCTTTATCAGAAAGTCATCAAATTTCCTGTACCACTGCCTTGGGCTTTGCTTCAAGCCATAAAGTGACTTCTGCAACAGACACACCCTATCATCCACAGCGAAACCGTCCGGTTGCTTCATATAGATGGTTTCCTCCAAATCGCCGTTCAGAAAAGTTGTCCGAACGTCCAACTGTTCAAGATGATAATTGCAATGCGCAACTATTGCCATCAGAACTCTGACTGAACAATGCTTAACCACTGGAGCAAAGATCTCATGATAGTCTACGCCTTCAATCTGAGTAAAGCCTTTGGCAACAAGCCTAGCTTTGTACCTCGCTTTCTCACCGCCCGGTGTAGCTTCCTTTTTCTTGAAAATCCATTTCAAACCTATGACCTTCTTACCCTTTGGCAGATCCACCAATCTCCAGGTGCTATTCTTTTTCAAAGCCTCCAACTCTTCTTCCATAGCACCCTGCCAAAGATGCCGGTCGCTGCTGTCAAGGGCCTCCTTATAACTTCTCGGTTCATCCGATCGGTTAAGATCTTCAGCAGCATTCAGGGCGTAGCAGATTAGATCCACCTCTCCAAACCGTTTGGTTGGCTTGGAGATCCTTCTTTCTCTGTCACGAACAAGCTGATAGTTTCTCAAATCAACACCAGCAGCTTTTCCATGACTTCCCTCGCCAGACATACCATCTGTATCATCACCAAGGTCTGTTCGAAATTCATCCGATCGGTTCTCCTCTATCGTCCGACCGTTTTCAACTTGCCCTTCACCCGTTTGGTTTTCCTCAGTCCCACCGGGCGTGCCAGCTCCATTAGTAGTATGCTCCACCTCCACGAGAATCTTCTTCTCACTTCCAGAGTTTTCAGGGTGCATCGCCATCCTTGTTTCATCAAAAATGACATCCCTACTAATGATTAGTTTTGAAGGTGAATCTAACCTCCATAACCTGTATCCCTTAACTCCTTCGGCGTATCCAAGAAAGATACATTTCGCCGCCCGGGAATCCAGCTTATCACCCCTGACATGAGCAAACGCCAAAGAACCAAACACTCTCAAGTGTGAGTAATCAGCCGGTCGTCCACTCCACACTTCTATTGGCGTTTTAAAATTGAGAGCTGAAGACGGACTCCTGTTAATCAGATAGACGGCCGTATTGGCAGCCTCTCCCCAGAAAGCCTTTGACAACCCTGATCCCAGCAACATGCACCAGACCCTCTCCAGAATGGTTCTATTCATCCGTTCGGCCAAGCCATTCTGTTGCGGAGTTCCAACGACCGTTCTGTGCCTCCTGATCCCTTTCTCTTTGCAAAAACCATTAAACTCCTCTGAAACGAACTCCAGCCCATTATCGGTTCTTAGATATTTCAGCCTACACCCCAATTGGTTCTCAATCTGTGTGTGCCACTCTTTGAACTTCTGAAACGTTTCAGACTTATTTTTTAGAACGTAAATCCACACTCTCCTTGAGAAATCATCAATTATACTTAAGAAATACGCTCCTCCACCATGAGTTAAGGTTCTTGCCGGTCCCTATAAGTCAGCATGGACATATTCAAAGGGGCGTTCGGTTGAGTGTTTCCCTTTTCCGAACGGTATCCTGTGTGATTTCCCTAAGACACAATGGTCACAGAAATCCAGCTTCTGCAGTTTGTCTCCCAGAAGCAAGCCTTGCTTTTCCAATTCTTCAAGACCCTTCTCACTGATGTGTCCCATCCTCAAGTGCCATAATCGGGCGGTATTCTCGGTCCCATTTGCTACTGAGACATGACCAATGACAGTTGATCCCTCCAGAATGTACAAGCCGTTCCTCCTTCTGCCTTTGGCAACCACAAAATCTCTAGAACAAACCCTCATTACTCCATCTTCAACTTTAGTGGTGTAACCTCCAAGATCAAATGCACTAATAGAAATCAAATTTCTCTTTAGTTCGGGCACATACCTAACAGCCTGCAACACCATCTCACGATTGTCAAACATCTTCAGCCTCACCGACCCCACACCTTGCACTCGGCAAGCTTTGTTATTTCCGAGCAGTACATTTCCATGCTCTTTCCGATCAAGATTCTCAAAAAACTCCTTCACCGGGCACATGTGATAGGAGCAGCCGGAATCCATGACCCAGCTCCTTTGAGGATCTTCAGACGAAGCCACCAGCACTCCAGCCGACTCATATCCCTCAGACGCCTCTGCCACATCAGCGGTTTCTTGTGGCCGACCGGCCTTTCCTTTCTCCGGGCAGAACTTCTTGATATGAGCCATCTTCTGGCACTTGAAGCAACGCACTTGCTTCGTACCGTCCGGATTCAGCTTCTTCTCTTTTCCAGACTGCTTCTTCCCTTTCCCTTTCACCGAGATCAATCGGGACGCTCCTTCCTCGGTTGTCTTCGAATCTTGAAGTTTTTGGAACTCCTTGGTTCAAATTGACGTCAAAACCTCCTCTAAGGTGATCACTTGATCTTTCCTGTAGAGTAACGCATCCCTGAAATGCTCGAAGGTTCTTGGAAGCGCATTCAACAGGATGACAGCTTTATCTTCATCCTCCAACTTCACTTCAATATTCTCCAGATCATCAACTATCTTGCTGAATTCTGCAATCTGCTCCTCTATCGTTCTTGATTCTGACATCTTGAACGAAAAGAGTTGCTGCTTCAGGCACAACCTATGAGCCAACGATCTCGTCATGTACAGAGACTCTAGTTTTGTCCAGATTTCAGCGGCAGTCTTCTCCTTCGCAACCTCCCTCAGTACCTTATCACCAAGGCACAAGATGATTGCACTCCTTGCCTTATCTCCCATCTTCTTCTTCTCTTCTTGAGTCATGGCATCACTCATCCTCGACTCACCCTTCAACGCTTCATCACATCCCTGCTGTATCAAGATTGCCTCCATCTTGATCTTCCACAGCCCGAAGTCATTAGCGCCGTTGAACTTTTCTACGTCGAACTTGGTTGCCATTGCTCCTTGGGAATTCTTGAATCCTTGCCCCATGGTGGGCGCCAATTGTTGGGTTCTTGGAGCGTTTCGAGAAAACCCTAGAACCAGAGAAAAATAAGAGAGAGAGAGAGAGCGGAGCGAGAGAATGAATACTGAATATTATTGAATGAAAAGTTATTATTGAGGAGCGGGGTTGGTTACTATTTATAACCAACGTAAACGTGCAACAAGCCAAAACCGGCAAACAAAACAAGCCCAAAACAAGCCCAAAACGCGCACCCGGTAAACCACACAAAGCAAACAACCGGACCGACCGGACCGACCGGTCAACAGACAAAAGAAGCTAAGTCTAAATAACAATTTAAAAGTCATTTTTGACTTTTAGATGGAAAAAGCATAAATTAATTTTATTTTATATAGAAATGGAAGATGAAATTTATGGAGATGCATGAAGAAGCTCCTAATTCTAATTTGAGTGCATTATACAAATTCTAATCAATCTAACAAAATTTAACCTAATACAATTGGATTAGATGGGTTTCCGGGTTGGGTGCAAGATGTTAAACCCGTATATTGAACTATTATACACCATTATTTTTTTGGTTTACCAAAATTACAAAATTAAAATGACGAATTATATAGTGGTTAAAAGGGGTCTATGTTTGGACCGGTTGATGACCACCCTCTAGTCATTATTTTCTTTTATTAGTTGAGCTTTGGTAGAGATTGGTATGTTGATTGGTTGAGTTTGTTGGTAATGTCTTGCTATACTTCTATAATTTCGACTGGAACTTTCATAAATTATCTTATATAATCTATAATGTAATTTTTGTTTTGTATTATGACATATATAATTCAAAATATAATTTTTATATTTCAGAATTATAATTTTGAAATACAGATTTTTTTATGCAATTGTATTTTAAATTATATAATTTGAAATGTATTTTTTGTTTTTCTTTTGTATTTTAAACTTACAACTTAAAAGTAAACAAAATATATTTTGGATTGTAGCTTTTAGATCAAGGCATGCATTTAAGGTATAGTGCATGAAACATGTTTTTAAACATGGCAGACAACTTCAATGTCTTTTCTATCTACACTCCCATGATTATTAACTACACTCCCTTGCTTTTTTCCCATTCTATAAGGACAAAAAATTGCTATAAGGAAAAAAAGTTGCTAAAAGTATAATTTCTTTTGGACCGATGGAGTTAGGACATACATTAGTTTACATTAATACATTGAATTTTGATACCTTTAATTTTTAGTTTTATTTGTGATAGATTTAATTTATAGTTTTTTATTAGCTCATACAAAGTTGAAACTAAATTCTAGATATATGAAATGCCAAATTGTTGCTTTTCTGCTTTTAAATTTTGGTAAAACTGTCAAAACAAATGATTTATTAAAAAAACTTATGAAGGTCGTTTGTTAATGCATTAACAAACATCAATTGATGTCGGTCAAGGTAAATTTCGATATCAATTTAGCCCATTTTCATTAACCCAAAAAATTGCGCTGAACGGTCAAGGTATGTTGCTCAGCGGTGGTAGACATCAGATATCCTTAATTTCTGACGTCAATCAACGTCTCTTTTTTCTTTCGACATTAAATTGACGGGTCCAACTACGACGCCTGTAACACCCCTAATAAAATAGGGTTGTATATATATATATATATATATATATATATATATATATATATATATATATATATATATATATATATATATATATATATATATATATATATATATATATATATATATATATATATATATATATGAAAATTTTAATCATGGGGTACGATTTTATGAAATAACTTTTTTTTATACATTAAGATAGAGAAGCAAACCATACACACATCATAAGTTCATACATTACAACAAACCAAATCTTATATGTTCTTCAAATTAACACAAATCAAACATACTTAAATACGAATCCATTATAAAAACCCCAGCAAATTTTATTTCCCATCTCTCTCTCGTCGAGCTATTCCATGCCAGTTTTATCTGCAATATCATCTACTCCCATACAAGTACGATCATCGTAGGTGGAAACCACAACCACAACATGCAAGGGTGAGTAACCAGTATTATCACAAAAACAATGCATCATACACACTTTATACACCGACTAAAATGAGATACATGATGTAACAAATGTGAGACATGTCGTCGACGACAAACATTTCGTAAACTAAGGTCGGTTCCTTGTATTTCGTCATCGTAACCTGTTCTCAATAACAGACGATTCGAGCCGTCTTCCATCGCGACTTCTGACCTATCTCCCCGACTCCTCAAGGACTAACGAGTAAAAACACTGATACTACGCGCAACAGTGCACTATACTCAACACGAGCCGAAGTCATTGGGCGAGACATCCACCTCCCCGTGAAGAGGGAGGTGACACTCGAATCTCAGTCTCACGCGAGACTCAAATTTTAAAATAGCATTTAAATGCTGACACGTCTGACGAAGTTACTAGTAACTAACATAGTTATCGTACACGACACGAACAAATAACCGTGCTCAATCACGAATTCATACACATTCTCTATAATATGTATAAATAAACCAATAACAAATTAAGCAATATATAAAAAAAAACAATTCTCAATAATTGTTTAACATAACACCAAACAAAAGAAATCAACAATTCTCTCTTAGTTACTTCTGGTATTTTCAGCTTTGACCTTTGCTTATTGTTTTATTCATAACTCTCTCTACAAAACTCCGAATTAGTTAATTCTTGTTTTATTGGATTCTAGCCTTAAACATATTTCTTGGGGCACCAGAATCATAATTTTTGGACAACTATACTAACTGCAGTAAAATTGTTAAAACTCCTAAATTTACTCACGTTCTGTTATTTTCAGCTTTGACCTTTGATCAATGTTTTATTCATAACTCTCTCCACAGAACTCCAAATTAGTTAATTCTTGTTTTATTGGATTCTAGAATTAAAAATATTTCTTGGGGCACCAGAATCATAATTTTTGGACAACTATACTAACTGCAGTAAAATTGTTAAAACTCTTAAATTTACTCACGTTCTGGTATTTTCAGCTTTGACCTTTGATCAGTGTTTTATTCATAACTCTCTCCACAGAACTCCGAATTAGTTAATTCTTGTTTTATTGGACTCTAGAATTAAAAATCTTTCTTGGGGCACCAGAATCATAATTTTTGGACAACTATACTAACTACAGTAAAATGTTTCCTTAGATGGTTTAGAGGTAGAACTAAGCTGAACATCAGATCAAACTACGAAATCCCTATCTCTTACATGGGATATTAGATTGATAATCCTAACGGTCAAATTCAAACCATATTACTTAGAAACCATATATCAAAATTCTAGATCAATCCAACGGTTAACTTGACTATAATTTATGTTTTACCGAGGGGGCTTAGTAGCAGAAAATCAGGTGATCAGTAAATTAATCCAACATGTGAAATTTATTCCTCTAATTAATGTTCTCCAAATTGTAATCTGAACGGTCAAAAGAATTCAATATCCCTTATGGTCCATATATCAAAATTGCAGATCAATCTAACGGTTCACTAGGGAGAAATTTATGTTTTACCAAGGGAACTTAGTAGCAGAATTAAAGTGGTGATGTATCTATTCACAATTACGAAATTAACTCCTCTCGGTACATAATTCTAATCCCAAATCTGAACGGTCAAATCGAAGTAACATATCTTAGAAGTCATATATCAAAATTTAAGCTTAATCTAACGGTGAATTAAGGAAATATGGACATTTTACCGAGGTAACTCGAAAATATAGAAACAATGAAATCATGGATATGGAAACTAAATCCCACAAAATTAGGTAAGTAGCTACCAATACTAAATTCCAATATACTCATATTCAGATATATGATCATGAAATATACAATTATCATATTTTATATAAGGCTTAGCTTCCCCTACTAACATATATCCCTTCCCATCATTCAACTAAACTCAATAAATCATGACAATTCTAGGTAACTCCCCTTATCTCTAGTTTCTAGAAAATCTTTAAGGATTTCTTGGTGACAAAAGCTCCTCCCCTCTTGTTGTAATATCAAGATTCCTCCACACCTCTTGGTTCTTCTTCAACACACCTCTAAGGAAGTAGAATAGAGACTCTTCTTCTACTCTCACAAATACTATTTTTTTTTCTTTTTGGGTTGTTAGGAAAGAACCAAGCTCTCTCTTCTTTTTTTTTTTTTTTTCAATTTTATGTAATTACTCTACTTAAGGTGATTTGAATATCCCTTTTTAAACTAATCCCATATCTACTTTCATAATTCCTACCAAGCACCAATTTTGTCTTTTAGGAAAATGTTAGGGAACTTGACTACAATGGCCAACTTTTCTTTTCACTCAATCATAATCAAGACCAATCATTTATACTTTTTCTCTCTAACAACAAGCCAAAATCAATTTAACACAAGCTAATAAGGAGTCCAAATACTATCTTCTAGTGCACCAAAATAAATTTGAAACAAACAAAACAAATACTAATCTATTTAGTCATCATTTCTTCTTTCTAGAAGCCAAGTAATAATGCAATATAAAACATTAAAACATACCCACCACTTATGCCATTTACTTGTTCAATGATCAAATTCCATCAAACCTTCTATTTTTCATTCATTACATGTGTCCTACATGTCTTCCATTCACAACAAAAAAAATGATAACAAGGAGTTAAGGAAAATACCTAAGGTAAAACTTGAACTCATGACCACAAACCCCTTTCTATAAGTTTTCAACACTACACCAATTCATATATATATATATATATATATATATATATATATATATATATATATATATATATATATATATTTTATTGGGTCTTACAACGCCAAAGTTTGGGCAGACATCAAAGATAAAAAATAACGGACCTCAAAGCTTGTTTTTGTAGTATTGAATACAATTTATACCATATTTATGGACCCTTACATGGTTGGGCCTAGGCAATACAAATAATTACCATAATTAATTTGTTTAATGATATTTGTAATACATTTTGGTTCTGATAATTTGTTTGAGGACAAGCAAAGTTCTAAGTTTGGGGTTGTGATAACAGTCTAAAAACCGTTACTTTTATACATTAATTTGATATCAAAACACAACCTTTATGACTTAGAATTAGCTTAGAATCATGCAAAACACTTTAATTTGCTTACAAGAGAGTCAAAAGTGGTTTTAGAGATATTATGCTTGGTTTACATTGTTTTGGCAAGATTTGATGAGAATTGAATGATGAAAAGGAAGAAGGAAGGACTTGGAATTAAGAAAGGGCGGAAAAAGATGCAAAAGAGGAGTCACGACCACCGCTCAGCACCAATTTCAGTGCTAAGCGCTTGCTTCGTGAATCGCCCAACGCTGAGGGCCAAATTTGACCGCTGAACGTCCTACGATACTTGAGCCCACTACTGAGTGGTGAAATGAGCGATGAGCGCCTAAATTGTGGGTTTGGGCCAAAATTATGTTATTTTTTCTGTATTATAAATAGACCCAGTGCGACCCTTAGGGTTATCTTTTGGCAAACAGAGATGTTAGAGCACCTTCTACACTCCTTGGAGGCGACTTTTGGATGCGAGAGCTCCGAATTACCAATTCTAGGGTTTATTCTTTCATTCTGTCCATTAATATCATCTAGTTTCACCATGTCTATGGTGAACTAAACCCATTGTTGTTGGGGAATGATGTAATCTTTTTGAAACTCTCTTATATCGAAATTCTTATTTTATTCATACGCTTTTATTATTAATAGTTTGAGTTTTCTTTTCCGCGGATAGAGCTTGCATCTTTTAACTCATTTGATGTCATGATCTTTGATTTTGTCGATATGGGGACGTACGGGGAAATCTAGAACTGATAAGAAATCTCTTGATTATGAAATACTACCTAGGGATAGGAGTAGGACAGTCAATTGCTTTAAGCTTCTGTGATTAGGGATAGTAAACTAGTAATTATGGTAATAGGCTTTTTTCACCGAGGGATCGGGTTTAGAGTAATTTAGAAAGTTGCATGAACATTGATAATAAAGCGAATTTAATAAGAATAATAGATATAGGAGGGTGGATTAGGATGAATTCGTAAACCCCAACAACTCCATTCATTCATATCTTTATTTGCCAATTGATCAAGCTTTGCATTTGCATGTTTAAATTTCGTTTTGCATCAACACTAAAAAATTATTCTTCTTTCAAGTCTTATGCAATCAAATCACATGAACGTCTAGGCCACTGAGTCCCTTGGGAAACGATATCTGGACTTACTGTCTATTATTATTTGATACGATCTGGAACACTTGCCAGGGTCTTAACAAGTTTTTAGAGCCGTTGCTGGGGACTCATGGTTTAACTTTTCTATTAGTGTGAATTCAATTAAATTTGACTTGGTTTGTATTTTTGTTTTTGTTTTTGTTTTATTTTTATAAAAGTGCTTCTAGGGTTTTTGTTTCTTGTGTATGCAGGAAGCAATTCACACCAGAAGCAAGAAAAATCAACCTCTTCTCGAAGGATTAAGTGATAGGAGGGGGAGGAAAGTCAGAAGACCATCTCATGAATTGTTCCCCTCTCCTGAAAGACTTGTACAATCTCCACCGAAGGTTTTTACTCAAAATACAAAGGATATGACAAAGGAAGCTCCTCCTAGACGTACCCTTGCAGATGCATCAAATGTTGTTGGCCCGCTACACTTTAATAGTATTGCTATGCCATGGGACAACACAATAAATATGGTGATGAATCTTGCGTTAATACATCTGGTATAGAGCAACCAATTTCATGGACTGTCAAATGAGAATCCATATGATCATTTGACAACATTCAATGAAATTTGCAACACGGTGAATATGAATGGAGTATCAGATGATCTGATAAAACTTAGCTTGTTTCCCTTTTCACTAGGAGGCAATGCTAAGTTATGGCTAAATTCCTTCCTAGAAGGAAGTTTTACTACCTGGGATACTGTGGCGTTTAAATTTCTGAGTAAGTATTTTTTGCAGTCAAAGATTAGCCAAGGAAAGCTGAAGATTTCTTCCTTCCGACAGGGCATGGAGGAGACTCTTGGACAGGCATGGGACAGGTTCCAAAGTTTACTTAGAAAGACACCTGTTCATGGTTTTGATAGTACAACATTGGTTCTCACATTCTTGGGAGGTCTTGGAATGCAGTCTAAGCTTTTGTGAATGCTGCAACTGGAGGAAATATTCAAAATAAGACTGTTGAGGAAGCTTATGAGCTAATAGAGGATATGGCGGCTAGTAATGATGAGATGAACAATGAAAGTACTAATTCTATCCAACAACAGGAAACTCCAGTGTTACAATATCACGATGTCATGTTGGAGCAGAGCAAGATGATCAATCAACAGTTGGAGAGAATTATACAAAAACTATCTTTATTGCCACAGGAAATTAGAAAAACTTCGAGAACTCCAAAGCAGCCACAAGTCATGTCGGTCAAGGAAAATGCAGACTCTGAAGAATTATTTCAGCAAGTTATGAGTATAAGTGTATTTTATATTAAAAGCTTGGAGGATTTAAACACTAGAGCTTGAAGAGAAGCATGTGAGACTGTTATTACTAGGAGTGGATTTAAACAAAATTGCCTTTCATTTGCCACAATCAAACATCATCACACACATGTCATCACAAGGACTTTTCAAGGCTTATAGTGTGGTTGGGCTAACAACGAAAATTGGTTTTTCTAGATCACAAAATCCTTGAGTTAAGAGAGTTATTTATACAATCATAGTTCAAATACAAACTCTCTTTTTTACCAGTCTCACTCATTCCCAACTTTCTCTTTTCTTCACATTGAGCTTTTCTTTTCATGCTTTTTCTTTTTCTATCTTTTTCCAATTTTCTCTTGCATTTTCTTTTCAACTCATAAGCTCAATGCCTAACTTTTCTTTTTCTTTTTCAATTCTCCCAACAACCCCAAACTTGAACCTTTAACAATACCCCAAAAATATTTCTCAACCTAACTCAAGGCAAATATTTTCGCAGCAAGGGTTTTCATCCTGTTTAAGGCTTAGGTTCAAAAAGGGTAGAACATAAGATGTTCTTTTTCATGTGGGACGAAATTTTTGGCTTAGAAAAGGGCTTGATCATATGACACATATATGCAATTTAATTAATCACAGAAACTCAGGCAAAATCATTCATGCTTCCAGTAGATAGAAAATATATCAATAAGAACTCTAGAGCTCAAAAACCTCACACAAGCTTATTCCAATAATTCAATCAAATACCCTGCTTAACCTCATAATCACAATCACAAAACCACAATGCATCTATTCACACAGCTTGTGAACCACCACCTATATATCAGCATATTGTGCAATCTCAACTTCATCAATATCAAAGCATCATCAAGCAATACCCATCATGCAAAAATATCAATATCAAACCACTACATCAGATATATTGTCCAACCAAGTACATCAATACCTATTCTAAAAGCAGAAGCAAATAGAACATAATTTAAAAAAATAAGTTTAGAAAACTGGGTTGCCTCCCAGGTAGCGCTTGTTTAACGTCATTAGCTTGACCCGGTAAAGCCCAAACACCCATCAATAGGTGTTGATATTTTCTGTTGGCGTCCTTCCTTCCTCATGACACCAACAACATCTCGAGACTTTTCTTGTCACCAACTCTAAGGATCCTCCATCTTCAGAATTCTGTTTGCTTTGATAGTCTTGACAACCCATAACCTATTCTTGAATTTCACTGATATGCCAGGTTTGGGTTTGTCACTTTTCACATCAGGCTGTTGGTGAACCAATTCTCCTTCCTTATTTGCCTCCTGATGATCTTGTGCTCCTAGTACCAAAAATTGTATCCTGCATACACTAAAGAACACTGCACTAGAGCACTGAATTAGCCATTTTTTGTTCCTTATCCATTTACAATATTAGAATCTTGAATAGATAAATTCACAATATTATACTCTCTTGAATCATCCTGAATGTCAAACCTACCTGAAAGTAGTCTATCATATCAATTCTTGTAACCCTTGACCCTTGTTCTTGTTATATCTAAATTCACTAATAAAGATTTTCCTAATATCAGAACAATTCTGACAATCAATAAAAAAATATTAGTCTAAAAAAAGAGAACCAATACTCAATAACATCAACAAAAAATTAATAGTTTAATTTGTAACATAA
This sequence comes from Vigna mungo, assembly GCA_036885675.1. Taxonomy (NCBI): domain Eukaryota; kingdom Viridiplantae; phylum Streptophyta; class Magnoliopsida; order Fabales; family Fabaceae; genus Vigna; species Vigna mungo. Next base: position 21,062,571 of record CP144700.1, on the reverse strand, counting down.
TTTCCCAAATTCAAAGATATCAAAAAGAGCTTGTTCAAATAATATATACTCAAATTGTTTAAATAAAATGAACAAAATCTGATACAAGCATGTCAGAACATGAAAAACATCATTCCATGTCTTTAAATCCCCAAAACAAAAACAAATTCACAAACCCCTATTTTTGTCATTATAGGGTTTTTGAAAAAAAAAGAAAGAGAAGTGAGAAAACAAAAATGTGGATAAAAGAAAAGACAAAAGGAAGGGTGTTTTACCTGCTCCTTGAAGAATTTCAGTGAAGTGAGGGTGAGAGCACCGTCAAATGAGAGCAAGTACCATGAGAGTGATTTGTGAGAGCAGATGTTACTTTTTTGTATACACAGTGAGTGAAGAAAATATTTTATTTTTTAGAGTTTCATAAATTAAATAATAAATTAAAAAAATAAAATTAGGTAGGTGGGTTGGTGGGCCAACCCGGCTCACCACGAGTTCAACCTGCATGAGCCGGGTTTAAATGAGCCGGGTTGAAATCTGACCCGCACATAAATGGTTGTATTTTTCAAACCCAACCCGGCCCGAACCCGTGACGGGCCGGGTTGGCTCGCGGGTTGTGACCCATTTTGATGGCTCTATAAAACTATAGTTACTGAGACTGTTACAGTTGAAAAGATTTGTGAAAAATGTCCTACTCATGTTGAATGATAACGGTTTAAAACATCGTTATTTGTGATGCTATTTTGATACTAAAAGCACCCTTTTCACTTAGAAACGTGCTTGATTTCAATGATTTTATGACTAATTCCCCTTGTTTTGACAGAGATTGAAGTAATACTAGAAGTAGAGATGAAGAGCCAAAAAGATGGAGCTTTGAAGGGCCTAAAAAAGTACTAGAAGGAGGGACAACACGAAGCCCGGATGCCCTAAATGGAAGCTCAAGCGGAGGAAATCGACATCCACCGCCCGGGTGCCCTTCTTGGGCACCTAGGCGGCGGGGTCTCGAAGCCTGGGCACCCTATCTCGACTCTATATGACCGGGCCCTGTTTTTGCTTGTTTCTGACCCTATTTAAAGGACCCTGGGGCTCTAGGTTTTGTATCACTGGCAGAGAAAAGCATAACATTACACTCTTTTCCCAATTCTTAGGAATCTTTTTCTCATTCTCTTCCATTTTTCATAGAGTTCCCCCATGTCTATGGGGAGCTAATTTATATTTGTTGTTGGGGGATGATGTAACCTTGTAAACTCTCTTGTATTTGAATTGATTCTTAATTCCATATGCTTTTCCATTAATTGTTAGAGTAATTCATCTGTTTCAATGCTTGTTGTGTTTAATTCATTCATTAGTATGATTTATGAATTACATGAGTGCCGGAAGGTTCCTTACAATTCAGGTTCTTGTTGAATTAATCCCAAGAGTAACATTTCTTAGGGATGAGGGTATGAGTCTTGGTCATCTTAATCTCTTGATCTTCACATCTTATTACTAGGAATACTAGGAATTGCATGAACTGGTAATTTGGGATAGGCTTATTCGCCGAGGGATCGAGTTTATGTAATTTAGTTAGTGACATTGGCATTAATGCATAAAGAAGAATTCTTATATACATGAGAGGGAACTTGGTGAAATCTAACCCCAACAACATATCCATCTCGTATTAATCAACATCCGTTCATCTCTGTGCTCCTTTGCTATTGATCAATTGCATTCATATTTAATTTTATGTTTTTGCATTCAAACCCAATGATCTCTTTTTATTTAAGTCTTAATTAATCTTGCTACCGCACGACTGTTTAGCGCTGAGAGTCCTCTGGGATACGATACTTGGTCTTACCATTTTATATTACTTGTGCGACTCGATACACTTGTCGAAATAGTCCAACATTGAACAAATAGATTACTTGACTAACATGCTAGCAAAGTTCACTCAGGGTAGAGATAATTTAGAAACTATCTTAAAGTCCTCAGGTAGAGCTATATATAGGCAAGGAATTGGATATAAAGCTCAATCTAATAAGATCAATACAGAGAAGTTTGCTGACTTAAGTAAACTTCTTAAGCATTCATGATTCTACTGTAATAACATTGGTCATAATGTTAGAAATTTTTTTTTACAGAAAGGTTGGTGTTCTAAGAGGACTGTATAAGTGGATTCCTAAGGAACAACTGTTTGCTAATAGACAAGGACCCAAACTCAAATGGGTACCTATATCGAAAATTTCAAATGTTTTGCAGGTCAATAAGTGATGGTGTAGCAGTGGACAACTCAAGGATGAACTAACATGATTATATCAAAGTTCTTGAGTTTCTATAAGCGGTAACAATCATTTCTTTATTTCATCGTGTATGATATGTATCTGAATGATTGTTTGATGATTGTATGTTTGCTTGATTGGCTGATTTTGAATGTATTGTATGAAAATCAATTTTCATGACTTTTAATCGACTGAATTAGGTGTATAGTCGATTGCATGTTACAATATGTATGTTTCTGTGTTTAAATGCTTTCAGAGACAAAATAGTCAACTTTGAATTTAATGGAATGGACTAGATATCTCTGTTTTGGGCTTTCTAAATTTGAAAATTTAAAATGGGCTTATTTTTGATGAATCTGTGTTCGTGCCTTTAAATATAATTGCTTGTATTGACTCTACCTCATCCATGTTGTAAGCAAAACCCTTATTTTTGTTCAAGAAGTCTCTACACTCTTTACAATTTCTTAAAAAATGTTTGCTTCATCATCTCGACCTGGAAAGTGCTCGGCTTCTACAAGAAGAGAAGCAAATCCTTTTGGATGGTTCAACGATGATGATCAGAGAACTGACTTTATATGCAAATGGGGTTTTAAGGAAGTGATCAGGCATAAGTGCATGAGTGTTGAGATTGTTGATAAGGGAAACACTGGTTTAGCTAACCTTAATTTCACAGAGCTCTAGTTGCTCTGGTTTATAATGATGACAACACATTATTAATAACTCATGTATTGTTTTGTGTTAAATGTTCCACTCTTTACTATGATTGATATCTTAATGAACATGCTTTGTGTTGTTTCTTATACTTGATACATATCTTTGTGACTGCATTACATATGTTTATGAAAAGGAAAACCACATGCACTTTGGTGAACTCACAATGTATGGTAAATATGCAAGTTTTAAGTCGACTTCCTTATGAAGAGAGTCGATGAAAATTTGTGACTTTGCAAAGATGTTCAAAAGCAGTGTTGTGTGTTATTTTGCATCGAAAAGCTTTTCAATTGAGCTGAATTGTCTAAGTCGACTACATGCGCAGTGGATCCGACTTAGTTATTTGATTTGAAATTCTATTAATGCTTTTGTAAATAACGACTATATTTCAACTGTTTGTCAAAGCATTAAATGAAAGTCAACTGTATTAAATGCTAAATCAATTTGGTTGTTATGACTGCTACTAATTTGCTTATCTGTTATAACTTTCAGTTGACAGTCGACTTCATTAGTAGCACAGTTGACTACAGGAGCATCTGATTTATAGAAAACTATAAATAGACGTGACTCTATGATAACTGTTGAAAAACAATTATTTTCATGCTTCATTTGAGATCAAAATACACCCTCTAAGGCTTAGAATGAGCTTAGAATCAAGCAAAACACGTTAGTTGAGTCGGTTGAGAGTCAAAAGCTGTTTTTAGAGATATTATGCTTGTTTTGCATTGTTTTGCAGCGTTTTTGATGAAGATGAAGAATGAGATTGAAGATGGAAGGTCTTAGACTCAAGAAAGATGAAGAAAGATGAAGAAAATAAGAGTCTAGGAACCGCCCAGCGTCCAAATGGGAGGCGCAGCCACTGTCTCGCGCCCAGGCGGTGCAGCCAAGCGGTTTTGCGATTAGAGGCAAATCGCCGGACGATGGCGCGATTAAGGGGAAACCGCCAGGCGGCAAAAGTGTGGCGCTGGGCGGTTGTCGTTGGGCTTGGGCCTAAATTCTGTGACGCTCCTCAACTATAAATAGCCCTAGTGCGAGTTTAGATGCATTCTTTTGACAGAGAGGGGCGGCCAGACCTAGTTTTCACTCCTTGGAGAAGATCTCTTGGAACCTTAGGCTCCTTTATCCAATCTAGGGTTTGCTTTTCCATTTTTCCATCATTTTTCATCTAGTTTCACCATGACAATGGTGAACTAAACCCTTTTGTTGTTGGGGAACAATGTAATCTTTTGAAACTCTCTTTTATTGAAACTCTTATTTATTTATATGCTTGTCGTATGCTTTGATTATCAATTGTTGGGTTTTCATCTATGCTTAATGCTTTTATCATTTAACTCATTCAATAATTGTTGTTTGTCTTTATTGATACGGGAACGTATGGTACTGTCATGAACTGGTGAGAAGTTCCTTGCTTAAGCAATACCACCTAGGGATAGGGGGGTAGGACGATCAATTGTTTTTGCTTCCGGTTATAATGCATTATTAATTACTAGGGGAGGCTAGGGATAACAAGCCAGTAATTAGTAATAGGCTCTTTTCGCCGAGGGTCGGGTTAAGGGTAGACTAAGAAAGTTTGCATGACAATTAGATAACGAAGCGAATTAAATAAGAGGAGTAGATAAGATAGAATTGATAAGATGAAATTGTAAACCCCAACAACTCCATTCATCCATAGTCTTACCAATTATATTACTTGAAACGATCTGGTGCGCTTTTCAGTTTTTGTTAACAAGTTTTTGGCGCTGTTGCCGGGGACTCCAGGTTTAACTTTTTCAAGTAGTGTGGATTGATTGAAATTTGACTTGTTTGTATTTATTGTTTATATTTTGTTTTGTTTAATTTTGTTTTATTTTTCTGTAAAAGTGCTTTTAGGGTTTTTGTTTCTGTGTATGTAGGAAACAATACACACTAGAAGCAAAAAGAACCAGCAACCTCTTCTAGAAGGGTTATCAGACAGGAGGGGAAGGAGAATCAGACGTCCTTCACGTGAAAATTCTCCCTCTCCTGAAAGACTTTTACAATCTTCACTTGAGACTTCTGCACAAGACATTAAGGAGATGACGAACCAACCTCCTCCAAGACGCACACTGGGGGACTCATCAAACACAGTGGGTCCTTTGCAGTTCAACAGTATAGCCATACCAGCAGATAATGCAACAAACATGGTGATGAACCCTGCACTCATCCAGTTAGTACAGAGCAACCAATTTCACGGATTGTCAAATGAGAATCCCTATAATCATTTTACCATTTTTGGTGAAATTTACAATGCCGTCAAGATGAACGGAGTTTCGGATGACAGGGTCAGACTCAGCTTGTTTCCTTTCTCTCTTGGAGGAAATGCTAAAGATTGGTTACATTCATTCCCAGAAGGAACTTTCAGAAATTGGGAGGCTGTGGCAAAACAATTTATCACTAAATTCTTTCCGCAGACAAAGATCAATCAAGGGAAGCTGGAAATTTCTTCATTCAAGCAAGGAATGGAAGAAACTCTTGGACAGGGTTGAGACAAATTTAAAGGCCTGTTGAGGAAAACCCCAGTCTATGGGTTTGACAAGACCTCATATTTACTTGCTTTCCTTGGAGGGCTACACACTCACTCAAAGATGATGTTAGATGCCCCAGCTGGAGGCAGTATAAACTGAAAGACTGAAGATGAGGCTTACGAATTGATTGAAGAAATGACTATGAATGAAGTGACACAAAGTGAAAGGGGCGTACAGAAAGGAGGACTCTTGCATCTCCCTGCTGATGATGCTATGGCTGTGCAAAATCATCTCCTTACTCAAAAACTGGACAAGTTAACAAAGGTCCTTTCTGAACTTCCAAAAGGGATAAGGAATATCTCTCAAACTCAGCAGCTTTGCGATTTATGCGGTGGTGACCATATTAATGGTCAATGTGCTTTGCTTGAAGAAATGCAGCAGGAAGTCAACTACATGGGAAATTAATTCCAGTATAGGCAAGGTAACTCCAACCAAAGCAATTCTAGTCAAGGTTGGAAGAACCACCCCAGTATTGGACAAAATCACAATACTTCTTCTGGGCAAGGAGGAAACTTCCGGCAGCAACAACCATCACCTTTATGGCAGCAGGTGAGCAGCTTGACAGAGACTGTTAGAGGCTTAAGTGACAAATTTGATAATTTTTTCAAAGGATATGAGTCTCAGCTGAACAGTAATCAAGCCAACTTTAGATCATTGGAGTTACAGATTGGCCAGCTGTCTAAAAGGATAGAAACAACTGAGAAGAATCAGTTAAGGGATAACACTGATGTTAACCCTAAAGAAGAGTGCAAAGCTATTCTGACAGAAGATAAAAGGAAGGCAGAAGTGGAACTAATTAACTTTGAAAGCAGTGAAGAAGAAGATGATGAGATGATGAGTTCTGATGAATTCAATGTGCAGAAAAGCAGTGAAGATGAAAAAGAAGGAAGTTAGAAAGAAGAAGATATTATTGAGTTCAATACTAGTGGAGGTAAAAAAGAAACGAGAATAGAAAGAAGTCATAATGAGACGTTTAGAGAAATTTTTAATCAAATGACTGTAGTACCTTCGGCAAATCAACAGATCCCTCCATATTCTGAAAGAATTAAATATAGTCTGGAAGATGAAATTGAACTCACTGATGAAGAAGAGGATCATGTTATTCAACCTTAGAAGAGGAATCATCCGCCTAAGGTAGAAGATCCAGGATGTTTGACAATATCATGTGTTCTGAATGATTTTGATGTAAAAGCCATGATAGATTCCGGATTTAGCATCAATATGATACCCAAGGATTTTTTGGAAAAAATCAGAGGGCTAGTGTTGAAACCGTCTGGTCTTACTGTGACAATGGCGGATGGATCTATAAAAATACCACTTGGTATTGTGGAGGATGTTATTGTGCGAGTGGAACAACTAGAGTTCTTGGTAGATTTCATTGTCATGGACATGGAAACTGATGACGAGATTCCTGTGATTTTGGGAAGACCGTTCATGGAAACTTCGAAGATGCTTATTAGTGTTTATGATAGAAGAATAATGATGAGAGACCAAGAATTTTCACTTCTTTATACTGGCTATGAGGAGAATGAGGTCAAAGTGATAAAAAGAGCCAGACATGAGGAGTCAGGGAGAGAAGTTGAACATGAAGATAACACATCAGGTACTGATTATACTGACAGCTGTAATGTTTTGCAGGTACCTATGAATAAAGAAAGAAGAACCATTCACCCAAAGTCAAAAGAAGACCCACTTCGACCGGGCAGTAAAGTGAAATATTAGAGGAAGGAGTGGGTATTAAAAGAGTTGAAAGAGAAAAGGGTGGTGGAAATTGAAGAACCATACAGTAGACATACCAAAAGAGTGGATAAAAGAAAGCTGAGGATCTGGTGTACTGGAGACACCAACACAAAGGATAATACGTGACGCTGCTGTGACAATTAATTTTGTTGTAAAACATTAGTCTTAGGCTTATTTTATCTTTGAACTTGTAATTTTTATTCTTGGTATTTGAACAATTTTTGGGTAGCATCTACTGAGGGATGCTAACTTTTTATCCACTGAAGGATATTAGGAAGGTACACCTACTGATGGGTGTTGGTAAGGATTGCACTTACTGATGAGTGCTAAACAGGTTTGGATTAGGCTCGTGACGTTTAAACAAGCGCTACTGGGAGGCAACCAAGTTGATCGTTTATTTGTTTTTAAATTTTGTCTTAAGTACATTATAGGTTTGCATGTCCATTTGAGAGGTGAAAGACTTGTACTTGAAAAATTGAAGGTAAAAATCAAGTGCTACAGGGAGGAAGTGCGCAAAAGCAAGCAAAGAAGAGGGGTGAGAAACTACCGCTCACCGCCGGGCGGTGCATTTTACCGCCGGGCAGTGGCGGCGAACACCTCAGCCCAAGCTCTTTAAAACTGGGCGGTTTTAGGTGTTCTGCACTTGAACCCCCTCATTTGCATTTCGCCAAGCGATCTTCTTAAACCTTAGCACCCAATTTGCACCTTCAAAGGGTTTCCAAAGAGATTTTCCCACATTTTCTTACCACCCACTCACAAAAACCTAGTTTCTTGTCTACAATTTGGGGTTTTGGTGAGAATTGTGCATTGGGAGCTTTTCATCATCAATTTGAGGATTTCTTGCAAGCATATAGCGTTTCCACTCAAGTAAGTTGTGCAATTTCATTCTTAGGTTTTCATTTTTGAAATTTAATGAAGAACATGCCTAGGAACATGATGAATTGGGAATTTTGATTTCCATGCACGAATTGATGAAATAGGAACTGTTTAAACCGATTAAATTGCATGGATTTTTGTCTGGATTGATGAAATTAGTGTTTGAGTGGAGATTAGGGTAATTTAGAAAAATTGTTTTCCAAAACCCTAGCGCACCGCCGGGCGGTATCCTTTGGCGTCGGGCGGTGCTGCAGCTCGAAGAATACCGCCAGGCGGTCTCCCTGGACCCTAGGCGGTTTGCTGCAATGTTTGTTGGGTGATTGATTTTGATGCAGGGATACTGAGGGGGCCTTGTTTTACCCTCAGTATTGGACTGTAATTGGTCTAGAATTGATTGATGATGAACTAATTTGTAATGATGAATTCCTGTGGTTTGTTTTATATCTTATGCAGGGATGGCATCAACATCAAGAAGGGGTAGAAATACTGGCAACAAGAGAAAGGAGCCTGAAAGGCCAAGAGGATATTATTCTCAGAGGTTCCTCTCCAGAAAGCATGAAGAAGACTATGCAACTGTGCAGGGGAAGAGATTACTTATGGAGAGGAAGGTTATCTTCATTCCTGATTTGGCTCCTGAATCTGGAAAAAAGATTATGAGGAGAGCCTGGGAAAGGTTGACGACTTACCCTGCGCTAGCTAGCATTGAGTTGGTAAAGGAATTCTACACAAACGCCTTACCTAGAGGGGGATTTTCGGCTGAACGGTATATGTGAGGGGACATATTATTAGGTATGACCCCAATACCATAAACAACTTTTTTGGAACTGAATGACCAGGGGAGCAATGTCAGTATGCGGCACAGGTTGGTTTGGTCGCTGACATAGCCGAGATTGAGAGGGTTATGTGCCTCCCTGGAAGGCTTTTTCAGGCTAATTCTAATGGAGCACCGGTCAACATTAAGAGGTTAGACTTGACGCCTTTGGCAAGATATTGGATGACATTCACTCATGCCAACATCCAGCCGTGCTGCCATATCTCTAACATCACGATGCATCAGATCATTCTCATCTACTGCATGCTGAGGCAGATGGATGTGAACGTCGGCAAGATCATTGCTAACGAAATACAGAGCTGCGCTACTATAGTGAGTAGCAGGACCCCATTGAGGCATCCATCTGTGATCACCTTTTTGTGCCAGCAGGCCGGGGTGGACACTGCAGTTCCACCATATGAGAGACCCAGAAATGCCATTAACGCAACTTATTATCATCAATACTGCACAGAAGCAAGAGCGGAACCTAGGAGACGTCCTAGGAGAGCAGCAGAGTAGCAGGGGCAGCAGCCTGAGGATGCACCAGCACAGCATGCCGAGCCATTCCAGATGCCGGACATGTACATTTCCATGATCGAGGCTAGGATGGAGTCTCTTCGCAGAGGGCAGATAGCTACTGCCGAGATGATAGTGGGGTTTTATGATCAGCCACCAGTGCACAGGTGGACTATGCATGAGTTCCATAGTGTTATGGCTTGGCCTCAGGAGCAGGCACAGGGTAGCAGGTCTGGAGCGGCTGGAGCATCAAACATGGAGAGGATGATGATGAAGAAAATTTTGAGGATGCTGATGATGGGAGCCAGGAGGACTCAGATGGCAGCATGAGATGATTGAGGGCATCTACTGATGGATGTCCATGCTGTAGACAGGGTTTTATTTTTTTTCTCTTTCTTTCATTTTTGCATTTTCAATTTTTAGAATAGGTTGAACTTTTATTTTATTTGTAGTGTCTTTGCTTGGCTTGAAAATTTTTCTGATAATGTTTGACTGAATGACATGCGTGATAAGTCTATTTAATGATGATGTGATGTGAATGATAATTGAGTTGTGTTGCATGTTGATATTCAAGTGACAAAGTTCACTAGCAATGTGAACAGATGTGTGATGAATTAGGACTGTGGTTATGATGCTAAGCAGGTGTATGAATGAATGAGTGTGAGAAAGCATGTTGTGTGAGGTATTGAGCTCCAGAGTTTTCATCGTTGTATGAATTGTTCATTGGAAAACATGAATGATATTGCCTTAATCTTGATGATTGATTGAATTGCTTGTGAATGTCATATGATCAAGGCCATTTTTTGAAAGCCCTTCTCTAGCCAATTTTTTCACCCAATGTGCTTAAAATATTATACCCTTTTCAACCTTAGCCTGAAACAGGATGTGAACCCTTGATTTGAAATTTTTTACCTTGAGTTGGATTGAGCTTAACTGTATGTTTTGACAAGGTTCAAGTTTGGGGTTATGTGGGGGAAATTGAAAGGAAATTGAAAAAGCATTGGGCTCAAATGTGGAGAAAGAAAAATGCATGAGAAAAAGAAAAGAAAAGAAGAAAAACATGAAGATGAGCTCAATGTAAAAATAAAAGAAAAGGAAAGAAGTTGGGAATAAGTGAGATTGGTGAGGTAGAGAGTTGTGCTTAAAATTTGAATATTTTTGTAGCTCTCTTAACTCAAGGATTTTGCATTCCAGAAAAACCATTTTTTCTTGTTAGCCCAGCCTCAATACAAGCCTTAGAAAAGTCCTTATGATGGCATTTACATGTGAAGAATTTGATTGTTTGAGATGAATGGCAATTTTGTTTCATGTGACTTGTGAATAATAGAGACTTGGAGTGTCACCTTAAACACTTGAGTGATTGAGTGAAACCCTTGCTTTGTGAGACTTGACAAATTTCATGCTTAGTGGATTGGTCATTCATAAAGCGTATCATTTGTTGAGAAATATGTGATCATGTGAACTGAATTGAATTGAAAGCATGCATGCATTTTGATTTGATCTCACTGAGAATCTGAAATTGAGTAGTTCTTGTCATGAATGTTGGGAGTGTTGAATTATTGGATGAAAAAGTGGAAGGCCAAGTTTTGTTTTGTTTGCTTGAGGACAAGCAAAATTCTAAGTTTAGGGTTGTGATAATTGTTGAAAAACAGTTATTTTCATGCTTCATTTGAGATCAAACTACACCCTCTAAGGCTTAGAATGAGCTTAGAATCAAGCAAAACACGTTAGTTGAGTCGGTTGAGAGTCAAAAGCTGTTTTTAGAGATATTATGCTTGTTTTGCATTGTTTTGTAGCGTTTTTGATGAAGATGAAGAATGGGATTGAAGATGGAAGGTCTTAGACTCAAGAAAGATGAAGAAACATGAAGAAAATAAGAGTCTAGGAACCGCCTAGCGCCCAAAATCCAACGCTGGGCGGCCAAATGCGAGGGGCAGCCACTGTCTCGCGCCAAGGCGGTGCAGCCAGACGGTTTTGCGATTAGAGGCAAATCGTCGGGCGGTGCAATTCACTGTCGAGCGGTGGCGCGATTAAGGGGAAACCGCCGGGCGACAAAAGTGTGGCGCTGGACGTTTGTCTGTTGGGCTTGGGACTAAATTTTGTGGCGCTCCTCAACTATAAATAGCCCTAGTGCGAGTTTAGATGCATTCTTTTGACAGAGAGGGGCGGCCAGACCTAGTTTTCACTCCTTGGAGAAGATCTCTTGGATGCTTAGGCTCATTTTTATCCAATCTAGGGTATGCTTTTCCATTCTTTCATCATTTTTCATCTAGTTTCACCATGACAATGGTGAACTAAACCCTTTTGTTGTTGGGGAACAATGTAATATTTTGAAACTCTCTTTTATTGAAACTCTTATTTATTTATATGCTTGTCGTATGCTTTGATTATCAATTGTTGGGTTCTCATCTGCGCTTAATGCTTTTATCATTTAACTCATTCGACAATTGTTGTTTGTCTTTATTGATACGGGAACGTACGGTACTGTCATGAACTAGTGAGAAATTCCTTGATTAAGCAATACCAACTAGGGTTAGGGGGGTAGTACGATCAATTGTTTTTGCTTCCGATTATAATGCATTATTAATTACTGGGGGAGGCTAGGGATAGCAAGCCAGTAATTAGTAATAGGCTCTTTTCGCCGAGGGATCGGGTTAAGGGTAGACTAAGAAAGTTTGCATGACAATTAGATAACAAAGCGAATTAAATAAGAGGAGTAGATAAGATAGAGTGGATAAGATGAAATTGTAAACCCCAACAACTCCATTCATCAATAGTATTTTTCTTGTCAATTGAATCATTCACATTTGCATGTTTACTTGTTGTTTCTTACATCCCAACTAATCACTTTTTCTTTACAAGTCTTATGATTTCAATTTGCACGAACGATAAGGCCTTCGAGTCTCTTCGGAAGAACGATATTGGGTTTTAACAATTATATTACTTGAAACGATCTCGGACGCTTGCCAGTTTTTGTTAACACTCTACTGATTACGAAAAGGGAAGAGAGACTTTTGTTGAACTGACATTTTCATTTGTTGGTTCAGATTGAGATCATGTGATTGATTGCTCCAAGAACTCATCAAGAAGACTGCGATGATCTATCTTTAAGGAGGTTCTTTAAGGAGAAAAAGTTTCGTGCTTATTGGTTGATCAAGTTCTGTACATTGTGGTGTTCTTCTGTTGATCAAGATTTCTATCAATCTTTGGAAATATTGTTGTTGTTGTCCTGCTGGGATTGTTGGGGGTGAACTCGTGGAGTTCTGTACACTTTGAGGATTGTTTAAAGTGGGTTGAAGATTGTAGAAGAGGGGATATCTTGCTGTAGATTGCCTATATTTTGGTTAGAGGGTTATAGAGGTGTTTTATATTTTTGACGTGGAGGTCTCTATAAAAGCCTTTTTGTAAAAACCTTGACCATTATAGTGCATTTGCTTCCTGGTTGTGGAAGGACACTGGATGTAGGCATTAAGGCCAAACCAGTATAAAAACTCTGCGTTTGATTTCTTTATCCTTACACTTTTACATTGAGTCGACGTAACTGTTTACGTAGTCAACTTTATATTTTCGCTACACTTAAAATTTTCTTTCCTTGCGATTCAAGAAACTTTATAAAGGTTTATACTTTGCGAAAAAGATTTTGAAAAGACCTTGATTTTTAAACCTCACAAATTCACCCCCCGTTTTGGTGTTGAAACTGAGCCATCCCATTTCCAACAATGAGTATTCTATTCTTCCGCAATGAATGCTTTGTATTTCAAGAATGGTTCGTTAGAGTTGGATTGACAAAGTTTGTAGAACTCCAAGGGGATTGCTATCCAAACCTAGTGAAGGTTTTCTATTCAAACCTGAGAAAAGAAGGAAACAATATTATATCAAGAGTGAAAGGTGTAAACATCTGTATAGACTACTTCGTCTGGAAATATGTCGCAGGACTTCAATAAGAAGGATTGATGGCACATCAAGGTATTCCTGGTTTCTACAAAACTGAGTTATACGATAACTTTTTGAAAAACCTGACTTAGTTGGAAAATATGAATACTTTGGCATCGAGAACTTAAGTAAGGAAGAAATTTTGGGCGCATATATGATTACTTGGATACTACTTCCAAGGGATGAAGATAAATTAGTGTTGAATGGTGAAGATATATGCCTATTGTATGCCTTACAAACTGGTACTCCAACAAACTGGGCCTTTGTGATTGGTGACTATATGTTAAGGTTTGCAAAATAAAAGGGGTATTATCTACCATATGGGGTCTTTATCACCAAAATATTAAGAATGTAAAATGTGGATATCAGAAATGAAAGAACTATTAGTTGCAATAAGAAGAATGTGTTGGAGAAATTGTTTTTAGGTTCTGTCGGATTCAGAAAAGTGAAAAAAGGCTGGATATTAAAGAATGACTACATTCCTAGTACTGAAGATTTGAATCATGTAAGCATTGATTCATCAAGATACAAATTTCGACCTCAAACAATTTTCGAAGAATTTGTAGATGAAAGGTTCAAAAGACTGAATGAGAAAATGATAATGCTAAAAAATCGTTCTCTGACCTGCATCGAAAAATGGATTATGCATTAAGGATAAATGCTTTTGGAGATACCTCCATGGATGATTCTGACAGTGGAAGAACAGTGCTGACAAAAAGATTGTAGAGTCTTCCGAAACTGAATAAAGGGTCTTGTGTTTACATCTTATGTCATGAGTCATGTTTGTTGAAGTGTTTTGTTTTAGCTGGGTTGTGTGAAGTTTTTAAGTTTTCTTTCGAAAATGGCTTAGCATGCCATTCTATCAGTTTAGTGGTCTAATCTCGTTGTAATATCTTTTTGGAATATGATAACGGTTGAAAAACCGTTATTTTCATGCATAAATTTGATATCAAAACATACCCTTTTGGCTTAGAATGAGCTTAGAATCAAGTAAAACTCTTAAGTTGAGTCATTTGAGAGTCAAAAGTTATTTTTAGAGATATTATGCTTGTTTTGCATTGTTTTGCAGGGTTTTGATGAGAATTGGAGATGACTGGAAAGAAAGGTTGAAGGTCAAACGGTTGCAGTGCAGAAAAGTCAACCAGTCAACCAGAAAAGTCAACCAGTCAACCAGTTGACCAGAGTGCAGTTGACCAGCGCCGGGCGGTGGACCCCTAGCGTCGGGCGGTGGCCAGAAAGCGCTGGGCGGCCGTTTTTGGCGCCGGGCAGTTCTCTGATGGGCCTGGGCTTGAATTTTGTTACTTTTCTTAGTTATAAATAGCCCTAGTGCGAGTTTATATGCATTCTTTTGACAGAAGAGGGCGGCCAGACCTTCTTTTCACTCTCTGGAGAGGATCTCTTGGATGCTTAGGCTCCTTTTCATCTTTTCTAGGGTTTGTTTTCCATTTCTTCCATTATTTTCATGTATGTTCACCATGACAATGGTGAACTAAACCCTTTTGTTGTTGGGGGAAACAATGTAATCTTTTGAAACTCTCTTTTATTGAAACTCTTGTTTATTTATATGATTCTCATATGCTTTAATTATCAATTGTTGGGTTCTCATCTGTGCTTAAGGCTTTTATCATTTAACTCATTCGATAACTGTTGTTTGTCTTTATTGATACGGGAACGTACAATAATGTCATGAACTTGTGAGAAATTCCTTGATCAATGAAATACCACCTAGGGATAGGGGGGTAGGACGGTTAATTGTTTTTGCTTCTGTTCGGTAATGCGTTGCTAGTTACTAGGGGAGGCTAGGGATAGCAAGTCGGTAATTAGTAATAGGCTCTTTTCACCGAGGGATCGGGCTAAGGGTAGGCGAAGAAAGTTTGCATTACAATTAGATAACAAGCATTTAAAACAGAGGGCAGATAAGATGAAATTGTAAACCCCCAAAAACTCCACTCATCCATACTTTTTTTCGTAAATTGAATCAACGCATTGCATGTTTATTTTCTGTTCTTGCATCCACCACAATTAATCTTTTTCTTTACAAGTCTTATTATTTTATTTCACACGAACGATAAGGCCGTGAGTCCTTTGGGAGAGAACGATATTGGGTTACACAAATTATATTACTTAGAACGATCTGGTACGCTTGTCATTCCGTTAATAGAATATTAATGAAATCAGTTATTTCAGTTTTAATTTGATCTTTGTTGACTTTATTCTTGAATCAGTTTATATTAGATTAAAGTCGACTCTATGTTGAATGAAGTTGATTATGCTTGGGTTTACTATTACATTGATAATTCTGCATATTCACTTCTTAACTGTATAATTTCATGCATTACTATGATTCTAAAATGCTTGATCTACAAAAGATCTTGAAAGGTTTTGCAGGAACATTGCTTTTGGATAAACTATTGGAGTTTCTACTCAATGGAAAGCAATGAAATCGATTGCTAATGAAGAACAATCGACTATTATTTACAAGGGTTATAAATTCAATTTATTGGAATCTGGTTAATTGGTTTATTGATCTCATATCATATACTGTTTCTTTCAATATATCTCTGTTTCCTTGATTGATTGATATATTTGAGATATTATTGAGATTGTTGATTGATTGTACCTATGCTTAATTGATTTGATAGAGAAATTTCTGGTTTTGATACAATTCTGTCACATGCTTTTATATGCTCTGAAATATGTGATAACTACATTGTGCATTTGGGTTTTGATTATAAAACATGCATAATGGCAGGGGGAGCATTGCATGATTGTTTAGATATTGCACATGCCTACATTTTAGGGGGATATTACATCTTTATCATGTGATAATCTGTGACAAGGGGAGCATCATTGATTGATTAATATGTTTCTATGATGCATCTCTAAACAATTGTTTACCAGCATATCATTATCATAGAGCATACCTTTTTTGCTAATGCAGAAAGGGGGAAAAAGTTTGATTGCTTGATTACTTATTGCTTAATACTTGATTGCTTGATATTGTTGAATACTGATATATTCTGATAGACTTCACTTTGATTGATCTGATATCTTATTTCAATTTCTTTTCTGAATTTTGATCAGTTGTTATATAATTTGCTCTGATATAGTTTGAATATATGACTGATTATATGAATTGTTGTGTACAAACATGGTTGTTTATTAACATGGTTGTGCATCATCAAAAAAGGGGGAGATTGTTGAGATTGTTGATAAGGGGAACACTGGTTTAGTTAAACCTTAAAATCTCACAGTGTTTTTGATTTTTGATGATGACAACACATTATTAATAACACATGTATTGATATGTGTTACATGTTCTTTGCTTTCATGTTTATAATTACTTGAGAACATGTTTGTGTTGATTCTTGTCATTATGTGCAATTTCACTATGTTCTGTTGAGATTGTTGACAACACAATTTCTATATCAATCTAGTTTTTGATTATGACAACACATTACTTAATAACATGCATATGTTGATTGTTGTTATTACATGTTCTTATGCAAATTGATTGTTATATCTGCGAACATGTTTATGTACTGTGTTACATGTTCCTATGTTGATTGATTGATATATATGTGGAACGTGAATATATGCTTTATGTGCTATGTGCAATGCATCATTACATATGTTTTTCTGCACATGTTTTAAAGCTGAAAAACACAAGCACTTTCATGAACTTATAACTATGTGACAAAGTTCTAGTGCTATTGACTACATTATTAATGGATTCGACTATGCTAAAATCGTTGTACAGATTTTGAGAATCAGGGCTTTGTGAATTAATTCAAAATGTTTTACATGGTTGAAGTCGACTATGTGTGCCACACATTTGATTGTATCAGTTATCTGATTTGAAATTATGTTATGCTCTTGCACTCTAACGACTATATTTTTAAAAGTTAGTTGAACATTAATGTCTTGGTCAACTATATTAAATGTGTTTTGTTTTTGGTTGACTGTATGCTACCTGGTTGACTGTTTGTTATAACTGTCATAATCCAATCGACTGAATTAGTAGCATAATTGACTGAGAGTCTGTCTGATTAACAAAAATCTATTAATAGACTGATCACGAATCAGTTACAAGACTTTTGAAGAACTAAAAATTTCATTTCTTTTTCAGATTGAATTCTCCGTTGTAAGAGCTCCAAGAACTCTTTAAGAAGACAATGGTGATCTTTCTTGAAAGAGATTCAAAGGGAGGTTCTTCTACGCACACAAAGATTGATCAATATCTGCACAAAAAAGGTGCTTCTGTGTTGATCACGTCTCAGGCTTAGCATCCTTGAAGACTGCTGCATTGTTTTTCTGGCTTGACATTCGTAAAGACTGCTGGTATTTGGACCTATTGGTTATAGGGGATTGTTCACTTTGAGGATTGTTCAAAGTGGTGTTGCAGATTGCAAAAGAGGGAATTCTTGCTGCAGGTCTGGTTATTTTGTTTTGCAGCTATATTTTGGTTTTGGGTTAGAGAGGAGATTTATATTTTTGACATGGAGGTCTTCTATAAATTCCTTGTTGTAAAAACCGCAACCATTATAGTGCATTTGCTTCCTGGGTTGGAAGGACACTGGATGTAGGCATTGCTGGCCGAACCAGTATAAAACTTCAGTGTTTGATTTTCTCTATCCCTACACTTTTACTTTGCAGTCGACTTTAATTTTCACGCAGTCAACTACGTTTTTTCGCTGCATATGATTTTTCATTACTTGCATTTCAAGAAAGTTTAAAAAGTTTAATACTTTGATTGCAAGACTGCGAAAAGATTTTGTATTTGCAAAAACACCAATTCACCCCCTCTCTTGGTGTAAAAACGAAGCCTACCTGTTTCCCAACATGTTCTGTATGGGATATTATCTGTAATTGCATAACATTTGATTTGAAAAAGAAAAAACACATGCACTTTTGTGTAAGTGTGCTATGGTAATGGTGAAAGATAAAGAGAAGTGTAAAAACTTCCTCGTGTGTCTTCTACCCCACCCTCCCCTCTTTCATATGATAGATTGTGTATTTATATACACTCATTGCAATACAAATTTAATATCATCTTTAATTACAATAAACAAAATAAGGAAATGATATAATCATCTTTCTAATATCAGGATATTGATTCTTGTACTATACTCGGGTAGCCAACTGTGTCATCCGCATCGACCGGTAATCCACTGATCGTGAATCGAGTAAGATGAATGTCATTAATGGCCAATTAATATATTTAATGACCGTATCAAAGGCAAATATATGGTATTTATGCGTGATTCACAGATTATATTGTACAAATATATTATATTAATGAATAACTAATATAATTAATGGGCTGGACAATTATGAGGCCAATAAATATAATATTAATGTTCAGGTAAAGGCATCTTATTCCCAAAATACTATCAGAATACACTAAAGCAATATCGTTGACTTGAGCATCGGAGTGCCTTTTGCAGGTACTCTCCCCTCGGCTTGGACTGGAAGAATTTGGAATAGGAAGATCAGAAGTCAGAAAATAAAGAGAGCAACAACGGAAGAAAGGTGTGTTTCTCGGCCCTACACAATTCAACCAAAATAATTCTAATTATTATTAGACATATTGCTTCAAAATATTATAATCATATCTTTCTTTAATTGAAAAAATCCTAATGCAGCACACTACAGAAACCAAATCATAGTATAAAATCAAGATATTGGTTCTAATTATTATGAATATTGCTTCTAATTATGAAAAATAGTATCTTTCTCTAAAACCAAAGATTTCAAAATATTTTCTCGTGACATATGTCTTGTGAGAAATGAAACAAACTCGGTGAGGATATGTATAAAACTTTTAACTTGTTGGGTCCAAGAAAGAGATGTGATAATTAAAAACAAATTGGGCTATCCTTTCTCTTTTTCTTCTTTAATTTATTATTATTATTATTATTGTTATTATTATTTGTTTTTATTTTATTATATGTTCTTTATTCTTTTTTTGCTAAAATTATAGTTTGAAAATATAAAGAAAAATTATTTTAGTTTTATGTCTTTTGTTACCTACCATTAATTGGAAACATATATTTTTGTTTTAAAACAAATTTATTTACCCAAATGTAATTGGGTGTTGACAATCAATATCGATCTTGTCTGAGTGAGTGCTTAACCTAAGTATGATTAAAGTTAGTATAGACTTAGTACAATGACCTTAGTATGACTAAGGTCAATATCAACCCCAGTTAGACTCGAGATTGACCTTAGTTTTACTATGACTAGTATTGACATCGACATGGTCGCAAGCTAGCCTTAGCATGAATCATTCTGCTGCAAATTAGCCTTAACATGACTAAGGTCACTGTCAATCCCAACTCAAATGGAAACCAGCCTTAACATGACTAAGGATAGCATTAACCTCAACTCGATTACTAACTTTATAAAAAGTGACACAATATTTTAAGGATTAACCACCCATTTATTGTCTATAACCTATTTCGTCAATCATTAAAAATAAGTTTAAACAGACATGATGATGAAAGTTTCTCTAATGAAATGATGAAAAATTTGAAATAATAAGTTAGGATATTTAGTTAAGCCTTTTCATCCTATTTAGCTTAAGGATGGAGAAGGGGTAGGAGTTGATTATTGACATGATTAAACAAATCAAGTAAAGACTAAGTTAGGGTCATAACTCGATACTGTGGGATATATATATATTCGATTAGTAATCAACCCATAACCATTCACAATTTTCAAGTTTGAAATAAATTAAGTTGTCTTATAACAAAATTGTAAACTGCTTCTAAGGTAACTGTGCTAATCTTAAAACAGATTCACACTAATTATAAAAGGATATTCTATCATTTAAAGATTAAGGGTTTGACAAAGTAAACAAAATAAGTTTATTTTTTAATACTCCAACGTTTTAGTCTTAGAATATTATTTTCTAATACTGAATGTTTTTAGCCTCATGAGTTTATTTTCTAGTCCTCTAAGTTTTTAGTATCCGAGTATGTTTTCTTGTGCTCCAAATTTTTAGCCGGGAGAGTTTTTAAGAAATATCTTCCTATAAATACAAGGAAACTTTGACCTAGAAAGAAGACTCGAATTCTCGATTTGAAGTCATAACACTTTAAATTAGAATAATAGCCATAAAATTTGACTGAACCAAAAAAAATCAAACTGATTTGGAAAAATTAAATTGAAGTATTATGCTAATTAATTTGTTAAAATTTGTAAAATTAAGTTAATAATGACAAAAATATATTAAAAACAGAATTTGTAAAATTAAGTTATCAATTGATCACCAAATTCAATAACTAACACACAAAAATGTTTATCATATTGTGATTTAACAAATTTAGAGTTAAAGAGAGAAGAAGAAGTTTGAAGTTAGTACTTTTGAAATGAAACTCAAACCATAATGTATATGATCATTGAAATTATGAATCAACTCAAGAATTTACCTCTTGTAGATTTTATAATGAAAGAGAGAGAAAAAAATAGCAAGATAGAGAATAGAAGAAAATATAACTAATTTTAACTAAAAAATTAGAAATCATAGCTATCAAGTATATGCAAATTGTTTAATACATAATAATATGCAATTTCTCCCATTAATTCACGCTACAGTTGTTCCAAATACAAAGTCATAAAGTTTGTAATAAAATTCATTAATTAACAAAAAAGAAGTAAAATAATAAGAATACGTTTTAATTAGTAATTTGATTCCTTTCTTTAGGTTTTACTTTTTATTAAATTTTGTTAAATAGAGTCAATGACCCTTCTATTAAATTAATATTAATATATTATTTTGTTTTATGTTTCTTTTAGATTTTTTTTATCCCTTTTCTCCTTCTTCATCTCTAATGTTATGTTCACTTCAGGGTGAATTACTGTTTACGAATATTGAGAAGTGATCAATTGCAAACAAAGTTGTGTTCACTTTCAGCAATTTGTGCAAAACGATTAGAGATGAATTACGGGATGTGCTACTGTTTGCTTACCCATGAAGGAGACGAGATTTGGAGAGATTCAATTGAAAAAGACGCATGTGCCCCTGTATAAATATATAATTCCATTGCCATATTTTTGTTCAATTCAATTACAAATATGAATCCATTCTAACAATGGAGGATGCAGAGCCATGTTTCCATAATTTGCATATCTAAAAGAAGGAAGAGGTACAGTGAGAACGCCGGCAAGGTTTTCCGGAGGGAACTGGTGTCGCCACCGATGACTCTAATGAACTGGGTAAGGCACGATGGTTGCCCCTGGAAGCTGGTGTTGGGGTTTCGTGAGCCCAAAGGAGATGGAAGTGGAGGTGTGTGATGCCTCTTGCGACAACGTGACGAGCTTCGATCAATGGCGTGGCAACTACTAGGTGGAGGAGATGCTCGGAAGAAGTGGTAAGCGGCTACCGGAGAGATGGAGATGTGTGGAAACCAATAAATGGAGAAGAGAGGGGGGCGATTCTCTCTCACGCTTGGATGAATAATGAGCTTGGTGTATTTAGGCATGGGCCATATTTGATTTTTACACATCATAAGTAATGTTTTGCACCTAGATATTGGTTGGGTCCTTTTATGTTTATTATGGATACCTAGTTGTTTATATACCTCCTTAATTTTATAAAATTTTTTAATTTTAATAATTATTTTTAAAAAATAATTTTTAATAATTATTTTTAATTTTTTACTCTTTATAAACATTTTACAATTACATATAACATTAACAATTATTATTTTATATTACTTTAATAACTAGGGTTATTTTGCTAATCTTCAATTTCTACCAATTAAACAAATTTTTTAAAACTATATCAATTAAATCATACACTAATTCTCACAAACTTTACCTCTAAATCTACTCACAATTACGTCCAAATCCACTCAAATAAACAAAAAAAAATTAACCTAAAATTCATTCAATCACTCGCCCCAAATCATCTCCCTCAATAACCCCTAAGTGAACACACCCTAAATCCTCCCAATCTTTCACACCCTCTGATGGCAACCCTTAAAGGAACTTCCCATCCAAGAAGTATCAACTACACTAAGACTATGAAAAAGAAGTTGATTGAGAACTTAATCTTTTTTTTCTAAAGTCTTAGCATGATTCTCTTTAACTAAATACATTTTACTTTGATTGTAGGTAATCAATAAGAAGCAAGGAGAATAACAAAGCAATGGGACAACAAAGGAGCTTAGGATTGAAGAAGTAGCTCCCGGCGCCAGTGGTGAGCCTCCTACCGCGCAATGGTGACGAATAGGGTTATTTCTGATTTTCCATCACGTGTACATTAGGATAGCTTCTACTGCACGCTTGAGAGCTGTCCTTCTCCTATAAATAGCTCCATCACTTGTAAATGTAACTTGAGTTGAAGTAATGAAATGCTGCTGAAATCCAACCATTGCTCTCAAGTTCAACCTTGTGCCTTGTTATCGTGCACTTCCTCTAGCTTCTTTCCCCTTTGGAAAGCCATCTGAGCCAGAGTTCTACCTTTACATTCATCAAACACCACCGAACATTATCACAAACACCTTGAATGCACCAGAACCTCCATCTTCATCTTCATTCCGCTGCATCTCGCTGCATCATGGAGCACTTTGCTGTGAATTGTGGAGTTGCTTCCATCATTTGGCATCAAGAGCCAACACGTCCACACGTTCTTCAAGAGTGAATTGTGGAGTTTCTTACACGTTGTGTTGTTCTTCCATGTACTGTTACATTGCTTTTCTGATTTGATTCTATGTTTGAGTGAATACTTGTTTTCGTTCACTATTCTTTAGATGTTTCTCTTCATTTTAATCGGTGCATCCTCTTTAATTTTCGTTTCCATTCAGCTTAATTCATAGTTACAGTACTGTCACGGTCATGTGCAAAAACCACTACAGTTTTAATTCTGTCAAGTAATTGATACTGTTTCAGCTTCGTTTTCTTTCGTTTTCATTGAGTATTGTGCATTTGTTAAGCTGTATGTTGATCTATAAAGCAAAGACAACATGTCAGCTTTGATAATTTGAGCTTCACAACACTGCACACTGTTTCACGTTCAAAATTCTGCAGAAAATGAATGTTCGGGTTTATTTTGGTGAAATCTGTTTGGTACAAGTTTGTTTGCGGTTTTTAAACATTTGTCAAACTGTTTCCACTCAGATTACACATTGATTTGTGAAAATCATATTTTAGTTGATCCAAAATTCAAAGAAACAGTGTTGTCACATTTTTCAGAAACTGTTACAGTGTTTACAACTATGCACTGTGCTGATTTTTCGTTGCATTGTCCTAGGCAATTTTATTTCTGCTAGCTCATCTTCTCCAAGCTAGATCTAGTAATTAGATTCTCTCTTGATTGATTTTGATCCAGCCAAGCTTTGTTCTCTGCATTTTTTTTATCAATTCTGCTGCAATCTTAACGGTCTTTGCTGCATTATAGCAACTTAGATGGTGATTTTGTGAATTTGAGTATTCTAGTGTGTTTGGACTGTTGGTACAAGTTTAATTGATCAATACAAACTTGTGAGCATAGCTGAATTCGTCTTTTGCTAGCCAATATCCAAAATCACCATTTCAACATCAAATTTCCTTGAACATTGCAAGTAGACAGGTCAAATTGAGATTTTGAATGTATTACTGTTGTTTGCTTGGTTATGCAATCATAATTGGTGAATTAAAAGTTGCTTTCAGTGTTCATATGGTAAATTCTGCATCTAGCCGAGAAACATACATCAAACCACTTCATTTTAGTGCATTTTAGGAGCTAGACCAGTGGAATTTGGCTCTGCATATTTCGTGGCTGTTTCCATGATTTGAACATGTTCCAATTGATGATAGAAAGTTGTTTGAAGTGTCATTTGACCATTTGAATCATTGCCATTCAATTCACCCACTATTGTTCCATATTTCAGCCACTTTACTACTACAAAAATAATTTCCTTTGCTTTTTGAAAATTGTTCATAAGTTGCATTTGCATTTTTGGATTGGCAAAAAGTTGGGTTGATGTTTCCAAATACAATTACATGATATAGAAGCTGTAAAGAAGGCATAAAAAAGTAAAACCAACCCTGCAATCCACTATTGAAAGATCAAAAATAAGAAAATACAAAATCTGCAGCTGATTGTGGCATTTCATCAAACAGTTACAGCACATTCAATTTCTTTCACTGTTTTTTGAGTTTTTATTGCTTTTATAATATGTTCTAGATCCTATCTTACGTTCCTTTTGTGTGCCATCTGTTCTTCCAACTCTAAAGTGCTGAGAATCCACTTTTATTGGCATTCAAATTCTGCTATCATGCTATTTTCTGTTTGAAAATTCTGGTGCAG
Organism: Vigna mungo; assembly: GCA_036885675.1. Taxonomy (NCBI): domain Eukaryota; kingdom Viridiplantae; phylum Streptophyta; class Magnoliopsida; order Fabales; family Fabaceae; genus Vigna; species Vigna mungo. Next base: position 21,037,914 of record CP144700.1, on the reverse strand, counting down.
TACCACTGTTTCTCACTCACGGTCTTTGTGATTTTCTGATGGGTTTTGATATCACTTTGGTGGAGTTCTAGCATCCAGCTTGTTCTTTTAAAGGGGTAGCATATTAAGGACTGGAAGTCTTGCTAACATAGCTACAAGTGGACTTCAAGAATACTTTGAATTTGTTGTCTAGCACCATTTACAGCAGTAAAACACACAACCACAAGCTAAAATGCCAGCACTTTTATTTTGATTTTGCAGCCTCACTTGACTTTGTTAAATTTTGTAATCATTTCCTTTGTACACTTGGCTTTCTGTCATGAAACCTTTGTAGTTAATTGTTCTTTACTTTTTGAAACTTGAGTGGCTTGGGAAAATGCTTATAAAGGAATTCCAAGTACTCCATTAAACATTGTAATAGTCGAGTTGCACATCTTAGTGTGGAAGTATGTCAAGTGGCTCTAAGTGTCATTTGCACTTTCACTTAGGGTTGTGTCTCATTCCTTCTTTCCATTTGCATTCTTTTTTTTATTTTTGTTTGTTGATAATTTTGTTTTACGTCTCCGTGATAGCTAGGTGCGCTACCATATAGACAAACCTTCGTTTGATTTATAGGTCCATATCATAGTGCACTCAAAAGAAAGTTTTGAAAGACTTCTACAGTGAAACTTGGGTAAGAAATGTCAAGAGACACTCTGACTAAGGAAGGACAATGTTTCTAAGCTTGTCCATTGTGACTCACCTCTCCTTCCTGGGAGCTATTCGATTTCTTCACCTCTAGAATATCACTAGAACTCATTCACCAAAAACAAACAAACAATCTTTGAAAAGTTTTGACTTAATACTTGTGTACGACTTTCAAACATTTGTGAAAACGCTTTCTCTACTTCACAAGCATGAGTCACTCTAGTGTTCAAGGCAACATTCACCATGATCAAGAAAACATCGAATTGAGAGAGGAACTTAATAGAACTAGAGCTGAGCTAAATGAGCTCAAACAGATGGTTCAAAACCTCACTCTCAATCAAGGAGGTCATAACCAGGAGGATCACTCTCATAGGTAACACCATGATCATGGTAATCATTCCCAACATAGTGATCACAATAGTTACAAACCATATGATCATTATCAAAGGCCACATAGACATCATTCTCATAGGGAACATCAGATGGAACCCAAGCTTGACCTTCCTCCCTTTTATGGTAGAGATAATGTTGAAGAATACTTTGAGTGGGAAATGAAGGTTGAACAAATCTTTGAGTGTTACTATATAGATGATAGAAGGAGAGTGACCCTAGCCACCTTGACCTTTCAAGGTGCAGCCCTCTATTGGTGGACCTCCATCATAAGAGATTAAAAGATGCATCGCGATCACACTATTCAATATTGAAATGAATTAAAAGCAGCCTTGCATCGCAGTCATGTTCCAGCATACTATGCCTGAGAAGTCATGGACAAGCTCCATCGACTTCAACAAAGAAACATGAGTGTTGAAGAATATCAACAAAAATTAGAACTACTCATGTTGAGAGTTGGAATAGAAGAAGAAGAAGAAAGATTCACAATAGCTAGATTCTAGAGCGGCTTAAACTATGAGATTCGAGATAAGGTAGAACTTTTACCTTACTTAGATCTCAATGACTTTGTTCAGCTATGTGTGAGAGTGGAAGAGCAACTTAGAAGAAAAGCTTCCACTAAAAGGAATTACCATACCACCTCCGAGTATAGGAAAGATTCTAAGAGGGAGGGTAATCTAGTGAGGTTTTCAGAATCTCGCGACAAAGAAAAACAAAAAAGAGAAATAGAGAATGAGAGGAAAAGAAAAAGAAAAAGAGCAAGAAAGCAATATCTCTCACAAAGAGTCTTCAAAAGAAACAAGGGGTAGAGAGATTAGATGTTTTAAGTGTGGAGAGATAGGACATTATTCTTTTGAGTGTCCTCACAAAAGGTCTACTTATCTCTTGGACTTCCAAAGAGAAAATGAAGATTCTTCTAGTGACTTAGATACGTCCATATCTGAGGAAGAAGCCTTACCTTGTGAAGGTGAGTTATTGTTGGTTCGAAGACTTCTTAGAAGTCAACCCAAAGAACTAGAACAATCCCAAAGAGAGAACCTATTCAGAACAAGATGCAAAGTCTTTGAAAACACTTGTTCATTAATTGTGGATAGTGGTTTCTCTTCCAATTGTTGTAGTTCTAGAGTGGTGAACAAATTGGCCTTACCTACTATTCCTCATCCAAAGCCTTATAAGCTTCAATGGATAACAGAGGATGAAGAAATAGTAGTCAACACACAAGTAATCATACCAATATCCATTGGCAAATATGAAGAAAATGTTTTATGTGATGTTGTTCCAATGGATGTTGGGCATGTATTATTTGGTAAGCCATGGCAATATGATCATACCTCCACTCATGATGGCTATACCAACAAAATAACTTTCCTCCATAGAGGAAATAAAATCACATTGATTCCTCTTACACCTGAACAAGTGAAAGAGGATGAGATAAAAATCAAAGACAAAATTGAAAAAGAAAGAAAACAAGAAAATAGGTTGGACAAGCAACCTTCTCAAGAAAAGAAAAAGGAGTCAAAGGTATACATGTTGTTAACTCCTCCCTTAGCCGGTAAATACCTTGGCTATTCTTCTTTTCATAAACATCACTTTGATTCTACATTTCATCATGGGGAATGTTCCAAACAAACTGAAAACAAAAAGACCAAGATTTCTTCTAATAAAATTTTTGTCACAAGGCCTTCATTTGATATTCTTCTCTTTGCATATCTCTTATTCATCATACTCATTTTTGCTATCTTTTGTAGATATATCTTTGACCCAGGAGGAAAATAAACACCAAAGTTGTGCTTCTTCTTTCTTCCCGATTTGAAGAAAAATCGTTTTTAAAGAGGGAGGGAATAATGGAAACCCCTAAAGGGACTTTCCATCCAAGAAGTATCAACTACACTAAGACTATGAAAGGGAAGTTGATTGAGAACTTAATCTTTTCTTTCTAAAGTCTTAGCATGATTCTCTTTAACTAAATACACTTCACTTTGTTTGTAGGTCATCAATAAGAAGCAAGGAGAATAACCAAGCAAGGGGACAACAAAGGAGCTTAGGATTGAAGAAGTAGTTGTCGGTGCCCAGCGGTGAGCCTCCTACCGCCCAGTAGTGACGAACAAGTTGTCTTCTTCCTTGAGCGCGTGATTCATTTGGCACATGGCCAGTTGGACAACCTTCCTCCGCAAGTTATCTCTGATTTTTCATCACGTGTACATTAGGATAGCTTCTACTGCACACTTGAGAGTTGTCCTTCTCCTATAAATAGAGAGTTGCATCATTTGTAAATGTAACTTGAGTTTAAGTAATGAAATGTTGTTGAAATCCAGCCATTGCTATCGAGTTCAACCATGTGCCTTATTATCTTGCACTTCCTCTACCTTCTTTCCCCTTTAGAAAGTCATCTGAGCTAGAATTCTACCTTTACATTCATCAAACACCACCGAACATTATCACAAACACCTTGAATGCACCAGAACCTCCATCTTCATCTGCATTCCAATGCATCTCTCTGCATCATAGAACACTTCGCAGTGAATTGTGGAGTTGCTTCCATCACCCTCCCATCCCTCCACCACCACTCTAGACCTCATCACCAACAGAGACAAAAAAAAAAAACAATCCATTTTACTTCTTAATCAGTCTTAATTTTAAACTAATAAATTCGACAAGTGATTATTCAGAACTAATCAAGATATTATAACCCTTAAACCTCTTCTAAAAATACAGTACCCGATACTCTGAAACATATTTTAACTAAATAATTCTGCATTGACAAACCAGTACAAGAAAACAATAACCCTACTTTAACCCACCAAACCAATTGATTAATCACCATTAGAAAACTCTTGAACCCCACTTTTCCCTTTTCTTATTTTCCAGAACGTTAATATACACATATTAATCACCCTAAAGCAAACGTCAAATTTTTCAATTAATACTGACCCATAAATCCCTTCTAATAACATCCCCTTTCATACCTAATTAAATACTATTATATTATGCAGAAACAATGCATGTTAAAACTACCACCCTTAACATGAATTATGCTTTACTTTCATCATTTTAAAACCCAACCTTCATTCCATTAGAAACACCAATCATAACATAAATAATCATAATTCTACACTTTTCGAATTATCATAAACATATTTTTCTATCATTTCTCCTTTACACGTACCACTCAATTTTACAATTTATTATAGATCGTCCGACTCTATACCATTATTCTATTATTCTCTATTCTTAAAAACCAAAACAATAAAGACCATAATTATATATATATATATATATATATATATATATATATATATATATATATATATATATATATATATATATATATATATATATATATATATATATATATATATATATATATACGGAGTTTGCTAATTTATGTAAGAATTTTTTTAGTTGGTATATTTTAACAAACTGTACTAAATTTTAGATTAAAAAACCTATTAAAAAAATTAACTTTAAATCTAAAGGTATTTTAATAATTTTAAAATTTAATTTAAAAAAAAATAAAATAAAAGGTATTGGTCCATGTGTATGAGTAGTTATTAGGTTTTGTTATATATCTTTGTTGTTTTAAAATGAAAAATAAAATAAAAGGTAGTTGTTTTTTAAAATAAAAAATAAAATAAAAGATAATAACTACTAATACACTAATCATAATGATAAATAACTACCTTTTATTTTTTATTTTAAATTAAATTTTAAAATTATTAAAATCAGTTAGTTTTTTTTAATCGAAATTTTTTTAACTTAAAATTTGATACACTTTACTAAAATGTACCCACTAAAGAAAGTTCTTACATATATTAGTAAACCTCGTGTCTATATATATATATTATAGGGTTAAATATGTTTTTAGTCCCTATATTTTGGGGTCATTTTGGTTTTAGTCCCTGTTTCAAACTAAGGTACAATTTAGTCCTTCAACTTTGGAAAACTCTAGTTTTAGTCATTTTTACCAAATTTTTTTTAACTTTTTTTGCTGTTTCTTTTCGTTATAGCATTTGGATTGTTTACACTGTTTGAGACATATTTTTGATTCAATGTTAACTGAGAAACGCGTTTGAAACAACAAATAAAGTTAAAAAAATTTTGTAAAAAGGACTAAAACCAGAGGTTTCTAAAATTGAAGGACTAAATTGTACCTTAGTTTGAAAGAGGAACTAAAACCAAAATCGCCCCAAAGTATAGGGACTAAAAACATATTTAACACTATGTACGGTAGTATGTCACACAACCGGTCAAATATATCTTATAACGGTCAAATATATCTTGTAACAAATAATATCTCAACAGAGATATATCAGGTAAGTTGTTTATATTTCATTCGGTTAATATTTTATTCTGTTACATTGATTTTATATGAATCCAAGGCCTATAAGTAAAAGAGGGGGGCTCCAGACGCGGTACGCATAATCTAAACCTAAAACACATTGATCTCCCACCCGCACTCTTATATTTGACTAAATCTCACACTCTCGCCGTTCCGAGCTTCCATTTGCTGGGAACAGAGAGTTTCCAACACCGACATCTGACTTGATCGTCGGAGTACCATTACAGGTACCTCCCCCCTTTTGGGAGACGGACGGACGGACGGAAGAACCAACGAACGGACGGAAGGACCAGCGGACGAAAGAACGGACGGCTAGAAAGACGAACGGCGGAGAAGACCAACGAACGGCGGAGAAGACCAAAGACTTCGCATCAGAAGAAAGCGGAAGAACACCAACGAGGTCAGAGCTTTCGGTCCCAGTAAATCCACACCGAAACATTTTGGCGCCCACCGTGGGGCCGAAAGAGAAGACTCCCAATGGTGACCACGAGAAGCATGGACGACATTGACCATACAGAGCTCTTAGCACGACTCCAGGCTCAACTTGAACAGCAAACCCAGATGATCCGCCAGCAGCAGGAAGCGTTTCGCCAGCAACAGGAAGTGCATCAGCAACTCGTCGCAGAGATAGCCCAACTCAAGGAGAAACAACAGGGAGAAACGGAAGGCAATAGCCATGCCGGCAACAACGGCCGTCGTAACGGCCGAAACAATCATCCCCACGAGGATAGCGGTCCTCCACCGCCATCAGAATTGTTACCCTTCACCGAGGAGATCATGCAGACGGCAATGCCCGACCGGCCCCCCCCTCCAATAGAAAAATTTGACGGAACAACAGATCCAGAAAACCATCTCCGTAACTTCATCGACTCCATGGCTTTCTATTCGAACAGCGATCCAGTCAAGTGTAGAGCCTTCTCTTTGTCCCTCAAAGACGAAGCTCTAGAATGGTATTACACTTTACCTCCAAACTCGGTCGACAACTTCCATACTGTCACAACACTCTTTAGAAGGCAATTCTCTGCCAGCCGGAAGGAAGGCGTATCCGCTGCCGAACTCGTCAACCTTAAGCAAGGGAGAGACGAACCCCTGAGAACGTTCATGCGCAGGTACTCAGAGATGGCTAGGAGAGTCAAGGGCGTCTCACACGAGTTCATCATCAGCAACCTCCCTAATTGTCTCAAACCAGGGTTTATTTCAGAAAGTTTGTACGCTGAATTACCAAACACTATGGAGGAACTGCATGAAAAAATGGCCAAATTCATCAAGATGGAAGACCAAAGGTACTATCGAAAGAAAAATGACGCTCCGACCGCAGACGACAGAAGTCGCAACCACAAACCCCCTCGCACAGAGCCGAAAGCCCTTCTCGGACCTCGATACGACCGTTACACTCAACTAACAGCTCCAAGGGACAAGATATTTGACAAAGCCCACCAATCTAACCTGATTGCCGTTCGGAAAAAGCGGACGCCCAGGAATGCAGACGCGTCCAAGATGTGTCGATTTCACGATAACCAGGGACACTCCACCGAGGGCTGCCAGGGACTCAAAGATGAGATAGAAAGACTGGTCCGGGCGGGCTACCTGCAAGAATTTGTAAAGTTAGAAACGGACCGACACGGACGTTCCCCCCAGCGCGGACGGTCCCCCCAGCGCGGACGTTCCCCCCGGCGAGAACGTTCCCCCAGAAGATTCGGAAGGAGTCCCGAGCCAGTCCGACGAAGGACCGAGCGCATTCGTGAGCATTCGAGAAGCAGGTCGCGGAAGCGGGATCCAACCCCAAAAGGCCGCATTGACACCATCTCGGGAGGTTTTGCCGGGGGAGGAGCTTCATCCTCGGCTCGCAAGAGACATCTGCGAAACTTGTATAGCGTCCATACAATAGCTCGGAATCCTTTGACGATGCCGGACATCACTTTTACCGACCGGGACTTCCACGCCCCTGATCCCGAGCAGGATGATCCTATGGTTATCACCGCCCGGATTGCTGAATATGACGTGAGCAAGATTCTGATAGACCAGGGAAGCTCAGTCAATATCTTATATTGGACAACCTTCCAGCGGATGGCTTTATCTGAAGAAGCCTTAACACCTTTTCATGAACAAATTGTTGGTTTTGCAGGTGAACGCGTTGATACAAGAGGATATATCGATTTAAAGACTCGCCTAGGTACCGGTGATCGGTCAAGAGAAATTCGTGTGCGCTTCTTGTTGGTGGAAGCTCACACTTCGTATAATGCTCTTCTCGGCCGCCCATGTCTGAACGCCTTCGGAGCAATCGTTTCAACCCCACATTTAGCGATGAAGTTCCCATCCGGAAAAGGAGAAATATGCACCGTCCGGGCAGATCAGAAAACCGCTCGGCAATGTTATACGGCTTCCTTAAAGGCCGCCACCTACAAGAGGCAAGGTAGATCAGAAACCATATCGGTTGACTTGGACCCGAGGACCAACACAGACGACCGGATTCAACCCCAGGGGGAGATCAAACCGATCGCCCTCGGAAAGAGTGAAGAACAGACTACTAATATCGGAGCCGACCTGACAATTACGAATGAAGACGACCTCACAGCCCTGTTGCGAGCTAACGGTACCCTCTTCGCTTGGAGCGCCTCAGATATGCCGGGTATCCACCCCGAGGTCATCGCTCATAAGCTGTCCATATTCCGAGAAGCTCGACCAATTACTCAGAAGAAGAGAAGACTTGGTACCGAAAAACAGGCGGCAGTACAGACGGAGGTAGACAAGTTAATCACGGCCGGGTTCATCCGGGAAATAACATACACCACGTGGTTAGCAAATGTGGTCATGGTCAAGAAACCGAACGGTCAGTGGCGAATGTGCGTAGACTTCACCGACCTAAACAAAGCCTGCCCTAAGGACAACTATCCTCTCCCCAGCATTGACCGACTGGTGGATGGCGCCTCCGGCCACGCGGTCCTCAGTTTTTTAGACGCATATTCCGGATACAACCAAATTCCGATGTATGCTCCAGACCGTAACCACACGGCCTTCATCACCGAACAAGCCAATTACTGTTATGAAGTCATGCCGTTCGGTTTAAAGAATGCAGGTGCCACGTATCAGCGGCTCATGGACAAAATCTTCCATAATCAAATCGGACGGTGCATGGAAGTGTACGTGGATGATATGGTAGTGCGAAGTTGTTCCCATCAGCAGCATCTACGGGATTTGACGGACGTCTTTGAACAACTCAAAAAATATGGGTTACGCCTCAACCCATCCAAGTGTACCTTCGGTGTTTCGGCCGGAAAATTTCTCGGATTCATGTTAACTAATCGAGGAATTGAAGCCAACCCGGACAAATGTCGAGCAATTTTGGAGATGAGAACCCCGACCAAGCTAAAAGAGGTCCAATGTCTAGTCGGACGTCTCACCGCGTTGTCTCGGTTTATACCAAGACTATCCGAGCATATAAAGCCTATTCTTCGCAACATGAAGAGAGATGTCCCTCGACACTGGGACAATCAATGTGAGGCGGCATTTTCCGCCATAAAAAACATATTAACCAACCCGCCCGTCATGAGCCGTCCAGAAGAGGGGTTCGACATACAGGTGTATCTTTCAGCAACTGGTCACTCGGTAAGCGCCGCACTCATACAGGAGGCACTTATATTCAAGCTCATTTATTTTGTCAGCAGAACTCTACAAGGAGCCGAGGAACGATATTCACAAGTAGAGAAAGTGGCGCTAGCCTTAGTTCATGCCGCCCGGCGACTTCGCCCGTACTTTCAAAGTCATCAAGTGGTCATCCGAACCGACCACCCTATCGCCAAGATCCTCAGAAAACCAGACTTGGCCGGACGGATGGTTGCCTGGTCCATTGAACTGTCCGAATTCGGTCTACGCTTCGAACCGCAAGGCTCAATCAAAGGACAACATTTGGCAGATTTTGCAGCCGAATTACCGCCCGCAGAAGAACCGCCCGTCTGGCACTTGAATGTTGATGGATCTTCAGACAAGCGACGAGCGGGAGCCGGAGTAGTGTTGGAAGGACCGAACGGCGACATAGTCGAGCAAGCTATATCTTTTACGTTCCAACTCAGTAACAATCAGGCGGAGTATGAAGCCCTCATCAGCAGATTACTATTGGCAACAGAATTCAACGTCCGGCATCTAGAATGCCGAATGGATTCTCAACTAGTCGTGGGGCACCTTAACGGCACGTTCCAAGTAAAGGACAACCATCTCCTTCGGTATTATCATAAGGTCAGTGACCTCATAAAAGCGTTCGGCACTTTCCGAATTGTTCACATTCCCAGAGAGCAGAATTCCCGAGCGGATTTACTCTCCAAATTAACACACCGTCAACGAAACACTCAGCTTACCTCGGTTATAAAAACCCGGTTAGAGCGGCCCCTCCTCGAGACGTGCACCACCAATGTCTCCCCCCCTACAGCCGACTGGCGACAGGATGTAATACAACTAATGGTCCAACAAGAACAGGGCGCTAAAGTCAGTATGATCGACTCCAAACGAATCGCCCGCTTCACATTCGTGGGAGACGATCTCTATCGGCGAGGATACACCACACCGCTGTTGAAGTGCCTATCCAACCAAGAAGCCAGGTATGTCATGGAAGAACTACATCACGGGATTTGCGGCTCTCACTCAGGACAAAGAACACTCAGGGCCAAGATATTACGAGCGGGTTTTTATTGGCCCACCATCGAACAAGATTGTAAGGAATTTGTTCAAAAATGCATCTCTTGTCAATCTCACGGTCAGGACGCTCGGATCCCTCCCTCCGAATTGAAGACCATCGTTTCCCCATGGTCGTTCGTTCAATGGGGGATGGACATAGCCGGACCCTTACCGCTCGGAAAAGGACAGTGCAAATACCTCTTAGTGGCTATCGACTACTTCACCAAATGGATTGAAGCGGACGCTTTGGCAACTATCACCGCCCGGAAGGTGCAAAGCTTCATCTGGCGTCTGATTTGCCGATTCGGCCTACCCCAAAAGATCATTACTGACAACGGCCGACAATTTATTGACCGTACACTGGAAGACTTCCTCCGGGGACTCGGTATTAAACACGTCACAAGTTCCGTTGAACATCCCCAAACCAACGGGCAGGCAGAGGCGGCAAACAAGGCTATCATCTCTGAGTTGAAAAAACGTCTAGGTCAAGCTAAAGGCTTATGGGTCGAGGAGCTGCCGGAAGTACTTTGGGCATACCGTTGCACACCGCACGGATCAACAGGAGAAACCCCGTTTAATCTCACGTACGGTACAGATGCCATGCTACCGGTCGAGGTAGGAGAACCATCCCTGCGGCGACATATACAGGATATACGTCTCAACGACGAACAACTGCGGATGAATCTGGATACATTGCCCGAACGGCGCGAGATCGCATTAATTAAAAATGAAGCGCAAAAACGATTGATAACTAGGCGGTACAATACCAAAGTCCGACCTAGGCATTTCAACGAAGGCGATCTTGTTTGGCGCAAGCGAGGAGACGCACGGAGGAATAAATCCCACGGTAAACTGGCCGACAATTGGGAAGGGCCTTTCCGAGTCATCAAAGATCTGAAGAATGGCGCCTATCAACTAGAAAAACCGGACGGCAAGGCAGTGCCAAACACTTGGAATGCTACTCATCTTAAATTTTATTATAGTTAATGTTTTGCTCTTTTTTAGCTATTGCAGACCAATTGTCTTTTATTCACTATTATTGCAATACAATCTTTCAGTCACATCTTTTGCAGATTATTTACATACAGACTATAACGTCCGCCAACCATATTGGACCAACCAATCTAGTAAACATCGAGACCTACGCGTCTCGGTTCCACACGGCCTGTAACGCCCGTGCCTTACATCGGGATTAAACTCGTCTCGGTCCAACAAATACATCGAGACCTACGTGTCTCGGTTCCACACGGCCTATAACGCCCGTGCCTTACATCGGGATTAAACTCGTCTCGGTCCAACAAATACATCGAGACCTACGTGTCTCGGTTCCACACGGCCTATAACGCCCGTGCCTTACATCGGGATTAAACTCGTCTCGGTCCAACAAATACATCGAGACCTACGTGTCTCGGTTCAACACGGCCTGTAACGCCCGTGCTTTACATCGAGATTAAACTCGTCTCGGTCCAACGAATGCACCAAGACCCACGCGTCTTCATTCAACACGATCTGCACCGCCCGGTAATTACAATGTCACCCGCTGAGTCCCGGTCGTTAATAATATTGTCAAAACTTGTTTATTTCAGGAGCGACCATAAGAAGACAAAAGCTACTCAATGCCGTTCGGCCATTATCCTTTTAATATTCTTTTAAGTCCTGCAGTCACGCCGAGATAAAGCTTCATCCCTCCTTTGGACTTGGGGGGCATGATGTACGGTAGTATGTCACACAACCGGTCAAATATATCTTATAACGGTCAAATATATCTTGTAACAAATAATATCTCAACAGAGATATATCAGGTAAGTTGTTTATATTTCATTCGGTTAATATTTTATTCTGTTACATTGATTTTATATGAATCCAAGGCCTATAAGTAAAAGAGGGGGGCTCCAGACGCGGTACGCATAATCTAAACCTAAAACACATTGATCTCCCACCCGCACTCTTATATTTGACTAAATCTCACACTCTCGCCGTTCCGAGCTTCCATTTGCTGGGAACAGAGAGTTTCCAACACCGACATCTGACTTGATCGTCGGAGTACCATTACAGGTACCTCCCCCCTTTTGGGAGACGGACGGACGGACGGAAGAACCAACGAACGGACGGAAGGACCAGCGGACGAAAGAACGGACGGCCAGAAAGACGAACGGCGGAGAAGACCAACGAACGGCGGAGAAGACCAAAGACTTCGCATCAGAAGAAAGCGGAAGAACACCAACGAGGTCAGAGCTTTCGGTCCCAGTAAATCCACACCGAAACACACTATATTATATAATATCAAATTTTTCCAACCGTCTTTTTTTTATATACAATTATAGTCCAACTTCTAATTAACATGAAAAACAATTCCTACTTATTTCAAATCTGTTATAACCTGTAATATTTTGTGTAAATATTCAAAACCAAAATAGTCCAAACATAATAATAATTCTTACATACTAACTTTATCAAAGAATCCCAAAACCATTCATATAAGTTCTAACCACAAGAAGAATTAACCTACGTTATATTCCCCTTCCACCATCATTTTTCATTCAACGTATTCCAATCTCAATCTATTAAACTAACTTACATTTAATGCCAAAAATATAATTTTGCTATCAGGATTAATTACTAAACTAATAAATCCATTTCCTTGTTGGACTTTTTATGATTCCAATAATTTTCTATTTGTTTCCATATTTTCAAACAATTCTGGAAGCATTCAAATGCAACACTTCAAACATACTATAAACTTTCTTAACTCATACAATTACGTTCTGCGCACCATAAAACTCCTGCACTGATATTCAAGCAAAAAATACACTTAACCAACTCTAAATTCCAGTTCCAAATGCATAAAACCCAAAATCAAAATTCAACAAATAGTCTCACTGCATAACTTTTCTGATATTGATTAAAGACACTTATATCAACCAACATTCCTCTTTCTATTTAGCAGAAAAATAAACCTATGCCATTCCCATTTCACACAAATTCACAAGGAAACTTTAATTAAAAGAAAATACATCTTGCACCATATTTGAACAACCAATTCAAAACCAAAATAGCTCCCCATACCTGGTCAATCATTCCTTTCTTACTTGAATTAGCTTTCTAACATTGTTTCCTCCTTTTAAACTTAACCAAGTAATATATACACCACATAAATATGGTACACAAACATTTACAACAATACATTGTACTCTAATTAACCTCACGATATTAAAATAAATCTTTACTAAAAAATATTTTTCTAACTAACTGATGCATAGAATAATACTAATTTACTCGGGTCTTACAGATTCTTTATGTTAAGCATCCACCTACTATCGTATAAACATCAAATATGAACTTTAGATACAAAAAAGACATTCATGGAATGTTCTCTCTATCAATAGTCACGCCAAAGAGAACATACAACCTACTTTTGATAAAGTATTGAAAAAGAATGCATGCTTTGACAAGTAGACTCAACCTATGATAGCTACCTTTGATAAAGTCTACACAGAGTTGAAAATCAAAGACAAGCATCGTCTAATGACTAATTTTCTTAAAGGGCTTATAAATAGAAGATAATTGAATGAGAAGAGCAAGAAGATAAACTGAAGACGAATATAAAGAAAAATTATCCTCGAGGAAGAAGATTTTCTAGAGAAAACTCCTAAAACATTATGTAGTCAAAAGTTAACATTTATAAGAAGAGAGAAAACTCAAAGACTCTGTTAGATTTTATTGTATTGTAAACATATCCTCTGTTCAAAAGTAATTGGCTATGGACTTGTAAGTGATCTTTTTCATTGCATATTCTGAAGAGAATACAAACATTTAATGTTTAACTCAGTGTGGTTAAACGGTAGCTAGACAAGGTTGTCTAGTATAAAGTAGGAGTGGGTAAAACTCAACTAGTCAATGGATCAGAAAGATACCGGGAGTGTCTAGGGATACCAAAAGTGGTGAAGAATAATACATAACTAGTAGTTGGTAAAACTTGGTTATAGTTGCAGTGATTAGGGTCACTAGGTTGACTAGGATAACCAAGAGTGGATAAAACTCAACTAGATAGTGTTCGGGAAGATACAGGGAGTGTTTAAGGATACCAGGAGTGGTGAAGAATACTCCATAACTAGGAATGGGTGAAACTCGGTTATAGTTGCAGTGACGGGTCACTAGGTTGACTAGGACTACCAAGAGTGGGTAAAAATCAACTAGACACTGTATGGAGAAGATACCAAGAATGTCTAGGGATACCAGGAGTGGTGAATAATACTACACAACCAGGAGTTGGTGAAACTCGGTTATAGTCACAATGAAGAGGGTCACTGGGTTGACTAGGACAACTAGGAGAGGGTAAAACTCAACTAGATTGTGTATCGGGAAGATATTGGGACTGTCTAGGGATATCAAGAGTGGTGAAGAAAATTTCACAACAAAGAGTGGGTGAAACTCAGTTCTAGTTAGAGTAACGGGGCTTAGTGTGAATACACAAATGTACTTGATTAAAAATCTAGTGGAATCCTCTAAGAAGTTCTTAAAGGAGAACTGGACGTAGTTCAGTTGAGTGAACCAGTATAAAATGGTTGTGATTAGTGTCTTAGCTTTACAAACATCCCATCTACAAATGCAGTAGTTGTTTGCAAAGCTAATCTTTGACAAACATTCTCATCATTAAACTCATCATTCCTTAAGAGATACTTCTCTTAGACGTTGTAGAAAATTAGTTAAACACTCAGGCTATAATTGTGTCTAAGGATTGTCAAGTATCAGCGATAACGGTTCAAAACACCGTTATTTGTGATGTGATTTTGATACTAAAAGCACCCTTTTTCACTTAGAAACTTGCTTGGACTCATACTTTTTCAATAATTTATGTGAATAAGAGAGTTGAGGTTGTTTTCAATGATTTTATGACTAATTCCCCTTGTTTTGACAGAGATTGAAGTAATACTAGAAGCAACGATGAAGAGCCAAGAAGATATATATAACAGACAATCATCACAAAGGCTCCTCAGTCAACCAAATCTATGCACATTCATGACAGTTGACCTAGTCAGTCAATCCTAACTAAATTTTAAAAATATAGTCGTTGGAGCAAGTAGGCATAACATAATTCCAAAAATAATAGCAGTACAGTCGAATAGGTGTTCCATACTGTCGACTGACACTTTGAAAAACACTTTGAAATTCTTTTCATCTCAAAATCTCATCAAGCACATGCTCACAAAATCTGTACAAAGATTTTATCATAGTCGAATCCATTACCAGTGTATTTGATTGAACTAGACCTTTGTCACAACAAATATAAGTTCATAAAAGTGCTTGTGATCTTTTCTTTAGAAATGTGCAGAAATACTCAAAATCATTTTATCACAAATTTCAATACAAGCATGTTCCAAGCATATAACACATAATCATTCATAGGAACACACATTGCAAAATAACAAGACATGTTCAAAAAAAGGCATATTTCATAACAATTTGGTATATCAGCTGAACATGTAATAGTGGAACTTATGTATTGTTATTAAGCATTGTGTTGTCATCATCAAAAACCAGTTTGATATAGAGTTTGTGTTGTCAACAATCTCAACAATCTCCCCATTTTTTGATGATGCACAACCATGATTAATAACTCAACCATGTTTGTACAGTTCCACATTTGACACAGTAAAAACAAATATCATAAACAATCACAACAGTTCAGTTACTCTGTATATACAACAAAAATATCATCCAGCAGATAAAGTATGATGCAACAATTCTCCCCATATAGACTTGCTCGCATACACTCATGAATATCTCTCCCCCTTTATGCACTAACAAAAAAGGAATGCTTTAGATATTTATGCAGTTTTGAAAAACAGAGATGCATCATAAAGATATGCAGTTTGTAAAACACAATGATGCTCTCACAGATCACAAGTTCATCACTAAACAGTTTAACTCCCCCTGAAATATAGGTGTGTGATGAAACATGTGTGTAATGTAGTGATACTGCCCCTGTCATTATGCATGAATTTCAAAAACAATTTCAGTGCATAATGCAGAATATCACAGATTAAGCAACAGTTTAAGCACAAATTTGTATCATAATCAAATTATCAATCCACATGTAGATGCAATGATACAAATATCAACAATCTCACAATATTATATCAATTCAGATATAGAATCATGTAAAGTGTAGAGATAATATAAAATCAGTAATGATGTAAGCAGTCAGTAAGGATAGAATCAAATTCCAGAATTGGAATTGTTAACCAGTTTAGACATAGTCGAATGCTTTAAATCATCAGTTGAATGCATTGCTTTTCCAAATGTTGAACTCCAAATGTAAATGTCCAAAGCAATGACCTTCCTTCAAAACCTTTCAACAACCTTTTCTAGATCAAACATAGTGGTTAGGAAAGAATTTAATCATATCATAACAGAAGTCAATTGTATAAGAATGCATGATAGTTTAAGCATAGTTGACTTCAAACAAAGCATAGTCGAATTAATCAAACAGAGTATCATATTTTATTCAACAGATTAAGTAAGTTCATTGATTAAAACAACTAATTTTATTTCCTTGGGTAAATGATATTACATTGGTGGTGCAAGAACAAGGAAATAAAGACAAAACAAAGACAACGACCAAAAGATGACCTTATATGCCATTTTGTAAATGTATTGCAAAGACAGAGCAAATGATGTGTATTATTTATTCCTCTCCTTCATTGAATAAACTCATGGATATGTTCTTATCTTGGTTCATATTCTTTAGATTCCTTAAGATAAAATTGATCTTGGATTCTAATGACTCGAGCTTATCACCGACCAGTTGGAGCAGATCAATAAAATAGGTTCCATGAGGACAATCAGACATAGACTTGACTCTAAGTGTTTCTGTTGGAGAAGTCCTTCCAATGACATTTGTTATGTCAACATCTTCATCATAATGCCATCCTTTGTCATTCTAGACAAGTCCAAGTGAGACAAGAGTGTTGAAATTTATTATATCAGAGTATGTGTTTGAATACTTTCTTTAACCAGAGACATTTACTTCATGAAGTATTAGCATATTACTAACCAGGACACCATATGGCAATTATCGAACGAAAAATTGAGTGGCCTTTATCATGTGGTCCTTGAATACTTCTATCCAGTTGGTTGGTATGTTGTTCTTGATGGCGTGTAGGAGATAAATTTCTTCAGTAGTCATTTCGCCTTGCACCAGTCTTCCTGGAAGAATTACTTGTGCCAAAATGTTTGCAAGTAACATCTCTTAAGTCTTCAGGTCCTTATGAAGTAACATGTTTTCCCTTGCTTCACTTACAGGAACTCTGAGCCAGCTTCTAAACATATCCTTTCTATCAAACCAGAAATTTATCTGAGACTCAGGTTTGTGAGAAAGAATTCCATTTGGTTTAAGACCAGTAGTCTACTACCAAATATCATCGCTGATAGTTATATCAACGCCTTTGACTTTTGAGCAGAGATTTCCATCAACAATTCTCAGATTTTGATAGAAAGATCTAACAAGATCAGGAAACCATCCCGAAAATTTAAAGTTCTCTTTTTCAAATAGCCTCAGATTTAGATATCTTTGTGGAGTAACTTCCTTTGGATATCCCATATGAATTCTTACATCGGGATTTTGATCACAATCCATTTCTTTGGTAACAACCTGTTTGTTCATACAATGGACATTTCTATTCCCTTTCTTGAGAGATGCGTTTTGGAGAGTTTTTTTCAGTTTGTTCCAATATTCCATAGTTCAGTCAAGGGTCATTGGAAGATACACAAGTAAGGTGTGTGCTAGTGTCAGAAAAGAATGTAGTAATGACATCATGAATAAAAATGGCGCGAGGACTAAGACAATAAATCCAAGACACACTACAACAGTATAGTCGAATAAGTTAGTATTTGAGTCAACTGTAACTTAAAAAAAACATTTTCAATACAAATTCAATCAATCAATTCATTCAACACACAACACAAACAATCATACAGCAACAAACAATCAGTGTATGCATGATGCAACATATAGATACAGGTTTACCAGTAGTAAACACTTAAGGTTTTTTATAATTTCCATAGTTGATTCTTCCTTGAGAACAGTTCTGCATGAGCTGTATATCCTCCAAAAACAAATAAGTTTTGGTTGCTGGTACCCATTTGACTTTGGGTCCTTGAGTGTTAGTTCTTGTTACATGTTCCTTTGGTATCTGATGAGTCGATATTTTATTGATTTCACTTAGCTTATTGTACTAGAATTAATCAGGGAATTGTGCTTCAATGTCCGGTATTTTCCCGTTTTTCATAATTATGCTTAATATGACCGGAAACTCTAATTTTAATTAATTTGAATATTCTGAGTTAATTATTTGCATTTTTAATTGTAGGGAAAATTTTGGAGATATATTTTGGAGCATTGGGATGGAGACAAATAAATTCAAGACTCTCCACATGGACAATCTTAATTAGTTATATTTTAATTTAATAGTTAGAATTAATCATTGTGTAATTTAAAAGTCTAGTTTTTTTTTAGACTACCTTTGCACATTGGGCCATTAAAAATATATGGGCCCAAATTTTGTGCGATGACTTGGCACTAGGGTTTTTGGTGGACCCCACACCATTTTGGAGGGCACATGGCCTTGCTTTCTTAACACAGCCGTCACATTGAAGGAGACAATCTGAGCTGAAACAATTTTTTTGGGAAGGAATTTTCTGCTGCAACGTTTTCACTAGAAGATTATTCTTCTTGGAGCAATGTTTATCTTCATGGATTTTGGTTGAAGGAATAGGGAGAGCTCACGACCTTAGGGTGCTACCAGCGTAACTCATTTTGATTTTTCTTTTTGGCTTTGAGGCTTTTGAACGTTGTCTTTGTTGGAGAATTTTTGAACATTACACTGGAGTATTTCATTTGGTGGCAGCCGTCACTTGTTTTCCCTCTTGCTTTGGAACTTTTTCATTTAAAATGAAGATCACAACTTCTTTTATTGCTTGCATTCAATTTACTTTTTCTTAGAAAGTCCAGCCACCAACCTTTGTCCATTCATTTGCTTTTAAGTAAATTTCTGGAACGTGATTTGAAAAGGAGACCATGCCGCCCACCTAGATTTTGTTGATTTTCAATTCTAATAGAGTGAAATCACAACTCTGTTACGGAAGGGCTGCACATTTTTATTTGGGAGAAAAGCATTTAAGTTTTTGTTGGTTTTTAGAAAAGTGGCAGCAGCTGTCTTGTCCAGAGAACATGGTTTTGCTTCCTTGATTTTAGCATTTGAAGAGCATTTCATTATTTTATTTGATGGGTTTTGTTGGAGATGCAGCGCTGGAAAGATGTCACAGCCACACACTTTGAAGGAGTAGCTTTGCTTCTATTTTGAATAAATAAAAATAGTATATTAGGTGATGTGATGGAACGATTGGCAGATATAGGGTAGAATAGCTTTCATTTTATTTAATTGATTTTGAAATGGTGATTCATTAGCTTGGGTGCTGAATCACGCTCATCAAATCTAAATTCCTTGCTTTTAATAGCGTGGTGCAGAGGTGCTGTTACGTTGGTAGGTTTTTTTTTTTTAATTAGCATTTCTTTTGATTTCATGGGAGGAAGAAAGCTACGGCCTGCACCTGCTATATTGGTTTACTTTTCAATTAGAAAGGCACATGGCTGCCACATGATTTTTTTTTTATATTTAATTTAACAACTTAATTTTTAATTGATGGATTTGCTTATTTATCTGCTGCATTTTACATTTAAATGTTTTAGAGTCGTATTTTAATAGTTTTAATTGTGTTTAGATATTTGTTTGATGCAATGTTAGGATTAGCAATTTCTTTTACTTTAATGTTTTCTATCTTATTCGGTTGTGTTTAATTTCCATGCATTTTAATTGAGTTTAATTCTCGTCTCAAACACTTTCAAACCCCTCCCCCCAACTTCGTGTTAGACCTAAGACTCGAACCACATTTGGTCCTTGAGAGACGACCTAGGAGTCACTTCCTAGCTATACTGCATTCCTAATATGCAATTAAATTTGTATGGGCCGCGGCACCCATCAGTATCCATACACATAATCCTTGAGGAACAACAACATGTCTATAATAACAGTTTCTAACAGTATGACCAACACATCTGCAGTAAAAACATGTATTTCTAACAGGTTTTCTTAATTTAATAAAATTTCTGGCATTGGTTCTGTTAGAGTGAGCTTTGTATCCAATTCCTTGTCTATTATTAATTCTGCTAGATGAGTTTAATACAACATATAAATTGTCTCTACCTTGAGTAAACTTAGCTAGTGTGCTAGTCAAGTAATCTATCTTTTTAATGTATGTAGGACAATTTTCACAAGTTTTTCCAACAGTAACAGTTTTAACTTCAATATTCCTAGCAGATAACAAAGCTTCATTCAATTCTTTTTCTAATCTTTCATTTTCTGCAACAAGGTCTTTAATTCTATTTTCAAAATCTCTTCTCTCTTAGCTTAGTTGATTTACCTTGTATTGTAGTCGCATGGCATCAAGATGTAACTCTTTGGATGCATCTTGAAGCAGATCATATTTGTGAATCGTTTTTGGACATCATAGATGCTTTCACCAGCTTTCATTTTGAACAATTCATACTCTTGTATCAAAGAATTCTTCCTGACTCTTTTGACTTCATTCGTGCCTTCATGTGTTACCTCTAGAACATCCCATATTTCCTTTGCAGACTTGCATTGGGATATCCTGAAAAATTCATCAATTGTTAGTGCAGCGGCAATAATATTTCTAGCTTTAACATCATAGTGAGCTTTTCTATTTTCATCAGCAGTCCACTCAGTAAAAGGTTTCAAAACAGTTTTATTATCAACAGTTTTTGTAGGCACATATGGACCATTTAAAGTGGCATCCAAAATTCCTTTATCTTGCGATTCAAGAAAGATCTGCATGCGAATTTTCCAAAAAGGATAAGTTTCACCAGCAAACAGAGATGGTCTGTTTGTTGAAGCATCTTCACCAAAAGTTTGAAAATTTGAAGTCATCCCTAGGTTTTACAGTCGAATAGATTAAAAACACAGTCGACTGAATTTTCAAATATCTTATGAAAACCAGCTCTGGTGCCAATGGTTAGGAAACAGGTTGGCTTCGTTTTACACCAAGAGGGGAGGTGAATTGGTGTTAGTTCAAAAACAAAATCTTTTCGCAATCTTGGTATGAAAATTCAAAGCTTTTGATCTTTCCTTGAAATACAAGTAATGAAAATTCAATGCAGCGGAAAAACGTAGTTGACTGCTAAACAATTAAAGTCAACTGGAAATAAAGAGTGCAGGGATAGAGAAAATCAAACACTGGTTTTTATACTGGTTCGGCCAACAATGCCAATGTCCTTCCAATCTAGGAAGCAAATGCACTATAATGGTTGCGGTTTTACAACAAGGAATTTATAAAAGCAACACTCAAAAATATAAATCATCTCTCTAACCCAAAACTAAATATAGCTGCACACACAAAACGAGAATTGTAGCAGGAATCCCCTCTTATGCAATCTGCACCCACATCGAACAATCCTCAACGTGTAACCAGCACTCTTCACAGGATTCCAAGCCTATCACAGCACGTTTCACAGGTTGCCAAGCCTATCATAGCAGAATTCACAGGTTGCCAAGCCTTCAGTCAAATGCACCAGTCTTCACAGGAAGCCAAGCCTATCAAGAACAAACCAGAAGCACCTTCTTTGTGAAGATGTTGATCAAACAATATGTGCGAAAGACTCCTCCCTTTGAATCTTTCCCAAGAAAGATCACCACCGTCTTCTTGGAGAATTCTTGGAGCTTCTAAGACAGAATTCAATCTGAAACAGGATAATGAAAATGTTAGATCACAAAAGTCTCAGAACAATGGTTTTTTAACCATTATCAGTAACGAAAGGTTATTCGTTGACTAGAGATAGGAAGAGTGGTGAGTAATACTGCACAACCAAGAGTGAGTGAAACTAATTGAGGTCATAGTAACATGTGGTTATTATTGGACAGGGACAACTAGGAGTGGGTTAAACTCAACTAGAAGGTGTATTAGAGGGATACAAGGAATGGTAAATAATATTGAACAGGAGTGAGCAAAACTCAGTCAAGGTCATAGTAACAAGTAGTTACTGTTGGACAGGGACAACTAGGAGTGGGTTAAACTAAAGTAAACGGTGTGTTAGGGAAACACCAGAATCGGTTAGGAATACCAAGAGTGATGGAGAATACCGCAAAACCAGGAGTGGGTGAAACTCAACTTGTTGGAGTAACAGTTATTACTCAATTTGACTAAGGATACCAGAAGTTGTTAAAATACTCAAATATACTTCATTGAATATTTAGTGAAACCCTCTATATTAATTTAGAGGAGAACTAGAGGTAGCTCCAACGAGTGAACCAGAATAAAAATAATTTGTGTGTTACAGTTTATTTAGTAAACAATTCGCTCTTAATGAAAGTAATCTTCAAATGCACATGTTAACAACTTGTCTTCAACGAGTGTTAATATCCTCAAGGATTTCTACCCGCAATCTCTTGGGAAATGAGTTTGAAGTTGGTCCTATAAACTATATGAAAAGAATAATGTTTATATATGAAGCACAACTAGCTCACAAGTTCAACGTCTATCACGATGAGCCTTATTGCTACGAGGAAGAGTTATGAAAACAATATTCAACCCCCCTTCTAGTGTAGGAAGAAAGAAAAGAGAGTGATAGAATGAAATATTCAGAAGCTCTCTCAAAGCCTTATTCTAATATTTTCTTACATTTGCAAGAAGAGAGAAGTGAGAAAAGAGAGTAACATTGAGCGAGTCCATAGATTGTATTATATTGAACATATACCCTCTTTGTGAGAGTAATAGTCTAAACAACTTGTAAGCAATCAATTCATTGTAATTCTAAAGAGAATCAAAACACTTGTAAATTAAGTCAAAAGAGTTCAGGAAATCTAGGTAGAACATCAAAGGATATCAAGATTTTCTAGTACTAGGAGTGGTTCGAATACTCAACTGACACATATCTTACTATAACTCAATTTAATATCCATCATAATCACCCCTATTTTTACTTGTTTTTCATGTTTAGAAGAAATCAGAGAGTCAATGCTAAAAATTGATGAAAAAATGAGAAATTCCATGCAATTTGCAGTAATCTAACTACAACACTGAAACAAGGGCTTAAGAAGCATGGAGAAAACCCATCATGGAAGGTTTCCTCAAGCCCTAACCTAAGTCTTAAGCCATGGAGAATCCTTCAACATGAAGTAATCATAAAGGCTCTAGCCTGGGAACGCATAGCTTAAGCCATAAAAAACCCACCTAAGGAGGAAATCTCATGGTTTGAGGCATGAACCACTACTGGAGTCGTGCTACCCAAGTGTATATAAACAAAATCTCTTCTTTTTTGTTTTGAGAAAGCTTTTTGGGGGAATTTTTTACAAGACATTTAGAGAAATATAGAGAGAGACTATGAAGAGTCTCCTCACCCACTTCCTCTATATTTAATAGAAGATCTTAAGAGGATTAGGAGATGGAGTTTCTTCCTTGTTGTAACTTCTTCCTACCATTTATGAAGAGCTAAATCTTGTATGTGTTGGAGTGAGATGTACCTACTTTGAACTCTATTGTATTTAGTACTATCTTTTATTTATGAATGCTTGATTTTGATTATAAGTTTGTTAATTGATTTATGCTTAATGTTGGATGAATTGATCACTTGTCTTACTTCACAGGCTTGGATTTTGTGGGTACTAGCTCAAGTTGTGGTTTAATCAATTTTCCTATGTGTTTCTAGATGTTAGGAGTATAGGTTGCAATTGGATATATAGCATTGATCTTAATGTAAAAGATCCATTCAAGCAATCATTGGAGAATTGTACTAAAGGGTGGTGATTCTAGGCTTTAGGTGCCAAGAATGGACCTAGAGTTACACCTTAGAGAACTCCTAGGACATGATCATTCACTACTCCATAACTAATGATAGATCAAATACAAGAGGGGGAAAGTGGTGAAGTCAAACTCCAACGCAGTTTAATCATCTGAAAGTCACTCATTTAGTAATCCAAACTATTTTTCAACATATGTTACAACATTTTCCAACACAAATTTGTTTTCAACAACATCACGATTACTGTTTTATAAAGATCAAGATAGTTAAAATATTTTATTTTTTTGCCAAATCCCTATAGATAGAACACTTCTGATGCTACAACTACCCATTATACTTGTTGGTGTAATTGGGTTGCATTGCGATCACAACAGCTCGCCTGACCAGGGATTGACCAACAATGTCCATTCCTCATTAAGCGAACGACAAAGGGAGGATATGTTGTGTAGCTCAAAAATCAAAACTTTAATGTTGTTTTTATTCTCCTAACAACTTTTGCCTTTTTGTACAAAGACTTTGCATTCTTCCTCCATGGTCGACCATTAGTATCCGACTCGCAAGGCTCTCACTTTAAGTGTCTTCCGTTCAGTGTGGAGACTGCATGTTTCGTTGTATAATAGTTTAATATGTATCAGGCTTGTTCCTTTGAAAGGCATTTTAGTAGGGGGTGGAAAAACCTTATTTGTATAAATCTTTTCTAATAAAAATGAATCGGGAAATCCTTTTGGTATCGGCCGGGCTGGTGACTCCACCTTCACTTGTTTCCTCATCAAGACCTTGATGTTCTCCCTTCAGTCCTATCACTTGGCTACCACATGGACATGAACTCCACTGCCAGCTTCTTCAACACTTGCCTTATCACCATCGAAAACTACCCATTCTCTTTACCACTCGCAAACTTGGATAGGGTGTCTACCCTTGCATTTTTTACTTGAGGGATATGCCTTATATTCACTACTTCAAATAAAGTAATCAATTATGTAGCTTTGTGGAAGTACTAGAGGAGTTGATCATCTTTGATTTGGAATTTTCTACTGATTTGCCCAACCATGAGTTGGGAGTCTGTTCGGCAATCCATTCAGCTCGGTCCCACATCTTTGGCCAAGCTTACTTCAGGAAGGCCTTGATGAGTTTAGTGAAGTCAGTACACGTCCTTCACTAACCACGTGGTGTATATAATCTCTTGAATGAAGTCAACTTACTGACTTTTGCCTTAACAACTTTTTTCTTCTCCTTGCCCAAGCAACATTACTTCTGTGTCATCGTACGAGCCTCCTTGAACAGAACTAGCTTATGGGACATCACACTAGGGTGAATAATTTTCCACGGGAGCAAGTCGTTGTTGGCCTTCAACACTCTCGCCAACTTGCTGGTACTTTGAGCTCAAGTCATTGCCTATGTTAGTTGTTTGGTCATCTTATTTTCCTAAGTTCAATGGTATAATTTCTCCTTATGGTGTTAGTCTCCACCAGTAGATACCTTACCCGGATCTCTCAACTGTTTCAGCCAGCTTTGAACCTCGTCCTAAGGTCCAAGTAACCGTAGGTGTCCACACTTTCTCTAGAGAACCCGACAATCTACTCATTTTATGGGACAACGAAGACCTTAGACAAGTCCATCTTAAAAAAGGTCTTCTAGTATAGGATGTTGATCGAGCTTCCTTAGTCAATTAGTATTTTGCTCACTTTGTATTGGGCTATGTCAATCGTGTGATAACAATGGGGTCATCCTCATCAGGATCAAGAACCTTGAAATCTTTATCTAAGAAGGTGATGGGTGGCATGTACCTTAGTTTCCTATCAACGAGGTAGGCGCTCTTCAACGCTCGGATCTGTTGTTTACGTGTAGATACTAAAGATGCACCTCATACAAAACCTCCTGAGGTCATGTTGAAGTGACCTCAAATTGAGTGGTCTTTACTCCTGCTCCTGTGCTTGGACTCTGTTGGGTTGAATCGGCAAGTGTATCAAGTCGCACAAGTAATATAAAATGGTAAGACCAAGTATCGTGTCCCAGAGGACTCTCGGAACTGAACAATTGTGTGAAAACAAGATTAATTAAGACTTAGAATATGGGTTTGGAGTGCAAAAATAATAAATAAAATAAAATAAAATTGATCAGTGGCAAAAGAGCACAGAGATGAATGGAGGTTGATTTATATGAGATGAGTATGTTGTTGGGGTTAGATTTCACCAAGTTCCCTCTCATGTATATAAAAATTCTTCTTTATGCATTAATGCCAATGTCCATCACTAAATCACTTAAACCTGATCCCTCGATAAATAAGCCTGAATTACCAGTTCATACAATTCCTAGCATTCTTGGTAAAAAGATGTGAAGATCAAGAGGTTAAGATTACTCGGACTCATACCCTCATCCCTGAGAAATATAACCCTTAAGAGTAATTAAACAAGAACCTGAATTGAAAGGAACCTCCCGACACTCATGCAATTCATAAATAATGTTATTGTATAAGCATGAACAAAACAGATGAATTACTCTAACAATTAATGAAAAAGCATATGGAATTAACAATCAATTCAAATACATGAGAGTTTACAAGGTTACATCATTCCCCAACAACAAATAGAAATTAGTTCCCCATAGACATGGGGGAACTCTATGAACAATGGAAGAAAGAAAGAGAATGGAAGATTAAAAATTGGCTAAGAGTGTATTGTTATGCTCTTATCTGCCAGGGATGCAAAACCTAGAGCCCCAGGGTCCTCTAAATATTGTCAGAGGCGTGCCAGAGCAAGGCCCGATCCAAAAGAACTGAAACAGACCAGAAACAGGGCCTGATCCACGAAAACCATTGCTCAAGTGTCGAAGGAGGCCGCCCGGGCGAGAATTGACTCTCATGTAAGGCCTGGGCGTTGAAGGCCACCACGCAGGCAGCGGATGTCAATTCTGCTCACTTAGGCTACGGTGCTAGATGCCCGGGCTTTGCGTTTTGCTTCCTTCTAGTGCCTTTTTGACCCCTTTTGAGCTCCATCATCTTGGTTCTTCATCTCTTCTTCCAGTATTACCTCAATCTCTGTCAAAACAAGGGTTATTAGTCATAAAATCATTGAAATCAACCTCAACTCTCTTATTCACACAATTTATTGAAAAAGCATGAGTCCAAGCAAGTTTCTAAGTGAAAAGGGTGCTTTTAGTATCAAAATCACATGTTCAGTATTACATGTTCAGCTGATATGTTATACTGTTTTGAACAATGATTTTGTTGAACATGTTTTGTTGTTTTGCTTGTATGTTCCCTTGATTGATTATGTGTTATATGTTTGGAACATGCTTGTATTGAAATGTTTGATAAAATGATTTTGATTATCTTCTGCACATTTCTAAAGAAAAGCTCAGAAGCACTTTTATGAACTTATATTTGTTGTGACAAAGATCTGGTTCAGTCGAATACACTGGTATTGGATTCAACTAAGCTAAAATCTTAGTACAAATTTTGTGAACATGTGCTTGATGAGATTTTGAGTTGAAAAGAATTTCAAAGTGTTTTTCAAGTGTCAGTCGACATGGTGGAACACCTATTCAACTGTGTTGTTCTTATTTTTGGAATTTTGTTATACCTACTTGCTCCAACGGCTAGTTTTTCAAAAGTTAGTTAAGATTGACTAACTAAGTCAACTGTCATGAATGTGCATTGAATTGGTTGAATGAGGAGCCTCTATGTTGACTGTCAGTTATAACTGTTTTAATACAGTCAACTGGATTAGTAGGGTATTCAACTGAGAATAACAGGAAAACTATAAATAGGACAAAACACGAATTGTTCTATGACTTTTGTGATCTAACATTTTCATTGTCCTATTTCAGAGTGAATTCTCAGTTTTGGAAGCTCCAAGAATTCTCCAAGAAGACGGTGGTAATCTTTCTTGAGAGAGATTCAGATTGAGGAGCCAATTGCGCATACTGTTTGATCAACATCTGCACAGAGAAGGTGCTTCTGTTTTGATCTTGAAGGCTTGGCATCCTGTAAAGACTGCTGCATTTGATTGAAGGCTTGGCAACCTGAGAAGTGTGTTGTGATAGGCTTGGCAACCTGTGAAGTGTGCTGTTATAGGCTTAACATCCTGTGAAGAGTGTTGGTGACACATTGAGGATTGTTCAACGTGGGTGCAGATTGCAGAAGAGGGGATTCTTGCTGCAATTTTGGTTTTGTGTGCAACTATATTTGGTTTTGGGTTAGAGAGGAGATTTATATTTTTGCGTGGTGTTTCTATAAATTCCTTATTGGAAAAACCGTAACCATTATAGTGCATTTGCTTCCAAGGTTGGAAAGACACTGGATGTAGGCATTGTTGGCCAAACCAGTATAAAAACCAGTGTTTGATTTTCTCTATCCCTGCACTCTTTATTTCAGTCAACTTTATATTTATAGCAGTCAACTACATTTTTCCGCTGCATTGAAATTTTCATTACTTGCATTTCAAGGAAAGATCAAAAGCTTTGAATTTTCATATCAAGATTGCGAAAAGATTTTGTTTTTGAACTAACACCAATTCACCCCCCTCTTGTTGTAAATTGAAGCCAACCTGTTTCCTAACAATTGGTACCAGAGCTGGTTTTCATAAGATATTTGAAAATTCAGTCGACTCTATTTTTATTATATTCGACTGTAAAACCTGGGGATGGCTTCAAATTTTCAAACTTTTGGTAAAGGTGCTTCAACAAACCGACCACCTCTGTTTGCTGGTGAAAACTATCCTTTTCGGAAAATTCGCATGTAGATCTTTCTTGAATCGCAAGATAAAGGAATTTTGGATGCCACTTTAAATGGTCCATATGTGCCTACAAAACCTTTTACTAAGTCGACTGCTGATGAAAATAGAAAAGCTCAGTATGATGTTAAAGCTAGAAATATTATTGCCTCTGCACTAACAATTAATGAATTTTTAAGGATATCCCAATGCAAGACTACAAAGGAAATGTGGGATGTTCTAGAGGTAACACATGAAGGCACGGATGAAGTCAAGAGAGCCAGGAAGAATTCATTGATACAAGAATATGAGTTATTCAGGATGAAAGCTTGTGAGAACATCTATGATATCCAGAAACGGTTCACTCATATTGTAAACCACCTGATGGCTCTTGGCAAAGCCTTTGAGAAAGAAGAGATCAACATTAAGATTTTGAAAAGTCTGAACAGGAACTGGCAACCTAAAGTCACTGCAATCTCTGAATCCAAAGATCTTACAACTACGAATATGGCTACCTTGTTTGGCAAGCTACGTGAACATGAATTAGAACTTGGTAGACTGAAGGATGAAGAGGAGATTGAAGAAAAGAAGTTCATTGCTCTGAAAGCTGCAAGTAATAATCTCACAGAAGCAGTGATGGATGACAAAGAGTTGATGACTCTCATGATAAGAAAGTTTAGTCGACTTATGCAAAATGATAGTCAACTGTCTAACCATGCAGGTCAAAGCAAGAAGAAAAGCTTCAGCACAAACACTGTCCAATGCTATGAATGTGGAAAAGAAGGTCACATCAAGCCTGAATGTCCTGAATTACAACCAAAGCAGAAAAGGGAAGAAAAGATTTCCTCAAAGCAGAAATATGAGAAAGAAAGGAGCCTACATTGCTTGGGAGAATTCTGAATCTGAAAGCTTAAGTGATGAGGATGTTGATCAAGAGGAAAAATCCAACATATGTCACATGGCTGGAACTGCAAAGACTGAGTATGACAGTGATGAAGAATTTGAGAAGCTGCCTATTGAAGAGAAATATCAGCAGCTGATTGAGACATTTAGAGAACTTCATGCTGAAGCAATGCGACTGGAATACAAGGTTAATCGACTGAACTCTGAGAAAAGAGATTATGAATATAGGATTGATAACCTTGTTTCTAAAAATAAAAGATTAGAAAAAGAATTGGATAAAGCCTTGCTATCTGCTAAGAATATGGAAATTAAAACTGTTACTGTTGAAAAAGCTTGTGAAAATTGTCCTTCGCATATTGAAAAGTTTGATTACTTGACTAGAAAGCTAGCTAAGTTTACTCAAGCAAGTGAGAGGTTAGATGTTGTATTAAATTCTTTTAGCAAAACCAATAATAGGCAGGGAATTTGATTTAAAGGATACTCTAACAGAACTAATGCTAGGAAGCTTAATGAATTAAGAAAACTTGCTAGAAATGCATGTTTTTACTGCAGATGTGTTGGTCATACTGTTAGAAATTGTTATTATAGACATGTTGCTATTCCTCAAGGATTATGTGTATGGATACCAAAGGAACATGAAACAAGAACTGACAATCAAGGACCCAAAGTTAAATGGATACCAGCAACCAAAACTTAACTGTTTTGCAGGCTATACAGCTGATACAGAACTGTTCTCAAGGACAAGTCAACTATTAAACATTTCAAAAACCTTGAGTGTCTACAACTGGTAAATCTGTATCTATCTACTACATCATGCATATACTGATTGAATGTTGCTGTATGATTGTTTGTATTGTGTGCTAAATTGTTTGAATGATTAAATCTGAGTGAAATAATTTTAGAAGCCACAGTTTACTGTTATATTAATAGATTCGACTAAGTGCTGAAAATTTTTTTTGTCTTGTCTGAAAGTTAAAATGTCATTTTGGGGAGAAAATGAAACTTACATATTCCCTCCAAAATACAACTTAACATATTAGATCAAGTCTAAAGTATCTTTGGAACTGCACCATAATCACTATCTTCAACCATCACAATCCTTCTCAAAAAGGTTTCTGGTTGCTCCACTCTCTCTCTCCATCAAATGGATTTAAGCTCTGGCAAGAAGAGACAAATCAAGACAATTGGGCAGAAGTAACCTTGAAGGGCTCGAGAAATAAATGGTTGGATCAGTGATGACGATATCCAAGCAAAATTTCTGAACTGCTGGAAGAAGAGAAGTCTAATACCTCATAGGTATCTAAAAATAAAATTTTTCAGAGAAGAAGGATTTGAATTTCAAGGATGGATAAAGCGCCAAGGACTGAGAAAGTTTGTTGAAAAGTCTGATCCTTGGTATCCTGACCTAGTAAAAGTTTTCCACTGCAATCTGTGTATTGAAAATGGTATACTCTGCTCTAAGGTTAAGGGTGTGGACATCAGACTAACTGAAGAAATTTGGACAAATAATCTGAAGGATCATCTTGCCACCTTGGAATTGAAGGGTTTCACAAATTTACTGAGTATCTAAATACTCTAAGAAACCCAGATGAAAGTAAAGATTATTCCAGTTACAAAACTGGAATTCGCAAAGCTACCTTATTGCGTCTTTATATTGATAGTCCTTGTGCACTATGGAGTAGACTGTGTTAGTGAGTCAAGTAAACCCTGCTCCAAGACTTGCATGATAGATAGGACTACATTGCATCTTATGCAAATGATAAAGACCGATGAAGGATGGTCATATAAACTTGAGAGTTCTGGTGAAGAAAATGAATTGGAATCTATATTCAACTGCAACTACAGAGCAAAATCTGAATTTGAAAGAATCATGCTGAACGGAATGAAAGTGATAATAAAGACTTTAAAGGAGCTGAAAGAATCACAGAGTCATGAGATCCATCCAGAACACTCTGAAATGGCTGATGAAGATAATTCTGATGAATCAAGTGAGAAAAGTGAGGATGATGATAGCGATTCTGATGACAGTGACATGATACTTCGAGACTTTTGTAACAAGAAGAGAAAGAAAAACTAAAGTCTTGTCTTAGTCTAGATCTTATTTTGTAGAATGGCATATAAAGCCATCTTTTGTTGCTCTTAATGTTTTGTTTTAATTTCCTTGTTTTGCTCCATCAATGTAATATCTTTTTCTACCAAGGAAGTAATATTAGCAGTTTGAATCAATCCATATGCTTAACCATTCACTTAAACTATCAAATAAAATATGATACTCTGTTTGGTTGATTCGACTGAGTTATGAATGAAGTCAACTGTGTTATAACTGTCATGCATCTTTATACATTGACTTCTGTTATGATTTGTTTTTATTCTTGCATAACCATTGTATTTGATCTGGACATTACTGTACGTCTCCGTATCAATAAAGACAAACAACTTTTACCGAATGAGTTAAACGATAAAAGCATTAAGCAAAGGTAAGGAACCCAACAATTGATAAATCAAGCATATGAAAGCATATAAAGAAGATAAAATTTTTGATATAAGAGAGTTTCAAAAGATTACATTGTTCCCCAACAACCTAAGGTTTAGTTTACCATAATCATGGTGAAACTAGATGAAATATAATGGAAGAATGGAAAAGTAAACCCTAAATTTGATAGATTGGAGCCTAAGCATCCAAGGAACCTCCTCCAACGTGTGTAGAGCTGCTGTGGATGTTTTTCTCTACCAAAGAATTACAATTTGCATCGCATTGGGTCTATTTATAGACTAGAAAGATAACAGAATCTATCAGAATCTAAGCCAAATAAAAATAGACAACTGCCCAGCGCTTAATTAAACCGCTCAGCGGTTTCCCCCTTAGCCGCACCACCGCTCAGCGGTCAGTTTTACCGCTGAGCGGTTTGCCTCAAATTGCATTGGCCGCTCAGCGGTCCATTCAGACACTCAGCGGTCCCTTTGACTCTTCTTTTCATCCTTTTTCTTCATCTTTCACGAGTCTAAGTCCACCTTGCTCTACTTCCATCTGCAATTCACCTTAAACCCCTACAAAACAATGTAAAAACAAGCATAATATCTCTAAAACCAACTTTTGACTCTCACATGACTCAACTAAGTGTTTTACTTGATTTTAAGCTCATTCTATGCCATAAAGGGTGTGTTTTGATATCAACTTTAAGCATGAAAATAATGGTTTTTAGACCGTTATCACAACCCCAAACTTGAGCCTTTGTGAGTACCTCATCAAATGTTCTCAACTTAACTCAAGGTAAAGATTTTTCAAAAAGGTTTTTCAAACATGCATAAGGTTTAAGGTTCAAAGGTTAGAACAAATTGTTTTCTTTTGAGTGGGCAAAAATTATGTGAAGGCTAAAAGAATAAGGGATAACAAAAGTGGCCTTGATCATATGGAACCTGCAAGCAAATAGTTCAATCACAGAAAATTTGGGCAAAATCATTCATGTTTCCAAAGTAATAGCAATCATTTAAAAACAACTCTGAAGCCCAAAACTTACACAGGTAAACTCAAAAGTTCCAAAATTTTAGAAAAACATCTTACTCAATATCTCAATCAAACTTTATCTAAAGCACTTGTCTCACAAATTGGGATTCATCACTTATAGCACATCATGCATCATCTCAACCTTAATCAACACACTAGAATCTCATAAAGCAAAACCCATCACACAAAATAGGCACAATTGAATCAAAGCAGTTTAGTTCATTCAAGCATAGCACAATAAAAATAAGACAAATAAAAGCAAACATTAAAACAAAAATTAAAATAAAAAATAAAATTGAAATTTAAAAGCAAAAGTTCAAAGAACTAGGTTGCCTCCTAGCAAGCGCTTCTTTAATGTCACTAACTTGACCCAGTCTCCATCATCATAGCATCCATCAGTAGATATTGTTAGTAACATCCATCAGTAGATGTCTAATCACATAGCATCCATTAGTAGATGCTAATTTTTCTTGTCTTCATTAGTATCCCTTAGTAGACACCAATCTTTCTCATCTTCATTGGCATCCATCAGTAGATGCCTAATCACCTAACATCCATAAGTAGATATCTAGTCACTATCCTCTTCCATAGCAGCATCCATCAGTAGGTGCTCTCTCAAACTCTTCCAACATCTATCAGTAGATGTGAATCTTTCTCATCAACATCCATCAGTAGATGTTCATCTTTCTCTTCTTCATCAACATCCATCAGTAGACGCTGTCAGTACTGTCATCAAAAGCAGCGCATAACCTAAAAAAAACTCAAACACATAAAAACAAAATCAAATCTAAACCACACAAATAATAAATAAAGAAGAAAAAAAATAAAACAAAATAAAACAAAATAAAATAAAATAAAATGAAATAAAATAAAACGAAATAACATCAAATGAAATCAAATCAAATCAAATAGAATAAAATAAAATAAAATCAAATATAATCAAATCAAATCAAATCAAATAAAAATGGAATAAAATAAAATAAAACAAAATAAAAGATAAAGACATTATTGTACGTCCTCGTATCAATAAAGACAAACAATATTTACCGAATGAGTTAAACAGTAAAAGCATTAAATACAGGTAAAGAACCCAACAATTGATAAATCAAGCATATGCAAGCATCTAAAATAAATAAGAATTTGGATATATGAGAGTTTCAAAAGATTACATTGTTCCCCAACAACCTAGGGTTTAGTTCACCATAATCATGGTGAATCTACATGAAAATAATGGAAGAATGGAAAAGCAAACCCTAGATTTGATAAAGTGGAGCCTAAGCATCCAAGAAATCTCCTCCAAGGTGTGTAGAGCTGCTGTGGACGTTTATCTCTGCCAAAATGAGTTTTGATTCGCTCTGGGTCTATTTATAGACCAAAAAGATAACAGAAAGATCTCAGAATCCGCAATATAAAAACAGGCAATCGCTCAGGCGCCTAATTTGGCAGCTCAGCGGTTTGCCTTCAAGCCGCGCCACCGCTCAACTTGACTGTTTTACTTGATTTTGAGCTCATTCTAAGCCAAAAGGGTGTGTTTTGATATCAAATTTATGGATGAAATTTAAACCGTTATCAAGTTCCCATGATTATTTCATTGGGTGAGTTATATGGTCGCTTAGTGGGCTTTCAAAGACTACTCGTTGAGTGAAATTACAAAGCTTAATTCTAGTCATATGTTCTCTTCTAGTATATTTAATGTGTGATTTTATAAAATTTAAAATGATGCTTGATTTATGATGTTTATTTGAGAATGGTTGGTGCTAATTCAAGAAGGATCGATTATGGTTTTGTTAGTGTACACATTAACATATGGGAGGTCAATAAGTAAGTATCCTTAACTTTAATAATTATTCACACTAAAATAGAATAGAATAAGTTATGTTGTGAGAGTCATAGAAGGTCTTAATCACTAGATTGTTTTGTGCTAAGTGTGAAGAGGACTAACCTTGTAAGTAGTACGGTGGCAACCCCTTTGTTTATGACTTTGCAGAGATAAATAATACTACAAGTGTATACCTACAGTGAAGCCCAATGTAAAAGGTATATATTTGACTAACTGAGTCTAGTGTCAACTGTTTGTGTGAATATATGTGTGACATGTTGTGTTTCATATATGTTTAGTTTATCTATATGACATACTTTAAATAATTTAGGCAAGTACTTTTATTCATTATCTTACCCTTTCTTCTTTGTTGTTATATTTGTATTGTTTTCTTTATTTCCAATGATCACCTTAATGGTGTGAGTAGATGAGAATATAACAATTGATTTAGTTAATGTGGATGACACGAGAAAAAAAGAAAAGGCAAGGCCGGTGAAAGCAATCAAGCCAAAGTAACATTCCTTCAACTACCGCTCCTGCCCCTAGGAAAGAAAATCCAATTACCAATCTCTGTTCCAGGTCCTATAATTATCCCCTTCCTTCTTCTTATAACGCGAGTGACCCATATCTATAGCCAAGAAGGTCCTCACAACTTCACAAGTAAGTTCCTCCTTTTCTAGAGCAGCTAGCACACCAATTCCAACAATCTCGGATTATGTTGATAACTAGTTGTATTAATCTTTTTTTAAAATTGTAGTTCTATTAGTTCAATTATATGACTATCTAATTCAATACATACTCGTATGGATAACTGTAATATAATAGTTATATGCTAGTCTTTTCTACTTAATGATTATCATATCTATAATGTTTTGTTTATTAGTTTTATATTATTAAATGGGATGTTACAATAATGATCTTTTTCAATTACACTAGTGCAAAAATGACTTTTTAACACTTCCATTAGGTTGCGATTTTGAAGAAACTGAAGCATAACCTTGGACGATGGCATTTTTGAAATTTTAGCGAACTTATAGGCCTCGGTTCTAAGGCAACCGCAATCAAAAGCCTTTAATGCTTCGGTTATATGGGCAACCGAAGCCATATCTCCTGCAAAAACTCTACAAATATGACTTTTCAATTGACTACTTTCTCGAAAAGGGTTTATGGCATTGGTTCCTCCCACAACTAAAGCCATAGACCTTGCAAATCCAACTAATCACCCAACAAATATGATGTTTCAGCTGCGAAAAGGGTCTATCGCCTCGGTTTTGCAAGGAACCGAAGCTACAGACCCTACAAAATCCTATTAATCCCTACTGAGTTTGGCATGAGAGTACCTTATGTAGGTAACATCTAAGTTTGACCACACAGACAACCAAGACTAACAATGAAGTGAAGATAAGCATTTGGATGTTTAGGACACTCAAAACACAATGACACATAGACCCATAACCGAAACATTTTGGCACTCACTGTAGGATCTATGGATTCAGAAGACAACCCAATGGTAACTACAAGGAACATGAGCACAACAACACTAGAAAGTCAAACATTCAGCAGGCTCCTATGGAATTGATAAGGGAGATGTAGTGTCAAATGAAAGAGATGCAAAGGAGGCATGAGCAAGAACTAACAACTTTGAAGGTCAATAATGCGACCACACATTAGGAGCAGACCGCCCAACATTTAGTGTCGGGTGGGCCTAGTCAACCCAACTTGAACAGGCAAGCAAAAGGACCGACCAAGAAATTCCATGAGGGAAGTACATGAGTCATTAAGGGCGCTTCTGCAATGTAGACGGTCCATATGGTCGATCTGTTATAATTCACCCCAATAATCTTGGAGACGCTCATGTCCGGTATGATATGTCATCTCACCTTGACGAAATCCTGAGAATGTTTGTCAACATGATGGCATTCTACATGACGAGTGACCCTGTGTGGTATAGAGGCTTCTCCCCTTCTCTAAAGATAGAAGCATTGGTGTGGTTCAACTCTCTACCACCAAATTCTATAGAAAACTTCTTGATCATACGTTTTCTGTTCTACAAACAATTTGTGGCCAGCCGAAAACAAAATCTGACCACCTTTGCTTTAGTTAACATCAAACAGGAAAACGATGAGCTTCTGTGAGCCTTCATAGACAAGTATAGCAAAATTGTCTGACAAATCAAAGGGTTGAGTTATGATTTTGCCTTATAACACATAATCATGGCCTTTAAGACTAAACCCTTCGTTGATAGTCTCTAAATGAAGCCATCAACAGGAGAGAGTTATCGAGTTTATGAGAGTAAAGGACATGTGGGAATATCGCAAGAAACAATAGTAGGAGGTCGCGACTGTGAACGATGAAAAGAAGAAAGTGAAGAAGCCGGTCATGAGGACTGACAAGGGGAATGACTCCCGACCGAGGGATCTTCCTCGAGAAGCATCAAGGACAAAGATCCTGGAGGAGGCATTGAGCATAGACCTCATCCACCCGTTAAGAGGAAGCTAACCCAACAGAATTCTGACAGTAAAAAGCATTGTTGGTATCAGTATAACCTGAGGCACACAATGGAAGAATGAACTACCCTCTGAGAAAAGATAGAGGAGTTTATTCATGCGGGTCACCATTAGAGGTGTATTAAAATTGACCAGCCTGAAAGAAGCTCGGCTCGAAGACGGAGCCTCGAGTGATGTCCCTATCACACTGATTGCCGAAAGGAAACGAGATGAAAAAATAGGAGAAAAAACAAAAGTAGAAATAGAAGCTGAGATCAGTCCATATAAACACCATCTTTGAAGGATTCACAAGAGGCAAATGCTCATCGTTGACACAGAAGAGGCATCTCAGAAGCTTGAAGACAGTCCACTTGGTAGACAGGAAGCCCAAATCTATGTCATCAATAATCTTCATTGATGAAGACTCCCGTCAAATATTAGAACTCTGATTCTTATCAAAGATTAACATCTTTGTGGCAAATCTTTGATAACGGGTTGAAACACCATTATTTGCTATGTGATTTTGATACTAAAAACACATTTTTTCACTTAGAAACTTGCTTGGACTCTTGTGTTTTCAATAAATTGTGTGAATAAGAGAGTTGAGGTCGATTTCAACAATTTTCTAACAAATTCCCCTGGTTTTGACAAAGATTAAAGCAATACTGGAAGAAGAAGTGAAAAGCCAAGAAGATGCAGCTAAAAAGGCGTCAAAAAGGCACTAAGAAGAGGGAAAACCCGAAGCCCAGGTGACAGGAATGAAAAACAACGCGGAGCTGATCACCGCTGGTTGCCCGAACGACGGCCCCGATGCCCGGGCGACGGACGCTCGAAGCTTGGGCATCCAAAACTGACGCCCAAGCCCCACATGAACCCCAATTCACGCTTGGACGAGCTCCCTCCGCATGAGCGTGATTTCTTGTGGATCGGGCCCTGATTCTGCTATGATTTGATTCTTTTGGACCGAGCCGCACTTTGGGACGTGTCTGACACTATTTAAAGGACCTTGAGGCTCTAGGTTTTGCATCCTTGGCAGAGAAGAGCATAGCAATACACTCTTAGCCAATTCTTAGTCTTCCATTCTCTCTTTCTTTTCTTCCATTGTTCATAGGTTCCTCATGTCTATGGGGAACTAATTTCTATTTGTTGTTGGGGAATGATGTAACCTTGTAAACTCTCATGCATTTGAATTGATTCTTAATTTCATATGCTTTTTCATTATTTGTTGGAGTAATTCATCTATTTTATTCTTGCTTATACAATAGCATTATCTGTGAGTCGCATGAGTGTCGTGAGGTTCCTTTCGATTCAGGTCCTTGTTGAATTACTCCTAAGGGTTATATTGCTCAGGGATGAGGGTACGAGTCTTAGTCGTCTTAACCTCTTGATCTTCACATCTTTTTACCAGGAATGCTAGGAATTGTATGAACTGGTAATTAGGGACAGACTTATTTACCGAGGGATCGGCTTTAAGTGTGTTAGTGATGGGCGTTGGCATTAATGAATAAAGAAGAATTCTTATATACATGACAGGGAACTTGGTGAAATATAACCCCAACAACATACTCATCTCATATAAATCAACCTCCATTCATCTCTATGTTCTTTTGACACTGATCAATTTTACTTTGTTTTATTTCTCTTTGTAATACAATCCATGATCTCTTTTATTTTAAGTCTTAATTAATCATGTTTTAACACAACTATTCAGCGTCGAGAGTCCTCTGGGATACGATACTTGGTCTTACCATTTTATATTACTTGTGCGACTCGGTACACTTGCCGATTTGCCCCAACAAGTTTTTGGCGTCATTGCCGGGGCCTCACGGTTTAAGGTATTCTATTTGTGTGATTCTTGATTAATTTTGGCTTTATTTTATTTTATTTTATTTTTCCCATTTTTATCTTTATTTTTCAAATCCTAATTTCCATTTTTGTGCTAAAAATATTTTCTAGGGTTTTTTTTTGTTTATGCAGGATTGTGTTAGAACCAGGAGCAACAAAAATTTTGAACCTCTTCTTGAAGGGCTTGAGACCAGTAGGAGGCCAAGAGAAAATAAATTATCTAGAGACCCTTCTCTAGAGATAATCCCAATAGCTTCCCAAACTAGTGAAGGAGAAAACAATGCTAGCAGACGCACCTTGGGAGATGACACAACAGTTGTTGGCCATCATCACTTTAACAATAATGCAAGGCCAAAGGTCAATGCTGCGAATATGGAGATGAAGCCTGCTCTAATTCAACTTGTAAAGAGCAACCAATTCAACGGACTGTCTCATGAAAGTCCATATGATCACCTGACAACCTTCGATGAGATCTGCAACACTGTGAAAATAATTGGGGTTCCTGATAAGGCTGTCAAACTAAGCCTATTCCCCTTCTCTCTTAGAGGTAACGCTAAATTATGGTTGAAATCCTTTCCTGAGAACAACTTCCCACCATCAAAGATAAACAAAGGGAAGCAAGAGATTTCTTCTTATAGACAAGGCATGAAGGAGACCTTGGGGCAAGCAAGGGATAGATACAAGAGCTTGTTGAGAAAGACGCCTACCCATGGTTTCGATGAAGGAACGGTGGTCATTCTTTTTCTTGGAGGCCTTGGGTCACAAACCAAATCGATGATGAATGCCTCAGCTGGAGGCAATATCAAATGCAAGACCCCCGATAAGGCGTATGAATTAATTGAGAACATGGCTGCCAATGACAATGAGACGCATAGTAAGAGAGGAACTCCTTCCCAACCTAAAGGGGTTTTCCAATTACAGCCTTATGATGTCTTGCTTGCCCAAAATAAGATCATCACTCAACAATTGGAAATCTTGACCAAGAAGGTGATGCAGCCACAAAAAGAACATCAGAATGTGGCGCAAATTAAACAACAGCTCCGCGAGTTATGTGGTGGCGATTATATTAATGGTCAATGTGTAATGCCCGAGAATCTTAATGAAGAAATTAATTACATGGGCAACCAGAACCAGTTTCGCTCCAATAACTACAATCAAGGGTGGAGATCTCACCCAAGTAATGGACAAGGACAATTTGGACAAACTGGTGGAAAATTCAATAAGCCACCACAACACCAGCAACAGTGGCAACAACAACCCTCTTCATCAGACAAAACTGCAAAGCTTGAAGAAACCCTCCATCAATTCATGCAGGCAACCCATTCTAACAAAAAAAGCACAGAAGCGGCTATCAGGAATCTGGAGACACAGATGAGTCAATTAATCCAACAGGTCCTACAAATGCAAGAGAAGTCGCATAAAAATTTGGGTCTAATACTGATGTTAACCCCAAGGAAGAATGTAGGGTTATAGCAAGCATGGAGGATGAGAGAGAAATAGAGAGAAAAGAAAAAGAAAGATTGAGTGAGGGCAAGAAAAAAGAAGAGAGTAAAAAAGAATTTTTGAGTGAGATTGAGAAGAAAGAAGAGGTTGAGAGGATAAAAGAAAAAAAAAAAAAAATGAAAATTTTGAAAAAAATATCCCGCACCCTGAAGAACATATTACAAGAAAGATACAAGCAGGGTGCTTTGAAGAGATCTCCAAAGAATTAGGGATAGAAGTTCCTGAGACAGAGGCCTTGCAGCAGATCCCTGAATACAAAAAATTTTTGAAGAAGCTCCTTGAAAAGAAAATTTTAAAATAGGAGACAACTGAAAAACAAGGGGATTACAGTGTGATCTTGCAACGGACTCTTCCTCCAAAGGTAGAAGACCCAGGAAGTTTCACTATTCCATGCAACATTGGAGACCAAAAAATCAGGAAAGCCTTAATTGATTTGGGGTCCAACATCAACTTAATGCCCTTAGTTGTTCTCAGAAAGATTGGTGATTTGGGAGTTAAGCCTGCAAGGATGTCCCTCCTCATGACAGATGGATCCCCCAAGAAACCTTATGGCGTGGTAGAAGATGTCATGGTACAAGTTGATAACCTAGTGTTCCTGGTGGATTTTGTGATACTAGAGATGGAGGAAAATGCAAAATCCCTATCATTCTTGGAAGGCCGTTCCTGAAGACGACCAAAGTAATCATCAATGTTGATGAAGGAACCATAGCTCTCAAAGACCAAGAAGAGGGGGTGATCTTCAGTGCTTGTAACACAGGACGGCATGTCCAAGTGAAGAAAACCAATCCCAAAGCTACATTTAAAGATGCACCCGAGAATGGTACCAGAGCCGCCAAAGCAAAGAAGAAAGGTAAAAAGAATTTTCTGTCACAGGTACCTAAAGAGGAAAAAGACAGCAAAGGAGTAGATGTTCACCAAAGTCCTCTAAAGAAGCAGGAAGGATTAAGACTAGGTCTCCCTGTACAATTCAACAAAAAGCTCTGGGTGATAAAGGACTTCATAGCTGATGGACTAATAGAGATTGAATATCCTACTTCTAGGAGAACCAAAAAGGTGAACAGGAAAATGCTGAAGATTAGCTGGCGGGCCAAAGGAAAGGATGGCACCACAATTAAAGATGCAACTGGTTGATGTGACATGAGCTTATTGGGTCAAGCTAGTGACGTTAAAGAAGCGCTTGTTGGGAGGCAACCCAGTGCTTTGAACCTTTACTTTTTTTTAATTTTCGTTTTTGGTTTTAATGTGTTTCCTTTGA
Organism: Vigna mungo; assembly: GCA_036885675.1. NCBI lineage: Eukaryota > Viridiplantae > Streptophyta > Magnoliopsida > Fabales > Fabaceae > Vigna > Vigna mungo. Next base: position 20,995,947 of record CP144700.1, on the reverse strand, counting down.
TTTTATTTTATTTTTATTGTGATATGCTTGAATGAACAAAATTGCTTTGATTCAACTGTGCCTACTTTTGTGATAAGTTTGCTTTTTGAAAATTCTTGTGTTTGGTTGAAGTTGAGATGATGCATGATGATAAATTTGTGAGACAGGTGCTTGAGATAAAGTTTGATGAAAATATTGAGCAAGTTGTTTTTTTGAATGTGAGAACTTGTGAGTTTACCTATGTGAGCTTTTAGCTTCAGAGTTGTTTTTAAATAATTGTTGTACTTTGGAAGCATGAATGATTTTGCCAAATTTTCTGTGAATGAACTACTTGCCTGCAGGTTCCATATGATCAAGGCCATCTTTCGTTATCCCTTATTTTTTTGGCCTTCAAAATATTTTTGCCCACTGAAAAGAGAACAATTTGTTCTAACCTTTGAACCTTGAGCCTTATGCATGTCTTGAAAAACCTTTTTGAAAAATCTTTACCTTGAGTTAAGTTGAGAACATTTAATGAGGTACTGATAAAGCTTCAAGTTTGGGGTTACCAGAAAACAACATACCTCTTTAGGCAGTGAGCAATCAAAAGAAAAAGCAAGAAAAAGGCAAAAGAAAAGAAGTGAGAAAAGAAAAATTCAAAAAGAAAAAGAAAAAACTCACTGCAAGGGAAGGCTGGAAAAAAGAAAAGAGAGTTGTTCTTGAAAGCTGAATTCATTAATGTCTCTCTTAACTCAAGGAACTTTGCTGACTAGAAAAACCAATTTCCTTCTTAGCCTAGCCAGATTACAAGCCATGAAAAGCCCTTGTGATGACAACCTGTTTGTGAGTACGTTTGATTGTGTTTGAATGAAAGGCAAGATTAATTTGTGTGACATTGTGACAATAGAGAGAAACATCACACCATAAACCTGTGAGTTGAGTGAGACACTTTTGAATGCTATATTTAAGTGCTTGAGTGAAACATTTTCCCTGGTGAGGAATAGTTCTCTGAATTTCTGATTGCATCTCTACTTGGTTGATTGATCACTCTTAAGGATAGCACCTGTTGAAAATGCATCACATTGAGCATGATTGAATTGAAGCATCTGCACATCTTGACTGAAATCTTATGCTGAAATTGATAAGAGTGATTCCTTGTCTTGAAAAAGTTTTTGAAAAAGGTTGAGTCATTGTAGTGATTGTTCTGAAAAGATGAGTTGCATTTTGTTTGCTTGAGGATAAGTAAAGTTCTAAGTTTGGGATTGTGATAACGGTTTGAGACACCGTTATTTGCTATGTGATTTTGATACTAAAAGCACCATTTTTCACTTAGAAACTTGCTTGGACTCATGTGTTTTCAATAAATTTTGTGAATAAGAGAGTTGAGGTTGATTTCAACAGTTTTCTAACAAATTCCCCTTGTTTTTACAAAGATTGAAGCAATACTGAAAGAAGAAGTGAAAAGTATAGAAGATGGAGCTCAAAAGGGGGTCAAAAAGGCACCAAGAAGAGGGAAAACCTGAAGCCCAGGCGACAGGAACGGGAAAACAGCGCGAGGCAAATCACCGCTGGTCGCCCAGGCGGTGGCCCCGATACCCGGGCCATGGACGCTCGAAGCTTGGGCGTCCAAATCTGACGCCCAAGCCCAACATGCACCTCAAATCTCGCCCTGGCGAGCTCCCTGCGACGCTTGAGCGATACATCACCTGGATCGGGCCCTGTTTCTGCTCTGTTTTGATTCTTTCGAACAGAGCCGCACTTTGGGACGTGCCTGACACTATTTAAAGGACCCTGGGGCTCTAGGTTTTGCATCCCTGGCAGAGAAGAGCATAGCAATACACTCTTAGCCTATTCTAAATCTTTCATTCTCCTTCTTTTCTTTGATTGTTCTTAGAGTTCCCCCATGTCTATGGGGAACTAATTTCTATTTGTTGTTGGGGAATGATGTAACCTTGTAAACTCTCATGTATTTGAATTGATTCTTAATTTCATATGTTTTTTCATTATTTGTTAGAGTAATTTATCTATTCTTATTGGTTGCTTATGCAATAATATGATCTGTGATTTGCAGGAGTGCCGACAAGTTCCTTTCAATTCAGGTCCTTGTTAAATTACTCCTGAGGGTTATATTGCTCAGACATGAGGGTATGGGTCTTAGTCGTCTTAACCTCTTATCTTCACATCTTTTTACCAGGAATGCTAGGAATTGTATGAACTGGTAATTAGGGACAGACTTATTTACCGAGACATCGGGTTTAAGTGTTTTAGCGCCGAGAGTCCTCTGGGATATGATACTTGGTCTTACCATTTTATATTACTTGTGTGACTCGGTACACTTGCCGATTTGCCCCAACAAAAATCACGTGTATCTTTTACCCACATGAACTTTGTGGCTTTCTCTCTTAACTCGTTTATCTTCACAACCGGCCATATGCAAAGGTTGTCGGTGAATGATCTAGACCGTAAGGCCATAATCATGTGGTGCAAGGCTACCTCCTGGATGAGGTTCCTTATTTACCTTACAGTCCTCCGAAACTACTCCATAAGAGCACAAAGTGATTTTTCCTTCTTTTGCCTGATATTCACCTAGGTAAGGGACGTCAGATAATGCAATCGACTGGTGGCGAACTGCAACCTGAACCATGAGCAAATGGTCACAAAGATATCAATGTAGTTGGGTGGCAGTAAATTGAACCATGCCAAAGTCTCTTCATTCTAAGAGATGAAGAAGGCTCTACACCAAACAAGGTCACTCGAGGTGTAGAATGCCATCTCATTCATCAACATTCTAAAATGTTCATCGGGATTGGTTGAGCCATCATACTTCTCAAAGGCTACAGCGTTCCACCGGTCGGGCATGGGGGTTTCCATTATGCCTACCGTGAAGGGAACTAGCTCGACAATGTTGATTGTCTACATGGACGGGTTATCCCTACTAGCTCTCGTGCTGCCCTGATGGATAGTCTTACACGGCTCCTCCCTCGGCCTGGTTGGGGCAAGCTAGGTTAATGCAAGAGGTACTGATTGCCAGATGCTCTGCTCTTGTTGTAAGGTTGCGTTCTCAACCCTAATAGTCATCAATTCCTCCTCGCACCTATACTACATCTCCTTCATTTGTCGTTGCATGTTCCTAAGCATATCTAGCTAGTTGGGTTGATTCTGTGACTCCTCTGTTGTTGTGATGGTCGTCATGTTCCTAGTTGTCACCATAGGGTTTAGTCACTTATCACTCTGTCCCATGGTGGGTGCCAAAATGTTTTAGGTATGAGGTCAAGGTCAATGCTTTAAGTTATGTTGTGTCCTCCAAAGTTTGATTGTTATCTTGAAGTCTAAGTGTTGTCTCAAGTCGTTCCTCCAAACTGCTTGGAGGGTACCTGTACAAGACACTCTGATGTCAAAGTCAACTCAACATTGGTAGTTAGCAATTAATGATTCACTAAATGTAAGTAACCTACCTCTTTACCTCAAACCTCTATTTATAAGTTTCAAACCTCTATTTATAGGTTTAAGGGTGTGCATTTAATTAACATTGACTTAATCATAGCTCAATTGCTGGTAATCATACTTTACCTTTAAGTTGATCTATATTAAGATTAATATGTTCTAATTCATGACCAACAAGTTTGTTTGGTGGCCAGCCTGATTCACTGGTAACTCATTAGATAATATGATTAATCGTCTGATCTATAGTTATAGTTGACCAGGCAGATATACGTTATAGTTTGTGAGACAAATATACCTTTCTTCATATAAGTTAATTTTGATCCAATTTACTACGGTGAATTTTATTTTTGGACGAATTACAATTAAGATATTATCCAATATGTCATTTTGAAATTAAAGTAACTAGCCCAAAGAGTAATTTTTATATACTTGATTAATCATTGCTCTCTTTTTTAATTATCAGAAACTGAAAGGTGTGTATAATGAAATCACAAATAGTAATTCTCATATATTTCTTTCTGACAAAACAATAACTGCTTGAGTAGTTTATAGATGGTGTGATTTAGAAACGTACTACTGAAGCCCCTTTGTTCACCTCCTGTTTTGTTTCGCCCCTCTGCATATTTGAGTAAATGCTTGATACTGTAAACGTTCAAGCTTCGTATAGCATCCCAACTTCAATCCGTTGCTGCGGTGGAATCCCAAGAGCAGGCAAACCAGATCTACAGTTATTGTGCATAACTTCATAAAAACTAAGCACAAATTTATCAAACCAGCTACAGTTTTGGCCAATGTAAAATCTGGTCTTTCCACGAACGTGAACTACCCCAGAAAGCCTTGCTTCTTCTAAGTTCGAAGTCTCTTCGTCAGTCTCTTCAGAATCAGAAAGATTCTCTGGAGACTGATGCTTCTGTATATGTTTTCCCAAACTACTAATGACTTGGTCAACAAAATGATCTCCTTCCAAATTTAGAGCATCTGCATAGCCATACTGAATCATACAGCAATATACCCCCTTGAGATTTGATTTTTTGATTACGATCCTATCTTGTGGAGCAACCTTTGGAACTAACAAATATCTAAGAGTTGTGAATACTGTGACCTTGTGAAGGGATTTCATGTTCTTTATGTAGTGTCCAAGAATAGGAGTCAACCCGTCTTGAATGTTGGTATAAAAGAAGCATAGCCCAGGAACCCTATTAACACTGCGGTCAGCTAAAAGCTCTTGAAGTCTCTCAAAGGTTATCTTGTGGGTTAATTCGTAATCAGTCTTTTTTTGTCTACCATAAAACCAACCGAACATGATGAAAGCAAGGATGAATGATATGGCAAAAGGAATCCATCCACCTTCAGCAAATTTGGTGAAAACTGCACTAACATAAACCCCTTCCATCACAAAAAATACAACGAAGTAAAGGCAAACTAGCACAGCAGGAGTCCTCCATATCATGATCATGACTAGTGTAAGCAATATGGTGGTGATAAGCATAACTAGGCTCACAACAACACCTGCAATAAATGGCACACCAACATCAGACTATTGCATAGATTACTGTTAGATGCTAAATATTTTCATATACTAAATAGTCTAAGGTCGCCCTATGGCCATAGCTATAACCATTTGTAGACGTAAGAAACTGTGACAGATTGTTTAAATTTATGATTGAGAAGAACTGTCTGAGTCTTGGATGCAGAATAGCTTGTGTCGCCCTATATATTGTATGAATCATACTTTGAACAGAAGCCTTCTGTTAATCTAAAATGTATGAATCATTGGCTAATTTCAAATTTAACAAGGGTAACCCAAAAACTGTTATAAAATGGAATTCTTTTTTCTTAATCAGGCGGTAACTATTTAAGGTTATCTAAGCAAACATAAGGCTTGAGAAACAGACATACCAAAAGCATTTCCTATATCTTTTCCATCTCCAAAAATAAGAATCACAGCTACGCAAAGGACCATCAGGATGTAGTTCACTTCAGGGGAGTAAACCTCTCCTTCTTTATTTTTAGATGTGTGGACAACCTTTACTCTAGGAAAATAATCCAGAACTACTGATTGCTTGATTACAGAAAAGGTGGCTGATATTAATGATTGGCTAGCAACAACTGCAGCAGAAGTGGCAATGACAAAGATGGGCCAGTAGACTGAAGTTGGTATAAATTTGTAGAAGCCATCATCATGATCATTGGGATGCTTGATCAGGTAAGCTGTCTGTCCCGCATAAGTCAGAACTAAAGATGGGTAGATTGTGAACAGAAAAGCTATCTGTTATCAAATTAACAAAGAAGAAAAGTGTAAAAGATAATAATTGGCTGATAAGGATGCACAACCTTCAAAGAGAGGTAAAAGAAATTATAGATATCAACCTGAATGGACTTCGGATTGAAATGACCAAGATCAGCAAACATTGCCTCAGAACCTAGCAAGATGAAGAAAGTAAGAACAAAGAAAAAAATGTACTTCAAAGTAATCAATTTCTATGACTAAGAGATCCCTGTATTCATATCAGAAGTCAGAACAACAAACGTACTGGCTTGCCCATCTAAACAATCGTCAACAATTAAGTGTTTGGACTTGTACTAGTCACCCCCCAAGGTTATCAAATTCTGAATCACAAAGCTTACTTTGAATCATGAATAGCATATTTATTATATTGAATAGTTTGTGTTAAAATGAAAAATACCTTGAAATTTTATGATAAAAATAAGGGTATTCAGTAGCATTCCTTTTTATTTAACAATTTAAGCTTATTATTATTTTATTAATCAATTTCTCTGATAACAATTACTGAAGGAAAAGAAAAAGGGAATGATGAAAATTAATTGTGAAATTCATACGAATGATATGAATTGTACTGTTTCATCCATGTGCCTGTTTGCAGCTCATCACCTTATACAAAATGTTGGCTGGTCAAATTGTGCAATTCTAATAACTATTCAAGATTCCCTTTTGCACAATTCTTACATAGCAACATTATTTAGTCCATAGCTTGACCTACCACAAGTACTTGAACGCGTGGATTTGTAATATGATTTGACAGGGATAGAAAAGCGTCTTCCAAAGATATATCATGTAAAAAGGATGAGTTAGATACCTGTAATGCAAAGTACAGTACCACCAAGTAAAAGCCATCCAGATTTTCCATTTCTCCAAAAGAAGTAGAATATATAGTGGGGAGATAAAGCCTTAAATATGCTAGGATAGTGATGAATGATGCTGTAAACTCCTACAATTGGGGTACTCAGGGTCCATGCGCCCATTATTGGGGAAAATAGGAAACTAACACGGGATGTACCAAACTTTTGCAACAGGAACAGAACGATGAGCACTACTGCAGAGAGTGCTTCCACTAGCGCTGTGGTAGCATATGCAAAAAAGAAGAGAGAAATTAGAGTTATATAAACCAGAAGATTGAATCGTATACTCAAATCTACTCTAAACATGCCTTAGGATAAAAAACTTCCTTTGATGGTTTTATTAGTTTTAAACTACCTTTCTTACTCACCAGACAGCTTCATTATACAAATTGTGTTATTCAATTCATTTTATTATTCATGATAGATGTTAAAGAAGCACATGGTCACAAGCTTCTGATGGCATCCCAATGGAAGTACGCAGTAATCCTAAACAATCAGGACTGCATCTTGCACCAGCTCAACATAATAAGAAGAAAGTCCATCTCCTAATTTTCAAATGGCATAGTATCCTATAGGATAATGAAAGTCATGCAGGCTATAGATTATATTTCCATAATCTTGTCTTATACTGCAATATTCATATGTTTTTGTCTTTGAATTATGCAAGTATTGGTTGATGACGTTGCTTGCATCTGATTAAAATAATGGTTTTGTTAACATCTTATTAGTGTAACAAAAAGTGGAAAAAAAAATAAGGAAAGGAATCATTCATTACAGGTACCAAACTTTAATAAATTTGATTTTTCACAATGAAAAACTCCCACTTACACTTGTTTAAAACAACAAAACCATCAAATTAATCATGCTCAATAACTTTGACAGTTTCCATTAATGGAAGCTGCAAAATACCAGGTCACAGTAAAACCGTTCGAACTCCAAAACTTACATTTGCTAACTGAAGGAAAAGGTGCTCTAAGTCCATCCATAGCTGACAACACTGAAAACAAATTAAGCAAAGTCAAATCAAAACATTTCAAAGTAACAAAAAGGGAATCTAACCTTTCTGAAACGTGATAAAAAAGAAAAAAATATAATAGTCACCAAACCTGAAATTGCTGGCGTAAGTATACCATCACCAATAAGCATGCAAGTACCCAACATAGCAACAAAGAGCAATAGCCTCCGTGCAACTAAGCTTGTTTGGAAGAACTTGGCAAGCAAAGTTCTCTTCTGAACATCCTTAGTTGTGTTCAAACCCACATGCTTGGGAGGCAGGATCCCAATATTGACATGCCTACAAAGCAATGAATACAAGGCAAAAGTTCCACCTGCAATTCAAACAGGGTCATCGCCATGAAATAGAAAGCAACAAATTTGTAGCTGTAGAAATGTGCATTTGGGAAGAACAACTGCAAAATTGATTTCAAACGAAATAGATAACAAGTTTGCTACATATTCGTTGATTTTAAAATGAAGCCATTTGCATTGCAATGTTTTAATCTAAAGCAAGTCAATAACAAAATTTAGCATAAATTTTTCAATTTAAAGTAAAACTTGTCTGAAGTTACTTCAATTAAGTATCAACTTTGAATTGAAAGAAAATAAAAGTAGCCAGTACCTTCACCGTGGTCATCAGCTCTAATGGCTACATTGGCATACTTGACAACCCCTATGAGGGTAAGAGTCCAAAACATAATGCTGTAAATGCCCAAATAGTCATCTTCCGTTGGAGACTTGAGTGGCATTGAAGGGTACACGTAGAGGGGAGACGTCACAAGTCCTCCAAACACCACCCCAAGAGTCTTGTACGCAAGAACCAAACTCTCCCTTCTTTCTTTCCCTTCCTGCACCTCACCAACATCATCAAACAAAAACATGTTATGTTAGTCATTGTTGTTCATCAAATTGCAGGTTGGTATAGTTGAAACTGAAGTTACAGTGAATACATAACCAACCTGTCGTTGTTGTTGTTGCTGCTGAGAGGAAAATGCATGGTCAGTTGGGTGAAGGCGGCGAGCATCAGAATCAGAGTCGTCATTGACGTTGACAACGACGTCGTTTAACGAAGGGTGCTGGACATGGCTTTCCATCTATCGCCTCCTCGTACTCTGTGAGAAGACACGGCACAAACTCCAACACAGCAGAATCTTTAATAGACAAGGATATGCCTCCTTAGGAACGAAGGGTTATTTATTTAGTTCATGTGATTAAGGGAATACATGGTGTTGGGAATTTCTTAGAATTTTAAGGTTTCATATTTATAATATAGTTATGATTTATTATATTGTATGATATATTTAACATTGATTTCTTATTTTATTGTTTAAATATATTTATTTTATAAGATAAATATATTTTTAGTTCTTATATTTAACCTTTATTTTAAATATATCTTAATTTTAATAATAATAAAAAATTAGTATTAAATATATCTTAATTTGAAAGAATGACTAAAACCAAAATCGCTCCAATATATAAAGACTAAAAACATATTTAACTTTTATTTTATTTGTTGAATATCTTTTCTTTTCGGATTATTTATTATTTGAGAATGTTGTCAAGGCTTGTTAATTATAATTTTAAAAAATAAATACAATAGTAAATTTACAATTATTATTATATCAGTTAACACACATATAATTATACTTTTTTATTATACAAAATAATTAAATTATAATTATGAAACTAAATTAAATAATTTTCATAATTTAATTGTAGATACTATATATTTATTTTGCAGATAATTTTTATTTATTTAATTCAAAAAATAGTTAACTCAAAAGAAAATAGTTAAATTTAAAAATATGTTACTTAAAGAATAAAATTGGAAAAACATTGATAACAGTAAAAAAATTAAATATTCTTTATATATAACTATGGATAATAATTAATTTTCTAATATGTATGAGCTTAAACATTAAATAAAGAACACTCAGTTTAAATCAAATCATACGGTATTAAATTAAATTCAAATTCTAGAAATTCAACTGTCAACTACTATGATAAATAGTTTTATCATTTATAATAATTTTATATCTCGTTTTTTCTTATAAATTATCTTATAAGAATATAAATTTAAGGAAAGAATTTATATGATTTTTCCTCATATAGAATAATTTTTTTTATTTACCCCAACAACAAACTATTGCGAATATTTACATAAATAATACGATTTTATAAAAAATTAAAATACAATTTTATAAGAGATTAGAATTTGGTTTTTCGAAAATCAAATTTTAACTTCTTGTTTCAATAAATTTTGTGAAAATATATATTAGAATTCGGTTATGTTCAAAATATATATAAGTTTTGTTAAGTTCAGATTTTTTATTAAAATATTAAAATAGATTAATTAATTACTAAAATTTAAATTAAAAAATATAATTTAAAATTATGTTAAACTGTTTTTAAAAACCATATCTTTCTAAGTTCTGTTTTTTAATTTAAATTTTAATACATAATTAACAAATTTTAATATTTTAATATAATTTTATTGAATTAATTAAACGTTTTAAATTATTTTTATTACAAAATTTAAAAAATATTTAGTTTATTTCTATATTATTATAATATTATTAATTAATATTACAATAAATTAAATATTTTTTAAATTTTATAATAAATGAAATTTTAAAAAATTGATAAATTTAAAATATAATATTAAAATATTAAAATATTAAAATAAATGAATTATTTATTAATATTTAAATTAAAAAATAAAATTTAAGAAAATATGTTAAACGGTTTTCAAAAACTATTAACATAATCTTTAACAATTTTCGAAAACCGCTTTAATCTTGAACCGTTTTTGAAAACAATTTTAACTTTCTATAATTTTTTAAAATTATTTAGATTTCAACGGTTTTCCAAAATGGTTGAAGATTTTCAACACATATTTTTGTAAAAATCATTAAATAAACAAAAACAAAATTCGATTTTCTGAAAATCAAATTCTAATATATTTTTTTTGCAAAAGTTATTCAAATAAGAAATTAGAATTCGATTTGTCAAAAATTGAATTCTCACTTCTTATAAAACGTGCTATTTAAATATTGATCACCATAGGATAAATAAAAAAATATTATGCTATATGAAAAAAAAAATCAAATATATATATATTAGAGTGGTCAAAATGGGTCACAATCTGCAGGTGAACACGGCCTGTCAAAATGGGTTCGGGCCGGGTTGAGTTTGAAAAATACAACCCACTTATATGCGGGTCAGATTTCAACCCGGCTCATGCGGGTTGAACCCGTGGTGAGCCGGGTTGGCCCATCAACCCACCTACCTAATTTTATTCTATTTAATTTATTATTTTATTTATGAAATCTAAAAAATAAAATACTCTCTTCACTCACTTTGTATACCAAAAAAGTAACATCTGCTCTCACAAATCACTCTCACGGTACTTGCTCTCATTTGACGGTGCTCTCACCCTTACTCCACTGAAATTCTTCAAGAAGCAGGTAAAACACCCTTCCTTTTTTCTTCTCTTTTCTCCACGTTTTTGTTTTCTCACTTCTCTTTCTTTTTTTTTTTTCAAAAACCCTATAATGACAAAATAGGGGTTTGCGAATTTGTTTTTTGTTCTGGGGGATTTGAAGACATGGAATGATTTTTTTCATGTTCTAACATGCTTGTATAAGATTTTATGCATTTTATTTAAACAATTTGAGTATACATTATTTGAACAAGTTCTTTTTGATATCTTTGAATTTGGGAAAGTTTATTACAGATTAAACTATTAATATTTTGTTGATGTTGTTGAGTACTGGTTCTCTTTTTTTTTACTAATATTTTTTTATTGATTGTCGGAATTGTTCTGATATTAGGAAAATCTTTATCAGTGAATTTGGAGACAACAAGAACAAGGATCAAGGGTTACAACAATTGATGTGATTAAATGTAATTAAATAGGTTAGTGAGCCAACCCGTTTACCCACCAACCCGTGGTGGGCCAGGCCGGGTTCAAGTTTTTCTGGCTCGCTAATAAATGAGTTGGGTTGGGTTGGCTCACTATGTGACCAACCTGTGGTGGGCCGGGGCGGGTCGGGCCGGGTTACCCGGTTTGACAGCTCTAATATATATATATATATATATATATATATATATATATATATATATATATATATATATATATATATATATGCGTGTGTGTGTGTGTATACCATATGGACCGGACGGACTCTACTAGACGTCCAGATGTGATCTCGACAATATAGACCGGATATGACGGACGGTCCCTCTAGCAGACGGCGACCTCCGCAATAAGGGTTTTCACGAAAATCTGCATATTTGTTGCTCCCTCTGTTCTGCGGCTGCTTCATTCTTAGAGATTGGACGTAACGGACGATCCCACTAGCGGACGGCAACCTCCCCAATAAGGATTTTCACAAACATCTACATTACCGCCATAGGGTGCCCGATCCGTTCCGACCGTCCAAAACGGACAAAGCGAAACGAGTCACAGTTAAGATGAAGGAAACATCAAAATTAGATTAAGGTAAAACACGTTTAATAAGGATGGGCCAGGGATTGGGCCGTAATTAAGACCTGGCTAATCACAGGCCCACGACAAAAACTATAAATATAGGTCAAAGGTGAAAGGTAGTTGGTTACATTAAATGCTCATTTATTCTTGCTAGTCACTTTCTCTTTTTATCTCTACCTTTTAACTGCCTATTGACTTGAGCGTCGGAGTGCCTTTAGCAGGTACCCGGCTAGGCCGAATAGAAGGAGACTCAACATTGAACTAAGGGACTTAGGAGAAGCGGTGGAAGGGAAGGTTGGAGTGACCGAACGTCAGGAGAAATTGTGAAGGAAGAGTTAGACAGGAATCCAACCGGAACATTTTGGTGACCACAAGAAACACGAGAAGTGAATATCCAAACGGTGTGATACAGGCACTGGAGCGAAGGATGGAAGAGATTCAAAGACGGCATGATGAGATGCAGAAAAAGCATGAGGAAGAGATGGCATCAGTAAGAGCCGAGTGTTTAGCTCAATTGAAGAATAAGGCAAATGAGAACGGTGAGGGCACTGGAGGAGAGACAGAGAAGACCATCCCGTTAGGGGACGGTGAGAAGGAAGCCCATAGCAGTGTCCAGGGTGGAGAGGAAAGGAAACAGGAGGACAAGGACGATAAGGGGGAAAGTATGGTGTTAGTAAAGAGCGAAACGCCTTCACTACCGGTGTCATTCGCCCAGGCCATAATGGATATGCTTATATCGGACCAATTCATTCCCCCCTCAGTTTAAAATGTATGACAGGACCACTGATCCTGAAGCCCACATTAAATCTATTATGTGATGCCTGCTTTACGGCCCAACCCGTTTAAAGATAGTGTCTGTCATACACCGCCAAAAACTGTGGAGGAATTGCGTCAATGGGCCGCTGACGAAATCCGGGTGGAAAATATGAAGCAGAATTATAGAAAAGAGAAACAAGAGGCCAACGCAGACAGACAAGATGGCAAGAGAGAAGGCCAGAGTAGTCGACCGACCACAACTAAAACAAGAGAAGACCGTTGAGGCCCTCGTTTTCAGCAATACACGCAACTAAACACCCCCCGAACTCGGATACTAGAAAAGGCGTTCAGCGCGCAGATCATACAAACACCCCAAAAGTGCTCGACCCTGCCGGGAGCCGACAACAGCAAGCACTGGTTATACCACCAAAATATGGGCCATAATACGAAAGACTGTGTAACGCTCAGAGACAGAATCGAAGAAATGATCCGGGTAGGTCAATTGCTGAAATATGTGAAGGGATATCATCCGGAGAGATCTCCCGATCGATGCGTAAGCCCCCGTCGAAACAATCCCAGGGAACAAACCCCACGTCGGTTGGAGAGAACGGATCGACAATCCGATGGCCGGTCCAAGAGGAATGATGATCCCAGACGACCCCCGAAGCAGGAGTCGAAGCCGAGAGAGGAGTGGTAATCGCCCTCTGAGGGGGATGATAAATACTATCTCAAAAGGATTCGCAGGCGGGGGAACGACCTCCTTCTCCCGAAAAAGAAGTATCCGGACGTTACGTTCGATACATGTTGTGGACGTTCCTAAAAGAACAATGCTTCCCATAACGTTCTCAAATGAAGACTTCCACGCCCCGGATCTGGAGCAGGATGATCTCATGGTAATTACAGTTGAAATCGTGCGCTACGGGGGTAAGCAAAGTTTTGGTGGACCAGGGAAGTTCGGTCAATATCCTCTATTGGAAGACTTTTGAACAGATGGATATTTCAGAAGATCTGATTGTTCCGTTTGGTGAACAACTTGTGGGATTCGCGGGAGAACGGGTAGACACCAGGGGATACCTAAACTTGCGTATACGATTGGGTACCGGTCAAGAAAGTGAAGAAAAGAAAATCATATTCTTGTTGGTCGAAGCTAACACCTCATACAACACTCTCCTTGGATGACCGTGCTTAAAGCTGTTTGGAGCGATTGTATCTACCCCCCACCTAAGTCTCAAGTACCCTACATCCCGCAGGACGATTTGTACCGTCCAGGCGGACCAGAAGGTAGCACAAGAGTGTGGCCATGATCGACCTCGACCCGAGGACCAACACAGATGACTGGCTAGAACCAATGGGGGAAACCTTGCATGTCGTCATCGGGCATGACGCTACGCAAACCACTTCTATCGCTCAAGGCCTGGAACCGGAGATCAGAAAGCAACTCTGGGCTACCTTGTGGCCCAACTGGGACCTCTTCGCTTGGACAACGACTGATATTCTCGGGATACACCCCTCAGTCATGTGTCACAGATTGAGCTTGTGTAAGGAGGCCTGCCCAATAGCCCAAAAGAAGAGGAAAATAGGGAAAGAAAAACCCAAGGCGGTAGAAGTTGAAGTGAAAAAGCTAAAGGAAGTCGGTTTCATAAGAGAAATCACCTACACCACTTGGTTGGCCAACATGGTCATGGTGAAGAAAGCCAACAACAAATGGCGAATGTGCACCGACTACACGGACCTGAATAAGGCCAGCCCGAAGGAGTCGTACCCCCTTCCCAGTATCAATGCTCTGGTTGATGAAGCATCCGGGCATAGGGTGCTAAGTTTTCTGGACGCCTACTTCGGGTACAAGCCAAACATAGCGAAAACAGCGTTCATCACGGACAGGGCACTTTTTTTATGAAGTCATGCCCTTCGGATTGAAGAACGCGGGTGCGACGTATCAAAGATTCATGGATCGAATTTTTTATAACCAAATCGGTAAATGTATGGACGTGTACGTAGATGACATGGTCGTACGGTCCGTGGATGGCAAAGGTCACCTGGCAGACCTGGAGGAAGTGTTTAACCAGGTCAGGAGGTATGGGATGCGTTTGAACCCTGCCAAGTGCACCTTCGGGGTAGCAGCGGGCAAGTTCCTTGGCTTCATGCTCACGTCCCGGGGCATCGAGGCCAACCCTGACAAATGCGCGACCGTCCTACAAATGCAGAGCCCTCGCACATTAAAAGAAGTCCAGAGATTAATAGGACGACTCACTGCCCTGTCTAGATTCATACCAAGGCTAGCTGAGAAGGTACGCCCCGTCCTGAGGAAGATGAAAAAAGATTCAGTCGAGAAATGGGACGACGATTGCGAACGAGCATTCGCAGAAGTTAAAACCATCCTCATGAACCCCCCGGTAAGGAGTCGGCCGATACCCAGGGAGGAATTGCTGATTTATCTTGGGGTCTCCAACTCTGCAGTCAGTGCCGTTTTATGCCAAGAAAGGTCGTCCCCTCAGCTGATTTATTTTGTGAGCCGGACCCTCCAGGACACCGAGCAGCGATATCAGCAAGTGGAGAAGGTGGCATTGGCCCTCCTCACGGCAACGAGAAGGCTAAGGTTGTTGGTCGGTACCAAACAGAGTGTAACGCAGCAGAATAAAACTAAGAGTAGCGTATAATCGTGTTTGGTCACTTTTAAAAAGAAGTTGGTCCTTTTTCACAAAACAATTTTCTTTCAGAAAATTAATCGAACAGTTTGAGTGTAGGCAAATGTAACAAGTGCAGGGAGTAGAAAAATCACACAAGTAATTTTTATACTGGTTCGATTCAGAAGAATCTACGTCCAGTCGTTAATCACTATAAACAGTGATTAACAGTTCCACTAAAAATATGTTTCTCAGATTACAATTATAGTGAATGAAAAGCAAATGAATAAACCTTCCTTCGACGAGCGAACCGAAAGAAGACCACTCTACCAACTCGAAGAGAACCGCTCCGGCAATCGACCAACGATTCACGAGCTTCTCCTGTTCACGAGACCAGGCAGAGCACCTTGCTAACTCGAAGAGAGCCTGCTCCGACTATTGACACACGATACGCGAGCCTCTCCTATTCACGAGACCAACCAAGGGATTTTTGAACAAAGCTTCTAAGAACTTCCTCTGACAAACATGGTTCTACTTAGCTTCTCAGTTCAAAAACGTTGCTTCTGAAGATTTCAAAAACCAATTATATAGCCAAATACACTGAATGCCAAAGGTCAGCTCCCAACTACCATGAATAATCGATTATTGTAAGTGATAATCGATTATTCAAGTCCGTTACAGGATTTTCAAAAAGTGATAATCGATTATATGGAGTTATAATCGATTATTCAAGTATGACTTGTGATAATCGATTATTGCTTCATGATAATCGATTATTCTAGTACAAAATGCAAGTGATAATCGATTATAGCTTGTCCATAATCTATTATTCAAGTTAAAAATACAAGGTTTAAGATTTTCCTACTACATTTAAATTCTACAAGTTGCTTTTTAAATAAATTTAATGTTCTCTTTAAATAATACTTCTTGCAGCATCATCAAAATAATTCTTCAGGTTTTACCAATACTCCTTATTGGTAACAATCTCCCCCTTTTTGATGATGATCAAAAATTCACTTTTAAAAGCAACTCTGGTTTACCTGCAACACATACAAGCTAATAAACAACCACAAAGTTAGCAGTACCTGTACCAATACCAATTTTTAAATTGTAAAATATTTCTCCCCTTAATTCTCCCATTATATTTCTTCTCCCCTTTTTGATCATAAGCAAAAAGATTAATGTAAAGAGCTCCCCCTAAATATGATCTCCCCCTCATTAAACAAAGTATGCATAAAACAAGAGATCATGTTATTTATAAAAGAAAGAATTACATAAACACCATAAGGAGAAACATAAAAGACAGAAATATAACATAGAGATAAGAATAACAACCAATCGACAAAGCAATCAGACAAAAAATCCTAATTCTAAAATTCAGGACTTAGGATCTCTCGGGTGATTAAAGATTTAGGTGATTTTCAATATTTCCTAGATGAACATCAATGTCAAGAAATTGATCAACCATATAATCTTCATGAGCTTGCTACCACTAATAAATTTGATCAAAGTTAGCTTTCTGGACAATACTCATATCTTCCAGTTATCACAAAATTTCTTAATCAAAAGTTTCACCCCCTCTTTTTTTAAAAAAATATAAAGTTTATGCTCCTCATAAAATAAGTAACTTAAAAAAATTTAAGTACTTTTAAAAGTACTCCTCCTAAATGTAATAATCCCCTTTTAAAAGAAAAACAGACCAAAAACAAAATTTTAAAAACAGTTTTTTTTTAACGCTCATAATCGATTATTACTTTAAATAATCGATTATTTGTGATCCAAATTGTCAAAACCTAAATTTTTAGGCCGAGATAATCGATTATGACCCTTTGTAATCGATTATTGACGTTAATTTTTGAAAAACAGAGATTTGGGCCAAATTTTCAACGTATAACACATCTAGCATTCATAAAATGTCTTCTAAGATCATAGAGTAAAGATATTCCCTTAAATGGCTCTCACCCTCATCAAAAGAGAGAGGCAATTTATAAAATTTGAACTTTTATAAAATGAGAGTCAAATACAAGATGAAATACCAAAGTATAGATGAATAACCAGATATCTAACAGCCTTATATATCTCCCCCTCAAATGAGTACCAGGTATCATACGATCATGTCATAAGATGTCAAACAAAAGTTTCTCTTAAACTCAAAAAACAGATTCTGAAAAATGTTTCAAGATTTGTTCAGTCCAAAGCTATGCACAAGTGCTTACCAGGAAATTCAGAAAATATATGCAATTCCAAACCATTTTCAATATTTCTTAGCAAATCAAAATCAACTTTTATCAGACTTAAATTAACTCATTGAAATCAGCAATCAGTTTTCAAATAATTAAGATATCAATGATTCAACAATCAATTTACAAACTAGAATGAACACAAAGTATCTTAAATGAATGTGATCACAATTGCTCCAAATTTAACAGGAAATAATTTCTTCTAACATAACTAGTTAAAAAAAAAACTAATTTTGAGAACATAATTTATAATCTCCCAAACAACAACTATGATTCATGCACTCTCATATCTCAATCTGTTCAATCCCATGAATTCAGTTGTGCATATCAAAACAACATATTCAAAAATTCAAACCTAATTTGATTCAGAATTTTTCTTTCAACAGTTTTTAGACCAAATACTTTACATGAAAATTATGCAAAATTTGATCAGTTCATTTACTGCATCCAAGCTCTCAATGTGTATAATCATAGCTCATACAATATGCATTTGAACTTAAAAACAAATCTCCAAAAGAAACAATTTTAAAATATAGATGATAATTTAATCATTAAATGTCTTTAATCATCCAAAAATATCAATAAAAACTATCAACTAGCTCATTCAAATGAATCTTTCATTGCTTTTGATGCTTGACAAAAATTATGTCAAGGCTAATCTTTAAAGTACTCATGAAATTGAATACTAAACCAGGTAAGCACAGATTAAAAAAATAATCATTGAGATAACAATACACATGTCTAATCATACCAAAAGATTAAATTCAGTACATGAATGTCTCAAATATATGAATTTCACTGATTAAAATGTGTAAACAGACAAGAACACATCATCGGGATGAATGAAACAATGATGAACATATCATTTGCCTAAACATAAATGAATTCAATAGTAATCTCATAATGGAAGATCAAGCAGATCAAAATGTAAAAGCAAAGTTTAAATACTACTTAGCTCAATCACTTGGTGCTCGAACCAAGGCTTTTATATCACTTGATGAATTTACTTCCTAGATTGGAGCATCAATTTCAGAAACAGAACATCATAAAATTTTCTTCTCCTTTTGAAAACTTATTCTGCAAAACAAAGCAATGGAGCTTTTGGTACCCATAATCTTATTTGGGTCCTTGAGGTTAGAAACATATTATTTTATAACAGGAATCCAAGCATATTTTCCATTTGGAACTCCAAAATGTTTAATGTTGCATTTGTTTGAAGTATGTCCCTTTTTCATGCAATAGAAACAACAAACATCATGCACCTTGTTTTTCACAAAAGTTCCTTTCTCAACACATACCCTTCGGGTTCTTTTAATTTGAGGTTTCCTATGTTGATGCATGTTCTTGTTTTTAACATTTTTCTTTCTAAAAACATTTTGAACATGTGAAATATATTTGGTGACTTTAGTAAGCAAATTTTCAAGACTATCTATGTCAAACATGTGACTATTACAAGATAAACATTCAATAGGTTGATCATTTGCATCAGATTTAGATAATTTCATTTCAAGATTACTAATTTTGTTTCTTAAAACAACTTCTTCATCTAATGCACTTTCATATTTAATTTTCAATTCCTTAAACTCATTTTTCAAGTTTTTATGATCCGCATCTAATTTCTCAGATTCATTTAACAATTCAAGAAAAGCTTTTTGTAAATCAAACTCACTAGTGCCAAGGCTAGAGCCACTTACTTGGCTTGTAGTGTCATCAGTAGCAACCGTCAAACATAGGTTTGCTTCTTCAACAGAATCACTTAAATTACAAGTGCTTAATGCATTATCTTCCTAAGCTATGTATGTCTTCTTTTTGTGAGATTTCTTTGCTTTTCTTCCTTTACTTCTTTTGTTGCTTGAACAATCTGCTTTCACATGGCCTCTTTCACCACATCCATAACATTTGAAGCTTGATGCGGAACCTTGATTGTTCTCCTTCTTTTTCTTCAAGATTTGTCTTTCAGATAAATCATCTTTGACCATCAAGCATAAATTTTCTTGCTCATCAAAATCGCTTGAGCTTGATGTCGAGCTTGAGTAAGACATTGTTAACTTATCCACATCTATGACTTCATTATGAGTCTTGAAAATTTCCATATTTCCTGTGCACTTTTATAAACAGAAACTTTGAAGAATTCATTAGGGGTTAGTGTAGATAAAATTATATTTCTAGCCTTAAAATCAAATTGGGTCTTCTATTTTCCTCAGCAGTGCAATCAAAATATGATTTTTCTACCTCTACACCATCAATTGTAATTTTAGGAATAAAAGGACCATTTTGTATACCTTCCCAGATGCCTCTATCAACAGACCCCATAAAAATTTCCATTCTAACTTTCCAAAAGGCATAGTTATCTCCAGTAAAAAGTGGAGGTTTGTTAATGGAAGCACCTTCAGCATATACAAGGTTTTGATTGTGACCGGCCATTTTTGCAAATATTTTGAAAAACTATCAAAGCAAGCTCTGATACCAATTGTTGGTCGGTACCAGACAGAGTGTAACGCAGCAAAATAAAACTAAGAGTAGCGTATAAGCATGTTTGGTCACTTTTAAAAAGAAGTTGGTCCTTTTTCACAAAACAATTTTCTTTCAGAAAATTAATCGAACAGTTTGAGTGCAGGCAAAGGTCACAAGTGCAGGGAGTAGAAAAATCACACAAGTAATTTTTATACTGGTTCGATTCAGAAGAATCTACGTCCAGTCGTTAATCACTATAAACAGTGATTAACAGTTCCACTAAAAATATGTTTCTCAGATTACAATTATAGTGAATGAAAAGCAAATGAATAAACCTTCCTTCGACGAGCGAACCGGAAGAAGACCACTCTACCAACTCGAAGAGAATCACTCCGGCAATCGACCAACGATTCGCGAGCTTCTCCTGTTCACGAGACCAGGCAGAGCACCTTGCTAACTCGAAGAGAGCCTGCTCCAACTATCGACACACGATACACGAGCCTCTCCTATTCACGAGACCAAACAAGGGAACTTTGAACAAAGCTTCTGAGAACTTCCTCTGACAAACAGTGTTCTACTTAGCTTCTCAGTTCAAAAACGTTGCTTCTGAAGATTTCAAAAGCCAATTATATAGCCAAATACACCGAATGCCAAAGCAGTCGTGGATACCAACTGCCATGAATAATCGATTATTGTAAGTGATAATCGATTATTCAAGTCCGTTATAGGGTTTTCAAAAAGTGCTAATCGATTATATGAAATGATAATCAATTATTCAAGTATGACTTGTGATAATCGATTATTGCTTCATGATAATCGTTTATTCTAGTACAAAATGCAAGTGATAATCGATTATAGCTTGTCCATAATCGATTATTCAAGTTAAAAATACAAGGTTTAAGATTTTCCTACTACATTCAAATTCTACAAGTTGCTTTTTAAATAAATTTAATGTTCTCTTTAAATAATACTTCTTGCAGCATCATCAAAATAATTCTTCAGGTTTTACCAATACTCCTTATTGGTAACAAAGGACTTATTTCCAAAGTCACCAAGTGGTAGTACGAACGGACCATCCGGTGTCGAAAGTGTTAAGAAAACCCGATCTGGCGGGAAGAATGGTTGGATGGGCAGTGGAGTTGTCGGACTTTGGCCTTCGGTTTGAGCCGAGAGGATCAGTATAGGGTCAGCATTTAGCCGACTTCGCAACAGAGTTACCTTCCACTGGGGAGGAGGAGTGGAATTTGTACGTTGGTGGCGCTTCCGGACGATCTGCCAGCGGAGCTGGCATAGTCTTGGAGGGACCGAATGACTTCTTAATCTAACACTCGTTGGTGTTCAAATTCAAAATCTCTAATAATCAAGCAGAATACGAGGCCTTGGTTGCTGGGTTGGAACTGGCAAGGACATGGGGGCCCGATTGCTTACCTGCCGGACGAATTCACAGTTGGTGGTTGGACAGATGAATGGGGAGTTTCAGGTTAAGGAGGAGCACCTCCTCAAGTATTGTCACAAGGCGTTGGCCTTAATTCAAAGTTTTGAAAAAATTTGCATACAGCATATACCACGAGAATTAAACGCTCGTGCTGACATGCTGTCCAAGCTAAGCTCGGGAAAGGAAAAGGGACATCTTACGACCATCATCCATCAGGTATTGCTCCAACCGTCGATAGAATGCCATGCAATGACAACCCAAGACACCGAGGACTGGCATAAGGAGATCAGGGAATTAATGAAAAAACAAGACGAGGGGAAAACTCTCCAAGTGAAGGAGACCAAGAAGATCGCCCGTTTCCTCCTGGTGGGTGATGATTTATATCGGAGGGGCTTCTGCACCCCTTTACTCAAATATTTAGCCGAGCAAGAAGCCCGGTATGTGATGGATGAGTTACACAACGGTGTATGCGGCTTCCACACTAGTGGACGCGCGTTGAAGGCCTGGATTCTTTGTGCCGGCTACTACTGACCGTCCATGAAAAAGAACGCCACATCGTTTGTAAGGCGGTGCCTCAAGTGCCAAGCCCATGCAAACGAACAACACGTCCCGCCTCATAACTTACACTCCATGGTGGCCCCGTGGCCGTTTGCCCAATGAGGGATGGATATTGTCGGACCTTTTCCTCCCGGATAGGCCCAAAACAAATTTCTCCTCATGGCCGTGGACTACTTCACGAAGTGGGTGGAGGCCGAGCCCCTGGCCACCATCACAACCTAACAAGTACAGAAGTTTTGTTGGAAATTAATTTGCCGATTTGGGCTCCCACAGACGATCATCACAGATAACGACCGTCAATTCATCAATAGGAAACTTGAAAGATTCTTTGAAGAATTGGGGATAAAGCATGCAACTAGCTTGATGGGCTATCGCGGCCCACACAAATTTGATTGCATATGAGAAATGCAGTATAGCTAGGAAGTGACTCCTAGGTCGTCTCTCAAGGACCAAATGTGGTTCGAGAATCAGGTCTAACACAAAGTGGGGGGGTTTGTGAAAGGTTTGTGAATGCAGATGAATCAAATTAAAAACACAGATGCAAACAAATGTAAAGATAAATGGAAAAACGGAATCAAAAGCAGAATGAAAACGGTTGGTCATTAACTCAATTACTATGCTTCCTATCCCAGATCAACAACAAGTACACACTACTCTAATCCAAATCCGACATGAATCACCCAATTAAGCGAAGGCTAATTCGGTCTTCAAATTACAGACTAAGCGAATGCAATGCACAAATTTAATCAGTCATCCACCATACAGTCTAATCAACTAAGCGAAGAATTGACACCGATTAGGCAACTAAGCGTATACCTAATCGCAGACAGACAACAGATTAAATATTGAGCAGAATCAAAGCAGCAGTATGGCAATTAAAGTTCAGAAGTCTCAAGGAAACAAAGCAATTTTATCAATGACCAACCCGACAAACCTAAGCTAACATGACAACTAAATTATCACTACCAAAAATACCAGACAACATTCAAACATCAAATACTCTTGCAAACAAATTAACAAACACAGTTAAAATTAATTAAACTTCACACTAATTCAAACACATTAAACTCAACCTAGCAACTAAATTAATTAAAAACCAAGGAAACCAACAAGCCTAATTTAATGCTAACAAATTACTTGACATAATGGCAATTAACAAATGAATTTAAAAGTCCAAATGGCCTAGTAAAACTCTATGGCCGTGACCTCACTTGCACCATATACAAACTTGACTTTCTTGCTTCACTAAGCCACCAAATGTGTTGACTTCTTCTCCCATGTGCATCATTCTCCAAGAAATTAAACATGTGCATTCCAAAAACAATAAAACCGTCCTCTCTCTTCAACCATGCAGCAAAGAATAAAATGAAACCAAACACCAAGACACAATTTACGTAAGCTATGCAAAGAGTTTCTACAAAAGTTGCTTCAAAGACCAATGTGCAAATGGAAGATACCATGGGTGCTCCTACCAATGTGCCAAATAAGCTAAAACAAATGAAAACAAACTCCAAAAACCTCCATTCCTCATTGCAATTCACGGCTGGAACAAGCAAAGGCCAAATCTCAAAGTGGAAACATTCCTTGGGTCAAAACAAGCATCTTTTGTGTTGGTCCAAAAGTGGTAAAAATTAAATACACCTTCTCTCCTCCTTCCTATCTCCATTTTCGTTTTTCTTTCTCTACCAACACATCATTCATGTTTTCTTCCTCCATTTTACTGAAACATACACCATAAAACTCAAGGAATCCAATTCAAAACAAGTCATGAACAATAAACCCAAACATATGCTACTTCAACCTAACCAAATCTTCCATTTCTTCAAGTTCCCTTGCAAAAACGAAAATGATAACCAAGCAATCAATTCCAGCTATTTCCAGCCACAATAACAACACCAAATCTAGTCCCATCCTTGTTTCAAACATCAAAACCGAAAATCAAGAAGAAAGAGTCCAAACCACAACACCCACACATTAACTTAAGCTCTTTTCAACCCAAAACTCACATAGAACTCCATTTTTATCATCCAACAATTAAAATGAGATGAAAATCGAGAGAAACAGCAGCAAAAGGAGAGGAAAACGAAATATAAAGTTACTCAAAGCCAACATCCACCATGGAAATGCAAAAGCAAGCTCCAAAGCTCAAGCTTCAAGTATCACGAATAAGCAAATGTAAGTGGAAATGAATGGTTTTTTACCACCAAAAAGCTAAGACAACCAAGAGTAAGTTAAGAGAAGAAGAAAATCTGCATCTTGCTCATTGAAATGGCCAAAACTGAGACACCCAAGTCAAGCTATCCATGAGAGTGTTCATACATGAAACCCTAGGAGAGAAAAGTTCAAAACATGAAAAATGAAGTGTGTAAGAGTGTCTAGAGTGTGTGGTCGGCAAAGGCTCTCTAAAATGCCGAGAGTTGCCTTCCAAATGGGCTCCAAAATCAATTAAAAACCTAACCTAAAAGGCACATGTCCTAGATATGGGTTTTTTACAAAATTGCCCCTAAAAGGGTCCAATACAACTAATTCTAATTAAGGGCTTCTAGAAAACGAAATTACAACTTTAATTAGAATCTAAATGACTAAATGTTGAGCCTTTGAATGTGTCACGCCATATCCCAATGCTCCAGATGATGTTTCCACAACTTCCCTGCAACCAGAAATGCACATAATCAGCTCAGAAAATCCAAATTAGCATAATTACGAATTTTTGACCAAATTAAGCAGAATTTGGAAAACGGGGAAATAATAGACAATTAAACACAATTCCATGGTTTATTTAAGTGCAATAAACTAAATATAGTTCAAGAAATAACGAATCATCATAGCTCAATGGAACACCCTCAGACAAATGGACAGACAGAGGCCATGAACAAGGCCATCATCGCAGAGCTAAAAATATGATTGGGGGAGAAGAAGGGGGCCTGGGTGGATGAACTACCAGAGGTCTTATGGGCATACAAATGTACCCTTCGCGGACAACCGGGGAAACCCCCTTCAACCTAACATACGGAACTGATGCTATGTTACCGGTCGAGTTAGGGGAGCCATCACTACGAAGGAACCTGGAGAACCTTGAAATAAACGACCAGGAGCTGAGAGTTGAGCTGGATACCCTTGAAGAACGGAGAGACCAAGCAGTATTGTGGGCAGAAGCATGCCGGCGGATGGTAGAACGGTAATACAACACCAAAGTCCGCCCAAGAAACTTTTAGGAAGGGGACCTGGTGTGGAGGAAAACCGGAGAAGCTCGTCGAATGGCCTCCCCTGGAAAGTTAGTAGCCAAATGGGAAGGCCCCTTTAAAGTGATAGAAATCCTCGGTAACGGAGCATATCACCTCACCAAGCTTGACGGACGACAATTGACCAACACCTGGAACGCGTCACACTTGAATTTTTACTTTAGTTAATACATAGCCTTTAATGTATGATCGAACAACTTGCATGAAACAAAGACGCGTCCATGGATCATCTTGAGCACAAAAAGGATAAATGAAATAACAATGCAAGTTACAAAAGAAGTATCGCGAAGCCAAGTTGATGAACGGAAAAATCCTATCAACTTGGTTGAACGATGACTGGCCACTGCCGATCGTTCTACTCGAGACAAGCCAAGTTGAAGAATGGAAAAATCCTATCAATTTGGTCGGACGATGACTGGCCACTGCCAATCGTTCTGCTCGAGACAAGCCGGTTTGATGAACGGAACCATCCTGTCAACCCGACCGTATAGTCTTCCACAATAATTCAGCGATTTAGCAAAACCTCAGCGAACACGAAGCTCACGGGCAACATATACAAATGAAAGATCTTAGTTAAACTTAAATAGTCGCGGTTAACGCTCTTGAACTAAAAGATATAACGAACGGGCAAAAACAAAGGCGTAAAGGAAAAACAAGTAACTTCCATTTACTCAACTCAAAAGTGGGGTATACAAAGATAATTATGATCTAAGCAGGCGGCAGGGTAAACAAACAAACGAGTGTTTATCCTCCGCCCGAAAAATAACATTGACAACGGATCCCAACCCATAATCCCCAAAATACCCCGCAATATCTTAAAAAACAATAAAAAACCCTACAAACTAGCCACTACATCGTGTGCTTCCGCCCCAGCCTCGGCTCCCGCCCCGGTTTCGACGACGATAGTGTCTGGAATGGACAGAGGGCCTATGTATGTCAACACCCCGTCGTACACATCCTTCTCAAGATCGAAACTAAGGTCCAAAGGTTTCTCTATCTTCAGAAGGACTTTTGCCTATCGCAAGGCCTTGTAGAATCCCTCCTCGTGCTCAGTCACCATGCTGGTGTTATGGTTGGAGATTCTCTCCTGCGCGGTCTTTAGATCCAACCGGACGGTCTTGAGGTTGGTTTGTAATTCGACAGTCCTCTCTTGGAGCGTTCTTTCGACTTCCCTCTGTGCAACGACCGCCTCCTTCAGCTGCTTGCACTCCTCAGTCAAATCGGGGTTCACGACGCGAGCCCCTGCAATAAGTCGGCCATCTCCTTGAGCTTGGCAGAAGTCTCAGTAAGCTCCAGGCGAACTTCGTCTGACCGCTTCCCTTCTTAATCGTGAGTCGCGCGTAAACCCTCTAATTCCACTTCGAGGGTCGCCACTTTCTCCTGCTCCTTCAGTAGAGAAACCTTAACTTCCCCAAACCCTCGAATGTCACCAAACTCACGGAGGAACCCCACTATCAAGGCAGTTCGACTCTACATCTCAAAGATAGCGTCTAGCAAGGTGGGCCCGGGCATTGATTCCAAAATAGGCCGTTGGGCAGGCCCCATATGAAAGTCCACGCGCTGGCCAACGTTGTAGTCAGTGCTAAATACCCCACCCGGAAGGAGAACGGGTAGGTCACTACTTTCTCGACGATTCCTCTTCGAGGACGACTTATCCCCCTCCTTGCGAGATCTCCTCCTCTTGCGAGTCGGCACGGACGTTCCAGCCGGAGTCGACTGAGATGTCGTCTCGGTATGAGGGTTCGTAACAGGAGAAACCCGTGTAGTAACAGGGATTGGAAGGGGATTGGAGGTACCCTCCCCGGCTAGAGGTTGAGAACCCCTAGGCAGGCTCGTTTTCTCCCTCACAGGCAAGCCCCCAGGAATGAGCTCACCAGTCGGAGGCCGAACAGCTGCGATGGTTACCCGACCGGCTGGAGGAGGACGCTTTGGGGGGGGGGGGGGGGGGGCGAAGACCGCCACTTCTGACAATTGAGGGCGCGACAAAAGATCCCCTCTTAGCAATTAGGAAGTTGAATTAACGGGGATTTGGAAGAGCCATAATATCTGAAAGAAAGCAACAAATTCAGTTAAGTCATCACTTTAACAATAAACTGCAAACCGAACTAATACCATACTGAGAGCTCTCCGGCCACAGTCCTCGAAAGGAAGGCAGTTGACCAAGTTGCGGGCGAGGAGTCGGCGTGGAAGAGTATCGATGACATCAACGACGCAAAGATCGGCAATATCTAAGTCATACTTGACTAAGGCTTTCATTTTCTTGGGATTCTCCGTCCAGTATAGAGGGAAAAGGGGAGACCCTTCCTCATCGAAAAAATCACGACGTCACAGAAGTCAAAGAATCCCAACCCCCCTTCGGGGAAGGACGGACGTCAAAATTATAAAGGAAGGCGGGAATAGTGGGTATCACGCTCGCCGCCAGACACATCGCACCGAACACTTGAATCGCCGCCCAGGCATTCGGGTGGAGTTGCGTAGATGCTACGTTCAACGCACGAAGTAAACCCATTTGAAAGTTAGTGAAAGGAACTCGAATATGAAACTGGTCGAAAAAAGATGCATAGACAAAGAAAAAGTCCTCTGTACTAGAGCCTTTCCCGTGACACACGCGCTCGTTCTCACGACCGACCGCTAGTCGTATCAACTGGGCGTCGGCCTCATCCCTCACTAGGTAGGACCGACCAACGAAATCTCTAAGGCCTGTGCGTGAAAGGGCGAACACTTGCGTATTTACATCAAAGCCGGCCCAGCCATAACCACTGACCAATGGTAAACTACTGACCGGAACCAGAGAAACCGGGTCAACTTCCACCCCACCTTGCAATAAAAAGAGGGAGACCCCGTGGAAAATCCGATCCCCATCATTGGCGAGAAGTTGCACCTGGGAACCACTACCGCTTCCGCTGGTGGTAGGCACAACCCCTGTAAGAGGAGCTTCCCTGGACGGAGGAGGCCTCTTTGGAGAAGAAGCATCTTTGAAAACAAAATCGGTAGATGTAGAACCCTCGTATCGACTGCCCTCATCGCCGCTGCCACCACCATCGCCACGACCTGATGACTCCAGAGAAGACTCGATAGCAACAAATTCCATTTTATTACCTGGGGGAAAACGAATGGAAAACGAGAAAAGACTGGAAAAGACAACGATCAGCTTCCCCAACACCCCTATTTATAGAAAATTTTTTGAAAAACCGAAACGCATCCTCACCGTCTAAGATTATCACGTCCAACGACCTAGATTGAAAGACGTTACGGTTGCGCAGCAACGACAACCCCCGAGGGAACGCCACGTGTTTTTTCCCGCCCAAAACACCCTCATAGAAACCGAAGCGTCAGCTCCTCAGGCTGGCTTATACAAACCCTACAGCAACTGCGTCACCTAGGGCTTGGGGGGCCTGTGTACCATATGGACCGGACGGACTCTGCTAGACGTCCAGATGTGATCTTGATATGGACCGCACGGACTCTGCTAGACGTCCAGTTGTGATCTCGACAATATAGACCGGATATGACGGACGATCCCTCTAGCGAACGGTGACCTTCGCAATAAGGGTTTTCACGAAATCTGCATATTTGCTGCTCCCTCTGTTCTGCTGCTGCTTCACGAACATCTGCATTACCGCCATAGGGTGCCAGATCCGTTCCGACCGTCCAAAACGAATGAAGCGACACGAGTCACAATTAAGATGAAGGACACTTCAAAATTAGATTAAGGTAAAACACGATTAATAAGGATGGGCGAGGGATTGAGCCATAATTAAGATCTGGCTAATCACAGGCCCACAACAGAAACTATAAATATAAGTCAAAGGTGAAAGGTAGTTGGTTACATTGAATGCTCATTTATTCTTGCTAGTCACTTTCACTTTCTATCTCTACCTTGAACGTCAGAGTGCCTTTAGCAGGTACCCGACTGGGCCGAATAGAAAGAGACTCAACATTGAACTAAGGGACTCAGGAGAAGCGGTGGAAGGGAAGCTTGGAGTGACTGGACGTCAAAAGAAATTGTGAAGGAAGAGTTGGACAGGAATCCAATCGGAACAATATACATACATATATATATATATATATATATATATATATATATATATATATATATATATATATATATATATATATATATATATATATATATATATATATATATATATATATATATATTCTTGATGTATTACACGCGTAAAATGATAAATTGTAGTCAATATTTTTGTCCCTCAAAGCTACTGAGAATAGAAGTGAGAACATCCATTCATCTTTTCTTTTTTTGGTAACAGAGCAATACAAGATAAATGAAATAAGGAAAAGGCCATCCCGGGATATTTCCAATGATATAAAGAAAAAAATATAGAAATGGGACTTCGTTAATAGTCAATAAAACTATTATATTTTCATATTCGTTATATGATAACAAAAAATTAGTCAAATTATATGTATTATTATTTTTATAGATAAAAAAAATCGTTGAAATTTTTTCCTTTTTATAATAGTAACCAAAAGTTATAATAGTCTAAAAAATCGTGTTTTAAAATTGATAATGTGTTTAAAATGATAAGACTCAATTATTTTAATATTAAAACTTTAAAATATAAATAGAGTTTTATAAACGAGATTTATTATTTAAAAACACAAATTTTCTCTAAAAACATATTTTCTAGTGTTCTCTTACTTCTCTTTAGGTTTTCTCACATTTTTTAAATTTGTTTGAATAAAGAGATCACTCGATTAGTTTCTTCAATAAAGTAAATTGGTTTTTGTCTATTTTCTTAGTTTGTTTGTTCTTTCTCTACATGTGATCCTTTTTGGCTCATATGTAGTGTTTGAGTTTTCTTTGCTAGTCCCTATTGATCAGTGGTCCTAATGGTGTGCCTTAATCATGTTTGTGTTGTTCATAGGGATAGATAGAGCTTCCTATGCGTTAGAGGGTGTTATAAAGGCTCTTGGGATGTTTAATCCATCTTTCAGGTAAGGGAAGCTACTTGCACAATTTTATGTGATTGATACCTTGTTTGCAAATTGTATGCTTGTATGGTTTTTTGCTTGTATGATTGAGTTGTTTGATTAAGAATTGATGTGCAGAATTGATATTAAGGTTGTAATTTGGTTCACTTGAATTTATGACGAAATTGAGAATGTTGCCAAATTGATATTGCATATGATATTGTTTGAATCTTTGAAGGTAGTGCAATTTGAAATTGGTATGCTTTTGACATCAGTAATAATTTATGAATTGTTTGGCAGGACTAGAATGACATAAATTTGTAGTATTATGTTCTGCAGAAAAATGCAGACTCGCTGAGTGAAGCCGATGTCAGAGAGGTACTAACTTGGTTGTCAATGAGAGAGAATATACTCGTTAGGAGAAGTCAAAGTTAGAAAGCTATTAACTTGGTGGTTGTTAGGCGATAATATACTTGCTGGGCAAATCCAAAGTTAGAGATCTCACTGACTTCGTAGTGGCTAGGCGAGATAAGTCTCATTTGGAGACTTTTAGAAGAATTTTAAGTCGTGAGTTCCTGTGATTATTTCATCGGGTGAGCTATTTGGTCGCTTAGTGGGCTTTCAGAGACTACTCGTTGAGTCAAATTACAAAGCTTAATTTTAGTCATATGTTCTCTTCTGGTATATTTAATGTGTAATTTTATAAATGTTACAATGATGCTTGATTTATGATGTTTATTTGAGAATGGTTGGTGCTAACTCAAGAAGGATTGATTATGGTTTTGTTAGTGTACGCATTAACATATGGGAGGTCAATAAGGAGGTATCCTTAACTTTAATAATTATTCACACTCAAATAAAATAGAATAAGTTATGTTGTAAGAGTCATAGAAGGTCATAACCACTAGATTGTTTTGTCCTAAGTGCGAAGAGGACTAACCTTGTAAGTAGTACGTTGAGAACCCCTATGTTTATGACTTTGCAGAGTATAAATACTACTATAAGTGCACGCCTACAGTGAAGCCCAATGAAAAAGCTATGTATCCAAATAATTGAGTCTAGTGTCAATTGTTTGTGTGAATATATGTGTGACATGTTGTGTTTCATATATGTTTATTTTATCTATATGACATACTTTAAATAATTTAGGCAAGTACTTTTATTCATTAGCTTACCAATTATCACCTTAATGGTGTGAGTAAATGAGAATATAACAATTGATTTAGTTCAAGATGTGGATGACACGACAACTTATATTAGGTTGATGACTAGTTGTATTAATCTATTTGAAAATTGTAGTTCTATTAGTTTAGTTATATGACTATCTAATTCAATACATACTTGTATGGTTAATTTTAATATAATAGTTATATGCTAGTCTTTTCTGCTTAATGATTACCATATCTATAATGTTTTGTTTATTAGTTTTATATTATTAAATGGGATGTTACAATAATGATCTTTTTCAATTACACTAGTGCAGAAATAACTTTTTAACACTCCCATTAGGTCGTGGTTTTGAAGAAACCGAAGCATAACCTTGGACGGTGGCATTTTATAAATTTTAGTGAACTTATAGGCCTTAGTTCCAAGAGAATCGCAACCAAAAGCCTCTAATGCTTCGGTTATATGGGCAACCGAAGCCATATCTCCTACAAAAACTCTACAAATCTGACTTTTCAGCTGACTACTTTCTCGAAAAGGGTTTACGTCATTGGTTCCCTCCACAAATGAAGCCATAGAACTTGCAAATCCAACTAATCACCAAGCAAATCTGATGTTTCGGCTGCAAAAAGGGTCTATCGTCTCGGTTCTGTAGGGAACCGAAGCTACAGACCCTACCGAATCCCATTAATCCCTCTACAAATCTGACATTACATCTGACAAATCTGACGTGCCCATATGACATTTAATATGCACTAACTACTAGAATTGTCAGATCTTTACTGACTTTGGCATCAGAGTACCTTCATAGGTAACATCTAAGTTTGACCAAACAGACAACCAAGACTAACAATGAAGTGAAGATAAGCATTTGGACTTTTAGGACACTTACAATACAATGACACATAGACCCCATAACCTAAATATTTTGGCGTCCACCGTAGGATCCGAGGATTTAGAAGACAACCCAATGGTAACTACAAGGAACATGAGCACAACAACACTATGAGAGTCAAACATTCAGCAGGATCCTATGGTGTTGATAAAGGAAATGTAATGTCAAATGCAAGAGATGCAAAGGAGGCATGAGTAGGAACTAACAACTTTGAGGTCAAGAACGCGATCACACATCAAGAGCAGACCGCCCAACATATAGTGTCAAGTGGGCCTAGTCAACCCAACTTAAACAGGAAAGCAAAAGTACTGGCCAAGAAAGTCCATGAGGGAAGTACAAGAGCCTTTAAGGGCGCTTCTACAGTGTAGATGGTCCATATGGTCGATCCGTTATCATTCACCCCAACGATCATGGAGACGTTCATGCCTAGTATGATATGTCATCTGACCTTGATGAAATCCTGAGAATGTTTCTCAACATGATGGCATTCTACATGGCGAGTGACCCCGTGTGGTATAGAGCCTTCTCCCTGTCTCTAAAGATAGAAGCATTGGTGTGGTAACTCTCTATCACCTAATTCTATAGAAAATTTCTTGACCATACGCTCTTTGTTCTACAAACAATTTGTGGCAAGGTGAAAACAAAATTTGACCACCTTTGCTTTAATTAACATCAAAAGGAAAAGGACAAGCTTTTTGAGAGCCTTCATAAACAAGTATAGGAAAATCACCCAACAAATCAAAGGGTTGAGTTAGGAGTTTGCCTTACAACCCATAATCACGACCTTTAACACTAAACCCTTCATTGATAGTCTCTACATGCATGAAGTCATCAAAGGGAGAGAGTTATCGAGTTTATGAGAGTAAAGGACATGTGGTAATACCGCAAGAAACAACAGTTGGAGGCCGTGAGTGCGAGCAATGAAAAGAAGAAAGTGAAGATGTTAGCAAAATAATGAAGATGAAGTTTTGATGATGACCAAATCAAGTCAAGATATATCAAGATTCATGAAGATCCTTTGAAGACTTATTTTTGTTATGAAAAGCTTTTGTAATAATTGTAGTTTACACTACTGCAGATCTGGGAAACGAC
The DNA here is from genome assembly GCA_036885675.1 of Vigna mungo. NCBI lineage: Eukaryota > Viridiplantae > Streptophyta > Magnoliopsida > Fabales > Fabaceae > Vigna > Vigna mungo. Next base: position 20,962,515 of record CP144700.1, on the reverse strand, counting down.
CGCGGTGGTTTCCCTCTATACGTCGCGGTTCCCGAACCGCGGCATATAAAGGCGCGGTAAAAAGTCCTCTGACTATATGCCGCGGTTGCAACCGTGGTAAAAGGTTCCGAGAATAGACCGCGGTTGCAAAAGGAACCGCAGCTAAAAACCCTGTTTTTTTAAAAAAAATAACAAAAACCAACTATAGGCCGCGGTTGGAACCGCGGTAAAAACCCAAGAATAGGCTGCGGTTCTGGTTGCAACCGAGGCCATATTTTTATTTTAAAAATAAAATTAAAAAAACGATGGGCTTCTGGCCGCGGTCTTGGTAAGAACCGCGACATATTCCCCTATTTTCTACCGCGGTCTTGGTAAGAACCGCGGCATATTGTCCTGAAGTTTTTTAAAATAGCAGGTCTGTTTTTGTGATATCCACTACCACAAAAACAGACCTGCATATGAAATACATTTTCAACAGAATACACATATCAAACAGATGTTCAAATGCTTTCAAACAAAACATAAAGTACAATGTCTAATAAAATACAATGTACTAAAATAGAATGTTTAAATCTAATAACTAATAACTAAGAACTATTATATAATCTAACTATATACTTTGCAAGAGCTTTCCTCATGAATAAAAGTGGTTTCTCAGGAAGTGCTCTAGTACTCTTGAATTTCTGCACAAGACAATATATATAATTAGTGTATATGAATTCTACATTGGGGAAAAAATCAAAATTTGTTAGATTTAAATATTACAGTTTCCCAGCTTCCTGTGATGTGAGAACGAACAATATGGGTCATCCAATAAATTACATAGTATCCGCACTCATATGACCCCTTCTGTCTGTTACACTGCAATATATCATCATATAATTAGTGAATAACATTAAAACAAAACAACTATAACAAAGTATGGCTTTAGCATATGTCAAACCTGCAGAGAAATCCATGCAATCTTTCTAGTGTTAGCAATTGATCTCCCAGCAATCATCTGACTTGCTGGAATAACACTACATATTAAAAAAAACCGTTTTAGCATTCATTTACATATAACAATCAGTCCAAACATTGAGTTGAATATTACCAATCAATTAATTGTCTAAGATTTGCGGGAGGAGGCCTGTGGAACGAGCAGAACCATAAAACATAGCTCTCGTGCATAGACACAACAAGAAGTTGCCAATGGCGCCTGAAATTCATAATAACTTAACTATTATATTTTGAAATCACATATGAGACTTTATTATGTTAACAAACTTCACTTACCCGGATATATAAGGCAAAAAATATATCCTCTTGCCTTTTCCAAAACTGTTGATGAGATATGCGTTGATTTGATCAAAATCATTTGATTCATGAATGGATTGGGGATCAAGGAATCCATAATCATCAGAGTGTCCCAAATTGTTACTGACCCCAGACATATACCTGAAATCAGAAATTAACTTAGATATAAGGATAGTTGATTTATAAATCAATTTTATATATAAATAATTTCTCATAGACTTACATTATCCATAGTTGAATAATTGAAATATTCAACTCTTCTGTGCCCGACCAAAGCTCTCTGACATCTTGGCCATGGAGGTATATTGGGACCTCAGAGGGTCTCCCAAACACATCAGCATCATAAGCAACCTCGAAAGGCTTATCATCACAGATGTCAGCAAGTAGCTGCAATGAAGCAAGAGGATCATCCTCAGATAGAGGAATCTTCTGTTGTGCTTGCGTCTGTTGTTACATTGAAAGAAAAGATAAGTTTTGACATCAATAATATGTAAACTTTCAAATTGAGAAGTGTAAAGTAGAATTCCATACCTGGGGGTCAGAAGCTGAACGAACCAAATGTTTAGGCCAAGCGATAAAGGACTTGAATGCATGTTCCACAGTGAAAATCTCATCTGTGGACAGAGGAACTAAGGCATCTGGTATGATCATCTCGTCTACTGAGACCTTCACCTCATCCTCTAATAGCTGCACACCATGAACAACAATTGCTGCCTTATACATTGTTCCACGAGCTACCAGGGTCGTCTCGGTATCGTCTTTAGTGTATAGTATACATGGACTAGTATCGTCCATGTCATCCCCTGAGACGCCTGCTGCTGAACAACTTCCTTTCCCGCTTCTCCCTGTAAGAGTAAATGTTAGATTATAGAAAATATAGAAATAATTGCACATAAATGTTTATTAAGTTTACCTGTGGGCGGCGCTACATCAACCTGTTCCTGCTCCTGTACCTGTACCTGTACAGGAGATGGCATCGGGCGCATGCCATAGCTCTGAAACTGCTGCTGGAACATGGAGCTGAACTCACTTTGCATTTCCTCTCTGACCTGTGCCCTAATTTGCGATTCAAGCTCCGCTCGAACCTTCTTTGTGATCTCTTGTGTCAGTCTTTGTTCTTGTGCTTCACTGTATGCATATGAAGACTGACGAGATGAGGGCCCGAAATAATGTTTAATTCCTACTCCAGAACCAGTAGCACGTACACGTCCAGGGTGCTCAGGTCGTCCAATCGCAGCAGCAAGTATATCCTGGCGACCCTCTGGGAGCTCTGCTCAACCAACGAGTCCTGTAACATTACAAAACACCATTATTGTTTAAAAAGTTCAATGTAGTATGTATAATTACACTTATTAATATTTTAGGAACAATGATAACTTACAATTCTTTCAGCAATTTCCCGTGCACTGTCGGAAGAGTAGATGCCCGATGGTCTCATACGAGCCATCTTCCATTTCTCATGTCGAGAAGGTGGAGAAGGAGGCTGTGGGGGGCTACCACTCTGAGATGTTGGTCTAGCATCTGCCTTTTCCTTGAGGATTTTCTCCTCAAGCTTCCTATACCCACCGCGAGATAATAAGTGGGGGGTTTTGTTCTGAGCACTTGTTTCTTGTGCTCTCTGTCTTTTTGCCTGTCACATATGTTTAATTATTTAGTTCATATGATATGTATTTGCTAATTAGGAATTGAATAATATGAATTATACTAACCTTCCATTCCTCTGTCTGCCGACTCTCTACAAAGATCCGTCAGGTCTCCTCATCAATGCACTTATATTTATTACATGGGGATTTATGTTTGTACTGTCCATAAATATACCGCGAAGTCAACTTACTTTTGAAATTTCTGAAGTTTTCTGCAATAGTTGACAAACACTTATTTCTAAGTGTTGGGACATTTGGAATGTCAAATGTCAGCTGAAAAAACATAATAATGTTATATCAGTACAAAATTATCAAAATAAACAAACTCTAATTGAAATGATATAAATAACTTACCAATATATCGTTCCATATAATGTTCCGATCAAACTCGGACACATGGTCATAAGATTCAGTGAGAATACTAATCCTGTCACGTGCCACAGATCCAAGGTAAAATCGGAAGTCATCTGCATAGGGGCCAGTTGCCACACCCGTGATCACATTAATGTTCACCGGTGTTCTTTGACCACTATTTTTTCTGATCAATAGTTTTTTCATCCTGGTGGGCCCTCTAGTGGCTTTGGAGGGGGGAGCCTCATCCCCTGAATATGGATCATCAGCCATATATTTGTCAACATAAATAACCAAATTAAATATTAATAAAAGACTTAATATATCTGTCAACATATGTCAGTCGGAGAGTGAATTTCTTCACCGTGCCATATCCATGTTGTATAGCATCTTAAGAAACCATCACATATAAGATGTTCTCTAATTTGGGGTGCGTTCAACTTTATCCCATTCAAACAGTTGACACAAGGACATCTAAACTTCACTTCATCATCACTTCTCCCCTCGTTACGTTGCGCAAATTGTATAAATTCCTCTACACCTCTCTCGTACTCATCACTAATGCGTGGTAAATTAATCCAATTTTGATCCATATTCCTAAATTTGACGAAACTACAATTATACAATTTTGTATATAAAATTATAAATTCAATCATACAATCAATTCAGTGATATAATCATACAATAAATAATCATTTAAATTATCAATTCAAACATTCAATCACACATAATTACATAAATAAAAAATGAAATAAAAAAGTTCATAGCATATTATTAAAAAAAAATTGTTGATAAAAAAAAATAAAAACTTAAATAAAGTTAACATACTTTGCCTCTTCAAGAAAGACCGAAACCACAACAAATTTGACAAAAATGATCAAAGCCACAACAACATATGCATCAAGAAATGAAAGCAAACATAGAGGCTTAATGGAAAACTTGATGAGGGCATAAAGGAAGTACCTAGAATGGGCGCGACAAATTGCAGTTCACGATCTCAGGATAGAAAATGACGATTCTGATCGGTCAAAAATCTTCCACAAAGTAAAAAATGGCAAATGCACTGAACAAAATGCAGTTTAAACGATGAAAAATGATAGAGAATGGAAGAAGAGGGTCGCCGTTAACGGAGAAGAAGCAAAATGCCGGTCTGAAACTTCTGAAACTGTTTCGCGAAGAAGACGAAACTATTTCGCGATTTTTATTTTTTTACCTTCAAAAGGAGAATCTGCCGCGGTTCTACACTTAACCGCGGCATAAAGGGGACATAGGCCCCGGTTCTACACCCAACCGCGGCCTATGCAATTTTAAAAAAAATACAAAATGACGTTTTTGAAATTTTTTTAGCTTATATGCCGCGGTTCAGCACCCAACCGCGGCATATACTCTGAAAATTTTAAAATTACCTCAGACCAGGGAATAGGCCGCGGTTCCCTGTACAGCCACGGCCTATTCCCCAACGTTCAGAATCCCCTTAACTGCCTCCCACTGCCTTTTGGGGAATGTAAGCAGGTAGCAGGGGGAATAGGCCGCGGTTGGTCAGAGAACCGCGGCCTATTCCCCCTGCTACCTGCTGACATTCCCCATCAGTCAGCCCCTGCAATAAATTGACAGGGGAATAGGCCGCGGTTGGTCAGAGAACCGCGACCTATTCCCATGTCATTAAATATTTTTGTCTGATGTGGAGTCAAAGGGGTTGGTTGACTTGGGTATATGTCGTGGTTGTGTGGGGAACCGCGGCATATAAGTTCAATTTATTTACAGAACTACCACCACGCAGCATTATGCTGCGGTTTCTGGTGAACCGTGGCATAATGTGCGCTGTAAAAAGGCAATTTTTTACTAGTTTTAATTGTTTAAGACTTAGATTTGTAGTAGGTTTTGATTCTTGTACCTTTATATTTTGTATTTGTTGTTTAGAATCAAAACTTCCCCGTTTTAATCGATTAATCCTTGATATAATCGATTAAAATCGCTGTAGAAGCCAACACCCAATTAGCTTTGGAATAATCGATTAAAGCAAGTTTTAATCGATTAGTTAATCGATTAATCCTGAGAATAATTGATTAATACTAGCCGTTGGAGGTTTCTGATTTGAAAAACTAGCCGTTGTACTTATTTTAATCGAATAACACTAATATTGATCGATTAAAAGCGTTAAATGGCCAGTTTCGAAGAATGGAAGAGTTTTTGCTTGAGTCTATAAATAGGCTCTCTTTATCCATCAATAACAACTCTTCCCTTGTGCTAAAACACTAGAACTCTTTGAGAAGTGTGTGCTCTTGCTCAGCTAAGGAAACTCTTGTCTGTGGTGCTGGTACATTGCTACTACGGTGACGGAGGAATAGCTGGTTCATCCTTGGTGTGTCTAAGGAGGTGTTTGGAAGAGGATCATCCTTCGTGAAGTATTCGGAGGAGGTGTTTCATCCTTCTTGAAGTATTCGGGGGAGGTGTCTCATCCTTTGTGAAGATTCAAAGGAGGGCAGGTTCATCTCTTGTGGCATCAAGAGATGTGGTTTCTAAACTTTTACAAATTGTTTCTTTGTGATTGTAATTTGTAATTGTTTTGTGCTTAGTGAAAGGTTTATCTCGTGTTTGAGATAAACGACTGGACGTAGGATCTTTGTGATCTGAACCAGTATAAAAATCATCTGTGCAAATTTCTCTCACCTTACTCTTTTATTTATATTTATTATTTGCGTAGTAAGAAAAATTGAGAAGAAATTAAAAGGCACACGTTTGAATTAAAAACCCTCTTGGTTTGTTATTCCACGCTAACAATTCCGCTGCAGCAATTCTAACAGAAGAAGCCGGTCATGAGGAGTGACAAGGGGAACGACTCCCGACTGAAGGATCTCCCTCGAGAACTGCGATTCCACCAATACACCCCCTTGAACGCGTCAAGGACGAAGATCCTGGAAGAGGCACTGAGCATAGACCTTATCCCACCCATCAAGAAGAAGCCAACCCAACAGAATCCTGATTGTAAAAAGCATTGCTGGTATCACTAGAACCTGGGGCACACAATGGAAGAGCGCATTACCCTCCGAGAAAAGATAGAGCAGTTTATCTGTGCAGGTCACCTTCAAAGGTATATTAAAATTGACCAACCTGAAAGAAGCTTGGCTCGAAGGCGGAGCCTCGAGCGAAGTCCGTATCACACCGAATGCCGAAAGGAATCGAGAAGAAAAAGTAGGAGAAAAAGAAAAAGTAGAAGTAGAAGCCGAGATAAAATTTGTGCCCATATAAACACCATCTTTGAAGGATTCACAAGAGGTAAATCCTCATTGTCGACCCGGAAGAGGCATCTCAGAAGCTTGAAGACAATCCACTTGGTAGACAGGAAGCCTAAGTCCGTGTCGTTAATAATCTTTACTGATGAAGACTCTCATCAAAGATTAGAACTCTGATTCTTATCAAAGATTATCATCTTTGTGGCGAATCTTCATTTGACTTATCAATCTGCTAGATTGTGACATCCCCATCTCTGTCTTATTCTGCATTCTTCACTGATATATTTTCTTGAGGATTCAAATTCATAAAAGATTGCACTATTTCCTTGACAAGATCATATCATCTAGTATCTAGAGCAATGTTCTAGTTTAAATATCTTCTTTTATCTTATTTTCTATGATATTAAAAAAACAATATTTTATCTAATTTCATTGAGTTTTTAATTTTTTGTGATCTTCAATAAAATTATTGATTTTTACATTTGATTCATGGAAATTATATGTTTTTGTGTTTTTCTAGTAATTGTTGTCTCAATTAATTGTTTTTTTTTATCTTGCATAAGTTTTGGTATATGAAGGGCAATCCGTTTATTTTTTTTTAATATTTGTATGTTTAACTAAAAAGTTAACAAAAAAAAATTAATAGTGAATCCACGTCAAAAGGAAACAAATATATATTGAAAAAAAAAGTAAGATCGAACAATAAAAAAATTTAGGGTTCAACACAGATTATTATGGTGCATTGTTGCTTATTATTGTTCATCTTTTAAATTATATCTTTTGAGTCTCTGTGTTGTCTCATTTAACTCTTTTTGGTAGTCCTATAATTTTTTAATTTTATTGTTTTGTGTCTTTTAAAAATTCCTTGAAGCTTTTTCTAGAATTTTGTATTTTCTTTGACCTCTAGAGTCAAGATTTAGAACTCGTAACGTCTTTCACATTGTTTGTGTATTCTTTCCGTAAGCTATTGGAGTTTTTTTGTGAAGCTCTAAAGAGAATTTGAGTGATAAAGGGCAAGAGAGTACATTCAAGAAAATTTGAGTGAAATTCGAGTGAAATTTGAGTGAAATTCGAGTGAAATACTTAGATGAGTGGTGAGGATCTAAATATATATTTTTATTCTGTTTTCCTAACCTTTTGCAGGATTTATCAATATTGAACAATGTAACATATTCTAGCAGAGGCCTCCTTTTGGAAATTGTGTGTTCATGAGGCCTTGGTGGAGAATCTCAATGCCTTGGAGTCCATAATTCTAAAGTTGAATAGCAAAATTTATATTATTAAAGGAAGTACAAACATGACAAAAATGTTTTCCCAAGGATTAAATCAAGTACTATAAGATATTCCAAATGTGAAGGCTGTGGACATGAAACTCATCAGTCTCATAATTGGAATGCAAGTCCCATGACTACTAATGAAGACTTGAAGAAGTAATTTCTATATTTGAAAGAGGAGAAAAGAAGGACTTTGGAAAAATTAGATGCGTTCAAAAGAAGACAAGCACAAAAGATTAAAAGAGCACAAGAGAAAGAAGCAGTTTTAGAAATTGAAGAAAGAGAAAATAGAGGAAAATAAGAGAAAGAAAAAAAGAGGGCGAAGAAAGAGAAAAGAGAGAAAACGAAGAGAAAGAAAAGAGAGAAAAAAAAAAGAGAAAGAAATGAGAGAGAAAAAAAAGAAAGAGATGGGAAAGAAAATAGAGAAAAAAAGGAGAAAGAAAAGAAAGAAGGACAGAGAGAGCATCCTGATTTGTCATTAAAAGAAAATACTAACTGCCCTCTATTTGTTGTGCTTCCTAGGGAAGATTTGTTTATCAAGGAACCATAACATCAACCATGGAAGGAAGAAAAGATTACAGAAAAGGAAGACAAAAGCCTAAAACTCAAATAACCTATTTTTTATAATTTGTTAGCTTGTTTGTCAATTCATTTAGATATTCAAAGTCATTCTTTTAGTATGGAAACAAGCTTAGAAATATATGTACATGAATTAGCTTGTTTGACCATCTCTAAACAACAGATGGATAATAAAAACATATTTTGATGACAATCCTCCTAGCTAGGTTGGGCCAAAACTAGAAGGAAAACCATGGTGATTGTTAAAGGTTGGGGTGGTTGCGAAAATATGGTGGAAAAGACACTAAGGCTCTTGGTCATGGTTGTTTTATGATGATGGAGGTGGTGTTTATGGTTCTATAAGAGAGGATGGACAAACTCTTGGAGGAAGGTGGCTAGAGGACGCCATATGATAGTTCCTTAAAGTAAAGAAATGTTAATAACTAGACATTCAAGAAGCACATGTGGAACATGAAAGGGCTAAAAGCCATGTAAAGTAGTTATAACCATTGTTGTTAAAATTAAGATTTAACTCGTGATCATAAGTGTTGAGATTGTTGATAGGGGGAGCACAGATTTACCTTAACCCACAATCTCAGTGATAACTGTATTTTTGATGATGACAACACATAATTAATAACACATGTATATTTTGCGTTTACATGTTGTTTGATTACATGTCATATGATTTTGCTTACTATGTTATATATGTATAAGCATATCTGGGAACATGATTGTGTTTTTCATTGCATATCACTGTGTTTAATATGTGATTTTATATGTGTATGCATGACATAAGTTTTTGGAAATGGAAAACCACAAGCACTTTGGTTGAACTTTAAATGTGTGGCAAAATAGTAGCTTTAAATCAATTGTATTATGGGATGAATCGACTAAAACTTGTGTGTTTGCACAAACTCTTTTCAAGTATGCTGTGAGATATTTTAAGAAGAAAAGTTTTCAAAAATGTGCTTAGTGATTTTACTTAATCGACTGTATGCGTTTTGTATTCGATTACGTTGGTTAAGATTTTGAAAACTGTTAAATGTTTGTCACAACTGACATAACGGTCATATTTTTAAATATGTTGACCATACATTTATTGCATGTCGATTGTATTATATGTGCATTCAATTAAATGCTGTGATTGGTGTTAGATTGTTATAATGGCAAGATGTATTCGACCGGATTATTAGCTAAATCGATTAAAATGCTTCTGATGTGTCTAGTACTATAAATTGACGCTGATTTGAATTTTGTACAAACTTTTGGAGAATTAACATTTTCATATCTTTCAAAGAATGTTGTGTGTCTTACAGAGAAAAGAAAAGCTCCAAGAACCAGAGATTGACCGTGGTGATCAAAGACTCGAAGGTTTCTTGAGAAGCAAGGTTTGTTGGGTATTGAATGTCTGATCAATCTACACAAAGAGGTGTACTCTGCGTGATCAGGAATTTGCAATCTTTGAAGATTGGCTTGGATTCCCTACAATCACTAGTGCAAAAACGCTGTTTAACGTCACCCAATAGACGTCGGTTTGTTGGTAACCTGACGTATATGAGTGGACGGTGGCATTATTGTAAATAGATTGGTAACATAGACGTCGGTTTTAAGTTTCGGCGATGTCTATTACACTGTAGACGTCCACACTGATGCAAACCGATGTCTAATTCTCAGAGGTAGGTGAGAAGACAGTCCTTTGACGTCGGTGTTCAAGGGGGGTCGACGTCTTTGGGGCTGCAATTAATGCTCTTCACCTAATTCCCAGGCGCTTAGATGTCGTGTAGTAAAAAGGAGACATCTACGGCCTTCCGTTCAGGCAGGAAGACAAAAAAATCTTCAATTTAGACGTCAGGGATCAGTGGAAGCGACATCTATGTGCCTGTAATTAATTAGGTTCACCAAACTTGAGGGTCTTAGACGTCGGCTAAAAGGGGCACCGACGCCTATGTGCCTGTAAGTAATTATGTTCATCATTATAGACGTCGGCGCCCTATCACAACTGTCGTGAACATCACTGACAGGAAATCAAACGTCAATCGGTTCAGCTTCCTAGACGTCGGATCCCCTCGAAACCGACGTCTAATGGGTATTCAAAAAGTCAGTTTAAATGTTAACTTGGATGTCATATTAGTTATATAACCGACGTCTACGTGACTATAGACGTCGGTGTTTGGAGCAACCGATGCCCAATTTCATTTTAAATACAACCGCAAACTCTTCGCGGCATTCAGTTTCTGATATCGTCTTCCTCTTCTCCATTTTCTCTTGCGGTCTCTTTTCTTGCTTGCGGCACCTCTTCTTTTTCTCTCTTGTGGCAATCCGTTGTTGTTTCTGATCTCTTTATCCTCTCCCTCTTCTCCTTTTTCTCTCTTGCGACATCCCAGGTGCGTGGTTTTGTTTTATGCTTATCGTTTAAACTTTGTTTAGTCTTTCATCTATTATCTTCTGGTTCAACTGATTAAAATTTGCTTTCTTTGTGTTGTGTTTTAATGCAATTTTGTTCCTTTCTTGGGGTAACGTAGTAACACATTCTCCATTTGCTAGCTGCCTCCCAGAAATAGCGGCTTCTTTTGAATTTCTTTTGATCATTTCAACCCAAAAACGACCCTGGGTCGTTGTCTAGTTTTTGTTTCACCGTGATTTTTGCCTCTTGCGGATGAAAGAGGGAACTAAGCAACCACCCAAGTTCGGTTTTGGGTTGAAGGGACCATAAGAAATTCAAAAGACGCAAGCTTGTTTTTGGGGGAAACTAGCAAAATGAGATTGTGCTACTAGGCTATCCAAAGACGGGAACAAAACTGCACTAAAACACAACCACTGTATTAGACGCCGATTAATGTACACACCGACGTCTATTGTACCTCTTAGACGTCAGTCAGTGTCATTTCCAAAGTCTTTAGTGCCTCTTAGACATCGGTTAGTGCTCTGTCTGACGTCTATATACTGCCTTTAGACGTCCAATTATACCAGAACTGACGTTTATTGACGTCGGTCTCTGGCACTAACTGACGTCATTATAGACGTCTGTGGTTAGGATGTCGGACGTCCCATTGACGTCACCGGTTTAGACGTCGGTTTATTAATAGACGTTAAAAGCCCAAAATAACCGACGTTAATCAGCGTTTTTCCATTAGTGGGTGTTTGCAGGATGAAGAACCGTGTTCTTGACTTTGAGGGTGCCTCAAACGGTTTGACAGCAGAAGAGGGTGTTCTTGCTGCGTGTTTGTATTGTTTACCACCTATATTAGATTAGAGGGTTAGAGAGGTGTTTTACATTTTTGACGTTAGGTCTTTGTAAAAACCTTTATCTTTATAGTGCATTTGCTTCCCGTGGTTGGAAGGACACTAGATGTAGGTAGGTTGGTCGAACCGGTATAAAAATCAGTGTTTGAATTCTCTGATCCTTACACTCTTTTATTAAGTCGATTAACCTGCTTTCATATTCAATTAAGCTTAGTGTTGCATTGCATAACTTTTACCTTGCAATTCAAGAAAAGTGTAAAGACATCTTATTTTGTGAGAAAGATTTTGAAAGCTTTTGTTTTTATGCCTCACCAATTCACCCCCTCTTGGTGTGAGAAATTACGCCATTCTTTTTTAACAATAATACTAGGATTTTAAGTTGTATTTCTAATTTAGATCCCACACAGGATTATGATAAAGCAAAATGCTAGGATTATCGAACAAAATCATAAAATTATGTAGATCTTCATACTTTCTAAATCATAAATTGTATAGATCTTCATATTTTCTAAATTGCACCATCTATTCACCTTTTTGGGTGAATGGATTAAGTTGAAATCAAACATAAATCTATTAAGAATTACCGCAATTAAAAATTGTCCTTGTTGTATGTGTTGTCAATGTAAAACCCATGAAAAATATCAATTTTAATGAATAATAGTAAATTTCATTAGTATTATTATTATTAGTAATAATAATGTTAATGTATAGAAAATATAATTAAATAGAAAATTATGATTAGAAAAATTAAAAATTTATGGTAGAGAATTATAGTAATTTCAGGTGCTCAAAATTTTGGGAACCTACTTTTGAAGGTTTTAAAAAATTAATTAATAATAAGTAAATAAATAAATAAATAAAATTAAATTAAATTAAATTAAAAAAAATCATGAAGGGATAAGAATTCCTACATTACAATGATTGAAGAATGATCAAATTTGCAATTGGTTTTTGCATGTTGTGATTAAAATATTAATATTAAAATAATAAATAATATTAAAAAAAATTAAATAGTAAAATTTTTGGACTATAAATAGCCATGGGAGGGGAGGTTATTCTACACAAAGAGAGGAAGAATCAAGTGAGAAATCTTGAGAAATAGAGAAGAAAGAGTTAAGAAGAAATTTTTTTAGTTGCAAGAAGAGCAGATGTTCTGGAGGGTTTTCGGGGAAACAAATTTTGAGCAAGAGATTAAGTTTGTAATAGAGGTAAGAGGTGCTAAACTTTCTAAGTTTTTATATTATGAGAAAATATTTTTGTATAACTATTCATGTCTTGAAATTATGTGCAATTACTGTTAATGAAAAACTTATGTGCTTGTTGTATAACTATTTGAATTTCTGTGATAATATTACATGCTGTTGTTTTGAATCTGTGAATAAGAAATTTGTTAATAACACGTTGAGGAACACTTTGGCTAGGAAAAACTTGGTACTTAAGCTATCCATTGTGACACACCTCTCTTTCCTGGGAGTCTACTCGTTGTGTTATAACTTAATTCTTATTAAACAGATTATATTCTGCTAATTTTATTTTGTAAAATACTCAATGGATATGAAATATGTGTTGAATGTATTATATTATGTTGGATGTGAAATTTATGTATTTGAACATAGTAAGAGTTTGATGGAGAGTGAGAAGTCCTTGCTGAAGATCCACCTTGGGAAGTTGGACAGAGTAGGAAGGATATGTAGCTTCAGTGGTTGTATTTATATCCGAAGATCCAGTTTGGGAGATAATGTAGGATAAGATAATTGAGCTAGCAAGTAGGTGCATCCATATCCGAAGATCCACTTTGGGAGACAGAGTGGGATATGACCTATCTGAGTAAAGTACCACTGCAAGTGTAGAACCTACTAAGAATTAAATATTCATACGATTATTTAAATGGGTTGAGTTTATGATGATTATGGTTTGTTCATTGTATTATTAAGTGAATTGAATTATAAGTTAGAAATTTTGTTATTAATTTAAATATATCATGTTATTTTTTGTTGCATTAGCTCACCCTTGCTTTATCTGTTGTTTGGTTGTTATTGTTGTGTTGTGCATTTTCCCTCGGCAATGATCATCCGATGGGTGTGAACAGAAGGTGATGAGATGCCGGTGGAACAAGCATTAGATGGAGGGGCGACTAGTGTTTAGCTTATATGGAAGAGATCCTTGCTTAATCGTTTTAAGTTTGGATTGTATTAAGGTTAAAACTTGAATAATAGTTTGTATAAAATTGAGGAAAACTTTTATTGCTCGTTTCTATGAATGTTCTATCATATCAAGGATGTAATAACTATATTATAGTTCAATACTATAATTATTGGGATGTTACAATCAACCACAACACCACCCAATTTAAAATTAATGTTATTTAAGTTTTCATTTTTACTAGTTGCACACTTATTTATTTTATTGGTAAATAAGATTTAAAATCTTAATGGTCCATCTTGATGACTCTTTTGGATTGTAAAATATTTCAAGAAAATCAAGAAATATTTCATTATAAAAGAATTTTATAAAATTAAGAGTTTTTTTTATTCTAAAATATTGTCCATTTTAAAGTCTTGAACTTAATTACAGTTTGTCCTTAAAAAATATTTCAAAATGTGAAAAGAATAAGTATTTAAAATATTTTTAGTCTCGACTCTAAAACGATAAGTGACTATTAGATATATCAAAATAAAAATTATTTTTAATAATAATAATAATTTAAATTGCCATTATGTAAATATATTAAGGAAGTCAAATAATATATATTTTTTTCGCAACAAAATCTAAAGTGATAAAATGGTAAGTGACACTATATACCATAAAATTCATCCTTTTAAACATTACTTCTTGTAGTGGAAAGATGAAAAAAAAAAAACATGAGAGATTGTGGATGTAGGGTTGTGAAATCGCATCCCTTTAAAGTCTTACATTCTTCACTTGGATTTGAATGTCCACAGTGAATCCCAAAGTCATTTTGCTCATCCGTCAGTTGTACGTGAATGGATTCCACACGCAATTCTAAAGTCATTTTCATTTTCAGCATTAAATAGATGAATGAATGGTGGAGCTGATTACACTCATGCACACCAAAGCATTAGGTACAATGCACATTTAAATTTATGCTTAACAGTCAATTGTAACCATTATTTTACATCACTATATTTTCAAATTATTTCCGTGTCTCGTAACAATTAGTTCTTATTTTATATTATATATTAATGTATAAGTTAACAAAATTAAAGTCGTGAGAATTAACTCTTTTTTTCATTTAATTAAAAGAACAAAGCTGTCAAATAAAATAATCACCGTAAGTTTTAAAAAGATAGAAAATTGTATTTTAGAACACTAACATATCCAATGAAAATAATAGAAAAGTCATTTGTTTTTTTTTTTTTAAATTAAGTTATGGTCAATGGAACTAAATAGGATATTTAGGATCGGTTAATCTCTTTATAAAGGTTAGTTGTTTAATGTTTCTTGTTTCAAGCTATTTCGTATTAAAGTTAATATTGATCAATAGGTATCTATTAAAGTTATCCAATGTTAAAGTTAGTTATTCAAATGTCATGATAATAAATTTATAACTAATGTTTTATCTTCTTACCATGTATCTCTATTTATAACTTTTCATTATAGTTGGTATAACTACAGCCTAAATTACATTAATTTTGATTGAGTTTAATCAAAATGGTTTTTTATTTTAAGTAGATTATTTTTTATAAAATCATATCTCAAACACTTGATTAATATAGTAAAAATATTACATGAGCTTCGCTGACTGTCCTCGTGACATAGCATAAAGAAAACAAAACATAATTTAAAAGGGAGCGTGGATATCATAAGGTAATATTTAGAAAAAGCATATCCCACCTTTCCCTGATGGCCAATTGAAAAAACAAACCACATTTAGAATAATCTATTCATGAAAAATTAATTAAATTCTTTAAAGTGAAAAGCACATCCCACCTTTCCCTAATGCGCAATCTTGCTCCATTCACCAATGACATTAAATTCGACTTTTGGTTCTAGTGGGTTATTCAAGGATTTTACATGGCGTTAGGCTATCATGTTTATTTTTCCCTTCTAGACCAAATTAAACCCACTTACGGGATACAAACTTAATTGAATGCTTGCGTGTATGGATAAAGTCTGTAGTTGTGTGCTTCTTATGATGATTAATTATATGAAAGTGAACAAATTATCCACCTACAATGTGTGTGATCTAAATGTCCAACGTTCTTTATATTCTGTTTTTGTTTTGGTTACATTAGTACGAGGGTCGGTCATCATTTCTTGCTTTGTTTTATGTTTCGATTATCCAATCTTTTTCAAGAACGAAATCTATTTCGCTTTATGGTTAATATGTAGAAGACACACCGACACTCAAGTCAAATATATTTCATAAAAAAATTTATATTTTTGATGACATGTGAAAACTAAAAACATTATAATACAAACTTCTATAACTATAACTAGTATCTCTTATTAAAGAATGGTTGTTTCCCATGTTATAGAACCACGTAACAATAAAAAATAATTCTCAAGGTTAACCATTAGTTTATAGTAGAACAATCACATTAAATATTGTTAAGAATATCTCATAGAGAGAAAGAAATATGTTATTCCGAATAATTAAATGGTTTATCTACAAAAATCAGAAAACAATTTATGCATTGATAATGATCTAATTTTATTTTCAAAAGTTACTAATGGTAGTAATTCTGACCAATATATATACATAATGTGTAATAGAATTAGAACATCTCAAATGTGCTATTTAAAAACATATGTTCTTTACAAAAAAAAATATAAACAAAGTGTGATAATCTCAATGCATTGACACATATACGAATGAGTTACTCGTCATTAGGGTAAAATTAGTTACCTACCTTGTATTAATTTATGACAAATCTATTATCAAAAAATTAAATTAGATTTAAATCTTTATAAAAATCTATATTTCAAAAATTTATATTTAATATTTTATAAGAAGTTTTTTTCTTAAAAATGTTCGTTTAAAAGCTCTTTCAAACCTAATTATTAATTTAAATTGTGATATTTTTTTTATATTTTTACTATGTTAAATTTGTTATAATATGTTTAAATCATATTATTATCTTTCTTTATTATCCAACATGTTAACCTACATAAAAAAAATTAAACTTTTTAAGATTATTAAAAGGTATTTTATATCCTATTTAAGATTATGGTGAAGAAATAAGTTTTTGAATAAATAAGTTATTGTGTAATACTATATTACATAGTTACACTAGTGCAAAATGGGCGTACAACGTATGATATTTTCGGTTTTTGATGTATGTTAAATGTTCAACGTTTTAGCGAAAAACGTTAAATTGACGTTTTTTGTCTTCGAACAGAGGTCAATTAACCTCTATTGCATTTATAACATATGTTAATTGACGTCTATTGTAAGAACAACAAATGTCAATTTATGGCTATTTTTTTAAATTTTTCGTCAATATTTTTTTCTACTGAAACCATGAAAAATAAATATACATCACAAGAATAGACCACACAAATTTCTATAATTTTAGAAGTAGTAACAACCAATGAAAAGTGCAACAACCAATATACATAAAAAACCAAAAATGAAACTAATAGTGAAAGTGAGGTTGTAGACAGGTGCCGCTGTGAGAGTGAGGAGAAGACAACCACTGTTGAGGAGGGAAAAAAGATAACTCAACGGTCCTCCAAAGTCCAACTTCAAATTCAACCTTCAATAAACTATAAAATATGTTGGCCTCTTGTCCCATGTGCTTCATTCTCCAATAAAATAAGCATGTGCCTTCCACATCACTATGAAACCGTGCCTTCTCTCTTTCCATGCAGAAAAGTTCGGACACCCACACCAAGACACAAAATGCCGAGAGTTACCAAGTAAATGTTGCAAAAAGTGCTTCAAACCGAAGGCTAAATGAAAGATACTTTGAGTGCGTCAACCAAGGTGCCATGTAAGCAAAGTCAAAGGAGATAAACCACACAAGACCTCTCCTTCTCGGCAGAATTGCTAGCTAAAGGCAAAGACCAAAAATGGAAACATTCTTTCTATGAAAATGAGCCTCTCATGTGTTTGCCCAAATAAGGTAAAAATTAAATGCATCATTCTCTCTCCCTTCCATCCTCATTCTCGGTTTCCTCCACCAACATAAACATTCAAATGTTTTCTCCACTTCACACCACCGCGAATGCACCAAAGAACCCAAAGTTCCAATTGCAAAATAATACAAGAGCAACAAACCTAGAGTCTAACTTCTTCAAACCAACTTCACACTCTATTGTCTTCAAACTTTTGACGAAAACAAAATCAAATCCCTAGCTTTCCTTGCAGCACCGTCCAACCATGGAAATACAACACAATGTTCAAACTCAATATTTGCTTCCAACCATCAAAACAAAAGCACAAGAAGAAAATGGTTCAAACCTCAAACACCCATACACCAACTTAAGCTTTCTTCACTACAAAACTCATCAAGAACTTCATTTTCGTCATCCAACCGAGAAAACTAAAAGGAAACCCAAAAATATTGCAGCAAGGGAGAAGCAAAACGGAAAATGAGCCTTCATTCAACCCAAGGAACCACCATGAAAATGCAAGAACAACCCTCCAAGCTCATGCTCTCAACTTTCAAGAAGAAATGAAGGGAAATAAGTGACGGTTCTCACTTCCACCAAGCAAAGATAAACAAGATTCAAGCAAGAGAAGAAGAAAAATGTATCCTTGTTTATTCAATGGTCCAAAACCGAGGCACACCCAAGCTCTCCATGAGAGTGTTCATACAAAACCTAAAAAAAAAAGTGTAAAGTGTGCTAGAGTGTGTATTCGGCCAATTATCTCAAAATGTCGAGAATTCCTCCTAATGGATGGGGTCCACCACTAAAGAAACCCTAGGGTTTTTGCCAAGTGTCCAACAACATTGGGCTTCTACAATTTTTGCCACTAAAAGGGCCCAATGCACAAAATCCTAATTAAAGTTCCTAAACAACTAAGTTACAATTTAATTAAAATTGAAATGACTAATTGAAGATTCTTTAATGACCATGCCTCCATCCAAATGCTCCAAAAGATATCTCCAAAATTTCCCTACAACTAAAAATGTAATTAATCAGCTTAGAAAATTCAAATTAACTAAAATAAGAATTTCCGATCAAATTAAGCCTAATTAGGAAAAACGTAAAAATACCGGACAATTAAGCACAATTCCCTAATTTATTTAAGTGCAATAAACCAAATACAGTCAAGAAAATATTGACTCATCAGAGGCTCCCGCATCCAAATCTGCCTTTAGAGAGTGAAAAAGTGTGTTTCTACGTCTCTTCTGTCGAAAGATACAATGCCAAGGACGTCCAAGTCCTTAAATAGATTGAAATAAAAACAGAAACACAGGCCAAGCCCAGTATCGCCAACGCTTAACGCCCCACTTAGGGCACTCAGGCGTGAAACAACAAAGGTTGGCGCTCAGCGTCCCTGAAAGGGCACCCAGGTGTGGTTCGACTCGAGGAAGTGGCGCTCAGTGTTAAGACTCCGACAAGTGTACCGAATCGTATCAAGTAATATAATTGGTAAGACCAAGTATCGTTTTCCCTAGAGACTCATGGCCTAGACAATCATGTGATTTCTTGATTAATTGAGACTTGAGAAGAAAATCATTTGGTTTATAATGTAGAAAATAAACAATTTTGGGAAAAGAATAGCTTAGTTTCAACACCAAAGAGGGGGGTGAATTGGTGAAAATAAAAAATCAAAGTCTTTTCAAAATCTTTTTCGCAAAGTTTAAAACTTTCAAAAGTTTCTTGAATATCAAGGAAAAAGATAAATCAGTGCAGCAGAAAATAGTTGACTATGCTGAAAATAAAGTCGACTTGAAAGTAAAGAGTTTAGGGATAGAAAATTCAAACACAATTTTTATACTGGTTCAGCCAAACTGCCTACATCCAGTGTCCTTCCTGTACCTGGAAGCAAATGCACTATAATGTTCAAGGTTTTTACAACAAGGTTTTAAAAGAGACCTCCACTTCAAAATATAAAACACCTCTCTAACTCTCTAACCAAAATATAGGCATACAACACCCAAAGAACAACAAGATATCTCCTCTCTTGCAGTCTTTGTCAACTTTGAACAATCCACAAAGTTTTCCCAGAATGCAACACATCTTCTTCCTGTAATCACAACAGGGCAGCCACAATCTTCACAAGATTGAGAGAAGTAGACGATCACGTTTCTAGAACACCTCAATGTGCAGTGTGATCAAGTCTTTATTTAGCACGACAACCTTGCTCTTCAATCAACTACCAAAGAACGATCTCCAAGGTCTTCTTCATGAGTTCTTGGAGCTTTTCACAGAGATTCAAATCTAAAACAATAGAATGAAAATGTCAAAACAACCAAAGTCTCTGTGTAAGGCATAATCACGTCTATTTATAGTTTTCTGTTAAATAGACATTCCCTTAGTCTACTTCACTACTAATACAGTCGACTTCACTCAGACAGTTAAGACAATTAAGTCAATTAGTAGCAGTCAGACCAGACAAATTGATTACACAATTAATTTAGTTGACTTGTAATTAATGCTTTGGTCAGTGAATCAAAATATAGCCGTTATAGTTCACAAGCATTAACAAAAATTCAAAACATAACTAACTAAATCGAGTAGCTTACGCATACAGTCGACTATGTCACTTCAATGCAGTTTTTAAAATCTTTTCTTTGCAAAATTACACACAACACTGTTTTTGAAAATCTGTGCAAAGTCACGAGTTTTAATCGACTTGCTTCATAATGAAGTCGACTTAAAACTTGCAGTTTTGCCACACAATATAAGTTCAACAAAGTGCATGTGGTTTTCTTTTCCAAAACATATGTTATGCAATCACAGATGATATCTCATGTAGAAAACAGTGAAAATGCATACATATACATAATCAATAGAAACATGTTCTTCAAGAATTCATACATAAGAAGTTTTGAACATGTAACACATATCAGTACACGTGTTATTAATAATGTGTTGTCATCATCAAAAACCAGAAACACTGTGAGATTAAGGTTTAGCTAAACCAATGCTTCCCTTATCAACAATCTCTCCCTTTTTTTATGATGCACAACCATGATTAATAAAAAACCATGTTTGTACACAACAACTTATAAAATTATTCATATAAACAAATTGTATCAGAGCTCATATAATTAAACTATATCAGAGCAGGAATGATTTTAACAAAAATGATTTTAATAAGATATCAGAGCAGAACAAATGAAGTCTTTCTCAGATTCAAATTGCATATATCAAAGTCACAAAGACAACATATATATTATGTATCAACCATTATCAAGGAATCAATATCAAAGCAAGTAAGCAATCAAACAGTCAAAAATTTCTCCCCGTTTTTGCATTAGCAAAAAAGGTATGCTCTATAATAATGATATGTTGATAAAAGATATACCAGAGATGCATTAATTTAAACATATTAATCAACCAATGATGCTCCCCCTATCACAGATAATCACATGATAAAAAATAATCTCCCTTTAAAATGTAGGCATGTGAAATATATAAACTATCATGTAATGCTCCCCCTGTCATTATGCATGTTTTATAATCAAAACCCAGATGCACAGTATGTATCAAAATTGTATCAAAAGATTTGTAAACAGATCAATTAAGCATAGATACAATCAATCAACAATCTCACAATATAATCTCGCAAATATATCAATCAATTATAAATCAGAGATATATTAAAAAAGAAAACAATATAGAACATGATCAAACAATAGAATAATCAAATTCCAAATCATGAAATTTATAACCCTTGTTAACCAATAGTCGAGTGATCCATATTCTCAGTCAATTAGCATTGCTCTCCATGTAAGTTGAAATTCTAGTAGTATGTCCAGAACAATGTTTCCTGTAAAACCTTTCAACATCTTTTGAAGATCAAGCATTTTAGAATCATTTAAATGCAAGAAAGTAATATAGATATGAATTGAATATGCAAAAGAATTATCGTAAAAGTAAATATGTGCATAATTGATAACGATTCAAAAACCGTTATCTTTATGACTTAGAAACTAGCTTGAAATCATGCATTTTGCTTAAGTTAGAGAATAAGGGAGTGAAAGGTAGTGTTCTTGGTTTTATGCTTGGTTTTCTTTGTTTTGGCAGGAATTATTATGAATTGAATGAAAGAAGCTGAAGTAGGAAGGAGTTGGACTCAAGAGAAGATCGAAAAGTGCTTAAAAGAAGAATCGTAGGCACTACTGAGCACAAATCCACCAGTGAGCGCCAACCTTGTGGAGGAGTTCTCTGGCCAACGCCTAAGCACCAACACTGAGGGGGAAAATCAAGTGGCCTCTTCAGTGAATTCACTGGACAACACCTGGGCGTCAACGTTGAGCGACATCTATGAGTATTGCGCCTATCGCTGAGCGGTAACCCAGTGCTGAGCGCCAATTTCTGCTTATTTTTATGAACTATATATTGATTTGCATGACCCATAGAGGGTATCTTTTGACAGAAAGAGGCGTAGAAACACTCTCTTCACCCCTCGGAGGCGCATTTTGGATGCGGAAGCTCTAATCTACAAATTATAGGGTTTTATCAGTCATTCTTTTCATTATTCTCATCTAGTTTCACCATGTCCATGGTGAACTAAACCTCCATTGTTGTTGGAGAAATAATTTAATCCTTTGAAAATCTCATGTATTGAATTGATTTGTTAATCTATATGCTTTACTTCATTAATTTTTAGTGTTTTTCCTTTATTCTCTGTCCATGCTTTGTCTAACTCATTCAATAGCGTGATCTATGATTTTGTCGATATGGACACATACGGGGAAATCTAGACATAGGGGAATTCTCTCGGGAGAGATATTACCTAGACATAGGGATAGGAAGACCGATTGCCTTTAAGCTTCTGTTCAAATGTAATGCATGATCAATTGCTAGGGAGACAAGACATTGTAAACTAGTAATTAAGAGTAGGCTCCCTTCACCGAGACATCGGGTTTAGGGTAAATTAGAAAGTGGCATTAACATTAATAAAGAAGTAGAATTCGTAAATTGATAACGGTTTAAAACACTGTTATTTGAGATGTGATTTTGATACTAAAAACACCCTTTTTCACTTAGAAACTTGCATGGACTCATACCTTTTCAGTAAATTGTGTGAATAAGAGAGTTGAGGTTGATTTCAATGATTTTATGACTAATTCCCTTTGTTTTGATAGATAATGAGGTAATACTGGAAGCAGAGATGAAAAGCCAAGAAGATGGACCTTAGAAGGGCTTAAATAGGCACCAGAAGGAGAAGATGATCACCCTAGAGCTTAAGCGTCCAGAAGCGAAGCTTAAGCGTGCAAAATCGACGTCCGCCGCCTGGGCGGCAGGGCCTCGTAGCTTCGGCGGCCAAATTGAAGGCACAGGCCTTACATGAAGTGATCTCACCGCCTGGGTGGTCTCCTGGGATGCCCGAGCGTCAACTTTCGTGGATCGGGCCCTGTTTCTCCTTTGTTTCGATTCTTTCGGACATGACCCTATTTTGGCACGCCAACCCTGGGGCTCTAGGTTTTGTTTCCCTGGCAGAGAAGAGCATAGCAATACACTCTTTTCCCAATTCTTAGGCTTTCATTCTCATTCTTTCTTCCATTGTTCATAGAGTTCCCCCATGTTTATAGGGGACTAATTTCTATTTGTTGTTGGGGGATGATGTAACCTTGTCAACTCTCATGTATTTGAATTGATTCTTAATTCCATATGCTTTTTTATTAATTGTTAGAGTAATTCATCTGTTTCAACGCTTGTTGTGTTTAACTCATTCATTAGCATGGTTTATGAATTGCATGAGTGCCGGGAGGTTCCTTACAATTCAGGTTCTTGTTGAATTACTCCTAAGGGTTATATTGCTTAGGGATGAGGATATGAGTCTTGGTCGTCTTAACCTCTTGATCTTCATATCTTATTACCAGGAATGCTAAGAATTGTATGAACTGGTAATTAGGGACAAACTTATTTACCGAGGGATTTGGTTTACGTGATTTAGTGAGGGACATTGACATTAATGCATAAAGAAGAATTCTTATATACATGAGAGAGAACTTGGGGAAATCTAACCCCAACAACATATCCATCTCATATAAATCAACCTTCGTTCATCTTTGTGCTTCTCTACCACTAATCAATTGCATTTTTATTTTTTTTATTATTTTTGCATCCAAAACCCATGATCTCTTTTATTTTAAGTCTTAATTAATCTTTTTATCACATGATTGTTTAGCACCGAGAGTCCTTTGAGATACAATACTTGGTCTTACCATTTTATATTATTTGTGGGACTCGGTCCACTTGCCGATTTGCCCCAACAAGTTTTTGGCCCATTTGCTGGGGACTCACGGTTTAAGGTACTTTATTTGTGTGATTCTTGATTAACTTTGACTTTATTTTTTTATTTTTTTATTCTCTTATTTTTTTATTTATTGTTATTTTATTTTTATTTTTAATCTTTTATTTTTATTTTTATTTTATTTTTGTGCTAACAATATTTTCTAGGATTTTGTGATTTGTTTATGCAAGATACTGTTAGAACCAAGAGCAACAAAAATTATGAACCTCTTCTTGAAGGACATGAGACCAGCAGGAGGCCAAGAAGAAATAGATTATCTAGACACCCTTGTCTAGAGAAAATTTCAATGGCTTCCCAAACTGGTGAAGAAGGTGCGGAGAACAATGTTAGCAGGCGCACCTTGGCTGATTATACAATAGTTGTTAGCCCTCATCATTTTAATAGCATTGCAAAGCCAAGGGTCAACGCTGCAAATATGGAGATGAAGCCTGCTCTGATCCACCTTGTGAAAAGCAACTAATTCAATGGACTGTCTCAAGAAAGTCCATATGAGCACATGACCACCTTCAATGAGACTTGCAACACTGTGAAAATAAATGGGGTACCAGATGAGGCTATAAAAATGAGCCTGTTCCCTTTTTTTCTTGGAGGTAATGCAAAATTATGGTTGAACTCTTTTCTTGAGAACAGTTTCACTAGATGGGAAGATGTGGTTACAAAGTTCCTGAGCAAATATTTCCCACAGTCAAATACCAACAAAGGAATGGAGGAGATCTCTTCTTTTAGGCAAGGCATAGAGGAAACCTTGGGACATGCATGGGATAAATATAAAAGCCTGCTGAGAAAGATGCCTGCCCATGGTTTTGATGAACGATAGTCATTCTTTTCCTTGGAGGTCTTGGTTCACAAACTAAATTAATGTTGGATGCCTCAGCTGGAAGCAATATAAAGTGCAAGACCCTAGAGGAAGCCTATGAATTAATTGAGAATATGGCTACCAATGACAATGAGAGGCACAGTGAAAGAGGAGCTCCATCCCAACCTAAAGGAGTTTTCCAACTACAACCTTATGATGCCTTGCTTGCACAGAATAAGATCATCACTCAACAATTGGAGATCTTAACAAAGAAAATGTTGCAACCATAAAAGGAACCTCAGAATGTGGCACAGGTTCAACAACAACTCTGTGAGCTATGTGGTGGTGACCATATTAATGGTCAATATGCAGTGCCTGAGAATCTTAATCAAGAAGTCAACTACATGGGCAACCAGTTCCGTCCCAATAGTTACAACCAAGGATGGAAATCTCACCCAAGTAATGGACAAGGTCAATTTGGGCAAATTGGTGGACAATTCAACAGGCCACCACAACAGTAGCAGCAACAGTGGCAACAACAATGCTCTTTGACCGACAGAACAACAAGGCTTGAGTAGACCCTCCAACAATTCATGCAGGCAACTATGTCCACCTAGAAAAGCACAAATGCTGCTATAAGGAATTTGGAGATACAGGTTGGTCAGATAAGCAAACAATTGAAGGAGATGCCCTTTAAAGATTTTGGGGCTAATACTGAGATTAACCCCAAAGAGGAATGCAAGGCCATTGCAAGTGTGAAAAGTGAGAAAGAAAAAGAAGAGAGAGAAGAAGAAGAAGAGCGTTTGAGTTAAAAAGAGAAAGAGGGAGAAAAAGAAGATGAGAGTGTTGAGATTGTTGACAACACAATATCTATATCACTCTGGTTTTTTTATGATGACAACACATTTTTAATAACACACATATGTTGTTATTGTGTTACATGTTCGTATGCTTATTGTTTGATATATTGTTGAACATGTTTATGTGTTATACTGCTATGTGAATGCATACTCATTGGGCTTGTACATGTTACATCATATCTGGTTGCATTACACATGTTTTAAAGGATGAAAACCACATGCACGATTGTTAACTTAAAGCTATGTGACAAAGCTGCAGTAAAGTCGACTCCAGTATTAATTGAATCGACTATACTAAAGTCTTTGTACAGATTTTCAGAAACAGTGCTATGTGAGATTTTGTGAAGGAAAGAATTTCAAAATGCTCTGACATGTCGAAGTCAAATGTGTGCGCAACACATTCGACTGTATTAGTTGTTTGTTTTGAAATTCTGTTATGCTCATGAACAGTAACGACTATATTTTTAAAAGTTAGTTGAGCATTGAATATAATTCAACTGTAATGAATGAGAATTTATTTTGTTTGACTGAACGCTACTAGTTTGACTAATCTGTTATAACTATCATAACCTACTCGACTGAATTAATAGCATATTCGACTAAGGGAGTGTCTGAATAACAGAAATTATAAATACATGTAATATGAAGTTATTATAAGACTTTTGGACATTTGATGATCTAACATTTTCAGATTCTGTTTCAGATAGTTTCTTAGATATTATAGAGCTCCAAGAATTTTCCAAGAAGACGGTGGTGATTCTTGTTGACATCCGTTGGTGATTGTTGTGATTACCTGTTGTTATTACAGGGGATAGACTTGTGGAGTCTGGTTCGCTTTGAGGATTGCTCAAAGTGGTTGGCAGATTGCAGGAGAGGGGATATCTTGCTACAAGTCATGCTGTGTTGTTTGCCTATATTTTGGTTAGAGGGTTAGAAAGGTGTTTTATATTTTTTATGTGGAGGTCTTCTATAAAAGCCTTGTTGTAAAAGCCTTGACCATTATAGTACATTTGCTTTCGGGTACAGGAAGGACAGTGGATGTAGGCATTGAGGCCGAACCAGTATAAAAACCAGTGTTTGAATTTCTCTATCCCTGCTCTTTTAATAACAGTCGACTTTGTTATCTGCGCAGTCAACTACGATTTTCCGCTGCACACGAATTTTCATTACTTGTAATTCAAGAAAGATTGTAAAGTTTTCTACTTTGATTTTGAAAACCCACCAATTCACCCCCCTCTTGGTGTAAAAGAAGCCTACCTGTTTTTGAACAAAGAGAAAAGAAAAAGAGAGGTTGAGTGAAAAAGAAAGAAATTTAGAAAAAAAAGGAAGAAAAACATGAGAAAACAAGTGAGATTGAGGAGAAAGAAAAAGGAGAGAAAGAGCAGGAAAGAAAAGAAGAAGAGGTTGAGAGAAAAAAAGAAGAAAAAGAAAAAAACAAAATTGAAAAAAAGTAAAAATTTTCATCACCCTGAGGGATGTTTCATCATAAAATAAGAGATGCAAGCAGGATGCTTTGATGAGATCTCCAGGGAATTGGGGATAAAAATTCCTGATTGAGGCATTGCAACAAATCCCTGAGTATGCCAAATTTTTGAAAAAGCTCCTCACAAGAAAGAAATATCGAAAGGAGGAGACAACTATGATATAGGGGGATTGCAGTATGATCTTCGAAAAGGCACTCCCTCCTAAGGTTGATGATCCAGGAAGTTTCACTATCCCTTGCACTATTGAGAACCACAAAATAGGGAAAGCCTTAATTGATTTGGGGTCCAGTATCAATTTACTGCCCTTAATTGTCCTTGAAAAGATTGGTGGTCTAGAAGTTAAGCCGGCAAGGATGTCTCTTCTTATGGCAGACGGATCCCCCAAAAGACCCTATGGCGTGGTTGTTAAACCCCTGGCAAGTGTACCAAATCGTTATCAAGTAATATAATTGGTAAAACCTAATATCGTTCTCCCAAAGGACTCGAAGGCCAAATCTTTCATGTAAACTAATCGCTTAAGACTTGAGAAGAAAATTCAAGTTAAGTTTGGAATGCAAAGAACAAAAACTAAACATGCACATGCAATTGATTCAATTGGCAAGGAAAAACTATGAATGAATGGAGTTGTTGGGGTTTACAATTTCATCTTATCCACTCTCATCTATCTACTCTTATTTAATTCACTTGTTTATCTAAATGCATGCAAACTTTCTTGGTCTACCCTTAACCCAATTCCTTGGCGAAAAGAGCCTATTATTAATTACCGGCTTGTTATCCCTAGCCTCCCCTAGTAACTAATAATGCATGGCAAATGGAAGCAAAATACAATTGATCGTCCTACCCCTATCCCTAGGCGATATTAGCATAATCAAGGAATTTCCCACCAGTTCATGACATTATCGTACGTTCCCGTATCAATAAAGACAAACAACAAAGGGTTTAGTTCACCATGGTCATGGTGAAACTAGATGAATATAATGAAAGGAATGGAAAAACAAACCCTCGTTTGGATAAAAAGGAGACTAAGCATCCAAGAAATCTTCTCCAAGGAGTGTAAGGTAGGTCTGGACGTCTCCCTCTGCCAAAGAATATCTTTTCAAGTCGAACTAGGGCTATATATAAGCCAAAAAGACAACAGAAAGATTATAGAATCTGCAGTATAAAAACTGACAACCGCCTGGGCGCCAAAGTTGGCCGCTCAGCGGTTTGCCTCAAGCTGCTTTGACCACTCAGCGGTCAGTTTTGCCGCTGAGCGGTTTCCCTTTAATCGCTCTGAGCGCTCAGCGGTCCATTCTGGCGCTCAGCGGCATACTTGGTCCTTCTTTTCATCATTTTTCTCTTTCTTTCATGGATCTAAGTCCTCCTTACTTCACTTCCATCTTCAATTCACCTTAAAACCCTGCAAAACAATGTAAAAAGAAGCATAATATCTCTAAAACCAACTTTTGACTCTCCTATGACTAACTAAGTGTTTTGCTTGATTTGAAGCTCATTCTAAGCCATAAAGGGTGTGATTTAATATCAAAATTAAGCATGAAAATAACGGTTTTTCAACCGTTATCACAACCCCAAACTTAAAACTTTGCTTGTCCTCAAGCAAACAAAACAAAACTTAGCTTCCACTTAGTCATCATATAGCTTGATACTTCCAAGAAATCACAACAAGTCATTATACAAGTCAGATTTTTAGTGGAATCCTTTCGAAGTGCATGCATGCTTTCAATCCAATTTGGGTCATATAAGCACATTATTTCCAACAAATGTTTTATTCATGAATGACCAATCCACTAAGCATAGATTTAAATATGGATTTCACAATTCTCACCAAGCAAGTGTTTCACTCAATCACACAAGTGTTTAAAAAAAACACTCCACTCTTTACTATTCACAAGTTACAAAAAACAATATTGTCGTTCATCTAAAACAATCAAAATCCTTACATGCAAATGCCCTCACAAGGACTTTTCCAAGGCTTGTAATGAGGTTGGGGTATCAAGAAAATTTGGTTTTTCTAGATCACAAAATCCTTGAGTTAAGAGAGCTATTTCATTATTGAAAAGGTTCAAGTTTAAATTTTCTCTATCACCAATCTCCTTTATTCCCAACTTCTTCCCTTTTTATTTTTACATTGAGCTCACTCATACTTCTTTTCTTTTCTTTCTTTTTCATGCATTTTTCTTTTTCATTACTTGAGCTCAATGCTTTTTCTTTACCATTTAACTTTCCCCATACAACCCCAAACTTGAACCTTTTTATCTCATACAATTATTCTCAACCCAACTCAAGGTAACTATTTTTAAATCATGGGTTTTCATCCTGTTTAAGGCCAAGGTTAAAAAAAAAAGGTATAAAGATTTAAACATCACGGGGCACACATTTGGCTAAGAAAAGGGCTTTCAAACATGGCCTTGATCATATAACATATGCATGCAATTCAATCAATAATAAAGGCTAAGGCAATACCATCTATGATTCTTTATGAACAGTACATATATCAGTGAAAACTCTGGAGCTCAATTCCTCACACAACATGCTTTCTCACACATGAATCTTGCTTAGAATCACAATCACAATCATGAATCATCACACTGTTCACGAGTTAATGAACCATTCCTAGATATCAACATACACACATTCAATCATCAACCACATTCAATCATCCTTTCAATGACTCATCATGCAATATATAAAATCAAGCAATAATTCCAATAAGTGTACAAGCCAAGCCATAGACACTCAAAATAAAACTCCTAATCTAAAAATCAAAAGTACAAAGGAAAAAGAAAAATAAAACCCTGTCTCGGTGCAGACATCCATCAGGAGATGCCATATCAATCCATATCCTCATTCGGGTCATAATCATCTCCCGCCTGGGCATCCTCGAAATCCTCATCCTCCTAATCATCATAGCAACCGCCTCTCTTGGATCATAGCATAATGCTCTTCATGCTTCCTTGAAAGGAATATAGAAGAATAGAATCTCCTAGGTCTTTCTGGCTCCTTCCTTTTGTTGCCTACAGTCTTAACTCTTCTTGAAGTAGACATTCCTACATTAAACCATCCAAATAATATTCACAGAAATGTCGTTAGAGGTTAGTACGTCATCAATCCTATGACTTGGATCACACAAAATCTAGTTTTTGAGGGAAAACAAGGCCCCTCAATAGACAAACATCCAAAAATTCCAGCATTTACGAAAAATCAGTTTCAGATCGCTCAGCGTCAATGAAGACCGCCCCGGCGGTTTGCCTCTAGCCGCGCCACCGCTCAGAGGCAAAGCAGCCGCCTAGGCGGCGACGACTAGGTTTTCTCAAAATCTCTTCCTAAATGATCCTAATCTCCAATCTTTTACTCCTTTCCTCAAATCAAACCAAAATCATACAATTCAATCGGTTCAAACAGTTCCTATTTCATCAATTCATGCATAGAAATAAAAAATAACCCCAATTTTATCATATTCCTAAGCATGTTCATCAACAAATCCCAAAATAGAAACCCTAACATGAATTTGCATACTTACTTGAGTAGAGACTTTGAATGTTTGCAGAAAAATTATTCAATTGATGATGAATGCCCTCAACCAAAAACCCCAAACTTTGACAAAGCAATGTAGAAAATTGAATTTTTGGTGAATGGGTGATAGGAAAGTAGGGAAATCTCACTAGGAAACTCTTGAAAGGGAAAGTAGAGTGCTAGGGCTTAAGGAGAACGCTCAGGTGAAATGCAAAGAAGAGTTTAAAAGTGAAGAACTTTCAAAACCGCTTAGCTTTTAAGAAAAACAGAGACCCCTTGCGCCGCAACCGCTCAGCGGTAAAATGGACCGCTCAACGGTCTACGGTATTTTTTTCACTTCTCCTTCTTTGCTTTCTTTTGAGCAATCTTACCCTATAACACTCAGTTTCAACCTTCAATTTTTTTTTTTAATTATATGTCTTCCCCTCTCAGATGCAACAATTAAACATGCAATGCACTTAACAAAGGTTTGAAAAAAATACAATCAACTGGGTTGCCTCCCAGGTAGCGCTTGTTTAACGTCACGAGCCTGACCCAAACCTGTTTAACACTCGTCAGTAAGTGCTTATCCTTTCAACACCCTTATGTAGGTGTGCCTTCCTATATCCTTCAGTAGATACATAAAAATTTTAGCATCCCTCAGTAGATGCTACCCAGAAATTGTTCAAAATTCAACAGATAACAAATTTAAAAATTAAATAATCCTATAACTACAATTGTTCTACAATACACGGGATTACATCACATGTCTTCAAATATTTTATCCCGGTTGGGTTCTTCATTTACCCAACTCATCAATTACCCTCTATCCACTCTTTTGATGACTTTAGTGAATGGTTTTCTGATTTCAATCTTACCACCTTCCTTGATCTTGATAACAATCCACTTCTTGTTCTTGAATTTCACCTGTGCTCCTATCAAAAGTGGTGTATATTCTGAGTGAATAGTGCCTCATTTGTCAACCTCCTCATCTTTAGGTACCTACAAAACATTACAACTATTAGAATTAGTACCTGACGTGTTATCTTCTTCATCTGTCACAATTTCCCTTCTTGACTTTTTATGTCTGGCTCTCTTTTTAACTCTAAAATTCTTCTCTTTAGAGCCAGTACATAAGAGCACATGCTCTTTATCTCTCATCATGATTCTTGCATCATGGACAGTAATAAACATTTTGGAATGTGCCATGAAAGGTCTTCCAAAGATTATTGGAATTTTCTCCTCATCTTCCATGCCTATGACAATAAAATCAGCCAAAAATTTCAACTGCTCCACACACACCTCCACATTTTCCACTATACCAAGTGGTGTTTAACTTAACCATCCGCCACCGTCACAGTGATATTAGACAATTTTAATGTTAACCCTCTAATTTTCTTCAAGAAACGCTTAGGCATCATGTTAATTCTGGATCTAGAATCTATCATTGCTTCTCTTACATCAAAATCATTAATCGTACATGTCAAATTCAAACAACCTGGATCTTTTGCTTTAGGCGGATAATTCTTTGGAGGTTCAATATCAAATTCCTGCTCATCATAATCTTCATCCAAATCAATAGTATCTCCCAAATAATATTTCATCCTTTCAGCATATACAGGACTTTGTTTGATGATAGAAGGCACTACAGTCACTTGGTTAAAAATTTCTCTGATTTGCTCTTTGTGACTGACAATTGTTTCCTCTTCTTCCCCTCCTTCACTACTATCTAGCTCAATAATTTCTCTCTTCTCTTCTTCTTCATCACTGCTTCCAATCTCCCAACTTCCCTTTCAGCTTTTCTCTTGCTCCTTATTACAACAGCTTTAAATTCTTCTTTAGAATTAACCTCAGTGGTAGCCCTAAATTGATTCTTTTCAGTAGTGTCAACCCGTTTTGACAGCTGTCCAATTTGCATCTCTAAGGATTTGAAACTAGCTTGATCATGTGCATGGTTGGACTCATAAACTTTCAAGAATTTATCAAACCTGTCATTTAAGCCTTTGACAAATTCTGTCAAATGATTTACCTGCTGCCACATGGGAGAAGGTTGTTGCTGCTGTCTGAAACCTCCTGTTTTTCCAGATGAGTTATTTTGACCAATACCAAGATTGTTCTTCCAACCTTGGCTAGAATTGCCTTGGTTGAAATTCCCTTGCCTGTACTGATACTGATTTCCCATATAATTGGCTTCCTTCTGCATCTCCTCTGGTATAGCACATTGACCGTTGATATGGTCACGACCATAGAAATCACATAACTCCTGTGTTTGAGAAACATTACAAATAGGAAGTTGTGTGAGGATCTTAGTCAAATTATCCAGCTTTTGAGTCAGAAGATGATTTTGAGCTAGCATGGCATCATCCGCAGGTAGATGCAAGACTCCCCTCTTTTGTGTAGGGACGCCTCTTTCAGTGTAAGTTCCTTGCTCATTAGCCACCATCTTCTCTATCAAGTCATAGGCTTCATCTTCAGTCTTTTGTTTGATATCACCTTCAGTTGAGGCATCCAACATCATCTTATACTGAGTGTTCAAACCCCCAAGGTATGCAAGAACCAAGGTGGTCTTGTCAAAACCATGGGTTGGTGTCTTTCTAAGCAAACCCTTGAATCTCTCCCATGCTTGACCTAATGTTTCTTCCATTCCCTGCTTAAATGATGAAATTTCCATCTTTCCCTGAGTAACTTTAGACTGCGGAATATATTTACTGACAAATTTTGCAGCCAAAGTTTCCCAATTTGTGAACGTCCCTTCAGGAAAAGAATTAAGTCACGTCTTAGCATTGCCTCCCAATGAGAATGGAAACAAGCTAAGCTTTACTCTTTCATCTATAACACTTGCCATCTTCACTGTATTGCAGATTTCACCAAACGTTGTCAAATGATCATATGGGTTTTCATTTGACAAGTCGTCAAACTGGATTCATCACCATATTGGTATTCTGGTCCGCAGGCATGGCGATGCTATTGAAGTGGAAAGGGCCAACCACATTAGATTGGTCTGCAAGAGTACGTCTTGGAGGAGGTCTTTCTGCCATCTCCTCTGCTCTTCGGATTGGTGAAGGTGAAAGTAATCTATTAGGGGAAAGAAATAGATCCCTAGAGGAACGTCTGACTCGCCTTCTTCCCCTTGCCTCGTTCAAGCCTTCTAGAAGAGACTCTGTATTTTTCTTGCTTCTAGTATGTCTAGTCTCTTGCTGCATGCACAAGAAACACAAACCTTAGTAGCACTTTTATATAAAAAAATAAAAATAAAAAAAACAAAAAGTATATACAAACTATTTACAATCAAGCCAAAGTTAATCAGTTTACACTACTCAAAAAGTTAAACCACGAGTCCCAGACAACGGCACCAAAAACTTGTTAAACCCTGGCAAGTGTACCAGATCGTTATCAAGTAATATAATTGGTAAAACCCAATATCGTTCTCCCAAAGGACTCGAAGGCCTAATCTTCATGTAAACTAATCGCTTAAGACTTGAGAAGAAAATTCAAGTTAAGTTTGGAATGCAAAGAACAAAAACTAAACATGCACATGCAATTGATTCAATTGGCAAGGAAAAACTATGAATGAATGGAGTTGTTGGGGTTTACAATTTCATCTTATCCACTCTCATCTATCTACTATTCTTATTTAATTCACTTGTTTATCTAATTGCATGCAAACTTTCTTGGTCTACTCTTAACCCAATTCCTTGGCGAAAAGAGCCTATTATTAATTACCGGCTTGTTATCCCTAGCCTCCCCTAGTAACTAATAATGCATGGCAAACGGAAGCAAAATACAATTGATCGTCCTACCCCTATCCCTAGGCGGTATTAGCATAATCAAGAAATTTCCCACCAGTTCATGACATTATCGTACGTTCCCGTATCAATAAAGACAAACAACTTTTACTGAATGAGTTAAATAATAAAAGCATTAAGCAAAGATGAGAACCCAAAAATTGATAAACAAGTACATGACAAGCATATGGAATAAATAAGAATTTAAATAAATGATAGTTTCAAAAGATTACATTGTTCCCTAACAACAAAGGGTTTAGTTTAC
Source organism: Vigna mungo (assembly GCA_036885675.1). Taxonomy (NCBI): domain Eukaryota; kingdom Viridiplantae; phylum Streptophyta; class Magnoliopsida; order Fabales; family Fabaceae; genus Vigna; species Vigna mungo. The sequence goes on along the minus strand of CP144700.1, from coordinate 20,927,847 downwards.
CATGGTCATGGTGAAACTAGATGAATATAATGAAAAGAATGGAAAAGCAAACCCCTAGATTGGATAAAAAGGAGCCTAAGCATCCAAGAAATATTCTCCAAGGAGTGTAAGGTAGGTCTGGACATCTCCCTCTGCCAAAGAATATCTTTTCAAGTCGCACTGGGGCTATATATAAGCCAAAAAGATAACAAAAAGATCACAGAATCTGCAGTATAAAAACTGACAACTGCCTGGGCGCCAAAGTTGGCCGCTCAGCGGTTTGCCTCAAGCCGCTTTGACCGCTCAACGGTCAGTTTTGCCGCTGAGCGGTTTCCCTTTAATCGCTCTGAGCGCTCAGCGGGCCATTCTGGCGCTCAGTGGTATACTCGATCCTTCTTTTCATCATTTTTCTCTTTCTTTCATGGATCTAAGTCCTCCTTACTTCACTTCCATCTTCAATTCACCTTAAAACCCTGCAAAACAATGTAAAAATAAGCATAATATCTCTAAAACCAACTTTTGACTCTCCTATGACTCAACTAAGTGCGTTGCTTGATTTGAAGCTCATTCTAAGCCATAAAGGGCATGATTTAATATCAAAATTAAGCATGAAAATAACGGTTTTTCAACCGTTATCAGTGGTGGAAGATGTGATGGTACAAACCAACAACCTGAAATTCCTGGTAGACTCTGTGGTGCTGGAGATGGAGGAAAATGCGGAGATCCCTATTATTCTGGTGAGGCCATTCATAAAGACGACCAAAGTAATCATCAATGTTGATGAAGGTACCATAGCTCTCAAGGACCAAGAAGAGGAGGTGATTTTCAATGCCTTAAATATTGGGCAGCAAATTGAAGTGAAGAAAACTGGTCCCAAAGCTGCATTTAAAGATGCACCCGGGACTAGCACCAAAGCTGCCAAACCAAGCAAGAAAGGTAAAAAGTGTTTTTCGTCACAGATAAAGGATGAAGAAAAAGATGGCGAAGGAGCAGGTGTTCACCAAAATCTTTGGAAGGAGCATGAAGGACTGAGACCAGGCTTGCCTGTGTAGTTCCACAAAAAGCTTTGGGTTGTAAAAGAACTCAGAGCTGATGAGCTGATAAAAATTGAATCTCCTACCTCAAGGAGAACAAAAAAGGTGAACAAGAAGCTGTTGAAGACCAGTTGGTGTGCTAAAGGAAAGGATGACACCAAAATTAAAGATGTGACATGAGCTTATTGGGTCAAGCTAGTGACGTTAAAGAAGTGCTTGCTGGGAGGCAACAAAGTGCTATGAACTTTTACTTTTTAAATTTTTAATTTTTTGTTTTTATTTCATTTTTATTTTTAGTGTGCTATGCTTGAATGGATGAAACTGCTTTGATTGAACTATGTTGTTTTTTGTGATGAGCTTTGCTTTATGAGATTCTAGTGTTTGATTGATGTTGAGATGGTGCATGATGTGATTTCAAAGATGACTCACAATATGTGAAACAGGTGCTTGAGATAAAATTTGATTGAGATACTAAGCATGATGTTTTTCTGAATTCTGGGACTTGTGAGTTTACCTGTGTGACTTTTGGGCTTCAGAGTTTTTTTTTTTATAATTTCTATTACTTTGGAAGCATGAATGATTTTGCCCAAATTTTCTATGATTGAACCACTTGCTTGCAGGTTTCATATGATCAAGGCTATCTTTTGTTATCCCTTATTCTTTTAGCCTTCACATGATTTTTTTGCCCACTAAAAAGAGAACAATTTGTTCTAACCTTTGAACCTTGAGCCATATGCATGTTTTGAAAAACCTTTTTGAAAATCTTTACCTTCAGTTAAGTTGAGAACATTTGATGAGGTACTGATAAAGGTTCAAGTTTGGGGTTTCTAGTTAACAACCCACTTCTCTGAGCAATGAGCAATTGAAAAACAAAAGCAAAAGAAAGGCAAAAGAAAAGAAAAGAAAAATCAAAAAGAAAAAGGGCTCACTGCAAGGGAAAGCTGGGAAAGAGAAAGAGAGTTTGTGATTAAAGGATAAATTCATAAATGTCTCTCTTAACTCAAGGAACTTTGCTGACCAGAAAAACCAATTTCCTTCTTAGCCTGGCCAAGTTATAAGCCATGAAAAGCCCTTGTGATGATAACCTGCTTGTGAGTATGTTTGATTGTGGTTAAATGAAATGTAAAATTAATTTGTGTGACATTGTGATAGCAGAGTGAAACACCACATTATACACGTATGAGCTGAGCAAGACACTTTTGAGTGCTTGAATGAAACATTTTCCTTGGTGAGGAGTAGTTCTCAAAATTTCTGACTGCATCTTTGCTTGGTTCATTGATCATTCTTAACGATAGCACCTGTTGGAAATGTATGAGCATCACATTGACTTTGATTAAATTAACTCATCTGCATATCTTGACAGAGATCTTTATGCTGAATTGATATAAGTGATTCCTTGTCTTGAAAGAAAAAGTTTTTAAAAAAGGTTGAGTCATTATAGTGATTGTACTGAAGAGCTAAGTTACATTTTGTTTGCTTGAGGACAAGAAAAGTTGTAAGTTTAGGGTTGTGATAACGTTTTAAAACACCGTTATTTGAGATGTGATTTTGATACTAAAAGCACCCTTTTTCAGTTAGAAGCTTGCTTCGACTCATACTTTTTTAGTAAATTGTATAAGAGAGTTGAGGTTGATTTCAATGATTTTATGACTAATTCCCTTTGTTTTGACAGAGATTGAGGTAATACTGGAAGCAAAGATGAAAAGCTAAGAAGATGGAGCTCAGAAGGGCCTAAAAAGGCACCAGAAGGAGGGAAAACACGAAGCTCAGGTGTCGAAAAGCGAACCTTGAGCGTGCAGAATCGACGTCCGCCGCCCCGGGTGGTGGCCCTGGCCGCCTCAGCGGTGGAGCCTCGTAGCTTGGGTGGCCAAATTGAAGGCTCGGGCCTTACATTAAGTGCTCTCACTGCCCAAGCGATCTCCTGGGATGCCCGAGCGTCGACTTTCGTGGATCGGGCCCTTTTTCTGCTCTGTTTCAATTCTTTCGGACCGGACCCTGTTTTGGCATGCCTCTGACAATATTTAAAGAACCCTAGGGCTCTAGTATCTCTGACAGAGAATAGCATAATAATACACTCTTTTCCTAATTCATAGGCTTTCATTCTCATTCTTTCTTCCATTGTTCATAGAGTTCCCCCATGTCTGTGGGGAACTAATTTCTATTTGTTGTTGGGGGATGATGTAACCTTGTAAACTCTCATGTATTTGAATTGATTCTTAATTCTATATGCTTTTTCATTAATTGTTAGAGTAATTCATCTGCTGCAATGCTTGTTGTGTTTAACTCATTCATTAGCATGATTTATGAATTGCATGAGTGCCGGGAGGTTCCTTACAATTCAGGTTCTTGTTGAACTACTCCTAAGGGTTATATTGCTTAGGGATGAGGATATGATTCTTTCTTGTCTTAACCTCTTCATCTTCACTTCTTATTACCAGGAATGCCAGGAATTTTATGAACTGATAATTAGGGACAGGTTATTTACCGAGGGATCGGGTTTAAGTGATTTAGTGAGGGACGTTGGCATTAATGCATAAAGAAGAATTTTTATATACATGAGAGGGAACTTGGTGAAATCTAACCCCAACAACATATCCATCTCATATAAATCAACCTTCGTTCATCTTTGTGCTCCTTTGCTACTAATCAATTGCATTTTTATTTTAGTTATTATTTTTGCATCCCAAACCTATGATCTCTTTTATTTTAAGTCTTAATTAATCTTGTTATCACACGACTGTATAGCGCCGAGAGTCCTCTGGGATACGATACTTGGTCTTACCATTTTATATTACTTGTGCGACTCGGTACACTTGTCGATTTGCTCCAACATGAGAATGGATTAGGATAAGTCATAAACCCCAACAACATAATTCATCCATATATCTTTCACCTGCATATATTCTTTGGTCAATTGATATACCTTTGCATGCATGTTTATTTTCGTTCTTGCATTATAAACACTTAATTTTGGTTTCTCAAGTCTTAAATAATCAACAAATCACAATGCAATCTTGGCCAATGAGTCTCTAGGGAAAACGATACTCGGTCTTACCATTTATATTACTTGATATGATTTAGTACACTTGCCGAAGTGATGGAAAATCCCTTAGCCATGGTTAAACACTTTCAAGAGAGTGAAAGTCATCCTTGAATATGGTGTCAACTCTACCTTGTGGACCACCGTTAGAGCCATTATGAAGCAAGGCTTGAAGAGTAGTGTAGGAATTTAGGCCATTGTATTAGGTCATGTAGTGTAGGTTTGTTTAAGGCTTGTATTAAGGCCTAAGTAGCATAGGATTTTCCTTAAAATGTTAGACATCCAAACCAAGTGGAAAATGTGTGCCATGTGTCATGCTTCCATTGGAGAGGATTTGCTTTTTAAAAGGTAGCCACATGGCACCCTAGGAGTGGAGAGGATTTACTTTTAGTAGTGGCCACAAGGCACTCTAGGAATGGAAAGGATTGTGTTTTGTTAGTGGCCACATGTCCTCCCATCATTGGAGAGGTTAGAAGGCCTCATTTTTGGCCAATGAGAACAAAGGTGGGAGATCATGCTTTTAGGGTTAGAAGGAGACACCCTTGGCCTATAAATAGAGGTGTCTCCACCCTTGTATTTCATCTTTAATTTTGAGTAATGTTATCCTGCCCATTTTTGGCCATACTACTCATCTTAGATCAAGACTAGAGTAACCCATGAGGCCCCTCTAGTCACCTTCCTCCTTGAGTTGGCCTAACCTCTCTTAGAGAACCCTTAAACACATCTTCCCTCGGCACACAAGTCACCAAAACCATGAGCTATCAACACCTTTCACCACCACCAAATTCCGCAATCTTCATCCATGAACTTATGGCTTGATTTGCTTCTAGATTTGGCTTGTCCTAGCTAGAGCATTTTTCCATCACAAAGTCTTAACAATAATCAACTTCATTCAACACACAATCGATTTTAAATCGATTTAAATAGATTCAAGCATGAAATCAAATCTATTAAAGTTGAAACAACTGATTTCATTGATATTCAAAAAGTATTACAACTTGATTTAACTAAACAGAATGGCATGTAAGGCCATCTTACAAAAAGTAACCAAAAAAATATACTAAATCTTTTTCACAGACTATAAATCTTTACAAAGTTTCTTGAATCACAAGGAATGAAAATTTTAAGTGCAGTAGAAATATAAAGTTGATTACGTAAACAGACAAGTCGATTGAATGTAAAAGTGTAAGGATAGAGAAATCAAACGCATGTTTTTATACTAGTTCGGCCTCAATGCTTACATCCAGTGTCCTTCCACAATCCAGAAGCAAATGCACTATAATGGTAAAGGTTTTTACAACAAGAATTTTATAGAGACCTCCACGTCAAACATATAAAACACCTCTATAACCCTCTAACCAAAATATAGGCAGCAACAACACACAAAGATCTACAGCAAGATATCCCCTCTTCTGCAATCTTCAAACCTACTTTGAAATATCCTGAAAGTGTCTAGACTCCACGAGTCAACCTCTTGTAATCACAACAGGAACAACCAATCTCCAGTAGATTGAAGGCAGTCTTGATCAATTTCAATACACCAGCTGTGTAGAATTCTGATCAACCAATAAGCACACTCCTGTCTCCTTCAAAGAACCTCCTCAAAGAAAGATCTCCACGGTCTTCTTGATGAGTTCTTGGATCAAATTCTCAGAGATCACAATCTGTAAATCACAAATGAAAGTGTTAGAAATTCCAAAGTCTCTGTGATCAACTGAGGCACGTCTATTTATAGTTTTCTATAACTCAAACGCTCTTGTAGTCCACTACGCTACTATTAAAGTTGACTGTCCTCAGACAGTTATAACAGTTAAGTCAAATAGTAGTAGTCAACAACAACCAAATTAATTTTGCATTCAATACAATTGACTATCATAAAAGCTTTAACTAACTTTTGAAATATAGTCGTTATTGTACACAAACATTAACAAAATTTCAAAGAAACCACTAACTAAGTCGGATCCACTGCACATGTAGTCGACTTAGGCACATCAACTCAGTTTGAAAAACTTTTCAATGCAAAATCACTCACAGCACTACTTTTGAAAATCTTTGCATAGTCACGAGTTTTAATCGACTTGCTTCATAATGAAGTCGACTTAAAACTTGCAGTTATGCCACACAATATAAGTTCATAAAAGTGCATGTGGTTTCATCTTCAAAAACATATGTAATGCAACCATATATGATATATCAGATATAAGCTCAGTAAATGTGCACTCACATATCAAGATTAACACAAAACATGTTCAATAAGATGTTTCATTCAATAAGGAACAGAACATGTATAACATAACAAAACATGTGTTATTAATAATGTGTTGTCATCATCAAAAACCAGAGTGACTAAAGCACTATGAGATCAAGGTCAGCTAAACCAGTGCTTCCCTTATCAACAATCTCAACAATTAGATGCTCATATGGACTTTCATGAGACAGTCCATTGAATTGGTTGCTCTTCACCAATTGTATCAATGCCAGTTTCACCTCCATGTTCAATGCATTGACCGTCGGCCTTGCAATGTTATTAAAGTGATGAGGGCCAACAACAGTTGTGTGATCCGCAAGAGTATGCCTCCTAGGAGTCTCTTCAGCCATCTCCTCAGTGCTCTGGTCAGATTCTTGTGGTGAGGGTTGTAACAGTCTCTCAGGAGAAGGAAACAATTCTCTAGATGTTCGAATCCTCCTTCTCCTTCGAGTTTCATTAAAGCCTTCAAGAAAAGGTTCTGAATTTTTCTTACTCCTAGTCTGAATTGCATTATGCATATACAAGAAAACAAAACCCTAGAAAGCAATTGTTAGAACAAAAATAAAAAAGAAATCAAGTCAAAGTTAATCAATAATCACACAAATAGAATAGTTAAACCACGAGTCCCCGACAACAACACCAAAAACTTATTAAGATTTCGGCAAGTATACCGAATCGTATCAAGTAATATAAATGGTAAGACAGAGTATTGTTTTCCCTAGAGACTCATTGGCCTAGACTGACATGTGATTTGTTGATTTTTTAAAACTTGAGAAACGAAAATTTGGTGTTTAGAATGCAAAACAGAAAATAAACATGCATGCAAAGGTTGATCAATTGACCAAAGAATATAAACAGGTGAATTATATGGATGAATTGTGTTGTTCGGGTTTACGACTGTTAAGTCCCTGGCAAGTGTACCAGATCGTTATCAAGTGATATATAAACGGTAAATCCGAGTTTATGTGACCAATCTCTCCTTGAAAAAGCAACTGTCTTTTCTAAAATTCTTTTGATCTCCCTGTTAGAAACTTCAGCTTGACCATTCGTTTGCAGATGATAAGGTGTTGCCTCCTTATGTCTTACCCCATAGTGTTTAAGTACCTTAGCCAGCTGAGTATTACAAAAAGGAGATCCCCCATCACTGATGAGTATCCTGGGAGTTCCAAAACATGAAAAGATTTTCCTTTTTAAGAACTTGATCACAGTATTTGCATCATTCTTAGGGCATTCTAGAGCTTCAACCCATTTACTCACATAATCAACAGCCACCAAAATATATTCATTATTGAAAGACGGAGGAAAAGGCCCAAAAAAATCAATACCCCAGTAGTCAAAAACTTCAACTTCCAAAATGCCTTGCAACGACATCTCATGTCTTCGTGAAATAGCCCCTGCCCTTTGACATTTGTCACAATTCCTGGCATGGCTATGAGAATCTTTAAACAAAGTTGGCCAGTAAAATCCTGATTGAAGAATTTTTGCAGCAGTTCGCTCTCCATTACAATCCATAAGGAGAATTATGACAATGCCACAAAATTCCTTCTGCTTCTTCTTTCGTTACACATCTCCTCAAAAGATTATCTGCTCCAATCTTGAATAAATACGGATCATCCCATATGAACTGCTTGGCATCATGTAAGAACTTCTTTTTCTGTTGCCAATTTAATTCTTTAGGGATAACACCTACAACTTTAAAGTTGGCCAGGTCGGCAAACCATGGTCTTTGCTGAATGTACAATAGAGTTTCATCTGAAAAAGACTCCCATATTTTTGTCTCTTTGCTTGTTACTTCAGTGTTGACTAACCGAGATAAATGATCAACAATTACATTTTCACTTCCGTTTTTTATCACGAATCTCTACATCAAACTCTTGTAACAGAAGCACAGATCTAATTAACCGTGGCTTTGAATTTGGTTTTGTCAATAAGTACTTTATAGCCGCATGATCCGTATAAAAATCACTTTAGATCCAATAAGATAAGATCTAAATTTCTCTAATGCATAGACTATAGCCAAAAAAATTTTCTCTGTAGTAGCATAATTCAGTTGGGCTTCATTCAAGACTTTACTAGCATAGTAAATAGCATGAAATACCTTTTCTCTTCTTTGACCCAACACAACACCTATGGCATAGTCACTAGCATCACACATGAGCTCAAAATCTTTATCCCAATCTGGAGCCACAATTACTGGAGCAAAAATCAAGCTTTTCTTTAAAACATTAAAAGCTTGCACACATTCCGAACTCATCACAAACGGTGTATCCTTAACAAGCAAATTACTCAATGGCTTAGCAATCTTTGAAAAATCTCTAATGAACCTCGTATAGAATCTAGCATGGCCTAGGAAACTTCAAATTTCTTTCACGTTTGTTGGTGGTGGAAGTTTTTCAATAACTTCCACTTTTGCCTTATCCACTTCAATCCCCTTGGCTGAAACTTATGTCCCAACACAATCCCTTCTATAACCATAAAATGGCATTTCTCCCAATTCAAGACAAGATTTGTTTGAACAAATCTCTTAAGAACAACATCCAGGTTGATCAAACATCTTTGAAAAGAATCCCCAAATACTGAAAAATCATCCATGAAGACCTCTATGCTTTTCTCCATGAAATCTGCAAAGATTGCTTGCATACACCTCTGAAATGTGGCAGGTGTATTACATAATCCAAATGGCATTTTTCGATAAGCAAATATACCAAAAGGACATGTAAAGGTTGTCTTCTCTTGATCTTCAGGATCTACCACAATTTGATTATATCTAGAATATTCATCTAGGAAGCAATAATAGGCTTGTCCAACCAATCTTTCTAACATTTGGTCCATAAAAGGTAAGGGAAAATGATCTTTCCTGGTAGCTGTATTTAATTTCCTGTAATCAATACACATTTGCCAACCAGTGACTGTTCGTGTAGGAATAAGTTCATTTTTCTCATTGTAGATGACAATCATCCCTCTTTTCTTTGGGACAGCTTGAACTGGGCTCACCCATTTATTGTCAGAAATTGGGTAAATAATTCCTGCTTCCAATAACTTCAATACTTCCTTTCGCACAACCTCTTTCATGAGAGGATTAAGTTTCCTTTGCGGTTGAGCTACGGGCCTATAATCATCTTCCATCAGAATTCTGTGCATATAGTATGTGGGACTTATACCCTTGAGATCTGCAATTGACCAGCCTATAACACCCTTATTTGCTTTTAAGACTTCCACCAGTTTCTCCTCTTCTTTTGGAGATAACGAAGTACTAATAATAACTGGCTTTCCTCCATTATCTTCCAAAAACACATATTTCAAATGTGGTGGTAGCTCTTTCAATTCAATCTTACTTTCTTGAACTTTCTCTTTGGGGTCAATTTTTTCAAAAATAACCTTTTCTGTTGGAATTTCTTTTGTTGCCTCCAAATCTTGAACGCATTCTTTACTCATTTTGTCCTCCTTCTCATGTAAATATTCACATTCATTAATAAGAGTTCTTTCCAGAATGGATGCATCACGAATTCTATTCTCTTGCGTCATACAAAGTTCTTCCACAATGTCTATTTGAAAGCATGACTTATCATCTTTAGGATGTGACATTGGTTGAAACACATCAAAATCCACCTCTTCATATGTACTCTGACTTTAAGCTTGCCATTTTCAACATCAATCACGATCCTAGCTATCTTCATAAAAGGTCTTCCAAGAATCAAAGGTGCATCTCCATTTTCTTCCATCTCCATTATAACAAAATCCACTAGGAATAAAAATTTGTCTACCTTGACTATTACATCTTCAGCCACTCCATAAGGATATTTAAGAGATCTATCTGCTAACTAAAGAGTCATCCTTGTTGGCTTGATTTCCAATCCTATAATCTTTTTGAACATAGAAAGAGGCATTAGATTAATACTAGCTCCCAGATCAAGCAAAGCTTTCCAAACTTCTAACTCTCCAACGGTACATGCAATGGTAAAACTCCCTGGATTTTGTAATTTAGGAGGTAATGTCCTTTGTATGACTGCACTAAAATTCCCTTGTACCTCAATAGTTTCCTTCTCAATATAATTCCTTTTCTTCATGAGAAGTTCTTTTAAAAATTTCACATATGATGGCATTTGCTGAAGTGTCTCAGAAAATGGTATGGTTATTTCCAGCATCTTAAATATCTCCGGAAAACGCTCAAACTGCTTTTCTTTCTCCCTCCTAGAAAATGCCTTTGGATAAGGCAAAGGTTTTTCATACTCACTCTCTTTCAATTTTACAACCTCTTCTTCTTGAAGTTTTCCCTCATCTCTCAAATTTTCATTCATCATATTTTTCTCTCCCTCACACTCCTCCCTCTGATCACTCTTGTTTTCATTCTCTCTTTTTTCAACTCTTCTCTCCTCTAATATTTTCCCACTTCTAGTAGTAATCTCACATGCTTCTCTCACATTACTTTTCTCTACCTGATTAACATAAAACACACTCTTATTCACAACTCGCTGAAAAATCTCTTCAGACCCTGCATTCCTCTATATTCGCATAAATTGAGGTTGTTGTCGGATTCTTGAAGCTTCTATAATTTCCTGTGGTAAAGCAGATATTTTCTGTATAATTATCTCCAACCGCTGAGCAATTATCTTGTTCTACTCCATCATTAAATTATGATTTTGTAACAATGAAGCTTCATGAACAACATCAAGAATTTCACTATGTGTCTCCTCGTTATCTGCCATACTCTCAATCAAATCATAGGCCTCATCCTCAGTCTTTCTTCTTATGTCGCCTCTGGCTGCAGCGTTCAACATCATCTTTGACTGCATGTTCAAGCCTCCAAGGAATGCAAGAACTAGAGTTGTCTAGTCAAAACCATGGACTAACGTCTTCCTCAATAGACCTTTGAATCTTTCCCAAGCTTGTCTGAGAGTCTCCTTCATGCCCTGTTTAAATAAAGCGATTTCTAACTTTCCCTGAGTGACTTTCGATTGTGGAAAATATTTATTCACAAATTTGGACGCCACAGTCTCCCACGTAGTAAAAGTTCCTTCCGGAAAGGAGTTTAACCATGCCTTAGCATTGCCTCCCAGTGAGAATGGAAACAAGCTAAGCTTTACTCGTTCATCCGATACTCCAGTCATCTTTACAGTATTACAAATTTCACTGAATACTGTCAAATGATCATAAGGGTTCTCATTTGACAAACCATGAAATTGATTGCCCTGTACAAGATGGATTTACGCGGGATTCATTACCATGTTTGTTGTATTATCTCTTGGCATGGCTATATTGTTGAAGTGAAAAGGACCCACAACATCGGATGCAACACCAAGTGTGCGTCTGGGAGGAGGTTGCTCATTTGCCATCTCTTCCAAGTCTCATGTAAGAGGTTCTGGTGAGGGTTGTAATAATCTCTCAGGAGAGGGAAACAGTTTTCTGGATGGACGTCTGACTCTCCTTCCTCTCCTGTCTGATAATCCTTCTAGAAGCAGTTGCTGGCTTTTCTTACTTCTAGTATGAATAACTTCCTGCATGCACAATAAACAAATACCCTAGAAGCACTTTTATAAAAAAAATAAAAAATAAAAACAAGAACAAAATACAAAATATATACAAACAAATCAAATTCAATCAATTTACATTACTGGTAAAGTTAAACCACGAGTCCCCAACAACGGCGCCAAAAACTTGTTAAGTCCCTGGCAAGTGTACCAGATAATTATCAAGTAATATATAAACGGTAAGTCCGAGTATCGTCTCCCAAAGGACTCTTAGGCCTATTCTTTGATGTAAACTAATCTTATAAGACTTGAAAAGAAATATACTTGTGGTTGAATGCAAAGAACAAAAATAAACATGCACATGCAAGTGATTCAATTGGCAAGGAAAAGATATGGATGAATGAAGTTGTTGGGGTTTACAATTTCATCTTATCCACTCTTTTATATCTACTCTTCTTATTAAATTCGCTTTATTATCTAATTGTCATGCAAACTTTCTTAGTCTACTCTAAACCCGATCCCTCGGCGAAAAGAGCCTATTACTAGTTACTGGCTTACTATCCCTAGTCTGCCCTAGTAATTAGCAATGCATTTATCACAGAAGCAAAATACAATTGATCATCCTACCCCTATCCCTAGGCGGTATTGCTTAATCAAGGAATTTCCTATCAGTTCATGACTTCCCCGTACGTCCCAGTATCGACAAAGGCAAATATCTTTATATCGAATGAGTTAAACGATAAAAGCATTAAGCATAGATAAGAAACCCAAAAATTGATAATATAAGCATATGCAAGCATATGAATAAAACAACAATTTCAATATAAGAGAGTTTCAAAAGATTACATTGTTCCCCAACAACAAAGGGTTTAGTTCATCGTGGACATGGTGAAACTAGATGGAATTAAATGAAAGAATGAAATAGTAAACCCTAGATTTGATAAATTGGAGCCTAAGCATCCAAGAAACCCTCTCCAAGGAGTGTAGAATAACTCTGGACTTCTCTGCTTGCCAAAAGAATACTCTGAAGAACGCACTGGGGCTATTTATAACGCATAAAAGTAACAAAATTTCAGCTCAAGCCGAGCAGACAACCGGTCAGTGCCTAATTTGGCCGCTTAGCGGTTTCCCTCTAATAGCGCCACCGCTCAGTGGTCAATATCACCGCTCAGCTGTTTGCCTCTAATCGCTTAGACGCTCAGAGACACCGCTTGGGCGAGAGACAGTGGGTGCTCCCTCGAATATGGCGCGCAACGTTGGGATTTTGACGCTGAGTGGTGCATTGATTCTTCTTTTCTTCCTTTTTCTCCTTCTTTCTTGAGTCTAAGTCCTTCCTTCTTCACTTCCATCTTCAATTCTCATCAAAACCCTGCAAAACAAGCATAATATCTCTAAAAACAGCTTTTGACTCTCATGTGACTCAACAAAGTGTTTTTACTTGATTCTAAGCTCATTCTAAGCCATAAACGGTGTGTTTTGATATCAAATTTAAGCATGAAAATAACGGTTTTTAGACCGTTATCAACGACTTATCCTAATCCACTCTCATGTATTTATAAATTCTACTCCTTCATTAATGTTAATACCACTTTCTAATTTACCCTAAACCCGATGTCTCGGTGAAGAGAGCCTACTCCTAATTACTAGTTTACAATGTCTTGTCTCCCTAGCAATTGATCATTCATTACATTCACACAGAAGCTTAAAGGCAATCGGTCCTCCTATCCCTATGTCTAGGTAATATTTCTCTCGAGAGAATTCCCCCATGTCTAGATTTCCCTGTATCTGTCCATATCGACAAAATCAAAGATCACGCTATTGAATGAGTTAAACAAAGCATGCATAAAAAATAGAGAAAAAACTCTAACAATTAATGAAGTAAAACATATAGATTAACAAATCAATTAAATACATGAGAGTTTTAAAGGATTACATCGTTTTCCCAACAACAATAGAGGTTTAGTTCACCATGGACATGGTGAAACTAGATGAAAATAATAAAAAAAATGAAAGATGAAACCCTAGAATTTGTAGATTGGAGTTTCCGCATCGAAAATACGCCTCCAAGGGGTGAAGTAGTGTTTTTGCGCCTTTTTCTGTCAAAAGATACATTCTCTGGGTCGTGCAAATCAATATATAGTTCATAAAAATCAGCAGAAATTAGCCCAGGCCCAAGAGACGGACGCTCAATGCTAGATTACTGCTCAGCGGTAGTCGCGATACTCATAGATGTCACTCAGCGTTGACACCCAGGCGTTGTCCAGTGGATTCATCCTCAAGACCACCGCTCAACGGTGAAATTGGCATTGAGCGGTCGGTGCGACACTTGATTTTCCCCTCAGCGTTGGCGCTTAGGCATTGGCCAGAGAACTCCTCCTCGAGGCTGGCGCTCAGTTGTACCTGCGATTCTTCTTTTAAGTTTTTTTCCTTCTTTTCTTGAGTCCAACGCTTTACTACTTCAGCTTCCTTCATTCAATTCATGTTAATTCTAACCAAAACAAAGAAAACCAAGCATAAAACCAAGAAAACCACCTTTGACTCTCTTATTCTCTAACTTAAGCAAAATGCATGATTTCAAGCTAGTTTCTAAGTCATAAAAGGTCTGTTTAGTGTCAAATTTAAGTATAAAAATAACGGTTTTTCAACCGCTATCATCTCCATAATGAAGTCGACTTAAAACTTCCAGTTTTGCCACACAATATAAATTCAACAAAGTGCATGTGGTTTTCTTTTCCAAGACATATGCAATCACAGATGATATCTATGTAGAAAATAGTGAAAATGCATACATATACATAATCAACACAAACATGTTCTTCAAGAATTCATACATAAGAATGTTTTGAACATGTACACTGATGAGTCGATATTTTATTGATTTCACTTAGCTTATTGTACCGAATTTAATCAGGGAATTGTGTTTATTTGTTCGGTATTTTTCCGTTTTTCCTAATTATGCTTAATTTGATCAGAAATTCTAATTTTAATTAATTTGAATTTTCTGAGCTAATTATTTACATTATTATTTTCAGGGAAAATTTTGGACAAACAAATTGGAGCATTGGGAAGGAGGCAAAATAAATTGAAGACTCTCAAATTTAGACATTTTAAATTTTAGTTATTTTGTAATTTAGTAGTTAGAATTTTTAGACAAACTCTTTGCATCTTGAGCCAATTTTAGAAATTATATGAGGGCCCAAAATTGTAGGACACATATCTTAGGGTTTCGTTTATTTTTAGGGTGGACCCCACTTCTTTTTAAAAGATACTTGACCTAGGAAAAGGGGAACAGCCGTCACTGGAAGGCAATATACATTAGCTCTCGGGAATTCAAGAATTTGGGGGCTGGAACATTATTTGCAATTTTCTGGAGACAATGTTTGAGCTATAGGGTATTGGATGAATGAAAAAGAAACACCTTTATTTATCATTTATATCTTCCTTTACTTCTTTTGATTCCACACTTTACGGCCTAGAGCAGCCACCATGCAAATTTTAGTTTTTCTTGGGGTTTTAGTTTTTCGAAAAACGTATTTTGTTGGAGAAAAGCGAAAGCTACGATTTAGGGGCTAGAACGGTGCTAGTGGAGTCCAGCTGCCATTCTCGGATTCACCTTTCATTTAGAGCTTTGAACAATTTGTTTTGGATAGCTTTTCCATTTTTATTGCAGCACTGTCACGACTTTGCTTTAGAAACTTAGCATGCTAATTTCATTATGGTGGAATTTTCAGAACTGGTGCAGTGAATGATTGAAAGTTGTTCTCTTTCATTGGGTCACATCAATTTGAAGAATACCTTGCATTTTTCTTTAGTTTAAAATGTTGTTGATTTACTTTGCTTAGCTTATCCAAAGTGGCTTTGTGATTGACAAGGTGATTAGGTAAAGTAGGTACGGTGTGTGTGGTGTTTGTAATTGAAGAAAACCATTTAGTTGGAAGTGTCACGTCTGGAAGAGTGTGGAGAGAAATGCTGAATTAGTTTCTTGGGAGGAGTTTTATATGTTTTAATTGCTTTTCAAATTGCAGGAATAGGTGCAGAGATTTAATTCTTTTATTTCTTTGAAATTGAAGAGAATTGATTAGGTACTCTCTTGGCTGGAAGGGTGCAATTTCCGGTTTCTTTTTGTAGTTTTTGAGCACTTTCATTTATTCTTTAGGTGAAGTGACACTTTTAATTCCTAGAGGTGTTGATTCAAGTGCTTAAGAAGACATGGGTTCACGGTTACGACAATGCCTCCTTCATGCAACTTTTACAATTTTTTTTTATATATACTTTCTCATTATAGCATTCTATTGACTAGCTCTAGATGCATTTTATATTTCAGCTGCCAAGTGTATTGTTCTTTTGAGTTTAATTGTTGCATTTAAAATTGTTCATATCATTTGTCATTCGTTCTAGTATTCTTCTTTTCTTTTATCACCATTTCCATGTCGGCTTGAATATCTTGATTACTAGTTGCAATTTAATTGTCGTGATTATGTTTGGATATTTATCTATTGCATTGTTTGGTTTAATGTTTTCTATTTTACTCGATTGTGTTTAATTTCCATGCATTTTAATTTCGTCATTTACATCAGCAAAACTTTGCAAACCCCCCCACTTCGTGTTAGACCTAAGACTCGAACCACAGTTTGGTCCTTGAGAGACGACCTAGGAGTCACTTCCTAACACTATATTGCATTCTTTATATGCAATCAAATTTGTATGGGTCACGATAGCCCATCAAACACATATCAGTACATGTGTTATTAATAATTTGTTGTCATCATCAAAAACCAGAAATGCTGTGAGATTAAGGTTTAGCTAAACCAATTCTTCCCTTATCAGCAATCTCAACAATATCCTCGTTTTTTGATGATGCACAACCATGATTAATAAACAACCATGTTTGTACACAACAACTTATAAAATCATTGATATAAAAAAATTGTATCAGAGCTTACAAGATCAAACTGTATCAGAGCAAGAATGATTTAAACAAAAATGATTTTATCAAGATATCATAACAGAAGAAATGAAGTTTTTCTCAGATTCAAATTGCATATATCAGAGTCACAAAGACAACATATATAATCTGTATCAACCAGTATCAAGCAATCAATATCAAAGCAAATAAGCAATCAAACAGTCAAATATTTCTCCCCCTTTTTGCATTAGCAAAAAAGGTATGCTCTATGATAATGATATGCTGATAAATGATATACCAGAGATGCATCAATTTAGACATATTAATCAATCAATGATGCTCCCCTATCAAAAATAATCACATGATAAAAAATAATCTCCCCCTAAAATGTAGGCATGTGAAATATATAAACTATCATGTAATGCTTCCCCTGTCATTATGCATGTTTTATAATCAAAACCCAGATGCACAATGCAGATAACACAGATTTTGGAGCATATGACAGTATGTATCTGAATTGTATCAAAAGATTTGTAAGCAAATCTATTAAGCATAGATACAATCAATCAATAATCTCACAATATAATCTCGCAAATATATCAATCAATTATAAATCAGAGATATATTGAAAGAAAACAATATAGAACATGATCAAACAACAAAATAATCAAATTCCAAATCATGGAATTTATAACCCCTGTTAACCAGTAGTCGATTGATCCATATTCTCAGTCGATTAGCATTGCTCTCCATGTAAGTTGAAATTCCAGTAATATTTCCAGAACAATGTTTCTTGTAAAACCTTTCAACATCTTTGAAGATTAAGCATTTAGAATTATTTAAATGCAAGAAAGTAATACATATATGAATTGAATATGCAAAAGAATTATTGTAACAGTAAATATGTGCATAATCAACTTCATTCAACACACAATTGATTTTAAATCGATTTAAACAGATTCAAGCATGAAATTAAATCTATTAAAGTTGAAACAACTGATTTCATTGATATTCAAAAGGTATTACAACTTGATTTAACAAAAAAGAATGGTATGTAGTGCCATCTTACAAAAAGTAACCAAAAAAATATACTAAACAAACAAAGTATCAAAGTAAGTTATTAGTTTTTCTTTCTCTTTTTGTTTACGAAATCAATAAGAATCATATCACTCTTGCTATCATCAGTACATGAGAGTTTCAAAGGCTTACATCATTTTCTCAACAAAAAATAGAATTTAGTTCACCATAGACATGGTGAAACTAGATGAGTAATGGAAAAGAAAGAAAGATAAAACCCTAAAAGTTGAAGATATAGGAGCTTCCGCATCCAAATCCGCCTCCAAGGGGTGAAAGGAAGTGTTTCTACGCCTCTTTCTATCAAAAGATACCCTCTCTAGGTCGTCCAAATCATTAAATAGCTTGAAATAATTACAAAAAACACAGGCCAAGCCCACTCGCCGGTGCTCAACGCCCCAACTTAGGGCGCCCAAGCGTGACTACGAGAGCTCTACGCTCAGCGCCCTTGAAATGGCGCCCAGGCGTCACCTGCGGTACTAAAAGGATGCTCAAGCGTGAGTGCGAGACTGCTGCGCTGAAAGCCTCAGAAAAAGGGCAGTTAGGCGCCAATGCGAGACTTTAGCGCTGAGGGCCTCCAAAAGGGTGCTCAGGTGCCAATGCAATTCCTCTCTCTGATACTTTTTGAGCTTTTCCTGAGTTCCAACTCCTTGATACTTCAACTCTTCTTCCAATTCATCTAAATTCCTGTTAAAACAAGGAAAACAAAGCATAAAATCCATAATTCTACCTTCAACTCTCTTATTCTCATAACTTGAGCAAAAACATGATTTCAAGCTAGTTTCTAAGTCATAAAGGATGTTTTTAGTATCAAAATTAAGTATAAAATAACGGTATTTTCAATCGTTATCACTCAGCATGTCCAAAAGGGCAAGCAAGCATGGTGCGACTCAAGAAAGTGGCGCTCAGCGCCCCAAAAAGGGCGCCCAGGCGCAAGATAGTGTACTCTGGCGCTGAGGGCCTTAGAAAAGGGCAGTCAGGCGCGAGACAGTGTACTCTGGTGCTGAGGGCCCATGAAAAGGGCACTCAGCGTCCTTCGATCCTCCTTCTTAAGTTCCAACTCCTTGGTACTTCAACTCCTCTTCCAAATCATCACAATTCCTGGTAATACAAGGGAATCTAGACATAAAATCATTAAATTCACCCTCAACTCTCTTATTCACACAACTTAACCAAAAATAATGATTTCAAGCAAGTTTCTAAGTCAAAAAGGTTGCATTTAGTATCAAAATTAAGTATCAGATAACGGTAAATTCAATTGTTATCAATATGTCTATAAGAGAATATTGAAAGTCTCACATTAACTAGAGATAACACCAATGTGAAAACTTCACATTACAAATTAATTTTGTGATATTAAATTTGACTTAAAATTCATTTCTTTACAATGTATCTTATTATCCCAATAAGACCATCACAATATAAAAATTTTATATGTAATAAAGACTTAGATATGAAGATAAATATAAAATTTATATTTTAAATCACTTTTAGTGTGAATTAATTGCCAACCTACAAATAATGTTATTATACAAAAATATACTCCATTTGAATTATATTCACGGTAGAATTTGGAAATATTCTCTTTGTTAAAAAAAAGTAAAAATTTTATGGAAATTCAGAAGACAACACTCTTAACTCAAAAACTTACAACAAATATATACTCAATAAATCACAAAACAACATAGGCCCTCTTTTTTTTTCCTCTTCAAGGTGGTACACACTACACCAATTTTTCGTGGCTCTCTCCCTCCACTTATTCTTCTCCACGGTGCATTACACAAATCCTTTTTTTTTGCACTTGCTGCACCGTGCTCTTTTTCTTCTCAATGGTGGTGTGTCTCAATAACTTCTTCACTCCATACTTTTATTGGTGGGTTGCACACAAAAAAACAAAAAGGACAATAAACCAAAAACACGAAACAATTAGTTTCTGTGAAGTGGAAAAACATTGACCCTTCAGGTCATGGGTCGCATTTAAAGTTTACATAAGAAAACTCCCCCCTAAACTTAAATGAGTCTTCTTGTCTTTCATGTCTACATTTCAACTTTTCGATCTATATCATCATACACCGAACTTACTACTTTCATTAACATTAACAGTTGGATTCTTCCCTTTCTTTATGGCCAACATCTCATTTGCTTTAACCATCTTCGAAATAGCCTTGGTTGACTTCTCACTAACCATCGTTGACTTCTTCTCCATGTAGGTTTACGAGCAGGTCGCTCGAGCTCTTAATCTTCGATCGTAGTGTGTTGCGTTTTTTCGTTGTTTCTTCAAGTTTCTTCACATTCTCATCTTCTCACAAACAATATCATCTTGCAAGCAATCAAACTCATTGTGCTTCTTTATATCCTCGTGATCCAGTGTCTTCAATTTGTTCAATGACACATGCAATTTTGACATTGCATTTTCTAGGACAACGCGTGCTTGACGTTCCTGATCCAGCTCTGCAATAACTTCTTGACTTCCCGATAAAAAAGTAATTTGAGCTTCCCACCTATTATGATGGGCTTTCTCGGCTCTCCACCTGATCTTACGAGCTCTGTATCTACCTCTCATATAACTCACTGAGCTATTCACCTCCATTAACCTTTTTGTTTCGGTTTTTCATCAAGTTGCTCTCCATCGAGCCTTCTACATGGTCTTCTAAACTCCCCACCACGCTCTTTGTTCGGTTTCCTTGATTTTACACAACTCGGATGCGACTAGCCATCCGGTCTCCACGACTCTACATACCTCGAACACAACTCGACATCAGGTTTTCTCATCTTCTTGCAACCTGGATGCAACTCGATATCCAGTCTCCAGCTCTACAATGTAACATACAGGCTCCTCCTCGGCAACGCTACGTCTGGGCTCCTTGCCATCGAAAAAAATTCCAATCTCTTCTTCATCTTCTTTAGTAAGTAGATTTGTCTCCTCCTTTTTCTTCTCAACCTGACAATATCTTGCTATATGATCGAGCTTACCACAATTGTATCACTTTTTCGATCTACACTCGTAAGCGTAGTAGTTGTGCTTACCACACTTAAAACACTCTACTCTAGAATTTGCAGGATCAGGAAGCTGAGTTTATGAGCATCGAGGACATGCGTGATTTCAGAAGAAACAACAAGAAGAGGTCGGGGCAATGAGTAACAACAAGAAGGATAAGAAGAAGCCGGTCGAAAGTGGAGATAAAGAAGCTGACTCTAGGCTGAAGGACCTCCCTCAAGGGCCTAAGTTTCATCAGTAAACCTCCTTAAACGTACCAAGGGCGAGGATCTTGGAGCAAACGCTGAATGTAGACCCCTTTCCCCCAATCTGGAAGAAGCCGACTACGAGGAATGCAGATGGGGTACATGGTATTGATGAAAGTTAACGTAAAGAGAATGAGAACAAAATGGGGGAGTGCTTAGCCTGGAGTAATTCTGGGATGGGTGACCTTCCGGGAAGTTTTCCCGGAAAGTGTGTGAGTGATGACAAAGCACACTGGAAAGTCTCGTGGTGATGTGTGGGGGCAGTCAACAGTCCTTGTAAGTTGCCGGGACGTTACAGATGGTATCAGAGCCTAGCCTCTCCCAGTACGGTGTGGTTCGAGGACAAACCAAGCGGAAGCTGGTGGGCATGTGACGCCCGGGCACTGACGAGGGCGGGGAGTGATCGCCGGTGCAAAAGGCATGGACAAGGAGCGGCTCCTGGCAGGCTTCGAGTGGAAGGGGCACATGGACGAATCGAACATACACCGGAATGAGAGGGATCTGGAGACTGTATAGGTATGGGACTATACAGTTGAAAGATAGCTTAAAGGAATTGATTTGGCTACCCATATCACCAAAATGCATTTACTTTTCGGTAGCCTAACCCATAAGAACTCCATGGTTAAGCGTGCTTAGCCTGGAGTAATTCTGGGATGGGTGACCTTCCGGGAAGTTTTCCCGGAAAGTGTGTGAGTGATGACAAAGCACACTGGAAAGTCTCGTGGTGATGTGTGGGGGCAGTCAACAGTCCCTGTAAGTTGCCGGGACGTTACAGTGACAATATTGAAGAGTTAGTCAAGGCGGGTCATCTCCAACGGTATGTTAAAATCGATCGGGCAAAGATAAGTCCCCTTCAAAGGCGAAGTCCCGATGACATCCTTGTCACGAAGATCGTCAACGTGACAACAAACGTCCTAGTAGGAGCAGGAGCAGGAGCCGTGACCACCCCCTATACGGTCACATCAACACCATCTCAATGGTATTCAGAGGAGGTGGATCCCCCTCGTCCTCTCGAAAGAGGCATCTCAGAAGCCTACAGACCGTCCATCTAGTGGATAGGAATTGAAGGTCTATACAGCCCATTACCTTCGCAGATGAAAATTTCCATGCCCCTAACCCTGATCAAAATGACACCGATGGTCATCACGACTGAGGTCACTTGATACGACATGAACAATGTTCTGATCGATCAAGGGAGCACGGTGAAAATCCTCTACTGGAAGACATTCCAAAAGATGGATCTATCAAAAGACTTTATCGTCCCCTACAAAGAGTAGATGGTAGGCTTCGTTGGAGAACGGTAGACACACGCCGCTATATTGACCTAAGAACGAGGATAGGGACTGGACATGATGCGAAGGAGCTTAGGGTGAGGTACCTGTTGGTGGAAACAAACACCTCTTATAACTTATTGATTGAGTAGTCATGCATGAACTCGTTCAGGGAGATTGTTTCTACACCTCATCTAGCGCTGAAGTTCCCCTCCAACCGGGGAACGATATGCACGGTACGAGCATACCATAAACCAGCACGAGAGTGCTATGTGGTGGGGCTAAAGGTGGAGCCTTATGTCCCACCTAGGAAGATTAGAACTAATCATACTAAACTTGGACCCCAGGACCAATATCGAAGCCGGATGGAACCGTAATACAGAGTGAAACCCTTTGACCTGGGGAGGAAGGAAGGGTAGATGATGTTCAGCGAAAGCTGCTTAGGCCATGAGTAAGAGAAAGCTTTACGTGAAAAGCTAAGAGCCAATTGGGACCTATTTGCATGGAAAACCGCGGACATGCCAGACATTAACCCTAGTTAATGTTTCATAAATTGGCTCTCTTTAGAAAGGCACACCCCATGGCCAAGCAGACAAAAGGTTGGGGGAGGAGAAGAGATGGACGGTTGATGTGGAAATTAAAAAGCTCTTGGAGGTTGGTTTCATTCGCAAAGTGACGTACACTACGTAGCTGGTTAACGTGGTTGTTAAATTATTTTTTGTCATTTAAGAAAAAGAAAATTAGTCCCACCAATGTAATAAAGGGTTTATTAGGGTATCAAGCTAAAGACTTTGGTCTTGGTTAAGTTTAGAATGTAGAACCAGGTCCTAGCTATTATTTACTAAAACAAGGTGGGGAATTTGAAATGATATTTAAAAAGGAAATAAATCTAACTAGGAATGCATGCAACTAACTAAATTTAATTAAAGAACGAATTAATGAAAATAAATGAAAGAGTAATGCATGAAACCTATCCTAAAATGATATATTAATGCAAATATAAGAACCTAGGCTAATGAACATTCTTACAAATCAACAACAGAATCAGAATTCTAGTTACACAATTCGAAAACCAATTATTAACAAGTAATCCCAATTAGGTAATCAACTAAATGAATGGAAAAGAAACAACATAGAATGAAATGTAAAATAAGAAACTAAATATGCAACTGCGAAGGTGAAAAGAATATGGAAAACCATATATAATTTGAAAATAGAAATTAAAAGCCTAAACATAGTCACCTATAATTGGAACAAATAAGAAAATAAAGTAAAGATCAAGTACAAATTTGATATTAGGTTTAATTTGAACCCTTAAAGCATATCATGTCTTCAAGAAGATATCCTGAAAAGTTAGGCCTTTTATGCGATCTTAAGGCATCTGATTCAAATGCTAATGATGTGTATAGTTTCGCTTTAAGTCCCAAATCAATTCCAAATGCCTAAAACTACACGTTCCCTTACACTATAACATTTGAATAACCCAAAATCAGAACCTAGACTACAACGTGCAATACAAATGGTAATGGGTAATGATGATTCCTAATGGAAAAGGACAATTCATGCTATACAAAAGGTAAAAGGAGTAACACAAATTCGAAATTCACATTAATAGTAATCCTAGACTGAAATCATTCAAAAAATGCAAGAAAAAAAAGTAAAATCAGAGTTACTCAAAGTGAAACAAAACAATAAATCCAAGCCTAATAGAATCCTAAAAATATTATTCCTAATCATGCAATATCAAAATCAACTGCTGAAATCATAAAGGAAAGAGACAAAATCAAAAGTAACATTAGAACCTAATTTCTAAAACAAAAAGAAATGATTACCTATTCTAATTTTGTAATTATCAAATGAAATAATCAAAAACACCAATTTGCAAAATAAAAAATCACGTAATCTACAAGATATCACACATCTCATAAATTAAAAGAGAATTTGACAAAAACATAGCAAGAAACAACTAAAACTAGAGCATAAATCTAAATTGCATGAATGGTAAAAGTGATTTGCAATAATCAAAATTAAAAGTGCAAGAAACATAAAATTATGCAAAGACAAGATAAAAGAACATAATTGTATTGAAATTGAAGAACTGAATTACAAAAAGTGTAATAAAGATCGCAAAAGGGAAACGTCACAGCCTATCACCCACGTGAGAACCCTGCACAAAGTGCAGTAGGAAAGCATGATGATTCTTCCTCTATTAAAGGATAAAAACCTATACTCAGAGCTAAGAACTTGTATGGATATGTAATCAATGTGCAACATCTATTTCCTATCACACTCTCTCTATATTAACTATGTTACAAAACTCCCTATATATAAGATAAATTAAAAAGGGAAAAAGGGGAAGAACCTAGTAACAACTTTGGAACTTCGCAAACCTCTTCTCTAACTAACATCTCAGAACACCAACCACTTTATTTTCTTCCTCTTTCTGTTGACCAACCTCCTTCTCACGTGCCCTGGAGTCATTGTGTGTTGGTTCAAAAGCATATGAGCCATGAAGTTTCTCTACCTTTTACGTTTTTCACTTTGCTCTTAGGAAACTCTAGCTCGAGGGTCATTTTTCAGTTTTTGGAGCTTCTCTTGCTAAGCTCGAACATTATTCCTTTTCTCAGCCTCAAACTCCTCAAAGGCTTAGCCCAAATCCAGCGCAACAGCCTAATTTCATGTGCACAACTGCTTGTGCACCTGTCCTTAACCTTTCATCCTAATGCTTTATGTTGACTAGGTGCAACCCAAATGAACAAAGGCCCAATCTGAAATTTTAATTCAATTATGAACAAAGTAAGGGTATTTTAGTAATTACAAATCAAAATAAAAATAAAGAAAAAGACTTTTATAAAAAAAATTTAGAGAAAGGTATCATTTCTTACTTATATAGAAAAATACTAAAAATACACCTAAAAACCTATTTTTAACGAAAATTCTACAAAATTAAAGAATTAAAGGAAAAACCTAAAATTGTCCTAATTCTAGACAATAGGAAACTAAACTGTACTAACACAAAATTTTAGACACAGAAAATAGTGCAAAATTGGGGAGTAAATAGCGGTCATGGCGAAAAACTTGAATGATTAACGAAGGATGTGCACGGACTTCACCAACTCAACAAAGCGTGCCAAAAAGATGATTACCCCTTTTCAAGCATAGACAGCCTGGTGGACGGAGCGTCGAACATCCAAATCCAAAGCTTTCTGGATGCATAAACAAGGTACAATCAAATACCCATGTATCCACCCGATAGGGAGAAGACTACTTTGATCACGAAGTGGGTAAATTATTGCTATGAAGTGGTGTCATTCGGATTAAAGAACGTTGGAGCCACCTATTAGCGCCTGATGAACAAGGTCTTTTGTCACTAGATTGTCAGGTGCATGGAGGTGTGTGTAGATGACATGGTGGTACGTAGCCAGTCGACGAAGGAGCATGTGAGGGGTGTTGATAGCGGGAGCTTTAACCTCTTTATATCTTTGTTTTTTATGATGAACAATAAAATGGTTTAGTGGTTTCTTACACAACAAATGGCATAACAAATGTTTATATCTTGATCATATTTGTGCTAGATATGTGAATGCATTATTGTTGAATGAATCATGTTCAAAACATATTGATAATCTCATTTTTGGTTGAAATAATCGATTAAACAAGGTGTATAATCTGTTAGATTTGACCATATTACTAAGTAAGCTAAAAAGGACAAATTGTTCTGTTATAATCAATTATACAAGGTATATAACCGATTATAACAAAGTACATGACATAACCTATTATATAAGTGAGATAATATGTTAAATAATTAGATGGACAATATGTTTAAGTGTTGGAATAATCAATTACATAAGTCTCCTAATCGATTAAAACAAGATAACATAGTCTAATCCTTTTCATACATAGCTTGATGTATTATAACTGACAATTGAATCAAGAATAGGCTTAATTTTATTAGATAAAAGATTACATGCATAAGAATATGTTAAAACAAAAGCAAAAGCATAACAGATTACATAAATATCGTAATCAATTATAATGCGACATGAGTGAATTGTATACCTATGCGGGTTCGCCAAGGGTTGAGAGCTGAGATTGTTCTTGTTTGTTGTAAGAGAGTGAGGTTGTTCATCTCTTGTATTGCTATATTGATTTTGAGTGCTGAGAGGATTGAATTGATAGGGTTGTCTTTGTATTTCCGTATACACAATCAATTATAGTGGATTCCCTTCAACTAAGGTTGTTGAAGAAGGACTGGATGTAGGCTTGTGATAGTTGAACCAATATAGATTGTTTGTGTTTATCTTTCTATACTCTTTCTCTCTTGTTGATTCATTACTTTTTCTTTACTGATTTCAAGAAAGCAAAGAACTCATAAAGATTTTGAAAAGATCATTTAAAAAAAGGGTTAATCCAATTCAGGCCCCCCCCCTCTTGACTTGAGATATAAGGCCTTTCTTTTCTTAGAAAGGGTCTGTAGGAGGTCTTCTGGAATGTCTGACATTATGGAATGCTCCTCAACCCCGCAAAGTGCATGTTAAAGTAAAGGCGGGAAAATTCTTGGGGTTCATGTTGACGAAAAAGGGGGTTCAAGCCAATCCAGATAATTGTGTGGCTGTCTTGGAAATGAGAAACCCGTAGAATTAGTGTAGCGGCCCGTAGGCCGACTGACCTTTGTGTCTCGTTTCATTCCTAGATTGGCGGAGTGGATCAAACCAATTTTAAAGATGATGAAGAAGAGCTTTGCAGTCAAGTGGGATGAGCATTTGAAGAAACCTTTGCATAAGTGAAGCGGATTCTTGCTAGCCCGTCCGTAATGGTCTGATTGGTTCAGGGAAATGAGTTACAACTTTAGTTGGTCATGTTGGATGTGACTACCAGCGCAACCCTCGTTTAGGAGGACCCCAAGTTCAAACTAATATACTTTATTAATCGTGTTTTGCAAGATCTCGAGACACGATATCAAAAAATCAAAAAGGTTGCGTTAGTACTGCTTATGGCCCCTTAGTGCATAAGGTCGTATTTTCAAAGTCACTAGGTGGTCGTCTGAACCAATCGTCAAGTGGCAAATATTCTGAGGAAACCCGATCTAGTAGGGAGGATAATCAGTTGGTCAATAGAGATGTCTGAGTTCGATCTTCAATTCAAACCACGCGGTTCGATGCATGGACAACACTTGACAAATTTTATTTCAGAGTTACCATCCTAGAATATGGATCTTGTTCAACCATGGAGATTATACGTAAATGGATCATATGATAAAAGGGGAGGAGGACTTGGAATAGTACTCGAAAGACCACACGACGTGGTAATCAAATAGTTGTTGGTCTTCAAGTTTAAAATCAGTAATAACCATGTTGAATACGAAACTTTAGTGATTGGCCTTATCTTGGTTAAAGATATAGGTGCCCAACAGTTGGAAGAACAGACTCCAAACTGGTAATAGGCTAGATGAATAAAGATTTCCAGATAAAGGATGACCAGCTCCTACAATTTCCATAGAGCTACAGAGCTAATGAAGAGCTTTGACACCATGGATATTCCTAGGGAATGAAAAGCTAATAAAAAGCTAAAGAAGAGTTACAGATACATTCCTAGGGAAGAGAATGCTCGAGTGTATGTTTTGTCCAAGTTGATGAATGGTAAGGAAAAAGGACAATTGTCCTTGGTGATAAAATAGGTATTGACAAGGCCTAGCATCGAGTGCTTGTCCGTCTCAATGAGCAGTCACAAAAATTAGAGGGAAGAGGTTCAAGCACCAATGAAGAAGCAAGAAAGCAAATAAGCTATAAGCCCAAACGACTCAAAGAAGACTGTTCATTATATCTTCGTTGGGGATGAACTTTACAGGAGAGGATTCTCTACCCCATTATTGAAGTGTATCTCGGGCGATGAGGCCGAGTATGTCTTAAAAGAGTTACATAATAATGTCTACGGGATGCACACTAAACGGTGTACTTTGAAAGCTTGAACTCTATGAGCTGGTTGTTATTGGCCAACCCTTAAAGAAGACTATAACACCTTCATCAAGAAATGAAAAAGTTGCTAGGAGCATGGTAAAAATATTAGGACAAACTTGACTGAGTTGCACAACATCATCTTTCCCTAACCGTTTGCCCAATGAGGAATGGACATCGTCGGAGCCTTTCCGGTCAACAGGGCGTAGAAAGTTTTTTTCCTAGTCATCGTAGACTATTTAACGAAGTGCGTAGAGGGAGAACCCTTAACAACGATCACCGCACAACAGGTCGAAAAGTTCGTAGGGAAGCTCATTTGTCGTTTTGGTCTATCATGCATGATCATTACAAACAATAGATGATAGTTCATTAATAAATGATTGACCGAATTCTATAAGGGCTTGGGCATAAAGCACGTAACAAGCTTACTCAAATATCTGCAAACAAGCAGTCAGGAAAAAGTAGTGAACAAGACCATCGTGGCCGAGCTTAAATGCCAATTAGGATATGTGAAATAGGGATGGGTAGATGTTAAGACCTCAGCAAGTGTACCGAATCGTATCAAGTAATATAAAATGGTAAGACCAAGTATCGTATCCCAGAAGACTCACGACACTAAACAATTGTGTAATTACTCAACTAATTAAGACTGAAAAGAACATTTTGTTGGTTTTTAGATATGAATGCAATAAAAGTAAATATAAATGCAAATTGATCAATTGAGGCTTAATCACAAATATGAATGAATGAAAATAATATGAGATGGTTATCTTGTTGGGGTTTAGATTTCACCTAATCACTCTCATGCATATACAAATTCATCTTCTTCATTGGAATGTTAAGGTCACTTTCTAAATTACTTAAAACCCGATGTCTCAGTGAAAGAAGCCTATCTCAACTATTAGACCACAATGTCTTGTATCCCTAGTAAATAATTCTGCATTACGAATAGAAGCTTAAGACAACTGAACGTTTTTTCCCTATGTCTAGGCAATAGTTCTCTCAAGTGAAATTCTCCAGATCATGATTCGTAAGACATTTCCCAATATTGAAACAAATCATATATAAAGTCATGAATAGCTAAAACATAACTAGCATTACGAATAGAAGAAAATTACTAACATTCAATGAAAGAAGCATAAAATAATTTAGCACAAATTCAAATAATGAGAGTTCAAAGGTTACATCTTCCCCAACAACAAATAAGGTTTAGTTCTCCATCATCATGGAGAAACTACTAGGTGTAAAATGGAATGAAAGAGATAGAAAAACCCTAGAAACTTAAGAGGAGAGCTCCCACATCCAATTCTGCCTCTAGACAGTCAAAGAGTGTTGTTCTGCGCTTATGTCGTCAAAAGATACAAATCCTGAGGTGCAGAGGTCCTTAAATAGATCAGAAAACAAGGTCCAAGCCCAATACGCTGGCGCTCAGCGCCTTTGCTTAGGGAAATCGGGAGTTGATGTGAGATGGGTTGTGCTGAGGACCCTGAAAGAGGCAATTAGGCGTTCTGCGGTGCAAGGAAGTTGGCGCTCAATGCCCCAGCTAGGGCGCCAAGCATTGGAGTGAACCTCTGGCGCTGAGGGCCCTAGAAAAGGGCAGTCAAGCGTCCAAGCGAGCTTCTAGCGCTGAGGGCCCCAGAAAAGGGCAACCAGGCGTCCTGCGACCTTCTGTAGCCTTCTCTTCTGGTGCTTTTTCTATCCTTTCTGGGTTCCAACTCCTTGGTACTTTAAATACCTAATCAAATCATTCCAATAACCTACAAAATCAAGGGAATTAGTGATAAAACTCATTAAGTATAACCTCAACTCTCTTTACTCACAAAATAAACTAAAAATAAGAGAACAAGCAAGTTTCTAAGTCAAAATGGACTAATTTAGTATCAAAATTATATCACAGATAACGGAAAATTAAATCGTTATCAGTAGATGAGTTACTAGAAGTCCTATGAGGATACCGCTGCTAACCACATGGTGTAACTGGTGAAACTCCATTCAACCTTATGTATAGTATAGATGTTTTAGTAGAAGTGGGTGAACCTTCCCTCAAGCGGAAGTTACAGGACATGGAAGTCAATGAAGCTCAAATTATAGTGGAATTGGATACCCTTCCAAAATGAAAAGAAATTTCCGCCATAAGGGTCGAAACTTATAAAAGGGTGATCACTAGGAGGTATAACACTAAGGTTAAACCTCAAAACTTTCGAGAGGGGGACCTAGTTTGGAAGAAAACATGCGATGCAAGGAAGAAATCAGCTCACAGGAAGCTCGTAGTGAACCTGGAAAGACCATTCAGAATCATGGAGGACCTAAGGAAGGGTACCTACCAGTTGGCACACCGAAGCGACACTCTCATCCCAAACATGTGGGATGCTTCCCACCTTAAATTTATTTTAGCAGAAAATTTCATGTAAATTTGCTATGACATCATTAAAATCAGGAGTTCCACCAATTGGCAAGGAACGTTCTCCTTGAACTCTCATTGTATCGCCAAGCCAGAGTCTAGGGAATGTCCTAAGTGAACTCATGGTACCCATCAATCGATGATGAACATTCTCCGTTAGAGTGTCTGGCTGATGTTATTGGAAATGTTTTAAGTGAACTCTCGTTATTAACCGATCGGTGAGAAACATTTTTCGTGAAATCTCGTTGTATCGCCAAGTCAGAGTCTAGAGAACGTTCTAAGTGTACTCCTAGTACCCACCGATCGTTGAGGAACGTTCTCCGTGAACTCTCATCGTATCGTTAAACAGGAGTCTAGGGAAAGTTTTAAGTGAACTCCCAGTACTCAACGATCAATAGGGAACATTCTCCATGAACTCGAGTTGTATTGCCAAGCTAGAGTTTGGGGAACGTTATAAGTGAACTCTCAGTACCCATTAATCAGCGAGGAACATTCTCCATAAACCTTTGTCATATCGTCAAAAAGGAGTTTGGGGAACGTTCTAAGTGAACTCCTAGTACTCAGTGATCGACGAGAAATGTTCTCCATGAACACTCGTTGTATTGTCAAACAAGAATCTAGGAAACATTCCAAGTGAAATCTGCATACTCACTAATCAGTTATCAGTTAGTAACGTTCTTCACAAACTCTCACCGACTTGTAAAGCAAAAAAAAGGGGAACACTCCTAATAAGGAACACACTTGACTGATCCCCAATAAGATAAGACACAAAGGATGCTGCTAACAAATTCCTATGTTCGAGTTATCGGTTAGTGCAAATTAACTTAAAACTTTATGGTACGTGAAGTTGCATAAGCTCAATGGGTTGCGTATTGAGCACAGTATTAATCCACCAAATAAATAAAGAAAATTCACATCAAGTTATAAGTGAGTGAGCAAGCAAATCCAGCGCTAAAAATCAACCATATAAAGGAGTAAGTAAGAGAAACGAACGAGTAAGAATCTAATTTCATTCATGTGTATGAGGGGATATACAAAATAGGGTTGAACCCCAAACAAGGCGACCTAGCCTAAAAGCCATGTTTGGTGAACGACCATCACTAATATCAACAAAAGTGATAGACGGGGTCCAATCCAATTACTCCAATCAAGGACAAGCACTCTTGGAACATCCCAAATGAGAGCTAGAAGAAGCAAAGAAGAATAAAGTAACATCCTAAATGAGTCGTGTTTCTTCTAGCTTTTCTTGATTTTGTTGACATTTTCATTTTTATTCGAATCATTTTATAGTTGAGTCATTTTAATTTTGATAAATTTGTTCTGTAGTGTCAAAGTAATGTGCATTGCTATGCGTTGATTCAATTGTCCATTAAATCTGATGTTATGAGTGCAACTCAAATTGTTGTGAGTCAATCAAATTCTGAACATAAATACACGCTATCCATCGGTTAGAAGCTATGAAATTCGATTTGAATGAGCTTGATGGTATATGTGTAATCAAAATATGAACTCTGAAGCATCTGCATAGTAACTGCCATGGAGTTATTTTGCTACTATTTGATTGGTTTAAAATTTGATTGGACACTCTGTTAAAAGTTTTTGCTGTTCAAAATTACGTGCACTCCACATAATCAATGAAATGTTGCGGCATAGCTTGGATGCATTGAGTAAATTGCAGTAGAATTACCAAAGTAGTTGACCGATCTGCATTTTCCTTGATGGAGTCATTTATTTTGTGTTTAAAATTTGGTATAGCACTTAAATCTTTTGCTAACCATCCAATACAAGTTCTGCCACTTTGTGCAAATTTTAACTGTTGTTTCTGACTCCTATTGAGTGCCTAAAAGCCATTTGCACCTTTACATTTCAAAACTGGTAGTGGACTTCGCTGAATTGGTGAAAAACGTAGAACTATACCAGTGAAATTTTGAATTAATCATGTTTAACCTCAATTGGCAGCACATACAAGTTTATATCAGTTATTCAAACTTGTTCATGTTGTAAAATTGAATGTTTAAAGTAATTTGGTGCAAATTCGTATCTGAGTTACCAATTTTAGGCACCTAACTGTTTCTGATACAAGTTGTTTGAAATTTTCAATGCATATGTGTGGCTGATCTGTGCATCATTAGCTGAATAAGAATTAGTAGCAAAAGCTTGGTTTACATTACAATATAAAAATTCCTCAAAAGTATAAAAAAAAGGAAAGACACAAGCAGTAACAAAAAGCAAATACAAAATCGTGCAAGTTCTGGTTCACTAGATGTTTCAGTTTAGTAAAATTCATCTAGGCATTTTTACAAACAGTTTTTCCTAATTATCATGTGAGCTTGAATTTGATGTTAAACAACTTGTAACTGGTTTGTTATTTTCTAAATCAATTCTAGAGCATTTCCTAGGATCTTTGTGAGTGCCTTCATCATTGAAATTCCTCTTAATTGCTTGCTTTTGATTGTTGGATCTCGTGCCTACCACCTGTTTGCTGAAAGGTGTTGTAGTGCAGTCTAGTTCTGAAACAAAAGTCTGTGAATCTGATTCACTGATTCAACTAATTTTTTAGTGATTTGTGATCTGTTGAGGTGCATTCGATGAGAATTGGTCTGTTCAGAGGTCCTTCATCCTTGGTAGCCTCCTAGGGAGTGGAGAAGTGGTGGTAATCACAAAGAAAAGTGACTTACAGTGCTGCAGAATTCCTCTGCTAGAAATTACTGAGAGCTGTAGCAGATTGCACCTGTTTTTTGCAACAAATTAAACTACATTGTCCAGCAATCGTGAGCCTTGCGTGATTGCATCAGATTCAATCAAGTATTCTGTAAGAGAAGCCAAAGTTGCACCTTCCAAACCCCCTTCCTTTTTCTTTACAAGTTGTAATTGTTTTCTTTTGTACGTTTTTTTTAATTGTTGTAAAAGGCCATTCAAGCAAGTGATTGGAAAGAACTTACAGGTGTTCTTCCATCATTTGCCAACTTTTGCTCTTAATTTCTCATTTAAATTGGTAGACGGTGAGTGTTTCTTGGATCCAAAGTTCCAAGCCGCACCTAGGAGACCTCACTTCTTCCAATTATTTTTAAGCTCTTGGAAAAGTCTTAAAGTTTAGTTTTTCTCTTCATGATTGATTGTTGTGTCTAGACTTTTATTGAATTTAGAGTTAATTTTGACTTAAGGAATTTTAGTAAGTAACTAGGAGCATATTTGGCAAGGCAAGACTTGGTATATAAGCAACCTTTTTAGGTTCACCTCTCTTACCTAGAATATTGCTCTCAAGTGAAAACCTTATTTTCGTTACTTCAATAAAAACTTTTAAATTCATAAAATGTCTGGAAGATATTCTTCTAGGAATTTTAATTTTGATAAGTCACTTAGTTATAAAGACATTAAAAGAGAATATGACAAAGCTAGAAGGAAGACTTGTTCATTTCATGAGTTTGATAGGATTGAGGATAATTTGTATAAATAAGCTAGGGAAAATATTTCATTCTTTGGTGAGGATATTGGTTCATTAACATACCTAGCTTGGGAAAGGGAAATTGATTACATGCATTTCTTCATGGTTAGTAGAAGCAAATATGAATCCTATTATT
Source organism: Vigna mungo (assembly GCA_036885675.1). Taxonomy (NCBI): domain Eukaryota; kingdom Viridiplantae; phylum Streptophyta; class Magnoliopsida; order Fabales; family Fabaceae; genus Vigna; species Vigna mungo. The sequence goes on along the minus strand of CP144700.1, from coordinate 20,893,645 downwards.
CTAGAGATTATGAATCTTACATCCTTAGTCTTTATACTTCTAGATTTGAAAAACATGCAAGAGAGTGGTGGGATGAAAGACAATATCATGTTAGGATATGTAGAAAATCTTCCATCCATAATTGGAATGAATTGAAAGCTTGTTTGAGAAGAAATTTTGTGCCTCCAGAAACTAAAACAAACTTAGAACTTATGAGAAAAGGCCAATCATTTATTAAAATTTAAGTGGGTTCTCTCGTAGGGAAAGTGAGTTCTTAGAAAATCTTAAGAGGCTATGGGAAGAGACAAGCAAATATAGAATTGAGAGATTAACAAGAGAAAAACAAGAGTAAGAAGTAAGAGAAAGAAGAGAAAAAGAGTGAAGGGAGAAAGAAGAAGAGGAAAGAAGAATAGAAAAGAGAAAAGAGAAGAAGGGAGAAAAGAAAGCAAGAGAGAAAAGAGGAAGAGAAAAGAAGGGAGCAAGAGAGAATAGAAAAGGAACAGAGAAGAAAGCAAGAGATCAGAGAAGAGGAAGAAAGAAGAAAGCAAGAGAGAAGAGATGAGGAAGAAAGAAAAGAGAAAGAGACAAAAGAACTAAGAAAAGTGCAAGCACCACCTCCTCCAATGATCTTAATAGAACCCAAACTTTTAAGGGGATGTTTTCTATCCTTTCACTTTTCTCCATTTGTTATGAAATGTTCCAAGTTTTCCTTTTCTTCCCAAGAAATTTCCATTACATCTTTTCAAAAATTGCAATTTTCAACACATGGCAATTCACAACTTGGGTTATGGTTACCTTTATGGTTACCACTAACTCAAGAAACAAATAAAATTTCAAATGAAGAAAGGTTTCTTTATTGTATTAAACTTGAAAATTTTAAAATTAAGAAACCTTATTCTAAACATATACTTTTATATACCTTGTTGGGTCATAGAAAACTAATTAGAAATATGTTTGATGTTTATTGCAGATTGATATTTGATCCAGGAGAAATTCTGGTGAAGTCTACAAAAATAAGTCCTCATAATAAAGACAACCCACCAGATTTGAGGACAAATCCTTCTCAAGGGGGAGGAGATGATAGACGGGGTCCAACCCAATTACTCCAATCAAGGACAAGCGCTCTTGGCACATCCCAAATGAGAGCTAGAAGAAGCAAAGAAGAATAAAGTAGCACTCAGCGCATACCCATTCCTACGCTGAGCGGCCATTTGGCTGATTCCCATTTCTATGCACGTGAATTGTGTGCCATTTCTAGAATTCCAGCATATGCCAGCTCCTTGCTTCATTTCCATGCCTCAACACGTGAGAGCTGGTCTTGCCCTGCACCATAGCAGTTTAACATTTTATGTAGTGATAACGGTTGAAAAACCATTATTTTCATATGTCATTTTAGACCAAATTACTCCCTTTACTGCTTAGAACGAGCTTAGAATCAAGAAAAACACATAAAATGAGTCAGTAGAGAGTCAAAAGATGTTTTTAGCGATATTATGCTTGTTTTGCATTGTTTTGCATCATTTTTTATGAAGGTGAAGAATGGAGTTGAAAGTTAAGGTCTTATACTCAAGACAGAGGAAGAAAAATGAAGAAAAGAAGAGTCTAGGAACCGCCCAGCGGTAAATTTCACCGTTGGGCGGCCAAATGCGAGGAGAAGGCACTGCCTGACAGCCAGGCGTGGACGTCGGGCGGATTTGCGATTAGAGGCAAACCATCGGGCGGTGGACCCTTACCGCTGGGTGGTGGCGCGATTTAGGGGAAACCGCCGGGCGGCATAAGTGTGATGTCGGGCGGTTGTCTGCTGGGCTTGGGCCTATTTTCTGTGATGCTCCTCAGCTATAAATAGCCCTATTGCGATTTCACTCTCATTCTTTTGACAGAAGAGGGCGGCCAAACCTAATTTTCACTCCTTGGAGAAGATTTCTTGGATGCTTAGGCTCCTTTTCATCCTATCTAGGGTTTGCTCTTTCCATTCTTCCATTATTTTTCATCTAGGTTCACCATGACAATGGTGAACTAAACCCTTTTTGTTGTTGGGGGAAACAATGTAATCTTTTGAAACTCTCTTTTATTGAAACTCTTCTTTATTTATATGCTTGTCATATGCTTTGATTATCAATTGTTGGGTTCTCAACTGCGCTTAAAGCTTTTATCGTTTAACTCATTCGATAATTGTTGTTTGTCTCTATTGATACGAGAATGTACAGTATTGTCATGAACTGGTGAGAAATTCCTTGATTAAGCAATACCACCTAGGGATAGGGGGGTAGGACGATCAATTTTTTTTGCTTTTGTTCAGTAATGCGTTGCTAGTTACTAGGGGAGGCTAGGGATAACAAGTCAGTAATTAGTAATAGGCTCTTTTCGTCGAGGGATCGGGTTAAGGGTAGGCCAAGAAAGTTTGCATAACAATATGACAATAAAGCAATTTAAACAAGAGGAGTAGATAAGAGAGAGCGGATAGGATGAAATTGTAAACCCCCAACAACTCCATTCATCCATAGTCTTTTTCTCGTCAACTGAATCAAACGCATTGCATGTTTATTTTGTGTTTTTGCATTCCCACCAATTAATTTCCTTTACAAGTCTTACGATTTCACCAATTGTGTTTTTGCACGAATGATAAGGCCTTTCGAGTCTCTTGGGAAGAACGATATTGGGTTTTACCGATTATATTACTTGAAACAATCTGGTACACTTGCTAGTGAGTCAACATGTAGCATGTGTATTTTGTGCATCTAGAAGAATAGCTTTAGCATTGGTGCCTCCACGTGGATTGAGATCCGCATTTAGTGGCATCATTCAGCACCGTGTAGAGTAGTATAGGAAGGGAAGACAATTCTATAAATTCCCACTCCATGTTTCATGTACGACACTTTTGATATTGAGAGAAATGATATGTTGATGCCTTGTTCCAACCTTTTCTCCACCAAAAGTCACTCATACAATGCTTCTTCCAACTTCTCTTCTAGCTTCCTTCCAATGGTGAAGGCCTTCTGAGCTAGCTCCATATAACGCCCCTGCAACTTTACAAGCACATTGGAAAGTCTCGTGGTGATGTGTGGGGGCAGTCAACAGTTCCTGTAAGTTGTTGGGGCGTTACACTCCATACCACTGAAAGCACATCACGCACCTCACAGTTCAATCTACAAACACTTCCACTGCATAACTCCATTTCCCCTGTCGTTCATATCCACTGTTAGCATTCTCTTCGTTTGGAAGCTCACGGATCCCTGGTATAGCACTATAGATGGAGCTATAAAAAGAAAAAAAAAATATTCTAAACCCTACATCCTAGGAGAACGCTCATTCCTCCTCGCCAGCGTGGCCTTTATCCTCTTTTTCCTCAACAACTTCAACGTGATTATGAACCTCACCAGGCCGGGACTCCTCCCGATCAGCTAGTTACTCTGCCTCATTCTCAGTAGGAGGATTTAGGTTAACCAGTTGAACATCGACTACCCATTTCATCACGTTGAATCCTTCATAGTCAGTTGGGATGTCGAAGAAGAGAGCTAATTGGGCAATAACCTTGTTGAATTCGGAGGCTTGTTCGATGAAGACCACTTTGCTAAGATCTTCATTTTCTTTCACCAAGGTATGCTTTTGCTTCATTAGGCTTTCCCACTCGGTCAACAGCTTGTTATACTTGTTAGTTCTGTTCTGGAGTTGTAACATTAGTTCGCTAAAGTTGTTGGATAATGGTCTGAGCATCCGTAACGGAGGTAGACGCCTTCTTCTTACCCTTGTGGGGACCCGAACGGTTGAGTCAAAAGGCCTATAGAGGAGAGGCCCTTCATGGGGAGATGCTCTATTGCACCTCTTCTAAGAAGAGGACAACTTCTCCTTGAAAGTTTTCCTCTTCCCTTTCTCTTGTGTGGTCGGTGGAACAACGGTAATAAGGGTTTCTCGGGGAACTCGAGGAGGGGGATGCGCGGTCCTCAGGTCTTGAACTCTAGGGGAAGGAGCTGCAGTGGTAGTGTCGAGGGCATGTGAAGTACCCTTTCCACTATCCTTATTTAGGGCCTTCCGTTGAGCAACAATATTGGAGAAATCACTTGAATCTCCCGTGTTGTAAGAGACCACGATATCTTAAATAAAACACAAAATTTGGATAATCTAAAAACGACATTTATAACACACTACATAATGGAAAGCTTACCAAACACTCTATTATAGAGCGCATCTAATTCGATGTGATTTATGAGATCTTAAGAGGGGAGGCAACATGGGAGTTCGTCGATTAGGCCGATCGTCTCTTTTTCTACCGGTACCATTGTAGATTTTGCCCACGAGGTCAACCTCTTAGGCTAGTTGGTCTAGTATATTGAAAATTTTGGTCAACCATTATTAAAAGAGCTCTTTGATCGACCACTCTCATTTATTACCACCTTCAGAAAATTGGTCTTGAACCCCTTATATGAGGCCTTGAACATAGTAAACAAAGTCCTCTTTGCTCAGAAACAAGAGATACTCACGACTTGTTGGGGTGCGGTATGGTTCAGAAGAAATAGAGAAAAGATGGTTAGGGTACGAGTAACGTTTGAGGCCTTATAGACAACTACAAACGCTTGCATAAAGGCCTACCTATTCTGGTGTAGTTGAGTATGAGCTATGTTCATCTCCCTTAGAATGTCCAATTGAAACTCCAGCAAGGGCAAACAGACAACCATATCTCGAAAAATGGTGGAGTATGCTTAGAAGAAATCTAATGCGTAAACCTCATTACCATGAAAGGTCCGTTCGTTCCTCTTGCACACGATGAGCTTGAAATGCTCTGCATCTACTAAAGTTGGAAACATAGTTCCCTACCTCGTAAGGAGCCCAACCATACCCTACAATGGGTGTGGCTGACATATAAGACCCCGTCCATTCCCTAGTAGTATCCATCTTTATATCAACTGTCGCACCCACATCGGCATGAATGACAACGTTATTTATGTTCACTTCTACCGCCCCATCATCCGCTGTTGCTCCCTGCTTGGTTAATCCGAGGATCGAAGAACTGACCAACAACATTGATGATTACACCTCGTTTTTAGCACACCCCCGACCTCCTCTCCCCACAGACTCCTTAGATGAAGAGAACATAACGATTGACATTATTACCTTAGATAAGAATAGGACATTTGGTTATAGAAAGAATGTAGATGATGAAAATGACATTCACCCCACCCCTTAGTTAAACGAATCTCGACCATTCAAATAAACAAGACATAACAATCCATAATTCACAACATTTCATTTCAACGGACACATGAATTCCAAAAAACCATGTGTCCTACTCCCATCGGTTATAACTTCCATCAACTAACATGATTAAGGAGTAATTCCTCACGCAATTAATTGTAGCCGACCGATCGGTTACATAGAAATCCCTTTATTTCTCCAAAATACACGAAACCTTCTCCAACTAAAAACTCCTTCGCATATCAAGACATGCTCGGGCTTGGGGGCTTGTGTATTATAGTATGATTGTCCGGTCAGCTCAAGATCAAACGACTCTGCTAGTCTGGAACGCCAAGAGAATCAAATGGTTGACCTTAACCGAGAGTTAAAATTAAGAACGATTATGCTAAACCTAAGTATGATCATTACCAGTTGGGTCGTAAGTAGGTCCGTGTTAATCCGAAACTCATTCCAAAATTTATAAATACATGTTTGAGATATTATGGTAGACTTATTACAATTAATATTCATTTATTAATAATATCAACTTTGACATCAAAATGTCTTCTGGAGATAACTCTCCAGTTTGACCGAACAATAATGAGTGTAAAGTAGAAGAATGAGTTTGACCTAAGCTTGAAATTAGAAAAATAGATTAAAAAAAAAAAGTAAATCTCAATTTCAAAAGGTACTGAAACAAGTTAATAAGACTCCGAAGCCGGGAGATTTGGAAGGTCCAATATGCTTGAAAGTCTAATTCGGTACAATCGAATTGGAGTATGTGTATATATTTTTAACTTTTAGTATTCTACCTAGATGGACACTTCATCTTCTCATATTACCTCGATGGACGGTTTACGAATCGGATCCAAGTGGGTGAAAGATGCTATCAGTACGGGTTAAATTTTGTGCGACCTTGACGGGACTGCACTGTACTACCTCGTGGTTCTCTATAACTAGGATATTTTGGAAAAATAAGATATTTCTTCACTAGCAGCCAAACCAAGGACTTTTGTAACATCAAACCAAATACTATTATCATCATCTCAAAAAATAATTTTAAATAAAACAGATAATTAAAATATTATTTATAAAATAAATACAAAATAATTATTTTTTAATTTTAAAAATTAATATATATATATATATATATATATAACAATATTTGATTTTAAAACTTTTTAATAGATATTAAATGATAATAAAATATGATATATTTTTATGACATTAAAATCTGATAAAATAATTATATAATAAAAATAACTTTTATGACGATTATTAGTTAGTATGTCTTTTTTATCTTTTCTAATAATAATATTTAAATTCTTTTTTTCACATTCATTTTTTACATATATAATTTTACGATTATTTTAATTAACAAATTTTATTTGTAACATTTTTTAATTGCTAAAATATGTAATATAATTGTCACACCCCATTAATTCCCTTCCTTAGTGGAAGCCACGTGTCAGCACCTTTCCAGCTTCACCATGTTAGTGGGAGACAAAGTTGTCAGCCTCATTAAATTACCCTCCTCCGAGAAGTGTGTGGCAGCAGGAAAGTGAGAATGTGCAGATAGTGGATTCCACGTGGCAGAGCATGGAGTGCAAAACTCAGAAAGTGGAAAACAGGTGGCAGGCAGGGAGAGGATTGAGCAGTTGGAGTGGAGGACGTATTTAAAGCTGGATTTCTGAAGATTGACGCCATTTTTTCATGCAACCTTTCTTCTTCCTCAACTCAGTTTCCAAAAATCATCATTTTCTCCTCGTTCTCTCTAGAAACCTCAACCTTCTCTTTAAAATTCCGACCACCTCCTCTCTTCCAATCACCTTACACCTTTCTTCCCGGTCCAAGCTCTTTCACTTGCACCGATCAGATTTTCATTTGGAGCACTTTGGATTTTTGGAAGCCATAGAAGTAGAACTTAGAAGCTAGATGGAGTTAGAGGTAAGGGAAGCTTATAAATTTAATTATGATGTTTTTATATGCATGATTATATGAGTATATGATTGTTGAATGTATGATCTTGTTGTTGAGAAATGCATGTTTGATTTTTGGTATGAAATATTTCATAAGGTTATATAACTTAGTAAAATTCTGAATCTGTAATCGAAGGGTCATTAGGACCGTTCGGTTTCCCCTAAAACGATCGGTCTGGATTGTATTCCCTTGTAGGAGTCAGTTGAAGACAGATCGGTCTTGTAAGATTGTGTTGAAACTTAAATACCTCGATTTGATTGAATTACCCATTAAAGAGCGTTCGATCTTATACTGAGCGTTCGGCCCTTGAAGTGCTCGGTCATAGACTGAGTACTCAGTTTCATATACATTGTTTTCTTGAATAAGCGTTCGGTTATGTAAGTGCTCGGTTTTAGACTGACGCTTAACTTATGAAGCATTCGGTTTTAGGTCTCTATTATTATTTGAAGAACGTTCGGTCATACACTGAACGTTCGATTTTATATTGATAATGTTTGTTGAAATTATGTGATCATAAATCGAGTGCTCGGCTTGAGAAGGTACTCAGTCATAAACTCAGTATTCGGTCTTATATTAATTCTTTTCTTTTGAATAATGTTCGGTCTTACACATTTCATATTCATAGTTGAGTGCTCGGTCTTGAAGAGTGCTCGGCCTTGAGAAGTGCTCGTTCATATACTAGCCTTCGACTAATTTAGTGCTCGGTCTTATACCAGCAACTAATCTTTAAAGACTCAGTTTATAATACTAATTTTTGAAAGGAGCTTGGTCTTAGACTGACACTTAACTTCCTCACAGAGTGTTTGATCTTGTATTGGCACTCGCTTTATTGAAGAGAAGTTCTGTTATTCTAAAGCATTCAGTTCAAATTATAAAGTGTTCAGTTTTCTTAAAGGTCAACTAGTCGATGACCATTCTTTCTTTCCTACACATTATTTATATTCATTGGCTTTCAAATAGCGTTCGATGTTCTTCTTTATTAGACCATTCGGTCACCTGATGTAACCCCTTGTTATATTCGGTCTCTTTATCTGTCTTTGACCATTCGATCATTCATTGAATTCCTTTGATACTTGGTCTCCTCATCACTGTTCGGTCAATTGTTACAGTATTGTTTATAAGAAAAAGAAGCAAATTACACATGAGATTGTTGATGGTATAAAACCAGAATGATGAATGAGTTTATTATGATGATTTAAGAGTATTCCGGGGAGGAATATCTCATGATTTGGAATTGATTTGGTAAAGTATGACCGTGGTCAGACTCAGGTTCTGCTCTATCCTGATATTCCGTGATTACACCTTCCCAGGTAGAGAAGGGTAACTCATACGTGGGAATGGCAGGAGGTCCTTTAGCCTCATGATATTTCTATATCGAGGTGGTTCCACTAGACTACCTCGGGTGGCGGTCTGTTGAGTGTATCCCAGCCAGGTCCACCCGGGTGCAGAGAGCGGCGAGCTAATGGTTCATACAATCCGAACAGTGTCTAAGTGGTCGGTTATGGTGGTTGAACGTTCGGTTTTAGATAATTATGAATGTATGAGAATGTTATAAATGTAATGATGTTGTACTGATAGGTTTGCATGTTTATATGTATATTAAAAATGATTAATTAAATTTACATAAGCTTACCCTTATTTTCCTGTCTTGTCTATGTTTGTCGTTCGGTCTCAACCGTTCGGTTGTTCTCTTCACTGCAATGATCATCCAATGGATGTGAGCAGAGGGTGACGGTGAAAATACATTGGAAGATACCTTGCAGACTGAGCAACCTTTGGACGTTATGCCTGAGAACTGTGCAGGATCGTTCGGTCCTTAGATTAGATTTTTCTTTTCGCTTAATGTAGATAACCGTTCAGTCAAGTATTTTGTAAAACCGTTCGGTCTAGATACCCCTTTTGTAATACCGTTCGGTCATGAACTGTACCAAGACCGTTCGGTCTAGTTTTGTAAATTGTATCAGACTTCTATATTTTTGTACAATTTCAAATTGTATATGATATATTTCTCGTTCCTTTCTCTATAATTGTCCTTTCTCCACTGTTCTTTATTATTATTCATGTTAACTCCTTAAATAAATTATAGCTCTTGTTATAAATTTATTTGGATGTTACAATAATGGTATCAGAGCAGTTTTATCCTTAGAGTACCTGTAGGTTATGAGTACACTATGCTTGTGTTGTGTACTCAACCGTTCGGTTAGATTTTATTCTAATCTCTTCCAAAACACTTATGGACCTTTCTTTCTATTGAAAGCAGAAGATGGCTCCAAGGCCTCCTCCTCAACCTATCGATCGGGATTCCTCTAGCAACACCAACCTGTTGGAGCAAGTTATAATAGCCCTCCAACAACAGAACACTTCATTAACTCAGCAAAATACGATTGCCCGGCAAAATTTGGAGGCTACTCGAGTACAAGCCGAGAATACTCAAAGGCAAATGATGGAGATGATGACTAGCATGCAAGCTGGGAGACCGTTTGGTTCTGCCGAGACTGTGCAAACCGAATGGAGCTTAGAGAGTTTTCTCCAACACCGTCCAGCCAAGTTTGATGGAAAGTGCAGTGCTGACGAAGTCGATCATTGGATAAGGGATATGGAGAAGATCTATAATGCCAAGAGATGCCTTAATGAGAATAGGTTGGCATACACAGAGTATCAATTGACTAGTGAGGCAAGTCATTGGTGGAGTGCTATGCGGATGATGTTGGAAGACGAGCACACTCCCGTCACATAGGATTTATTCAAAAACAAGTTTTATGCAGAATACTTCCTGAATAACGTTCCGTTCGCTAAGGAAGTGGAATTCCTCCAACTCGTACAAGGAGAAATGACCGTATCGGAGTACACCGATCGATTCAAGCATCTCGTTCGGTTTTATACACTGGGAATCAACGAAGAGTGACAATGCAGGAAATATGAGAATGGACTTAAACTAGACCCCAAGGTGGTGCTTTCTAGTTTGTGCATCAAGTCCCTTCCAGCTTTGACTGAAAGAGCTAAAGTATTGGAACGTAACCTGTTAGAAGCCGAACGGTATAAGAAGCAACAATAAGCCGTTCGAGGGCCAACTCCATCCACGAGTGGACTCGGTGTAAGGAGGACACCTTACTCTCGGCCTCTTACATAAGGATCTGGTTCCTCCTCGCAAGCATCAGTGTCGGCCGATCAGTTTGGGCAACAAGGATTGGTCTCGAGTTTCAACTGTGGAGGACCACACTATAAATCTGCATGCCCTCAACTAGGGAGATCCAAATATTGCTCTCGGTGTGGAAGGAATAGACACTTTGATACCGAGTGTAACATGGGAGGACGAGCGGTCATGAGGCCCCCAGTTGCTGGAAGGATTCCTCAAAGAGGTGATGGTAGGATACCAATCGTTGGCCGAGTGTATGCACTAATAGGAGTTCAAGCAGCTAGTTCAGGTAAACCTCGTTTGTTTTGTCTTGGAGATAATTTTCAAAATGGGTTAGTTAGCTATCAACCATTTTCTTGTTGATTGCGGAAAGAAGAAATTTATTTTTCCAAGTCAAGTAAAGAAGCTATCGTTAATGCTCGGTCGAGTTCGAGAAGGTATCACTAAAGAAGTCTTAGGAACTGTTCGGTCTTACAAAGATCTTTCATGACCGAACGTCTCTTATTAGTTACCGTTCGGTCATGTAAACTCAGTTTCGTCTCTAACCAAGTGGTATCAGCTTTAATGTACTCGAAGATATTTGATATCTTCTTTGAACTGTTTCTAATATGATATTTTTCCTTAATGACCGAACGTCCTTTTGTTATTAATGTTCGGTTATTTCTGTCAAGCTTTTATTATAACTTGGATATGACGATTCAGCCTTTAGCTGAAATCATCGTTCTGATTATATGGTGCCTTGTTTCTCAAAAGGATTTTTCTTTCTTTCTGCTCAGCAGACGACAACTCCTCCTCTACTACCTTTCATTCTCTCTCTTTCCTTTCCTTTGACCCAATACCGTTCAGTTTTGAACTATAGTGGTCAATACCGTTCGACTATTTTCTTCAATTGATCATTGTCGTTTGTTTTCTTTCTATAACGAGCACTTAATTGCCCAAACTTTACCCTCTTACCGTTCGGTGCATAGGACTTAGTCGTTCAGTTGATATTCTTAACATCTCAAACCAATTGGTTTACCGTTCGGTCCATTGGTTAGACCTTCGGTCTGTGTTCAATCTTTTGCTTATATGACCGTTCGGTCATTCTGTATGTTCAGGAATTCACTCCCACTAATATTCAGACCACTTCCTTCTCGGGTTTTCTATTGCTCGATTTCCAAATAGAACCCACCAACTTACCAAACAGTTTAGTCTTTTACCATAAACCGTTACAAAACTTTCCGCCATTCCTAAACAAGAATTGTGACCAACATAAACTCTCCACCGATCGGTATTTCACCTTACCGTTCGGTCACATATCCATTACATATTGGTTCTCCTTAATTAAACATTTTCCATTCGGGTTTTTGGATCATTGAATTTTGAATTCAAAATCTTCAGCTTTCTCTATCATTGGGTCATTCATTTCGAAAATCCTAGTTGTTCACCTGATTCTTTCAAAGAACGTCCGGTATTTACCCAACCTCACCGTTCGGTCTAGGAGCAACAGAGCAACATTATGTAAGGCCACCCAAAACAACTCCAAAGAAATTCATCCCTTGTCAATGTGCTCGGCCCAAATCCAAAGTACTAAGTTCATAATAGAAATAGCTTGTTGTCCAACTTTATAGTCACGCGTTTAGCAAGAAAGGTGTTATGACCTTTCGGCCTTAATCTTTGGGTAAGATTAGTCTTACCATTCGGCCTGCCAAGCCCTGGGTGCTTGGGTACTAATTTTCGAGGACGAAAACTTTTATTTGTTAGGGGGAATGACACACCCCATTAATTCCCTTCCTTAGTGGAAACAACGTGTCAGCACCCTTCCAGCTTCTCCATGTTAGTGGGAGACAAAGCTGTCAGCCTCATTAAATTCCCCTCCTCCGAGAAGTTTGTGGCAGTAGGAAAGTGAGAATGTGCAGATAGTGGATTCCACGTGGTAGGGCATGGAGTGCAGAACTCAGAAAATGGAAAACAGGTGGCAGGCAGGGAGAGGACCGAACAGTTGGAGTGAAGGACGTATTTAAAGCTGAATTTCTGAAGATTGACGCCATTTTTGCATGCAACCTTTCTTCTTCCTCAACTCAGTTTCCAGAAACCACCATTTTCTCCTCCTTCTCTCTAGAAACCTCAACCTTCTCTCTAAAATTCCGGCCACCTCCTCTCCTCCGATCACCTTATACCTTTTAGAATAATTCTTCCCGGTGCCAAACTCTTTCACTTGCACTGATCAGATTTTCATTTGGAGCACTTTGGTTTTTTGGAAGCTATAGAAGTAGAACTTAGAAGCTAGCTGGAGTTAGAGGTAAGGGAAACTTATAAATTTCCTTATGATGATTTTTATATGCATGATTATATGAGTATATGATTGTTGAATGTATGATCTTGTTGTTGAGAAATGCATGTTTGATTTTTGGTATGAAATATTTCATAAGGTTATATAACTTAGTAAAATTCTGAATCTGTAATCGAAGGGTCATTAGGACCGTTCGGTTTCCCCTAAAATGATCAATCTGGATTGTAATCCCTTGTAGGAGTCAGTTGAAGACCGACCAGTCTTGTACAGATTGTGTTGAAACTTAAATACCTTGATTTGAATGAATTACTCATTAAAGAGCGTTCAATCTTATACTGAGCGTTCGGCCCTTGAAGTGCTCGGTCATAGACTGAGTACTCAGTTTCATATACATTATTTTCTTGAATAAGTGTTCCGTTATATAAGTGCTCGGTCTTAGACTGATGCTTAACTTATGAAACATTCGGTTTCAGGTCTCTATTATTTATTTGAAGAACGTTCGGTCATACACTAAACGTTCAGTTTTATATTGATAATGTTTGTTGAAAGTAGTCGGTCATAGATCGAGTGCTCGGCTTGAGAAGGTACTCGGTCAGAGACTATGTATTCGGTCTTATATTAATTCTTTTCTTTTGAATAACGTTCGGTCTTACACATATCATATTCATTGTTGAGTGCTCAATCTTGAAGAGTGTTGGGCCTTGAGAAGTGCTCGGTCATATACTAGCCTTCGACTAATTTAGTGCTCGGTCTTATACCAGCACCTAATCTTTAAATATTCAGTTTATAATATTATTGTTTGAAAGGTGCTCGGTCTTAGACTGACACTTAATTTCCTCACAGAGTGTTCGGTCTTGTACTAGCACTCGCTTTATTGAAGAGAACTTATGTTATTCTAAAGCATTCGGCTCAAATTATAAAGTGTTCGATATTTCTTAAAGGTCAACTAGTCGATGACCGTTCTTTCTTTCCTATACATTATTTATATTCATTGGCTTTCAAATAGCGTTCGATGTTCTTCTTTATTAGACCATTCGGTCACCTGATGTAACCCTTGTTATATTCGGTCTCTTTATCTGTCTTTGACCGTTCGATCATTCATTGAATTCCTTTGATACTCGGTCTCCTCATCACTGTTCGGTCAATTGTTACAGTATTGTTTATAAGAAAAAGAAGTAAATTACAGATGAGATTGTTGATCGTATAAAACGAGAATGATGAATGAGTTTATTATGATGATTTAAGAGTATTTCGGGGAGGAATATCTCATGATTTGGAATTGATTTGGTAAAGTATGACCGTGGTCAGACTCAGGTTCTGCTCTATCCTGATATTCCGTGATTACACCTTCTCAGGTAGAGAAGGGTAACTCATGCGTGGGAATGGCAGGAGGTCCTTTAGCCTCAGGATATATCGAGGTGATTCCACTGGACTAACCTAGGGTAGTGGTCTGTTGAGTGTATCCCAGCCAGGTCCACCCGGGTGCGGAGAGCGGCGAGCTACATGGTTCATACAGTGCAGACAGTGTCTAAGTGGTCGGTTATGGTGGTTGAACGTTCGGTTTTAGATAATTATGAATGTATGAGAATGTTATGAATGTAATGATGTTGTACTGATAGGTTTGCATGTTTATATGTATATTAAAAATGAGTAATTAAATTTACATAAGCCTACCCTTATTTTCCTGTCTTGTCTATGTTTGTCGTTCAGTTGTTCTCTTCACTGCAATGATCATCCAATGGATGTGAGCAAAGGGTGACCGTGAAAATACATTGGAAGATGTCTTGCAGACTGAGCAACCTTTGGACGTTATGCCTGAGAACTGTGCAGGACCGTCTGGTCCTTAGATTAGATTTTTCTTTTCGCTTAGTGTAGATAACCGTTCGGTCAAGTATTTTGTAAAACCGTTCGGTATAGATACCCCTTTTGTAATACCGTTCGGTCATGAACTGTACCAAGACCGTTCGGTCTAGTTTTGTAAATTGTATCAGACTTCTATATTTTTGTATAGTTTCAAATTGTATATGATATATCTCTCGTTCCTTTTTCTATACTTGTCCTTTCTCCACTGTTCTTTATTATTATTCATGTTAACTCCTTAAATAAATTATAGCTCTTGTTATAGATAGATTTATTGGGATGTTACATTAACCTTTACATATATAATAAATAGTTGCTGTTTAATGATTTTTTAATTTTTCTATTTTAAAAGAATTACATTATTTTCTATCAAAAGCTCATGTTACGCTTTATTATATCCTTTGATATCTTATTATGTTGGAAAGAATTATATTTTAAAACTTATAATTTTTATTGTATTTGTATATAAAATTGTTTAAGTATATGTTTATCTAAAAAATAGTTTAAATTAGTATATAACTTTATTATATCTTTTAATTTTTTTTATATAAAAATAATTGTTTAAAGGATTTTGATTGAAAAAAATTCAATTGTTGTTTTAATTTGGTATGAACAACACATTCAAAGGTAATGGCAGCTGGAGATTTTTCAGGAGAATATATACACCGAGGCGATGAACCCTGCTGAGCTAAGGATGGAGAAGGAACAACACATCCATCATGCCATGAAGACTTCGTTTTATTTTGCAATTTTATCTTTTTTAAGCTTTTAAACTGTTGATTGCAGTTACTTTTGTTTTCTATTTTATTGTGTTTTGTTTGTCCACTGCTTCTGATGTTTTGTTCATTTTCTTTTACTGTTTAAGTGTGTCTGCTTTAGTTGTCTCACCTTGTCTATGTGATTGGAAACTGTTTTGAGAAATTATTGAAAAGGTGTCGGGGGAGGTGTTGTGTTCACAGTAAAAAAATATGAGAAGCAAAAATGAATATATGGTTTGAATTGGAATGGAAAGAGAAAAGAAATAAAAAGGTGAAATTGAAAATGAAAAGAAAGAGAGGAATTCACTACATGTGCACCAGTTTGGGTGAGAAAGGAAAATTTGCATTTATTTTATTCTTCAATCATTTTCTTATCCTACTTTCACCTTGACCACATAAAAATCCTTTTAATTTTGAGTTGCGTTATTTTTAAGTAATGAAAATTAAAGTGTTTTTAAGATAAGTGTAAATCCTAAAATTGAAATTTTGTAAATATTGTTCCTAAATCTGATTTGATTGATTTGAAACATGCTCTTAATTGGTTTCACTTCATCTATGTTGGATGTAATATTTTCTTGCTCACATCTTTGCTCATAGATGCTAACGTAATGTTAGTAATATTCTCAATTTTCATGGTTTCTCCCAGTTTTCACTTGTTTTTGTTCTTTTTATTTATTTATTTTCAGTCTCTCCTGTTGTTATATTTCTTGCATATGTATAATTTCATAGGTTGTTTAGTCCTTTATTTTTGCATAAATTACTAAAAAAATCATATAAATAATTTTAAAACCACAATTATTTAAAAATAACCACTTTTTATATAATAATAGGATAGTTGGATAGGTCGTATTTTACATTCATATTTTGGTTTTAAATATCGCTTTTTAATAAATGTCTGAAGTAGTAAGGAGCACAGAAGAGTTGCGAAGGTGTGTTTAAGAAGTCAAAACAATTAATTTGACATGTTTCCAACAAAAGCAACTGGTTTTAATGCCTTCTTATCATTCTTAATCTAGGTTTTAAATTTAAACATTAATCCATGGTTGGCAGTGATAGTGGCCGGAACTTGAAATAAGCCCTTTGTCTGCTAACTTGTAAATTTAATGTATAATAATCAATTTCACGAATGATAATTGACTAAATAGCCTAGAAAACATAATCAGAAAAGCATAGTAGACCAGAAGTAATCTAACAATATATACTCGGCAAATGCAATACAGTTCATATTTTGTTATAACATCATCTTGCCTAGCATATAGTCATCTTTTTCACCTGTTTCAAAAGCAGTAATCAAGGAAAGAAGTTACATAAATTTACAGCACAAAGCTGTTGACTTCACGATATAAATACTTCTGTTTGATTCATTAATATTTTCAGAACTGTTATAATATTATATTATTGCATAAGTTAAAAAGATTGAATTTTTGAACGTTGTGTTGCAACGTTAATTGGCAAACGAAATATTTTCATTAAACATGACAACGTTCAAATATTCAATGTGAATTAATTCCAACCTTAAAAATCTTTATGATTTTTAATTTCTTTTATTTAATTGATTCCTCTTTAGTTCTATAAATAGAGAATTTTTCCTTCATTCCAAGACACACAAAATTCAATCTTTTTCATTCTTCTTTTTTTTGAGTTTCATCCTTTCTCTTTTTTTCCTTTTTCTAAAATTATTCTCGGTTATTTTGATACTCTGTTTAGAGATTCTTGCTAGTTCTGAGATCTTCAGAAATTCTGAGAAGTTTCTGTTGAAAAATAATTTCCTTAAATCACGTCCAAATGAATCTAAACCCACCTAGAATAGAGTAAGAAACGACAAACCTCCTAAGGCATATATAGTCGAAGGAGATGACATTATTGTTGTGGTCGTTTCTCAAGTAAATTTGATGACCAATGTTAGCAAATGAGTGGTAAGTGCCTTTACCTCTTACACTAGTGTAGGGGATGGAGAAGAACATGTCTACCTCGGTGATTCCAACATCACTCCTGTTCTAGGAAAATGAAAAGTTCTTCTCAAACTCACATCAATAGAGTAATTTAATCTCTCTAGCATTGTTGGGAAAGGTGGGGGTTAAACACTAGTGCAGCGAGGGGATTTTATCGCGGTTATTTTTCACTATAGGTCGCGGTTTACGAACCGCGGCATATTCAGTCGCGGTAGTAAGTCAGAGACTTTAGGCCGCGGTTAAAACCGCGGTATATAAGTTCCGTAATCTGCCGCGGTTGTCCAAGGAACCGCTGCCTAAATCCTTTTTTTTTAAAAAAAAATAAAATTGTCCCCTATATGTCGCGGTTCAATCGCGGTACAAAGTGTCCACTATAGGCCGCGGTTAGTGCAAGAACCGCGGCCATATGTCTCTTTTTTAAAAAAAAAAAATTAAAACGAAAAAGTATATGCCGCGGTTCAGGTCACAACCGCGACATATTCCCCTACAGTTTTTTAAAATTGCAGGTCTGTTTTTGTGATATCCACTACCACAAAAACAGACCTGCATATAAAAACATGTACACAAATTCAATTTCAACATGACAAACACATGTTCAAATGTATTTCAACATCAAATAAAGTACAGAGTCTAAGAAAATACAATCTAATCAAATGCAATGTTTAAATCTAAGAGCTATTGTATAATCTAATTATAGACTTCGCAGCAGCCTTCCTAATGAATAGTAGTGGCTTCTCAGGAACTGGTGTAGTAGTCTTGAATCTCTGCAAAAGACAATTCATATTAATTAGTGTATATGAATTAAACATTTGGGAAAAAAATCAAAATTTGTTAAAGTTAAATATTACCGTTTCCCAGCGACTTGTGATGTGAGAACGAACAATATGGGTCATCCAATACATTACATAGTATCCGCACTCATATGACCCATTTTGTCTGTTACACTATAATATATCATCACAGTTGATAATAGTTAGTGAATAACATTAAAATAAAACAAGTATAACAAAGTATGGCTTTAGCATATGTCAAACCTTGAGAGAAATCCAAGTAATCTTTCTACTGTTAGCAATTGATCTCCCACCCATCATCATAGTTGCTTGAATAGAACTGTTTATAAAAAAAGGTTTTAGCATTCATTTATATAACAAAGAAAGTCCAAACATTGATGTTCTTACCAATCAATTGCTTGTTTGAGTTGTGGGGGACGAGGCCTGTGCAATGAACAGAACCACAAAGCAGTGTTGTCTTGCATAGACATAACAAGAAGTTGCCAATGGCGCCTGAAATTCATAATAACGTAACTATTAAATATTAAAATCACATATGGAACTTTATTATGTTAACAAAGTTCACTTACCCGGATATATAAGGCAACAAGTATATTTTCTTGCCGCTTGCAAAACTTCTTATCAGATTCATGTTGATCTGCTCAAAATCATTTGATTCATGAATTAATTGGGGAAACGAATCCATAATCATCTAAACGCCCCAACTTGTTAATGACCCCAGACATATGCCTGAAATCCAAAATTAACTTTGATATAAGGATACTTGATATATAAATCAATTTTATATATAAATAATTGCTCATAGACTTACATGATCCATAGCTGAATAATTGAAATATTCAACTCTTGTGTTCCCGATGCAAGCTCACGGACATCTTGGCTATGAAGGTATATTGGGACCTCAGAGCCTCTCCCAAATACATTAGCATCATACTCAACCTCCAAAGGATTCTCATCAAGGATGTCAGCAAGTGGATGCAATGAAGCAAGAGGATCATCCTCAGATAGAGGAATCTTCTCCTGTGCCTGCGTCTGTTGTTACATGAAAAGATAAGATAAGTAATATAGAGCATTAAAAACCTTTAAAATTGAGAAGTGTAAAGAAGAATTTCATACCGAGGGGTCAGAAACTGGTTTAACAAAAAATTTAGGCCAACTGATAAACGACTTATATACTTGTTCAACAGTGAAAATCTCTTCCGTGGACAGAGGAACCATGGCATCTGGTATGATCATTTCATCCACTGAGACCTTCACCTCATCCTCTAATAGTTGCATACCATGACATACAGTTGTTGTCCTAAACTCTGTTCCGCGAGCTACCAGCACCATCTCAGTATCATCTAAAATGTATAGCAGACATGGACTACCATCGTCCATGTCATCCTCTAGGATGGCTGATGCGGAACAACTTCCTTTCCCGCTTCTCCCTGTTAGAGTAAATGTTAGATTATACAAAAGATAGAAATAATTGCACATAAATGTTTATTAGGTTTA
The DNA here is from genome assembly GCA_036885675.1 of Vigna mungo. Classification (NCBI taxonomy): domain Eukaryota; kingdom Viridiplantae; phylum Streptophyta; class Magnoliopsida; order Fabales; family Fabaceae; genus Vigna; species Vigna mungo. The sequence goes on along the minus strand of CP144700.1, from coordinate 20,874,251 downwards.
CCTGTGGGGGGGGGGGCAGGGATAACATGTTCCTCTATAGGAGATGGCACCGCGCGCATGTTCTGAAACTGCTGCTGGAACATGCTTTGGAATTCAGCCCTCATCTTTGATCTAACCTCGGCCCTGATCTCCTCTCTAAGGTCTTCTCGGACCTTTTTTGTGATCTCTTCTGTCATCCATTGTGTATCGTTGTATGAATATGAACGCTGACGAGAAGAGCTCCCAAAATAATCTTTAATTCCTACTCCAGAACCTGCAGCACGTACACGTCCAGGGTGCTCAGGTCGTCCAATCGCAGCAGCAAGAATATCCTGGCGACCCTCTGGAGTGAATTGGCCTTGGGAGCTCTGCTCAACCAAGGCGTCCTGTAACATTACAAAACACCATTATTCTTAAAATAGTTTAATGTAGTATGTATAATGACAATACTTATTATTTTAGGAACAGTGATAACTTACAATTTTTTCAGAAATCTCTCGTGCAGTGTCGGAAGAGTAGGTGCCCGATGGTCGCATACGGGCCAACTTCCATTTCTCATGTCTAGACGGTGGAGAAGGAGGCTGAGGAGGGCTACCACCCTGAGATGGTGCTATAGCATCTGCCTTTTGCTTGAGGATTTTCTCCTCAAGCTTCCTATACCCACCACGAGATAATAGGTGGGGGTTTTTGTTCTGAGCACTTGTTCCTTGTGCTTTGCTTCTAATTGCCTGTCACACACACATTAATTAATTAGTTCATATGATATATATTTGTTAATGAAGAATTGAATAATATCAACTATACTAACCTGCCATTCCTCTGACAACCGACTCTCTTTAAAACGCCGCCAAGTGTCATCATCAATGGACTTATATAAACTACATGGAGTCTTATCTTTTTGCTTTCCATAGATGTATCTTGATGTCAACTTGCTTTTAAAGTTTCTGAAATTTTCTACAACAGTTGACAAACACTTATTTCTAAGTGATGTGACATTTGGAATGTCAAATGTCAGCTGAAATAAACATAATAAAGTTGTATTAGTACAAAATTATCAATATAAACAAATTTTAATTCAAATGCTATTAATTAACTTACCAATATATCGTTCCAAATAACGTTCCGATCAACCTCGGACACATGATCAAAAGATGGAATGAGAATGCTAATCTTATCACGTGCCACCACTCCAAGGTATGATCGGAAGTCATCTGCATAGCGGCCAGTTGCCACACCCATGGTGACATTCACGTTCACCGGAGTTCTTTCACCACTTTGTTTCCTGAGCAATAGTTGTTTCATCCTAGTGGGTCCTCTAGTGGATCTGGTTGGGGGAGCCTCATCCCCTGAAGACTGTGGATGATCAGCCATATATCTGTCAAAATAAATAACAACATTAAATATTAATAAAAGACTTATGCAATATCATATAAATTAACAAAACATGTAATAGTAATCATAGAAATGCGTAAAAGCAAAATTAATGTGATATTAATAAAATACTTATACAGAAATTGAAAATTCATACATAAAGATATGGATTCATCATATGTATATTCCCTCATCATGATCTGACCGAATTGCATGTACATCGTCATCAACAAGAGATTGGTCATCCAAATTTGTTGTAGTTTGAAATGAATGGTTGTCAGCAATATGAATATTAATAAGATTGTCTTCGTCAACTTCAATATGTTTTTTGCCTTGAAGAGCAACATACCAATGGTCAGACGCAGGATCTTTGACATAAAAAACCTGCGATGCTTGATGTACCATGATAAACGGTTCATCTCGGTAACCTACCTTTCGAAAATCAACTAGTGTCATACCCGATTCATCTAGTTTCACACCACTCTTATTGTCAAACCACTTACATTTAAACAATGGAACAAAAAACTTGGTGTAATCAACCTCCCATATCTCTTCTATTATACCATAATATCTCATGATCCAAGTACAGGACATTGATCTTTTGATGTGGAAAATTGAAGTGACTCAGCTTCTAAACTGACTCCAGTATTTTGTACTGTGCTTTTATCATCCAATTTCTTCATATAGAATGTGCAATTTTTGACTTCATAACCTTGACAACACACAACATCAAACTTCAAACCATTTGCAAGCCACAATAAAGTTTCAGAAGGATGTGGCTCTTTGTCAATTTCAGATTTGAACCAAGACATAAATGTTTTGTTATGCTCCATCAATTGTCATTTCTCTTATTGTCTTGGATTTTTATTCTTAACAATGGCTTTGTGTGCTTCCAAAAAAGGATCACCTCATCTGTGTTGTTCAATATATAAAGATGCGCTTGCAACAATTCATCGCGATCTTTTGTCACCACATTCACACCTCGGATGCTTTTACTTGTAGAAAATTTATTCAACCATGATGTGCGAGGAACTCCTATTGGATTCGTTGAAGTCATGTAATCTGAACAAAACTCGATACTTTCTTCAGCAATATACCTTTCAATCATCAAACCTTCAGGACGATATGGATTTTTAACGTACCCTTTCAAAATCTTCATATAACGCTCAATAGGATACATCCATCTTAAGTATACCGGTCCGCACAACTTGATTTCTCTAACCAAATGAACAAGTAAATGTACCATGATGTCAAAAAAAGATGGAGGGAAAAACATCTCTAGTTGACACAAGATGATAACAATCTCGCCTTGAAGTTCATCTAACTTTGTAGGATCGATGGCTTTACTACATATTGACGAGAAAAATGAACACAACCTGTTTATGGTGTGCCTAACATTTTTGGGCAAAATTCCACGAATAGCCACCGGTAACAACTGTTGCATTAAGACGTGACAATCATGAGACTTCATGCCAACAAGCTTTAAGTCCTGCATCGACACTAAACTCTTGATATTTGAAGAGTATCCTTGTGGTACTTTGATACTCTTTAAACAAACACAAAAACTTATCTTCTCTTGTCTACACATTGTGTAACATGCAGGGGGCAAATAAGTACGTTTACCAACCTCCTTGGGTGCCAACTCTTCTCGGATATTCATGTCAACCAAATCCAAACGAGCATTCACTCCATCTTTTGTCTTTCCCTCAATGTTGAGTAGTGTACCAATCAAGCTATCACACACATTCTTTTCTACATGCATCACATCTATGCAATGTCGAACATCTAACTTTGACCAATATGGAAGATCAAAGAATATTGATTTCTTCTTCCAAGGGGTCGTTACAGATGACTTCTTGGATGTTTTCCCAAATACATGATGTATTTTATTAACTTTTTCAAGAACTTGAAGGCCAGTAAGTGGATTTGGTGCTTCGTCCCTCTCTTGATCTCCATTGAATGCTTTTTTTAACCTTCGATATGGATGATTACGTTTTAGAAATCTCCGATGACGCAGATACACCGTCTTTCTTCCATGTTTCAATTGATGAGCTGCAGTGTTTTCTTCACATACAGGACACGCTTTATGACCCTTGACACTGTATCCTGACAAATTACCATAAGCAGGAAAGTCATTAATGGTGCAAAATAACATTGCACGCATCACAAAAGTCTCTGAAGCGAATGCATCAAATATTTCAACCCCATCACCCACAAAACCTTCAAGTCTTCAACTAGTGGGCTTAGATAAACATCTATGTCATATCCAGGCGGCTTTGGACCAGATATCATCATAGACAACATTATGTACTTCCTCTTCATGCACAATGCAGGAGAAGTTGTAAATTATCAATATAACTGGCCAACAACTGTGATTGGTACTCAGATTACCAAATGGGTTCATTTCATCAGTGGCTAAACCAAGCCTAAGATTTCTACACTCTTTACCAAATTCGGGGAATTGTCGATCAATATTTTTCCATTGCTTTGAATCAGCTGGATAACGAAGCAACCCGTCAATTTTTCTCTCATCTGCATGCCATCTAAGGTTTTTAGCATCTTTGGGATTCGCAAACAAACGCTTAAGTCTGGGAACTATTGGAAGGTACCAAACTACTTTCAAAGCAGATCCATTTTTTTCAATCTAACCATCATCTTCACTATTGTTTTTTGACTTGTATCGTGATAAGCCACATTTTGGACACTTTGTCAAAAATTCAAACTCTTTCCTATATAAAATGCAGTCATTCGGACAAGCATGTATCCTTTTATACTCCATACCCATTGGACAAAGAATTTTCTTCGCATCATAATTACGAGTGGGCAGTGTATTTCCATCTGGCAGCATTTCATTCAACAACGTCAACAATTATGTAAAGCTCTTATCAGTCCATCCATTGCTCGCCTTCAAATTCATGAGCCTTAACACAGCTGACAAACGTGTGAACTTAGTTGAACCGACATACAAAGGTGTTTCAGCATCAGTCGACATCGTCTCTTACACATGAGCTTTGGCAAAATTTTCTGCGCCAACATCGCGGATCATGTCCTCTAATTTGTCTTCATCCGGTTGATCTTCTTCCATGGTGGAATTTGTAACATTTTCAGTTTGCGAGTCAATCGAAAAGTGTATTTCTTCGCCGTGCCATATCCATGTTGTATAACATCTTAGGAAACCATCACAGATAAGATGTTCTCTAATTTGAGTTGCGTTCAACTTTCTCCCATTCAAACAGTTCACACAAGGACATCTAAACTTCACTTCATCGTCATTTCTCCCCTCATTACGTTGCGCAAATTGTATAAATTCCTCTACACCTCTCTCGTACTCAGCACTAATATGTGGTAAATTAATCCAATTTCGATCCATTCCTAAATTTTACAAAATTACAATTATACAATTTTTTTATATAAAATTATCAATTTAATCATACATTCAATTCAGTCATACAATCATACAATTAATAATCATTCAAATTACCAATTCAAACATTCAATCACACATAAATAACTTAAGTTTTAATATTTCAAAAAATAAATAACTTAACTATAAAGTTTTAAATTTATTGTTTAAAATCTCTACACTAATATTTCACTCATTTCTTTCTTCCTTATCCTATTTTCCCTGTATCAAAGATTATTTTTTAAAATACTAAAATCGAATGAACCAATTTAACGAATTTATTTTTATGTAACGCGTTATACTTATATTGTAAATATAGTAATTTACTTTTGAAAAAAAAAAATCATCCTCATATAATTTTTTTGTAATGTGTGGAAGCTATCATCTTGATCTTGATTACAATCTCTAAACTTCTAATTACGATAGGAATAGCTATTCAAGAAGTGACAAATCCAACTTCAACTATATCCTATTCTATTCATTGAACTCAAACCAATGCAAATAATTTCCAAGAACATTTGATCACAAGCAAGCAATCAAGCATATATTAAAATCAAACCAGTTTAGTGCAATACCTGGTTTTGGCGCGGCGGAGAAGAAGGGGCGTGACAGAGAAGCACTGGTCCGATTGGCACTGGTCGCGGAGAAGAAGGGGCACTGGTCGCCGAGGAGAAGTCTGGAACCTAGACGATTTGGGCTGGCGTCAATGTGGCGGTGGCGGAGAAGCACTGGTCCGACGGCGACGATGATGATTCGGGAGGCGGACGGAGACGATAATGGACGGAGAAGCAGAGTCCAGACGGAGAAAAGCTTGCAGCGGTGGGGGTTTTGTTTCTTTTTTCTGAAAATCGCGTGGAAGAAGAAAACTGTTCAAAGTTTTTTTTTTTAACTATCAGAAAGAGCATCTGCCGCGGTTCTACACTTAATCGCGACATAAAGAGGGAATAGGCCGCGGTTCTACATTAAACCGCGGCCTATTCATTTTAAAAAAATAAAACAAAATGGCGTTTTTGAATTTTTTTTTTAACTTATCTGCCGCGGTTCAGAGCCCAACCGCGGCATATACTCTGACAATTTTAAAAATTTACTTAGACCAGGGAATAGGCCGCAGTTCTCTGGCCAACCACGGCCTATTCCCCAACGTTCAGAATCCCCTTAACTGCCTCCCAACTGCCTTTTGGGGAATGTCAGCCCCTGCAATAAATTGACAGGGGAATAGGTCGCGGTTCTCTGACCAACCGCGGCCTATTCCCCTATCAATTTATTGCAGGGGCTGACTGATGGGGAATGTCAGCAGATGGCAGGGGGAATAGGCCGCGGTTGGACAGAGAACCGCGGCCTATTCCCCTGTCATTAAATATTTTTGCCTGACGTGGAGTCAAAGGGGTTGGTTGACTTGGGTATATGCCGCGGTTGTATGGGGAACCGCGACATATAAGTTCAATTTATTTACAGAACTGCCACCGCGTAGCATTATGCTGCGGTTTCTGGTGAACCGTGGCATAATGTGCGCTGTAAAGAGGCAATTTTTTACTAGTGTAAAGTGTCATTTGAATATGACAAGATTATTATGACAAAAAAAATAATGTTTTTGTGGGGAAGGGATATTGTGATCAAGGACTCTTCATTCTAAATGTTTATGAAAATATTAATGAATCAAGTTGTTCTGCTTATATTGTTGACTCGTATGATATATGGCATGCTAGATTAGGACATGTGAATTCCTCGTCTGTTTTGAAATTACAATGGCTAGGATTGATTAATATGCATGATAAATAGAGTAGTAAATGTGATATATGTGTAGAATCTAAATTAACAAAGAAAACATGTTTTTCTGTAGAACGACAAACTGAATTGTTAGGGTTAATTCATACTGATCTAGCTGATATGAAACAAACCGTGTCTAGAGGAGGTAAAAATTATTTTGTAACCTTTATAGATGATTATTCTAGATACACCACCAAAGTTTACTTAATCAAACATAAAGATGAAGCCTTTGATGTGTTTTTAACCTATAAAGCATAAGTAGAAAATCAGTTGAATAAGAAAATTAAGAGGATTAGATTAGATAGAGGTGGTGAGTATGTTTTGTTTAATGAATTTTGTATTAAAGAAGGAATTATCCATGAAGTGACCCCACCATATTCACCTGAGTCTAATGGAGTAGCTGAGAGAAAAAATAGAACCCTTAAGGAAATATTATTTTGTCAGATTTTTACAACAAATGTTATGCTTGTTAATTCTAGTGCACCTGATAACCTTTTGGGAGAAGCCTTGCTTACTGCATGTTTTTCACAAAATAGGACACCCCATAAGAAAACCGGTAAAACTCCTTATGAGTTGTGGAAAAGTTACCAACCTAACCTTAAATATCTATGAGTGTGGGGATTTCTAGCTAAGGTAATGTGACCTGATCCTAAGAAAAGGAAAATAGGCTCTAAAACCTCTGATTGTATGTTCTTAGGTTATGCTGAGCATAGTGCTGCCTATAGGTTTCTAGTTGTTAAAAGTAACATACTTGAGAGAAATTCTATAATGGAAACGAAAAATGTTGAGTTTTTTTAACATTTATTTCTCTTAAAGGTTAGTGAGATGTCTCAACCTGTTGATGATAATGAAAATAATAATAATAGTGATACCATGAATGAGGATTTGAGAAGAAGTAAAAGACAAAGAAAGGAAACTTCCTTTGGAGATGACTTTTATACTTATCTTGTTGATAGTGATCCAATAAGCTTTGTAGAAGCTATTAGTGCTCCTGATGCAAAACAGTGAGATAACGCCATTAGGTCTGAAATTGAATCAATTCAGAAAAACAATACTTGGACTTTAGTAGATTTACCTAAAGTAGCAAAACCCATTGGGTGTAAGTGGATCTTTAAGAAAAAGTATCATCCTGACGGATCCATAGAGAAATATAAGACAAGATTAGTAGCAAAAGGATTTACTCAAAAGCCCAACATAGATTACTTTAATACTTTTGCTCCTATGACTAGGATTTCCTTTATTCGAGTATTGTTAGCTCTAGCAGCTATCCATAAACTAGTGATACATCAGATGGATGTTAAAACAACCTTCTTGAATGGTGATTTAGAGGAGGAAATTTATATGACTCAACCTGAAGGGTGTGTTATACCTGGTCAAGAGGATAAAGTTTGTAAACTCTTAAAATCCTTGTATGGGTTGGAACAAGCACCAAAACAATGACATGAAAAACTTGATAATGTATTGCTTTGTGATGGTTTTTCAGCTAATGATGCTGATAAATGTGTGTACTCTAAATCTGAAAATGGTGATATAGTGTCATTATATGCTTGTATGTGGATGACATGTTAATATTTGGTATATGCAATGAGATTGTCGTTAGAACTAAATTGTTTCTAGGATCAAAATTTGAAATGAAAGACATGGGTGAAGCAAATGTGGTTTTAGGTATTAGAATCATAAGGAAGGGAGATAGTATATTACTATCTCAAGAACAATACATTGAGAAACTTCTTAAGTTTGGGTTTTATGACTTAAAATCAGTGAGTACCCTTTATGATGCTAATTCTAAATTAATGAAAAATAGAGGAGAATCATTATCTCAGCCTCAATATGCCCAAATAATTGGGAGCTTACTACACTTGATGAGTTTTTCTAGACCTGATATTACTTATGCAGTAGGTAGACTGGGTAGGTACACTCAATGTCCAAATCAGGAACATTGGGATGCACTTGCTAGGCTTATGAGATACTTAAGAGGTTCAATGGATTTAGCCATTGAATATAGTGGATTTCCCGCTGTACTAGAAGGGTACAGTGATGCTAATTGGATCTCTGATTCAGACGAGACAAAATCTACTAGTGGTTATGTATTCACACTTGGGGGTGGTGCGATTACATGGAGATTAGCCAGACAAACTATTATTTCAAGATCAACAATGGAATATGAGTTTGTTGCTCTTGAGATGGCTGGTAATGAGACTAAGTGGTTGAAAAACTTCTTAGTGAACATTCCACTAGGAATGAAACCAACCCCACCGGTATCAATACACTGTGATTGCTAGTTGGCAATAGCTATAGCTAAAAACAAGAATTACAATGGAAAGAATAGACATATACAATTGAGACACAATTTGGTGAAGCAGCTGCTAAAGAGTGGAACTATTTCCATTGATTATGTGAAGTCAGAACGAAATCTATCGGATCCTCTAACAAAACTCCTGGGAAGACAAATGATATTAGAAACATCGAGGGGAATGAGACTTAAGCCACTTGCAAACAAACAAGTGATGGTAACTGATAACGATTGAAAAATAGTTATTTTCATACTTGATTTTGATATTAAATCACACCCTTTATGGCTTAGAATTAGCTTGAAATCATGCATTTTTATTAAGTTAGAGAATAAGAGAGTCAAAGTTGCTTTTCTTGGTTTTATGCGGTTTCCCTTGATTTTGTAGGTTTTTGGAATGAATTGAAAGAAAGGTTGAATCTTTTGGGTTATTTCTTCCATTCTTTCATTACTTTTAATCTAGATTCACCATGATTATGGTGAACTAAACCCTAGGTTGTTGGGGAACAATGTAATATTTTGAACTCTCTTATATTCAAATTCTTATCTTCTTTATATGGTTGCATATGCTTATCTTTATCAATTGTTGGGTTCCTTACCTTTGCTTAATGCTTTTATCGTTTAACTCATTCGGTAAATGTTGTTTGTCTTTATCGATACGGAAACGTACAATAATGTCATGAACTGGGGGGAATTCCTTGATTATGCTAATACCGCCTAGGAATAGGGGTAGGACGATCAATTGTATTTTGCTTCTGTTTATCATGCATTATTAATTACTAGGGGAGGCTAGGGATATCGAGTCGGTAATTAGTAATAGGCTCTTTTTACCAAGGGATTGGGTTAAGGGTAGACCAAGAAAGTTTGCATGACAATATGATAAATAAGCAAATTAGATAAGAAAAGTAGATATAAGAGGGTGGATAAGATGAAATTGTAAACCCCAACAACTCCATTCATTCATAGTTTCTTCATGTTTACTTTTGTTATTTGCATACAAAACCCTAAAATTAATTTGTTCTCAAGTCTTACGCGATTGGTTTACACGAAAGTTAAGGCCTAAGTGTCCTTTGGGAAACGATACTTGGACTTACCCATTTTATATTACTTGATAACGATCTGGTACACTTGCCAGGGACTTAACAGTAACCCAACCTTTGTGATTGGAGATCCAATGAATAAGGTTCATGTGGGTAAAAACAAGTCACTTGTTAGTTCTGATAGCACTAAATTGATTTTAATCAATTATGTCCCTTCCTTTGGGGTGTGTGTGAAAGTGCTAAAGACTGCATTATGGAGAGGTTAAACTTTGTTGTTAAAATTCTATGTGGTGAAAGAATTTTAGTTTAAACAAAGTTTTTAATGATTTTCATATCCCTTATGGGTGGTGTATGATTTGAAGCATACACTTGATGAAATCACCTATATAAGTGTCGAGTGGGGCCACTTGCATGAGATCTTGCCATGATCTCCAGAGCACTCATGAATACCGGGCACGCGCATGGCCTAGTAAGCGCAACACAACGATAACAACAAGGATTGTGGGAGTGTATTGTGATTGATAAACCTCTAACACACGTCAAGTGTCTTTGGTTCATACAGCTTGCTATACCAACTACATTGTGTGTTAAGTATCTCAATCTGAGACTGGTTCATATAACTTGCTATACCAGCTCTGATGCATTACATCCTATGAGACCCATAATAAAAGTTTTTCCTGTCTTTTCTCTTTCAACTTTTGCAATATATGGGGGATTGTTATAATATTATATTATTGCATAAGTTAAAAAGCATTAATTGTAAGATTGAATTTTTGAACGTTGTGTTTCAACGTTAATTGGTAAACGAAAATATTTTCATTAAACATGCCAACGTTCAAATATTCAATGTGAATTAATTCCAACGTTAAAAATCTTTATTATTTTTAATTTCTTTTATTTAATTGATTCCTCCCTAGCTCTATAAATAGAGAATTTTTCCTTCATTCCAAGACACACAAAATTCAATATTTTTCATTCTCCTCTTTTCTAAGTTTCATCCTTTCTCTCTCTTCCCTTTTTCTAAAATTATTCTGGGTTATTTTGATACTCTGTTTAAAGATCCTTGCTAGTTCTGAGATCCTCAGAAATTCTGAGAAGTTCTTGTTGTATCCTGAGGGACTTGCGCAATACACCACGGATAAGTCCTCAAGGACAGTGACTCTACACGCCTCAGGAAATTTTGTTCGTGAACCTGTCAGCTTTTTACAACAGGAACTAATCATAATTGCTAGTTATGTGTTTGGTTCAGACAAGTTGATATATTAAGCAGAAAATACATACACTTTTATGGAACAAAAAGGGTTCTACAACTAGTTCTTAGAGCTTTGCGGGGAAGGTAATTGCCCAGTGATAAAATACAATTTAAAATAGGCAGAGGATAGTTTATGCGTTTGTTTAACGATGTATTTGAGTTGTTCTCTCTCTTTTTGCACCCTCCCATTTATGAAAGACAAATCTTCCCCCAACATAATGATAGGCCTGTGCCAAAAACTATCATATGAAACCTACAGGCAAGTAGTTCAATCACAAAAAATTTGGGCAAAATCGTTCATGCTTCTAGAGTAACAACAATTATTTAAAAACAACTCTGAAGCTCAAAACTCACACAGGTAAACTCACAAGCTCTCATTTTCAGAAAAACAACCTGCTCAGTATCTCAATCAAACTTTATTTAAAGCACCTGTTTTACACATTTATCCTGCATCATCTCAACCTCAATCAAACACTAAAATTTTCAAAAGGCAAACTTGTCACACAAAACAGAGCACAGTTGAATCAAAGCAGTTTAATTCATTCAAGCAGAGCACATAAAAATAAAATAAAATCAAAGGAAACACACATGCAAACTAAAAACAAAAATTAAAAGTAAAGGTTCAGAGCACTGGGTTGCCTCCCAACAAGTGCTTCTTTAACGTCACTAGCTTGACCCAATAGGCTCATGTCACATCAACCAGCTACATCCTTAATTTTTGTGTCATCCTTTCCTATAGTCTGCCAGCTGGTCTTCAGCATTTTCCTATTCACCCTTTTTGTTCTTCTAAAAGTAAGAGCTTCAATCTCTATCAGTCCATCAACTATGAAGTCCTTTATCACCCAGAGCTTGTTGTTGAATTGTACAGGAAGGCCTGGTCTCAGTCCTTCCTGCTTCCATAAAGGGCTTTGGTGGACATTTCTTCCTTTGGTGTCTTTTTCTTCCTTAGGTACCTGAGACAGAAAACACTTTTTAACTATCTTCCTTGATTTGGCGGTTCTGGTACCTTTCCCAGGTGCATCTTTAAATGCATCTTTGGGAGTGGTTTTCTTTTCTTCAAGCTGCCACCCTGTCCTGCAGGCACTCAGGATCACCTCCTCTTCTTGGTCTTTGAGGGCTATGGTTCCCTCATCCACATTGATGATTACTTTGGCCGTCTTCAGGAACGACCTTCCAAGAATGATAGGGATCTTTGCATTCTTCCTTCTCTAGGATCACAAAGTCTACCAGGAACATCAGGTCATCAACTTACAACTTTACATTTTCTAATACCCCATAGGGCCTTTTAGGGGATCCATCTGCCATGAGAAGAGACATCTTTGCGGGCTTTACTTCTAACTCCCCCATCGTTTTAAGAAAAGCCAGGGGCATTAAGTTGTGCTCCCCAATGAGAAGAGACATCTTTGCGGGCTTTACTTCTAATCAAGGATTTCCTAATTTTGTGCTCCCCAATGTTGCAAGAAATGGTAAAACTTCCTGGGTCAAATTCTTTTGGAGGAAGAGTTTTCTGTAAGATAACGCTGCAATCCCCTTGTTCTTTAATTGTCTCCTCTTTTAAATTCTTCTTTTTGAGGAGCTCTTCCTAAAATTCCTTGTATTTAGGGATCTGCTGCAAGGCCTCTGTCATAGGAGCTTCTATCCCTAATTTTTTTGAAATTTCTTCAAGGCACCCTGCTTGTATTTTTCTTGTATTCTGCTCTTTAGGGTCCTTGATATTTTTTTCAAAATATTCTTTTCTCTCTTCTTCTTCTTTCTTAACCTCTTCTTTTTCTCTTTCTCTCAAATTTCCTTTTTCCTCTCTTTTTTCTTTTATTTCTTTCTCACCTTCACTCAAAATATCTTTTTCTCTTTCTTCCTCACCCTCACTCAATTTTTCTTTTTCTTTTTCCTCGCCTTCTTTTTGTCCATCTTCTCTTTTTTTACTCTCTTTTTCTTTCCTCTCTTTTTCTCTCTCATCCTCCATGCTAGCTATAACCTTGCATTCTTCTTTGGGGTTAACCTCAGTATTAGCCCCAAAAATTTTGTACAACTTTTCCTGCATTTGATTTACCGTTTGGATTAATTGACCCATCTGTGTTTCTAGGTTCCTGATAACCGCTTCTGTGTTCTTCTGGTTAGAATTGGTTGCCTGCATGAACTTATTGAGAATTTCTTGGAGCTAGAGACTTTCTTTGAGCTGTGCAGTTTTGTCTGAGGAAGAGGGTTGTTGTTGCCACTGTTTCTGTTGTTGTGGGGGCTTATAGTATTGTCCACCAGTTTGTCCAAATGGTCCTGGTCCATTACTTGGGTGAGATCTCCACCCTTGATTGTAATTATTCGAGCGGAACTGGTTTTGATTGCCCATGTAATTAACTTCTTCATTAAGATTCTTGGGCATTGCACATTGACCACTAATATGGTCACCACCGCATAACTCACAAAGTTGTTGCTGAAGTTGTGCCACACTTTGATGCTCTTTCTGTGGCTGCATCACTTTCTTTGTAAGGATCTCCAGTTGTTGAGTGATGATTTTATTCTGGGCGAGCAAGGCATTGTAAGGCTGCAATTCAAAAACTCCTTTAGGTTGAGATGGAGTTCCTCTTTCACTGAACGTTTCATTGTCACTGGCAGCCATGTCTTCAATTAATATATAGGCCTCATCTGGGGTCTTGTATTTGATTCTGCCTCCAGCTGAGGCATCAAGCATTAATTTGGTTTGTGATCGGAGGCCTCCAAGAAAATGAAGGATCACAGTCCCTTCATCGAAACCATTGGTAGGCATCTTTCTCAGCAAGCTCTTGTATCTTTCCCATGCCTGTCCCAGGGTCTCCTCCATGCCTTTTCTGAAAGAAGAGATCTCATGCTTCCCTTTGTTGATCTTTACTGGTGGGAAGTATTTATTGAGGAATTGGGCCACCACATCGTCCCACTTAGTGAAACTGACTTAGGAAAAGACTTCAACCATACCTTAGCATCACCTCCGACAGAGAAGGGGAATAGGCTCAGTTTGATAGCCTAATCAGGAACCCCATTTATTTTCACAGTGTTGCAGATCTCATTGAAGGTTATCAGGTGATCATATGGACTTTCATGTACCAAGATGCGTCCAGCCTGGCTTTCTCTTTCACCAGATTGGGAACCTTATTTTGCTGCTGCGCTTCTCACCTATAAATAGCCCTTATTACGAATTCCAAATCATTCTTTTGACAGAGGAGGGCGGCCAGACCTACTTTGCACTCTTTGGAGAGGATCTCTTGGATGCTTAGGCTCCTTTTCATCTTTTCTAGGGTTTGCTTTCCATATCTTCCATTATTTTCATCTTGGTTCACAATGACTATGGTGAACTAAACCGTTTTTATTGTTGGGGGAACAATGTAATCTTTTGATACTCTCATTTATTGAAACTCTTGTTTGAATTATATGTTTTTCATATGCGTTTATTATCAATTGTTGGATTCTCATTCTATGCTTAATGCCTTTATCGTTTAACTCATTCGGTAATTGATCTTTGATTTTATTGATACGGGGACGTACAGTAATGACACAAACTGGTGAGATTTTCCTTGGATAAGCAATACCACCTAGGGATAAGGGAGAAGGACGACCAATTGTATTTGCTTCTGTTTGTAATGCGTTGCTAGTTGCTATGGGAGGCCAGGGAAAGCAAGCCGGTAATTAGTAATAGGCCCTTTTCGCCGAGGGATCGGGTTAAGGGGAGGCCAAGAAAGTTTGCATGCAATTAGATAATAAAGCTTTTTAAACAAGAGGAGTAAATAAAAAAGAGAAAATTAGATGAAATTTTAAACCCCCAACAACTCCATTCATCCATTGCCTAAATCTCGTCAATTGAATCAGACATTGCATATTTATTTTCTGTCATTGCATCCACCACAACTATTGATTTTTTTCCGCAAGTCTTACGATTTTGATTCACGCGAACGATAAGGCCTTTCGAGTCACATGGGAAGAACGATAATGGGTTTTACCATTTTTATTACTTGATGCGATTTGGTACACTTGCGAATCTGCTAACAGGTTTTTGGCGCCGTTGCTGGGGAGTCGAGGTTTGACTTATTTAGTAGTGTGAATTGACTGAATTTGACTTGTTTGTAATTATTTGTTTATATTTTTCTTTTGTTTTGTGTTATTTTATTTTTTCTGTAAAAGTGCTTTTAGGGGTATTTTCTCTTGTGTATGCAGGAAGGAGTACACACTAGGAGCAGAAAAGATCAACAACCTCTTCTCGAGGGGCTACCAGACAGGAGAGGGAGGAGAGTTAATCATTCTGAACGTGAAAATTTTCCTTCTCCTGAACCACTTTTGCAACCTTTTGCACAGGACTAGGAGGAGATGGCGGAACAACCTCCTCCTTAGAGACGTACACTGGGAGACTCAGCCAACACTGTGGGTCCCTTGAATTTCAACAGCATTGTCATTCCTGCAGACAATGACACGAATTTGGTATGAGCCCTGCACTTATTCAGTTGGTCCAGAGCAATCAGTTTCATGGATTGTCAAGTGAGAATCCCTACAAACATTTGACTATCTTTGGCGAAATTTGCAATATTGTTAAGATGGCCGTAGTCTCAGATGAAAGGATCAGACTTAGCCTATTCCCGTTCTCTTTGGGAGGAAACGCCAAGGAATGGTTGCACTCATTTGCTGAAGGGACGTTCAGAAACTAGGATGCGTTGGCCAAACAGTTTGTCACCAGATTTTTTCCACAAACCAAGATTCATCAAGGGAAGCTTGAAATCTCCTCATTCAAGCAAGGGATGGAGGAAACTCTCGGACAGGCATGGGACAGATTTAAAGGCCTGTTGAGAAAGACTCCAATCCACGAATTTGATAAGACTGCTTACTTGCTTTCTTTTCTAGGAAGGCTTAACACTCAGTCAAAAATGATGCTGGATGCCTCAGCTGGTGGTAGTATAAATAGAAAAACTGAGGATTAAGCCTATGACTTGATTGAAGACATGGCTCTGAATGAAGCTTCCCAAAGTGAGAGGGGCGCACAAAAAGGAGGAATATTGCATCTCCCTGCCAATGATGCAATGGCTGCGCAAAATCATCTTCTTAACCAGAAGTTGGACAAGTTGACAAAGGTCCTTTCTGAATTTCCAACAGGGTTAAGAAATATTTCTCAAACTCAACAACTTTGCAACTTATGCGGTGGTGACCACATCAATGGTCAATGTGCTTTTCCTGAAGAAATGCAACAGGATGTCAACTACATGGGAAATCAATTCCTGTATAAGCAAGGTAGTTCTAACCAAGGCAACTCTAGCCAAGGTTAGAAGAACCACCCCAGCATTGGACAAAATCAGAACACTTCTTCTAGGCAAGTAGGAGGCTTCCGGCAGCAGCAACCATCACCTTTATGGCAGCAGGTGAACAGCTTGACGGAGATTGTCAGAGAATTAAATGACCGGTTTGACAAATTTCTGAAAGTCTATGAGTCTCAACAAGCTAGTTTTAGAGCACTGGAGACACAAATTGGGCAGCTATCAAAAAGAGTTGACACCGCAGAAAAAAACCAGTTCCGGGCTAACACTGAGGATAACCCCAAGGATGAATGCAAAGTGGTGATGACGAGAAGTAAAAGGAAGCCAGTAGAAGAAATAATTGAAATTGGGAGCAGTGAAGATGAAGAGGAAGAGATGGTTGGTAAGAGTAAGTGCAATAAGCAGAAAAATTGCGAAGAGGAAGAGAAAAAGGAAAGGAAGTTGAAGAGTCCTTACGAGTTATTCCGAGAAATTTTTAATCAGGTAACTATCATGCCTGGAGCGTTTCCGCAAGTGCCTAAAGATGAGAAATTGAATGAATATCATCCTCGCAAGATAGTTGATCTTGATAAGGAGGAAGAAGCTCAAGCACGGATCGTTAAACCAAGGAAGAAAGACCATCCACAACAATTGAAGGATTTAGGAAGTTTGACTCTCCCTTGTGTGATCAATGATGTGGATATAGGGAGAGCTATGATCGATTTAGGATCTAGTATGAATTTAATGTCCTTCAGTGACTTCAAGAAGATTAGAGGGTTAAAATTGAAACCAGCATACACTTCCTTGACAGTTGCAGATGGATCCATAAAAAAACCTTTGGGTATGGTGGAAGACGCAATTGTTCGAATTGAAGAGTTGGAATTCTTGGTTGATTTCATGGTAGTGGATATGGTAAATGATGGAAGAATTCCATTAATTTTGGGAAGGCCATTTATGCGGACTTCTCAGATGACGATACGTGTTTATGATGGGAAAATAGTGTTAAGAGATCACGACCAAGTGCTAGCCTATAAGGGATCTAAAGGAGAAAGAAGGAGAGTAATAAACAAATCTAGATATAAAAAGGCTAGAAGAGAAGCTGGTAGAGAACAAAACACCACAGGTAATGATCATCTTAACAGCTGTACTATTTTGCAGGCACATGAGAAGCAAAAGACAGATAAAGGAAAGTCACCCCACTTAGAGGACGAACTATTTTCACGGGGTGTAGCTGTTATATACAAAAACAGGAAATGGATTGTCAACAAGAAGCTCAAAAAGGAAGGAATGGTGGAAATCAGAAGGCCATATTCCTCTGCTATTCGCCAAGTGTGGGATGATGAAGATTCCAGTGTGAGGAAGAAGAGTTGATTGCTGAGAAGAATTTGTTTGTACTTAAAGACAATTTTTATTTTTGTTATTTAATTTTTCTTTTGAACATGTAAACTTTGGAACAATTTTTGGGTAGCATCTACTGAGGGATGCTAAACTTTTGGTATCTACTGAAGGATACCCAGAAGGTACACCTACTGAAGGGTGTTGGACGGTTAGCATTTACTGACAAAGGCTAAATAGGTTTGGGTCAGGCTCGCGACGTTAAACAAGCGCTACTAGGAGGCAACCTAGGATTTCTTCTTTACTCTTGCATTTAAAATTTTTGAATTTTATTTTTCAATTTGTATGCTTGACTTAAATACTTTTTCTCCAGATGTTTGACTGACTACTTTGCATGATGAGTTTATTTGATGATGATCTGATGTGAATGAATATTGAGTTGTGTTGCATGTTAACATCTTGTGAAACAGATGTGTGATGAGGTATGATTGTGGTCCTGATGCTAAGCAAGATGTATGAATGACTGTGTGTGAGAAAGCATGTTGTGTGAGGTATTGAGCCCCAGAGTTTTTATTGTTGTATGTATTGTTCACATTGAAGCATAAATTTTATTGCCTTAATCTTGATGATTGATTGATTTTTATGTGAATGTCAAATGACCAAGGCCATGTTTGAAAACCCTTTTCTAGCCAAATTTCCACCCAAAAAAGCTTTAAAGTTTATATTCTTTTTGAACCTCAGCCTGAAACAGGATGAAACCCTTTGATTTGAAGTTACTTATCTTGAGTTGGGTTGAGAATAATTGTATGGAATGAAAAGGTTCAAGTTTGGGGTTGCATGGGAAAAATGGAAAGGCAAAAGAAAAGCATTGAGCTCAAGTGTTGAAAAGCAAAATACATGAGTAGAGAAAAAGAAAAGAAAAGAACAAAAGCATGAAGATTAGCTTAATGAAAAAGAAAAAGGGAAGAAGCTGGGAATGAGTGAAATTGGTAACAAGAGAGAGTTTAAACTTGAACCTTTTCTTTGATGAAATAGTTCTTTTGACTCAAGAATTTTGTGATCCAGAAAAACCAATTTTTCTTGATAGCCCGACCTCATTACAAGCCTTGAAAAAGTCCTTTTGATGGAATTTGCATGGAAAGATGTTGATTGTTTGAGATGAATGGCAATTTTATTTCATGTGACTTGTGAACAATAAAGAGTGGAGTGCTACCTTAAACACTTGAGTGATTGAGTGAAACACTTGCTTGGTGAGAACTTCTAAAGTTCATGATTGCATTCTTTGTTTAGTGGACTGATCATTCATACTGTGTAGCATCTGTTGAGGAACGCATGAGCTAAATTAAGTTGAGAACAAGCATACATCTTGATTTGAGTTCACTGATTATCTGAAATTGAGTAAGCTTTGTCATGTACTTTGGAAATGTTGAATCATTGGATGAAAGGGTAGAAAGTCAAGCTCTGTTTTGTTTTATGGTTTTGTTTTGTTTTACTTGAGGACAAGCAAATTTCTAAGTTTGAGGTTGTGATAACGGTTGAAAAACCGTTATTTTCATATGCTAATTTGGACTAAATTACGCCCTTTATTTCTTAGAATGAGCTTGAAATCAAACAAAACTCAATAAATGAGTCAGTCGAGGGTCAAAAGCTGTTTTTAGCGATTTTATGCTTGTTTTGCAGCAAAATTGACAGAAGTGAAGATTGAGAATAATGATGAAGGTCATAGACTCAAGAAAATCGAGAAAATCAGAGAAAAGAAGAGTCTAGGCACTGCCCAGCGGTAAACCCCTGGCGTCGGGCGGTCAAACGGGAGGAGAAGACACCAGTATTGGGCGTTGGGCGGCAGACCCCTGCCACCGGGCGGTTTTGTGGTACAAGTGAAACCGCCGAGCGGTAGACCCCTATTGCCGGGCGGTGGTGCGATTCAAGGTCCACCGCCGAGCGGTAAAGTGTGATGCCGGGCGGTGGTCAGCTGGGCTTGGGCCTATTTTTCTACTGCGCTTCTCACCTATAAATAGCCCTGCTACGAATTCCAAATCATTCTTTTGAAAGAGGAGGGCGGCCAGACCTACTTTGCACTCTTTAGAGAGGATCTCTTAGATGCTTAGGCTCCTTTTCATCTTTTCTAGGGTTTGCTTTCCATATCTTCCATTATTTTCATCTTGGTTCACCACGACTATGGTGAACTAAACCCTTTTTGTTGTTGGGGGAACAGTGTAATCTTTTGATACTCTCGTTTATTGAAACTCTTGTTTGAATTATATGTTTTTCATACACGTTTATTATCAATTGTTGGATTCTCGTTCTGTGCTTAATGCCTTTATCGTTTAACTCATTCGGTAATTGATCTTTGACTTTATTGATATGGGGACGTACAGTAATGACACGAACTAGTGAGATTTTCCTTGGTTAAGCAATACCACCTAGGGATAGGGGAGTAGGACGACCAATTGTATTTGCTTCTGTTTGTAATGTGTTGCTAGTTGCTAAGGGAGGCTAGGGATAGCAAACCGGTAATTACTAATAGGCCCTTTTCGCTGAGGGATCGGGTTAAGGCGAGGCCAAGAAAGTTTGCATGCAATTAGATAATAAAGCTTTTTAAACAAGAGGAGTAAATAAAAGAGAGAGGATTACATGAATTGTAAACCCCCAATAACTGCATTCATCCATTGCCTAAATCTTGTCAATTGAATCACACATTGCATATTTATTTTCTATCATTGCATCCACCACAACTATTGATTTTTCTCCGCAAGTCTTACGATTTTGATTCACGCGAACGATAAGGCCTTTCGAGTCTCATGGGAAGAACGATAATGGGTTTTACCATTTTTATTACTTGATACGATTTGGTACTGTTGCCAATCCGCTAACAGTAATATAAAATGGTAAGACCAAGTATCGTATCCCAGAGGACTCTCGGCGCTGGACAGTTGTGTGAAAACAGGATTAATTAAGACTTAAAAGAACAAAGATCACGGATTTGTAGTACAGAAATAATAAAGAAAATAAATTGCAATTGATCAATGGCAAAAGAGCACATAGATGAACGGAGGTTGATTTATATGAGATGGTTATGCTGTTGGGGTTAGACTTCACCAAGTTCCCTCTCATGTATATAAGAATTCCTCTTTATTCATTAATGCTAACGTCCCTCACTAAAACACTTAAACCTGATCCCTCGGTCAATAAGCTTGTCCCTAATTATCAGTTCATGCAATCCCTAGCATTCCCAGTAAAAAAATATGAAGATCAAGAGGTTAAGATGACTAAGACTCATACCCTCATCCTTGAGCAATATAACCCTTAAGAGTAATTCAACATGGACCTGAATTGAAAGGAATCTCCCGGCACTCATGCAAATCACAGATAATGCTATTGTATAAGTAAGAATAAAACAGATGAATTACTCTAACAAATAATGAAATAAAGCATATAGAATTAAGAACAAATTCAAATACACGAGAGTTCACAAGGTTACGTCATTCCCCAACAACAAATAGAAATTAGTTCCCCATAGACATGGGGGAACCTATGAACAATGGAAGAAAGAAAGAAGAATGCAAGACTAAGAATTGGCTAGGAGTGTATTGTATGCTCTCTTCTGCCAGGGATGCAAAATCTAGAGCCTCAGGGTCCTTTAAATAGTGACACAAGTGTCCCAAATTGCGGTGCAGTCCAAAAGAATCAAATCAGAGCAAAAACAGGGCCCGATCCAGGTCAAATCTCACTCAAGCGTCGCAAGGAGCTCGCCTGAGCATGAATTGAAGCTTCTGTAAGGCTTGAGCGACAGTTTTGGTTGCCTAGGCTACAAGCAGTGATTCTGCTCAAAAATTTTCCGCTTCTGTTGCCGGGTGCTTGCCTGGGCTTCGAGTTTTATCCCTTCTTGGTGTTTTTTTTACCTCTTTTGAGCTCCATCTTCATGGCTTTTCATCTCTTCTTCCTTTATTACCTCAATCTCTATTAAAACAAGGGGAATTTGTAAGAAAACAGTCAAAATCAACCTTAACTCTCTTATTCACACAATTTATTCAAAACCTATGAGTTCAAGCAAATTTATAAGTAAAAAAAGGGTGTTTTTAGTGTCAAAATCATATGGTAAATAACGGTATTTTATTCCGTTATCAAAGACGCGAGAAAATTGTTAACAACCAAGAACATATGGCATCACCTCATAGAGCTGACATGGAAGAAAAGGGGAAACATGTGAGGCAACCAAATGAACGTTTGAGAGGGTATCTACTGGAAGGAAATTAGTTATATGACAGGGGGTGGGTAGGAGAGAGGTAGGCAATGAATTGGAAAATTATTCTTCTCTCTCTTGGTGTAATTTCGTTTTTCATTGCTGAGCTACGGTATTGGTGCTATCGTTCCATTTCTGTACTTTTAGAAGCTTCTTGTAATTGGATTGATTCCCTATGATCTCATTTGAACTCATAGGAAGTGCAATCTGAGATAGACTCTAGTTCTTAATATACCAACTTTTTCCATTAACGTTTTTGTCAGTCCTCTGTTCCTGCTATTTTTCCTCACTGTTACATTGGTGCTTTCATCACCTCCACCATGACTACGAGTACACCTTCATCTGAGCTTTCTCAAATTCTAGAAATCATCAAGAAATGCGATTGTGACCACGCACGTGAGATGACAAAGCTCAGAAATGAATTAGAAGATTTTAAAGCAAATCTTGAAGGTGGGGGGCTGAACTCAAAGGGTTTTACACATCCTTTGCAAGTGAGGAACGTGAAGTTGGATTTCCCTAAATTTGACCGATCTGAGGTCCTTCAATGGATTTTCCGTGTAGAGCAGTTCTTCGACTATTATAATACCCCTAATGAGTAACGCATTCTAATTGCAGTAGTCCACTTTAAGAAGAACGTAGTGTCGTGGTATCAAATAATGCATAAAATCAATCCAATTATTTCTTTGAATATGTTGGTCAGGTCACTCAAACATCAATTTGGTCCTTCTCCGTTTGATTCACCTAGATCAACACTTTGTAAACTCATACAAACAGGCTCTGTAAACGATTATTATGTTCAATTTATTAGCCTTACTAATCGGATTTATGGCATTAGCGCAAAAGCTCTATTGGACTGTTTTGTCAATGGTCTTAAACCTGACATTAAACGTGAGGTTATTGCTCAAGCACCTAGTTATATTTTAAAGGCCATTGCATTAGCTCTCTTATTTGAAGAAAAATATAATGTCAAAACCAAATCTCTGTATGTGAGTTACAATAGACAACTTCATACCACCAACTCCCATCAAGCATACACTAACCTTGTGCAACAGCCCATTTTAGCTATACCAAACACCAAACCGCAATACCATTAAGAAAATGTTCCCTAGTGAAATGAAATCACAAATAGAGAGAGGTTTATGCTTCACTTGTGATGAAAAGTTCTCTACCACGCATCGGTACCCAAACCGACAGTACTTGATTATGCAGCTCGATGAGGATGAGAACCAAGGTTAGGGCATTGAGGAGGATGTGGTTAACTTGGAAGAAGAATTGGTACACCATTTATCCTTTAATGCACTAAAAGCATCAGCTGGTGCAGGTACAATGCGGTTTACTCGAACGATTGCATGAAAAGGTGTTCAGATACTGCTTAATAGTGGCAGCAGTGATAATTTCTTACAACCTAAGCTGGCCAAATTTCTTAAGTTATCAATGGAACCTACTTCCGGCCTTCAAGTGTTAGTTGGTAATGGCAACACCTTGTCAACTGAGGGCAAGATTTCAGAGCTACAGGTATAGGTGCAGGGTCAGATTCTCAACCTATCGGATTATTTACTCTTAGTTTCTAGTGCTGATTTGCTTTTAGGGGCAGCATGGCTAGCTACCTTGGGGCCACATATTGCTGATTATAGCTCATTGACCATTAAATTTCACAAATAAAAAGTTGGTGACGTTAGTTGGTGAAAAGCAGAAAACTTTGGTTTAGCACAATTCAATCAGTTGATGTGATTGAGCCATACTCAGAGTATTGGTGAGATATTTACTCTACAATAATGTTCTACTTTTATTGCCCAAGACCAGTGGGCCAACAATCTTTAGGATATGAATCCAAAGATAACACTCTTACTATACACTTATAGAGGAGTTTTAGCTAAACATGTGGGATTGCCTCCTCCAAGATCTAAGGATCATAAAATTCCCTTGCTCTAGGGTAGTGATGCAGTGAAAGTCTGACCCTATAAGTACCCACATAGTCAGAAACAACAAAGAGAGATCATGGTGAAAGAGATGCTTGATGAAGGGATAATTGCTCCAAGTTCAAGCCCTTTTTCTTCTTCAATAATTTTGGTAAAAAAAAAGATGGGACATGGAGATTTTGCACTAATTATCGAACTTTAAACGCCATCACAGTGAAGGATAGCTTCACAATTCCCATGGTTGAAGAGCTTTTGGATGAATTGTTTGGCGCTAAGTATTTTTCGAAACTGGATTTAAGGGTTGGTTATCATCAAAACTTGGTGAATGAAAAAGATAAATACAAAATAGCCTTTAGAACTCATCAAGGCCATTGTGAGTGGTTAGTAATGCCATTCAGGTTAACAAACGCTCCTACAATATTTCAGAACTTAATGAATGACATATTCCAATGGCTATTTAGGAAGTCAGTTTTGGTGCTCTTTGATTATATCTAGGTCTATAGTCCATCATGGTCAGCTCATTTGCATCATTTACAGCAGGTCTTGCAGATTCTTGAGGATCATGAGTTGTATGCAAAAATGTCAAAGTGTTCATTTGGGTTGGAACAAATAGATTATTTTGGACATATTGTTTCTAGCAATAGAGTGCAAATGGAAGACAACAAGATTCAAGTTGTGTTGCAATGGCCTGTGCCAAAAACTATCAAACAACTCAGAGGGTTCTTTGGTCTCACAAGCTATTATAGACAGTTTATTAAAGGATATGCAACCATTGCCAATCCTTTAACAAACTTATTAAAGAAGGACGATTTAAAAATATTAAATGAAGCATTCAATGCTCTTCTGTCATTGAAAAACGCCATTACCACTCCACCAGTGCTTTCCTTTCTAGATTTTTCTAAACCATTTGTCCTTGAGACCGACGCATCAAGGTTAGGAATTGGGGCAGTCTTCAGCCAGGATAAGCACCCTATTGCCTTCTTTTCAAAGAAACTATCTACCAGATTAGCCAAACAATCAACTTATACACGGGAATTTTATGTTATAACAGAAGCCATTGCTAAGTTTAGGCATTATCTATTAGGTCACAAGTTCATAATTTGCATTGATCAAAAGAGTTTGAAATCCCTCATGGACCAATCATTACAGACCCTAGAGCAGCAGGCTTGGTTACACAAATATTTGGGATATGACTTCACTATTCAATACAAACCAAGGAAGGAAAATTTAGCTGCTGATGCACTTTCAAGATCATTCTTCATGGCTTGTTCTCAGGTAAATAATGATGTAATCCCGAAGATCAAAGCTGCTTTACCTTTAGATCCTGAGCTGTAATCCATTATTGCTGGTTGTTCTCAAGGGAAGCCGGTTCATTCTCATTACTCTTGGCTAGGTGGACTGTTGTATTGGAAAGAGATAATTGTGGTTCCAGGTGAGCAACCAATCAGAGACCAAATTCTTAGTGAGTACCAGTCTTCCCCTATTGGAGGTCACTCTAGTATTGCGAGGACAATGGCAAGAAATTCAACTCAGTTCTTCTGGAAGAATATGCACAAAGACATCACTCCTTTTGTCCAACAGTGCAGGGTCTGTCAACAAGCCAAAACCTCCTCAACTTTACCTGCGAGATTGTTGCAGTCATTACCAATTCCTCATCAAATTTAGGAAGACATCACCATGGATTTCATAGTTGGGTTACCACTATCTGAGGGATTTACAATAATTTTTGTGGTTGTTTATAGATTATCCAATTATGACATTTTGCACATCTCAAGTGTGATTTCAACAGCAAAAAAGTGGCAGAAGTGTTTCTCTCCATCGTGGTAAAATTGCATGGGTTTCCAAACTCCATTGTGTCCCATAGGGACAAGGTCTTCACTAGCTCCTTTTGGCAACATCTTTTTAAACTCAATGGATTAAAATTGAACCTTATCACTCTTTACCACCCTCAATCTGATGGCCAATCTGAGGTGGTTAACAAATGGTTAGAAATTTCCTTAAGATGCTTTACTTATGAAAATCCCAAAGCTTGGCTCAAATTTCTACCTTGGGCTGAATATTGGTACAATACCTCATATCATCACAACACTCAAATGACACCTTTTAGGATAGTTTATGGCAGAGATCCACCTACGCTTCTTAAGTACTAGTACTCATTAATAGATCCTTCTTCAATCCAAGAAATGTTGCAGCAAAGAGATGTTGTTTTGGGTCAATTAAATTTGAATATGCTTAAGGCTCAGAACAGGATGAAGAAATATGCATATCATAAGAGAGTTCACAGGGTATTTGAAGTTGGTGATTTGGTGTTGGTTAAATTACAACCATATAGGCAACACTCAGTTGCTTTAGGAAATAATCAAAAGTTAGGTCTATGATATTTTTGACCTTTTCCTACCATGTAGAAGATTGACATAGTTGCTTACAAACTTCTATTGCGTCATCATGCCAAGATACATCATATCTTTCACGTTTCTCAACTGAAAGGGAGCTAATGATGTTGTTTATGTTCCCTTGTCGCAAACGACAGCTATAAAACGTCCTATTTTAACACCCTTCAGAGTGCTCAGGCACAGGTAAATTGTGAGAGGTGCAACCTTCAAAGTGTTCATTTGGGTTGCAACAAATAGATTGTTTTGGACATATTGTTTCTAGCAGTAGAGTGCAAATGGAAGACAACAAGATTCAAGTTGTGTTACAATGGCCTGTGCCAAAAACTATCAAACAACTAAGAGGGTTCTTAGGTCTCACAAGCTATTATAGACGGTTTATTAAAGGATATGCAACAATTGTCAATCCTTTAACAAACTTATTAAAGAAGTACAATTTTAAATGCTCAAGTGAAGCATCTAATGCTCTTCTGTCATTGAAAAACTCCATTACCATTACACCAGTGCTTTCCTTGCTAGATTTTTCTAAAGCATTTGTGCTTGAGACCGACGCATCAGGGTCAGGAATTGAGGCAGTCTTGAGCCAGGATAGGCACCCTATTGCGTTCTTTTCAAAGAAACTATTTACCAGATTAGCCAAACAATCAACTTATATATATGAATTTTATGCTATAACAGAAGCCATTGCTAAGTTTAGGCATTATCTATTGGGTCACAAGTTCATAATTCTCACTGATAAAAAGAGTTCGAAATCCCTCATGGACCAATCATTGCAAACCCAGAGCAGCAGGCTTGGTTGCACAAGTTTTTGGGATATGACTTCACTATTGAATACAAACTAGGGAAGGAAAATTTAGTTTTTGATGCACTTTCAAGATCATTCTTCATGGCTTGTTCTCAGATCAGTAATGACGTAATCCCAAAGATCAAGTTGCTTTACCTCTAGATACCAAGCTGCAATCCATTATTATTGATTTCTCTCAAGGGAAACTAGTTCATTCTCATTGCTCTTGGCTAGGTGGACTATTGTATTGGAAAGAAACAATTGTGGTTCCAGGTGAGCAACCAATCAGAGACCAAATTCTCAGGGAATACCAGTCTTCCCCTATTGGAGGTCACTCTAGTATTGCAAGGACAATGACAAGAGTTTCAACTCAATTCTTTTGGAAGAATATGCATAAAGACATCACTGCTTTTGTCCAACAATGCATGGTCTGTCAAAAAGCCAAAACCTCCTTAACTTTACCTGGGGGATTGTTGCAGCCATTACCAATTCCTCATCAAATTTGGGAAGAAATCACCATGGATTTCATAGTCGGGTTACCACCATCTGAGGGATTTACAATAATTTTTGTGGTTGTTGATAGATTATCAAATTATGCACATTTTGCACCACTCAAGTCTGATTTAAACAACAAAAAAGTGGCAGAATTGTTTCTCTCCATAGTGGTAAAATTGCATGGGTTTCTAAACTCCATTGTGTCCCATAGGGACAAGGTCTTCACTAGCTCCTTTTGGCAACATCTTTTTAAACTCAATGGAGCAAATTGAATCTTAGAACTGTTTACCACCCTCAATCTGATGACCAATTTGAGGTGGTTAACAAATGGTTAGAAGTTTACTTGAGATGTTTTACTTATGAAAATCCCAAAGCTTGGCTCAAATTTCTACCTTGGGTTGAATATTGGTACAATACCTCATATCATCACACTCAAATGACACCTTTTAAGATAGTTTATGGCAGAGATCCACTTACGCTTCTTAAGTTGAATATGATTAAGGCTTAGGACAAGATAAAGAAATATGCAGATCAGAAGAGAGTTCAGAGGGTATTTGAAGTTGGTGATTTGGTGTTGGTTAAATTACAACCATACAGGCAACACTTAGTTGCTTTACGAAATAATCAAAAGTTAGGTCTACGATATTTTGGACCTTTTCCTATCATGCAGAAGATTGGCATTGTTGCTTACAAACTTCTTTTGCGTCATCATGCCAAGATACATCATATCTTTAAGGTTTCTCAGCTGAATGAGAGCTAATGATGTTGTTTATGTTCCCTTGTCGCAAACGACCACTATAAAAAGGTCCTATTTTAACACCCTTTAGAGTGCTCAAGCACAGGGAAATTATGAGAGGTGCAACCACAATTCCTCAAATCCTGGTCCAGTGGGAAGCATTAGGGGAACATGAAGTAACTTGGGAAGACTAGGAAAATATAGTTGAAGGTTATCCACATTTTAACCTTGAGGACAAGGTTAGTTGAAAAGGGGGGAACATTGTAACAAGAGTAGATGATGAGGAGGGTCATATGAAGAAAATTAAGGCATAATGTAGGGAGAACAAAGTCAAGAAGAAAACATTGAGGCCAGAAGACGTGAGAAAATTATTAGCAACCAAGGACAGGTGGCATCACCTCATGGTGCTGACGTGGAAGGAAATGGGAAACATGTGAGGCAACCAAATGCACGTTTGAGAGGGTATATGTGGGAAGGAAATTAGTTATATGACAGGGGTGGGTAGAACAGAGGTAGGCAATGAATTGGAAAATTATTCTTCTCTTTTGTTGGTGTAATTTCGTTTTTCATTGCTGAGCTACTGTACTGGTGTTGTCCTTCCATTTTTCTTTATTTTTAGAAGCTTCTTGTAATTGGATTGATTCCCTATGATCTCCTTTGAACTCGTAGGAAGTGCAATCCGAGACAGACTCTGGTTCTTAATATACTAGATTTTTCCATTAACGTTTATGTCAGTCCTTTGTTCCTGCTTTTTCCTCACTATTACACATAATCTAAAAAATATTATTGAGAAAATCTACTTCTTAAGCCAAGAAAAAATAACACTGACATAATGCATACAAGCGTAAACAACTTATAGTCATATACACAATAGTTTCTAGAGGTGAGAATAAACCAGATTTATATAGTTAAATAGGTTTTGACCTATGAAAAGATTACTAAATCTACTAAACCAACCTATTTGTCCATTTAAATATGAATTTAAACACACACATGGCTATGAGACTTGTGTTATTAGAGGCTTCTAATCTCATGGAATCTCCAAATACTTAAACTCATGACTCGACTTACACACTCATGAAAAATAAGCATAATATATTTGTCAAAAAAATTCCAAATTAACACCATAATTAATCAAAATAGCACACTAATTTCATAATTTTAAAATAATTATACGTGTTATGTCATACAACCACAAAACACAAGTTATATAAGTTCATACAACCACAAAACAAAAGTTATAAAAATGATAATTATTCAAAAAGGATCAATGGCTTCTAGCTTTTACCTTCGATCCTCAAATGATATTATCTCCAACTCAATTTACTATTTCAATTGTGATAGAATCCAAATTATTTTTATGAAATTAAGCGAATTACCAATTAATCTATTATAATTAAGCTAATTAAATTCCTATAATTAGTTTATTAAATATTTTGTAATTATGTTATGCATAATTACATACTTGATTTAGATGATACTATTAGCATAATAAAACACACAGTCAAATTATCTTTATCTATTACATAGTATCATGAGTCTTTCTTTCATTCATACCTTGCCTCTTCTCTTCATCATACACCTGTGTCCCACCATTGACGCCATGTCTTTAACCAACATCAATTTTGGCTCTTTCTCCTTGAGTAAACCTAAATTTCACCTAACACTCACAATGACTAATATAAAAAATAACACCCCTTTTATGTTGGACATGGAGAAGGACCATTATGATATGTGGAATAAAATGTTTGAAACTCATGCTCAGGCTACCAAAAATTCTTGTGTTGTTGTTCTTGAGTAGGACATTGATCACTCCTCTCAATAATGCTCGAACCATCACTCAAATAATCGTTCTAGGTCTGACCGCAATTGCAACGATCAAGGTCTCTTTGGTGGACGTAATTAGCATATTGGATCTCACTCAAATGGTTCATTTGGTTCATATGTTTTTCTTGTTGTAGCTCTTTCTCCAACATGGCAACCACCTTAGTTTGTTCCTTGGAATCCCTGGGATTGGATTCCCCCTCCTTAGGGCATGCCTCCTTGTCCTTATTCCACATCTTAGTGGACTCACCCCAAAGGACCTTCGAAGTAAGCCAATATTCTAGGTCAATGTCCTTAGGCCGACACTGACACACCTTTCCCAATTCCCTCTGACATTGTATCTGTTATGCACACCATGTCCTTAACATCTCTTGATAGCACATGGTAGATACACATTGCAGCCTCGTCTCACTTAGTGGCATCAAAAGGTAATCTCACATCTTAATAAAATTTGATTCATTTAAATTACACATTAATTGTTGGTAGTGATCAAGGTATTGCAAATCAAGGTTCTAGTTAACCAATCTTTCCTACATCAAATCATCATAAGCCTTTCAACCTTAACCACGTCTTCCACACACTTCATATAACAAATTTAATTTGTGTGACAACTCACAACTAGTAATAATGTTTTTGTTTCCTTTGACCCCGTTCGCTTCTTTGTTGTTGATTTAAAGACAGAGATCCCATTTATAAGATGTGATAGAATTGGCGATTTCTATCGAATCACCAGTGCCATTTCTTTTGTTGGTTTAACTTCCATTGTCTAGCATAGTCATCTTGGTCATCCCATTTCTATTGTTTTTTAGTCTCTTCATATAAATAAGTCCATTGCCTCTGAGCATTAGAATTCAAAAACTATTTGTGATTCATGTGTGTTTGGAAAACATGTTAAGTTGCCTTTTGCATCATCAAATAATGCTATACTTTGATGTCTTTTCACATTTTACATAGTGATCTTTGCATATCACCTGTTTTAAGTTCCTATGGTCATCACTATTATGTTTTATTTATGGATTATTACTTTGATATCCTGTGGACATTTCCTTTAGGTACTAAATCTCAAAGTTTTTAAAAGGTTCACATCTCTTATTAATCAAATTAAATTTAGCAAAAAGTTAAATGTTTTCAATGTGAAAAAGAGTATGAGCAAACAATGCATTGTTTCACCGATTCTGTGATGAAGGGTCTCTTTTTTTTTGCGATTCTCTTATCCCCTTCTTCTCAAAATGTCAAAGAAGAACGTAAAAATTGAACCCTTAACAACAAGATTCATACTCTCATCGCTCATTTATTTGTTCCTCATTCGTTTTGGCATCACGTCCTTTAAAATGCCATTTATCTCCTTAATATACTTCCTCGAAAGGTCTTGTCTAATTGGCCTCCCACTCAACTTTTGTATCATTTTGATCCCTTCTATACACATTTGCAAGTCTTTGGTTATGTTTGTTATCCTTTGTTTCCTTCTTCTATCATCAACAAACTACAACCATGATTAACTTTGTGCGTTTTCTTAGGTTTTCCCCTTAGTCACAACAGTTATAAATGTTTTAATTTATCCCACAGAAAGGTAAAGATATCGCGACATGTCATTTTTTATGAAACGCAATTTCCTTTTTCCCATATGCCTTCCTCCCCTATCTTTACTTATAATAGTTTCACGGATGACATACATCCCTCCCTTGTTTATCACTGGCCTAACCTTGACTTGAAGCCTTTGTCTAACCTACAACCTACAAGATTGCCCTCCCTTTCATATAACACATCAATCTCCATGACTAAAATATCTCTCTCCTACTTTAGACCAACATGTCATGCATCCGAACCCTACCCATCCATCACGACTCGCCCTTTCTACTAGAACCATGGCCACCCATAGCATGATCGATCTCTACAAACCAAGAAAGCTCTTTAACCTTTCTATTTCTATTTTTGACTTAACAATATCAACTCTTCCTATAAATCTCACCCTTACTTTGTCAGACCCTAATAGGAAATTTGCCATGCAGTCTAAATTTGATGCTCTAATTAAAAATAATATGTAGAATTTGATTCTGTGAGCTTATGATGTTAATATCATTCACTGTATGTCGATTTTCAAACATAAAACGAAATCTAATGGTTGTTTTAAGCATTACAAAACTCATCTCCCATGTGATGGCAAGTTTCAAATTACATGTGTGAATTGTGATAAGATGTTTAGTCCCATGGTGAAACTTGCGACCATTCGCATGGTTTTCACCATTGTTCTCTCCAAATCTTGGTCCAATCATTAATTGGATGTTCATAATACTTTCCTCTATGGAGATCTACATGAAACTGTATATATGCACTAAACGTTCGATTTTAGTGATCCACTTCATTCTAGTTATGTTTATTGCTCTAGAAATTCTCTTTATGGTATGAAGCAAGCACCTCGTGCCTGCTACCAGCGCTTTTCTGACTATGTGTCTACCATTTGTTCTAGCATAATACTTCAGATCACTCCATCTTCATCTATCAGTAAGATTCTGATAACGATTGAAAATACCGTTATCTGTGATTAAATTTTGATACTAAATGCACCCTTTTTTACTTACAAACTTGCTTTAACTCATGTTTTTGCTTTAGCTTTGTGAATAAGAGAGTTGAGGTTATACTTGATGATTTTATCATTAAATTCCCTTGATTTTGTAGGTTATTAGAATGATTTGAAAGAAGAGTTAAAGTACCAAATAGTTGGAATGCAGAAAAGTCAACCAAAATACAGAAAAGTCAACCAGAATGCAAAAAAGTCAACCATAGTGCACAAAAGTCAACTAGAGCACATAATTTAGTGTTGTTTCGCGCCCGGGCACCCTTGTGGGGACGCTGAGCATAGTTTTAAGTGTCGTAAATCAAGCTTGGGCGCCCTTTGAGGGCCCTCAGCGCCACTCCTCTCACATTCACGCCCGAGTGCCCTAAGTGGGGCGTTGAGTGCCGACGACGTGGGTTTGAACCTGTTTTCTGTTATTTTTATGATCTATTTAAGACCCAAACGCCGTAGGGTTTGTATCTTTTGTTGTCTTGAGCACAAAAACACGTCTTTTACCCCTTTGGGGGCACATTTAGGGATGTGAGAGCTCTCCTATTCTTTTTCTAGGGCTTTATCTTCATTCCATTCCTTTGTACACCTAGTTTCTCCATGACGGTGGAGAACTAATCTCATTTGTTATTGGGGAAGATGTAACTTCTAAAATTTCTTGTATTTGAATTGATTCTTATTATATATGCTTCTTTCATTAATTATTAGGGTTTTTACTCTATACTCTATGCATTGCTTTGTTTAACTCATTCATAGTATGATAATTGATTTCATTGATATGGACACATA
The DNA here is from genome assembly GCA_036885675.1 of Vigna mungo. Taxonomy (NCBI): domain Eukaryota; kingdom Viridiplantae; phylum Streptophyta; class Magnoliopsida; order Fabales; family Fabaceae; genus Vigna; species Vigna mungo. Next base: position 20,840,828 of record CP144700.1, on the reverse strand, counting down.
CGGGGAAATCTAGATCTGGGGAATCTCTCCCAAAAGTAGTATTGCCTAGACTGAGTTTTGGTTGCCTTAAGCTTCTGTGCGTATGTAATGTAGAATTAATTGCTAGGGAGACAAGACATTGTAAACTAGTAATTAAGGATAGGCTTTCTTTGCCCAGACACTGGGTTTAAAGTAAATTAGAAAGTGACATTAACATTAATGAAGAAGAAGAATTCGTTTATGCATGAGAGTGATTAGGGGAAATTTAAACCCTAATAACATATTCATCCCACATTATCAACATCATCCATTCATTCTTGTGCTTATCCTCAATTGGTCAATTTGCATTCATGTGTATTTTTCTGCACTTTGCATTCAAAAACCCCAAAATATTGTTCTTATAGTCTTAATTGGTTAAGGAAAAGCACAATTGTTTAGTGTCGTGAGTCTCTTGGAAACGATACTTGGTCTTACCATTTTATATTACTTGATACGATTCAGTACACTTGTCGGAGTCTTAACAGGTTCTAACATGACACATATCCTCCTTTATGTTGATGACATCATTCTCATCACCTCATCCCATGATCTTTGCAAATTTATCATGGAAATCATTACCTTTGAATTTGCTAGATGTTTGATACTAGATGCTCCACATCTAATTATGATGTGTTTCTTGGTGACAACTTCATCTCCTGGTCTTTGAAGCGCCAACACATTCTTCCTCGCTCTAGCGTAGAGGCTTAATATCATTGTGTTGCAAATGTTGTTGCTCAATCTTATTGACTCAACAATCTCCTATTAGAGCTTTATTTTCCTCTCTTTCAAGCTACTTTGGTATATTGTGATAATGCTAATGCCACTTTTTTTTATCTATTTGGTAATCATGTGCAACATCAATGCACAAAACATATTGAGATAGATTATCACTTTTGTTCGAGAAAAGATAGCATGTGGTCAAAGACAAGTTCTTTATATTCCTTCCTATCACGAGATGACCTACATCTTCACCAAAGACATACCTTCAATTTTTTTTATGATTTTCAAATCAATCTAAGCGTATGTGAACCTCCCGCTTAGATTGCAGAGGTATGATAAAATCTAAATTATTCTTATGAAATTAAGTCAATTAATAATTAATCTCTAATACATAATAAAATACACAATCAACCTATCTTTTTCTCTTACAAATTAAGTTATAATTACACTCATATCCAAACAAGCTAGAAGTCAACCTTTAAACTTGAATAGAAAACCTCTTCAAATGTAGATTTCATCTCAAGATCTCCTATTCGAAAGATGGCTTTCATACGTCCTTGCAATTTAAAAAGAAAAAAAAAACTTTGGCATAATGGATGTCAATAATATGTGAATTATTAATTTTCCTGAATGTTGTCCTTAACCAATCTTCTTCTCATGCATATAGACTTTCACATCAACACTAGTAAAAAAAGAGCTTTTTAATGCGCTATATACGCCTCGGTTTTACTGAAACCGCATCGTAAAAGCGCGGTGGCAATTTTGTAGTTATAGAAAACTTATATGCCTCAGTTCGTTCGAAACCGAAGCCTAAATCCTCTACTGCCTCGGTTAAACCAGCAACCGATGCATAAAATTGAGCTGGTGCACACTGCAGTCACGTGATAAAAGTTGACATAAAGCCTGAATAAGATCTACCGCCTCGGTTACACTCAAAACTAAGGCGTAAAGGCAGACAACAAGGTCGGCTTCAGGTACAAGCAGAACCAAGGCCTAAGCTCTCGCTATACCCACATGTTTTGATTGTACGCTTTACTCATGTCCCTCCACATTCAACTTTTCTCGCTTTAATTCATTAAACTACAACAAATTAAAAAAAATATTGTTTAATATATAAGATCAAATTTTATAAAAGAAAATTAAACAAATATTGAAAATTGAATTACCGTTGCAACTAAAGAAGATCATAATATTAAGTTCCAACATTACAATAAATATTAAACTAATCCAGATCGAATTAGTAGAATTATTATAAGCTGTAAAAGTCTGGCTCTAATATTTTAATAAAACTACATTTTATGCCTGTAGGATTTATGCCAGCTGGTAATAGGCAACACCTCCCTTTTACTCAATACTTTTAAATTTATTAAACGAAATTCATTTATCATTCTAAACATTTTAAAATTCTTTTAAAAAATTATATTTTTGATTTCCATCTAAAAATAATTAGAATGTTCATTCGATACATAAACTGTCATATACAATACGATAAAAGGTTACAACTTATTTTGTTTACACAAATATTTTGGCTTTTATTCATCCAAATTCACATTTGGCTTTTATTTACCTACTGCAAAGCATCCATATTCACAGTGATGGACAAGGATACTGCCTCGGGTATCTGTCGAACCGAGGCAGAAAGGAATATGTAGGCATCGGGTTAGGTGCCAACCGATGCATATAAACGAATATGTTGACACTTTAGGCATTGGGTTGGCTTAAAACTGAGGCAGCATAGCTTTTTAAACTTTTCACCGTTCCCTTCTCACTGTTCCACTTTTTCTTGTTCACACAAATCTCTGTTTTTCACTGTTCTCCAACCACCCTGAAATACTACCATCGCTCCGTCGTCACCACTCTGCCGCTCTGTGGCCACCACTCTGTCGTTGTGTCGTCTCACTGTTCTCGCATAAGATTCAGCCTCACATTGCCTCGAGCTGCGTCGTCGTCAGCTTCTCGCTCAACCGCTTTGCGGCCTCGCCATCACGCTCCCTCCTCATCGTCATCGGCATGCTGCCTCGACGCCATTGACGTCGCGCTCCCTCGCAGCGCCTCCGCCTCTGTTTTCGCGCCTCCTCTCTTCACGTGGCAGCCACGGTTCTCCTCTCTTCACGTGGTAAGTTCTCTTTCCTACTACATTTTTTTTTGTTTTTCATTTTCAGATTACTACATGTTTTGTTAAGATTTGTTCTGTATATGGCATCTTTTTTGGCGATTAGAAGTAAAACATGTGTGTAAGGCACTCTTATAGTTTTTTTCTGAATGTAAGAATAGACCAAAAGTGTCAGTATAAAGGGGGGAACTTTTGTGTATAGTTGAATTATTTAAGACTAATGTTGCCATTTCATATGCTTGGTAGAAATTGAAGAATCTTTTGACACATTCTTTGCAGTTTCGTTTATTGGAAATCTCTCCTTATTTGTTACTCACGTGAACCCCTTATTCCCTATTAAATAAAGTTTATGAAGCCAACTGATTGGTATGGTAACGATCTTTCTAAAATGGTAGAAAAGGAATCGGAAAAAGGCTTTGGCTCTTTGCACTTTAAAGGGCTTATGAGCAGTAATAAGGCTTTGAAATTTGAAAGTTGGACAGTAATCATGTGAATGATGAAAATTGTGAAGGACTGTTTTAATGTTGAAGCTCTAATTGAAATGATGGATTTTGAAAGTGTTTTCAGAAAGCACAAAATGAAAACTCATTATGCCTTAAAACTTGATATGCCTAAGGAAGTGGTCATAACTTTGACTTTTTTGCTTTCTACACTCTCTCAATAGTGTAACCAAAAGGATAGCAAAAGTTTTTTTAATCACATGCAAAAAACATACATCCATAAAAACTGCTTGTTAGAAAATGGTTTTATCTTGCTAAGAGGTTGGTTTTCTTGCAGAAGCAACAAAGTAGTGCATATATTAAGAACATAATATGAGAATTTTGGTTAAAGTAGATAAAGTAAGAAGGAAGAAAAAGGGTTTAAGTGTACCCTCATATGAGTTTTCCACAACAGCTCCATCCTAATAAAAAAGAACTTTGGAATTTGGTTTAGATATGTGTGGAGGGTGAACCTGTGACTAGTATTTATAGTGGAAGCCACTAGGTTCATTGGTTCCTGAAAGCTCAATTTTTTTTTTTATTTTCTTGGAGAAAAAAAGCATATCATCAGACTATTTAAACTTAGAAATTCCTATGTTTAAAATGTGTTGTCAATAAATTAATTATAACTATAGGGTGGTTACCGTTATCTAATTCCTAATAAAAAAATTTAATCTATTATTTGTTAGATAATACATGTAAATTTTTCAAAATGAACAAATATTAAAAAAACCCCTTTTTTTTAACTACACACAAAGATTCGCTTCATTATAAAACCATTTCCTTGCGACCCCTTTTACATTACACATACAACATCATTAAAAAAAATGAATGGTTGTAAATGTAGTTTTTAGAAAATGCTAAGACGTGTCACTGTATACACCTCTCTCTTTTTATGTGTTATTCATAACTCTGAATATTTTTTCCTTCTTATCCTTCTATCGTTACAAATATCTTATAGAACATATATCGCTACAAATATATTATAGAATATATAACTTCTTTATTTGTTTTTTAAGATAGATTTCGAATCATCAAGTTTAAGGAGGTTAAGGAATCATGACACTAATTAATGTGTTGTTATTTTTTCTTTTAGATATTATATTTTTGTGGTGAGGGATATTCTTCATCGTTGATCGGCCTTCATGCTCCCAGGTTCCTATTCTTAGTTTTCTTCATTTAATATTAACATGTTATTATTTGTTTGAGTGAATATATTGTTTGCATATGTAATTATTGTTAGGAATCAGGGTGGCTTCGTTTTACACCAAGAGGGGGGTGAATTGGTGTTAGTTCAAAAACAAAATCTTTTCGCAATCTTGGTATGAAAATTCAAAGCTTTTGATCTTTCCTTGAACTGCAAGTAATGACAAATGTAATGCAGCGGAAAAACGAAGTTGACTGTAACACAATTAAAGTCGACTGAAATAAAGAGTGCAGGGATAGAGAAAATCAAACACTGGTTTCTATATTGGTTCGGCCAACAATGCCTACATCCAGTGTCCTTCCACCCTCGGAAGCAAATGCACTATAACGGTTGCGGTTTTTACAACAAGGAATTTATAGAAGCACCACGCAAAAATATAAATCTCCTCTCTAACCCAAAACCAAATATAGTTGCACACATAAAACCAGAATTGCAACAAGAATCCCCTCTTCTGCAATCTGAACCCACGTCGAACAATCCTCAACGTGTAACCAGCACACTTCACAGGATGCCAAGCCTAGCACAGCATGCTTCACAGGTTGCCAAGCCTATCACAGCAGACTTCACAGGTTGCCAAGCCTATCACAGCAGGCTTCACAGGTTGCCAAACCTTCAGTCAAATACAGCAATCTTCACAGGATGTCAAGCCTTCAGGATCAAACCAGAAGCACCTCAATCTGAATCTCTCTCAAGAAATATCACCACGGTCTTCTTGGAGAATTCTTGGAGCTTCCAAAACTGAGAACTTTCTCTGAAACAGGATAATGAAAATGTTAGATAACATAAGTCTTACAGAGCAATTCGTGCTCTGACTATTTATAATTTTCCTGTCATTCTCAGTCGAATAGCCTACTAATACAGTCGACTGTATTAAAACAGTTATAACAGACAATCAACACAAAGGATCCTCAGTCAACCAAATCAATGCACATTCATAATAGTTGACCCAGTCAGTCAATCCTAACTAACTTTTAAAAATATAGCCGTTGGAGGAAGTAGCCATAACAGAATTCCAAAAATAACAGCAATACAGTCGAATAGGTGTTCCACACTGTCTCGACTGACACTTGGAAAACACTTTGAAATTCTTTTCATCTCAAAATCTCATCAAGCACATGTTCACAAAATCTGTGCAAAGATTTTAGCATAGTCGAATCCATTAACAGTGTATTCGACTCAACTAGACCTTTGTCACAACAAATATAAGTTCATAAAAATGCTTGTGATCTTTTCTTTAGAAATGTGCAGAAATACTCAAAATCATTTTATCACACATTTCAATACAAGCATGTTCCAAGCATGTAACACATAATCATTCATAGGAACACACATTGCAAAGTAACAAGACATATTCAACAAAAGCATTTTTCAAAACTGTTTGGTATATCAGCTGAACATGTAATACTGGAACTTATGTACTGTTATTAAGCATTGTGTTGTCATCATCAAAAACCAGTTTGATATAGAGTTTATGTTGTCAACAATCTCAACAATCTCCCCCTATTTTGATGATGCACAACCATGATTAATAACTCAACCATGTTTGTACAGTTCCACATATGACAGAGTAAAGAAGAATGAAAAATCAAGAAAGATAGTTCAGTTACTCTGCATATTCAACAAAAATATCATCAAGCAAATAAAATATGATACAGCAATTCTCCTCATATATACTTGCTCTCATACACTCATGATTACTCTCCCCCTTTGTGCATTAACAAAAAAGGAATGTTTTCATATTTTTGCAATTATGAAAACAGAGAAGCATCAAACAGATATGCAAATTCAAATTAACAGTGCTGCTCTCAAAAGAAACACAAGTTCATCACAAAAATGTATGTAAACTCCCCCTGAAATATAGGTGTGTGTGATGAGACAATGTGTAAAAAAGGGATACTCCCCCTGTCATTATGCATGAATTAAAAAAACAATTTGTATGCACAATGCAAAATATCACAGATCAATCACCAATTCAAGCACAAATTTGTATCATTGGTTCACAATTAAATCACATATACATGCAATGACACAAATATCAACAATCTCACAATATTATCTCAATTTAGATATAAAATCATGCAAAGCACAGAGATAATATCATACTAGTAATGATTAAAGTAGTAAGTAAGGATAGAATAAAATTTCAAAATTGGAATTGTTAACCCAGTGTAGACGCAATCAAATGCTTTAAATCATCAGTCGAATTGCATTGCTTTTCCAAAGTGTTGAATCCCAAATGTATATTTTCAAAGCAATGTCCTTCCTGCAAAACCTTTCAAACACCTTTCCCAGATCAAGTATAGTGGTTAAGAAAGAATAGAAACAAATCATAACAGAAGTCAATGTATGAAAATTCATGACAGTTCTAGTACAGTTGACTTCAATCATGGCACAGTCGAATCAATCAAACAGAGTATTTGATTTTATTTAACAGTTTAAGTAATTGGATTGATTCAAACTACTAATTTTATTTCCTTGATAGAAAAGATATTACATTGAAAGAGCAGAGAAGGAAATACAAAATATAGAAAACACACAAAAGATGGCCTTATATGCCAAAATACAAAATGAAATGACCTAATCTAGGACACAAAAACACAATTTGGTCAAACTGAACACTATTCTTATTCAGATGAGTCTTCAATTTTCTTGTCAGCACTGTTTGCCCCAGTGTCTGTGTCATCGATAAAGGATTCTTCAAAAAGTTTTATACTGAGGGCATAGTCCATTTTCTTGTGAAGGTCAGATAAGGATTTTTGCATCATATTTAATTTGTCTTCTAATCGACCAAATCTTCGATCCACATGACCTTCAAACTTCCTCGATGGATGAAATATATATCCTGTTGTATCAACTCTTAGAGGATCCATTTCATTGGTAGATGGAATGTCATCTGTTAGAATCGCTGCAACGGAATTATTAGCGTGGGATAACAAACCAAGAGGGGGGTTGAATTGGTTATATGCCTTTTTTGTGCCTTTTAATATTTTTCTCAAATTCACTTACAAAGCAGATAATTAAACTGAATTAAATAGAGTAAGGAAGAGAGAAAAATTGCACAAGTGATTTTATCCTGGTTCAGATCACAAAGATCCTACGTCCAGTCGCTTATCTCAAAACAAAGATAAACCTTTTTCCACTAAACACAAAACAATTACAATTAATAATCACACAGAAAATTAACTTGTAAGAGTTTAGAATACCACCTCTCTTGAAACCACAAGAGATGAACTTACACCTCATTTGAGTCTTCACAAAGGATGACCCCTCCTTCGAATACTTCACGAAGGATGATTCTCTTCCAAGCACTTCCTCAGACGCACCAAGGATGAGCAAGTTATTCTTCTGTCACCGCAGTAGCACTCCTCAGCTTTGTAGACAAGAGTTTCTTTAGCTTCAGTACAAGCACTAAGTTCTCAATGATATCAGATGTTTCAAGCACCAGGGAAGAGTTATTTTCAAAAGAAACAGTCAGCCAATTTATAGACTCAGACTAATACTCTTCCATTTTACGAAAACCGGCCATTTAACGCATTTAATCGATTAATATTAGTATTAATCGATTAAAATGAGTACAACGGCTAGTTTTTCAAACCTGAAACCTCCAACGGCTAGTATTAATCGATTCATCCAGATTTTAATCGATTAATTAATCGATTAAAGCTAGTGTTAATTGATTATTCCAGAGCCATTTGGGTTTTCAGTGCTAGCCTCGGTTTAATCGATTAAAACTAGGTTTAATTGATTAAAACCGCTTGTGTTTGATTCTAAACAGAAATTTATCATATAAAGAGTACAATAATCAACCCCTATTACATATTTGGGCACTAATACATCAACTATGATTATTACAAAAGCTTTCAATAATAAGAGATCTTCAATTTGTCTTCTTGGATCATGTGTTGTGCAATTCTGTACATCATCAAAACTCTGTCTTTAATTTTTTGCTAACATTCTCCCCCTTTTTGATGATGATAAAAAACTATCTCCAAGTTTAAAGCTTTTTAATAATCTGTAACAAACACAACTCATAAAGGAAGAGAGCATTAGAGAGTGAAAGGATCTTTAAACTATTTTCTCCCCCTTTTTTGATCATAAGAGAAAAGTTGTATGAATTAATATTTATTAATAAATTTTCTCCCCCTTAATAAAAGAATGTATACATAAATATTAAGAAAATAAGCTAACACACAATTTTATTTAATTTTTGAAATATTAAGGCATACATAGAAACACACAAGGCATTCATAGAAATATTAAGTCTAGAACTCACCACTCTTATTACTATCGAAGTGCCTCTCTAATCCGGAAATCCTTTCATCCAGGCTTTTGAGATGAGTGCATATTTCTTCATGGAGGGTATTTTGGATGGCCATCATTTCATGTTGAAGTCTAGCCATCTCTTGTCTAGAAAGACTTTCTAGACTATAGTCTTCATTTACTCGAGATGGACCCGCAACGTTTGTTGGTTCAGGCATGTGGACATCTGCATCTTCCTCTTCATCTACTTGAACGCCAGCAACACCCTCAGGATGAACATAGGAGTCTCCTTGTTTAAGGAATCCCATTTGCCTTAGGGAATTATCTCCAATTCTATGGCCCGGGAGCACAGTCTCATAGTGCTCATTGGAGACATCTACTCCTTCATACACACAAATCTGGGAGACAAGAAGGGGATATGGAAGTGGCGCAGCATCTAACCTTTTAGCTTTGAACATGATGGTTTGAATTAGATGAGGCCAGTTGAGTGGGATGCTCTGAAGTATCCCATACATGATGATGAGATCAGTCTCAGAGCACTGTGCATGGTTAGACCCTCTAGGACATAGGAGTCACACTATGAGATAGTGCAAGAGACGCTCTTCCATCTTGAGTCCTCCAGCAAGGTAAAGACGGGCGTTGGGTTGGCGGGGATTGCAGAGAAAAGATTGAAACACCATTATTTTGTTGAAATTGGCAAAGTCACTTGGAACGATTTATGAATTTTCTAACACAGGAACCTTTCCCACATTTGTCCAAACATCATTGTCCAAGACAATGTCCACACCTTTGACCCTTGTTGAAAAAATTCCATCACGAACCTTTAAATTAAAATAGAATACCCGAACAAGATCGGGATAGTACCTTCCACGGAGTTCTATTATGTGTTGAACTCCTTGTTCTATTATAAGATTGGGAAAAGAGAAGTTGTGAGAAATATACCAAGCAAGATCAATGAATTTTTGTTTGATTAACTTCCTTTCCTTCCAAAATTGAGAAAATGATTGTTGCTCCTGTTCATCGGATATCCACCCTTCAATGGAAGCATCGCGTTGACGAGTGTTATTTTCCGACGCTTCACTTCTTCTTCTTCTTCTACTTCTTGGAGCAGCCATATGGTAAGACAACAAGGAATGGGAATGCTTGTAGTTGGAGATTTAGAAAGGTAAGCAAATGAGAAAGGGATTTAAGAATGGTTTGAATAAGGAAAGTAGGACCCAAATGGGGTATAAATAGGACCAAGTAAGCTTCCCAACATTCAGATTTTGAAGAAATGACCGTTTAGAGACGTTGGCAACGGCTATAATCATCAATGCAGCACAGAATTCCTTTTAAAAAACTGTCTGGAGTGCATTTAATCAATTAAAGTTAAATTTAATCGATTATGTAATCGATTAAAATTTGGATTAATCGATTAATCCATTCGTAAACAGTGCAGTAGCGCTTTTAATCGATTTGCAAGCAGATTAAACACGTTCTTGAGTGCAAACAAGCATAGTTAAGCGTGAGAACACATATTAAACAATTTCAAGTATCCATAAGTCCCTTCTAAGCTCAAAAAATCTATCCTTAGGCAATGGCTTGGTAAAAATATCTGCTAATTGATGCTTAGAGTCAATGAATTCTATTTCACAATCCCCTTTTTGCACATGATCTCTAAGGAAGTGATGCCTAATTTCAATATTTTTGGTTCTAGAATGCATGATAGGATTTTTTGTGAGATTTATGGCACTGGTATTATCACACTTAAGCGGAATATGATCTAGATGAATATCATAGTCTTCTAATTGTTGTTTCATCCATAAGATTTGTGCACAACAACTACCCGCAACAATGTATTCAGCTTCAGTGGTTGATAAGGTTACACAGGCTTGCTTCTTAGAGTGCCAGGAAACTAGAGAGCTACCTAGAAGATGACAGGTTCCACTAGTGCTTTTTCTATCTATCTTACAACCTCCATAATCAGCATCTGAAAATCCTATAAGACTAGGTTCAGCTCCTGAAGGATACCATAAGCCAAAGGATGTTGTTCCCTTAAGATATTTTAAAATATGCTTAACAGCAGTAAGATGAGATTCCCTAGGACTAGATTGATACCTAGCACACACACAAACACTTTGCAGTATATCAGGTCTACTAGCAGTAAGATATAATAAAGAACTAATCATACCTCTGTATTTGGTTTGATTTACCTCTTTACCTGACTCATCTTTGTCCAAGTAACATGATGTTCCCATGGGAGTAGATGCTTCTTTAGATTTGTCCATCTCAAACTTTTAAGAATTTCTTTGCAATATTTAGTTTGAGAGATGAATGTATCGTCCTCTTTCTGCTTGATTTGAAGCCCGAGGAAGTATGTAAGCTCTCCCATCATTGACATTTCGAATTCACCCTGCATGATCTTAGCAAAATTCTCGCAAAGAGTTTTATTAGATGATCCAAATATAATATCATCAACATATACTTGAATAATTAGAAAATGTTTTCCTTCTCTTTTGATAAACAATGTTGAATCAATTTTTCCTCTGTTGAAATCATTTTCTAATAGAAAATTGCTAAGTCTTTCGTACCAAGATCTAGGCGCTTGTTTTAAACCATAAAGTGCCTTTTTTAATTTATAGATGTGAGTAGGATGTTTAAAATCTTCAAACCCTGGTGGTTGTTCTTCATAAACATCTTCTTTGATATACCAATTTAGAAAAGCACTTTTAACATCCATTTGAAATAGTTTAAACTTCATTATAAATGCATAAGCAAGAAGTAGGCGTATTGCCTCTAACCTGGCAACCAGAGCATATGTCTCGTCATAGTCTATACCTTCTTCTTGACTGTATCCTTGTGCAACAAGCCTAGCTTTATTCTTGGTGATATTCCCTTCTTCATCCAGTTTGTTTCTAAACACCCACTTTGTTCCAATTACTTGATGAGTGTCTTTTCTGGGAATTAGTTCCCAAACTTGATTTCTTTCAAACTGGTTGAGTTCTTCTTGCATTGCGATACACCACTGTTCAGCTTGAAGGGCTTCTTTGATGTTTTTCGGTTCAAGCTGTGACACAAAAGCAACATTCATGTAGAAATTTATTACATTGCTTTTTGTGCTTATCCCTTTAGTGATGTCGCCAATAATATTCTCTAGCGATAATCCTCTGGGTTGTTGCCATATTTTGCTTAGTTCTTCATCCTGAGGATTGACATCTTTTTCTTCAGTTGGTATCTTTGATAAAGTTTCGCTACTACCTGCAACAGATTCTTCTGACTCGAGGTTTTACCTCAAGGTCCACAATTTCATCAAACGCAACATGTACAGATTCTTCTATTGTGAAAGTTTTTCGATTAAAAATTCTATATGCTTTGCTTGTTAACGAATAACCAAGAAAAATACCTTCATCAGCTTTTAAATCAAATTTTCCTAAGTTTTGTTTTCCATTGTTTAAAACATAACATTTGTACCCAAAAAATTTTAAATGAGAAACATTTGGTTTTCTATTTTTGAAAAGTTCATATGGAGTACGTTTTAAAATAGGACGAATAAGCATTCTATTTAAGACATAGCACGCAGTACTCATAGCATCAGCCCAAAATTGTTTAGGAACATTATCTTCATTTAACATAGTACAAGCAAGTTCCTCTAAGGATCTATTCTTTCTTTCTACAACTCCATTTTGCTGGGGAGTTCTAGGTGCAGAAAAGTTATGAGAAATACCATGTTCTTCACAGAAATTTTCAAATAAATCATTTTGAAATTCACCACCATGGTCACTTCTAATAGCTTTTATCTTTAGATCCTTTTCATTTTGAATTAAAACAGCAAATTTTTTAAATTCTTTGAAAGCTTCATTTTTAAGAGTAAGAAATAAGGTCCAAGTGTATCTTGAAAAATTATCTACAATAACCAAAGCATAATAATTTCCACCAAAGCTTTTTATCCCTGAAGGACCAAATAAATCCATGTGTAAAAGTTCTAAGGGTTTCAAAGTAGAAACAACATTTTTTTATTGAAAAGAGTTTTTAACTTGTTTACCTTGTTGACATGCATCACACAATTTGTCTTTTACAAACTTTAATTTTGGTAGACCAATTACTAAATCTCTAGAAATGAGTTTATTTAATTGTTGCATATGAATATGAGCCGCACGCTTATGCCATAACCATGAATTTTCTTCTTTCACAACTAAACATGAAATATTTTTATTTGATGCATTTTCTTAATCAATTAAATAAATATTATTATGTCGAATTCCTTTTAATGCAACTTCAGAAGAATCATTTTTGAAAATGATGCAAGAATTTTGTTCAAATGTTACCTTGAGTCCTTTGTCGCATAGTTGACTAATGCTAATTAAATTGTGCCTTAGTCCTTCCACATACAGTACATCTTTGATCATCAAGGTATCTTTATTTCCAATATCTCCCTTTCCAAGAATTCTCCCTTTGTTGTTGTGGCCATATGTGACAAATCCATGTTCTTTTTTTCGGAAGTTTGCAAATTTCGTCTTATCTCCTGTCATGTGTTTTGAGCATCCACTATCTAGGCACCACATGAACTTCTTTGAATTCGATAATTCCTGCAAAATAGAAAGAACAAGCTACTTAGGTACCCAACTCCTTTGTATGGGTCCTTTTTGGGTTAGGTATTTAAAATTGTTTTGCAACCCAAACATATTTTCCACTAGAAACACCATAATGTTTAATTCTGCATTTGTTTGAGGTATGGCCTTTTCTCATGCAATAAAAACAAGATACAACATTAGTGCTTCTGTTAATTGTTCCTTTTTCTACCCATGTTCTACGAGTTCTATAATTATATTTATTGTTAGGAACAAATTTCTTTTTAACAATCTTTCCTTCAAAATTTTTACTACATTCTCCCGTGGTTGTATTTTCTAGTAAATGTTTAAATTTTATGCAAGATTCGCATTCATTACTAGCAACATATTTTTCTTTTTCATGATATAAAATTTTATTTTTTAAATTTCTAATTTCTTCTGCTTGAAATAAAAATATATTTTTTAAACTTCTGTTTTCTTCTGACATATTTGTAAATTCTATTTTCAAAACATTATTTTCTTTAGTAAGATCTTCAGTATTAAATTTCAAATTTTCATTTTCTTTAAGAAGGCTATCAAATTTAGATTTTAAATCTTTAAAATCCTTTTTCAGTTTCTTGTGAGCAACATCTAATTTTTCAGATTCAATTAATAATGCAGCATACGTTTCATGCAATTCATCTTCACCAAATTGACTATCATTATCAGAATAATTAGAATTACTTACTTGACTAGCATTTTCATCATCTGCCATTAAACAGATGTTTGCTTCTTCATCTGAGTCGCTTAAGTCTGAAATGGTTTCATTGTCATCCTCCCATGCAATGTAGGCCTTCTTTTTCTTGAAGTTCTTCTTTTCTTTCTTGTCTTCACCCTTCTTTTGATTTGGGCAGTCCGCTTTTAGATGCCCCTTTTCTTCACAGCCGTAGCATCGATAATTTGAGGAAGATCCTTGGTTTTCCTTCTTTTCGTATTTGAATCTCCCTTTACCTCTAGACTTCATGAACCTGTTTAGCCTCTTAATCACAAGACTTAAGTTTTCTTCTTCATCTGAGTCTTCATCTTCTGATTTACCTTTGCTTCTATCAACCTCAGACTTTAATGCCAAACTCTTTTTGTTGTTTTTGGCTTTTGCTTCTTCTTCATCAAGTCTTCCAAGATCAAGCTCATGTTCCCTCAACTTTCCAAATAGTGTCGCCATAGTCATCGTGTTGAGGTTTTGTGACTCCGAAATCGCAGTCACTTTTGGTTGCCACGACCTGTCTAAAGATTTTAAGATTTTAATATTTAGCTCATCATTATCAAATGACTTACCTAGACCAATGAGATGATTAACAATGTTGGTGAAGCGTTTCTGAACATCTGAAATCGTTTCTCCTTGCTTCATCCTAAACATCTTGTATTCTTGGATCAACGTGTTCTTTCTTGCCCTTTTAACATCATTTGTTCCTTCATGAGTTACTTTAAGTACGTCCCACATCTCTTGAGTTGTTTTCAAACAGAGACCCTGTAAAACTCATCAACAGTTAAAGCAGATGCAATTATATTTCGGGCTTTCACGTCATTTTGAATTTTTTTCTTCTCTTCAATTCTCCACTTATCACAGGGCTTTGGTTCCTGCAAATCGTTAGTTGGAATAGCCGCACCAAATGCAATAGCATCCCAAATCTCACAATCAATAGATTCAATAAAAATTTGCATTCTAACCTTCTAGAATGCATAGTTTTCACCTGTGAACAACGGTGGTCTATTGATAGAGGCACCCTCTGCAAAGGTTTGATATGATCCTGCCTTTTGAATGACTATCAAAGCAAGCTTTGATTCCAATTGTTAGAATCGCTGCAACGGAATTATTAGTGTGGGATAACAAACCAAGAGGGAGGGTGAATTGGTTATATGCCTTTTTCGTGCCTTTTAATATTTTTCTCAAATTGACTAACAAAGCAGATAATTAAACTGAATTAAATAGAGTAAGGAAGAGAGAAAAATTGCACAAGTGATTTTATCCTGGTTCAGATCACAAAGATCCTACGTCCAGTCGCTTATCTCAAAACCAAGATAAAGCTTTTTCCACTAAACACAAAACAATTACAATTAATAATCACGCAGAAAATTAACTTGTAAGAGTTTAGAATACCACCTCTCTTGAAACCACAAGAGATGAACTTACAGCTCCTTTGAGTCTTCACAAAGGATGACCCCCTCCTTCAAATACTTCACGAAGGATGATTCTCTTCCAAGCACTTCCTCAGACGCACCAAGGATGAGCAAGCTATTCCTCTGTCACCGCAGTAGCACTTCTCAGCTTTGCAGACAAGAGTTTCTTTACTTCAGTACAAACACTAAGTTCTCAATGATATCAGATGTTTCAAGCACTAGGGAAGAGTTATTTTCAAAAGAAACAGTGAGCCAATTTATAGACTCAGACTAATACTCTTCCATTTTACGAAAACCGGCCATTTAACGCATTTAATCGATTAATATTAGTATTAATCGATTAAAATGAGTACAACGGCTAGTTTTTCAAACCTGAAACCTCCAACGGCTAGTATTAATCGATTAATCCAGATTTTAATCGATTAAAGCTAGTGTTAATCGATTATTCCATAGCCATTTGGGTTTTCAGTACTAGCCTCGGTTTAATCGATTAAAACTAGGTTTAATCGATTAAAACCGCTTGTGTTTGATTCTAAACAGAAATTTATCATATAGAGAGTACAAGAATCAACCCCTATTACATATTTGGGCACTAATACATAACCTTTGATTATTACAAAAGCTTTCAATAATAAGAGATCTTCAATTTGTCTTCTTGGATCATGTGTTGTGCAATTCTGTACATCATCAAAACTCTGTCTTTAATTTTTTGCTAACATCATCAATCATTGTCCATTCATTTCTAAGCTTGATAATTCCAACGGAGTGCAAAAATTGAGTTTCCATTACATTGTGCTTTCTGTAGTGAATTACTCTTTTGTTTGTTGTGTCAACATTTTGTAGCTTCAATATCTTGCTAATGAGCACTCGATAAGGTAGACATGATCCATGGCCTTTACTGAACTTCATCATGTGATCACGAATGATAAATGCCCAATTTAATTGAATTCCAAACGATAGTGCAAAAATTAAATGTATATCTCCATCTTTGAGTATGAAGTGATCTTTTCAACATGTATAGGACAATTTTCACAAGCTTTTTCAACAGTGACAATTTTAATTTCACTATCTTTAGCAGACAATAAGGCTTCATTTAACTCCTTTTATAATCTTTCATTTTCAGCAACAAGGTTATCAATTTTTTGTTCAAAATCTCTTCTCTCAAAGCTCAGTCAATTTACCTTGTACTGGAGTCACATGGCTTCAACATGTAGCTCTTTGAATGCATCTTGAAGCAGATCATATTTGACTTCTATAGGTTCTTTTGATATTTCTGCATCACTGTCATAATCGTCCCATGTTACACCTATCATGTAGCACAAATTTGATTCCTCTTCTTGATCAAAATCCTCATCACTTGAATTTTCAAAATCTAAATTCTCCCAAGCAATGTAGGCTCATTTTCTTTTCATATTTCTGCCTTGAGGAAATCTTTTCTTCCCTTTCTGACTTGGCTGTATTTCAGGATAGTCAGGCTTGATGTGACCTTCTTTACCACATTCATAGCACTGGACAGTGTTTGTGCTAAAGCTTTTCTTCTTGCTTTGACCTACATGGTTAGACATTTGACTATCATTTTGCATAAGTCGACTAAACTTTCTTACCATCAGAGTCATAAGCTCTTTGTCATCCATCTCTATTTCTGTGATTTTCGTGTTTGTATCTTTCAGAGCAATGGACTTCTTTTCTTCAATATCCTCTTCATCCTTTAGTCTACCAAGTTCTAACTCAAGTTCACGTAGCTTGCCAAACAAGGTAGCCATATTCATAGTTGTAAGATCTTTGGATTCGGAGATTGCAGTGACTTTTGGTTGCCAATTCCTGTTCAGACTTTTCAGAATCTTGATGTTGATCTCTTCTTTGTCAAAGACTTTGCCAAGAGTCATCAAGTGATTTACAATATGAGTGAATCATTTCTGGACATCAAAGATGCTCTCACCAGCTTTCATTCGGAACAACTCATACTCTTGTATCAGTGAATTCTTTCTGGCTCTCTTGACTTTATCCGTGCTTTCATGTGTTACCTTTAGAACCTCCCACATTTCCTTTGTAGACTTGCATTGGGATATCCTAAAAAATTCATCAATTGTTAGTGCAAAGGCAATAATGTTTCTAGCTTTAACATCATACTGAACTTTTCTATTTTCGTCAGTAGTTCACTCAGTAAAAGGTTTCATAACAGTTTCACTATCAACAGTTTTTGTAAGCACATATGGACCATTTAAAGTGGCATCCAAAATTCCTTTATCATGCGATTCAAGAAAGATCTGCATGCGAATTTTCCAAAAATGATAGTTTTCACCAACAAACAGAGGTGGTCTGTTTGTTGAAGCACCTTCACCAAAAGTTTGAAAATTTGAAGTCATCCCCAGGTTTTACAGTCGAATAGAATAAACATAGAGTCGACTGATTTTCAAATATTTTATGAAAACCAGCTCTGGTGCCAATTGTTAGGAATCAGGTTGGCTTCGTTTTACACCAAGAGGGGGGTGAATTGGTGTTAGTTCAAAAACAAAATCTTTTCGCAATCTTGGTATGAAAATTCAAAGCTTTTGATCTTTCCTTGAAATGCAAGTAATGAAAAATGTAATGCAGCGGAAAAACGTAGTTGACTGTAACACAATTAAAGTCGACTGAAATAAAAAGTGCAGGGATAGAGAAAATCAAACACTGGTTTTTATATTGGTTCGGCCACCAATGGTGTCCTTCCACCCTTGGAAGAAAATGCACTATAATGTTTGCAATTTTTACAACAAGGAATTTATAGAAGCACCACGCAAAAATATAAATCTCCTCTTTAACCCAAAACCAAATATAGCTGCACACACAAAACCAGAATTGCAGCAAGAATCCCCTCTTCTACAATCTGAACCCACGTCGAACAATCCTCAACGTGTAACCAACACTCTTCACAGGATGCCAAGCCTATCACAGCACGCTTCACAGGTTGCCAAGCCTATCACAGCAGACTTCATAGGTTGCCAAGCCTATCATAACAGACTTCACAGGTTGCCAAACCTTCAGTCAAATACATCAATCTTCACAGGATGCCAAGCCTTCAGGATCAAACCAGAAGCACCTTCTTTGTGCAGATGTTGATCAAACAGTGTGAGCAATACTCCTCAATTTGAATCTCTCTCAAGAAAGATCACCACGGTCTTCTTGGAGAATTCTTGGAGCTTCAAAAACTGAGAACTTTCTCTGAAACAGGATAATGAAAATGTTAGATCATATAAGTCTTACAGAGCAATTCATGCTCTGACTATTTATAGTTTTCCTGTCATTCTCAGTCGAATGACCTACTAATACAGTCGACTGTATTAAAATAGTTATAACAGATAGTCAACACAAAGGCTCCTCAGTCAACCAAGTCAATGCACATTCATAATAGTTGACCCAGTCAGTTAATCCTAACTAACTTTTAAAAATATAGCCGTTGGAGCAAGTAGGCATAACAAAATTCCAAAAATAACAGCAGTACAGTCGAATAGGTGTTCCACACTGTCGACTGACACTTGAAAAACACTTTGAAATTCTTTTCATCTCAAAACCTCATCAAGCACATTCCATAAAATCTGTGCAAAGATTTTAGCATAGTCGAATCCATTACCAGTGTATTCGACTGAACTAGACCTTTGTCACAACAAATATAAGTTCATAAAAGTGCTTGTGATCTTTTCTTTAGAAATGTACAGAAATACTCAAAATCATTTTATCACACATTTCAATACAAGCATGTTCCAAGCATATAACACATAATCATTCATAGGAACACACATTGCAAAGTAACAAGACATGTTCAACAAAAGGCATTTTTTAGAACTATTTGGTATATCAGCTGAACATGTAATACTGGAACTTATGTACTGTTATTAAGCATTGTGTTGTCATCATCAAAAACCAGTTTTATATAGAATTTGTGTTGTCAACAATCTCAACAATTATTTGTTTGTTTGAATATATTCTTTTATTGAATTAGCCTTAGATTTCAATTTAAGATTCAATACAAAAATTATTTACTCTTGGTTGAATATATTGCATGTTGTATATGTAATTATTTGTTTGCTTGAATATTTATTGTTGTTGACAATTAGCCTTAGTTTCCCGTTTGAGATTCAATACAAAAATTATTTACTATCTCCAAATTTTTTTAACAAACGTAATATTTACAAATGAATAGATGAGATGGTAATAATAATTTACAACTATTGAATCTTAAATTGTCCGGTTGGACAGTTTAAGAAGAGTAATAACTTTTTCATAGTTTATTAATACATATCTATTTTAATATACATGTCATAAATTTCATGAAATTTTGTAGTTGTGTTTAATATTGATCTTCGGGTGCATATTTGATTGTGATTTATAATCGCTTTCATTTCGTGTAACCTGATGACCAATGTGAAATGCTGGCAAAATTTTGTGAAATTTAAGATATGTTGTTTAAAATTGATATGTTTAATAAACTAAAAAAAGTAAATCTTCTTGAATGGGATAATGTCACACCTTTGAATACGAAAATGATCAAAGTGATCATTCAAGATTATTGAAATTGTGTAAACAATTTCAGTAAACATGCGTACAGATCGAGGGTGGATGAATTTACCACGCATCATCACTGAGTACGAGAGTGGGGTAAAAGAATTTATAGAGTTTGCGCAACGTAATGCGAGTACAAGTGGTGATGATGAAGTTAAGTTCAGATGTCCCTGTGTGAACTGTTTGAATGGGAGGAAGTTAAACGCAATTGATATTAGAGAACATCTTATTTGTGATGGTTTCATACGAAGTTATACAACATGGATATGGCACGGTGAATCAATAGACTTTGCAACTGTCTCTCCAACTGAAAATGTATATGATTCCACCATGGATATGGAAGATCGACCGGAAGAAGAAAATTTAGAGGACATGATCCGCGATGTTGGCGCAAAAGCTTTTGTCCATGCGCATGTGTATGAAACGATGTCCACTGATGCGGAAACTCCTTTGTATGTCGGTTCAACTAAATTCACACGGTTGTCACCGGTGTTAAGGCTCGTGAATTTAAAGGCGACCAATGGATGGACTGATAAGAGTTTTACAGAATTGTTGTCTTTGTTGAATGAAATGTTGCCAGATGGAAATACATTACCCACTCGTAATTATGATGCAAGAAAAATTCTTTGTCCGATGGGTATGGAGGATAAACGGATACATGCATGTCCGAATGATTGCATATTTGATGAGTCGATATTTTATTGATTTCACTTAGCTTATTGTACCGAATTTAATCAGGGAATTGTGCTTAATTGCCCGATATTTTCCCTTTTTTCCTAATTATGCTTGATTTGATTGAAAATTCTTATTTTATTTAATTTGAATTTTCTAAGCTGATTAATTGCATTTTTAGTTGCATGGAAAATTTTGGAGCATTGGGATGGAGAAAAATTAATTCAAGACTCTCCACATGGACAATTTAGAATTATTAATATTTTAATTTAGTAGTTTAGAATTAATCAAAATTGTAATTTAGAAGTTCAGTTTTTTTTTAGACAAACTTTTACATTGTGGGCCAATTTTTGGAATTTATTGTTGAGCCCAATTGGAAGGAAGGCACTTGGCACTTTAGGATTTTTGGGTGGACCCCACCCATCCTTAAAAGATTACACATGGCCCTAGGGATTGAAGCCATCAACCGTCACTCTCAGTTTTTGGTTTTTGGCTGAGTTTTCACTTTGGAACATTCTTTGGGGGGGCTCTCTCTCATTCTCGGCAGAGGAGGAGAATGGTTTGAACATGGTTTCCACATTGATGGGTATTGGTTGAATGAAAGAAGCAATTTTATTTTCATCGTCATTTTTGTGCAAGGGCTGGAACGTCTCAGCCGACACACACGGGAGAGAGTTATCTTAGCTGGAACGTTTCGATTTTTTTTCTTTGGAGACCATGGAATGTTATTTTTCTTTTGCTTGGGAACGCCGTTTTCAAAGGGAATAAATCAAAGCTCACGTTAATTGCTATTGTTAAATTCACTCCTGCAATTTTATTTTGGTTTTCACGCACTTTTTGATTAAAGCATGGTTCACGCTCTTCATTTTATTTGGAGAAGGATGCACTGAATCAACGTCTGGGAGTGCATTGATTTTGCTTTTCTTTGCTTTGAATTAGTAGGCGGTGCTTCAATTTTTTTCGGCTTATGTGCCACGGCCTGCTACTGGTGTCACGGCACATTATGGAGATTGATGAAGCGGTTTGATGAAGTGGGGTATTTCTTCATTTAATTGAAGACAGCCAGAGAGCACGGTGATTTGGTGGATACACAAGCGGTGAATTAAGGGGAAGCACACCTTTTCGTATTTTTTTTAGAAGCATTGATTTTATTTTGGTTTAGACTTCTGCACGGTTTGTTTATTGATTTTTCTTAACATCTTAGCAGTTTCAATCCAAGAAGGAATACTCTTTAACAACTCTGCTCTTGAATGCTTTAAGTTAATTTACTAATTTATCTTTTAAGGATTGCAATATTTATCATCTCTTCGTGCAACTTCTCATGCACCCAGCACATTTCTTTCATTTTAGTCCGGTTAACATGTTTCAGTATTTAGGATTCGGCCTTTCTTTCTTTTATTTGAATATAATGAGAATTTTACTTTTAGCTCAAGCATTCCCTTTTTAATGACGTTAATTGCATTGCTTCTCAATTGTGTCAAGCAAGTTTTTCATAATTTAATTGTGATGTTAGCTTAGGTTAGTCGGGTTGGTCATTAGCGATATTGTAATGTTTCCTTGAGATTCTTGGATTGTTCTTGTGTTTATTCTGCTCTGCTTGATGTCAACACCCAATTTTGTCCGGGTGAATAAATAATAGGGTTTGTTTCTATTTTAGTCACATTTTATTTTTGTTTTATTTATTTATTTTGCGTTTTTAATTTTTAGTTTACTTTTGATTTAGCTCTTTAATTAGATTTTATTTTATTTTGAAAAAAAAGAATAATAAAAAACGAAAAAAGAAAAAAGAAAAATAAATAGTAAAAAGAATAAACAAAGGGAAAAAGAAAAAAAATAAAATAAAAAAATAAAATAAAAAATAAAAAATAATATTTCGTTTTACTATTTGCACCCCCAAATTAATTTTTTTTCCTTAAGCCAATGCCCCAAAATAATCTCACATTTTTTTTACTTCTTCACTACCTATTTTTCTTCTCACACCCCACTCTCCACATCACCTTCCACATCATCTTCCACATCACACTCCACATCACCTACGTTTTTCATTTTACTATTACATTTATATATATATATATATATATATATATATATATATATATATATATATATATATATATATATATATATATATATATTTTCTTCATCCTAATTTTTCTAATTTTTCCACTTACTTTTTTTATTATATTTTATTTCACCTAATTTTCCCACCAACTTTTTATATTATTTCCTTCGTTTAATTTCCACACTAACTTTTATTATTTACTACATTTTATTTCATCTACTTTCTCCACCAACTTTTTATATTATTTCTTTCACATATTTTCCACATTAACTTTTTTCCATTCATCTTTTTATTATATTTTATTTCACATAATTTCTCCACCAACTTTTTATATTATTTTCTTCACTTAATTTCCACATTAACTTTTACTATTTACTATATTTTATTTCATCCACTTTCTCCACTAACTTTTTATATTATTTATTTAACTTAATTTCCACATTAACTTTTACTATTTACTATATTTTATTTCATCCACTTTCTCCACTAACATTTTATATTATTTATTTAACTTAATTTCCACATTAACTTTTACTATTTACTATATTTTATTTCATCCACTTTCTCCATCAACTTTTTATATTATTTCTTTCACTTATTTTCCACATTAACTTTTACTATTTACTATATTTTATTTCATCCACTTTCTCCACCAAATTTTTATATTAATTCTTTCACTTATTTTCCACATTAACTATTACTATTTACTATATTTTATTTCACCTAATTTCTCCACTCACTTTTTATATTATTTCTTTCACTTATTTTCCACATTAACTTTTTTCAATTTTTCCACTCATTTCTTAAAAAAATATATTTTATTTAACACTTTTTGCATCCTTAACTCTATAAATACCCACATTCTCTGCACTTCATTTTTACACACACTTACTTACACATTTCCATAATATCCATTTTTCTTCTCTCTCTCTCTCACACACACACTTACTTACACACTTCTATAATATCCATTTTTCTTCTCTCTCTCTCTCTCTCTCACACACACACACACCCCTACACACTTACATATACACTTTCATAATATTCATCTTTCTTCTCTCACACCAATCTCTTCATCCAAAAACTCTACTTCATTTTTCCCTCACACCTTTACATTAAATCTCATACCAAATTTCTACTCCAAGTTCATCTTCTTTACCTCTCATCTACCTCTTTTCACAACATATTTCAAGTAAGGTTTTCCTCCATCATTCAAATCTTCAAAAAGGTACACATATTCTTCTCATTTGATTTATAGATGCATTTTGATCATTGTTTTTTGTTTATAAATTTACATTGTTTTTTTTACATGTATTTTTTTTTTTTTACATTTATGCTTCATGAACCATTCAACTCATATCTCTTCCTTTTTTTTAAAAAAAAAGAATAACAAAAAAAATACATAAATCTTAAACAAAGTTTTGTCACTGTTGCTTCACACGCTGTTCTGTGAGTTTGGCCCTCTGCGAGGCAATGGTCAAATCCAAAATAATTTTATCTTCCACTCGTTTTATATCTAGCTCATTGTTCATGTTATGTTTTTTTTTATAATCCAAAAAAAAATCATAAAATCTTCAAAATAAAAATATCAACTCTTTTTCAAATTGTTTTTTCTTTTTTGGACCCTCTGCTTGGTAATGGTCAAATTTTAATTTTCTGTTATCGACCCTCTGCATGGCAATGGTCGCATTTTAATTTTCTGCAATATCATCAAGATTTTAGCCAGAACTACGTGATCCTTGATTCTCCATCAAAAGTGGATATTCGTAGGAGCAAGGCAAGTCCTTGTCAGGTTCACTTCCCAAAAATCCAAATATTTTCCAATCTGATTTTCTCAATAATATCTCAAAAATAAAAAAATATCTTTTGTTTCTTTATAATGTTTTTTTTGGGGATAGTTAAACATTTTGAAAACCACATTAAATTCACGTATTTAATTAAAGGTACTGCCTTAGGGCAGGCGTTGTGGGGTGCTAATACCTTCCCCACACGTAACCGACTCCCGAACTCGAATTTCGGTTTTCGCAGACCTTGCCTTATTTTATGGTTTTTCTGTAGTTTTCCAGAATAAACTATGGTGGCGACTCCAAAAAACTTTCTTTTTCAAAATTTCATTTTTCTTTTTCGGATCGTCGTCGTCCCGTCGCGATTCCGGTTGCGACAGATGGTGACTCCACTGGGGACCGCTAGAGACCAAGTCTTTTCTTTTTCAAAATGCATTTTCTTTTTTTTTCGGATCGTCGTCGTCCCTTCGCGATTCCGGTTGCGAAAGATGGCGACTTCACTGAGGAAGCGCTAGAGCCAATAAAATCCTTCTTTTTTTCAAAATACGTTTTCCTTTTTCGGATCGTCGTCGTCCCATCGCGATTCCGGTTGCGACACTTGACATTCTATAAAATCTGACTGTGTTCTTGCAACGAGTATACGCTTAGTTGCCCGATTGTTGATTGTATCTTCGCTTAGTTGATCAATCTGTATAGAACACATCAGATGGAATAGGTGTATTGCGTTCACTTAGTTCGTAATTATGATAGCATAATTAGCCTTCGCTTAGTCGGTTAGCTGTGCTGGATTACAGGCTAGAGTAGTTTATTCATGAGACTTGTGCACTTTAATTGTCATACTGTTGCTCTAATTCTGCTCAATATTTAATCTGTTGTGTGTTTGCGATTAGGTATACGCTTAGTTGCCTACTCGGTGTTTAATCTTCGCTTAGTTGATTAGACTGTATGGTGCATGATTGATTATATTTGTGCATTTCATTCGCTTAGTCTGTAATTTTGAAGACCGAATTAGCCTTCGCTTAGTTGGCTGATTTGTGTCGGATTTGGATTAAAGTAGTGTGTACTTGTCGTTAATTTGTGATTGGAAGCATAGACATTGAGTTAATGACCAACCGTTGTCACATTCCATTTTTACATTTATGTTTCTATTTCTGGTTATATCTGTGATTACATTGTTGTTTGCATTCGTGTTTTGATTTTGTTTATTCGCATTCACAAAACGCTTAGTGGGGGGTTTGTGAAAAGTTTGTGAATGCAGATGAACAAAATCACAGAGGCAAACAGATATGCAAACATAGAACTAAAAACAGTTTCTAAGACAGACTGAAAACGGTTGATCATTAACTTAATTACTATGCTTCCAATCACAGATTAACACAATAAAGGAGCTGCTCTAACCTCTAATCCAACACAGTTAACCAACTAAGCAAAGGCTAATTATGTCTTCATAAATGTGAACTAAGCGAACACAATGTTAACATGTAATCCTATTTGCACCATGCAGTTTCATCAACTAAGCGAAGACTAAACACCAACTGGGCAACTAAGCGTATACCCAATTGCAAGTGCAAAAATAGATTTCACATTAACCAGGTTAGAGTGGCAAACACAATCACAATCCAGTTATATCAAGGAAACAATGCAATATCGTTAATGACCAACCAAGTTGATTTAAGTTATCATGACAATTAAAGTAACAAGACCAAACATATTAGACAACATTAAAACTAAATAAAATATTAGACCCCAACAATGTGACAAACAACTATCCAACAAAGTTAAATTAAATTAAGTGCAAAACTAAATTAGAGAAACTAAAAAGCAACTAATCCTACTATGCAAATTAATTCAAAACTAAAGAAATAAACAAGCAAGCTTTTTCCCTACACATTCCATGTGACCAAATACATCCAACAAAAGAAATTAAAAATGCAAATGGCCTAACAACACCTCTTGGCCGTGAGTTCCCCTTGCACCAAAGTCAAACTTCAAATTCAACCTTCAACAAACTATAAAATATGTTGGCCTCTTGTCCCATGTGCTTCATTCTCCAAGAAAAATAAGCATGTGCCTTCCACATCCTATGAAATCGTGCCTTCTCTCCTTCCATGTAGAAAAATAAAATGGAAACCACACACCAAGTCACAAATGTCGTGAGCTACCAAGTGAGTGTTGCAAAAAGTGCTTCAAACCAAAGGCTAAATGAAAGATACTTTGAGTGCTTCAACCAAGGTGCCATGTAATCAAAGTCAAAGGAAATAAAAACAAGCACAAGACATCCCCATCTTCATACACAACTCTCGGCAATTGCAAGCAAAAGATTACCACCAAAATTGGAAAGATTCTTTCTATGGTAAATGTGCTTCTAATGTGCTTCTCCAAATCGGGTAAAAATTAAATGTGTCATTTCTCTCTCCTTTCTACACTCCAACTGGTATTTCTCCACCAACACAAACATTCAAATGCTTTCTCCTCCCTTCAAAACTGAGAATGCACCAAAGAATCCCAAGGTTTCCATTGCAAAAGATTACAAGAACAACAACCCCAAATTCTAACTTCTACAAACCAACCCAACACTCACTTTTCTTCAAACTTTTGCTAAAAACAAAATGGAATTCTTTACTCTCCTTGCAGCATCGTCCAGCCCTCATCAAGAAACACAATGTTCCAGCTCATAATTTACTTCCAACCATCAAGACAAAAGCACAAGAAGAAAATGGTTCAAACCTCAAACACCCATGCACCAACTCAAGCTTTCTTCACTACAAAACTCAACAAGAACTTCATTTTCATCATCCAACCAAGAAAACTCAAGAAGAACACGAAAATATGGCAGCAAAAGGAAACGAAAATGCAAAGGGAGTCTTCATTCAACCAAAGGAACCACCATCAAAATGCAAAGAACCACCTCCAAACTCAAGCTTTGAACATTCAAATGGACAATGCAAGAAGATGAGTGGTAGATCTCCCTTCCATTAAGCAAGAACAAGTAAAGTTGCAAGACGGATAGGAAGAAAAATGTGATCTTGGTTCATTCCATAGCTCCAAAAGCCCTAGCACCCCTGATGGTCTCCAAGAGAGAGTTCATACATGCAAAGTAAAAATGAAAATTGGAGACTAGAAGTGTGTGGTCGGCTCCCACACTTTCATGACCAAGAATCCCAATAAAATGGTGGGGTCCACCTCTAAAGAAACCCTAGGGTTTTTGCCAAGTGTCCCACAACATTGGGCTTCTACAATTTTTGCCACAAAAAGGGCCCAATGCACAAAATCTTAATTAAAGTTCCTAATCAATTAAGTTACAATTTAATTAAAAATGAAATGCCTAATTGTTGAGTCTTTAATGACCATGCCTCCATCCTAATCCTGCAAAAGATATCTCCAATATTTTCCTACAACTAAAAATGCAATTAATCAGCTCAGAAAATTCAAATTAACTAAAATAAGAATTTCTAATCAAATTAAGCCTAATTAGGAAAAACGTAAAAATACCGGACAATTAAGTACAATTCCCTAATTTATCTAAGTGCAATAAACCAAATACAGTCAAGAAAATATCGACTCATCATTGGTTATAGAGACGAACCGTTTATCATGGCATATCAAGCAAGTCAGGTTTTTTATGTCAAAGATCCTGCGTCTGACCACTGGTATGTTGCTCTTCAAGGAAAAAGACAAATTGAAGATAAAGAAGAAAAATCTAAGTAATCTTCATATTGTTGATAACCATCCTTTTAAAACGACAATAAATTTGGATGACGACCCTCTAATTGATGATATACAAGCAATTCGAGAAGATCATAATGAGGGAATATACATATGACCAATCCATCTCGACACGAGAAGTGGAAGTTAGCCCGTTTAAGATCATCGGGCTCCTACACTTCTAACACTGCCAAAGAGGTATCTGAAAGAATTATAAGATGTCATTTCTCATATTTAAACAACATTTTTGTTATATATATTACGTAGATCTTTCAAATAATTATGATGTTTTGTTATGTTACAGGACTCCTTGGTTAAGCAGAGATCCCAAGGTCAATTCACACAAGAAGGTCGTCAGGATATTCTTGCCACAACTATTAGACGACCTGAGCACCCAGGACGAGTGTGTGCTGTCGGGGCTGGAATAAGCATACGATAGTTCTTTGGGTCTTCCTCGCGTCCATCTTCATCCGGATTAAGTAGAGAGTATGAAGAAAAGCTGAGGGAGGAGATCACAAAGAAGGTTCACGCAGATTTTTATGATGAAGTTGCTGAAATGGTTGCGCGCCAGTTCCAGCTGCGTTATGAGGATTATGGAAATCGTCCTCCGCCATCTCTTGTAGTGGAACATGTTGTGCCCCTTACAGGTAAACTTAATGATCATTTTTGTTTATTAATTTACTTTTTGTATAACTTAACATTTAATTTGGAAGGTAGAAGCAGCAAAGGAAGTTGCTCAGCTGTTGGTGCCCCAAGGGACGACATGGACGACACTCGTCCATGTCTCTTATATATTCTCTCTGATACCAGGACACAACTAGTGGCTCGTGGCACACTCTAAGAGACAACCACTGTAGTGCATGGTGTACAACTAGCAGAATATGAGGTCAAGGTCACGGTGGATGAAGTTGTCAATCCAAATGGCGTTCTTCCTTTGCCTATCGACGAGTTTGTGACTGTGGAAGAGGCATTTAAGTCCTTCGTCGCCTGGCCTAGACATTTGGTTGGTGATGCATTTGACCCCTTGGTAAACACTCCTACTATATACTTCTTAATTTTAATATTTACTTCTTATTGACGTCATAACATAACCATTTTTTCATGTTATAGTAGACAGGTCAAGAGGGAAGTCCTACACCAAAGAAGTCTTATTTATCTTAGGACGACCCTTTTGGTGCATTAGACGAGCTTGCTAACATGATTTCAAATGTGCCGATGATTGTACAATGAGATTTTACTACATTTGGAAGAGACCCTTAGATCCCATTGTATTTGCATCAACAAGATGTTAAGGAGCTTGCGTCGAGGAGGGAAGAAATTAATATTACACTCATTCAGCTGTGGATGATGTAAGTTTATGAGAACTTTTTTATATAATTCTTTCTTATCAAGTTACTTATATCACATCGTTTCTTCATTTCAGGTATATATCTGATGTTAGTAACAAGAAGGGGGTCAATAATGTATATGGGTTCATTGACCCCTCTATGACTCATGAAAGAAATAAATTTGATGATATCCAAACATACATCACCACCTGCTTTACAATGGGGAAGGAGATATTTTCTCCCTTATATACTTGGGTAAGTGATGTTTGTTAACTTTAAAGTTTCATTTATTAATTTTGGTATATGACAATTAAGTTATTTCCAATTTTAGATGTCATTGGCAATTACTTGTGATCTCTATATCGGAGAACACTCCTGTCTGATTTTGTTCATTGCACAAGTCTCCTCCCAGCCCTCTTAAACATGTAGTAGAATGTAAGAACCTCAATATTTCAACTTTATTATATAAATGTATGCTAAAGAATTTTTTTCTTAATAGTTCCCTTGCAACACATATGATATTATCTGGGAAATCTACTGCTACAGCTAAAAAGCTTTCATCGGTTCACCTTAAGGTTTATTAATTTAGTTCATACTTTGTTACATTTTGTACCATTTCAATGATGTTATTTAACATTTTATAATTATGATTATATATTGTAGTGTCATAGACAAACAGGGTCATATGAATGTGGTTACTACGTCATGTTTTGGATGATGACCACTATTCGTGCACATTACACTAGTGGATGGCACACGGTAATATTTAGGATTGAATTTTATTTTCTCTATAGTTTAGATTTTATATATACACTAATTGAAATTATTGTGTTTTATGCAGAGATTCAATGTGACTGCTCCAATTCAGAGAAGACACTTAAACTTGTGAGGAAACAACTGGCTAAATATGTAATTCAATTATATAATAATATGCAGTAGATGTTAGGATATAGTAAATTCTAAGTTTATGTTTCTAAGTTGTTTTATGTTTTTGTACATTATTATTAGTTTAACTTTGTACATTACATTGATTTATGTTTCAAAGTTGATTTATGATTACATTGGATTGATTTATGCTTCTAAGAAGTTGATTTATGATTACATTGAATGTATTTATGTTTTAATATAATTTTCATTTAAAATATACGTTTCTGGACTGTTCTGGCTATAAAATTATATGCAGGTCTGTTTCTGCAGTTGGAAATGTTGTAGAAACAGACCTGTTCTTAAAAAAAGAGGGGACATATGTCTCGGTTATGGTCATAACAGAGGTAGAAACCCATCCTACGACATCGGTTCAAGTAACAATCGAGGCATAAAGGCTGGTGAAAGAAGAAAAAAAAAGGACCCTACTGCCTCGGTTCAGGTCTAAACCGAGGCAGTAGAGGCGGACATAGCGAAAAAAAATACATACTACATCGATTGGACTCCAACCGAGACGAAATCATCCAACCTTGTACCTCGGTTCACAACCGAGGCATAAAACTCTATACTTTTTACCTCGGCTGTATATGCGTCGGTTCAGGAATCGGTGCCAAAAGACAAAAAGAACCGATGTCATTTTCCCTCACTACACTAGTGCAAGATCATTTCTAAAATTCGATTGTTAATGTAAAAAGGGATCATGTTAACAGGAAGTCTATGCCAAGACCTATGAAAATGATTATGAAAGATTTTTCGAACAAATTCATAACCATGAAAACAACAATTATGCTGTAATAGAAATACTTACACAAATAAATAATTAAATTCCAAATGGGAGAAAGCTTAGAAAATTAATCATTTCTTATTATTAACGTTTAGGGTTTTCGGTACTAGACCTTATCTCCCCTTCTGGATGGTAAGTATACAGACCTTCAATCAGATCTATACTATCCAAACAAGGCATTTCACTTTTTGAAATTCATCTTTTTGAAAAGTTGCTTTAATTGGGGTACCAACAAACCCACCTTAGCCGCAACAACATATTTGGGAACTAACATGACTAAAATAAAGTATATAAATGATATAAAAATTTTCCTTAGAAGCTTATTTAAAGATTACATCAGTCCTATACCTACATTTTAAGATAATATCAAATCATATCTAAATCATTGCCTGAACTTATTTTAGAATTGTTGAATTATTCGTTTGTTATTTATAGCTTCTAAATTTTTTTTATGTAAGTAAAACTCTAACGTTTTTACAAATTTAGTGAAGAGAATTCTCGAGTGTGATAACTTTGCTAATATCAGTCAACTGAAGTCATCCGTTAAGTCTATCAAAAACTCCTGCATCTGTCACTTCTTAATACAATGGATATGCCTAAACTGATCAACTTCTTTCTCATCACAGCATCCACTTTCAGTTTCCAAAACTTTGGAAAGTTGAAGAATGAGAAAAGGCAATACAACATACTGCATCAAACACATCACAGTGGAGCTTAGTCACAGAGTCAACACATCCAAACTCCTAAGGAAATCCATAAGCAATATATGTCTTTAGCCCAAAGTCTGGCTTTAGACACTCCTCAGCAAATTTCACAGCCAGGTTAAGATAACCACCAAAAGGATCAGTATATTCATTGAATGACAAAGAAGTATAAACTCAGCACAATGTCAAGGTAAGAGTTCCTCAAATAAATTAAAAAATGACAAGTCTTTTAATTTCAATTTCTGAGGCTAATTAAGTCAATCTCCACAAGCTTTTGTATAACCAGTAAAACATTGACAAATGTTGATTTCAACCAACTCCTTAAAGAAATGAAGAAATCAAAAGCAACAGAACAGCAGACAAGTAAAACCACCAAAGAATTACAGAATCAGTAAAATAAAGAATACGTGACTTACTCTAGTCTGTTACAAAAAAAAATACAAGTTGAAAAGACCAAGAAAATTGAAATGCAATTTACAACAAAGTATTGTAATTTTTAGGTACATTGCAAAATATTTCTTAGACTGTTAGGGGCTGGAAAGTATATGAGAGGAGAAGGTATAAGAGGGACCCAGCGGTAGAAGATGGGGGACGAACGGTAGAAGATGGGGGACGAACGGTAGAAGATGGTGGACGAACGGAAAGTATATGAGAGGAGAAGGTATAAGAGGGACTCAGCGGTAGAAGATGGGGGACGAACGGTAGAAGATGGGGGACGAACGGTAGAAGATGGGGGACGAACGGTAGAAGATGGTGGACGAACGGTAGAAGCGGGAAACTAATTAAAGTAACAAAAGAGATATTCAGAGAGAAGATATTCAGCAAAGCATAATTAGAGTAACAAGATCATATCGTAATATATTATTCGGTAGATCTTAATATATTATTCAGTATAAGTTAAATATAGTAAATAAGGCTAAATATATTCGTATCAGATACTTATAGTAAATAGGATTATTTTCTAATATTCAGTACATTTCTCGGAGGGAATTAATTAGTATAAATAAAGGGGAAGCCTAGGGTTAAAGGCATGTTTTTTATTTGTGAGATTATAAGAGAGGTTATGCTCTCAGGTGACTGACGGAGGTTATGCTCCCAGTTATTGGTTGTTTTCTTTGATTCAGTATTTTCCATTCAATAAAAGAGGTTTTATTCATTTATTTTCCATTGTTATTTCCCTGTGAGGGTGTGTGAGGGAAGCACTCTAGTTACGTTCCATTCTCGGATACGTAACATAGACACTCAGCTCATACAAGTTCATGGAAGTCAGCAATTGACAACATTAAAAGCACTGAAGTTCAGGAAATTTGAAATAAATTTTCCACAACTAAACTATTCTTTATTGGACATTTGAAGCATAGTGGTTTCAGGTAACCAATATCAAAAAATTTAAACATAAATTTCATGAGAGTGAATAATGAACTTCGAGAAAAATCACTCTAATGAACAAGTTGAAGATTGAGAAAGTAGACAAACTTCACACAAATCTCAGCAATCAATTGCCTTCACATTCAAATGTTGTCCATGCCATTGTGCTGAGTTCACACTTCTGCCATTTGAAATTAACATCTTCCAATTTTTTACTGGTTATACAAAAGCTCGTGGGGATTGGCTGAATTGGAATTAGATAATGAAATTAAAAGACTGACCATCTTCTAATTTATTTGAGGAACACTTACCTCGACATTGTGTCGAGTTCATATATTCCTTTCCATTCAAGGATTATACTGATCCTTTTGGTGATTATCTTAACATAGCTAGCTGTGAAATTGTCTGAGGAATGTCTAAAGCCAGACTTGGGACCAAAGACATATATTGCTTATGGATCTCCTGGAGAGCTTGGACGTGGTGACTCTATAATTAAGCTCCATAGTGATATGTCTGATGCAACATGTTATATTGCCTTTTCTCCTTCTTCATATGTTATTTTACATCCAAATGTTGTCCTTGCCTGCAATCAATCAATGCACGCCCCATGACAAATGGTTCCTGGCTTAAACCAGATGTACTGTCAATCACATGGCTAACAATAACAAGCTCCCCATTTTCCCAATGCCACTGAAAATGATCCTAGGGTTGTACAGCCCTAGGACAATACAAATAGTTGTCACTGGAATCTGCACAGGAAGCAGCCTTCCTCATACCATGATATCTAACATCTGTGTTTCTGTCAAGCCTTGAACATATCAGGGGTCCAAAGTTTGTATGTTTCTGCTAGTTCATTTGCTTTACACAAGAAATCACTGGTAAAATCTTGACCTAATATGCTTCTCAGTTCTAGAAAACCGTGGTTACATTCATCACTGACTTTTGGACAAGGAATGCTACCATTACTTTCCCATGCCATCCAGATCTTGACCATTCATGAACTACAGGCTTGGTAACATCGTCTGTTTCCGTGTGGTTTACCCTTTTATTTACTACTTCTTTACCATTCAAGTAAACGAGACCTTTATAGGAAAAATCAAACATAACTAGATCTGTCAAGCTCTATGAAGCTCACGACAACAGATGAGACAAAGATAGAAAGAGAATAGTGTACAGCTTCTATGATAATCAAATATTGACGTTTTACAATTATCACTGCAATAGAGATTTAAGTTAACAAATAAAGATACAAGGGTAACGGTTAGGAATAAAAGAGGGAATTAACCTAATACCGAACGCTAAAGCACAGGGAAATGAGGCCGAACAGGAAGGAAAGAGGGAAGTAGAGGTTGAACGGTAGACAGAAAGTGAGGATTGATCTGGTTTTCCCGATGCTTGTGGCACCAGAATTTCAAACTCCTAGAGACGCTCCCCTCCTATCGCTCCACTGCCAGCTCCTCACAAACGATGCCTCATTTAGTCTGCCAAACCTATGCGTCAGAGCGTCGATGAACATCTTTCAAGTCGGATGTGTGGTTTTCTTCCGCCAGAAGCGGAACCAAAATCTCGCTTAACCTCCCTCCATGCATCTATAGACGAGCTTCATCTTCTCCTTCTCCACTCTGAAGGTCAAAGAATTTCTCTACCTGAGCGATGCAGCTCATGGGATCCGCACCTTCAAATATAGGTTGTTCCACGCGTCGAACTTCTCCTTTGTCTTCCTCCGATTCCTCTTCCAAGGTTTCCAGCGGTCGTCGTTCGCGTCCAGCATTGAAGGAATCACGTCTTCCTTCGAAGCTCCGATGCAGGTTCCTGGTTCGTCATCCTGAAGCTCGTTGGAACTCCAGCGTCATTGCTCACATCGCCGCCTTCAATTCCTCCATTTACAACTCCATCGCAGTCATTTTTCCTTCTAGTGCGTTTAATTTTCCCTTCATTCTTCTTCGCTACAGTTTTCTTCCTCACTCGCTCTTCTTCCCTCCGACACAAATCTAGCAAGTTGGACCAATCTGTTAGGTTACCTTATGATGATAACCTAATCTATACTCTATTCTCACCTCCACGCTCGATTAACAGAAGATAAATGTATGTATATGTATTTTATTAATTCTGTAAAGTATGACGAAAACCTAATCTATAATCTCTTCTCACCTCCACACTCTCTTCTCACCCTCATCCCGGACATGTAAAGTGTGTGCCAAAATAAATTTTTAAATGCTTTAAACGTCAACTAGGTAGGGGAGCTGACGTTTAAAGCCATTTAGACGTCGACTAGGGGATCCGACGTCTAATGGTCTATTACTACCGAACCCCCACTCGATGCAGCAGTTACGCACACTCACTATTCATCATCTTCCTCGCGTTTTCTCTCTACTGGCTACGATTTTAAGGTTCGTTTTCTCACTTTTGCACCTTTTAAAATTAATTTTATTCCAATTACATTACTCTTTGATGAATTATCTTTCATTTGAACCGATTAAAATGTGTTTTCGTTGCGTTTTGGTGCAGTTTTGCTCGTGTGCTTGGTCTTTGTGACTACTTTGGCCCTACACGAAAAAACACTCAATCTATGAGTCAGGAGGCATTGAGGAAGATGGATCTTCAGTGGGAGGAAAGGCTCAACCAAAGCATGAGATCAATGAAGCAACATTTCATGGAGCAGCTACAAGAACAAAACGAAATACAAAGAGCGCTTGAAGAGAAGTTGCATTCCATGACCTAAGGCACCATGGGTTGCCCACTGAAGCTCCCACAACAGACGTCTGACCTGTGTAGTCTGACGTCTATATAGACATCTGACGGTGAGGTCCAACGTCCCATTAACATCTCTCAGAAAGACGTCGGATCGGGATCAGACATAGCAAGCCCAAAATAACAGACATTAAAAACATTTTCTGCACTAGTGTATCTATAGATTTTTCAGTCAAAACTGGAAACTCATCTTCAACTACCTCTTCAACTTTTTGATATCCAAGAATTGCTTCACCTGTACATGTCATATGTCCTAGTCTTGCCATTAAGAATGAATAGATTTGTTAAAAAGTACCAGATTTGTTGGGGCAAATCAGCAAGTGTACCGAGTCGCACAAGTAATATAAAATGGTAAGACCAAGTATCGTATCCAGAGGACTCTCGATGCTAAACAATCGTGTGATAACAAGATAAAGTAAGACTTTAATAAAATAAAATGATATCATTGGGTTTGGATGCAAAAACACAAAATTAAATATGAATCCAATTGATCAGTAGCAAAGCAGCACAAAGATGAGCGGATGTTGATTAATATGAGATGGTATGTTGTTGGGGTTAAATTTCATCAAGTTCCCTCTCATGTATATAAGAATTCTTCTTTATGCATTAATGCCAACATCACTCACTAAATTACCTAAACCGAATCCCTTGGCGAATAAGCCTGTACCAAATTACCAGTTCATAAAATTCCTAGCATTCCTGGTAATAAGATGTGAAGATCAAGAGATTAAGACAACCAAGACTTATACCCTCATCCCTGAGCAATATAACCCTTAGGAGTAATTCAAGAAGAACCTGAATTATAAGGAACCTCCCAGCACTCATGCAATTCATAAATCATGCTAATGAATGAGTTAAACACAACAAGCATTGAAACAGATGAATTACTCTAACAATTAATGGAAAAACATGTGGAATTAAGAATCAATTCAAATACATGAGAGTTTACAAGGATACATCATCCCCCAACAACAAATAGAAATTAGTTCCCCATAGACTTGGGGAAACTCTATGAACAATGGAAGAGAATGAGAAGGAAAGCCTAAGAATTGGGAAAATAGTGTATTGTTGTGCTCTTCTCTACCAAAGCTACCAATCCTAGAGTCCCAGGGTCCTTTAAATAGGGTCAGAAACATGCAAAAACAGGACCCGGTCCAATAGAGTCGAAACAAAGAAGAAACAGGGCCTGATCCACGAAAGTCCGACACTCAAGCGTCCAAGGAGGGCGCCCGGGCGGTGAGATCACCTCATGTAAGGCCCGAGCTTCGAATTTGGTCGCCCAAGCTTCGAGACCGAGGCGACCAAGGAGGGCGCCCGGGCTTCGTGTTGTCCCTCCTTCTGGTGCTTTCTTAGGTCCCTTTGAGCTCCATCTTCTTGGCTCTTGATAACGGTTCAAAAACCGTTATTTTCATACTTAAATTTGACATTAAACACACCCTTTATGACTTAGAATCACGCATATATGCCATGAAGCTGGGGTGGATACATATACTCCACCTTTTGAGCAACTCGGGAAGGGCATTGATGAGTCCTATTATAGGCAGTTTTGTGGGGGAGTTGAGGCAGCAGCTCAGCCAGCGCCTCAGAGACGCTCTAGGAGGAGAGTTCCACCACCGCATGCTTAGGGAGATGCACATGATGCCGAGCCATTTCAGATGAAGGACATGTACATGTCTCTTGTACATTCCATATTAGAGTCCATTCACAGGGGACAGATTGCTACTCTGAGATTATTATAGGTTTGTATGACACTCCTCCCGCACATAGATGGACTATGGACGAGTTCAACAACATGGTGGCTTGGCCAGAACAAGCGCAAGGCAGTAGATCTGGAGCAGCTGAAGCTCTAGCCATGGATGAGGATGTTGAGGAGGATGATGATGATGATGATGATTTTGAGGATGCTGAGGCTGGAGAGGAGAATTCTGACGATAGATTGGGTTGAGGAGACTACATAGCATCTACTGATGGATTTATCTACTGCAGAACAGGATTTTTCTTATCTTTTTTTTTGTTTAGTATTATAGGATTTGCTTCTGTTGAGTAGTATAGGGTTAACGTACTTGGTCTACAGGTAGATTGTTCACCAACTATGTGAACATATGCATGATGATATTGTGATTGTGATTATGATGCTAAGTAGGATATTTGTCTGGATGTTTGGAACAGCTATTGATCTTATGAGTGAGGTTTTGAGCTCCAGAGTTCTTATTGATATACTTGCTATCTAC
Source organism: Vigna mungo (assembly GCA_036885675.1). Lineage (NCBI taxonomy): Eukaryota > Viridiplantae > Streptophyta > Magnoliopsida > Fabales > Fabaceae > Vigna > Vigna mungo. Next base: position 20,802,475 of record CP144700.1, on the reverse strand, counting down.
TGGAAAGCATGAATGATTTTGCGTAAGTTTCTATGGTTTATTGAATTGCATGTATGTGTCATATGATCAAGGCCGTTTTTGAATAAGCCCTTCCTTAACCAAAGAAAACTTATCGTTCCACATGAAAAAGAACATCATATGTTCTACCTTTTTTGAACCTAAGCCTTAAACAATATGTTAAACCCTTTTTAAGAAATCTTTACCTTGAGTTAAGTTGAGAATTATTGTGTGGTATTGGTTAAAGGTTCAAGTTTGGGGTTGTTGGGGAAAATTGAAATAAACATAAGCATTGAGCTAATGTAATTGAGCAAAGCATGAAAAAGATAGAAAAGATAGAATGAATAGAAAAGCTCAATGCAAAGAAAAGGGAAAATTGGGAATAAGTGAGATTGGCAAAAAAAGAGTTTGAGTTGAAATATGAATGTTTGAATGACTCTCTTGACTCAAGGATTTTGTGATCTATAAAAACCAATTTTTCTTGTTAGCTCAACCCTATTATAAGCCTTGAAAAAGTCCTTGTGATCACATATGTGTGTGATGATAATTGATTGTGGTAAATGAAAGGCAATTTTGTTTTATGTGCCATGTGGATAGTGGAGGGAAGGAGTGACCTCATTAAAAACTTGAGTGATTGAGTGAAACACCTTGTCTGGTGAGGAATGATTCCATGAATCTATGATTTTATCTGTGCGTAGCTAATTGATCAATCATGAGAATAGAATCTGTCTGAGACTATATGATTGTGTGAACACTATGATGAGGTGATATAAAGCATTTATGTGTCTTGATTAAGTTCTATTAATGAGCTTATTTGAGTGGTGACTTGTCTTAAAATATTGGTTATGGAATAAGTTGAACCATTGTGTTGATTTGTGGAAGACTGAGTTACATTTTGTTTGCTTGAGGATAAGCAAAATTCTAAGTTTGGGATTGTGATAACGGTTTAAAAACCGTTATTTTCATACTTAAATTTGACATGAAACACACCCTTTATGACTTAGAATTAGCTTGAAATCATGCAATTTGCTTAAGTTAGATAATAAGAGAGTCAAAGTTGGTTTTCGTGGTTTTATGCTTGGTTTTCCCTTGTTTTGCAAGGTTTTATCAAGAATTGAATGAAGAATGTTGAAGTAGAAGGGAGTTGGACACAAGAGAAGGTGGAAAAGCGAGCAAAAGAAGAGTCAGAGCCACCGTCGGGCGGTGGATTCTTCAGAGAACTCTCTGCCCAACGCTCAAGCGTCAACACTGGGGGCTGGTTTTAAGTGTCGAACCTACTGCCCAGCGGTAGACTATTGGGCCTGGGCCAAATTTCTGTGATTTTCCCTAAGTTATAAATAGTTCTGCACAAACCAGAAAGTGTATCTTTTGGCAGAAGGGACACAAAAACACACTTCTTCACTCCTTGGAGGCGGAATTTGGATGTGGAAGCTCTAACTTATCAAATCTATAGGGTTATCTTTTCATTCTTTCCATTATTTTCACTTAGTTTCACCATGTTTATGGTGAACTAAACCTCCATTGTTGTTGGAGAAACGATGAAATCCTATTGAAACTCTCATGTATTAAATTCTTGCTTATATTCATATGCTTTCTTTTATCAATTGTTAGAGTTTTTCCTCCATTATATTTGGATGCTTTTTCTAAGACATTATTCAATAGCATAATCTTTGATTATATCATATATGGACACATGTGGGTAGGTCTAGACATGAGGGAATTCTCTTGGGAGCAATATTACCTAGACATAGGGATAAGAGGACCAATTGCCTTTATGCTTCTGTGCGAATTATGTAATGCATGATTAATTGCTAGGGAAACTAGACATAGTAAACTAGCAATTAGGAGTACTCTCTTCACCAAGACATTGGGATTAGGGTAATTTAGAAAGTGACATTAACATTGACAAAGAAGTAGAATGAAGTAGAATTTGTAAACATGTGAGAGTGAATTAGGATGAAATCGTAAACCCCAACAACATCATTCATCCATATCGTTCAACTACCAATTGATCAATCTTTGCATGCATGTTTAATTTTCTATCTTGCATATAAAACCCTAATTTTCATATTTCTCAAGTCTTAAGAAATCAAGATATCACATGAACGTTTAGGCCTAAAAGGCTCTAGGGAAACGATACTCGAATTTACCGTTTATTATTAGTTGATACGATTCGGTACACTTGTCGGATCCTTAACAGCTCTTCATCTATGCTTCTAGTATTACTTCAATCTCTGTCAAAACAACGGGAATTAATCATAAAATCACTGAAATCAATCTCAACTCTCTTATTCACACAAATTATTGAAAAAGTATGAATTCAAGTAAGTTTCTAAGTGGAAAAAGATGTTTTTAGAATCAAAATCACATCACAAATAACGGTGTTTTAAACCGTTATCAAGATCCTGTTTGTCTTTAGCTAGCTCTTGATAGTAAATGTTAGAATAAAGGGAGAGAAAACACATACTAAAATAGCATACACAATAAAAAATAGAGAAAAACTATACTTTATGGGTAATAAGTAGAATACACACCTTGTATGACACATTTAACTAACCATCTACAACTTTTTGATATCCAAGAATTGCTTCATTTGTATACGCCATTTGTTTCAGTCTTGCCATTGAGAATGAATAGACTGATTAAAAATGTACCAGGTTCCATCTATCTTTAGTTCTTGATACCAGATATTAGAATAAAAGGAGAGAAAACACACTAAAATAACACACACTAGCAGACAAAGAAAATACAAAAAAGACTATACTTTATTGATAATAATATAGAATACACGCTTTGTATGACAACATTTAACAAACTAACCATCTACACGTTTGAATCATATCCTAACATATTTACTTACTTATAAAAAAAATATCATTCGTAAATAACAATATTTTTCTAACAAACTTTTTTTTTTCAAATCATTTCCCTTAAATAATCTTATTCTTCCTTCTTTATTTCACTAAATATCTGCTACTTGTTTTAAAACACAAATTTATAACTAAACATTTTCCCCTAATTAATAATTTTAAATTAAATTACCATAATTTCCAACTTTTTTTTCAATTAATTTCACCTACGATTTTAATATTATGTAATTTAGTATTTCTAACTTTTTACACCAAAATTATTTTTACTAAATAAGTATACTTTTTTTAAATTATTAAAAAAAACACTACACTTATAAAATATTAATACCATAATTTTTCTCCAATGAACTTATTTTTAATTTTTTCATTCCTTTTTTTAAAAAAAAAAATAAGTTAAATCCAACAAAATTTGATTTTATGAAAACTGATTTTCGACTAATTTTCCTACATGCCGTCCAAAAAAACAAAATAGTAAATTTCCAAATTTTTACTTTTATTTTATTTCTCTATTTAATTATTATTTTCAATGTTTAAAACAATAGAAATTACTTCTTTTTTTCAACTATAACTAATTTACTAAACTTAAAAAAATATTACATTTCTAAATTTTACAAAATAACCTTAAAACAACACATAAAAAACATAGAATGAGTACTAAAATAAGAATCATATGTTTGACTAGACTAATCACCCTTTTGAAAAGAATAAAAATAAAAATTATATAGAAAAAATCAAAATTAACGAAGATAACCTACATTTAACTAATTTCTTTTCTGTTTTTGTTCTTGTGTGCTACTAAGGAGACATCAGTCAAGTTTCATATAAGAAACAAACATACGAGGACCATGACAAGACTCAAGTCAAAAATATAGTTTATATAAGAAATAACAGCCATAATTTTTGAAAATAAAACTATAATCAAATATTAAAATTAAAAAAAAAAATTAATAAAAGTGTAACTCTAAAAAGCATGTATTTTTATCTTCAAAGTATAAAATCTAGGCATAGTGATTAATTATGAATCCAGTGTGATAGAAGGATTATAATTGATTAATGTGATTGCTTTCACACATATAACAAAATTGTATTCACACACATTTTCATGTTCTTGCTTTCACTTTTATTATAAAGTTCCACGGACACTTTATAATTGACCTAGGCCAGCTGGTGATTACCCATCACTCCATTACAAGGGGATTAACTTGGTTGTTGAAATAGAACCATGCTATCTTCCAACATCCCACTCTAAAAGTAGATAATTAAACTTTTACTCAAACTATAATATTGAAAAAGTACCACAATATCGTATCACTTGATATATTATATACAAATCTTTGACCAATAATTTTGTAAAATAAAAATTATATTTTAAACTAAGTATAATTTTAAGATTTAATTTTATAATTTATTTTATATACATGAGTTTGTGTGAATTTCTGTTCCTCTCACACGTATACTAAATTACTTTTATCTTATACATAAGAAAATACAAAAAAAAATTATATCTTTATTAATTACCATTTTTTTTATTGAAGATAAAAACATTAAAAGTTGTGGATCCAACAACAAAATTAAGAATAATCAAACTAGCCATCTCTATTAAGATTCCTCATGATTGCATATAATAGTGAAAACAAAAGACAAACATCCTTTGAAATATAAACACCCATTAAATAAATCTTTCTTTATTTATTTTTTTTCTTATTACATGATAAAATATGCAAAATTTGTTTTTTTTTTCTCAATTATTATTTACTATTTTGGGCGTATATATATGTGCAATTTTTCTAGTAATATAGTTTTACGTGAAAAATATAAAAACCAAAACTATAATTGAAAGTATTGGGCACCAAGAAAGTTAGTAAAAGGGAAAAAAAAAGGAAGAGATGAGCTTACATGACTTGTTCAAAGCAAGTACAATCTAGATTCCTTTTGGCTTCCGAAATCTTTTAATTTATAGACCGTGTTTGGACTTGATGATTGTACCCTGAGGCCTGGAACACGAAGCACAGACCCATTCAAATAATGGCCAAACAGAACATAGCGTCGAGCTTCTGCCTTAAATTTTAACCAAACCACTTACTAGTACCTTTGGAACGAGTCTTCACTTTTGTTTTGATTAAGTTGTGTAGAATTTCAATTGAGATTAAAATCTTGGGCACACGCAGCATCCTACTCGGTTCACGCGGTTCAAACACATCCTATTTATAACAACGTCGGCACTGCTCACCCTTCACTTTTCACTTTCCATTTCAATCAGCATTTTCTCAAACACAATGCCTGCAACAAATTCACCTCCCAGATTGATCCCTCAAAGGGGTCAAGTTCTAAAGAGGATCCTAAAAATCCTATTCTCTTGTCTCGTCTGTGCTTCTTCTTCTTCCAATTCTCCTAATCCCAAAACCTCTTCTTCAATCTTTCCGGCGCCACTTCCTTCCAGTCTCTGAACCCATTCTTCACTTTTCATGTTAACCCGTCGAAAATGGATTCTGGGTCAGCTTCTGTTGGCTTTTTCAACAACCTCCTTAATTAATTTTAATTATGTCTGTGTCCTACGTTGTAACGTTGTAGCCACAACTCAATTTTGTTTTGTTTCATGTAAATTGTATCCCTCCTCTCGCTTGGATCGGGCTTGAAAATTTTGAAGAAAACAAAAATGTAGTTTTGAATGTGCTTTATGTTAATGCTAATCGTGAGGTTTTCCTCTGCTCATTTTTGTCGTTCCAAAAGAAATTCAATCTAATTGTATTAAACTTTATTGTTCGAAGAAGGGGCAAAAGGCAAAAGCTGTTAGAATTAATAAATTCAATTGAATTCAACGGTCTCATTCACACGTGTAAGTGAGGTGATGATTTTGCAGTTAGCTAATAATATTTTACTGCTTTTGACGAATAATTCAAACGAAAGTGGGGTGTGCCAAGTCACTCTTGACAAATGATGCTTTGGAATTGGTAACATATAAATACTATACTATGATATAATATAATATAATATAATATAATATAATTTAAAGTGAAATAAATTTGTTGGAAACTTGAGCAAACTATGCATGTAAAAGTTGAACAGGTGTGAAAACGTTATATACATCTAAGACTAGATATGTAAGAATCCATGGAAGTATATAAGAGGATCCCATTACTTCTAGAAAAAACCTATTCGACAAAAAAAATTAAATGTAAAGATGGACGGAGTGGTTGTGGGAAGGTGTAATTCCAACTCCTCATTTAAAAAAAAAAGTAATATATTTAAATATTTACTTATATAAAAACGCCCTCATGCAATAACTACTAATATAGTGTATCTTACAATATATTTCTTCAACATTATGTATCTTCTTTTCTACTTAAGTTTTTCTTTTCTTTTATTTTTACTTGGCATTTTATGGTAGTTATTGCTTCTGTTTGTCAAATGTACCATGTGAAATATTTAATGTCAAGACATTGTCTTTATTTAAAAAAAATGTTGAAATGGGTTTTGTATTCATATGTTTAGTTATCAATAAAATTAGTTATTTCAATATCACTTTTTTAAATTCGAATATTTATCTTAACTTAGAAATCTTTATTTATATATATATATATATATATATATATATATATATATATATATATATATATATATATATATATATATATATATATATATATATATATAAATTTTAATTATGAGTTAAAAAGATGTTGATTACTAACAACTATTAAAAGTCTATTTTTCACCTCAAACAAATCAATATATAATATATCTAATAATATCATATTCATAGTATTTTAATAATATATGATGAAACGTATTTTTTAACACAAAAAAATTAAATGGTTATTTTTATTTATAGTTAATAGTTGATATTTTTAATTGTAACCACAAGTGCAAATAGTAACAACAATAATTATAATTATAATTTGAAAAAATATTAATAATGAGAAGTATATTGATCATAACCTTAACATATTTAATGTTTATAACAATTAGTTTAATTATAAAACTTTTAGTAGTGATATAAGTTAGCGATGACTCGAGTAGAACTAATATTATTATTCTCTATTATCCCGACATTAAAGGTGGAGAGAATCATAAATATATCCTTAGTATAGGTCACAATCACTTATACAACAACTTCAAATTTATTGCCTAAAGTTTAAGCAACAATTTGTTGGCTTTAGGTAGTGATTTTTCATTATTGCCTAAAGTCAATTTTGTTGATACACATCAAAAGCATACAAAGAGGATAACCTAGTGTTTTTACAAGCTTCGTACAAGTATGAATATGCATATATCATATTCATACACATATTATATTTACTTCTCATCCATTTACTCTAATGGGTGTAATTTCAAATTCATTTAATATCATTTACAAATCCATTTACAAGCTTCGTACAAGTATGTATATATCACATTTATACGCGCCTTATATTAACTTCTCATCCATTTACTCTAATGGATGCAATTTCAAATTCGTTTAACATCCATCAAAAATAAATGTCTAATCTCTCACTTGAATTAGTTACAACACATGTCATAAATTCCTAACATCATACATCATAAACACTTAACTCTACTTTAGTAAGACTTATGCATTGAATTAGATTAAAATATTTGCACCTATCATACTATATTCACAAAGTTGTTGCTACGACAAAGTATACTAATAAAAACTCATTCCCTTCATATGACAAGGTAAATTCCTATGACCTACTGAACACGATTCATTTTTTGCACCATAGACTGTTGAGATTGTTGACAACACAAACACTATATCAATCTAGTTTTTGATGATGACAACACTTTGATTAATAACAGTACATATGTTGCTCCATTACATGTTCTTATGCTGTACTATTTGATATATCTGCTGAACATGTTTGATGTTGTACGTTCCTATGTTGATTGATTGATATATATATATATGTGTGTGTGTGTGTGTGTGTGTGTGTGTGTGTGTATGTATGGAACATGCTTACATGCTCATGTGCAATGTGAAATGCTTTATTACATATATTTTAATTTTTAAAGTGAAAAATCACAAGCACTTTCGTGAACTTACAACTGTGTGACAAAGTTATAGTACAATTGACTACATTACTAATGGATTCGACTATGCTAAAACTTTGTACAGATTTTGAGAATCAGTGCTAAGTTATGTTTTGAGTTGAAAAGAATTTCAAAGTGTTTTTACACGTGTCAGTTGACTTTGTCTGGTTTACATTCAACTGTCTCTCTAATCTGATTTGGAATTCTATTATGCTTTTGCGCTCCAACGGCTATATTTTTAAAAGTTAGTTAAGCATTGATGATTTGGTCAACAGTATTAAATGTGTGTTGATTTTAGTTGACTGAGAGCTACTATGTTGACTGTCTGTTATAACTGTAATAATACAATCGACTAAATTAGTAGTCTATTCGACTGAGAAACAATCTAACTGATAGAAAACGATAAATTGGTTGAACACGAGTTGTTCAGAGACTTTTGATGATCTAACATTTTCATTCTTGTTTCAGATTGGATTCTCTGTGTTAACAGCTCCAAGAATTCTCCAAGAAGACGGTGGTGATCTTTCTTGAGATAGATTCAAAGGGAGATAACTTGCGCACTCATTGCTTAATCAAATATTGCACAAAGAAGGTGCTTCGGAGTTGATCTTTGAAGGTTTGGAATCCTGTGAAGACTACTGCATTTTGTGAAGGCTTGGCATCCTATGAAGACTGCTGGAATTTGACCTATTGTGATACAAGGGTTTCACGTTGATGATTGTTCGATGTGGGTAGATTGGAGAAGAGGGGATTCTTTCTGCAAGTCTGGTTTTGGTTATTGCAGCTATATTTTAGTTTTGGGTTAGAGAGGAGATTATATTTTTGACGTGAGGTCTTCTATAAATCCCTTGTTGTAAAAACTACAACCATTATAGTGCATTTGCTTCCTGGGTTGGAAGGACACTCGATGTAGGCATTGTTGGCCAAACCAGTATAAAAATCAGTGTTTGATTTTCTCTATCACTGCATTCTTTAATTCCAGTCGACTTTATCTTTTACGCAGTCAACTACGTTTTTCCGCTGCATATAAATTTTCATTACTTGCATTTCAAGAAAGTTCAAAAAGGTTTATACTTTTGATAAAAGATTGCGAAAAGATTTTGTTTTTGAAACATCACTAATTCACCCCCCCTCTTGGTGTAAAAACAAAGCCTACCTGTTTTCCAACAATTGGCACCAAAGCTGGTTTTCATAAGATATTTGAAAATCTAGTCGACTTTGTTTTTATCTCATTCGACTATAAAACATGGGGATGGCTTCCTGTTTTCAAACTTTTGGTGAAGGTGCTTCAACAAACAGACCACCTCTGTTTGCTGGTGAAAACTATCCTTTTTGGAAAATCAGAATGCAAATCTTTCTTGAATCGCAAGATAAAGGAATTTTAGATGTCACTTTGAATGGTCCTTTTGTGCCTACAAAACCTTTTACTGAGTGGACTACTGCTGAAAATAGAAAAGCTCAGTATGATGTTAAAACTAGAAATATAATTGCCTCTGCATTGACAATTAATGAATTTTTCAGGATATCTCAATGTAAATCTGCAAAGGAAATGTGGGATGTATTACAGGTAACTCATGAAGGCACGAATGAAGTCAAGAGAGCAAGAAAGAACTCCCTGATACAAGAGTATGAATTGTTCAGAATGAAGGTAGGAGAGAACATCTATGATGTGTAAAAACGATTCACTCACATTATAAATCATCTAATGGCTCTCGATAAGGTGTTTGATAAGGAAGAGATCAACATCAAGATTTTGAAAAGTCTGAACAGGAATTGGCAACCAAAAGTCACAACAACCTCTGAATCCAAAGATCTTACAACTATGAACATGGCTACTTTGTTTGGCAAGTTACGAGAACATGAGTTTGGAACTTGGTAGATTAAAGGATGAAGAGGAGATTAAAGAGAACAAGTCCATTGCTTTGAAAGCTTCAAGCAAGAACAACACAAAAACAGACATGGACGAAAAAGAATTGAGGACCTTGATGGTAAGAAAGTTTAGTCGACTTATGCAAAATGAAAGTCAACTTTCTAACCATGCAGGTCAAGGCAAAAAGAAGAGCTTCAGTACAAGTGTTATCCAGTGCTATGAATATGGAAAGGAAGGTCACATCAAGCCTGACTGTCCTGATTGACAGCCAAAACCGAAAGGCAAGAAAAGATTCCCTCAAGACAAAAATCTGAAAAGGAAAGGAGCTTACATTGCTTGGGAGAACTCAGATTTTGAAAGCTCAAGTGATGAAGATGCTGACCAAGAGGAGAAATCCAACATATGTCACATGGCTGGAACATCAAGAATTGAAAGTGACAGTGATGATAAACTTGAGAAGCTGCCTATAGAAGAGAAATATCAACAACTGATAGAGACATTCAGAGAACTGCATGCTGAAGCAATGCGACTGGAATACAAGGTTAATCGACCGAACTCTGAAAGAAGAGATTATGATTATAGAATTAATAACCTTGTTGTTGATAATGAGAAATTAGAAAAAGAGTCAAATGAAGCTTTGTTATCTGCTAAGAATGTTGAAATTAAAACTGTTACAGTAGAAAAAGCTTGTGAAAATTGTCCTACTCATATTGAAAAGATAAGTTACTTGACTAGCACGCTAGCTAAGTTTACTCAAGGTAGAGACAATTTAGATGCTATTTTAAAATCATCTGGCAGAGCTATTAATAAACAAGGAATTGGTTACAAAGCTCAATCTAACAGAACCAATGTTAGGAGATTTACTGAATTAAGCAAACCTGTTAGAAATGCATGTTTCTATTGTAATTGTGTTGGTCATACTGTTAGAAATTGCTATTACAGAAATGTTGTTGTTCCTAAAGGATTATATGTTTGGATACCAAAGGAACAAGTGATAAGGATTAAAAATCATGGACCCAAAGTAAAATGGGTACCAGCAACCAAAACTTAGCTGTTTTGCAGGATACAAAGCTGATGCAGATTGATCTCAAGGATGAATCAATTATGGAATACATAAAAAATCTTGAGTATCTACAACTGGTAAAACTGTATCTATCTGCTGCATCATACTTATATTGATTAGTTGTTGTTGTATGATTGTTTGTGCTGAATGCTTAATTGGTTGATTGATTGAAACTATTTGGAAGTGATTTTCACGAATCTCAGTCGACTTTCATTTTAATACATTTGACTATATCTTGAATGTGTTCCTAAATACTGTTTTAAAAATATTCCTGTGTCTGAAACCGGTCAACCTTACATCAAATCAATCTAACAAATTTCTGGTCGTGTAACTATTCATAATACAGAGTATCTAGCCATATTAAAATAACTACTTCGCGCCTTTCATTTTTTTTGTCTTCTCGGGTCAAACATATTTTTCTTGAATTCTGTCTCTTGAAATCTTTCAAAAACCTCTCTAACCCTAGAAAGAAGGTTTCAAGAATCTCATCATCATGGAATTCTCAAGTTGCTTTGGAAATGAAGAAAAGGGTGTGCGAACCAACATGATTAGGAAATCTGATCCAATGGGATGGATCAGTGATGAAGAAAATCGTCAAGGCTTTGTATGTGGAACTTTCAAAACCATTGTTACACCAATAAGCATCAATCTGGATGTATTCAAGAGAGAAGGGTTCATATTTCCTTACTGGTTGGAGAGACAAGGACTATCTGACTTCGTTCAAGCCCGACCTTGTCAAATTTTCTATCACAATTTGAAAGTTGAAAATGGTGACATTGTTTCAAGGGTGAAAGACATTGATATTCATCTAAATGATTTCATTTGGAAAGTGGTGTCAAATTGATGGATGTCGCGGCCCATACAAATTTGATTGCATATAAGAATGCAGTATAGTGCTAGGAAGTGACTCCTAGGTCGTCTCTCAAGGACCAAACTGTGGTTCGAGAATCAGGTCTCACACGAAGTGGGGGGTTGTTGAAAAGGTTTGTGAATGCGGATAAACAAAAACAAAATCATGACAATTAAATTAACACTACCAAAAATACTAGACATCATTAAAGTAAATGAAAATGTTAATCCTAACAGTACAAGAGACAAATATCCAGACATAATTAAAACTATTAAAATGCAACACTAAATTAGAAACATAAAACCCAACTCAACAAACTATGTAAAATAATTTAAAAGCAAAAGAAATAAACAACATAATTTACATCACAATGTGTGCTGCAACTTACATATACTTTTACCTAACCACACCTAGTCACCTCTTCAATCTCAACTACATCACCGTACAACACATTAAAAAGAAAAGAAAATGTCACTTTCATCAAGAATGCAACGGTAACAGCTACAAGGCAAGGAAAAGGAAATGCATTCCTTCAATTAAAATGGAAACCACACAAACCAATCAATCACCGTCTATCCTCATTTTTCCTTCAACCAAAGCAATTGAAAATGAATTCTCCAAAAAGCTAATGAAATGACCGAACCTCTCTCCAAGCATTTGGTGAAACACGTACACTTGCTCCCATCAAACTCTTCATTCTTCAAATAAATAAAAGAAAAAAAACTAGCTCCAAAATTCAGCTGCCAACACGTCCCATCACTCCTAACTTTCACCTAATCTACTCTTAACTCATTCAAAGAAAAAGAAGTTTTGTAAAATGCAGCAACAGTAAAGTGTGGAATCCAAATCAAAGATGTGTGCTTGAATAAAGTAAACTCCAATGCAAGGAAATATATGGAACAATGCTGTATTATAATAAAAGAAAAGAAAACATTCATCCAATACCTATTCCCAAAATCATTGTTCCAAGAAAATTGCAATGCCAAAAAAATTCCAGCCGAGAATGAATTCAAAGTGTGTGACGGCTTGTGCACCAAAAACACGTTCCAGCAAAATTCCTTGAGAGAATGACAAGGAAAATAAACAGAAAACAGAGACTCACAAGGAAATAAACAGAATTACACAGTTCTCAAGAAATCTGGACAAAGAAAGGAAGTGGGCAATATCCAACACAGAATCAAAGAAAACAGATACTCATGAAATCATCCAAGCAGTTCAAAACATGGCAAAATAATCAATCAGTTCAAGAGGTGAATCAAAAGCAACAGAGCCTCACAAATGCACACTATCAGTGTTTCTCTCAAGTGTTTAAGGTAAACAATGTCTACTCAATCTACTCAAGAAAGCAAACACAACAGAATTGGCAAGCCTCTAATATCAATACTCAAACACATATGCTTGTTCAAATCAAAAGGTCTTTTATGGATGCAATGGGGCCAAGGACAAGGGAGGATAAATATGGATAAGAAGCTACAAACCAAAACGAATAGAGGAGCAATGGACAATAAGTGTAAACACATTCAAACACACCCACAACCTCTAATTCAATCCTCTTCTTGACTCCATTATTCACACAATTTTTTTTTTTATTTTTCTCATTTTTTTGTATTTTTTTTTCTATCATTATTTTTTCATTCTGTCTCATTTTCTTTTTTCTCTTTTCAGCACACCACTCTAAGAGACAAGATACACAACATAATTACAAAATCAACACAAGAAGAGGAGCCAACTAACCAATTCCTCTGAATCTCCCAAGAGACCACACTTATTCCCAAAACAATTCCAAAGCTCCAAAATTCCCATGGTTTTTCAGTTAGGGCTAGTGTATGAGCTTCAAAACAAAGAAATGTGGAAAGTATAGGCTCAAACGGGCTATCAATGGATCACAACAAGGTAGGCTCATCTGGCTAGAGAGACTCAACAACAAAACTGCCTTTATCACTTTTAAACATTCAAGAATCATCAACAAGAGTCAAGCCAAGGCATATGTGCAAGCAATCAAGAGACATATCACACACAAGAAAGAATATCAAGTGACTCAAATCTCAACCAGGGTATTTCTATTACAATCAAATCACCCTCTCAACAATAAATTCCAAAATTTGGCCCACAAAGTAAAAGTTTGTCTAAAAGAAATTAAACTTTTAAATTACAATTTTGATTAATTCTAAATTACTAAATTAAAATATAAATAATTCTAAATTTTCCATGTGGAGAGTCCTTAATGAATTTATGTCCTCTCAAATGTCCAAAAATGTATCTCCAAAATTTCCCTGCAGTTAATAATGCAAATAATTAGCTCAGAATATTCAAATTAATTAAAATTAGAATTTCCGGTCAAATTAAGCATTATTAGCAAAAACGCGAAAATACCAGACAATTAAGCACACTTCCCTGATTAAATTCGGTACAATAAACTAAGTGCAATTAATAAAATATTGACTCATCACAAATCTACCCACTGAAGGTGCTCTTTCACACTTATCCAGAACAGATGTAAATAGCATGTTGTGCAAGAAAAGGGTTTATCAAGATTAATTAAGATTTCCAGGGGTATATCCAACAAAATGCATCTTTGCACATGAAGGATTATTGAAAGAAGAGAAAATTCTTGCTCATCTTCTGGCAAACATCATCTTTCCCTGCAAAGACAAGAAAGATCGCATGACTATAGAGGATATATTTTTGTTACATGCTATCAAAAATAATATTCCCACAAACTGGCTGCAAGTAGTGAAAGACCATATGGAGTATGCTGCATTGAGGAGGTCATTGTGTCTACCCTATGGATGTCTTGTTAGCAAAATTCTGGTGCTTCTTGGGGTTGATGTCAGTAATGAACAGAAACATATCTGAACTTCCTCCAATGTATTTGACAGAGACTCGCTTATGTCCCTTGGATTACTAAAGACCATAAATGGATGGAGATTTATGGGAGAAAATTTCTCTGAAAACTTTACAAGAAAGTCATCAGAGTTGATAATCAAAGGAACAAGTTTCTTCCCTGAATCAAATTTTGAGAAATATGTCGCTGAACAGATAAGGATTATGCATGACAAAATAGAAAGACTCACACTTCTGCAGAAAGGAAATCTAAATTCAAACAAAGAAGAATCTGATGAAATGGATTCTACTGAAACCTTCTGAATAGATTAGAGAGCTAGGAATTTTGTGTTTCTTAGATGTTTCTCATGTGTCTTGACATGTAGTCCTTGTGTCATTTTTTTCTGTATGGCTTATAATGCCATATCTTTTGTGTTTTTTTTTCCTTGTTCCGATCCAATTATTTTAATATCTTTTTCAAGGAAATGAAATTAGTACCTTTGAATCAATCCAGTTACTATTAATCTGTTTGAATAATATCTGATATACGATTGATTAATTTGACTGTGATTTGTATGAAGTCAACTATGCTTATTTTGTCATACATTTTTTTCATATTGACTTCTGTTATTTAAATTATAATTCTTGCTTAACCAAAATGCTTGATCTAGAAAAGGTTGTTGAAAGGTTTTGCAGGAAGGACATTGCTTTGGAAGCTACAAATGGAATTCAACATTTGAGAAGCAATGCATTCGACTGATGATTTAATGCATTCGACTGCGTATAACTGGGTTAACAATTCCATATCTGGAATCTAGTTTTATTCAAATCATATAAATCTGCTATTATCTGTTGCAAATATATTAATTGAGATAATATTGTGAGATTGTTCAAGTTTGTATCATTTCTTATCTAAATCGTTTGATATCTTGTCTTTGATACAACTATGTGCTAAACTATTGATTAATATGTGATATACTACATTGTGCATCTGATTTGATTTTATTATGCATAATGATAGGGGGAGTATCACTTTTTACAAATTTTACATCACATGTCTACATTTTAGGGGAGTTAACATTGTTATGTGATTAAATTGTGATTGTGAGAGCATCATTGTATTTTATACTTTGCATATCTTTCTGATGAATCTCTGTTTTCAAATCTACATATATATCTAGAGCGTTCCTTTTTTGTTAATGCAGAAAGGGAAGAGATATATGAGAGTATGAGAAAAATTATAAAAGCTTTATGAAAGGGGGAGAATAGTTATTCTGTCTCATACTTCATCTGCTTGATATTATGCTGCATATGCAGAGTAATTGAACTGTATTAAATCTTTTGTTGTATGTTATTACTCTGTTTTGTATTGAATTGTGCAAACATGGTTGAGTTATTAATCATAGTTGTGCATCATCAAAAAAGGGGGAGATTGTTGAGATTGTTGACAACACACTCTATATCAATCTAGTTTTTGATGATGACAACACTTTGCTTAATAACAGTACATGTGTTGCTCCATTACATGTTCTTATGTTGTACTATTTGATATATCTGCTGAACATGTTTGATGTTGTACGTTCCTTTGTTGATTGATTTATATATATATATATATATATATATATATATATATATATATATATATATATATATATATATATATATGGAACATGCTTACATGTTCATGTGCAATGTGAAATGCTTTATTACATATATTTTACTGCACAATTTTTAAAGTGAAAAATCACAAGCACTTTAATGAACTTACAACTGTGTGACAAAGTTATAATACAGTTGACTACATTACTAATGGATTCGACTATGCTAAAACCTTCGTACAGATTTTGAGAATCAGTGCTAGGTGATGTTTTGAGTTGAAAAGAATTTCAAAGTGTTTTTACATGTGTCAGTAGACTTTGTCTAGTTTACATTCGACTGTATCTCTGATCTGATTTGGAATTTTGTTATGCTTTTGCGCTCCAACGACTATATTTTTAAAAGTTAGTTAAGCATTGATGACTTGGTCAACTGTATTAAATGTGTGTTGATTTTAGTTGACTGAGAGCTACTAAGTTGACTGTCTATTATAACTATAATAATACAGTCGACTGAATTACTACTCTATTCGACTGAGAAACAATCTAACTGATAGAAAACTATAAATTGGCTGAACACGAGTTGTTTAGAGACTTTTGATGATCTAACATTTTCATTCTTGTTTCAGATTGTATTCTCTGTGTTAACAGCTCCAAGAATTCTCCAAGAAGACGGTGGTGATCTTTCTTGAGAGAGATTCAAAGCGAGATAGCTTGCGCACTCATTGCTTGATCAAATACTGAACAAAGAAGGTGGTTCAGAGTTGATCTTTGAAGGCTTGGTATCCTGTGAAGACTGCTGCATTTTGTGAAGGCTTGGCATCCTGTGAAGACTGTTGGAATTGGACCTGTTGTGATACAGGGGTTTCACGTTGAAGATTGTTCGACGTGGGTTCATATTGCAGAAGAGGGGATTCTTTCTACAAGTCTGGTTTTGGTTATTGCAACTATATTTTGGTTTTGGGTTATAGAGGAGATTTATATTTTTTACGTGAGGTCTTCTATAAATTCCTTATTGTAAAACCCGCAACCATTATAGTGCATTTGCTTCCTGGGTTGGAAGGACACTGGATGTAGGCATTGTTGGCTGAACCAATATAAAAATCAGTGTTTGATTTTCTCTATCCTTGCACTCTTTAATTCTAGTCAACTTTATCTTTTACGCAGTCAACACCGTTTTTCCACTACATATAAATTTTCATTACTTGCATTTCAAGAAAGTTCAAAAAAGTTTATTCTTTTGATAAAAGATTGCGAAAAGATTTTTTGGAAACATCACCAATTCACCCCCCCTCTTGGTGTAAAAACGAAGCCTACCTGTTTTCCAACATAGACTACATCATATCAACCTCATTTGATTTTCACCACCTAATATATTCCTCTATGTGAGTCTCATATCAAATAGAGTCAAGATCATCTCCTTTAGAGTCCAATTTTCAATACAAAACCTAAATATCTCAACATAGTATTTCTTTCTTAGATATAACTATGTTCACAACACGTCACATGTTATATCACAACCAAAACATAATTCATTCGCATTCATACATATACATTCAACTCAAATAAATGGTAATCATTTGCAATTAATTATTCATTGCATTGTAATAATATTCAAATGCAATATACAATTCAAGTATTTAAAAGCAATAAAAGATAAACCAACTTTTAGTGTTTAGGAACATTTGGACACTTATTTTCTTAATGTTTAGAAAATGCTTTCTTGCTTAGCTAACACTTGGCTCACCCAAAAAATTAAGCACACAGTGCACTTCTCTCAACTAGAATTCTACTCGCCTATTCAAAAGGGTCAACACACCTAACAAAAATTCTTCTTGTCTAGTGACTAACCATTGGAAGATTTCATAAAATATCCTTGTTTAGTGAAAATATACTTGTCCATCGATCAAAAATCACAAGCTTTTAATTAAATGATTTTTTTTCGAATGACCAAATCATCAAAGTTTTATTTAAAAGCTTGCCTAATGAATTTTGGCTAGCCCAACCAATAAACCTCTTGATTTTTTAATTAATTGAATTCCACCCTACAAGAGATGGCTAGTCCAACGACTTTGAATAATATCAAGTAACTAGTTTAGTTCAAACTGAGTTTTTATCTCCATTTCTCATGCTTATCACGATATATTTGGATCGAAAACAACATCAATTTGAACCAATTTGACTCAATTGATTTATTATCAGTTTTTAATACTTAACCTAACATAAATCCCTAAACATACATTAATCAAGCAAACACACAAAGCCTATTGAAATAAAAAAAGAATTACCCATTCATATCATCTACCCTAGGCTTGAGCTCCTAAAAGCCATTCATAGGAAAGCTACACCTATGCACAAAAGATCTTGATCAAAGATATGGAACTACTTTTACAATCCTAAACTAACATAGATTCATCTTTTCCCTAACATGACCACATGCCAAATTCCCCACCCTCATGCACGTAAAACTTTCCTAAAACTAACTCAAGAAAAGAGGCAGGGGGAACTTTCTAGAAAAGAAATTATGATCAAACAAATTTTCTTTGTTCTTTTCCAGGGTTTTTACGGCAGACTTTAATCTTTGATCTACAAAAGGATGAGAGGATTTCTCATAATTCTAAGGAAAAGCCAAAGAAGGTAAAAAAAACAGTTGTTTCTAAAGAGGTAGTGGTTTTTCTAAAATGAAGTTTGATAGTTAACTTTTTCCTATTCATAAGATTTATGCTTTAATAACAAAACATCTTAGGTATACCACTTCTACACTTACACAATTTTTTAGTTTCCTACAACCCCTTTTTTAATTAGTGAACAATGATTAGTTTCTCATATCCTGTTATAACTAAATTGTCTTATCCAAGACTAACTATTTCAAAAGAATACTCACTTTTAACCAGAGTGGATGTATTTCAAACAATACTCAATTTTACCTAAGAGTGACTACATTTTAAACAATACTCAATCTTAACTAGGAGTGGTTGCACTGCAAACAATATTCAATTTCATTTAGTGAAGGATTATTTTATAATTTGTGGAGATTTTTACCCATTGCAAATTAATTTTGGGGGCTTTTCCAAACCTCCACAGTTGGATTCGTAGCTATTAATATGCAGAGGTTTTTGATGATCCTTGGCATAACATGTTGCGTTGGATGTGCTAAATCAGGTAATACCTAATCAAGAGGTAATGGATATTGCAAGAAGAACGAAAGACCCTAACATATCACAACGAGAAAAGGGTTTGTGTCCCAAGACTTGAAGAAGAAGACAGAAGAACCTATAAATCTTAAAGAAAGCCAAAAAGGAAAGAAAGTAGATAGTGGAAAGATAAGTATAGACTATATGCTATCAATTGATAACATGTATTATTTTAAGGCCCCAAACATGATTGATCTGTTTAAAAGTAGTAAATATGACAACAAATACCTTGTCATGTTTGAAAAAGATCTTACATGTTAAAATGACAAGTACAAGCCTGACAAATGAAATGTCAGCGCTAGATGATTTCTTTGAAGATACGTAGATTGGAAACAAGTGTTTAGATAAGATGGTAAACACTTGAAGGAGAAAAAAGAAGCTTAGTAGGTCATATCGTCTGATGAAGAAAACTCATCTAATGAATAAAGCAATTAGTGACATCAAATGATGGTATGTGAAGACCAAGATCTTCTACAGAAAAAGGCTAGTTGCTCCATCTCCCAAAGGAGGATCATCTAACCAACTTAAATATACTACCTCTTCTCCACCACCAACAAAAAATGAGGAAGATGATGGAAAGTTGTAACTTGCCCTCAAACACTCTTTGGAGGATGTCCAAAGCTCATCATATGTTGTACTTTTTGTGTGAGGAGATGTTGGCTCATATGGCCACCTATCCAAGGTATATCTAGTACCGGTCATCAAAAATTACACCTACCTTTTATAAGCAGATGTTCTTCATGTTGCTAAATAAAAACAGAGTGCCTTTCAGACGCTTCAAGAAATTGTTTTTCGAGCTTGATATTGTTGCACCTTGTCTACTAGCTATTGATAAGAGCCACTCAAAATGAGAAAGGTTGAACCTATCAAGGATGTGCGCCCAGCTCCTACACGACCTATTCTCGCAAATCCTAGGAAGACATGGTTTGCTGATTTAATATACATAGAATCATACACTTATATGTTTTGGCAATAATCAATTTTTGCCCACACAGATGAGTCTCAACTCAACCATGCATCGTCAGACAACCATTCTTTAAAAGAATTTGGAGAAGGCATTATCCTACCTCGTTAATGCATAGTTAAACCTTGTAGGATTCATCACTTTGATGATTTCAATGCTACCTTCCCAGTAGACACCAATGCAAACGGTCAACGCCTATTGACAAGGTTGCCCACTGGGACAACCTTGCCTTCACTACTTATCATTAAAGATGTTGTGTCATTTGAGGATGCTTTAAGTCAAGTTGTCGTGCAATTATTTATATTTATTGTAATAGATGATTTACATATTGCAATAGCTCAAGACCTCTATCCTGACTCTTCAATGCTTCTTGTCATTATTGAAAAATCTTTTAAAGAAGCATAAGACGTTCCAGATACAATTGAGACACCATATAATCCTCCACTAACAACTACCTCTCCACCTCAATAAACACCAAGCCAAACTATAGATGACCATGGCCCTACCATCCAGTTACGTGGACCAACACCACCCTTAATGACCAAAATCGAATCATCTAACCCATCCTATCAAATTGTTGCAATTAACACTCAAATTATACCTTCAAATCCTCAACTCAAATCATCCAACCAATCCTCTCAAATAGCCTCATCCAACCAATAACCACTCTCCCACCAAATTATGACCTACCTACTAACCTAGCTTCTACTGTCTTGTTGCAACACATGCATGAACTCATGGTATAACACTTTGCAAACACTATTGCAGAGCTTGCTACTATTAAGGCTGAGCAGAATGAAATATTCATGAAAGTGGTCAACACCGTAAACGTCCTAACCCATAGACTTTTTCATCCACTTGGCTTAACCACACAACCACCTTCAACCCAACCTCCTCCACTTCCTTCATCTTCCTCTAAGCACTATACAATATCATCTAGGGGTAGTCGTGTCATCTAGAGGGAGATTAAAGCATTAGGAGCTCAAAGGATCTAGACACTATGGAATATTTTTTGATCTGATACATTAATTCAGTTTTTAATTACTTTGATACCTTATTTTCTAGTTGCTTGGATACATTATCTTTATAAAAGGCTTTGATCCATTCATTACTCTGCCATATATGCTCTAGTACTTAAATTTATGAATGTTTTGATATGCTTAACTTTTAACTCTAATAATATAATGCATTGCGTATGTCTAATTGATTATGACTTAAGCAGTCATATATCATTCATAGTATACTTGGTTAATACTTTTACAGTCAACATTTTTTCTATGATCGTCGTGGTATATCAATGCTAATTTGCTCTGATAATAATACTATCATATATTATGTCTTGATAATACCATATCGTTTGGAGATAGCAGACTATCTAGCAAATCAAGTTTTGAAGTTACAAACAACATTTAACAAAATATTCTTTAATGAAAGTATAACGTTTAAGTAAAATGCATATTATAACACCTTTATTAAACGCTTATAATATAAATAGTGACGTCTCAATTATAAAAGGTTAAACAATGTTTGACAAAAGAACATCTAGTGAAAGAAGCTATAAATGCTATATATCTTATCAATTGTCACTACATGAAAAAGCTCAGACTCACGTTAAACACTTATATTACGAATAATGCTTCAACATTTTATTAACGTATAGATCATTAAATGCATATTTGTGCAAATATTGATAAAAACACCACACATGGATCAGAAAGATGTTGTCAAATAGGAGGACATTCCTGGAATGTTTCCTAAAGCTTTATGTCCTACCATAGTCGTACAATCACAATGAAAGCAATGTTGCACTTCCCAAAGCATAAAAAAGTACATATCTTTGCACAAGAAGTCACCAACTCCCAAGAAGGTCAACTCTAAGTAACAGTCGTCTCTCGAAGAAAACTATATAAGGATGACTCACACAAGAGAATAGAAGAACTTTTGTTATCAATTGTATCGTTATGTTGTTATTCTCTCTATAAGACTACATTGTCGTAGTCTGTTCATAGAACAAAAGAATGAACTTCACAAATTCTCATATTTCATTGTATTGTACTTATCCTCTCACTAAGAGTTACTCAAATTTGTACTTGTCAACAAAACAGTGATTGTGTTTGGATACTCTGAAGATAATTAAAGCACTTTTATTGTTTAGCTTAGGAGAGTTAAACGTTCTAGACAATTGTCTAGGGTTGATACAAAGAGTGGTTAAAATACTTGGATACCATGAGTGGTTAATAATACTCGGTGTATACTAGGAGTGGTTTGTACTCGGTTGTAATCTTGGATAAGATTAGTGGAACCTTTCAAGAGTTCTTGAGAGAGACTGAATATAACTCCGGATTGAGTGAAACAGTATAAAATACTTCTGTTATTGTTATTCCTGTTTAAAATGTTTTCCTAAATGCTTGGTTAAAAGCACAAGCGTTTAATAATGACTACAGTTTAACTAACACTCACAATAGTTATTAAACGTTTTCTTTTGAAACACTATTCAAACCACCCCCTCCCCCCTTTTCTAGTGTATTTTAGTTGGTATCAGAGCTAACCTCAGGGGTTAGTTCTTCACCATAATTGAGGAAACGATCCTAACTGTGATGAAAAATGAAGGATGCATAGTAAATCACCCTCCTTTGTTCAAGGGGGAAAAGTTTGACTATTAGAAGCAATAGATAATTGCTTTCTTTGAGTCATGTCACATAGATATGTGGGACGTGGTTAAATTTTTATACCTCTTGACAAGAAGGGTGATGAACTGCCTAGAAATAGATGGACAAACGAGTAAAAACACAAGTACATTCTAAACTCAAAAGCTAGAAATTCATTAATGTGTGCTCTTTCAGAAGAAGAATACAGGAAGGTAGATGCCTATAAAGGAGCCAATAAAATGTGGGACACTCTGATCTTCACACATGAAGGTTCCAACAAAGTAAAACGAAATTCGTTTAGCCTATTAACAAGGCAATATGAAATGTTTTCAATGGAAGATAATGAAAACACCCAAAGCATGTTCAACAGATTCTAGACAATCTTAAATGAACTAAGATCATTAGGTAAGGTCTATGAAAACTCTGATAATATTAAATTTTGTGTAGTCTTTCCCGACGATATAGACCACAAATGATTGCTTTAAGAACATAAAAAAATCTTGATGGTACAAGTTTAAAGGAATTTATTAAAGGTGTATGAGTTTGAGCTTGAAGAAGAATGGAGTGTTGTTATACATAAATGTATTTAGGCAAATGAAAGCAAGATGTTATACACAAATACCTTTATGAATTTGTTAGAATGGTCTCATTTGAATTGAAGTTTCCCATGAGAAAAAAGTTAGTAAACTAAACCTTAAGAGATATGGCTCAATAAAATAAAATAAAGTTATTTGAAATAAACAAATTACTTTCAAGAAAGAGATATTTAAAACATTCGAGAGACATGCAAACAATTAAAAAATTACTTTCTTAGACACAGAGCTAAGGTTTGAATGTGAAAAACGATTAGAAGATGTATTATATGAAGAGCACAAAAATTAATGTAGTCAAACCTTAAAAAATGGACCATATGATGTTTGTAAATTATCATCTCCCACAAAACTAAAGATGAATAAGCAAATCGAACATATGGTTTTGATGTCACAAAAGTATATAAAATTTTTTGACATTTTTCTTAAATATAAGTAAAAACAATTAATTGTTACCATACACCACTTCAACTGATTAAAAAAAGGTAAGAACTATAGAAAACATCATAATATTTTTGATAATTTTGCCAATACTTGTATATATTTCAGGAATGTGATACAAGAAGTTATCGAAAAAATTAGGTTGAAATAAAAAAGAATTCAATGCAGGTTGATAATAATAATTTCTTAATTAGTTAGCATTTTATAATGCTTATTATGATGGCTGATGTTGTTGACTGCTTTAGTCCCTAACACACAAAGCTAAAAATTACTTAAGATATAGTCAAAAGAGTTAATAGTGCTTAATTTTGTTTTCTTTTTCTATTAATTTTAAATTATGTTGAATAATTTCTTTATAAATTGTTATCAATTTTGTTTTTGAAACTCTAATTTAGTGTAGTATTTGGATATACCCATAAAATAGAAAATATCTATAATAAATTGTAGATACACTCATAGTATAGGAAAAACCCATTATTTAAATTGTGTCATTACTGTATCTATTGGATTTGAGATGTGGATCACGACAATAATTCACTATAGCTTTTGTTGTATATTATTTCCAACATATATGTTGTTTGAGTAAGATTCTAATAGAAATTGAAATTCTAAAATCTTTCTAGAGTAACTGCATTACTTAAAAATAAAAAATTTCAAATTTCCCCAAAAATGTAATAATTTCAAACTTGTGTCTTCTTTTCATTTTCTTTCAACTCAATTTTGGTTTGGAAGTAATTGCTAACGTGACTAAGATCGAAACATTATTGAGATGACTACTTTTCAGTTAATTTTACTAGAGATTTTTTATTAATGTTCATAAAAGTTATTTTTTATTTGAATTATTAAGATTATTTTTGTTGTTTCTGTAAATCAATATTATTTTTTAATCAATATTAACTATAACTTTATTGGCTAATATTAAGAAATCATCCTTTGACAGATGTGAAATCATTTTTTTTTTCAGTTGACATGATTTTTTTTCCAATATATATAATGAATTTTTTATTATTATTATCGAAACATATGTTATTATTTATCTATTTGTATTTTTTTTAAATGTTGAATGAGATCATTTTCAAATAAAAAAATTCAATAAATCTAATTTTGTTTATCTAAACAAAACATCTAACTAAAATAATTTAAAATAACATCCATCCACATTCAATGTATTTAAATATTGTAAAAATTTATAAGTTCTCTATAACAATAATTATTAATTTTAGTTGAAGACATCTTATTTTTAATGACTGGTCAGACAATTAAACTACTCTTGTTAAACTGATATTAAAAGTGATTTTTAACCGCTGTTTAAACTTTGTTCTAAGTAAAGTTTATTTGAATTGTTTTTTTTTAATTATTAAATTTATAAGATAGAATAGAAAATGATGAAATTTATGTTGAACTATTGTATTTGTATAATAGATGAGGGAATGGTGTTTATTTGAAAGTTGACGAAGGTGACATTGTATTCATAAAGAATGTCTAACCGCGTATTATAGTTCAGATGTGATCACTTTGATTTTTCGAAAACATTTTCGAAAATTTGTCATCCACTACACACTGTTTTCATAGATGGTCGTTTTTATTAATTATTTAAATGGTTAAATATATATGTCATGTTTAAATTTGAACATAAAATTAAAATTTATTTATGTCTAATATTTTTATATATTTGTTTTTAAATTTTAAAAATAAATAGATATAATTATTTTAATTAAATTATATTAATATATTACATGTAAATAACATTTCAAACTGATATTTAAAATTATATTTCACGGTCAAAGTTTTGATATCTTAACTAAAGAATTTATCAATTAATTTGTCAGGTAAATTTGTTAAAACTAATATTTTTAAGTTATTTTTTTATATAATAAATATTTACAAGTTAATTTGGAAAACAACGTACCAAGTAAGTACATGTTAGAAAAGCCGATACATAAACATTGATAAATTCAGAAATAAATAACTTACAGTTTAAAAATAAATAAAAGAAACTCGTAATATCAACTGGCCTACCTCTCTTAAAGGCGTGTTTTTTATATTTAACATTTATTGTTTTTATTAAACACATAATTCTCAACAGTTCTACTTTATGTTATTAATTACTATTATTTTATTGACTTTTTTGTCAAAGGTTTGATGGTAACATATAATGCCGTTATACTTTAAATATGTTATTTTAGTTAACTAGTTATTTTAAAAATGATTTCTTGATATGCAATTATGTTAAATTCATAAAAACAATATTGGTATCTATAATAATTTTTGTTACGTAAACTTGATTCATTAACATCACCATTTTGGCTTTATAAAATGGTCATGTACATATATTTTTCTTTATTAATTTTGACTTACCTTTCTTTCACTCCTTTTATTTTTCTTATTATTGGTAAAATAGGTTAATATATATACTTTAATTTTGTTCTTTATTGGTTCATCAAAAACAGCGTAATAATTTGAAAGTTTTAACTTATTTTATCATATCAGTCCATCAATTTTTTTTATTTTTATTATTATTTTAATATATATATATATATATATATATATATATATATATATATTAAAAATAAACTTAATCATATAAGTATCTTTGAAGTCTTCTTTTGATTGATCAATATTTTTAATTAGATATATAAAAACAATTATTAATTTTAAATATTAAATTATTTGACTATAATTAATAATTAAAACATAAATTATAAATATTAAATTAATTTTTGAAACTATTTATTTGATTTTAATTCTTAATTTAAAAAAGAGATGGAATTCCATTTGTAGTTTGTGCAACTTGGTTTGTTGGTCTTGGAGATTGACAAGCTAATAAGAGGAAGAAAGTGAAAGTTGTGGGTCAAACGGAGAAATCAAAACTATAACTAACAAATAAAAAATGTCTACTGATCCCCACTAAATTTAATAACATATTAATGGTCCAATTTGATTTCTTTTCTTCTGCAGTATTAAAAATAAACAACTACCATCTCAACTTTACAACATAAAAGTTATACCAGATAATCCACTAATTATTTTAACTTACTTTTTCTTTTAAATAACACTTAACCATTGACAAAATTAAATGAAAACACTCTTTAAAAAAATAATATTGGAACCTTTTAGATAGTTTTTTCCTTTTAACTCTTTCAGGAATACATTTTTCAAAATGGAAAATATAATGAAATATATCTTAATTTTGTGCATACAAATCAAGAATTTAATAAAAACATTTTTCCATGAATAAGATTAAGGTCAAGTTTTAATACAATTGCGATGAAACATAATTAAAGTAAAATTTACATACTTTTAATAGATTATATACATTTTATTGTATTAGCAAACACTAGATTACAAAACACAAAAAGAATTTGGAAACAATCTAGAAATACATATAGAAACAAGTTCTCACAAAAGAAAAACTTTAACCCAGTTTCCAACACAACACTTTTAAATATAATGTTATCTCTAAGGTTACCTCGAATAAGAATATTTGTTGAATTTCACATAAAATAACACTTTAATCAACAAGTTGTTGTTTTGTTGAAAAATCTAACTCGACAACTGGTCCAAATGATTTCAGGTTAGAATCGAGTAGTGAAATATTAGTGTATAGATAAAAATTAAGTGAAGTGAATTGATTTAATTAATAAAATTATGTCTTTTAAAAAAATTACTTTTTTAAAACTCACTTTACAAATTAATTTGATTTATTTCAAATAAAATAAAGAGTATAAGAAAAGAGAGAATTGCACAATTAATTTTATACTGGTTTGGCTCAAAATACTCTACTCTAGTTGTTAATCTCTCTAAAAAAGGACTAACTAATCACTAAAAAATAACCACAACTTACAATCACAAAGAATAAAGGTAAGATTAGAAAGCACATCTTACTAGTACAAAAACAACATATTACATACATCTAATGATTGACTAACCAACGTAAAAAATGACTGGTAACAGTTTTATAACTAAAACAGTCTTATAGACGTCAGCTACTAGCTCTACCTGACGTCCTAAGTCATATAGATGTTGGCCCCTCTCAAGTCAGATGTTAAACCTTCTGACAGAAGCTCCAAAAGATAAACTGAAGGGTCACTTTTTCAGTCATTACACATCGGACACAACAAGGTCGATGTCTAATACCTATTCGACGTCGGATCCCACCCTAGACGTCAATAAACTAAAAAAAATCCTAAACGAAAACTGAAAGGTCACTTTTTTAAGTAATTACACGTTAGACACAGTAGGGCCGACATCTATTACCTATTAGACGTGGATCCCAAACACCGCCCCTCCCCACCCACGTTAATAAGGTTGAAACATATCCTAAAATGGTGTTAAGGTGGAATTTTTACCACCATAAGACGTGGAAGGGGGACTGATGTCAAATGGCCTATTAAACCCCCAAAACCAAAACACGAGCCTCACTTCCTTTCACGTTTCGTCATTGCTGCTCGTTCACGACTTTCAGAAGGTGCAAAGGTAGGTTTTCCATTGATTTTTTTCTATTCAACTTAGTTTCCACCAATTAAATATAGTTTTGACCAATTAAATTTAGTTTCGACCAATTAAATTTAGTTTCCACCGATTAATTTTTTCTTATGGTGCAATTTTGTGTGCGAATTGACAGACCTCTGCGGAAACATAGAAAATGTTTTCCCTCTCCATTGCTTGTGCCCAATCTCCATTGCTTGAAAACGCTTTCCCTCCACTCTTTCTGTGATATCAATTTTTGACCCTTCGGGAAGGTTAGTTTTTTGGTTGGTTATTGGTTATTAGTTATTGAATATGCGATTGGTTATTGGTTATTAGTTATTGGATATGCGATTGGTTATTGGTTATTAGTTATTGGATATGTGAATTTTAGTTTTAAGATGTGATTGGTTATTGGAGATATGATTTTTTAGTTATTGACTATTGTTTATTGGAGATGTATTTTTTGTTTTTGTGTTATACATTGTCTTTTATACATGATTGATTAAGTTTCATGTGTTAATTATGATTTTCATGTTAGGTAAACTTTTTAGATTGAAGTTTGACAATTTATTGTTGATTAAATTTAGAATATATTTATAGTATAAAATCATTGAGTGAAACTTAGTTCCCGTTTGAAATTTAACACAAACAAATAAACTTTTAATCGTTTGTATTAAATTTTGAATTATCCGATCGGACAGATTGGGAAAATTATTTTTGATAATTTGCTATAACATATACGTTGGAGTTTATGGATAAGTTTGATAAAATTTCGATTGAGATTATTTGTATTGTTCTCTGGATGCATATTTGATTGTGGTCATTCATGACCGCTTTCATTTCGTGTATTTTGGAAAATACACAAAGGATGAATAAAATTTCCTAGTCACAGCAGATGCACACAATCACTTAAGACACACTCAATGAAAGTTCTTACTTTACCAACACTAAGTTTTACAAGCCTCTTTTCAAAACATAGAGAGTTTCTCTTAATAGAACAACACTAAACCTATGAAAAGAAAAGTATTTTTGAAACTAGGTCTAGATAAAATATATAGACTCTTATTTTCGAAAATTAGGTCAAGAAAATGAAAAGTTGAGTCATAACTACGACTGATAATCAATTATCTAAAGTAATAATAGATTATCACATAAACATTTCGAAGTCCTTTTTCTCGATTTGATAATCGATTACTAGAAGGTGATAATCGATTATCACAAAGACATTTCATAAAATTATTTCTCTATATGGTAATCGATTACCATAAGTGATAATCGATTTTTACATAGACTTTTCTAAAAATCTAAATTCAATTTGGATAATCGATTATCACTTAAGTTAATCAATTATCACATAGCATTTTTGAAATATTTTAAAATCTTTTCTGAATAATATTATATAAGTTGTTGTGTAACCTTCTAAAATAAGTCCTATACACAAATATAAGAGACTTATTACAAAATCTTAAAACTAAACTACAAGTCTTCCAATATTATTTGCATGTTTGAATTCTTGGACTTACTTCTATCATCATCAAAATATCTTGATCTTTCATCATCTTTTCTTTTGTCAACAATCTTCCCATTTTCGATGATTATCAAATCATGATTTAAACCTTTTTGTAATATCCTGCACATTCACAACTTAAATAAGAAATGAGTATTAGATGGACTTATAAAAAAATTATATGCTTTTTTAAACTTTCTCTCTCCCAATTTTTTATCATAATAAAAAATTATGAAATTATTTACTCCCTCCCTTTGGTAATGCTAACTTAATAAGCTCCCACTAAATTTGAGAGATCTTAAGTAAAATGGAAAGATAAATATTCTATTGATTTAAAATTCATCGCCAACTTCATCATCTCCAACAAAATATTCGTCAATTTTGGTTTCTAGACTAGACATTTTAATGTATAAATTTTTAATTAAACAACAAACTTCTTCATGCCTAGTGCCTTGAAGAAAAAACATTTCGTCCATCCTTCTATTGATATTGGCGATTTGTTCTTTTATGAAGGAGTAAAACTCTACAACAACACTCGAAGATCCAACAATAGCATCATCTAGCATCTCTTGATCTTCATCGAAGTCTTTAGTTAGTAAATCTCCTTTGTGAACAAAGGCATCTCCATGAAGAATGAAGCTCGTTTGCTTAAGCACTTGTGCCAATTTGGTTAGATGCCAGAGTGCTTTGGACCAGTTCTCCGACAGTGCTCACTCCTTTATACTCAATTATGCTTGAAATGAACAAGGAGTAAGGAATAGCGTAGGAAGGGAACCTTGTTTCCTTTAGCATTATGTCAACTATTCGACTGGAGCATTCATTAGTAACATGATTCAATAGTCCATATATGATTAGGAGGTTCGCCTTAGAGCATTGTGTTATTTGACACTCGTAGACATAAGATTCAAATAATTAGATAATGAATTAGTTGTTCATCCATTTTCAGTAACCTTCAAATCTTGTTTTTGTGGTTACTACATCTTCTCGAATAAGAAGGTGTGTAACATTTTCCCAAATATCATTGTCATGAGTGATATCAATATCTTTTACTCTAGTGAAGGCAACCTCGTCTTTGTATTTGAAATTATAGTAGAAGACTCAAATGAGATTAGGGTAATAAGAACCTTATAGTTCTACAAGGTATTTGAGCCCTTGGTTTACTAACAATTGTGGAAATTGAAACCCAACAACACTGAACCAACCAATGTCGATGAACTTGGGCAATACCAATTTTTTATCCTTCCAGAATTTGATGAATTCTTGTCTTCTTTCGGGGTCAGAAATCTATACTTCAAGTCTTGGAAGCCTTACTTCATGTCTAGGAGCTGGTTGGCCACTTCTTTTGGTTGGAAATTTTCTGCGTGAAGATTCAACCATGGTAAAAACATTTTTCCAAACTGGATGTAATGAAAGAAGAGGATAAAATTTAAGAACTCAAAATAGGTTATTGAAGATGAAGAACTCAGAAATATGAGAGATTTTGATACAATAATCAAATTTTGGGTTCCTATTTATAATCCCAGGTAGGTATGGCAAAAAAATTCGCACCCGTAGATATCCGCAAATAAAATTCGCAATGGATATTTGGTACCCGTGGATATTTACTACCTGCGGGTTGCGAGTATTTTAATACCCGCTGATAAATGGGTCGGGTGCGAGTATTATACTATCTGTACCTGCAGATATCCGTTACCTACAAAAACTAAAAATAAATATTTAATTTATATTTTAGTAAGTTAAATTTAATTAAAGTTAAAATAAATTTATATTTTATATTTAATCAAAATTAAATTTTAATTTATATCTAATTTGTATTATATTATATTTTATATATATTTTGTAATTTTTTTAAAATTTTATTCTAATAATTTATAAAAATATATTTTTTTAAATATTTGTGGGTATTCGCAGTATCCACGGATATCCACAGGTTTTAAAATACCTGCGGGTATTTTTTAAGTGGATATCCGTGCGGGTAGCGAGTCGAGTAGCTGGTGATTTTTTTTTCGGTTTGGGTTGCGGGCAGGCACTATTCGTGTCCAACCCGTTGCCATCCCTAATCCCAGGTGCTTAATGGTCAAATTTCACATCATAATTGCAAAAGTAGTCGTTGCAATGACAAATTTTCAAAAATTAACATTTTGAAACTTGTAATAATAGATTATCATCTGAGATCATTAATTATTAATTCTTCATTTAAGTTTCAAAACTTATGATAATCAATTATCTTAAGTGATAATTGATTATTCCAAAACCAATTTCAACTACAAAGTAGAATAATGATAATCAATTATCATCCTATATAATCGATTATTCTAGAGTAAAAATAAAAACCAAATTTAGTCCTTGAGAATCAGTTATCATACAAAATAACCGATTATTTACGTGTAAACTTTTGAAACACTATAATTATAATCATTTTAAGCCTTTAACATATTTCTAATATTCCTAAATCCTTTATAACCCCAAAAATATACCTTTAGTTAATGATTTAGTGAAAATGTCAGTTAAATGATGCTTAGTGTCTATTTATTCAATTGAACAATCTCGTTTTTGAATGTGATCTCTTAGTAAATGATGTATAATCTCAATATGTTTAGTTCTGGAATGCATTATGGGACTTTTGTGAGATTAGTAGCACTAGTATTATCACATTTCAGTGGAATATGATCAACAAATATATTAAAATCTCCTAACTGTTGTTTCATCTAAAGGATTTGAGCACAACAATTTCTTCCAACTAGAGCCGTCAAAATGGGTCACAACCCGTGGGCCAACCCAGCCCGTCTCAGGTTCGGGCCGGGTTGGGTTTGAAAAATACAACCCACCTATATGCGGGTCAGATTTCAACCCGGCTCATTTAGACCCGACTCATGCGGGTTGAACCCGTGGTGAGCCGGGTTGGCCCACCAACCCACCTATCTAATTTTATTTTTTTAATTTATTATTTTATTTATGAAACCCTAAAAATAAAATACTCTCTTCACTCACTATGTATACCAAAAAAGTAACATCTGCTCCCACAAATCACTCTCACAGTACTTGCTCTCATTTGACGGTGTTCTCACTCTCACTTCACTAAAATTATTCAAGGCGCAGGTAAAACACCCTTCCTTTTTTCTTCTCTTTTCTCCACATTTTTGTTTTTCTCACTTCTCTTTCTTTCTTTTTTCAAAAACCCTATAATGACAAAAATAGGGGTTTGCGAATTTGTTTTTTGTTGTGGGAGATTTGAAGACATGGAATGATTTTTTTTCCTGTTCTGACATGCTTGTATCAGAGTTTGTTCATTTTATTTAAACAATTTGAGTATACATTATTTGAACAAGCTGCTTTTGATATATTTGAATTTGGAAAATTATGTTACAAATTAAACTATTAATTTTTTTTTTGATGTTGTTGAGTACTGGTTCTTTTTTTGATTATTTTGAATTGTCTTTAGCATAATTTTTTGGGAGTGATATTTGTTTAAATTTGAATTACAGAAAGTTTATATTTTTTTATTTAAAATAATGTAATTAAATGAGTTAGTGAGCCAACCCGTTTACCCACCAACCCGTGGTGGGTCGGGCCGGGTTCAAGTTTTTCTAGCTCGCTAGTAAATGAGCCGGGTTGGATTGGCTCACTAAGTGACCAACCCGTGGTGGGCCGGGCCGGGTCGGGCTGGGTTACCCGTTTTGACAGCTTTACTTGCAACAATATACTTGGTCTGAGTCGTTAGTAATGCCAAATGGACCTGTTTCTTAGAGTGCCAAGAGACTAAAGAGAATCCTACAATTGAAATATTCCACTAGTGTTCTTCCTATCAATTTTACATTCCCCATATTCATCATCAAAATAACCTATTAAACTAGGAAAGGCGTCTAAAGAATACCATAATCCAAAAGAGACAGATCCTTTGAGGTACTTAAGGATGATGTTAACTGCTACAAGGTGTGATGCTCTAAAACAAGACTGATATCTAACACACACACACACACACAGAGATTTTACATTATATCAGTTACTGGAAGTAAGATATAATAATGATCCTATCATGCCCCTAAACATAGTTTGGTTTATTTCCTACCTAATTCATCTTTATCCAAGTAGTAGAAAATTGCAATAGGAGTAGATGCCTCATTTGTTGTATCCATTCCAAATTTCTTGAGTATTTCCTTACAATACTTAGTTTGAAATGTGAAGGTTCCATTAATAACGGTTAAAAAACCGTTATTTTTATATGTTATTTTGGACTAAATTACACCCTTTACTGCTTAGAATGAGCTTAGAATCAAGTAAAACTCAATAAATGAGTTAGTCGAGAGTCAAAAGCTGTTTTTAGCGATATTATGCTTGTTTTGCATTGTTTTGCAGCAAATTTGATAGAAGTGAAGATTGGGAATGAAGATGAAGGTCATAGACTCAAGAAAAAGCAAGAAAATCGAAGAAAAGAAGAGTCTAGGGACCGCCCGGCGGTAGACCCTTGGCGTCGGGCGGTCAAACGGGAGGAGAATACACCAGTAGAGGACGCTGGGCGGCAGACCCTGACGCCGGGCGGTTTTGCGGCACAAGGTCAACCGCCGGGCGGTAGACCCCTACCGCCGGGCAGTGGCGCGATTTAGGGCACACCGCCGGGCGGCAAAGTGTGACGCCGGGCGGTGGTAAGCTGGGCTTGGGCCTATTTTTCTATTGCACTCCTCACCTATAAATAGCCCTGTTACGAATTCCAACTCATTCTTTTGACAGAGGAGGGCGGCCAGACCTACTTTGCACTCTTTGGAGAGGATCTCTTGGATGCTTAGGCTCATTTTCATCTTTTCTAGGGTTTGCTTTCCGTATCTTCCATTATTTTAATCTTGGTTCACCATGACAATGGTGAACTAAACCCTTTTTGTTGTTGGGGGAACAATGTAATCTTTTGATACTCTCTTTTATTGAAACTCTTGTTTGAATTATATGATTTTCATATGCGTTTATTATCAACTATTGGATTCTCATACTGTGCTTAAAGCCTTTACCGTTTAACTCATTCAGTGATATTTGCCTTTATTGATACGGGGACGTACAGTAATGTCACGAAATGGTGAGAATTTCCTTGGTTAAGCAATACCACCTAGGGATAGGGGGGATAGGACGATCAATTGTATTTGCTTCTGTTTGTAATGTGTTGCGAGTTGCTAGGGGAGGCTAGGGATAGCAAGCCGGTAATTAGTAATAGGCCCTTTTCGCCGAGAGATCGGGTTAAGGGGAGGCCAAGAAAGTTTGCATGCAATTAGATAATAAAGCTATTTAAACAAGATGAGTAAATAAGAGAGAGAGGATTAGATGAAATTGTAAACCCCCAACAACTTCATTCATCCATTGCCTAAATCTTGTCAATTGAATCACACATTGCATGTTTATTTTCTGTCTTTGCATCCACCGCATTTAATTAATTTTTCGTTCAAAAGTCTTACGATTTTGATTCACGCGAAAGATAAGGCCTTTCGAGTCTCATGGGAAGAACGATAATGGGTTTTACCATTTTTATTACTTGATACGATATGGTACACTTGCCATTCCGCTAACAAGTTTTTGGCGCCGCTGCCGGGGACTGAAGGTTTAACTTTTTCAAGTAGTGTGAATTGATTGAATTTGACTTGTTTGTAATTATTTGTTTATATTTTTATTTTGTTTGTTTTATTTTATTTTTCTGTAAAAGTGCTTTTAGGGGTATTTTCTCTTCTGTATGCAGGAAGGAGTACACACTAGGAGTAGAAAAGATCAGCAACCTCTTCTCGAGGGGCTACCAAATAGGAGAGGGAGGAGAGTTAATAATTCTGAACGTGAGAACTTTCCTTCTCCTGAACCACTTTTGCAATCTTTTACACAGGACTTAGAGGAGATGGCGGAACAACCTCCTCCGAGACGTACACTAGGGGACTCAGCCAACACTGTGGGTCCCTTAAATTTCAATAGCACAGTCATTCCTACGGACAACGCAACGAATTTGGTGATGAGCCCTGCACTTATTCAGTTGGTCCAAAGCAACCAGTTTCACGGATTGTCGAGTGAGAATCCCTACAAACATTTAACTATTTTTCGCGAAATTTGCAATACTGTTAAGATGGCCGGAGTCTCAGATGAGAGGATAAGACTTAGCCTACTCCCGTTCTCTTTGGGAGGAAATGCCAAGGATTGGTTGCACTCATTTGCTGAAGGGACGTTCAGAAACTGGGATGCGTTGGCCAGACAGTTTGTCACCAGATTCTTTCCGCAAACTAAGATTCACCAAGGGAAGCTGGAAATTTCTTCTTTCAAGCAGGGAATGGAGGAAACTCTTGGACAAGCCTGGGATAGATTTAAAGGCTTGTTAAGGAAGACCCTAGTTCACGGGTTCGATAAGACTACTTATTCGCTTGCTTTCCTAGGAAGGCTTAATACTCAGTCAAAAATGATGTTGGATGCCTCAGCTGGAGGCAGTATAAATAGAAAGATTGAGGATGAAGCCTATGACTTGATTGAAGACATGGCTCTGAATAAAGCTTCCCAAAGTGAGAGGGACGCACAGAAAGGAGGAATATGACATCTTCCTGCTAATGATGCAATGGCTGCGCAAAATCGTCTTCTTAACCAAAAATTGGACAAACTGACAAAGTTCCTTTTTGAACTTCCAACAGGGTTAAGAAATATTTCTCAAACTCAACAACTTTGCAACTTATGCGGTGGTGACCACATCAATGGTCAATGTGTTTTTCCTGAAGAAATGTAGCAGGATGTCAACTACATGGGGAATCAATTCCCGTTTAAGCAGGGTAGTTTTAACCAAGGCAATTCTAGCCAAGGTTGGAAGAACCACCCCAGCATTGGACAGAATCATAATACTTCTTCTGGGCAAGTAGGAGGCTTCCGGCAACAGCAACCGTCACCTTTATGGCAGCAGGTGAACAGCTTGACGGAGACCGTCAGAGAATTAAATGACCGATTTGACAATTTTCTGAAAGTCTATGAGTCTCAACAAGCAAGTGACCAAGCTAGTTTTAGAGCACTGGAGACACAAATTGGGCAGCTGTCAAAAAGAGTTAACACCGTAGAAAAGAACCAGTTTCGGGCTAACATTGAGGTTAACCCCAAGGATGAGTGCAAAGTGGTGATGACGAGAAATAAAAGGAAGTCAGTAGAAGAAATAATTGAAATTGGGAGCACTGAAGATGAAGAGGAAGAGATGATTTGTAAGAATAAGTGCAATAAGCAGAACAAATGTGAAGAAGAAGAGAAAAAGGAAAGGAAACTGAAGAGTCCTTATGAGTTATTCCGAGAAATTTTTAATCGGGTGACTATTATGCCTGGAGCATTTCCACAAGTGCCTAAAGATGATAAACCGACTGAATACCGTCTTCGCAAGATAGCTGATCTTGATGAGGAGGAAGAAGATCAAGCACGGATTGTTAAACCAACGAAGAAAGACCATCCACAAAAATTGAAGAATTTAGGAAGTTTGACTCTTCCTTGTGTGATCAATGATGTGGATATAGGGAGAGCTATGATCGATTGAAGATCTAGTGTTAATTTAATGTCCTTCAGTGCCTTCAAGAAGATTAAAGGGTTAAGATTAAAACTAACATACACTACCTTGGCAATTGTAGATGGATCCATAAAAAAACCCTTGGGTATGGTGGAAGACGCTATTGTTCAAATTGAGAAGTTGGAACTCTTGGTTGATTTCATAGTAGTGGATATGGTAAATGATGGAAGAATTCCATTAATTTTGGGACGACCGTTTATGAGGACCTCTCAGATGATGATACGTGTTTATGACGGGAAAATAATGTTAAGAGATCAAGACCAAGTGTTAGCCTATAGTGGATCTGAAGGAGAAAGAAAGAGAATTATAAACAAATCTAGACATAAAAAGGCTAGAAGAGAAGCAGGCAAAGAAGAAACTACCACAGGTAATGATCATCTTAACAACTGTACTATTTTGCAGGCACGTGAGGAGGAAAAGACGGATAAAGGAAAGTCACTTCACTTAAGGGACAAACTATTTCCGCGGGGTGTGGCTGTTAGATATAAAAACAGGAAATGGATTGTAAACAGAAAACTCCAAGATGAAGGAATGATAGAAATTCGAAGGCCATATTCCCCTGTCGTTCGACAAGTAGACAGAAGAAAGCTGAGACGGTGGGATGATGAAGACTCCAATGTGAGAAAGAAGAGTTGATTGCTGAGAAGAACATTTTGTACTATAAGACAATGTTTATTTTTGTTTTGTTTAGTTTTTCTATTGAACATGTAAAATTTGAATATTTGTGAACAATTTTTGGGTAGCATCTACTGAGGGATGCTAACTTTTGGTATCTACTGAAGGATACCCGGAAGGTACACCTACTGAAGGGTGTTGGACGGCTGACATTTACTGACAAATGCTAAACAGGTTTGGGTCAGGCTCGCGACGTTAAACAAGCGCTACTAGGAGGCAACCTAGAATTTCTTCTTTCACTTTTGCATTTTAAATTTTTAGAATAGGTTGAATTTTATTTTTCAGTGTGTAGGCTTAACTTGAATACTCTTTCTGAAGATGTTGGACTAACTACTTTGCATGATGAGTCTATTTGATGATGATCTGATGTGAATGATTATTGAGTTGTGTTGCATGTTAACATCCTGTGAAACAGATGTGTGATGAAGTATGATTGTGGTCATGATGCTAAACAAGATGTATGAATGACTGTGCGTGAGAAAGTATGTTGTGTAAGGTATTGAGCCCTAGAGTTTTTATTGTTGTATGTATTGTTCACAGTGAAGCATAAATTTTATTGCCTTAATCTTGATGATTGATTGATTTTTATGTGAATGTCAAATGATCAAGGCCATGTTTGAAAACCCTTTTCTAGCCAAATTTTCACCCAAAATGCTTTAAAGATTATATCCTTTTTGAACCTTAGCCTGAAACACGATGAAACCCTTTGATTTGAAATTACTTATCTTGATTTGGGTTGAGAATAATTGTATGAAATGAAAAGGTTCAAGTTTGGGGTTGCATGGGGAAAATGGAAAGGCAAAAGAAAAGCATTGAGCTCAAATGTTGAAAAGCAAAATACATGAGGAGAGAAAAAGAAAGGAAAAGAATAAAAGCACTCTGAAGATGAGCTCAATGAAAAAGAAAAAGGGAAGAAGTTGGGAATGAGTGAAATTGGTGACAAAGAGAGAGTTTAAACTTGAACCTTTTCATTGATGAAATAATTCTGTTGACTCAAGAATTTGTGATCCAGAAAAACCAATTTTTCTTGTTAGTCCACCTCATTACAAGCCTTGGGAAAGAACTTTTGATGACATTTGCATGGAAAGATGTTGATTGTTTAAGATGAATGACAATTTTATTTCATGTGACTTGTGAGCAATAAAGAGTGGAGTGCTACCCTAAACACTCGAGTGATTGAGTGAAACACTTGCCTGGTGAGAACTTCTAAAGTTCATGAATGCATTTTTGTTTAGTGGACTGATCATTCATAATGTGTGGCATCTATTGAGGAAAGCATGAGCTAAATTAAGTTGAGAACAAGCATGCATCTTGATTTGAGTTCACTGATTATCTGAAATTGAGTAAGTCTTGTCATGTACTTTAGAAATGTTGAATCATTGGATGAAAGGGTAGAAAGCCAAGCTCTGTTTTGTTTTATTGTTTTGTTTTGTTTTGTTTTGCTTGAGGACAAGCAAAGTTCTAAGTTTCGGGTTGTGATAACGGTTGAAAAACCGTTATTTTCATATGCTATTTTGGACTAAATTACACCCTTTACTGCTTAGAATGAGCTTAGAATCAAGTAAAACTCAATAAATGAGTCAGTCGAGAGTCAAAAGCTATTTTTAGCGGTATTATGCTTGTTTTGCATTGTTTTGCAGCAAATTTGATAGAAGTGAAGATTGGGAATGAAGATGAAGGTCTGATGGGATGTCGCAACCCACACAAATTAGATGTGCAAAATTAATGCAGTATAGTACTAGGAAGTGACTCCTAGGTCGTCTCTCAAGGACCAATATTGCGGTTCGTGTTTCGAGTCTAACACAAAGTGGGGGGGTTTTGAAGAGTTTGTGATTGATGCGGTAAAATTAAAATTAAAACGCAGATGGAATTTAAATTAAACGCAAATGTAAAAAAAACGTAATTAAATTTAAACTGCTACAGTAAAATACGAAAATACAGAAAACAATGAATACGAAAATACAGAGAACAGTAAATACAGAAACAGTAAAAATTAAAAACAGTAAAACAGAAAAAAGAATTATAACAGTAAATAATAACAGTAGTACAGAAATTAAAGGAATTCAAAAACAGAAATTAAATTAATAAAGAAATAGTAAAAACTGAAAAACAGAAAAACAGTAAATACAGAAAATAGTAAACAGTAAAAACAGAAACAGTAATTTAAAAGTACAGAAACAGAATTGGAATTGTTGCAGCAGAATACAGAAGTGAATAATTGAAAATAAAATAACAGTAGAATAAAAACATAACAAAAATTAAAATTGCAGGAAAATAAATGGCAAGAAAAAAATTAACGGTGGCTGGAAATAAAGTGATTGTGAAATTAAAACAGCGCATGGAATAACAAATTAACATGACAATAGTTCAACCAAAGCTTTAGTAAAAAGAAATGCATTAAACTGAAAATTAAAAGAGACGGAGTCTGGTTCAGTAACAGTGTGATACTCAACAACTGAGGAAAAGAAAAAAATGAAAAATGAAAGATGTGCAATCTGTTTTTCCGCTCCTCTCAGTAACGAGAGAGGGAGATCTCCCCTCCTTTCCCTCTGCCAAACTCCAAGCTGTTGGGTGGCTTTTATAGAAGAAAAAATGGAATGTGTGTGGGCCTTGAAAGAGAGCTGCTGCTTCCTCACTAAACTCCAAAGGCGGGTGGATGGTTGAAAATGTCATTCAAGACGTCATTTTGCAAGACGTCATTGTGCATTTGGACTGTGAAGCATTTTTTCTACTACATGAAGTTGGTGGGCCATGTTCACTCAAAACATGTTTCTTTCTGGTGCCATGGACCGTGAACCAATTCAACTAAATTCAACCCTTGCTTTTTGGAGCTCTTGT
Organism: Vigna mungo; assembly: GCA_036885675.1. Lineage (NCBI taxonomy): Eukaryota > Viridiplantae > Streptophyta > Magnoliopsida > Fabales > Fabaceae > Vigna > Vigna mungo. The sequence goes on along the minus strand of CP144700.1, from coordinate 20,761,503 downwards.
CCGTGTTGGTGGTGCTGCAACCAAGCTGATGGATTTCTTCTTCTCCAACCCAAAGAAAGTGTCTGCGTGGAGGTTCCAAAGCTGGGTGCATGTGCGCGTCTTCTTTCTTCAGCTAATGGGCTTGCTGCCAGGTGCTTGCTATACGCTGCTGCCATTGTTGGGACACTACTACAGTGTAAGCTGGAAGCTGGCCGTGGTGTTGCACCTTCATAAAAAACTGGATGAACAATAAAGATTCAAGATGTATGGGCTACTTCTGGTTGAGGTCGAGAGGGGGCTGCTTCACTTGGTGCTTCCTATTTTTCTCTCAAGCTGCTGCATGGTTGCATGGATGAAGTAGGACGTGAAGCTTCTTCAAAATGCTATTGGCCCGTGAAGTTGTTTGGAGGTTGCAGCTGCTGTTTGCATGGAGAGAGATGCACCATCATATTTGCTTCAACGCTGGAGTGTGTGGACTGCATGGGAGCTGCATGATGTCCGTGTGTGTGTGTGGGTGCTGGACCGTGAAGAACTGCTGTTGCACCTCCTGGAGATTGTTGTAACTTGTTGGACCGCATGAAGATTGCACCAATTTGGACGTAAGTTGGGTTTCCATCACGTGAAAGCTACAGCCTTCTTCTTTTTCATTGTGTTGGGCGTCACATGCTTCTTAAACGTGGCAGCCCAAGATGATTCAGTAGCTATAGCTTCCATTTTTCTCTCAAGCTGTTGCACCTTAGAAGATGTTGCTAGACCATTGGATGCACCTCCTTGTTGGTTGGTTAACTCTCGTCTACAAATGAAGTGCGTGTGCAAGCCCAGAATGTCCAAGCTGCTGTTGTCCAAGGCCGTGTACTTTGCATCAATTCCATCTTCCAGTCCGTGAGGTGCTTGATTTGTCATGTGCTGGCTTCAAGCTGGTGTATGTGGGCTGCAACCTGCTGGATCCGTGACGTGTTGTTGTTGCTGCATGGTGTTTGGCCGTGACTGCAAAGGTGCTGGATCAGGTGGATGAGCTGCAGCTCTCGGATCAAGTTGGACCAGCTGTTGTTGGACGTTGATGAGGTGTGTTGTTGAACCCGTGAAGGATGCTTGCAAAGTTTGTGAATTGTTGGCAACAACTTCTAAGTGTTTAACGTTGGACTCCTAATGAAGCTAGATGTGCTGCACTTGTGTGAAGGAATGTTGCAGCTCTTTTGCACCAAAAAATGATTTCACGTGTGCTTTCAAAAGCCATGACATGTGCTCACCAAAATGTGTTGTTTTCCTTATAAATGAATCACGTGGGCCACTTATATTTTTTATGGGCTGTCATGTATTTTCTTCCAACGCGTCTTCTCCATGTGCTTGAATACTTCCAAGTTAATTTTCCATTGCTTTTGATGGTGGCAACTGCATGCTACTGTTAATCTCCCATATTTAATTTCCCAGGTGGAGTGACAGTCTTTCCATCATGTGCCCTTTGTTTAATTATGGGCGTGAGGTGTGAAGAAAAAGTGGGGCAGCTGGTTGGATGATGATGAGCGTGCTGCTGGTTGAAGAAATAATGTGCACATCTTTTTTTTTTCTTTAATCACAAATACATGTGCATGTGGTGACAAGTTATGGCCCACCATTTATTAAGTGCAACGTTTTTTCTTGAGCAAAATGAATGCACCCAATTTTTTAATAAGACAAAAAAAATTGAAAACTCTTTGCAATTGGAAAGTGATTTCACGTGAAATGCAACCAATTCAATCATTACACTTCTCCATTATTTTAATATGATAATACTTTCCATGTGCACCCCCAAATTTAAAATGTTACACCCCCAAAGAATGAAAGTGACCATAGTACCCTTTTTCTTATTGGAGAGTCTTTAATTTATTTATTTTTCCTCTAATGTCTAAAATTGTAATTCCAAAATTTCCCTAAAACTAAAATTGCAAATAATTAGCTCAGAATATTCAAATTAACTAAAATAAAAATTTCCGATCAAATTAAGTACAATTAGTAAAAACGGGAAAATACCGGATAATTAAGCATAATTCCCTGATTAATTATAGCACAATAAACTAAGTGAAATCAGTAAAATATTGACTCATCAAGGTCATAGACTCAAGACAAAGCAAGAAAATCGAAGAAAAGAGGAGTCTAGGGACCGCCCGGCACCAGGGGTCTACCGCCGAGGACGCTGGGCGGCAGAGGACGCTGGGCGGCAGACCCTGACGCCGGGCGGTTTTGCGGCACAAGGTCAACCGCCGGGCGGTAGACCCCTACCGCCGGGCAGTGGCGCGATTTAGGGCACACCGCCGGGCGGCAAAGTGTGACGCCGGGCGGTGGTAAGCTGGGCTTGGGCCTATTTTTCTATTGCACTCCTCACCTATAAATAGCCCTGTTACGAATTCCAACTCATTCTTTTGACAGAGGAGGGCGGCCAGACCTACTTTGCACTCTTTGGAGAGGATCTCTTGGATGCTTAGGCTCATTTTCATCTTTTCTAGGGTTTGCTTTCCGTATCTTCCATTATTTTAATCTTGGTTCACCATGACAATGGTGAACTAAACCCTTTTTGTTGTTGGGGGAACAATGTAATCTTTTGATACTCTCTTTTATTGAAACTCTTGTTTGAATTATATGATTTTCATATGCGTTTATTATCAACTTTGGATTCTCATACTGTGCTTAAAGCCTTTACCATTTAACTCATTCGGTAATTGATATTTGCCTTTATTGATACGGGGACGTACAGTAATGTCACGAAATGGTGAGAATTTCCTTGGTTAAGCAATACCACCTAGGGATAGGGGGGTAGGACGATCAATTGTATTTGCTTCTGTTTGTAATGCGTTGCTAGTTGCTAGGGGAGGCTAGGGATAACAAGCCGGTAATTAGTAATAGGCCCTTTTCGCCGAGAGATCGGGTTAAGGGAAGGCCAAGAAAGTTTGCATGCAATTAGATAATAAAGCTATTTAAACAAGAGGAGTAAATAAGAGAGAGAGGATTAGATGAAATTGTAAACCTCCAACAACTCCATTCATCCATTGCCTAATCTTGTCAATTGAATCACACATTGCATGTTTATTTTCTGTCTTTGCATCCACCACAATTAATTAATTTTTCCTTCACAAGTCTTACGATTTTGATTAACGCGAACGATAAGGCCTTTCGAGTCTCATGGGAAGAACGATAATGGTTTTTACCATTTTTATTACTTGATACGATATGGTACACTTGCCATTCCGCTAACATCCATCTTCCTCTTATTTAATTTCTAATCCAAGAAAAAATGTCAATTCTCCCATCAATGACTTATGAGTGCATATTTATGCCTACATTTTATATTTAATTTCAAAATTTTAGTGGAATAATTCTGCTTAAATGATTTATTTGAATAAGATTTGTGATGATTGGCTTTATAGGATTTGGGAATTAAATAGGCTTAAAATGTGATTTTAGTTGCATAAATTATTTTAGATAGTCTAATGTTTGTTGATGCAGTTGGATATAAAGTTTGAATTACAATTATGAAAAAGAGAGAAAGGGCTAAAGTGTAAATTGAGGAAATTTTTGGGCTTCTCTATAATTTTGGAAAATTAAGAAGGGTGTAAGTGGAATTTAGGAGACAATTCAGTTGATATTAAAAATATAAACAAGAAAGATCTTTTAAATATTTTTATAATTATCTAAATCTTTTAATTATTTGGAAGATATAAGATAAAAGATCTTATCAACAGAATATTCAGAGCCCAAGCCAATCAAGCCTTTTATAAAGAGACCTAGGGGAGGCTGAAATCATTACTCATTCATTCATTTAGACTCCTCCAATGGAAGCCATCATCCACCACTCCTCTCGCTTTTATTTTACCATGTATTATACTCCATTCATGGAGGGCTAAGCTTCTTGGACTATTCCATTGTAATTTCATTATGGATTCTAAGGTTAAGTTGAATTAATGTATTTGTTTCTTTTGATTATTGATTTGAGTTATTCTTCTTCTATGTCTTTCATATCTTAATCATATTAAAAGCAATGATTTTTGCATCATAAGGTGTTTTAATCTACATGAATATTAATCATATGAGTTTAAGGGTTTCTAGGTTTGATTGAGAATTTACTTTGATTGAATTTAGGAACTTTCATATGACTAAATGAGTTTTTGTTACTAATTGAGAATGTACTTTGATTGGTGGTAAGAATCTGAACTATAATTAATGAAGAATTTACTTTGATTAATTAGCTTTTAATTTCGTTAGGATATTTAAGAATAGACATGATTAAACACAATAGGATTTAATTGAGAATGTACTTTGGTTGAATTCATTGTGAATAATCTAAAAAGGTATTGTATTTGATTGAGAATCTACTTTAGTTGATTGTATGATCGCCCTCAAGTTAATTGAGAATGTACTTTAATTAATTTGAAACTCGAACAATAATCAATTGAACAATGATATGTGCATAACCAATGATGAATTTATCTTGGAAAAGGAATGAAATTAGCCTATTTCATTATAATTGTTTCTAATGTTTCTACTTGTTCTTCACTTTAACTCGAACATTCTTCAAACATTAATTCCATTAGCATAGTTTCTCATTTTTATTCTTGAGCATTTCATAACATTCATAAGAGTCAAATATTGAAAAGCAATTCCGTATTCGTTAGGAGACGACTCAAAATTACTTTAACCCTATCTACTTTCTTGACTACTAACTTAACAATACTAAAGTTGTCTTGAAAACTAGTATTAATTTGTTATCCAAGAAATAATTTCAATTCTCCCATCAATGACATTTCAAATTCTCTCTACATAATACTTACAAATCCTTTACAAAGAGAATCATTAGTGATCCAAAAATAATATCACCAAACATAGGTTTAATAAGTAGAATATGTTCTCCTACTCTCTTGATAAACAATGTTGAATCAAGTTTTCCTATATTAAATTCATTTTATAATAGAAAATTGTTGATTCTTTCATACCAAGATCTAGGTGCTTGTTTCAATCCATATAGTGCTTTCTTTAATCTATAGATGTGATTAGGAAATTTATAATCTTCAAATCTAGGGAATTGTTCTATATATGCATCTTCCTTAATGAATCCATTTAGAAAGGCACTTTTAACATCCATTTAATATAATTTAAATTTCATAATTGAAGCATAAGCAAGTAAGTGTATAACCTCTAACCTCACAATAGGAGCATATGTTTCATCATCATCTATACCTTCTTCTTGACTATATCCTTTTTCAAGAAAACTAGCTTTATTCTTGGTTATATGTCCATCTTCATCCAGTTTGTTTCTAAACACGCACTTTGTTCCTATGACTTAGTGTGTTGCTTCTCTAGGAATGAGTTTCCAAACATATTCTTTTCATACTAATTCAATTCCTCTTTCATTGCAATGCACCACTTGTTATCTTGAAGAGCTTCTATGTACTTTGGCTCTATCTGTGAAACAAAAGCTACAATCATACAAAAATTTATTAAATATCTTGTTTTAGTTACTCCCTTGGAAATGTCTCTTATCATGTTTTCCAATGACAATCATCTTGGTCATTGCCAACTTTTTGTAAGATCATTAGGTTGAGAAGGAGAATTCTCATCAAGATAAATCTCATTAAATGCATTCTTTAAATATTCTTCATCACCTTCAATTGGCTTATTTAACTCAAAATGGTTTTCCTCAAGGTCCATAATTTCATCAAAGAAAATATGTACAAATTCTTTAATATTTAAAGTTTTTGATTAAAAACTCTATATGATTTACTTGTAAGAGAGTATCCCACAAATATAGCTTCATTAGCTTTATAGTCAAATTTTCCTAAATTCTTTTTCCATTGTTGAGAACAAAAACATCTACATCCAAAAAAATTTAAACGAGAAACATTTTGCTTTCTTCCTTTAAAAAGCTCATAAGGAATAATTTTCAAATCATACAATCCGAATAAAAGGACTAGCACTTAGAGACCATACACTTACGATTATTAAATCCCTCTTACTTCCCAAGAACCATAACTCGTAATATGCACAGGCTGTTCCCTGATCCATACTACATGGTACGACAAATTTAGTATCTCTCTTGAATTTAACTAATGCCATCACTCTAGATATGAACCCTCCTCACCTCTCACAACTAGTTATTTTCATTTATATGAATCCAATTACTAGTAAAGTTAGGATGATCTCGTTTTGATCCCTATTGTCGATACACCCCACATAATACATCACTTGGTAGTATTCCCATTTGAATCACTTTTAGGTCGCATTAAACACCAACAAAATTAAGTTCCCCCTACTAATGTAGGTTAATGGTAATCAAGGTATCAATCCTAGGACTCGGTTCATGTTAAGTATTAGAAGTGTGAGTTTGATTCTATTTATGAAATTAAAATTGAAAACAATTTCAAGGTGGGGAAAGAATGAAATGGAATTTTAAAAGAAAGAAGCTAAATTAAAATGCATGTACATCTAAACAAATCTAAATTACGCATGATACCTAATATAAAATGATGCAAAAAATGAAGAAACATGAACGTCATCTATGCTAAAGAAAACAGAATTTTGAAAAAAGGTAATGCAAAATTCTAATTCAAATTGATGAATGCTACTGAAAAGTGAAGGTGTTGGTAACTAAGTGCAAGAAAATTTGAAAGTGGATAAAAGAATGCTATGTATATGCATGTGATAGTTTTATAGAACTGAACTAAGATGCAATGCATGATATTGAACTAAAGAACAATAAAAAATAGAACCAAAAAGGAAGAAAAGAATACACCAGATCATGAAATCATATTGTAAGCAAGAAAATTGATAACTACTTATATTCATCTAACAAATGGAACAAACCAACAAATGGAAAAATAGCAAAATCCAAATTTGACATTGAGCTTAATTTGACTTCATCAAAGGCTACCATGTCTTCAAGAAGACATTTTGAAACTTTAGCCCTTTTATGGAGTCATATGGCATCTAATTCAGTTGCAAAACTATGCATGGTTTCCTTTAAGAACTTGCACATAGTCCAATTATCAAATATGCACTTTTCACTATATTAGAACATCTACACTACTCAAACATAATGATTAGATAACCAGATTCACAAAATATTATTATCTACATTCTAAAGGAAACATCAAAGAAAAAGGTATATCTTCCTAATCTAATTTCAAGCATGTAAAACAAAAACAGGGAACAAAATGAACACGGGAATTAAAATGCATTTTCAGAAGGTAATGTGCAATGAAAATAACTGCGGGAAAATGTAGAAACTAAAAAGGAAAAGAGACTAAAAGCATAATCAAGTAAAGACTGATAAAAACACAAATTCAGAATGTGCAATCGTAAGAAACAAAGCAAGATTTCTATATAGGATCAACAATGACCGAAAGAACTACAAATGCAAATTCAGAATGTAAAGTGACAAGAATTAAATGTTGAATGATAAAACTTTGCAAGAAAAACAAATAGAGAACAAAAACAACTCAAAAACATTAAAGCAACAAGAACTATGATGAAAATGAATCAAGGAAATGTAAATCAAGATCATATAATGTAAGAAAACATGCTGGAAAATTAAATATTGCAAGAAAGAAATTACAAGACAAGAATGTAAGAATGGGAACAAGAACTAAAAAAACCTCAAAATTTTATTAGAATCGAAGGACAAAATTACAAAAATACCAAAATTCACCAAAGAAAGGGCTCATGGCCTGTCACTGCCCATGAGCATCCTCAACAAAATCCAGAAAGAAAGAAGTCTCTCTACAATCAGAACTCTCAAACTATTTAACTAATCTCCTAACTATGAAGAACTAAAAATGAATCAAGAGATTTGAAACAGCCTCTGGTCCTTGGATTCACGAACTAGTTCAATAAAATCAAGCCCTTTTCAGTTTTCGCTTTATCACCAAGAACCCTAGTTCCAAAGGTGTTGAATTTGGGGTGAAACCTTCTTTCTTTCGAGCCTTTTCCTTCCTTCAAACACAACTTCTTGAAAAGAAACATTCATTAAGGCATAATACATGTGTTTGCACTTACAACACCAACCCTTCTTTGGTTGACCAATTTCAACCCCTTTGACCAAAGACTTATCTACAAATAAGAGAAAGAAAGAAGGATTGAATAACAATTAATGAAAAACAAAACCTATCTAAGAAAAAATATTTTTTTTTAAATTTGATTTTTCTCTTTTTAAAGGAGAAAAACAGTTTATTACTTCCAAAAGTACTCTTAAAAGCACCTTTTTAACTACATTTTTTACAAAACTAAAGATATGAGATAAAAACTCAAAACTAACGTAATTCTAAACAATTAGAAACTAAGATGAATTAAAAAAGACTTCTAAGATTAAAAAAAGGGAAAACTTGGGAGTTATCATCCCACAACAAGAATCACTACTTCAATCAATTCAATTCTTATAAAACCAAAGTAAAAGCAGAACCACTACAAACACATACAACATTTACACATAGTTCATACATCACATTCTTATATAATCTTAAATCATCACACCATGTGATACATACGTATCTTACTTCAATACAAACTCATCACATATCATTTAATTCAATTGAAAAATAACAACATATAATTCATTTTCTATTGCATTAACATAATATTCACTTCCAATATTTTCCATTAAGCACATCAAAACAGAGAAAATCTTAACTCAAACCATAAACCCCAAATTAAAGGTTCCAACAATTAAATTGAAGATTCATATGTCTAGACTAATTGCCAAACTCTTAACTTAATCCAATAGTTAATGAAGCAAGAATCTTAATTTTCTCGATATGACCCAGAGAAGGAAAATCCTTGCGGTGAGAGGTTGGCTCACCTAGAGAGCAAGCCTCCCATGCCTCTCTTCTAAACTCGATTTTGGCACTCACTCAACGAGCATTTTGTTCGCCCAACGAATTTGCATAACTCAAATGCAAAATTATGCAGAATAGGTTGTACTCCCAACCTCAATAGAGTGTTTTTCTCCTTTGTAAATGCCAAAACAAGACCAATTAGAGACCTAAGCATATCATCTACATCATAGAGCAACAAATATTTACCAAGAGCACCTTTGAGTTACATGCATAGCCCTAAAGCCTGCATGGAACTCAAAGAACAAAAATTACCAAAAAAGGGACAAAAAGAAAACTTATGGTTTAACTCTTTGATCGAATGAATGCGTAAAGCTCCTCACCATGATCTATTCTACGATCATTAATCTTCAAAAGGATAAAGGTAGAGATAAAGAAACTAGAGAAAAGGCAAAGAGAAACTTAGAAGGAGTTTTTAGAAAGATGGTGGTTTTGTAAAAATAAACTTTAGTTATTAGAAATCTATTTATAATTTAAAACCTTTTATTATTAAAATATTATAATGTTCTCCTTTTATAAAAAGAACCACTGCATCTTAAGATATTTTCTAGGTTCTCGCAGTGAAAGTTCATTTGGTGAGTGTATTGTTTGACCAGTACTTGGTACACTAAAAGTTCAACTTCCTTTAAGCTCTCTAGATTTTCATAAATATATTTTGACTTAGTGAGTGAATGAATCGTCTAACAAACAAACTCTAGAACAAAATCCCCATAATATATGTCTAACAAATTCAAACCTCACTTAGCGACCCAGTCACCCTGAGATCTTTTGATTTTTATGAAAAAATTTAGTTCAACTACAATACCACTCACCCAAAAATTAAAACCTTTAAGGAGATAAATCCATTAAGCTTTCTTAACGAGTCTAACTCGTAAAACTAGTGTATCGTCTAAAGCTCTCTTTGGAGTTATTAATTATTGCTCTTACTTAGTGAGTGGATGAATCGTACAATGAGTACATCGTCTGGCATGTATCATTTTCTCTAGTTGGAGTATTGTTGGCTTCTAGTTATGTTTTTCTTTTCTTAACTCTTCAAAGGGTATAGTCTTGTTCAAAAGTACTTTAACTTAAGCTAATTAATTGATTCCTTTGTTCTACTTAGGTGTTTCTATCCATTCTTTATGCTTAAATCAACTATATTCAATTTGAAATTTTATCTACATTTTAAATACTTGACTCAACTTATATACTTCAATAATTTAAACTTTCTCAACAACTCAAACGTTCCATAAAGTAAGATTTTTTATAGAAAAACTTCAAAAAAAAATATGTATCAACTCAACCATAGGTAGGAAAAAAAAACATTATCTCATCTCATCAATTTTATATATAATTCACACAGCTAACATTAACATATCTCACAAAAGACATTATAGAACAATTAGTTTCTTTTACATAAACTTAAGCTCTTTCCTTTTTTAAGATCCTCCAACTAGAACTCACATAAGATGTGCTATTCTACACAAAGAAAAATCCTATATTAACTATTTGAGCACACCTTAGAGATTATTGATATGTAGAGATTCCAAAAGAGTCGCATGTAAGCAAATTTTTTTCCACATGCAAGCATATAATTGAACTAACTAAAAAAATGATAGAATATAAACTTGCTTTGATTCAAACTTTGATTGGTTAAGATGATAACTCTCTACACCCAAACTCCTATGATTTTCTTTGATTTTCAAACAAATGAGTAAACTGATAATAATTTTAGAAAGAATGTCGAAGAAGAGAAAATGAATGTGTTTTAGAGATATAGTTATAATGAATCTCGATTAGTTTGTTTTCTATGTATAGTTTTAATAAAATAATTAATTAAGTCTACTATGTTTTATCTTCATGTATCATCTCTCTATCATATACTTCTACTCTTAAGAATTTTTAGGTCTTTAGAACAATTATATGATTTACTATGTTTTATCTACATGTATCATTGATCTATCATATACTTCTACTCTTAGTCATTTTTAAGTCTTTACAGCGATATTATATCAATTATTTTATTGCTAATTAAAAAACTTTGTATCACACTTTATTTTATTAAAATAGTTATAAAATAGTCTATTTGATAAATAGATATAAATGTCATTTTAAACACGTCTAAAAATATGAAATTGGGATTTGTATTCGTAATGCATGTATTATACAAGTGAAAAGGAAGGTAACTTAAAATTTGTTAATTGAAATTAAAATTAGTTAGTTGAGAATGCACGAATATAAATCAATGAGAGTGACAAAAAGCCTAAGTTTAAACTCTATTAAATGCACTAGAAATTGACAAAAGTAGAAGAAGGAATAATAACTATTTCTATATAAATAAATTATACATTTCGTATAAGGCAGACAATCACATCATATTACTCCTTTTATTTCCAAAATAACAAAACTTTTCATGTGAAAAATACTTTTTAATAGAAAACAATTTCTATTAAATGCACTAGAAATTGACAAAAGTAGAAGAACGAATAATAACTATTTCTATATAAATAAATTATACATTTCGTATAAGACAGACAATCACATCATATTACTCCTTTTATAGTCCAAAATAACAAACCTTTTTCATGTGAAAAATACTTTTTAATAGAAAACAATTTTAAAAAGTGATGTCCAAATATAAATTCGATCCTATTTTAATATGAATGGAATTAAAGTTAGCCTCTGTAGGATTAAATCGAACTTTTGTCTGATCGTAAGTCGTGCTACTGCATATACGCGTATATCAAATTTTATTTTATAGCTATAAACATAAAATGTAGTGCTATTACATTATTTTAAAAATTTATAAACAAAAGCTTCATGGTGAAGAAAAAAAAAATCATCTCACAAATCACTCGTATCTATTAGTTGCAGATAAGATTTAATTTCATATACGATATCCAATATAATTGTTTTCAAATATTTGAAAAGTGCACTAAAATTGAATAAAAAAATATTTTAGTCTCAATAAAAGTTTAATGATTTTCAATTTTATTCCGTTTTTGCTTTCATCCTTAAAAATGTGTAAATATTGTTATGGTATCTACTATATTATATAATACAAGAGTAGCACACAGTAGTATTTTTTTGTTACAATGTTAAGTTTCGAAAATAAATAATGTTAGAAATTAATGTTATTTAGTCAATTTAAAATTAAATTTAAGAATACAAACAGTGGTTAAACTTTTAGGGCAAATAAAGATAAAGAAATTAAAAATATCAGAAACTAAAATTAACTCATCATTTTATAGAAATTAAAAATAAAAAATTGAAATTTTATAAGGATTAAAAGAAAAACTATACAAATGAAAATCAAACTCAATGAAAAAACTTAATTGTGGGTTGAACCCACATATACGTGACTCCTGAGCAACTACAAACATTTTGACACCGTTAAAACAGGTACATCCTTGGTTGTATAATAACACGTACGCTGACACAACAACAACAACAACAAGGGTGTTAGATTGTGCTGCAAAAATGGGATACCTCGGACAGTTTTTCGTAGCTGTGATTTCATTGTCGCAGATTTTGAATATAGCTGCCGCCGAGGAAACAAAATCCTCAGAAAGTTGTGGTTTTGCAGCCATATTCAACTTCGGTGACTCTAACTCAGATACTGGATGCATGTCGGCAGCATTTTACCCAGCAGCTTTGCCCTATGGTCAGACCTTTTTTCATCACGCTGCTGGGAGAGCCTCTGATGGTCGCCTTATCATTGATTTCATTGGTATACACATATCTCATTCAATCAATTCTTCTTATATGCAACTATTTATGCTTTCTTTTCACATAATAGAAGAAATTGAAGTAAGTGGTTGAGTCCTTTTACATATGTATATGCAGCGAAGCATCTAGGTTTGCAGTACTTGAGTGCTTACATGGACTCAATTGGAACAAGTTATGAGCATGGTGCAAACTTTGGCGCAGCATCATCAACTATTAGGAGGCAAAACAGAACCTTCTTTGATGGTGGTAGTCCTTTCAGTCTTGAAATTCAGGTCGCACAGTTTACCCAATTTAAGACACGCACCACCAAGCTCTACAACCAAGGTTCTTCTTCCTTTACTTTAATTAATTGCATCACACTATCATCCTCATCATATCACAAATATTCACTGTTACATCTTAACACGCACGTAAATGCACCTTATGGGGTATATACATTTTATAACAAACACTTGAATGCAGGCATAGTAGCACTAATTCTGGCTTATTATGCCTTTCTTCATTTCTAAGACCAACCTTTTATATTTTAACATTTCCTATATATACAATGAATTACACTACAAAAATTTCACTTTCACTTTTCTTACATTAATAGAATCAGGTTATCAATAAGAACATTACCATTGAAATTATATTTATAACTCATACTATTAATTTAAGGGTTAAATATGTTTTTATTGCTTAACTTTTAGTGATAGAATTAGTTTCTCTTAAGTTATTTAATTTTAGAAATATGTGGATTTTATTATTTTTAATCAAATTTTGTTAATTTTATTTAACATTTTAAACGTATTTTATGATAACATTTAAGTTGTTTACATATTGTTTGACATTTTTTTCAATGTTAGTTAAAAAATGTGTTTAAAGTATAAAAAAACGTAATAAAATTTGGTTAAAAAAACTAAATTTACGCTAAAGATGGAAAAATTAGCCCAAAGTTTCAAAAATGAACTAATTCCAATTTTAATTTAAAGTTAAGAGATCAAAAACATATTTAATTCTTAATTTAATTAAAACACTAATTATGAGTTATATTTATTTAAAGTTCAATTTTTTAAAAATTTAGAAAAAGAAATTCCTTACCAACATATCTAAAAAAAATCATTAAGGATTTTATTACATCAAAACCTAAAGGAAAAACTATGACACTCATTTTATCAATGAACATTTTCCTCAGTAATAAAATTTTCAATCAATAAATTTATTAGTAATCAAAATTTTTATTAATTATTAAAATTTTAAAATTTGTTAATAAATTCTATTTTATTGACAATTTTTTTATTGTTGGTAATTAAGTAATTTATTGCAGTGTATGGTCTTCAAAAAAAAAATTATATGTATTTATAGTAACTAATTGATAATTGATTTTTTTTCATATTATCACAAGAGTGATAATGATTATGGAGGTTTGTAAGATGTTTTTTAATGATTATGTAATATTTAGATGGATTATAATTTACATAATGATTAGATCTGAAGTTAACCAATATAATTTAATGAAGATATTATATTAGTTTAAGTTTAATTTACATATTGATTATAGTTTAATCAATTTTTCTTTGGGTTTAAGGGGTTTTATATCTTTGCAGGACAGGGAAATTCCTTCCCAAGGCCAGAGGACTTTGCGAAAGCCATCTACACATTCGATATTGGGCAAAATGACATTGCTGCTGCTCTTCAAAGAATGGGACAGGAAAATTCTCAAGCAGTGATCTCAGACATAGTCAACCAATTTTCAAACCAGCTTATAGTAAGTTATTTTTGTCTTCTTTTTTTCTACAAAATCTCCATTGTAGCAGACTTCTAAACAGAAAACACACGTGTCAGCATTTATACAATCAAGGAGCAAGAACATTCTGGATCCATAACACAGGTCCCATAGGTTGCCTACCAGTTGCCATGCCTATACACAATGCCTACAATTATACTCCAGTGGATGGATATCTTGATCAAAACGGCTGTGTCGTGTATCAAAACGACATGGCCAAAGAATTCAACACGAAGCTCAATGATACAGTGGTCAAACTAAGGGCATTATACCTCGATGCTTCATTTGTGTATGTGGACATTTTCTCTGCTAAGTATGAGCTAATCAGCAACGCTAAGAAAGAAGGTAAAGAAGTAATTATTATGAGTGGGAAATATAAAAGTTGACGTAACTCATAGATTGTTGTTATCTTGATTGGTAGGATTTGTTGAGCCATCTGAAATCTGTTGTGGGTATCATGAGGGTGGCAATCACTTTTACTGTGGAGATTACAATGCCACCATTAATGGAAGACAAATTCATGTTGGCTCGTGTCAAGATCCTTCTTCACACATTAGCTGGGATGGCGTGCACTACACTGACGCAGCAAATGGCTGGATCGCTAATCGCATTATCACTGGATCGTTCTCGGATCCACCACTTCCTATTACACGTTCATGCTTGTTAGCTTAGTAGTCATTTCAGGACCATCTTCTTTCTAATAAATATAAGCAATAATTTCAAATTTGTTCGATAAAATTATTATTCTTATTAAATGGTTTGGTCCGTCAAATTAAGAGAAACGGCGAGAGTCTTGGCAAAATAAACTTTTGATGAATAACTTGATTCATCTACGTTATTCTTCCATTCGGGTAAGCAGAAAAATAAATTACACACTCATATTTTTCGATGTTGTACTCAAAACTCACAAAATCGACTAACAATTAACTATCTATAAAATTCTAATTCTAATGGCTAATATATTAACTACTTACAACTACTATTGTGTTAATTATCAACAAGGATAAATACATTAATAGCTAATATACTTTATTTTATTTTATTTAAGTTTATTTCACAATACTCTCCCACTAAAATTTTATGCTTCTTTAATCCGTACTTCTACCTTTCATTCCGGTTATGACACATGCAATGTACACCATGCTTGTTTCTTTTATTAATAGTTGGGTTCTTCAATGTCTTTATAGTCAACTTGTTATCCTCTTTGGTTGACTTTCTCTTTGGCTAATTTGTTCTTCATTTTGTTTGTGATCGACTTGTATTTCACTTTCTTTGGTACTAACTTGTTCTTTGCATTCTTGGTAGCCGACTTGTTCTTATTTGGATTCTTTACTATCTCAGTAGCCAACTTGTTCTTAGTCAACATCCTTTCGATACATCAAGCTCTTTTTTAGTTGTCCAATTGTTCCACTAAGGTATCTAGGCTATCCGAATTCCCTTCAAAACTATCCGAACATCCCACTGAGTTACTGTTAAGTCTCTGGCAAGTGTACCAGATCGTTATCAAGTAATATAAAACGGATAAGTCTGAATATCGTTTTCCCAAAGGACTCTTAGGCCTTACCTTTCATGTAAATCAATCTTATAAGACTTGTAAAAGAATAAATCTTGTGGGTTGAATGCAAGGAACGAAAATAAACATCCAAATGCAAGTGATTCAATTGGCAAGAAAAGGACATGGATGAATGGAGTTGTTGGGGTTTACAATTTCATCTTATCCACTCTCTTTTATCTACTCTTCTTATTAAATCCGCTTTATTATCTATTTGTCATGCAAACTTTCTTAGTCTACCCTAAACCCGATCACTCGGCGAGAAAAGCCTACTACTAATTACTAGCTTACTATCCCTAGTCTCCCCTAGCAATTAGCGATGCATGTATCACAGAAGCAAAATACAATTGATCGTCCTACCCTTATCCCTAGGTGGTATTGCTTAATTAAGGAATTCTCTATCAGTTCATTACTTTCTCGTACGTCCCGGTATCGACAACGGCAAACATCTTTATATCGAATGAGTTAAACAATAAAAGCTTTGAGCATAGATAAGAAACCCAACAATTGATAATTAAATCATATGCAAGCATATCAATAAATTAAGAATTTCAATAAAACAGAGTTTCAAAAGATTACATTGTTCCCCAACAATAAAGGGTTTAGTTCACTATAAACATGGTGAACCTAGATGAAATACAATGAAAGAATGGAAAAGCAAACCCTAGATATGATAAATTAGAGCCTAAGCATCCAAGAAACCTTCTCCAAGGAGTGTACAACAATTCTGAATGTCTCTTCTACCAAAAGAATACATTGAGGGTCGCACTGGGGCTATTTATAACACAGAAAAGTAACAGAATTTAAGCTGAAGCCCAGTAGACAACCGCTCAGCGCCTAATTTGGCCGCTGAGCAGTTTCCCTCTAGTTGCGCCACCGCTCAGCGGTCTGTTTCACCGTTGAGCAGTTTGCCTCTAATCACAGAACCGCTCAGTTGCACCACCTGGGCGCCAGACAGTGGTTGCTCCCTCGAATAGGACAATCAGCGTTGGATTTTGACGCTGAGCGGTGCATAGACTCTTCTTTTCTTTCTTTTTTTGTCTTTCTTTCTTGAGTCTAAGACCTTCCTACTTCACTTCCATCTTCAATTCCCATCAAAACAATGCAAAACAAACATAATATCCCTAAAAACAACTTTTGACTCTCATGTGACTCAACTTAAGTGTTTTACTTGATTCTAAGGTCATTCTAAGCCACAAAGGGTGTGTTTTGATATCAAATTTAAGCATGAAAATAACGGTTTTTAGACCGTTATCACAACTCCAAACTTAGAAGTTTTCTTGTCCTCAAGCAAACAAGACAAAACTTGGCTTTGCACTTTTCATCAAAATAGTTCATCAATCCAAAAATTCATTTTTCTTAAGACAAGAACTACTCAATTCAAATTTTTAGTGGAATCTAATCAAGATGCATGCATGGTTTCAATTCAATTCAGTTCACATGATCACATATTTTCCAACAGATGTTTCACTTTATGAATGATCAATCAACTAAGCATAGATGTAAACATGGGATTTATAATTCTCTCCAAACAAGTGTTTCACTCAATCACTCAAGTGTTTAAGAGAATGTTCCAATCTCTACTATTCACATGTCACATGAAACAGAATTGCCCTTCATCTAATACAATCACCATTCTCACATGCAAATGCCATCACAAGGACTTTTCCAAGGCTTATAATGAGGCTAGGCTAACAAGAAAAATTGGTTTTTCTGGATCACAAAATCCTTGAGTCAAGAGAGCTATTTTAACATTCAAAGTTCAAGTACAAACTCTCTTTTCACCAATCTCTCTCATTCCCAACTTCTTCCCTTTTTCTTTTATTTTACATTGAGCTCATCTTTCATGCTTTTTCTTTTCTTCTTTCTCTTTTTCTCATGCTTTTCTTTCATTCAACACTTGAGCTCAATGCCTTTCTTTTGCTTTTCAATTTTCCCCAACTACCCCAAACTTGAACCTTTTCAATACCATGCAATTATTCTCAATCCAACTCAAGGTAAATATTTTTAATCAAAGGTTTTTATCTTGTTTAAGGCCAAGGTTCAAAAAGGGTAGAACACATGGTTCTAATCATTTTTGGACGAAAATTTGGCTTAGTAAGGGCTTTCAAACATGGTCTTGATCCTATGACATAAACATACAATTCAATCAATCATAAAGACTCAAGCAATATCATTCATGTTTCCATATGAACAACACATATATCACTGAATACTTTGGAGCTCAAAACCTCACACAACATGTTTTCTCACACATCATTCATACACCCTGCTTAGCATCATAATCACAATCATAAGTCACCACACATATGTTCACATAAGCTAGTGAACCATTCACCTAGATCACAACTCAATTATCATTCACATCCAATCATCATCAAATACACTCATCATGCATTTCATTCAGTCAAACCATTTTCAGAAACAGTGTACAAGCCAAGCATAGACACATAAAATAAAATTCAACCTATTCTACAAATCCAAAGTACAAAAGTGAAAAATAAAACCTAGGTTGCCTCCCAATAGCGCTTATTTAACATCACGAGCCTAACCCAGATCTCATGGATCCACCAGCCTCATCACCGTGGAGAATTGCTCCACTTCTCCTCCTAAATAATGTTTGAGCCTCTGACCATTCACCACCCAACTCCGTTGCTGACCATCATCATTTGAATTCTCCAATTTCACTGCTTCATTCGGATATACACGCTTTATTACAAAGGGTCTGACCATTTTGATTTCAACTTCCCAGGAAACAACTTCAACCATGAGTTGAATAATAGCACCCGTTGCCCCGGGCTGAAAACTCTCTTTAACAGCTTCTTGTCATGATAAAATTTCACCTTCTCTTTATAACTCCTGGATGAATCATATGCATGTAACCGTATCTCTTCAAGCTCCAATAACTGACATCTTCGTTTGCTTTGAGTTTCATGAGGATCAAAATTTAAAAATTTCAAAGCTCACAAAGCTTTATGTTCCATCTCTACTGGCAAGTGACATGCTTTTCCATATACTAACTGAAAAGGTGATAAACCCATGGAAGATTTCATAGCCGTCCTATATGCCCAAAGAGCATCATCTAGTTTATGTGACCAATCCCTCCTTGAAAAAACAATTGTCTTTTCTAAAATTCTCTTGATCTCCCTGTTAGAAACCTCAGCTTGACCATTCGTTTGTGGATGATAAGGTGTTGCCACCTTATGTTTCACGCCATAGTGTTTAAGTACCTTAGCCAACTGAGCATTACAAAAGTGAGACCCTCATCACTAATGAGTATCCTGGGAGTTCCAAAACGTGAAAAGATCTGCCTTTTTAAAAACTTGATCACAGTATTAGCATCATTCTTAGGACATACTAGAGCTTCAACTTTTACTCACGTAATCAACAGCCACCAAAATATATTCATTATTGAAAAATGGAGGAAAAGGCCCACCAGTCAAAAACTTCAACTTCCAAAATGCCCTGTAAAGGCATCTCATGTCTTCGTGAAATAGCTCATGTTCTTTGGCATTTGTCACAATTCCTAGCATGATTATGAGCATCTTTAAACAAAGTTGGCCAATAAAATCCTGATTGAAGAATTTTTGTCGCAGTTCGCTCTCCATTATAATGACCTTCATAAGGGGAATTATGACAATGCCACAGAATTCCTTCTGCTTCTTCTTTCGTGACACATCTCCTCAAAAGATTATCTGCACCAATCTTGAATAAATACGGATCATCCCATATCAACTGCTTAGCATCATGTAAAAACTTCTTTTTCTGTTGCCAATTCAATTCCTCAGGAATAACACCTGCAGCTGTAAAGTTGGTCAGGTCAGCAAACCATGGCCTTTGCTCAATGTACAAGAGAGTTTCATCTGAAAAACACTCCCAGATTTCTTTCTCCCTGCTTGTTACTTTAGTATTAACTAGCCGAGATAAATTATCAACAATTAGATTTTTACTTCCCTTTTTATCACGAATCCCGACATCAAACTCTTGAAGCATAAGCACCCATCTAATTAATCGTGGCTTTGAATCTGCCTTTGTCAGCAAGTAATTTATAGCCGCATGATCCGTATAAATAATTACTTTAGATCCAATGAGATAAGATCTAAATTTTTCCAATGCATAGACTATAGCCAAAAATTCTATTTCTGTAGTAGCATAATTCAGCTGAGCTTCATTCAAAACTTTACTAGCATAGTAAGTAGCATGAAATACCTTTTCTCTTCTTTGCCCCAATACAGCACCTATGGCATAGTCACTAGCATCACACATGAGCTCAAAATCTTTATTCCAATCTCGAGCTACAATTACTAGAGCAGAAATCAAGCTTTTCTTTAAAACATTAAAAGCTTGCACACATTCCGAACCCATTAAAAATGGTGTATCCTTAACAAGCAGATTACTCAATGGCTTAGCAATCTTTGAAAAATATTTAATAAATCTCCGATAGAATCCAGCATGGCCCAAAAAGCTTTGAATTCCTTTCACGTTTGTCGGTGGTGGGAGTTTTTCAATAACCTCCACTTTTTCCTTATCCACTTCAATCCCCCTGGCTGAAATCTTGTGACCCAACACAATTCCTTCTGTAACCATAAAATGGCATTTCTCCCAATTCAAAACAAGATTTGTTTGAGCACACCGTTTGAGAACAACATCAAGGTTTATCAAACATTTCTGAAAAGAATCCCCAAATACTAAAAAATCATCCATGAAGACTTTTATGCTTTTCTCCATGAAATCTGCAAAGATTGCTTGCATACACCGCTAGAATGTGCCAAGGGCATTACATAATCCAATTGACATTTTTCTATAAGCAAATATACCAAAAGGACATGTAAAAGTTGTCTTTTCTTGATCTTCAGGATCTACTACAATTTGATTATATCCAGAGTAGCCATCTAGGAAACAATAATAGGCTTGTCCAGTCAGTCTTTCTAACATCTGGTCCATAAAAGGCAAGGGAAAATGATATTTCCTGGTAGTGGTATTTAATTTCCTTTAATCAATACCCATCCGCCAACCAGTGACTGTTCGAGTAGGAATAAGTTTATTCTTCTCATTATGAATCACAGTCATCCCTCCTTTCTTTGGGACAACTTGAACTGGACTCACCCATTTACTGTAAGAAATTGGATAAATAATTTTTGCTTCCAATAACTTTAATACTTCCTTTCGCACAATCTCTTTCATGACAGGATTAAGTCTCCTCTGCGGTTGAGCTATTGGCCTATAATCCTCTTCCATAAGAATTTTGTGCCTACAATATGTAGGACTTATACCCTTAAGATCTGCAATGAACCAGCCTATAGCACCCTTGTTTGATTTTAAAGCTTCTCCTCTTCTTTTGGAGATGATGAAATACCAATACTAACTGGCCTTCCTCCATTATCTTCTTAAAACACATATTTCAAATGCGGTGGCAGTTCTTTAAATTCAATCTTACTTTCTTGAACTTTCTCTTTAGGCTCAATTTTTTCAAAAATAATTGTTTCTGCTGGAATTTCTTTTGTTGCCTCCAAATTCTGAACGCATTCTTCAATCATTTTCCTCCTCTTCATTTAGATCTTCACATTCATTAATAAGCGTTCTTTTCCAGAATGGATGCATCACGAATTCTATTTTATTGTGTCAAACAAAGTTCTTCCACAATGTCTATTTGAAAGCATGCCTTATCATCTTTAGGATGTGTCATTGCTTGAATCACATCAAAATCCACCTCTTCATCTTGTACTCTGACTTTAAAGCTTGCCATTTTCAACATCAATCACAATCCTGGCTGTTTTCATAAAAGGTCTTCCAAGAATCAAAGGTGCATCTCCATTCTCCTACATCTTCATCACAACAAAATCCACTAGGAATAGGAATTTGTCTACCTTGACTATTACATCTTCAACCACTCCATATGGATATTTAAGGGATATATCTTCCAATTGAAGAGTCATCCTTGTTGGCTTGATTTCCAATCCTCCAATATTTTTAAACATAGAAAGAGGCATTAGATTAATATTGGCTCCCAGATCAATCAAAGCTTTCCCGACCTCTAACTCTCCAATGGTACATGGAATGGTAAAACTCTGTGGATCTTGTAATTTAGGAGGTAATGTCATCTGTATGATTGCACTGCAATTCCCTTGTACTTCAATAGTTTCCTTCTCAATGTACTTCAGTTTCTTCATGAGAAGTTCTTTTAAAAATTTCGCATATGATGGCATTTGCTTAAGTGCCTCAGAAAATGGTATGGTTATTTCCAATTTCTTGAAAATCTCCATAAATTTCTTAAACTGCTTTTCTTTCTCCCTCCTAGAATATGTCTTTGGGTAAGGCAAAGGTTTTTCTACCTCTTCATCTTGAACTTTCCCTTCATCTCTCAGATTTTTGTTCATCATATTTTTTTCTCTCTCACACTCCTCCCTCTTATCACTCTTTTTTCAACACTCTCTTTTTCTTCATCTCTTTTCTCAACTCTTCTCTCCTCCAATACTCTCCCACTTCTGGTAACAATCTCACATGTTTCTCTCACATCACTTCTTTCCACACAATTCACACTGAACACACTCTTATTCACAACTCTCTGAAAAATCTCTTCAGACTCTGCACTCCTATGTACTGGCATGAATTGAGGCTCCTATGGGCTTTTTGAAACTTCTAGAATTTCTTGTGGTAAGGCAGATAATTTTTGCATAATTATCTCCATCTGCTGAGTAATTATTTTGGTCTGCTCCATCATTGAACTATGATTTTGTAACAATGAAACTTCCTTAACAACATCAACACTTTCATCATGTGTCTCATTATCTGCCATACTCTCTATCAAATCATAAGCCTCATCCTCAGTCTTTCTTCTTATGTCACAACCAGCTGCAACATTTATCATCATCTCTGACTGCATATTCAGGCCTCCAAGGAATGCAAGAACTAAAGTTGTCTTGTCAAACCCGTGGACTGGTGTCTTCCTTAATAAGCCTTTAAATCTTTCCCAGGCTTGACCGAGAGTTTCCTCCATGCCCTGTTTAAATGAGGAGATTTCCAACTTCCCTTGAGTGACCTTCAATTGTGGAAAATATTTATTTACAAACTTTGACGCCACAGTCTCCCACGTAGTAAATGTTCCTTCCGGAAAGGAATTCAACCATGCCTTAGCATTGCCTCCCAGTGAAAATGGAAACAAGCTAAGCTTTACTCTTTCCTCCGACACTCCAGACATCTTGATAGTATTACAAATTTCACTGAAATCTGTCAAATGATCATAGGGGTTCTCATTTGACAAACCATGAAATTGATTACCCTGCACAAGATGGATCAACGCGGGATTCATCACCATATTGGTCGTATTATCTGTGGGCATGGCTATGTTGTTGAAGTGGAAAGGACCCATAACATTGGATGCATCACCCAATGTGCGTCTGGGAGGAGGTTGCTCATATTCCATCTCTTCAAAATTTACTGTACGAGCTTCTGGTGAGGGTTGTAATAATCTTTCAGGAGAAGGAAACAACTCCCTAGATGGGCATCTAACTCTCTTTCCTCTCCTGTCTGATATTCCTTCAAGAAGCGGTTGCTGACTTTTCTTACTCCTAGTATGTATAGCTTCCTGCATACACAAGAAAGAAATACCCTAGATGCACTTTTTATAAAAAAAAAATAAAAATAAAACAAAATACAAAATACAAAATAAATACACACAAGTCAAATTCAATCAATTTACACTACTAGAAAAGTTAAACCACGAGTCCCCGACAACGGCGCCAAAAACTTGTTAAGTCCCTGGCAAGTGTACCAAATCGTTATCAAGTAATATAAAATGGTTAAGCCCGAGTATCGTTTTCCCAAAGGACTCTTAGGCCTCAACTTTCATGTAAATCAATCTTATAAGACTTGTAAAAGAATAAATCTTGTGGGTTGAATGCAAGGAACGAAAATAAACATGCAAATGCAAGTGATTCAATTGGCAAGAAAAAGATATGGATGAATGGAATTGTTGGGGTTTACAATTTCATCTTATCCACTCTCTTTTATCTACTCTTCTTATTAAATTCGCTTTATTATCTAATTGTCATGCAAA
Organism: Vigna mungo; assembly: GCA_036885675.1. Lineage (NCBI taxonomy): Eukaryota > Viridiplantae > Streptophyta > Magnoliopsida > Fabales > Fabaceae > Vigna > Vigna mungo. The sequence goes on along the minus strand of CP144700.1, from coordinate 20,737,585 downwards.
CTTTCTTAGTCTACCCTAAACCCGATCACTCGATGAGAAGAGCCTACTACTAATTATTGGCTTACTATCCCTAGTCTCCCCTAGCAATTAGCAATGCATGTATCGCATAAGCAAAATACAATTGATCGTTCTACCCCTATCCCTAGGTGGTATTGCTTAATCAAGGAATTCCCTATCAGTTCATGACTTCCCCGTACGTCCCGGTATCGACAAAGGCAAACATTTTTATATCAAATGAGTTAAATGATAAAAGCTTTGAGCATAGATAAGAAACCCAACAATTGATAATTAAAGCATATGCAAGCATATCAATAAAATAAGAATTTCAATAAAAGAGAGTTTCAAAAGATTACATTGTTCCCCAACAACAAAGGGTTTAGTTCATTATAAACATGGTGAAACTAGATGAAATACAATGAAAGAATGGAAAAGCAAACCCTAGATATGATAAATTGGAGCCTAAGCATCCAAGAAACCATCTCCAAGGAGTGTAGAACAGTTCTGAACGTCTCTTCTGCCAAAAGAATACATTGAGGGTCGCACTGAGGCTATTTATTACACAGAAAAGTAACAAAGCTCAAGCCCAGCAGACAACCGCTCAGCGCCTAATTTGGCCGCTGAGCGGTTTCCTTCTAGCCGTGCCACCGCTCAGCGGTTTCCTTCTAGCCGTGCCACCGCTCAGCGGTCTGTTTCACTGCTGAGCAATTTGCCTCTAATCGCATAACCGCTCAGCTACACCACCTGGGCGCCAAACAGTGGTTGCATCCTCGAATAGGATGCTCAGCGTTGGATTTTGACGCTGAGCGGTGCATAGACTCTTGTTTTCTTCCTTTTTTCTTTCTTTCTTGAGTCTAAGACCTTCCTACTTCACTTCCATCTTCAATTCCCATCAAAACAATTCAAAACAATGCAAAACAAACATAATATCCCTAAAAACAGCTTTTGACTCTCATGTGACTTAACTTAAGTGTTTTACTTTATTCTAAGCTCATTTTAAGCCACAAAGGGTGTGTTTTGATATCAAATTTAAGCATGAAAATAACGGTTTTTAGACCGTTATCAATTAATTTAGTGTTGACTTGCTCCACTGAGCTACTCGGGCTCCCCACCAAGATATTTACATTTTCTACTGAACTCTTCACATGATTTATCAAGCTTCCCACATGATCTACCAAGATCTCTAAGCTATTTGGGCACCCAATGGAGTTTTTTAGGCTATCGTACTATCTGAACTATCTACATATCTTACCAACCCCTCCAACCTACTTGGTTGTCTTGCGAACCTATCCATACTACTCGACTCTCTCGTTGAGTTCCCCATGCTACTTGATTGTCTTGCCAAGTTATTCAATAGCTTGTGTTTGACCCCTAAGCAATGTGCCACCATTAACAATGTTGCTTCTTCTTCAACTTCTTCTGCGAGGTTGGTCATTTCTTCTCTTCCATTTTCAAACCGACAATCTTTTGAAAAAATCTCAACCTTACCACAATTAAGACACTTATCCAAGTATCACTCCTTTGCATAATAGTCATACTTGTCACACTTCAAGCACTCAATATTTGAGTTGCTTGACCAACCTCCTCTCCATGGTCGTCATCATCTTCTATGTCAGTTGACTGACTATTCTTTCTTTTCTTCTTGTCATAGACTTCTACCATTATGACCATTTGTTGCCTTAAGTGTTCTTATTAGAGGCATACTATTTGTAAGATTCACCATCTCTCACTTTTTTTTTCTCACTCAAACACTCAAGCTAATTATTTCTAATACCACTTTGTTAGCAAAACAAAGCTTTTGATTAATAACTTGATCAATTTTATGTGTTGTTGTTCCATTTGTGCAATCAATAGTACAATTTATAGACTCCTATTTTTTAACATTGTCCTCAAAACAGGTAAAAACAGATAATAATGGCTAATACATTATTCGTTCTTAGAATCAAACATTCATATTTGAACAATCACTTGATTAATCTTGTGCTCAATTGAGAGATTTTAAAAATTTGATTTGTTATTCACTAATGCAAATAAGTGAAATAACTATGCAGAAAAACTACGATTATCATAAAAACATAGTTTATGCTAAAACGATGGTCTTTTTGAAATTACTACCAAAAAGTAAATCACGATTGAGAAAAAGTCATAGCTTAGCTCACCATAGATTACAATATCCTCAAGAAACCATAGTCTATACTAATATATTATCATTATAGACTACGATTTCTTTAAGGAACTTTAGTATATGGCAAGATAAGGCCTTGAATATGTTGAGATTGTTGACAACACAATATCTATATCACTCTGGTTTTTTATGATGACAACACATTTTTAATAACACATGTTTTGTTGATGTGTTACATGTTTTATTGCTTATTGATTGATATCTTGTTGAACATGTTTTTGTGTTTATCTTGATATGTGAATGCACATTTATTGAGCTTGTATATGTTACAACATATCTGGTTGCATTAAACATGTTTTGAAAGAAGAAAACCACATGCACTTTTATGAACTTACATTGTGTGGCATAACTGTAAGCTGTAAGTCGACTTCATTATGGGAGAAATTGAATTAAGCTCGTGACTATGCACAGATTTTCAGAAACAGTGCTATATGAGATTTTGCATTGAAAAGAATTTTAAAGTGAACTGTTGTGTCGAAGTCAACTGTGTGAGCCACGCATTCGACTGTATTAGTTGCTTGATTTGGAATTTTGTTATGCTCATGAACAGTAAAGGCTATATTTTTAAAAGTTAGTTGAGCATTGAATGTTGGTCACCTGTATTGAATGAGGAATTAATTTGTTTGACTGGACTGCTACTATTTTGACTTAACTTTTATAACTGTTATAATACAGTCGACTATATTAGTAGCATAATAGACTACATGAGCATTAGATTTGTAGAAATCTATAAATAGACGAGACCTTAGTTGTTTCAAAGAACTTTTGGAAATCTAACATTTTCATATTCTGTTTCAGATTGTTTCTTTGAATATTAGAGCTCCAAGAACTCATCAAGAAGATGGTTGTGATCTTTCTTTGAAGAGTTTCTAAAGGAGAATTGTATCGTGCTACTTGCTTGATCAGAATCTGCACAATTGAGGTGTTTCTGGGTTGATCAAGATTCTTGTTGGCATCCGTGGTGATTGTTGTGTTACCTGTTGTGACTACAGGGGTTGGACTCGTGGAGTCTGGTACACTTTAAGGATTGTTCAAAGTGGGTTGCAGATTGCAGGAGAGTGGATATCTTGCTACAAGTCTTGTTGTGTGGTTTGTCTATATTTTGGTTAGAGGGTTAGAGAGGTGTTTTATATTTTTGACGTGGAGGTCTCTATAAAAGCCTTGCTGTAAAAACCTTGACCATTATAGTGCATTTGCTTCTTGATACTGGAAGGACACTGGATATAGGCATTGAGGCTAAACTAGTATAAAAACCTGCGTTTGAATTCTCTATCTCTTCTCTTTTACATTCAGTCGACTTTACAATTCACGTAGTCTACTTTGATTTTCCACTGCACTTAATTTTCTATTACTTGCGATTCAAGAAAGTTTGTAAAGTTTTGTACTTTGTATCAAAGATTTCGAAAAGACTCTGATTTTGAAAACTCACCAATCCTTCCCCCCTCCCCTCTTGGTGTTAAAACGAAGCCTATCTATTTCCCAACAGAATATGGTTATCTTCTTCATTTTTTACTTTGTCTGTGTATGTCACTATTACCTCCTGCTACTGCAAAACACGTTTTGGCTTTGGAAGCACCCAAGTTTCATTTTGTTCAGGTTCTTTCTCTTATTGTTTTTGTCATCTCAATGTAAAACTTGTTTATGAACAATGAGCTTATAGATGTTTCCAACGACATTTTCTTTATGTTTTTGAAAGATTTTAACTTGAGTTTTCCATTTAGGTAGTAAAGTACATAATACTTTAACATTGATAATAAAAATCTTGCTAATAATTTTATGTGTTATTAGTATATTATGGTGATATGCAACAAATGGCCAACATATAAGAAAGACATACATATTATTTGATTATGAGGGAGAAGGTTATTACAAGTAATACACAAAAGAACTTAGAAGTAACTAGGAAATATGATTGTTCTTTTAGATTGCGAGGGAAACCAGTAAAAGGTAGTGAATGATAGATTGTGAAATTCCTTTGTGCCTTTCATAATCACGACTTGACAAATAGATATGTTGGTAAATTAACGTTTAATTGATAATATGTCAAAAAGTTTAGTAAGGCTTAGAAATACTTTTTAACAATCAAGGAGAAGAATGTAATCACTACAAAAGAAGTTTATAGTATAAGGTATGTCCATTATAAACAGGATCGAGGTCATAAAACTGAAATGCAACCATTGTTGATGTTATTTCAACAAGACATTCATTGGTGTAGGTTTAAAATGCATAAACTTAATGTATATAACCCTAATTGTTTACCACTCCATGAGCTAAGAAACAACACATCCCTATAATTAGGAAGTAAATGACATATCTATTGGTCCTCTAGAATAGTCATCATCCTTCACCATTGAGACTCCTCAAGTATAACATTTTCCTTGCATGGTCATCTTAATCAATGTAACTAGGACTCTCATGTTCTCTTTATCTATGGATGAATTAATCATATTAGATTTTATCTTCACCAATGTAACTAGGAATCTCATGTTCTCTTCATCCTATGGATCCAATTAGTCATGTTAGATTACGTTGAGAAACACATACTCTTGTTCTAACCATGACTATATGTGAATACACCAACAAAAGTATAAAATTAAACTATTAAACATCCAATAAAGCACTACAAAAAAATTCTTAAATAACAACTAATTTTAAAAATAAAAACTAATTAGTTACTATAATGAATAATTTTGATTATAATTAATAAGGTAAAAATTATTATCTCTAAAATAGTCATGGTTATGAATAAAAAAATATAATTAGTAATCAATTAGATTTTAAATTTATAAATTAATCACTAACATTAACTACCAAAGTTTTGGAATAAAAAAAATCAGTGTCTAAATTGGTAATATATTATAAATGACTAATTTATACACTAATTATTTTGAAAGTCAAAACTTAAGTACCTAATGTTAATAATCAATTTAAAATCTAATTAGTCATTAATTATATTTTTTTTTAGAATAGTGATTATTTTAAAGAACAGGATTATAAATTAGTATTGTTAATTTTGTGGCTAAATAAATTTTGTTTATAAAATCAGTTACTATTTAAAAAAGTGAAAAAGAATCCAATAAAAATTCACATTTAAAATTTTCAAAACCCATTTTAAAGAACATATTCCAAAATTCAAAAAATGTTTTTTGAATAGTCATTTCAAAATAGATTTTTGAAATACCAATTTGGAACACATTTCCATGCTTGTTTTGAAATGAACATTTCAAAAAGCTATTACAAAATGACAATTCCAGAACTATCTTTGTTTTCCACACCTCCTCCTTCCGGAAAGTTAAAAAGGAGACATAACCAGCAGCGGCAGTGACAAACTTTGTGAAGGGGAAGACAACCGGTGCTTTCCGATGGCAATGCAACTACATAGTTACGAAGACAATACTCTCAAATTAACCAGCTGCAAATCAAGTAATAGTAGATGAAGGAAACTGTGCAGAGGAAATGATCAACAAGAAACAGTCAATGAGAAGGGAAAGGTTAAACTAATAAAAAATATTTTTTAATACACGTTTTTTATATTTATTTCATATTATTTTATTTATTTTTCATTTTTTTTTAATATAAAATTTTACACTTTTATAATTATTTTATTTTTATATTATATGTCAAATGAATATAAAATAGAGTTTAGGGTTTAGAGATGAAAGACGTTCAAACCTCTTAATAAAACCAAAAGATTGAAAATCCCAACCCTTTGTTAACTGGAGTTCTGACGTCAATGTGTGACGTGCCTGACATCACTTCTTGTGAAACATTTTTTCTCAATTTCTTAATATCTTTTTGGGTTAAATTGCAGAATATTATTTTAAAGAAAAACAAAAAGTGTTGGAATCTAATTTCCACCGTAAAGGATCCGAAAAAAGCAAAAGTGTAAGAAGCATTTTTGTTGAACAGTCCTTTTATGTTTTTTAATATCTTATGGATATATAAAGAGAAGCAGAGAAAAGAAATAAGAAGAGCACATGTTATCACAGTAACGAAGAAGCATGCAAAGATCGATAACGACAGTTCAAAGAAAAGTATTTTTTATGTTAAAAATTGCTTAAAAAAATATCCAAACAACTTATAACTGGAATACGGCTGAATATAAACAAATTAAGAAATTTATTTTGCAATTTTTTTAAAGTCGTCTTTCAATTTCAACTTGCGATTGATCGATTAATTGCAAAAGAGTTACTCATTCTAAACTTTTGCATTGTGTGAAGTTATTTAGAGATACAAATATGAAGAAAAAATAAAATCAACTTCTTTATGTCAGGACTTAAAAATAAATAAATAATAATAAATTTAGGGTTATTGGGCCTTATGAATTAGGACAGTCAGACCCATCAGTTTAGAGTGTCTCAGTCTTACAGGTAGGTCTTCTCTTCCAGAAGTCTGATTCCCATTTTCTGCTCATTTTCTTTTTCTCTCTAGAACTCTTGCCCAAATATTTTTTCTGACTTCTCTCTAAAATTTCAGAACTTTGAACCGTTCAAATCTTGATTGGGTGCTGTCAAATCACTCCTGGCATAGAGGGCTTCAGTTTGAACCGAACGTTTTTCCATTCCGACCGGTAAGTGTCTTTTTCCCTTTTTTTCAACAGTTCATGAACCTAGGTCATGCAACTTGCTAGTTGCGTGTTACTGGTAGCTTTTCCTTTAGTTTCTTTGTCCCTTCCAACTCTAAGAAATGTGCTCTGCACCAATTTTTGGTGGCTTATAGGTGCTATCAAACTCAGCCTCTATGAGGAGGTACTGCTAGAGCGTTCCTAGAAGTGGTACTGTTAAGATTTCCAGGTAAGGGGAGCTAATTATTTTCCGGGTTGAATCTGTTTTAGTGTTTTATGCATGTTGAATTAAAAATGTGATGTACTGTTGAGACTGTAATGTTACTGTTTTAAGTAAATTGGTTTTGGTGTGTACTATAATGCTTAAATGATTTACCTGTGATTGATTTTATGTGTCCTATTTTGATGATTATGAACTGTTTCTGAATGGGTTATTGACTGAGATTGATGATGTTTTGGAAAGGCTTTGGGTGAGACTTTAATTAGTACCGTTTGGGTAGTACTTGGAAGCATGGGTACTGTTTCAGAGTACTGTGAAAGGGGGGTAAAATATAAAAATTGGGCGTTTGAGGTTTAGAGCACAACAAACTAGTTTAGGTAACTTAAATAAATTAATTAAACTGAGTTGGCACATCCCTGATCATAGAGCAGCTCTGGCCTGGTCCAGTCAGTTGTGACTAGTCATATGTGCTAGCGTCGAAGGTAAGTTTGATGCGTTCAGACATCTGGGCCCTCTCCGGTGACCAATTGAGGGAAAGTAAGATCTCTCTATTATGCTGAAAATAAAACAAAACAAGTTTATTGTAGATGCACAAAGTTATCATGTGTTAATTCCTGGTCAGTTATAATTTTAGGAAGTTAGTCACTGTATGTTTAGAATTTAAAATAAAGATATATATATATATATATATATATATATATATATATATATACATACATATTTATATTAGTTTACGTATCCTATGTATATATATATTTATTAGTTTAATATAATATAGATATATAATAAAGTAAGGATAGTTGTTTCTTATATTGAAACGTGAGTGTTAATCAATAATTATATTAGTTATAGGTATGTATAAATTGATGAATTTTATGAGCTGTTACAAGTTAGTTGGAGCTGTTTGGTTCTTGGTACTGATTAACTTAGATTCAATTGTGTAGATGTTATTTTTATAAATTGTGATTGGTGAGTAATGTATATTGTTGAAATTATGTACATGTTGATTGTGACAAAAAGTATATGATTACAAAGTGATGAAAATATGATCCAAGTGGTAAACTAAGTTCTATCTGTCTAGAATCTCTCGGTGAGATTCTTAATGTTTTAGAATGAAAGTAGGAAGCTCAGTCTTGGGGGTCGTCCTGAAACTCCAATGGTCAATCAAGCTCACCCAGAGAGATTGAACCATGTGGTGAGGAGTAGCAGGAGGTCTTAGTCTCGGAACAGACTAACCTCGTGAGTGTGGCAGGGTGGGGAACCCAAGTTTCACAAGCCACCATGGATGCATGACCCGCCATAGCTCGACTCTCATTCTAAAGTCCGGACGAGTCAAGTCTAGAATATAACATGTTAGGGTCTGTGTTATAAATTGTCTTACTTGTACGTATTTTACTTGAGTTAAATCTAATATGTATATGTTGCTATAATTGTATGCTTTTTATATAATTAGCTCACCCTTGCATTTGTTTGTTTGTGCCATGTTGTATGCTTTTTCTTTTGCAATGATCATCCACTTGGATATGAGCAGAGGAGAATAAGGTCTCCCTGGAGAACGTCTTGGAAGGAAATGAAGATGCTGATGCTTAGACACTCTAGGATTTTCCTTGTTCTCTTATGTTCTTTTGAAACACTTTCAACTTATTTTGTTTTGAAATACTTCCTAGCACCTTAAGTTTTAATTCTCAGCTATTTTAAGGATGATTGTACTCCTATACATCTTAAGATACATCTCTAACTGCTTTCCAGTATTACATTTGATGACGTCTTATTATTATATGCCTCTCATATATATTTTGGGATGTCACACTTTACAAGATAAAATTAGTTTATATATAACTTTAAAAAATTAGAAAAACTATGAAATGTGATTTCAATAAATTAGTTTATACTATAAATTAATTTTAGTTAATAAATAAAGTCACTCATCTTCTTTTTTTGTTTCTTTTTTCTTATAAAATAAATTAATCTTATGTGTAATTTCTATAACTACCTATTGTGTAGTATGAAGTAATTGAAGTACTTAAAAAGTACTAGAAGGGGAGTAGAATAGTGTTATAGGAAAATTTTTCACAAAGAAGATAATATAATAGTTTTTTCAAAAATTGAAAGATTTACATAAGTCGTTAAGCGCTCGATCTTAAATATCAATTTAAACAATGAGTTCTTTTAGCAAAGGCTTCTCAATAGTTTAAAAATGTTTGTTGTACTGTTTTGATAAAATTAGCTCTTTAATAAAAAAAATGTTTGGTAATAAAAGCTTTTATATCGATTAAAATAATGTGTAACTGTAAGATTTGTAAGAGAAGTGTTTAAAGAGAATAAAACAATAATCATACAATTATACAGTTGTTTTTATACTGGTTCATTCCACTGAGCTATGTCCAATTTCCTCTAACACCTTAGAAGATTCCACTATAATCTTTAACAAAATTACAACTGAGTATTCTCACCACTCCTAGTACCCCAAGTCACTCCAACTAACCATCTTTACTCTAACTAGTACCGAGTTTCACCCACTCCTAATTGTGCAGTATTCTTCACCATTCCTAGTATCCCTAGACACTCCCGGTATCTTTCTGATACTCTATCTAGTTGAGTTTCACACACTCCTAGTTTTCACTATACACATTTGTCTAGCTAATGTTTAACTTCACCAAGTTAAACGTCAAAACCTCACCCACTCTTGGTTTTCACTACACATACTTGTCTAGCTACCGTTTAACTCCTCAAAGTTAAATGTAAAGTGTTTTAATTCTCTTTAGAATTTACAATCATTTTAATAAGTACTTTTTGTTAGGTTAGTCATTTTACAAAATATTAAAATGGAGGCTCGAGTGAAATTATTTTTGTATGGAATAATTATTCAATATGGAAAATCCACAAATGTATACTTAGTAACTTAATTTTATGCAGAAACAAATTTGAATCGTTATGAAGTCATTAAAATTTTGTTATAAGAAGATTTTGTGATATCTTTATATGAATGCAATCCTATGTTTAATTGATCATAAATTTAATTTAAGACCCTTTCATTTTATTTAGATTTGAATTAGAAATTTTTTTTTCATAGAAAAAGAAAAACTATTAAACATTTGAATTAGTGAGCCAACCATTTAACCCACTAACCCGTGGTGGATCGAGTTGGATTCAAATATTTATGACTCGTTAATAAGTGAGTCAGGTTGGATTAACTCACTAAGTAACTAACTCGTGATAGGTCGAGTCGGATTGAGTCGGGTAGTCCGTTTTGAGAGTTCTAATTGAATGTTTTAATTTTAAGCTTTTAATAGACATGGTATATTAATTGATAGATCAACTGCCAACACAAAAGATCAAATGAATTTCCCTCAAGGTATTTATATTGTACATTCATTTACTTTTTGTAATATCAGTTAACTTTTCTAAATAAATTTACTATGAGTGTAATGCAATAAACAACTATGAGTATGATTATTATGTCATGCAATAAATGACAACTATTGTGTAATATCAAAGTGATTCGGATGAAGTAATATGTTATGTATAACTCATTCTTAACTTTCATATGCTTTAATTTTAATATTCTTCCACTCACTTTGCAGAATTTCAAAAGAATAAAGTCCAGTGGATGCAAAAGCTTCGGATAAATGTTCAACAAACGTGAACGAACTATGTTTTCTTAAATATAAGAATATAGAGTGGCTAACAATTACTTTACAATACTTTTACGTATATGTTTTCCTCCAATTTGTTTAGAATATTAGTTATTCTTATTTAACCACGGTTATTGTGAAGATCAAATGTTATTTTTATTTTCTGATTTCTTATCTAACAATGGGCTTTATACTTAGAATTGGAACCAATATAAACTAAGTGATTGCTGCTATACAGACAGACATATATACATATATATATATATATATATATATATATATATATATATATATATATATATATATATATATATATATATATATATATATATATATATATATATATATATATATATATATATATAATATTATCTAATATAGAAAAAAGTAAATAAAGATGAAATAACTTTCAAAGAGAATACGATCAGATGGAGTTATCATACAAACCTCTTCATATTGACATTCAATTACTAAAATATTGCTTTGTGTAGTTATCAAGGCAAGAAGAATTCCCTGAGGGAGTGTATAATCTATTTATATATTTGAATTGTTTTTTCCCTTATTAAAGAAAAACCTTCTTTTTCAAAAGAAATTTGACCATTGTTAGAAATCGAAGAACAGAATAACACATTATATTTTACCCGCTTTATTAAATTAAGATATGAAACAATTTATAGTAATTTATTTCACATATATTTTAATTCAGGATAATAAATGAAATTTGAAAAGCTTTCATGCTTACGAGGTGGAAACTATAAAATGACATTTTCTTCGTATTTTATTTTCTTATTAATTACTATTTTTATTCTTTTGTTTGGATGTTCAAAATGAGTAACTTTTTACTTGTAGAGTTTAACTACAAGATACACTTTTATGACATTAATTTTTTTAAAAGGTTATATGATAATCATAAGTCCTATTCAAACAACAAACTATGAGCATTAAATTTCTTTATTTTCTATGGTGAACAAAGTAATAAATAAAAGGGTCTCATAGTTAATGGTTAGGACTGATTTGATACATTTTTTATAACTTAGAGATCAAAGAATTACATTTTCAAAAGCGTGGACTAAACTGAACACCGGCTTATCATTCATTTAGTGACAAAAAAGGATTTAATTAACCTTTTAATAATTTCTACAATACAGTAATATATGCACATGGAAAAATGGTATCAAAATATTTATCAGATAAAAGGAACAATTTGTTAAAAGTTATAATTCACATTTTCAAGGATAAATTGATCTTAGTTTTATACAATTAACGGGTAAGGATAAATTTATTTAATATTTGGAGAAAAAAGTGATCAAAATATTTAATTTAGTTTAATTTAAACTGTTTAATTCTAATTAATAAAATTAGTTTCGTAAAGAAATAAATTACTTTAATTTAAGTCTCAATTTGGAAAATAGAAAGATTACATTCGTTGTTAATAATTGACATTTGTTATCACTAATTAAAATACAGTTTATTTCTTTAACTTTTCAAAAACATTAAAATCATAATTTAAAGGGCTAAAATTACAATAACTTAGCCTCTTTTTTATCCCTTAAAATATTGCTTATTTTTCTAAAAGCAAAGTTAGAGTATGGTTTCCATATATATATATATATATATATATATATATATATATATATATATATATAGGTTCTTTGTTGCCTCTGAAAAATAAGTTAATTTATACTATAGATTTTAAGGATATTGTTATCATTATTTTTTTTAAAAGGTTTTTATTCTATAAATTCCATCGGATACAGATTATTTTATTAAAAATCATGTTCATAAGTTTACCTTTTTGGGTCATATGATAGGATTCTATGGACAAGACTATGACACTTTTTTTAGTCATTCCTATGGCAAGTTGAAGACTTTTGACTATGAAGAGGTTTTCATCATCACTAGCATTCAATCACTACAACCTTTCCATTTGTGCCAACACCATCTTTTTGTGCATGTGTGGTTCATAATCTATCCATGATCTTGTTCCATTTGTTTATTCAAAGTTAAATTTGAATGCAAAGGGGAAGTTAATGACTCCAAAATTAAATTGATCTATGTTGCTGGACCCAGTTGTTATTTGCAATGAACACAATGATGGTGTTAAAAAGACCAAAGGGTGTGCTTGTGGGACAAGAGAAAAAAAAAAAAAACACAACAAATTACAATGATCCACATACGAGGAATAAGAGCAGGAAAATCAAAAGGTTTTAGATGGATGTTTGACCAAAGAGAGAAGAACAAGATCAAAAAGAGGACCATCTCTGATTTAGGGCTTCGATGGTGGTAGAGAAGTGATTTAACAGTATTTCTCTCTTTTGTATTGACTTGCAGTATATGGCAAAAATTGAGCCTAATTTTCTACTACAACTATACTCACATATTATGTTGGAGGAGTTTGATTATTTCATCTACACTTTGAAGTAAAATTCATACTCATCCTCATGTAAATGTATAATTTATTTATTTTTTGTCTTATTCACGTATTCATCTCATTTAATAATATTTTTACATAGTTACATCATTGAGTATTTGAATTTGAGATAGTTAAACATTCTCATAATAAATAAAAATACTAAAAAAAATTAAAATAATTTAATGAGACTTAAAATTTATAACATATCATTTTAGAAAAGGTAATTAATTTTACAAACAAATTTTGTAAATGTAGAATAAACTAAATAATTAAAAAAAAAAAAGAAAAAAGTGTGCAACAAAAAGAAAAAGAGAAGGTTATGAAACTAAATATTAACATAATAATATATATAAATCTTTAGAAATTTAAAGAAAGATTGAATGAAAGAAAAAAAGAATGTGTATTGGGACACGTATGGGATGTGTGTGTGTCTATATATAAATATAAATATATATATATATATATATATATATATATATATATATATATTATTGTTTTTATATCTAATTAAAAAAATTGAATATTTATTAATGTGGGACCAAGTTAATAAAGTTGAGTTAAATTTAAAATTTTATCAAAAAAATCAAAGTTTTTCTCATAAATTTGTTAATAAATTGAAATGCCATTTCTTAAGATATTATAAATAAAATATATAATTATTACACTAATTAATCAGGTTATTGAATTATTTCAACCTACAAATGTTTATATTTTTATATTATAATTTTTCTTATGAGAAAAAAGAACAACGTTTCTTTTCTGAGGTTTGAGGAGTGTACTTCTATTTTTTGAGAATTCTATAAATTTCTTATGCACAAACTTTAACATGTTGAATATCCATTATAAAGCTTTAAGTAAAAAATATAAAATAATTAAAATTAGTTATAAATAAATACTCAAAAATTAAATTTCAATTATTAATTCATATATTAAGCATTTTAATCAATAAATAACTGAAAGCGTAATTTTATGAGATAAGTGGTTAGAATCATTCCTTTTCATATTCAAACTCAAAACCCTAAGTTGAGTTACCAAAATATTAATTATTCAATCAACACATTAACTTATTATTTTTAATAATGATCATATTTATATTCAATTTTTGTTTTTTGTTTCACTTCAAATAAGAAAAAAAATATATATATATATATATATACATATATATATATATATATATATATATATATATATATATATATATATGTATATATATACATATATATATATGTATATATATACATATATATATATATATATATATATATATATATATACATATATATATATATATATGTATGTATGTATATATATATATACATACATATATATATATATATAGATATATATATATATATATATATATATATGTATATATATATATATATATATATATATATATAACTTATTTAAAATTTATGACCTCGTGAATTCTGTTGACACATTTACCATTTGGCCGACTCAAGTACATACATTCAAATTTATTTCAGTTTCTTGATTTCTATTTAAATTAGAGGAAATTTCAACTGAGTAAAGAAAATTTAATAACATATATAAAGTAAAATAATTTAATAATTTTGTTTAAAATTATTGTGCAAAACCTTTATCTGATAATTATACTTTGGATGCATATTTCTTCTTTTTAAAAAAATGTTTGTTTCAACCATTTGGTGGAAGCAAAGAAACAAGAAGAAAAAGGTGATCCATGTCCTGGATTTGGTTGGCATTTGACGAAGACAATGCAGTAAAGTGTTATTGTCGTGGAGTCTGTTATGTTGAATAAAACATTTTTTTTATACCTTTCAAAATGAAATCTCACTCATTTTTTGTTTCCATGTGATTCTCATTTTCCAAAACTGAGATTTTGGTTTCCCCTCATTTTCTTCCTTTTACCAACTTATATCAAAAATTTGATATTCTTTAATGAGAAAAAATTAAAAATCTTAGATAATCCAAAAATCCAATAAAAAATGAGAGAATATAGAAAAATTGAAGAAGTTTGAGAAATAAAAAAGTTTGAGAAATTAAGAAGCTTGAGAAATTTTAAGAAATTTTGATGTTTTTTTTAATTACTCTAATCAATGGAAAAATATTGATCATAAAAAAATAATCTTGAAAATCTTTTCAAATAAAAGCGGCTTAATCTAGGTTATAACGTTTTTTTATGGGGTGACCATCAGATAGAGATTCATATATCTATCTATGAAACAAAATTTGTTCTTCAAAGATATCATCAAAATATTAATTCAATCATAATAATTAAAACTATAAAAAGTCAAAGTAACTAGAACTAGAAGGGATGTTCATTTGATAGATGTAAAATAGGTTTCTTTACAAAACTAGGCAAATTTAAAGTATAAAT
This sequence comes from Vigna mungo, assembly GCA_036885675.1. Lineage (NCBI taxonomy): Eukaryota > Viridiplantae > Streptophyta > Magnoliopsida > Fabales > Fabaceae > Vigna > Vigna mungo. Next base: position 20,722,212 of record CP144700.1, on the reverse strand, counting down.
TATCGATCTAGATAAATTACGAAAATAGACAAATCATGGGTCCAGACGACTTCAAATGAAGAAGTCGTGTCCTCTGCACGACTTCATCCTCGTCAGAGGTGGTGAAGTCCTGCACCAAAAAACGACTTTAGGACATGGTAATCGATTATCAGATTTTGTAATTAAAAATTATTTCATTATAAAAATTAAAAAAAAATTATATTTCATTATAAATTTATTTTTGTTTAATATAATAAGTTTACTTAAATAAATATTTATTATATAAAAAATTATTATAATTAATTTATTACAATGAAATAAAATAAATTTGTGCTTTTTTATTTATGGGATGTTTATAGCCTCTGATTCGCCTGTCCAAAAGGATCTCGTTAAACTTGAAGCTACCCAAAAGTAATTACAATATAACTTATTACAACACCACTTATTCTCTGAGATTACACCTCAAATAAGGCCATAAGCATCATTGAAGCAGTAGAGTTTTGTGAATCCTTCAGCCTAGATTTTTCGTAGCCAAATATTTGAAGGATTCGCGCCTCTTCTTCCATAGTTATATGAGCATAACAAATAAATCTCCTTTCATGAGAGGAACCCAAATCCTTCTCAATCTTGTGAACCATTGCGAATAAATAACTAATATGTCAAAAGTTTCACACACGAAAATCAATATTACTCCTTTAATAACCTATCTTAAAAAAAAACACTTATATACTAGCTTAGACCATTTTTTATTTTTTACTCTCACAATATTTGTGTAATTTATGTTTAGTTGCTTCAATAGTCATGTTCCCATCTTTGTCACTACAAATATTTAGTTATGTCACGGCTGAAAGGCTTTATACTGGTGGGAGGAAGAATCAAAACTAGTGGAAAAACGCTATTTAACGTCAGTTAATTTGAGCTTTTAACGTCACTTACACAACAGACGTCTATAAGGGTGAGGTCCATGGGACGTCGAAAATCCTCTCAACCGACGTCCATATAAACGTCGGTTAACGATACCCACCGACATCCATATAGACGTCTACTTATACCCACACCGACATCTAATTTCTCTATATAGACGTCCACCTATGCATAAAACTGACGTTTACATGAATATATAGAGGTTTAAAATGACACTGACCGACGTCTATGTTCCTTATAGACGTCGGACTTGGCACTAACCGACGTCTCACAAAGGCGTTATGTTTTAGTGCAGTTTTGATCCAGACTTTCGGTAGCATTGTGCAACACTCTCCTCTCGCTAGTTTCCCCACAAAAAAAGCTTGCGTCTTTTGAATCTTCTATGACATTTCAACCCAAAACCGAACCTAGGTCCATGACTACTTCCCATTATTCAACTGCAAAAGAAAATAATTATGGTGACACGAGAACTAGACAAGGACCCAAGTTCCATTTTGGGTCGAGAAGCCATAGAAAACTCAAAAGTCGCCACTCTTCTTGTGAGGAAACTAGCAAAGGGAGAATGTTGTACTATGTTACCCAAAGAGAGGATCAAAATTGCACTAAAACACAACACAAAGAAAGCAAATTTTAATCAGTTGAACGACAAGATAATCGATAAAAGACTAAACAAAGTTTAAACGGTGAGCATAAAAAAAAACCACACACTTGGGATGCAAGAAAGAAAAAGGAGAAGAGGAAGACGAGAAACAACAATAGAATGCCGAAAAGAGAGAAATAGAAGAGGTGTGGCAAGAGAAAAAGGAGAAGAGGAAGAAGATCGATATCAGAAACTGAATGCCGCGAAGAGTTGCGGTGTATTTAAAATAGAATTGGGCGTCAGTTATTCTCAAGAAACCGACGTCTATAGACATCGGTTATCCTACTAAAGTGACGTCCAAGTGAACATTTAAAACTGACTTTTTGAATACCCATTAGACGTCGGTTTCTGTCAGGGGGAACCGACGTCTAAAAAGCTGAACCGATTGACGTTTGATATCCTGTCAGGGATGTTCACGATTATTGGTATGGGGCTCCATCGTCTATAATAACATACACATCGGGGCCCTAAATAGCCGACGTCTCAGGCCCTCGAGATTTGTAAACATAATTATTACAAGTATAATAGACGTCGCTTCACCCGAAAAGCCGACGTAAACATTGAAGATTTTTTCTTTCCCGCCTAACAGACATGCCTTAGACGTCGGATTTGGACTACCGGACGTCTAAACACCCGAGAATTAGGTGAAAAGCATTAAATGCAGCTCAATAGACGTCGGGGTGTTGCAGTGCTGACGTCTTGAAATTAATAGACGTCTGTTTTTGGAGAAAGTCGACGTCTAGTTTACCAGACTATTTACGATAATGTCATCGTTCGCTTTTATGGGTGACGTTAAACAGCGTTTTTGCACTAGTGCAAAGATGTTACTCCAAAGCAATCTTGGTAGCTTCAAGTTTAGCGATATCCTTTTGGGCAGACGAAGCAAAAGCTATAAACTTCCCATAAATAAAAATGCATAAATTTATTTTATTTCATTACAATAAATTAATTATAATAATTTTTTTATAATAAATATTTATTTAATTAAATTTATTATATTAAACAAAAAAAAAGTTATAATGAAATATAATTTTTTTGAATTTTTAATTACATAATTAAAATAATTATAGTTATAAATTATTTAATTAAAATATTTTTATAAAAAAATTAATTTAATTACATAAATAGTTAAAACCATGAAGTTTATTTATTAAATAATATTAAAAACCTTTATTATTAATTATACATAATTTAAAGGTTTAAACTCTCGGTTGGTTCTCACTTTTGTATGGTAATCTCAGTTGGGTTCTCATATTTGCAACTGTCTAAATTAAGTCATATTTTTTTTTTTAAATTGAGCCAATTTTACTCTAACCGTTAACTTGTCTCAGACGGTATTAAATTTTGATGACGTGTTTATGTTGATGTGCATTATTTGATTAGTTGAAATTTTTATTTAAATTAAATAATTATGACATGGCAAATTAGGGTTTTTCATTTTGCAGGAGAGAAAAAGGATGTGTCGTCACATGTAGGGAAGGCGAGAAGGAGAATGATTTCATGGCGGAAGGGTTCCCCTACTATGCAAGTTTGGGATTCTTTTGATTGCCATGGAGGAGGCTCGTAGAGATTTGTGAATCGCAACGATCATGGAGGCATTGCACGAAGAAGACGAACTGATGAAATTGACTTAGGATTCCTGCTATTTCTAGTTTTTCTATACTACCCACACCATCCCGAATTCTCCATCACCAACCTTCGCATTGTCAAGATGAACCTCACTTCTTCGGTCGACTCTCCCTCGCACCTCGTCACGCTCTTCAACCTCACTGTCATCGCCAAAAACCCCCCAACAACCACCTTATTTTCTTCTACGACCCCTTCGCCGTTACGGTCTTCTGCAACTTCGTCCTTGTCGAGAACGACTCCATTACGGCCTTTACCTTCGACAAAAATAACCACACGAGCCTCCGCACAGTGTTTTTCGGTTCGCAAGATCTGAACACTGATTTGTTGACTAACCTGAGATCAGGTTTGAAGATGAAGAAGGGTTTCCCCGTTGAGATACATATGGATACCAAGGTGAAGATGAAGATGGATTGGCTCAAGAACAAGAAGGTGGGAATTCGAGTAACGTGAGATGAAATCAGAGGAACAATTCCTGCCGGCAAGTCTCCGGTAGTGGCTTCCGTGGTGGACTCCGAGTGTAAGGTGGATCTTCAAATCAAGATCTGGAAGCTTCTGTGGTGGACTTCGCCTTCCCGCCACCGCACATTATGCTCCCCATGTTGTACCCCAAAACATCACTTCTACTACTCTGATTCACCACCATCCTCATCCCATCTTCAAGATCTTCCCGGAGGGACAGATGTTCCCGGTGGGAGAACATTCACCGCCGAAGTAGATGCTTGATTTAAATTTCTTTTAAGTTTTCTTCCTTTTAAATTTCTTTTGGAAAAGTTATCTGATCCTTTTCAGTACTGATGGTTGATTTTATTGAAGTAGGATTCTCTTTTATTCTTCTGCCCTTTCATTTTTGGTGATGTGTTTTGCATCTTTGTTTGTGATTTTTGGTCCAATTGATTTATAAATTTAATTTATAAGGGTAAAATCGTTGCTGCAGACGCGAATTCAGATACGAATTCCGGCAGGTGGCAGAATTCGACAGAGCCACGACCCTAGGCTGGAATCCCAATCCAGAATTGACGGTGGAGGGTGATGAAGACCGTGGAGGAATCCTAATCCCTTAACATTTCCAATTAAATTTTGTGTCATGTCATAAATTGTTCACCTAAAAAAATTCCACATAATATAATATTGCTACGTTAGCATTTTAAGTTTGCACCACGTCATCAAAGTTCAACGTTGTCTCTGACAACTTAACGGATATGACAAAATTGGCTCAGTTTTACAAATATTATGACCCAATTGAGACCGTTGTAAAAAAGAGGACCCACTTAAGATTGCCATACAAATATTAGGACCATAGGGTTTAAACCTAATTTAAAATATTTTATACACATTAGATACATAATTTAAAATATTTTAAATAATTTTAAATAATAAATAAAATTAAAAAGTGAAAGTATAATAAAATATAAGTTTTTTTAATTTTTAATTACATAAATACAATAATTATAGTTATAAATTATTTAATTGAAATTATTTTATAAAAAATTTAATTTAATTACAATAATAATTAAAATCTTGAAATTTATTTATTTAATAATATTTAAAAACTTTAATTATTAATTAGATATAATTTTAATTATTTTAAATACATTTAAAAACATTTTTTATAAATTATAAATGATTTTAATTAATAAAAAAATTAAAAAAATAAAAAAGTAAAAATGTATGGGGGTGCACAACTTTAATTCAAGAAGTCGTCAACCCCCTACAACTTCAATTTTTTTTTTATAAAAAAAGAGCATGGTAATCTATTACAAGACTCGATAATCGATTACATGTCCCAAAGTTGTTTTTGGAGTGCACGACTTCATTTTTACCATTGACCACTATGTTAAGATGAAGTCCTACATGGGACACGACTTCTTTATTTGAAGTCATCTGAGCCCTTTATGACTTGTCTATTTTCGTAATGCGAAATTTTTTTCCTAGATCGATAATTTATACTTCAAAGTTTTCTAGTTTCGTACAAAAACCATGTAAAATAATACAGAAAGTGTTTTTCATGTGATACTATGTTACATTATAAAAGAATGAAAGAAAATTTATTTCATCATTGTATATATAAAAAATAAAATAAAACAAAAAATAATCATATTATATAACAAACTAACACCAAACTACCGTGTACTCTAATACAAAACATATATATATATATATATATATGTGTGTGTGTGTGTGTGTGTGTGTGTGTGTGTGTGTGTGTGTGTGTGTGTGTGTGTGTGTGTGTGTGTGTGTGTGTGTGTGTGTGTGTGTGTGTGTGTGTGTGTAAATACTTTTTAGTTTCTTTTATGGGCTGGATTGAAAGGAATCCTTGCATAATATTAGAAACATGAGTGGTAGCTCCAGAATCCAACCACCAGGTATTATTAGGCACTTCAATAATATTTGCTTCAAAACTTACAGAAACATAAAAAGTACCTTTCTTTTTGAATCAAGATTTTCTTTTCGGACAATCTTTCTTGAAGTGGCCTACTTTCTTGCAAAAGAAACATTTCTGGTCCTTCTGGATATTGCCTTTATTCACTTTCATTGGGGCTTTGTCCTTCTTGTTCTTCTTTCCTGATTTGGCTTTACTGAAGCTAGCACCTTCATGAGTTTTGAGATGGATAGAATGATCTTTCATTTTCTTCAATCTCCCTTCCTCTTGTACCAACATGGCTTTGATTTCTTGAAAGTTCCATTTATCCTTAAGAGTATTATAGTTCACTTGGAACTAACCAAATTCAAGAGGAAGATGTACTAGAAAAGACTCATTGACCTTCATTCCCATTGACTTCAATCTTGCTGCTATATTAGTCATTCCAGTTACATGTTCATGTATGGTTGTGACCAATCAAACTTTTTGGTAGTCAGCTCACTCATAAGAGTTCCCACAATAGACTTGTCAGTTATGTTTGATTGAGTACTCCTTGATCATTTTCCTGAATTCTTTTGCGTTTTCCGTTTTAGGCATAGAAGGTTTACATTCTCTGCCATAGACATGCACATCAAATTTAGTGATAGCCTATTAGACCTTTGTCAAGCCTCATAAAGAGACTTCTCATCACTTGTACTGGTCTGCGGACATTTCATCCATCATAATAGCTGTGTCCAAGTCTAACACACCTAGTTGGAATTGAATTTGTTTTGATCAATCAGCATAATTTAGTCCATTAAACTTAACCACATTTTTGCTCAAACCTGATAAATTCATGTAAGCTGAAATAATATACAAGCTCATACATTAATGCTTTGATAAAATTAATGTATTCAAACAAATTACTACACTAGTCATTAATTCAAGTTCACCTTTGGGTGACACTTAAATTGAAAGGTAATCATTTAAGTCATTCATTTAAGTTCACCTTTGGTGATTCTTAAATTGACAAATTCCATATATACTCTAATAAACAATCAATTATACTTAAGTCTATATGTATGCTATCTTTTGATATACAAACATATTTACTAAGTAGATGAAATGTCTCACTTTAATGTCATCAATTATAAACAATGGTTCATCTTTGGTAATTCATAACATCCTTATAATAATGACTAATTACTATATATTCATAATTTAACATCTTTTATATTATGAATAATTTTGCACAATAACATGAGCAATTTAAAAGAACAACAAAATTACTAAAACTTTTAATTTTGATTAGAATTATAATTCATCCAAAATTCAACTTAATTGAATTTCCTTCATCCAAATTCAATAAACAATTACATATAATTCATAAAACAAAAATTATACCATGTTTGCACTTTTCAAATTAAAAGATTCAAAATTGTGAAACTTTTAATTCACGCCTACATTCCAATTACCTGACCTAACATTCACTTTCAATTCACAAAATAAATTTCATTCAATGCATATGATAATAACACATCTTTATTATTTAATATAGGCGTGCAACTACTGTTAGAACAAGCGTGCAACAATAAAATTCATGTAACAGTTAAATGAGATATAGGATTAAAGCTGCTTTAATGGGAAAACTAAAATCCCGTGACATTAAAGTTTTTTTAATGCAATAATAAAAAATAATTGCGGCTTCTAGATGGAAATTCACGTTACAGTCAATATGAATTATCTTTCATCAAGATTTTAACTTTTGGCATAAAGAATTTTTAACGTTGCACGGATCAAAATTCACATTGATGCGACAGTAATAAAAAATATCTGAAAATATAAAATCCTTAAATTTTATAATTTAAAAATTAGGTTTCTTAAAATTAAGAAAACTATCGTTTATGGATAATTATAAAATTCAGAACCTGGCTCTGATATCACTTGTAAGTAATTTTTTATGTTTAATAAGTTCAGAGATCCATATAATTGGGACCTAATTGATCACTTCCAAAATTGGAGGACCTAATTGAAACAAACCTCCAAACATAGGGACCTCCGAACCTATTAAACCAATTTTTTAATTTTCAATTGAATGAAAAACACACAGAATCTTGAATTTTCATGATACTCACTATTTTCACATACATAGTAAAATAGAACTTACCTTGATGATATAGAAATTGTGAATGATGTTTTTCTCTATCAAAGACATAGTTTCTTTGCCTTTTCTGAGAAAGTTACCTTTTCTCTTCACTTTTCAGAAACTTAATACGTTAACAAAAGTAAAACATTTTTCCTCTTTTATAATATTTAATTAACTTTAATAAAATATCAAAATGTTCTTTATTGAAGTGAGAAGAGAATGATTGATTTTAATAATTCTAAAATAATCCATATAACTTTAATACCTTATATTCTAATAATCATCATATTAGAATCTTTACATCAAAATTATATTTTAAATTACATGAATCAATATTAAATTTTAATTTAATTTCACACAATCAGTAGCATGAGATTTCAAAACTACAGAAAAATAAACCTTTATGAGAATGATGCACCAACAATTCACACCAAATATCACAGATTTGTACCAAACAATGACACAGTACAGTAAGAGATGAGATAATACTCACCCTATCCAACTCTGTAACATTATTTAACTAAAAGTTGTAGATATTATTATCATTATATTATTTGAAAGGTTAAATACATTCAGTGGTCCCTATTTTTGCTGGTTTTCTACAGGTCCCCGTTTTTAAAAAATGATCAATTTAGTCCCTGAATTTGAAAAATCAAACCAATCAAAGACATTCTGTTAACTTCCCTGGATGGCATTAAATATGGACTTTGCTGGCAAGAATAGCTGTCATAGTGCAGACAGATGGCACATAATGTGTTTATGACGTGGACTTAAATGATTTGTTTATGCATAAAATTGGAAGAAGCACGTGATTTGAGTGGTTTCTTTAAAAGTAAAGGTAAAAGAATTGGGGAAAGGGTTTATGGTGAGTAATTTTCTCTTTAATTACTTTTAATTATTCTAAAATCTCAATTAGATTTTGAACCCTAAATTAGTTTCCTAATACTGACTATTCACGCAACTCTGATTTGATTTCCCCCAAATCTTTGAGTGCTTCTCTGGCAAACAATAGGTTCTCTTCCTTTCTTTTGTTTTGGTCCATTAATCAGAAGCTTCAAGCTTTTTCCTTTTCTCTTCATCATGGGTGTTGAATATAACAATGGACAAACCAACCTGGAGGATTATCCAAGGCGTGCTGACGGCATGGCGATGATGCTGGGAAGGCGTGTTTCAGGCGAGGTTCGCTATTGCGCAGTGAACCATGACTAAGAGGTTTTCGTTCCTCCTTTCGACCTAGTGCGAGTTCGTGTGGCAGAGAAAGTAGGCGTTACCCCATTCTTTATCTTTTTCTTGGTTCTACGTGGGATTTTGCAAGGAGGGGATATGAATTCCGGTTGGTAGGGCATGTCCTCCCTTCTCGTGGCAAGGTAAGTGTTGTAGTGGCAGGATTGATTTTCCGGCGATGATGTGGCAAGGGTTTTGATTTAGGATTAGGGTTCTGAGTTACGATTTAAGGTTACCTTTTGCCTCTATTATTCATGACTGTGATTCTTGATGGTTATGAAATGAAACTTTTGGGGCTTAGGGTTTTTTAAATTGCGAAATGGGAATTCTGGTCTGGGAAATCTTGTTTCTTGATTTAGTTGCGTTTTTTATTGGGGTTTGGGATTCTTTGTGGTGGTTTCCATCTTAAAAGTGGCCTGCAATGGCGGACACCGATTTGGACTCGTTTTAGACTTGATGGCATTGGCTCTGGGTTCCTTGCTCTGGTGATGTCAAAGTTTGGTTTCTGATTAAACTTTGCGACAAAAACATTAAAAATAAGAAACCACTGAAATCATGTCCTTCTTCAATTTTATGCATCAACAAATCATTTAAATCTACATCATAAACACATTATGTGTCATCTGTCTGCAGCATGACAACTACTCTTGCCAGCAAAGTTCATATTTAACGACATCCAGGGAAATTAACGGAATGTCCTTGATTGGTTTGATTTTTCAAATTCAAGGACTAAATTGATCATTTTTAAAAAGTGGGACCTAATTGAAAAAAACCAACAAAAATAGGGACCACTAAATGTATTTAACATGTTTGAAATGAATTTGATTACATGTTGAATCATGATTAAGAAATTACAATGCTATTTAACTAAAAGTTCAATTTCTATATTAGAACAAAACTTGTATTATAGAGTCGTCCACACTCCCATTATATTAGAAGCCTACCCTAAAATAAAGGGTAGGGCTTTGTATTTGTACAGTGGTCCTTCCATTATATAGGACGGAAAGTATCACATTATAAGACATATTTTAATGAAGCAAAAGATATACAGAAGCTCACCCTTCAAAACAATATATTTTTCTATATTGATCACTTGGTATTAAATAATTTCAGGTTCTTACGAATCTTTCTCCACTCACTATATAGGATCTACGAAAAGTGTCAATATAATTACTCATATATTATTATTTGAGGAACAGTTTCTTTCACTAAAATATATGTGCTATATAGTTGTTGCCCATTTAATTCAAATGAAGTATATATAAGACAACACACTACACAGAAGAAAAGTGTATAAAATATTATTAAAAAGAAAAACATATATTTTTAAAGGACGACAATATTTGACTTGATTATGCTTTTGTCCTCCAAGTATCATAAATTTATAATTTATTTAAAATTTTAATTATAGCTAATTCATATGATTAATTAACTCACATTAACAAATAAACTAAACTATCACTTTAATAAAGTAGAACCTATTACACATGCTTGATGTTTAATATTTGGAGATATTGTTCCTACAAATTTGAATTAAAATCACATAATTATAATAAATGAAAGATCAAATGTATTATCATCAAGAATAAAAATGTTCAGTTTCGCATTTTTAGTATATATTAAGCTGTAAAATTGAAAGTCGTGAAATGGTGTAAGTTTTTAGGAATATATAATATACAACTAATGAAAACACCAAAAATCAATTAGATCATTTGAAGGGTCTAATACTTGTGTAAATGTATCATGTAACTAAGCTTTTGAAAAACTATTTGAAATTACGCCAATTAATATTTAGGAAGCTTAATAAGATTTAGTTCATTAACCCTATAATTTCTAAATACATATATTTAGGTGGAAATAATGGTTTTAGTTTGATATTTTGAGTATTTTTAATCAAATATTGATACAGATTTTTATTGTCAAAGACAATGATTTAAAATTACGTATTGTTGAGTACTTTATATATATTTAAAAGGGATTCATTTGTTTGATGGCCACATTTATTTTTCAATTTTATTTTTTAAATAAAAACTTTTTTTAAATTGAAATAATTATTTTATCAATTTACCCTTTAATTGCTCATCTCCTTAAATTTAATCATTTTTATTAAATGTTTTTAAACTTAAATTTTTTTTAATTAAAATTACCTATAAAATAAATAAAAATTATATACAATAATATTATAAAAATTATTTATATATATTTTTTATTATAATAATAATAATTTTATTATTTTTCATTATCATAAAAAGTAAACATGTATGTATTTTCAATAGTATATGGATAACGACATTTGCAGATTAAATAAGATCATAAGAGACCGTATTATGTTTAATAGTTTATCAAATTTAAATATATAGTATCATATATTATATTTAAATACCATAAGGGGATTTGATTTGAATCTTACTTTTAATACCAAATTGCCCGCTGAGAAAAAGACTAGATTAAAAACATCTAAAAAAATTAAGTTTTCATTGTTTTTCTATTTTTTTTTTTTTTCATGTTGGTTATTGTCTGTTGCAATTTTAGATTTGTTAATTTTTAAACAAATTGGACTTATGTTTTAGAGCAGGACAGTATATTTAATCTTAGAAATAATCAATAAATTGACAAAGAACTATTTAATGAGTTTAATTTACAAAATAATCTTGATCTAAAATCAATATCGGAGTATGTTTAATCCATCTATCTCAATAACGAATTCGTAGAGAAGTTAAAGACTTTAATTAATTATAATCATTAGGAGCGTAGGAGTTTATATATATATATATATATATATATATATATATATATATATATATATATATATATATATATATATATATATATTTAGAATAAATATGGATTACCTTAGGTTACTTTAATTTTACTTTTGTAATGCCTAATCAAATTAGAACATTAAATTAGGGGGCTTTAAGTTACTTTAGCCTAACACATCTTCATTTCTTTTGTTGCAAATCAATGTGACCCAATAAATTGTATCGATATTGAACATTGTAATTTCCGAATTAGTATTTATCAAATATGATTAAAACAGAAGAAATTAATATTGTTATAATGATAGAGAAGCACTATTTAATTAGCAAAGCTTCAATTTATTAAATAATTATATTTTATTTAATGTTTTGACTTTAAATTAATAAAATCTTATATAGGTGTTATAATGATCACTTAAAACTAAAATGTACATATATCGGTCTTTCTCTTTATTTATTTATATATAATTTAAATAATCTCAATGACATTTATCACATATTCATACACATAGTATAATTTATCAACATAATCACCAATACAAAACATGTCATTAAGATAAATGAGTTTCTCAATATATATATATATATATATATATATATATATATATATTTATATTTATATTTATATATATATATATATATATATATACATAGATATATATACATGTATATACATATATATATATATACATGTATATACATATATATATATACATGTATATACATATATATATATATATGTATATACATATATATATATATGTATATACATGTATATATATATATGTATATACATGTATATATATCTATGTATATACATATCTATATATATGTATATACATAGATATATATATGTATATACATATATGTATATATATATGTATATATATATATCTATGTATATACATATATATATCTATGTATATACATATATATATATGTATCTACATATATATATATATGTATATATATATATATATACATATATATATATATATATATATATATATATATATATATATATATATATATGGGATTTGCTAACTTGCTTATGTCTGTTTTTCAATTGGTACATTTTAGTAATGTATACTGGGTTTTAGTAGACAAAAATACTTTAATATATCATGAGTTTTAAGTTTTAAGGTTAAGGGTATTTTAATAATTTTCATTTTCAAAACTAAAAAAAGAAACCCTAAACTCTTGTTTATCTCCCTCATTCCTCTCAACCCTTTCTTTTTCATCTTTTTTACTCTAACATTTTCTCTGTCATTGCTACTATAGCCCCAATTGAAAAATCAGAAACACTCTTAAACAATTTCTTACATAAATAAATGATTTTATAATGAGATTTTATTTCATAATTTTTGTCTTTTCCAAATTTATCTAATTTTCACAAGCATAATGACATATAAAGGAATTGGTAATTGGCCTGGAAAAAAATAAAAAACACTTGTTGTTAAACAATTTCTTACAAAATATTATTTTATAATGAGTTTTCATTTTATAATTTTTTTTATCTAATTTTATCTAATTTTCACAAGTATAATGACATTTGAAGGAATTGGTAATTGGCAAAGTTTTTTTAGAGATGATGATTCAACATGATGAAATTAGAGAAGTTAGTGAAGATGATGAAATTGAAGAGATCTTGAATGAATCTTCTCCTAAAGGCGAATATGCCAATGACTCAACTCTTTACAAAAGTAAATTGTTTAAATGCGAGTGTTTTTCAGTTGGGACTAGTGTAGGATGACAGAGAAAATGTTGAAGTGAGAGAGATGAAAGAGAAAGGGTCGAGAGGAACGAGGGAGGTGAGCAAGGGTTTAAGGGTTTCTTTATTTTTTTTTAGTTTTGAGAATGAAAATTATTAAATTACCCTTAACCTTAAAACTTAAAATCTATTTATATATTAGGGTATTTTTGTCTACTAAAACCCGATACACATTGCTAAAATGTACCAATTGAAAAACAGGCGTACTCAAGTTAGCAATATATATATATATATATATATATATATATATATATATATATATATATATATATATATATATATATATATATATATATATATATATATATATATAGTCTTAATATCCCTGATAGTCCCTATTTTCATCAAGTGCGTTCGATTTGGTCGTAGTTTTTTTTTTTCTGTTCAATGTTGTCCTAAAGAATGTAATTTTTGTTCAATTTAGTCATTTTTGCAAACGACATTTAAATCGTTAATAGCCATTGCTCCAACTATGCAATCTTCTTCTGAGATGGCATTTAACTTATGTCGTGTCACCATCTTCTTCAACCTTCAGCCCGAACAGAAACCGAAACCCTATTTTCTCTCTAGTCACCTAACCCTAGCGCCGCCACCGAACCCTAATGCCACTGCCGCCGTAGAGGTCGTCCAAAGTCACCATGTCACCGTGAAGTCGCGCCTGCAGAGAACCATGACAGCCATCACGCGCAATCTCCATGACCACCACCATCAAAGTTGCAATCTCCCCCAAATCACGAACACCCTTCAATCTTCATTCTCGCGCATTAGCCATGAATCATCCAAATCGAGAGCTTCATTGTCAGCGCAACAATCCTTGCCGCCGTCACGCAAAGCTCCCGGGCCATCATCTTCTCCAACCTGCAGAGAACCACAATGAAATCCAGAAAAATCCCATATCAAAGAAACCTAGAATCGCGTTGCTGCTTGCCTCCATCGGCCACCATGAGTGCTTTCTTACACAACTAGGTTCATCTTCTTCATGCTACCATGAGATGCACAATTCGCGAAATCATCCTCCATTGAAGCAAAATAGCGAGCAACGTTTCCCTTCTTCTCGCGACGCAAACGCTTGAAGGTTTCCCCTAAATGCAGAATCCTAAATTTGGGGTGGTAAAGGGGTTGTCACGAAGACTCTACTTTTGACGTGGCATGCCATCTCATTTGGAGTTTGCACAGCTGGAGCAATGACTGTTAACGATTTAAACGCCGTTTGCAAAAAGGATTAACTTGAACAAAAATTATATTCTTTAGGACAACATTGAACAAAAAAAAATGGAACCAAATCGAACGCACTTGACAAAAATAGGGACCATCAAGGGCATACATATATACATACATACATACATACATACATACATACATACATACATATATATATATATATATATATATATATATATATATATATAATTTTCTTCTATTTTTTCTTATAATTTTATGTTAGAATTCGGGTTTTGGGAAACCGAATTCTAAGTTGTATATTTTTTTTTTAATTTTAGGTCAAAATTTTATGTTTTAATATTTTTTTAAAGACTTTTATTTTTTAAGTATTTATAGAAAAACACCTAAATGACCTTTCTACTCAACAATTTAATGGCCTAATGTGTTCATCGGTGCACTAAACACCACTCATGACCATTAAACTCACTCACTCATCTAAAATAAGAAACATGAAACAATAACTCGAAAGTAAACTCATTTAGAAAGCTTAGAAAAATGATTTTTTTGGGAAATTAACTACATCTTGTACAGTGAGCTAAAAATTATGAGTTAGTAGTAATTTGGAAGCTCTTTGAGTCTAGATTCCAGCAAAACAAAAATCAACTCATTTGGAGTTCAATGGAGAAATTTAAGAGCAAAACAACACTTGAGATTTAAGAGTGATACATATTCTTGAGGGCTTGGAAGATCCCTCTCATTATCTTCTATTTATAATGAAAAGCACAAGAATACATGTAATACCAAGAGTCTGCACTAGACTACTAGGTACAAAACTAGATACAGCTCATTAATAACTCTGCAGACTAGCCTAAATGATGATAGCTATATGTAATGATTCTAACACTCCCCCTCAAGCTGGAGCATACAGATTGTATGTTCCAAGCTTGGAACAAATAAACTCAATCTGAGGTCCCCTCAATGACTTAGTTAATACATCTGCGAGTTGGTCATTTGATCCAACAAACTCAGTACATATTTCTTTTGACAATAATTTTTCCCGAACAAAATGACAATCAATTTCTATATGTTTTGTTCTCTCGTGAAACATGGATTTGATGCAATGTGAATAGCAGCTTGGTTATCACAATACATCTTCATACTCTGGATGTCACTGAAGCTAAGCTCTTGAAAGAACTGCTTCACCCATATAAGTTCACATGTTAATGAAGCCATTGCCCTATATTCAGCTTCAGCTCTTGATCGAGCCACTACATTTTGTTTCTTACTTTTCCATGAGATAATGTTTCCCCCACGGAAAACACAATATCCTGTAGTAGATCGTCTATCAATAGGAGAACCTGCCCAATCAGCGTCACAATATCCTGATACCTGAAGGTTTCCTTTGTCTTCATATAACAACCCTTGCCCGGGAGCCTTTTTCACATACCTTACAATGCGAATGATAGCATTCCAATGACCAACACGCGGAGCTTGCATGAACTGACTAACCACCCCAACTGCAAAAGATAGATCCGGCCTTGAAATAGTGAGATAGATTAGTTTTCCCACTAGCCTCCTATATCTCTCCGGGTCAGAGAATAACTCACCTTCTTCTGCTGTTAATTTTTGATTTGGATCCATAGGACTGTCAACCGGTCTACAATCAATCATGCCTGTTTCTTGTAAAATATCCAGAGCATACTTCCTTTGGGAGATTACAACTCCATCTTTTGACTGAGCTACTTCAATGCCTAGGAAGTATCTGAGGCTCCCAAGATCCTTGGTTTGGAAATATCTACACAAGTACTCCTTCAATTGAGATATTCCAGCAGTATCATTACCTGTAATAACTATATCATCAACATATACTATCAAGTAAACACATTTCCCAAGGGACAAATGATAATAAAAGACTGAATGATCTGCTTCACTGCGTTTTAACCCAAATTTTTGAACAATGGAGCTGAACTTTCCAAACCAAGCACGTGGAGATTGCTTGAGCCCATATAAAGATCGGTTCAATTTACAAACCATACCAGACTCCCCCTGAGCAACAAACCCAGGAGGTTGGTCCATGTAAACTTCTTCCTCAAGATCACCATGGAGAAAGACATTTTTGATATCCAACTGATGAAGTGGCCAATGTCGAATGGCTGCCATGGCGAAGAACAAGCGAATGGTAGTCATCTTGGCCATAGGAGAAAAGGTATCACAATAATCAAGACCATAAACTTGAGTGTACCCTTTTGCAACTAGCCGGGCTTTGAGCCTATCAATGTCACCATTAGGGCCAACTTTAATTGCATACCCATCGACAACCAACAACATTTTTGCCTGGGGGAAGTGGCACAAGCTCCCAAGTATTACTGTGGTCAAGAGCCTCCATTTCGTCAATCATGGCTTGTCGCCATCCAGGACGATCAAGTGCTTCTTTCACATTTTTAGGTATAACCACAGGAGAGACTGAGGATAAAAGGGAATAAAACGAGGGAGACACTCTGTGATAGCTGAGAAAATTATAAATGGGATGAGGGTTTCGAGTGGAACGAGTATCTTTTTTTAGAGCAATGGGCCAACCAGAATCAGCTTCACTAGGAGGCATGACAGGAGATGGTGACGGAGAAGAATCTGAAGGAGGAGATCCACCATTTTCTGGAAGAGGATTACTCATCGGGGTACTGTGTCGGAGGATATCAGTATATGGAGTGGGAGGTTCGGAAGGACCGTGAGCATAACTTGAATTGACGGGGACATTGGAGATATTGGACTCAACCACTGGAAGAGGAAGGACCTGTTGGAGGATATGAACATCTTGAACAGATAGAGAAGAAAGGTATCTGTTCAAAGAATGTGACATTGGCAGACATGTATTACTTCCGAGTTTCAGGAGAGTAACACCGGTACCCTTTTTGAAGCCGAGAATAGCCCAAAAAGACACATTTAATTGCACGAGCGGAGAGCTTGTCTAACCTTGGAGACATGTCATGAACAAAACATACACAATCAAAAACTCGAGGAGGGGTGTGAAAGAGAGGATCATTGGGAAAGAGGATGGAGAAAGGGACTTTATGATTGAGAGAGGAGGAGGACATCCTATTGATAAGAAAACATGCAGTTAAGATGGCATCCCCCTAGTGATGAACAGGAATATGTGCACCAAGTAAAAGGGTACGAGCCGTTTCAACCAAGTGTCTATTTTTTCTTTCGGCTATACCATTTTGCTGGGGTGTATGAGGACAAGTGGACTGATGCAAAATACCATGAGAGCTAAGGATTGTAGAAAAAAAGGATGAGAAATACTCTTTAGCATTATCACTTCTCAAGATTTTTATTACTTGACCAAATTGGTTCTTGATTTCATTCAAAAAAGAGGTGAAAATGGGTAACAATTCAGAGTGATCTTTCATTAGATAAACCCAAGTACATCTAGAATACTCATCAATAAAAGTAAAAAAATACCTAAAACCAAAAGAAGATACACGACTAGGTCCCCAGACATCAGAATGAATAATAGAAAAACTAGAAGTACACATTGAGTGAGACTTTTTAGGAAAGACAGATTTGACATGTTTTCCTAGTTGACAAGACTCGCATTCTAAATTCTGAAGACTACTAAGTTCAGGGCACATCTTTTTTAACTTTGACAAGTGAGGATGACCAAACCGATCGTGTAATACTTTAGGAGGAAGAGAAGCAACACAGGATACCCGTGGACGAGATCCAAAATGGTATAAACCTCCAGCTTCATATCCTTCTCCAATCTGTCTCCCCGAGCCATGCTCCTGTGTGACAAAAGATTTTGAATCAAAGGTTATTGAACAATGTAACATTTTGGTTAACTGAATTAAGGAAATTAAATTGAATGGACAATGAGGGACAAAAAGAACAAATTTGAAAGTGAGAAAGGGAGACATGACCGACTCCCTTTGAACAAGTTTTAGAGCCATTGGCCAGGGTAATGAAATGGGGTTTTTCTTGGAGGGAAAAGGTTGAGAACAATGAGGTATTACCAGAAATGTGATCAGAAGCACCCGAGTCAATTATCCATGAATTTGGACCTTCCATGGATTGAGAAATGCATGTTGTGGACATACTTGGGGACTGAGATGATTGCGCCGAGTTGTTAGACTTTAATCGCAAATACTCTTGATACTCTTCCTCAGTGAACTTGGAGTTGGAAGTGGAAGTTTCAGCTTTAGAGATATTGGCTGTTTTTGAAGGAAAGTCATGCAAGGAATAACAATTTTCTTGGGTATGACCCACCGTCTTACAGTAAATGCACTGTGGACATCCCCGACCACCACGTCCTCCTCCTCTAGTGCCATGTCCTCCTCTTCCTCGTGTGGCAACCATGACAGATGGTTCCAGTGTTTCATGAGCTTCCTGAGATTGAGGCACTGGAACACGAAGAAGACGTGTGGTCAAGTCTTCCAAGGTTGAGACCTCATGGCTTGTCAGAAGTTGATCTCTGATGTGATTCAAGTCTGGATGCAAAGCACAGAGGATCATCACCATATAATACTTGTCAAGCTTCTTCTTGATGTCTTCCGAAGATTCCTCTTCCAAGAACATTCTCAACTCTTCCACAGCTGCTTGGGCTTCAGTCATGAAGGAGACCATATCATGATCGGTCATTTTGAGACTTGCAAGCTTGTTTGCTGTATCATAGAGACGTTGAATATCATTAGCATAAATGCTTCGAGCTTTCTTCCAAAACGAGTGACGTGTTTTGAAGGCTCTAAGAGATATCAAAAGTCGTGGTTCCACAGACTGCCACAATAGGGCACATAATTGGAAATCTGCTTGTTTCCATTGTTCAGCTTTTTCTGAAGGTACTTAGCTTCCATCCTGCTCAAGGTAGTCATAATGACCTTGACCGAGGAACCACATTTCCACAATCGCAGACAAAGACAGATAATTTTTCCCGTTTAGCTTTTCGGAAGTAATCGAGGGACTTCCAGATAGGGAAAGAACACTTCCAGACGCCATTCTGGATAAATAATAGGAGAAGGAAGGCGCGACAGTGAGGAACTGGAAAACGCAACAGTGAACAACCAAACAACCCTCGATTTTCTTCAAGAGGAGCTTCGGGACTTCACGGAAACCAGGTTTTGAGGGTCAGAACAGAGAGAGGAGGCTCAGGCGACGACTATGGAGGTGTCGCGGTGACGTTCCAGCGAGGAGAGGGCGGCGCGTGGAGGGCATGCGCCTGTTCGCAGCGTACAAAGAGGTTGCGCGTGGCGGAGCATGGAGCAGATTCAGGAAAACCCACCGGTGGGGTTGGCTGTCGCGTGAAGAGGCGAACCAGATCCAGTGGTCGCCGGAAAGAACAGTGACGGCGGCCGGCGGCGGACAGCGGCAAACGACGGAGAACGGCGACAGACAGCAGCGGACAGATGCGAGATGGCGGACAACCAAGTGTAAGAACTTCAAACTGCAGTTGACAGCTGCAGATAGTGGCGAGACAGCCGCGAACAACAGCAAACGACACCGGACAAGTGCGACCAGCAATGACAATGCTGGTGGACAACCGAGGACGGAAACTAGAGCAGGATGAACCTGCTCTGATACCAACTTGAGATTTAAGACTAATAAAAATATTCTTGAGGGCTTGGAAGATCCCTCTTATTATCTTCTATTTATAATGAAAAACACAAGAGTACATGTAATACCAAGAGTCTGCACTAGACTACTAGGTACAGAACTAGATACAACTCATTAATAACTCTGCAAACTAGCCTAAATGATGATAGCTATATGTAATGATTCTAACAACAACCAATAAAGGTCAGAAAAACAAATTTGGGGAGTGTTGTTCATCCAGCTGGTGAGTGTAGTTGAAGTTTTTGTACAAATGACCATTTTTCCTCTTGTAATCAATTACAAGACCCCTGTAATCGATTATCAAGGCAAAAAATGGTCAGTAATGCTTGTGGATCTCATCTAACTTACATGAAAGTACCTAAATGATCTTTTTACTTAACAATCCAATGGCCTAAGGTGTTCATCGGTGCACTAAACACCACCCATGATCGTTAAACTCACTCACCCATCTAAAATAAGAAACACGAAACAATAACTTGAAAGTAAACTCATTTAGGAAGCTTAGAAAAACGTTTTTTGGGGAAATTAGCTGCATCTTGTACAATGGTCTAAAAATTGAGTAAGTAGTCATTTGAAATCTCTTTGAATCTAAATTTTAACAAAACAAGAATTAATTCATTTGGAGTTTGTTGGAGAAAGCTCTTTGAGTCTTGACTCTTAGTCTTGTTATATTTCTATCAAATTCAATAACCTTTTGGGTGTTTAATTTCAAGTAAGCATCCTATAATACTTTTGTGACATTTTCAGAATAGACATGACCAATACTTATCATTATAATTGCATGCTTGTAAAAAATATAAATATATTCTGCTAAAAATAATACATGTAATTCAATCAAGATAATTTATGCATACACACTAAAAAAATACCAATAAAAAATTATATATCATAAAGATATTACATGATACATTATATAAAATTGAGTTGCATAGAGGAAATAGGACAAAGCATTAATTGCGACATGTTGTAACTAAACTAAGTACTATAGTATTTGAATTTAAACAATATTGAGTAGACAATGATGAATTATGATTTTCATTAGCATGGAACCCACTTTGATTCATATTCGATTTAATTATGATCACACATTTGATTTAATAACAGAGAGGACCCTGTGGGCCATTTTTTCTTCCTTGCAACATTGGTTATTTCAATTTTCATCTTTCATTCTCACCTAATCATCTTCAAAGTTTTTAAACGTTGGAAACAGGAAACAAATGTAAAACCTACCGTGTTTCAAAATTATTGCTTTTTTTTTTGTCATCATTAACTAATATCGGTTTAAAAAAATATAATGATACTTTGATAACATTTTAACACTATTTACGTGTCATTTTGTGATTAGTCCATGTTGATATTTATGATTATTATTATTGATTGTGGAGTAATTTTGGACCAATCATAAAATGATATGTAGATAATGTTAAAATGTTATCAAAATATTATTATCTTAAAAAAATTAATCAATTGGCTTGAAAATTAAGTTGTAAATATATTTCATATCTATGTGGTATTTTGTTTAACGAAGGAATTATTCTATAAATCACGGTTAATGTTAATGTATACTAAGTTCAAATAGTTTTCAATTTAGATTAAATATGTTTTTGATCTTTTAACTTTTAGTAAAAATTAGAAATAGTTTATTTTTAAAATTTTGATTCAATTTCAATTTTATAAATACATAGGTTTAATTTTTTACTTAATTTTGTTAGATTTATTTGATGTTTAAAACGTATCTTATGATAATATTTGAGTTATTTACAACATTTGACATTTTTTCGCTTTAATAAAATATTAAATAAACTTAAAAAGTTTTAGTGACTTAATCTAAAGAATTTTAAATACTAGAGAATTGGTCTAAAATTTTGAAAAAAATTAATTCTATGTTTCACTGCAAATTAAAATACTAAAAGCATATTTAACTTTTTAATTTATTTAATTTTGTTTCTCTTTTAATCAAACATTTTATCAAATTTCTTAATTTCTAAAATGTAAATATACGGTTTTTCTGGTATTCAATTAGGTCTCTGAATTTAATAATATAATCCTTTGATTTTTTTTTCAAAATTAACATTTTTAGTTTTATAAATTAGAATCAACCATTTCAAAAAAATAAATTCATTTATGTTTATTTTTTACTTTGTTAATTGGACGAAAAATGATCAAATTATTGAATTTATAAAATTTAAGACTTAGTTCGACATTTTATTAATAGTTAAATCAAGTTGAATGTCGTAAAAAAAATATAATAGAAGTAAAGGTAATTGAGAATAATTAAAGTTAAGGCTGTGTGACTTATTTTCTTGTTATTCTGATACGTTTTCAAACTTAATATAAATAAAAAATTATGTATGATAACTTTTTCTCTATAGTACATGCATATATAATACAATTTTAAATAAACTGATATAACTAAAGTTGCTTTTGTCTCACAAAGATCTTGACACTATTCAAATAAATAATTTTGAAAAAGGAATTAGAAATTTACTATTATTATAAGAATGACGTACACACGTGATGGCCAGAATGCATGAGGTTAAATTTTGTATAAATACATAAAAAATTTACCACATTGACCTAGAAAAGCCAACCTCATCAATAGCACTCACAAGAGAACAATCCTCACTTTTTCTTCACCAATCAAATGGTAGACTCACCAAAGTTTTTACACATAACCAAGTAAAGTTAACTTGCAAATTCTTTTTTAAATTTTTTCGAGAAGTAGAAAATGTATACATATATATAGATATTCTAGAGTTACAACTTTTGTATACATATTTATTGAAATTTAATAGTAAAATCTTCCCTTCTGTTTCATTTATTTATAAATAATATATAATAAATTTGACCAATAAAAAAGTCCAAGTCTATCATTGTCTTGCCAATTTGAAAATTTCTCACACTGAAATTATAACATTTCAAAAGTGCCTTGAGAGATACACAATATACATATATGATGCAAGACAAAGGGTGGAAAATATCACATAAAAAAAAAAAGATGGTCCAAGAGAATATTTAGAAAAGGGAAAAAGTCAGAGGATGGTTGATCTAACATAGGTCACAATAGGAGACAAAACCATGCATAGATACACACATATAATGAAATGGAGAATTAGCAGTGAATGAGGGAATCCCCCACCAAACACATATGATGTTGATACTTTTGCAGTACAGCTGTGACAGTGTTCCCTTCAAGTGAGGTAGGTCTACACCATGCAGAGTCATGAGATCAAATGCCACTTACTCATGTGCCAATGAAATGAACTTTGCTACACAAACATTACCAAAACAATAGAATATCAAATTAGGATAGTGCTTCCACACAAGAATGCATAGTAGATAGTGACCCAAATTTTGCCTTAGAAAAA
The DNA here is from genome assembly GCA_036885675.1 of Vigna mungo. NCBI lineage: Eukaryota > Viridiplantae > Streptophyta > Magnoliopsida > Fabales > Fabaceae > Vigna > Vigna mungo. The sequence goes on along the minus strand of CP144700.1, from coordinate 20,698,669 downwards.
TCATAGCTACTGTATGATTCATGGGTCCCATCCTAGATATTGTCTATTATTTGGATTGTGTAAAATTGATCATTGTTTGACCTCTGAGGAAGACACCACAACATACCACAACTGGGCATGAAGAAATTAGGCCTTTTTCTTCTAACAACTACATTATAATATCATGTTTTGACTCATGATTGAGGTATTAGTACTCATATGCAAGATTCACTTCAGACTATTCTCCCTCTTTGTCATATACTGTTTGTTCTTTAGTGTGCTGTGAGAATCTAAGCCTATCAACATCTTAAGGCAATTAACTAACACTTAATAGTAGATTTTTAACTAAAAGAAGGTGGAAGATTTGGCAGACTAAAGATGGAATGTGAATATATTTGAAAGGTTGGGATGTGAATAAAGTAAAATGAAGTTTTAGGTTCAATTCCTAATAAAGAAAAGAGGGAAATAAAGTCCTGGGGGTAGCTGTAAATTGTCTTTATATAATCAAAAGTCAATTTAAACATTTGGGTTTGGTAATTAAGTATAGGTCTTCTTATCTCTTCTGTCTGGCAGTATTGTAAAAGTAGTAATATCTTATCAATTAAGAGAGAGAAAAGAAGAGAAAGAATACTTGCTTCTACATTAGATTTGCTCAAAGCTTTATTGTGCTTCTTTTGGATTTTAGTGTAGGTAGTTAGTGTGATATAGCTAGAATTGTATTGGGTGCTAATCTGTTATTAGTGTGGGTAGATTTAATGGCAACAGTGCTTGTTTTGTCCTCAGTTCCTTTTCTCTCACTGAAATCTGTGAATGTATCATTTTTTTACTGTGGATGCTGTGAACTGTTAAATTGAAAAATATAATAAAATAATCATGACCACTTCTTCTGTTTCTCTCAAAAGACTCTGCTATCATCTTTACAAACAAGTATGTGCAGAAATTATAACAGCCTTACTCAGAGTTAGCTATGATGTGTTTAGTTCCTATAAAGGGTAAACCAAGACAACCCTAATGATCAATTTGGTCCTTCAATATGTGAGGCATTGATAATTTAATACCTAAATGTGCAAATAATCTCACAACTCTTTGCTGCTGCTTGGTTTCATGAGATAGTTTTTTTAATTAAAATATAATTTCAAGGTCAAATTGACACTAAATTCGAGATCATTTTGTAATTTAAATATAATATTCAAAAAATTAATCTGTTCATTTTCAGAGAACAAATCAGATTTTTTGTTGTTTCAAGAATTAAATTGACAGTGTTTCTTGCATTCAGAGATCAAATTATTCATTTATCTTAATGTAAATTTAATTTTAAAATTTGTGTGGTGAGAAATGTATATTTTTTTCCTCTTGCACCTTTACTTCAGTTAACCATATAATAATATACAAAGACACTCATATACTTCCAAGGATGCAGAAACAATGGCATCTACTGTAGTGTCTTTGTCAAAGATCAAAAGTCCTAACCAGTGGCAGAAAACCTTAATTTCATTGTGCTATCCTCTCTGATTATTTGTTTTTTCATCCCCTGTTCTCTTGTATATTCTTTTTTATGTTATTATTATTGTTATCATTATCATTGGGTAGTAGCAACTAGGACAACACTCAAATCAAATAATTGTAAGGTTTGGCCTGAATCTCTGAGAAGAACAGCTTTAACATAAGATTCAAGTATTATATAAGGTGTATGCACATACATAGATATCGCTTTCCATCTTTACAATTGGAAGAAGGACTGATGAAAACAAAGCAAATCAGGCTCAAAAAGCTGCTTCAAGTAAAAGCTAGATAGGTGCTAGCCAAGCAAGCAAGCAAGCAAGCCATAACACAACACTGCTGAATATTGTTTAGCCCTTGGTTCTGATAATAGTGATTGTGCCTCTTCCCTGTGTGTGAATTCTAGTAAGGGCCACCACTGCTTTCCCTGAAAGGCCTGGACCCTCTGCGGACACGCATGGCCGACATGCAAAGTCCCCAACTGGATGCCTCACTGGCCTTGTAGGAGGCATTAGGATCCTCTCATTTATGTCATTTAATGTCACATCACCTTCCCTACCTCCTGGCTTCACCATTGCAAATGGATACACCACTCTTGTTACTACCTTTTTGTTCCCCATTTCATCACTTCCTGTTCATACAATAACCCATTTATTCATCTCTTAATACAAACAAATCTATATTAGGACAAAACTTGGATACACTTTCAGGTTTCCATATACTTGATTCTGATGCTGTTATTGGATTAGAATTGGAGTTTTGTATCAGTAATATATTTTAATTTTTAAAGAAAACTTTTATTACTCAGAAATATATAAAACTCCAATTCTGATAGAAGGAAAACACCAAAAAACAACTATGTAAGTTTTTCCCTTTCCTTATATATTATAATAGTTAGAAGAGAAAAGGAGAATATAGTACCTGTTGGGGCTACTGTGGGGTCTGTGGTTTTGCATGTCACCGATTGTTTGTAAGAAGATGAGGATGAATTTAAAGATTCAGAGGCTGATATTGTCTCTTCCGGTGTTTTAGAATCTGCTAGAAGAATGTTTGCTTCCTCGCTCCTTGATGTGCTTATAAGTTCATCTACAATAAATCAGATATTTCACATTAGAAAAAGGGTACAAGTAACAGCACAATCATCAACACATTTTTCCTTCATTCTTTTTATTTTTCTCTGGGACCCCTTTTCTCAATAACTTAATTACAAAAGTAACAGCATTATTTATATTGTTCAGTGTTTGGTTTGGAATTATAGCATTCTGAACCAAACTGACCATATCATTAAGAGCTCGTGTAGTAATCAGTGCATATATGACATACATATACCTGAAAATCCACAAAACCTTTCTATCTGGTTCATGCAGTAGAAGTTGAAGTTCTCTACTGGTTGGTGCCATAAGGGGTTGAAGTTCCAGAAACTCTGAAGTGAAGAAATCATTATGTATATTCAGCCTCAACCAAAGAACAAGAGAAAATCAAACTGATCTAAAGAAAAACTAAAACAAAGAGTATACATGGTTAATTGTATACCTGCTCAAGGTCATCTATGAAACTCAAGCTATGCTCATCAGTAGTAGTAGTAGTAGTACATGGCAGTAAGCGTCTACGTTTGGAACGTTCACATGATTCAATCAAAGCATCTTCGAGATACCCAGTTGAGAAATCAGAGTGTTGAGGGGAGAGTGATGGTGTACTTCCCTCCATAGCTTCCACTGCATATTGAATATCATCAATCATTGCATTGCAAGCTTGTTATTTGCATTAATATCGTTATCCAAGAAGGTAGAAATATAAAGAGAAATAAAAGTATAGTACTTAAAGACATTTTGTCCGCGTTGAGAACTCCAATGTTGTGATAATCCCAACCTAGGGAAGAACCGCAGAGGCTAGTAGTAGTAGAAGTGTAAGCTAAGGAATGAAGATTGTTCATTTTGTAACAAGGTATACTACACAGTGTGACTTGATAGCAACAAAAAATGATGAGAAGGGTCTATTTATGTACAAGTTATGGAAGAAAACAGAAAAGCATGGATGAGTTTAAGAAAGAGTAGGAATAGTAGTAGTATGAGTCAGTCAACGCAGGGTGAGGAGAAAAGTGGATGTTCCTTGGGATTCTGAAAATGTGTTTGTGTTCACTTTAGTTTTTTAAAATTTATTTCCTTGGTTATATATGTGGGGGACTAAATAATTACAAAGGTTATCATATTGTGCTTCTGCTCTTAAATGTAAAGCAGGGGTGTGGAAAAGACATGCCCCCAAAGAGACATAATTCAAATTTCAGCTTTTCCTTTTGTGTTTTTCTTCCTGGACCCTTTGTATGGTATGGTTACCAACCGTTTCTCCAATGGGGCATTTCTTTTTTCTTCCCTTGCACATTCTCTCACTCATTGTGGGGGTCATATCTTCCACCACATGGAAAATCAACTTGGTGGGTGTCATATAACAAAAGGGTCCCACAAGAGGGCATGCTGTTGAGGGGCCCATGAAAGGTTAAAAAAGATGAGTTGAAGAAGAAGATGAATTAAATCATGGGGTTTGGTCTTAGGGACCACCTTTTTTCATCCCAGGGTTTGCTTCAATGGTTCAATATTGTGTGGAATTTTGTTGCACACAGACAGGCATTGTAGTTTGTGTGGATACTGATGGATGCACTCACAATCTAACAGAACCTTTCTCCACTCACCATGTCTTTTTCTTCCTATTATTCTGACTTTAAATTGGTATAAATAAATAGGATTTAATTCATACACCTTGGATGCATAAATGAAACTGGAGTTGAATGAAGAACATGAATTAGCATTAACAGCTCCTAAGGTGATGAAGTTGGTTTGACCTGCATAAGTAGTACAAGGCAGGTACACAATTAAAAGTAAAATGTTTTGAGTCAGAATGAAAACATGTGGAGGAAATTTGAATTCATTGAAGTTTTGAAAAGTACAAAATGTCCATTTACATTCCCAGGAACTGTTTCCTGGGTACTATATATCAACTTGAGTGTTAGATCAAACAGGCAAGCAATTATGGCGTCCAAATATTTTACTTAGTTCAGGCATTTATGGAAACCAGAAATTTACCCTATTCAATTCTTAATCACAGCATGGCCTTTTTTTAATTGCTTGCTATTCAAAGCAAAAATAAAGTAGAGGAATAATTTCTTTTAGGTTCGAATCATCCCATTTTGCTTTAAAAATCTTAATTTAATATCGTGCATTAAAGAAGAACAAGAAAAAAACAATAAAAGAATCAAAATACATACCAGAACCCTAAAAAGATAAATCGAGTGCTAGGACTTTGACGAGTAGTTACTCATCATCTCAATTTTAACGCTTTTCTTTTTCGTCATTCTTCTTTAAATTAAATAAATATATATATATATATATATATATATATATATATATATATATATATATATATATATATATATATATATATAATTGCACCTCAATTTCAATTTTATTTTATAAAGAATGATAATGACCTAATATGGAGAGAGATTGTAAGTCAAAATTCGGTACAGCTTAATCATGAGAAGCAGATGTTTTCTTTTCATAAACCTCTACTTAAAAAAGGGTTTAATGATCATTAGTTTTTAAGTAAAGTAAATTAAATTCACAGCTGATCTTAAAATTGAATTTACAAATTGTATCAATTGAAGTAATGATGGTTTTCTCATCTTCTTTGTTCTTTTGTATTAAAGCATAATCTTTGTATTATAGATGAAGAGGTGGATTTGAACGAGTTTCTCCATATATCTTTTTACATTAAAATTAATTTAAAAATTATTTTAATGATTAATTTTGATTTATAGAAAAAGTAATTTTAATTTATAGTTCTTTCAAAGCAAAAAGAAATATACAGTGCATAAACTTCACCAAAGAATAGTGTACACAATGCTTTCAAAATTCACTTTTTCAAATAAAAGTATTTAACTTTTATATTAATATATTTTTATATCAACAATATGTTCACATCTTTGTTATAGTTTCTGATAATTTCTTTTGGCTCCTGAAAAATATTCAATATTATTTTCATTCCGAAAAATCTCTCGCTAAATGGTCCTTAAAATATTCAGATTTTTCTTGTCATCTCTGAAATGTTCAGACTGTTCTTTTGATGATAAAAACTCTGTATCGAATGTTTTCATCGGCTTAAGATGAATAAAAAAACCATTCATATTCTAAAAATCACCCTTCAATTCAAATTTCTGTAATTCTTTTATCTGCCTCTTATTTAGAATTTAAATTAATTTTTAAGTAAAGAAAAGAATAAAAAGAAATAGTTAATGCCAGTGTGAAGCATTGTGGTCGTGAAAGAGAGTTTGATGATGAAAGAAAAGTAGATTTGAAAAACTAAGATGGCAATTCGAAATGAGAATTTGAATAAAGGAAGAAAGTAGAGCATAGAACATACTATTGTACTCTTAAAAACAAAACAGAAAAGCCACGTTTGATTCATGAGAATTCCCTTCATCTACATGCAAAAAGCAACAAGACCTACAATAATACATTAATATAAATAATATAAAAATAGAAAGTTTCTAAGACGTGCCTTTTAAAAATTCTAAAGAAAAGAATCTATGCAAGCTTCATGAAGAAGCTCCGTACAAAAAAGGGCAAAAAAATCACAACTTTTAATTTGAATTCTATATTAGTGACGTCTTTATTTTTTCGACTGTTAAACTCAGCTTAAATGAATTATTTAACATCTGGATTATTTATGTTTGCATATCAGGGACTCCAATTCTCCGGTTATTGAGCAATGTGGCATTATCTTTCATTCAACAAATACTAAAGAATAGAGAGATGCCAAATAAACTCGAATCAATGAGAGATTGTCCCAACTCGATTTTATGTCCCTCCTTATATTTGTTTTAATACTCATCTCTTTTCTAATATATGTCTTTATTTAAATTATTAAAATATTTATAATTTATTAGATAATTTAATATAGGGTTAAATATGTGTTTCATCTCTTAAGTATCACACGCTTTTGGATTTAGTTCCTATTCGAAACTTTTGTTCCTTTTAATCCTCTTAGTTTTGAAATTCTTATATTTAGTCCTTAAAATTGAACGGTGCTAGATTTTGGCTAACGACGAGCCACATGTATTGCCAGCTTTCTCTCGTAACTCGTAATTGTGTGTCACTTTGCTCTTTACTATGGACTACAAATAACGCCTCAACTTCCATAACCACCGTGAAATCAACTTCATCCCGCAGATTCATCTTCGTCACCTACAAAATTAGAAATCAGAAAATCTCAATTGCCAATAAACCCTAAAATCACCATCCTTCTCACATCAGAAAATCATGTTGTCACCAGCAACCACCATGCATCGCGTCACGGGCCTCCACATTGAAATCCAGCAACGGAGCATAGGGAGCTCACTACACCAAGGGCTTTTGCTATTTCTAAGACTTTCTTGATTGATGCAGTGCCAACAACAAAATTAAAGTTATAACATAGAGAAGAATATTTCCCTTTATCAAGTTCTTGTTTAAAAGTTTTGGTCCCGCAATCTGTGGGGTTGGACCTCATAACTGAAGAATCTAACAACACATCATTTGCAGCAACCAATGTGTATGTTTCGATCAAATGTGTGGAAGTTGTAGAAGCCATTATGCATATTTTAGCAACATAGATTTGGTATTGAATATTTAAATTATACATGGAGATCAAAACAATAAATCAAATGTGAACATCGTTATATCTAATTTGCCAATGTCATGTAAGCGTAGATATACATAAAACTGGAGACGTCTTATTTCTTGATGAAGAACTCTTGAAATTTACTTTGCAACCTGATTTGCATTAATAGCTAAACCCCAATACAACAAAACAAACCTAATGTATACAACTCTGCCACATTTCAGGTTATAAAGTAAACAATAGATTTTAAAGAGTAACTTTATAATTTTAAACAATAGATTGAGGAGAAGGCGAGCTCCGAGACGATAGACTTAGAGTACTGCCACCGCCTCCACCGCTACTAGGTGGCATGGTGGAGACCCCGGTAAGGGAGGAGAGCTAGACAGTGGAGTGGTTGACGATGGGGATGAAGTTGAAGGAGTAGACAGTGGACAAGTAGACGAAGTCGATAGAGGTTGCGAAGAATGTGTCGTCGGCCGAGGAGTGGAGGGAGTCGTTGGGGGTGGAGATGAAGGAGGTGAAGGTGGAAGCGACAATGGAGTTACATTACAAGAGGATAAAAAAGAAGAAGAAAAGTGTGGCACACAATAACGAAGGAAAGTCACATAACACGTGGCTCACAGTTTGCCACATCAAAAAAAAGTTAACACTGTTTGATATTAAGGACTAATTATGCATATATATCACATTCAAAATCGTGTGATTCTTAAGGGACAAAACACATATTTAACCCTATATATATATATATATATATATATATATATATATATATATATATATATATATATATATATATTTATAAATTTTTTTAATGATTAGATTTATATAATCAATTTACATCTCCAAAATATTTTCTTTATTATTATAATTTTTATATAATTATGTTACGTAAATTAAATATTTTGTGTCATATTTAAACATTTTTACTCCTTTTTAATACTTTTTTATATTTATTTTTTCACATAAAAATGTTTAACTCTTAATTTAAATGTTTAATAACATTAATCCTTTTACAAAGTAATATAAAAATATTATCTTTATTATTCTCTTATTCTTAATTGTTGCTTTATTTGAAAAACTCTTCTAGTTTTAATAAAATAATTTTCATTATCTTTCAATTAGTTTCACATATAAAAAAATTTCTTAAATCTATAAAGTATTTTCATCTTTAACGTTATATGAAATTGTTTCTAAAACACGTTTAATTATTATATTTTTAATATTTTTATTTATTATTTATTTTGATTAAATATTGTTTTGATATTTTATATAACTATTTCTATTTTCTAAACTCAGTATTATAATTGTAATTCTATCACTAGAATTGTATAAAACATATATTTACTATAATATAACAATTTAATGATATTTTCATAAATTTTATTTATTACTATTCAACATATATTAAAAGTCAAAAAATAAAATATCTATATTAAATTTAAATTATTATTAGTTTAACTTTTGCTATGTTGTATTATAATTTTTATTAGTGTATAAAAAAATCATTAGAATTTAAAGAATAAGACTAAAGAGACATTTAAAATATTTTTAAATTTAAATATTGGTTTTCTTTTTGTAATCCTTTAAAAATATTTTTAAATTTTATCAACTTTGCTTTAATGTTTGCAAATTTTAGTAAAATTTATTTAGTATTATAATTTGAAATGTATACCATTATAATTACTTTTTAAACATTTGATATTGAAGATACGATATTACATTCTTTTAAAATTGAATATTTTATAATATTATATTTATGTAAGAAAACAAGTATTGATACGGATGAAGGATATACCCATTACCCGGTGAGAATGAAGATGAAACAAAAATTTCATTCCCCATTGCCATCCTTGCTCAAGAATGATGACAGGAGTACGAAAACATACTAGGTCAAACCAGAAATGAATAATAACAACCAAAAAATAAAAATCAGTTTGACTCTCTGACTATACCTATGACCAGAAAGACTACTCATTCTTTTTCATTGATAACCAATTTACTTCTACTACAAGCATCTTAAAAGGCCCATGAATAAGGATCCAGACTTTAAGAACGGGCTTCAGTCTCCTAAAACAAGTTCTTCAATTAGGTCAATATGTGTGTCTGCGCCTGTAATAGAGTGAAAATGGTGATCACTGGAATTAACGAACATGTGTGTAAATGTGTGTGTGTGTAAATTGTGATCACCGAAAGTAATGAGCACAGGCAAACAATCATAAAAGTTAAAATACAATGGTGCCAAAAGAAAATATATAATGCTATTAATAAAAACATTTAGAGGAAAGCAGATTACTTACTAAAGTAGAATGCTAGATGCTTAGTCCTCCATAAGACCTTCATCAACATCAAAGGTATCGTCACTCTTCAATTTTCCACAGACATTGCATTCCATGACATTAGATGGAGTATCACCCTCCGGAGGTAATGGAGCTAATGTTCCCCAGCAATTCGTTCTATCACACATGTATTTTAAAAAGAAATATGCATGTGGGAAATCATTATTATCTTCAAGAGCATGTTTATCTGTGTCTGACGCTTCCATAATTTCATATTGGTCCTCATCCATAACCTCCTCCTCATCCTCAGCATTATCTTCAACACTATCATTATCTGACCAATTTGACTCCACATTACATCGATCACAATTACAGGAGAAGCCATAGTCTTCAATCAATCTCTTTTGCCTACTAGAATAGTTTTCATTCACAGGGAAATAACTCAAACAAATCTCCCTACCTTGGGGAACATCATGAATCATCCTAATAATAAAGTCAGTATTATGGCTGTCTTCATGTGGATTGATGTCCACATAATCAAATCTGCAGGCATTGGGAAGGCAGTCATGGTTAAAAAAGGAAGCATAGGGGTAAATACCATAGGCTCTTACAGACCTCTGGTCGTCATCTGCAGAGAAGGGCTGCATTATTCCAAAGGCATTGAGCTTGTCCTTCACAAGAAGTGCAGAGGTGAGTTCTAAAGAAAATCCATTCTGGGGACTAATGAGAGAAAGTGAGCAGAGAGATGAAATAAGGGGGTGTAGGAACTTGGCTGCAGCAATGGCGGTATCATCAGGAGAACCCTGGAGAGAAAGCAAAATTTGGAAGTCTGAAGGGGAGATATTGGCAAGATTGTAGGCAGCTATGAGAAAATTAGCCTGGACTTGGCGCTCAAGCGGCTGTTCAAGCAGTAGAGAATTGGATCTGAGACTAGATAACGCTTGACATACCCAAGAAGAATGGGAGGAGTTCAATGCCTTTGAAAGACAACTTGAGCTGCAGAAACAATGGTAGCGACAATTGGGGCACAAAACTGTGGATGACGAAGAATCTCCCTGTAAAAACGGAGGCAAGGTTCTGAAGCAGTGATCACAGAAACATGAAGTTGAGGTAGAGGATGAAGATGACAAAGACTGTCTGATCAAGGGCAAAGCTGAATACAGCAGAATGGGGGAGTCTTTGAGGACAATTTGACCAGCTTTAAGAGGCTGAGATGCAACCATTCCCCTCCCTCTTCCTTGTATTTCCTCCACCTTCAAAAGGGAACTCGGAGCAGCCAAAGACATTTCTAAGTATTTTCAAACTGCCAACTGCCAAAACTAAATAGGTAACCTTGGGGAGGCTGCACCTTTTCTGAATTTCCACAGTATCCCTGATAGCAATAAGTTTGTTGGCTATATTTTCTTGCTTTGCACTACTGGGATCGAAAGACAACTTGAACTAAATAACTCAGAGATTGTGTACAAACTATACAACAAGAATGGGCTTTTCCTGTTCTCCGAGTGACTGAAAGCCAGAAAAAACAGCTGCAAGATGAACCATAAGAATGATGGGGTGACAGGTTTCGCAGTGAATTATCTCTTTTATAAAGCATTGTGGTAAATATTAGTCAATGTGCCTTTTCTTTTTCATAAAGATCCAATCCAAATCAGTACATCACATTAAAATTTCAGTATCAGTATAGCTTATAACTAAAGAAGTCATTAGGGAACTGCATTTCATCATAACGGTAAAACCATCCAAATATTTTTTAATTTAGCTGAGTACAACATAGATTTCACCTTTTAGTTATGCCATTTTCACTTAGTGGATATGTTTTGGTTAGTTTAAAGAACCAAGTACTATTTTCTTGTAAACTAACAAAAACATATGTTAGAAGTCTCACATCGACTAAAGATAAGACCAATTTATAATATATAAGTGGATACAAACCTCACCTTACAAGCCGGTTTTGTGGGATTGAGTTAGGCTTAAAGTCAACTTCTAACATGATATCAGAAGTATAGTTAGAGTCTATCCTAACGATATTTGTTGTTTATTGGACATGTTGTTCCACTCGCTATTGGGTCGTTATCAAACCACCCATTAATGTCTAGTCTCATGCTCAAGATGATGTCTATACCTTGGCATGAGGGGTGTGTGATGAAAGTTGTGGGATTGAGTTAGGCTTAAAGTCCACTTACATAAGAATTCAAAACATTCATTTCTATCACTTAGATACCCAAATGAAATAAATGCTGGGATTGATAGATGCATTTCTAGAGAAGAAATCATGATGAAAACCTAGACAGTCATTCTCATTTTTCAATAGTCAATATAACTCAAGGGGAGGATGCTTATGCAGCTTGCTTCTTCTGAGTTCCTTGAGGTTAATGCTAATTACCCTCACCCTTCTTCATTTTTTTTCTGAGTCACAGAGAACTGGGGTTCAATTAATCAGTACCACTTATGATGAAAACATTTATGGATAGACAAAGGGGATATAGGGATGGACTTGAAGAATTTCCTGGTTTTAATCTAACCATGCGAGAGCTAAATAGGACTGGTGAATGGGGCATTCAAACAGGACATCATAATCCAATAACTATAAATTGCTTTTTTTTTCCTCAATGCACTAAAATAATGTGAAGTTTGACAATTCCCCATTGTTTGATTTTTGGAACACAGCCCTTGTTCAAGAAGGTCTGTATTCTACAAAATTGGGATAAAAACAAACAGAAAAAGAGCAATTACAAATTACGCAAACAGAACATAACGATGATCGGTGTAACTTACCCGTCAGTCACAAAATTGGAGCTGCTTCTACAAAATCAATAAATATAGAGTGGTTGGAAAATGAAACTGCACAGCACGACAAGGAAGAAATAAAAGCGCTATTATTGCTATGATTATTGCGACCTTAAATCGAACTAGTATTTAAGTGCATTTGACTCACCTCATTGACGCCGAGATTTGAAGGAAGAACAGCCACTGATGCTATAAACCCAGAGGAAAGAGAAACATTCAATTCATTCGCCTTACAAAGGGTTTATAAGAGTGGGTCGGGCCCTTTCATTATTCGTTCGGTCTCCTTAGGTCCAAATATTTGGGCCTGAAACACCCGAATAAGAGTTTTTTAACACCCCATGATTTACTTTTGCACCCTATAAATTTTAAAATTTCAAATTTGTCTTTATGTTGTTAGATACTTGCAACATTGGATGATGGCGTTTGGTAAATCATAGTAAAGGTGGAGTGGTTTGAAGTGATTATGATGATGATGGTATTCTTTTTCAAAAAGATATTGTTATAACCAAAAGTATCTTATTATGATTTTTAAGGTTTACAGCTTCAGCATTCAAAACTGAATGAGTTTATTCACAGTTTGAGTGTTTAATATAAAGAGCAAAAGTATATTCGGCTTTAGACGAGTTAAGCCCGGAGAATAATGAAGTTAAAGTTTGTTTGGTCTTCCAATTTATAATGTTTTTTTTTATACATATCCTCTGTAAAGTGTATGGTTATTGAGATATCAACTTAGTTGAAACGTCATATTCTCGTAAATGCTTAGAGTTATAGAAAATAAAAAAGCTTCGATAAGTGATTTATGTCATTTTCACATTTTTCTTATATTTTGTTTGAAGTCAATTATAAATTGTGCAATTAAAAAATTCTCGAGATTGTACAATCCAAAAGTGATAAGTGATAACTTTCAAATTGTGTAATTAGGGATATTTATAAATTGTATTCTAGATTGCACAATTAAAAATAAAAGATTATGGATTTTATAATCTTAAAAGTCAAAATTGAGTTATTTTTTTAATTATTATTATTTTTTATTTCATACTTAAAGGTGGCTTAATTCAAACACAATATTACATTCTTTATTCTCTCTACTTCACTATTGAATTTTTTTTTACATGTGAGACACGTTATGTTTCTCATCTGGCATCATTATCTTTGTCCATTGCATATTCTATTTGTTTCTTTTATTATTAATTTTTTAGGATATTATTTTGTTTTACTGCATATTTTATTACAGATCTAGATGGCACTTTTACTTTTCTAGAATCGTCATTTGTTGTATATATTGCCATCAGAGTACTTTTTCTGGTGTGTTGAATAATGAGAATGAAAAACTTTTGAAACCAGAATTACTTTTGCTTTCTCTATCATGGTATCATCGCTGAAAACTCACCCTTCTTCCGCTTAATGTTTTTCTCCTCTTCTTCTATATTCAACCATGGCTTCCATTAGCCAAAATACTTCCCCAACACCGGATCACTTGGTGAATCCGGCTCATCCATTCTACCTGCATCCTGGAGAAAACCCAGCTTTGGTGCTTGTTTCACCTCTGCACACAAAGAGCAATTTCCACCAATGAGAGAGAGACATGGTCATCGCCCTTGAAACCAAAAACAAGGAGCACATTCTTCCTTGTCCACCCATCACAGATCCCTTATATGAAGCTTGGCGCAGATCTAATCGCATGGTAATGTCATGGCTCACTCGTTACATGACTCCTTCCATCAAGCAATCTGTCATGTGATGGATACAACTTCTGAAATTTGGCGATATCTCAAGGATCACTTCTCTCATGTTGACAAACTTCAGATTTCTGATCTTCAGAATCAGATTCTTGCTTGTCAGCAAGGTGAATATACTATTTATGAATATTATACCCAGATGAAGATCTTGTGGAAGGAAATGGAACTCTATTGTTGTGTTTTGACTTGTACCTATTTCACACCTTGTGTCTGTGGCCTCCTTTCTAAACTTCACAAAGAACGCGAGGATGATTATGTGATTCATTTTCTTCATGGTCTCAATGAGAGTTATGCCCAAGTTCGTTCTCAAATAATTATGCCGGATCTCATGCCTTCAATTGTTAAAACCTTTTCCATGGTTCTTCAGCATGAACGTGAATTTATCGGCATTAATTTGAAGCCATTTATTCTTGATTTCTTGGCTTTTGCTGCTCTCTCCAATGATCAACCACGTTTTCATTCTTCCACCAGGCCCACTTCTACTACCAACAAGACCACTTCCAGGAACAATAAATTTTGTGAACATTGCAAGAAAACCAATCATACCATAGAGACTTGCTACTTTCATATTGGTTTTCCTGTTGGTTACAAAATGTCAAAACCCACAAATAAAACTTCTACTAGTTTGGTTACCGTGGACTCTTCTACTTCTCCTCAGCCATTGATTTTGGATGGTAATCACACCAATGATCAGTTCACTTTCTCTAAAGATTAGTATCAAGCGATCTTGGCCTTGCTCTAACATACTAAGGATCATTCATCCTCTTGAATCATGCTTCTGTTCATAATTCAGGTACATCCTCTTCTTTTCCTCATTGGATCATTGACAGTGGTGCTACTGGTCCAATTCAATCCTTATTTCATAAACTTCACCCTATTAAACAAATCCATATTAATCTGCCTAATCCACTATTGTCATTGCCTCATTTTTAGGGACTATTCATATAGGTGTTTTACTACTTGTTGATGTCCTTTTTGTACTTGAATTCTCTGTTTCTCTCATTTTAGTTCCTAAACTTGTTTCCACTATAAATTGCATCATAGTATTTTGTGATTCTCAATGTTTATTTTTTCAGAGGTCTCACTTCACGATGATTGGAGCAGCTAGGAAGGTTGATGGTTTGTACTGTTTTGAAGAATCATACAATTTGAATCACGACAAAGTTTTACAATCTTCTCCCATCACCGAATCAAAAAATTTTGTTGTAAATGCAGTCCATAACAGTGTAATGTGGCATCATAGACTAGGACACACTTCGAATTTCATTTTACAATTTTTATCTTCTCAACATTCTGATATTAAATACCAAAATTGTTTGCCTTGTGACATTTGTCACTTTGCCAAACATAAGAAATTACCCTTTCTTGTTAGCATCCAAAAGCTCTCATATCTTTGAACTGTTACATGCTGATATTTGGGGTCATTACAAATTGTTTCCATCGATGGTTTTAAATATTTTTTAACACTTGTTAATGACTACAGTAGGTTCACATGGGTTCATCTTTTAAAATCCAAAGTTGAAGTCAAAACCGTTCTTCCCAAATTCATCAATTTCATTGAAAATCAATTTGATACAAAACTAAAAAGAATAATTGAGCGCAAACATCAACATATTTTGAATGTAGCTTGCACCTTACTTTTTCAATCTCACTTGCCCTCTGTTTTCTGGTCATATGCTATCAGACATGTTGTCCATCTCATTAATAGGCTCCCTACTCCTTTTCTTAAACATCAATCTCCTTATCAATATGTTTTTGGAAGCCTCCTTGATTTTCGAAAAATTAGAGTTTTAGTTGTTTAGCTTTTGCTAACACTATCATGGCTAGCAGAACTAAGTTAGACAAACGTGCCTTTAAGTGCGTTTTTCTTGGTTTTAAACCAGGGGTTAAAGGCTATCTTTTATATAATCTTCATAACAAAAATTTTATTGTGTCCCGCAATGTAGTTTTTTACGAGTCTCATTTTCCATATGCTCTTGATTGTTAATCCATTTCTCATCATCACAACACTGGTCTTACTGCATCACAACAGATTTTTGATTCTTTAATTGCTTTTGACATACGTGGTTCTGATGTTTCTTCTCTCAATATTGGTAATACTATTGTTGAACCAGTTATGCAATTCAATGATGATTCTAACAATGTTGTGCAAACTATTGACCATCTTTCTAGAGTTTCAACTCGACAGAGGAAGCCCCCTACTTATTTGTCTGCTTATGATTGCCCTACTCTTTCTTCTACTAACATTTCCTATAGTACTCCTTATCAATTACATTCATATTTATCATATTCCAATCATTCTAACTCTCACACTACCTTTTGTATGTCTTTATCTGCCACCATCGAGCCTACTTCCTTTAAGGAAGCTTGTGAGCATGATCATTGGCAGCAGGCCATGCTTGCGGAAATACAAGTTCTGCAGAGAAATTGCACCTGGTCATTGGTCAAATTACCACCAAATAAGAAGGTTGTTGGTTGCAAATGGGACTATAAGACTAAGTTGAATGCAGCTGGTTCCATAGAGAGACATAAGGCACGTCTTGTTGCCAAAGGATTTACACAGACTGAAGGCATGGATTTTTTTTGAGAATTTCTCCCCTATTGTGAAGCTCACCACTGTCAGATTTCTCATCTCCATTGTCGTTTCTTGCAATTGGTTTTTATATCAACTTGATGTTGATAACGCCTTTTTACATGGTGATTTAGATGAAGATGTTTACATGAAACTTCCTTAAGGATTTCTTCTTCCTGAATCTCATTTAGTTTGTAAATTACACAAGTTTCTTTATGGCCTTAGACAAGCTTCTTGACAGTGGAATTCCAAGCTTACGTCTGCTTTCATTTCTTATGGGTTCTCACAAAGTTTCGTTGATCATTCTATGTTTAACCGTCATTATTCTGACTCTTTTATTGCTTTATTGGTTTATGTTGATGATATAGTGCTCACTGGAAATAACATGTAGGCCATTGATGATGTCAAACAATTTTTACATCATAAATTCAGCATCAAAGATTTAGGTTCTCTCAAATTCCTTCTTGGTTTTGAGGTTGCTCAATCACAACAAGGCCTTGTACTAAATCAAAGAAAGTATTGTTTGGAAATCTTGGCAGAATTTGGTCTAACTGGTTGCAAACCTGCTACTTCTCCTTCGAATCCCACTGTTAAGCTTAGAGATGATGAAGGTGATCTTGTTTCAGATCCCACTGCTTACAGAAGATTGGTTGGTAAGCTGCAATGCTTAACTAACACTCACCCAGACATTTCCTTTGTTATTCAATAAGTTATCCAATTCATGTCCAAGCCATGACAATCTCATCTCCATGCTGTATTCAAAATTCTGAAATACCTCAAAGGTTGTTCGGGTCTCGGTTTATTTTATCCTTCTTCCAATCCTCAAAGAATTAAAGCTTTTCTTTATTCTGATTGGGCTACTTGTTCCTTCACTCGCAGATCCATCACGGGCTATTATGTCTTTTATGGCCACTGTCTTATTTCCTTGAAATCTAAGAAATAATCCATTGTTTCTAGAAGCTCTACTGAAGCTGAATATAGAGCTTTGGTTTTTGTTGCTTGTGAACTGTAGTGGTTAAAGAATATTGTTGATGACTTGTGCCTTCAAATTCCATTTCCATTTCCCACTTTTTATGATAACCAGTCTGCAATTCAGCTGGCCAAGAATCCATCCTTTCATGAGCGAACCAAACACATTAAAGTGGATTGTTATCTTATACGTGCTAAGATTCTTGATGGTCTCATTGTCATTTCACATGTTCCTTCCAAGCATCAATTGGCAGATATGTTAACTAAGTCTCTTTATCCTGGACCCTTTCATGATAATTTGTCCAAGGTGGGTTTGCTGAATATTCACCATCCATCTTGAGGAAGGGTGTGAAAAAGACACGTTTACTGTTTCTCATCACAACTGGCACCATTATCTTTGCCCATTGCATATTCTATTTTTATATTTATTGTTAGTTTATTAGGATATTATTTTGTTTTACTACATATTCAATTATAGCTGACACTTTTACTTTTTTAGAATCATCCTTTGTTGTATATATTGTTATCACAATACTTTTTCTTGTGTGTTGAATAATGAGAATTATTTTTTTTGGTATGTTGAATAATGAAAACGAAGAACTTTTGAAACCAAAATTACTTTTTCTTTTTCTGTCAGTATAGAAATGAAGTTAAAACTTTGGAGTAAAATATTAAAATAAGTTGATAAATTATCTCATAGACGGAATGTATGACATGAAATTTGATGTAACAAAAGATGAATTAGTTAAAGGTGATTGGGTTGAGGCTTTTATAATAGATGAGATAAGTAAAACATTATAAGAAATTTGCTAATTTCTAAAATAAAATTACTGAGTAAAAATATTTTTCACTAACTTGTGGCTAATTAGTAAGTAAATAGTGACAGAAAAATCAATTGTGATTTGATGAAAGTATGTCTTTGTGTTGCTTTTCCATCAGTAAAGTTCAAAAGTTCTAGTTACGAAATAAATTATAATATGAAACTAATGATCATATAATAGTTATAAGAAATGTAATATGCTAAACGAGAAAATAATACTCAAGCTATTCTCGCACTAATTTATTTATTACAAATCTAACAAATTTTACAAATAAATAAACTTATTAAGAAAAATCAATAAAATATATATATATATATATATATATCGTTAACATATGAGTGATATCTTTATATAGTGAAATTTTTTGTTGTGATGATGTGGATCAGACCTCATTAGACTAGTGAATTAAAATATCCAATCCATCTCATACATTAACATATTAAACTGTTACATGTAAAACTAATGAGATATTACATAAAATTCAACTATAAAAAACACATTAAAGATTTACATTTAGAAATTGTTTCGGTGATAATTTTGAGACCGAGATACTGATCTGAATTCTGCTGGATCGTTGTCTTTCTCTGTTTTATGCCGTACGTCCCTTCAACCGTCTGTTGCACTCCAATCTCTGACTGAGGGGGGGAGGTACCTGCAAAGGCACTCTAACGCTCAAGTTAGGTGTCTGTAGTAGGATTGTTCTCAACTCTCAGCAAAGAAATGCTCAAAGTGAGGTAATTTGA
This sequence comes from Vigna mungo, assembly GCA_036885675.1. Taxonomy (NCBI): domain Eukaryota; kingdom Viridiplantae; phylum Streptophyta; class Magnoliopsida; order Fabales; family Fabaceae; genus Vigna; species Vigna mungo. Next base: position 20,679,631 of record CP144700.1, on the reverse strand, counting down.
TAATAGTGTTGCTGTATGATGAATATGAGTGTGAGTGAAGCGTGTGATCAATGTAATCGTACCTTGTTTGGAGTCCTTGGCTCTTTATTTATAGGTCTTGAGATGATATAAGATAAACAGAATAAGATATTAACAACTTACCTTATTTCCGATAATAGCTCCATGTATCTCTATCATTAGATATTATTTGATAGTATTTGATTCCCAGTGTCTTCAACAAAATATATTTTAGATTAGCGGGATGGGTTATGAGCCCAATAATATCAGGCCCAATTGCGGTCCCAGTAACTGGTCGTTCGTCTGTCGTAACCGCTCGATGATCGACCGTATCCTGTACATCATCTCCCCCAAGTCCAAAGGAATCTTAAGGCTTTAGCCTGGTTTGACTGTAGGACTTTTGCAAGTTAAGAAATGGGGGTAATAGTCGCTCGTTGTTGTAGCCGCCCGCTTTGAGTATTTGGCATTTGTCGAGTTAGATTGACTTACTCGATCTTTAAACTGCTTTTGAGGATGTGACAAACACGCTGTCGTTTCAATATTAATTTTTCCCGCCTTCAAGGGCAGTGGCAGGGTCACTAAAAATGAGTCGTTAGATCTTCTGGCATCTAACGGTGCAGATCATATGGCAGTGTCATCATTGTTTTAAAGGGGTTTTGGAGATGAAACACAACCATCATTTTGGCATTAACATTTTGCAAACAGGCTTTGTAACTTCCCTCCTTTGAAAGCATCTCTGCCTTAGGTTTTCACCCCTTGTCCAGGTAACCATGGCTTCCTTTTCGTCTGTTTATTCATTATGTGATAGTAAAGATAGAGAGCATAGTGATTCATCGGACTTGCCGCAGGGGGTTGTAGGTTTCGTCGAGTCTCCTTTAAGTGGGGACAGGTTTTTTATCAGTGGGGGTGTTAATGTTGATAGCCCAGAACAGGGCTGTTCTTCTTCCCCTGCAGCCTATGCGTGGGTCTCTCGCGAGGTTGGCGATCAGGGTACCATATTTGTAAGAAGGGAAATATTATCAGGTTGGGTTGAAGATAATTGCGTTCTTAGAACGTTAGGGTATAATGGTGCCCTAAGACTGATCGCGTGTAGGAAAGATGAGAGAGTCTTTCATGGGAAAGATGTAGCCGGGGGGAATTGCTTCTATCTGTATTTATGTTTGTTGTATGATATGTATGTCCAACTGCCACTCACTAGATTTCAAATGGAGGTGTTGCAATATTTGAATGTAGCCCCTTCCCAGTTGCATCCGAATAGCTGGGGACATATCCAAGCGTTCGGTGTGTTGTGCCAGGCCCTGGGCATCGAGCCATCGGCCAAAATATTTTTGTTTTTCTTCAAAATTCGTCCTAATGCTAAGAAGGGTTAGGTATCCTTAAGTTCCATGGCCAAGAATGCCATCTTCCAACTGTATGTTGAGTCGTATAAAGAGTTCAAAAACCAAATTTTCAAAGTATCTATTACGGAAATGGGCCGACCTTTCTTTTTGAACGAGGATAGGAGCCCTAAATTTCCCCTATATTGGACCAAAACTCCCCGAACGTTAACTTCTTGGTCCCTAGATGATATGACTGACCTTGAACGTAGAGATTTGGATGTATTGGTAAAGTTTCCTTGTCCGTTTTCCTCACGGAAGATAGTCAACTGCCTTAGATTCAATGACTTCAAACCGAGGGTATTTGGTATGTTCTTTTAGCTGAACTTTTTGAAACCTTTTGCTTGATAGATCATAATAATATTTTGTTTGTCTTTTGTTGATTTGTGCAGAAGTAATGAAGAAGAAAGGTGGTCGGGATTGGTTCCAACTGTCCAGAGACGGTCCTGGCAGTATCCCTACGCGTCCTCCCAACGTCCAACCTCGTTCGGCTGGGAGAGGGACTACCAAGGAATCTCCTGTTATCCACCTGGATGATGCCTCGTCTTCTCCGGAGCAGTCCTTGACCTCAGACGCTTCTCAGAAGGGAAAAGCGAGTATGACCTCCCCTTCGGAGCCTGTGGAGCCAGAGCGTTCGCTCCCTTTGGGGATGTGGGACCCCGGGTTCGATCTTCGCCATAAGGTCGAATTCCATTTTGATGCTGCGGAAGAGAAGGTGATGGACGCGATGTCAGAGCAGCAAATGTCTGAGTTCCTATTTGACAATATGCTTCGCGGGACGGCTGCCGCTTGTAGGATAAACTATGCCTCTGATCGAGGGATCCTTCGCGAAGAGGTGGAGCATCTAAAGAAGCGGCTGGAAGACTCGAAAGTGGCGTATGCAGGATGCGATGAGAAAGCAGCGGAGGCGACCAAAATGATAGCTGACGGCCAGTTGATAATGGAGAACCTGAAGAGGGCCGGTATTGAGGCTAAAAAGGAGAGGGATCGCTTTGCTTCCGAACTGGAGGCTGCTAAGAAGGTCTCTGCTGATCTTGCGTCCGAAAGGGATATTTTGCTAAAGGAAAAGGATGGCCTCCAACAGACCATTGACGAGTCTAAGGAAATTCAGACGGAGATGTTAGAGGCCATCGGTTTGGAACACACCAAAGGGTTTAAGAAGGCTCTGAGGCAAATGGAGCTTTTGTCCAAAGTCTCTCCCGAAGGTCTCGGTTTTGACATCGAACAGGATGTCTACCTTGGAAAAATGGTAGCAATAAGAGACATTCGAGAGGGGACCTTTACTACTGATGGTGATCTAATGGATGCTGAGGGGGAAGTACTTATGGAGGAGGTCATCCCAACTGTCGCCGCTGCCGAAGAAAACCTTCATAATCCAAATATTTGAGTGTTGACTTTCCTGTTTGAACATTATTCAGCCTTTATGTAATTTCTATTTGACTTGGCTTTTTGTAGAACATGTGTTTCCTACTTGTTATATAACTTGTTCGCGATGCCTTGTAAATCTTGTATGTGTTTGCCAACTCGATTATGTTATCGGTGAGATTTGAACGTTTATCAACGTAGTGTCGAACTTGGTCGTTCTGTAGTTGATGGATTTGAATGTCCATGAAACGTGCTGATGAACTAGGTCGTTCTTCACTTGGTGGACTATGGCGCCCATAAAACGTGTTGACAAACTGGGTCGTTCGTCGCTTGATGGACTGTGGTGCCCATAAAACTTGTTGACGAACTGGGTCGTTCGTCGCTTGATGGACTGTGGCGCCCATGAAACTTGTTGACGAACTGGGCCGTTCGTCGCTTGGTGGACTGTGGCGCCCATGAAACTTGTTGACGAACTGGGTCGTTCGTCGCTTGATGAACTGTGGCGCCCATAAAACTTGTTGATGAACTGGGTCGTTCGTCGCTTGATGGGTTGTGGCGCCCATGAAACTTGTTGACGAACTGGGTCATTCGTCGCTTGATGGGCTGTGGCGCCCATAAAACTTGTTGACGAAATGGGTCGTTCGTCGCTTGATGGACTGTGGCACCCATGAAACTTGTTGACGAACGGGGTCGTTCGTCGCTTGATGGACTGTGGCACCCATGAAACTTGTTGACGAACGGGGTCGTCCGTCGCTTGATGGGCTGTGGCACCCATGAAACTTGTTGACGAACTGGGTCGTTCGTCGCTTGATGGGCTGTGGCGCCCATAAAACTTGTTGACGAAATGGGTCTTTCGTCGCTTGATGGACTGTGGCGCCGATGAAACTTGTTGACGAACTGGGTCGTTCATCGCTTGATGGATTGTGGCGCCCATAAAACTTGTTGACGAACTGGGTCGTTCGTCGCTTGATAGATTTAACTTAACACAAAGAGATATGGGTGAAGTAAACATTCATCATTGAAGAATTAATCTGAGTGTCAACGAAATATAAAGAATAGAAATATTGGAAAAGTAATATTGTTCTAACTATAATAGAATTTCAGGTGCGTAGCATTCCAAGTGTTTGGAATAGGTTTTTCGTCAAGGAACTCAAGTCGATAAGCTCCGTTCTTCAGATCTTTTGTGACCCGAAAAGAGCCTTCCCAATTTGCTGCTAGTTTGCCATGTGTATGCTCCCTCCTGGCACTTCCCTTTTTGCGCCATACAAGGTCTCCTTCATTAAAGCTCCTGGGTTTGATTTTAGTGTTGAAACGCCTAGAGATTAGTCGTTTCTGAGCTGTGTTCCTTATCAGGGCGGCCTCTCGTAGTTAGGGTAAGCCGTCAAGGTTGACGCGAAGGTGTTCGTCGTTGAGGTTCATGTCTTGGATGTTCCGCCTAAGGGATGGTTCACCTAACTCAACCGGTAGCATCGCGTCCGTCCCGTAGGTGAGAATGAAAGGAGTTTCTCCCGTCGAGCCATGCGGAGTACATCTGTAGGCCTATAATACTTCGGGTAATTCTTCGACCCACAACCCCTTGGCTGCTCCCAATCGTTTTTTCAGTTCGGAGATTATGGTCTTGTTTGCGGCCTCGGCCTGGCCGTTGGTTTGGGGGTGTTCCACCGAACTTGTAACATGTTCGATCCCATGCTTGTTAGAAACTCCTCCAATTTCCGTTCGATGAACTGTCGGCCATTATCAGTTATGATTCTCTTTGGGATGCCGAATCGACATATTAATTGCCAAATGAATTTCTGAACTTTTTGAGCAGTGATTGATGCCAAAGCCTCTGCCTCAATCCATTTAGTGAAATAATCCACTGCTACCAGGAGGAACTTGCATTGAGATTTTCCGGTTGGTAAGGGTCCAGCTATGTTCATTCCCCATTGAGCGAACGGCCATGGTGATATTATTTCGTGAAGTTTTTCCTGGGGAATGCGGAAATCGTTCCCGTGTGACTGACATGAGATGCACTTGCGAACATAATTGGCACATTTGGATTCTATCGTCGACCAGTAATATCCTACTCGGAGTATCTTGGCCCTCAGCATTCGTTTTCCTGAATGAGCTCCACAAATGTCGTGATCCAACTCTTGCATAACGTATTTAGCTTCCTCGTCAGACAAACATTTTAGCAAGGGGGAGGTGTATCCTCGTCGATATAAATCGTCCCCTATTATCATGAACCGAGCGATTCGCTTAGAATCGGTCGTACTGATTTGCCCACCCTGCTCTTGTTGAACCATCAGCTGTAATATCTCTATTCTCCAGTCGATTCTAGTCGCGGTGACCTCAGTGGTAAATGTCTCAAGCGATGATTTATCAAGGCTGCTTCTGATAACCGAGGAAAGTTGTGTTCTTCCCCTAGCATGCGTCAACTTAGATAGGAGATCCACTCGGGAATTTTGTAATCTGGGCACATGGGAAATTGTAAAACTGGAAAAGACCTTAGTTAACTCACTGACTTTGTGGAAGTAGCGTAACAAGTGATTGTCTTTGACTTGGAACGTTCCGTTTAAGTGCCCTACCACCAATTGGGAGTCCATTTTGCATTCAATTCGATCGACCTCCAACTCTCGAGCCAGGATCAATCCGGCAATCAGCGCCTCGTATTCAACCTGATTGTTACTGAACTGGAAATTAAAGGAGAAGGCTTGTTCGATGATCATGTTGTCTGGACCTTCTAGTACTATTCCAGCTCCTCCTCCTCGTTTATCCGACGAGCCATCAACATTAAGGTACCATAACGGTGCCTCGGCTGGTTGTGGTGATTCGGCTACAAAATCTGCTAAGTGTTGTACTTTGATGGAACCTTGTGGTTCGAATCTTAGTCCGAATTCGGTTAACTCTATCGACCATGCAACACTACGTCCGGAAAGATCAGGTTTCTGAAGGATCTTAGCCATCAAATGATTGGTGCGTACAACCACCTGATAGCTCTGAAAGTACGGTCGAAGCCGTCTAGAGGCGGTCAGGAGGGCAAGAGCTACTTTCTCCACCTGTGAGTATCGTTCTTCCGCCCCTTGCAAAGTCCTACTGACGAAGTATACCAATTTGAAATCGGGAAGCTCTTGAACGAGGGCCGCACTCACCGAGTGGCCGGTTGCGGTCAAGTACACCTGTATGTCGTACCCCTCCGTCGGTCGAGCCATAACTGGGGGACTGGTGAGGATTGTTTTGATTCTGGAGAAGGTCGTTTCACACTGGTCGTCCCAATGACGCGGAACATATTTCTTCATGTTCTTCAAGATCGGTTTGATATGTTCGGCCAGTTTTGGTATAAACCGGGATAGGGCAGCAAGACGCCCAACTAGGCGTTGTACCTCTTTCAGTTTGGTTGGTGTCGGCATTTCCAGAACCGCTCGGCATTTATCCGGGTTAGCCTCAATTCCCCTCTGTGTTATCATAAAGCCTAGAAATTTTCCGGCCGGTACCCCGAAAGTGCACTTTGAAGGGTTGAGCCGCATATTGTAATGTTGTATCTGCTGTAAAATCTCTGCCAAATCTTGAAGATGTTGTTGATGTGAACTGCTGCGTACAACCATATCGTCCACGTATACCTCCATGCATCTGCCTATCTGGTGATGGAAAATTTTATCCATAAGGCGTTGGTAAGTCGCCCCGGCATTCTTAAGACCGAACGGCATGACCTGGTAACAGTAATTAGCCCGCTCGGTTATGAAGGCTGTTTTTTCTTGATCTGGAGCATACATCGGGATTTGGTTATATCCTGAATATGCATCCAGAAAACTCATAACTTCGTGTCCTGAGACTCCATCGATTAAACGATCAATGCTGGGAAGAGGGTATGAATCCTTAGGGCATGCTTTATTCAAATCTGTGAAATCGACACACATTCGCCATTGACCGCTCGCTTTTTTTACCATGACGACATTTGCCAACCAGGTCGTATAAGGAATTTCGATGAATTTTGCTTTGGTCAATTTGTTGACTTCCTCCTATATGGCGTTTCTTTTTTCGTCGCCAAATCTGCGTTTCTTCTGCGCCACTGGCCGGGCTTCCCTGAAAATGGATAATTTGTGTGTCATGACGCTCGGGTGTATCCCGGGCATATCAGCTGCACTCCATGCAAACAACTTAGAATTGGTACACAGTAACTCTGTCAAATTCCGCTCGTCCTCCGGTTGTAGCTCTGCGCTGATGGTGGTGGTTTCATCCTCACTTCGTCCTAATTCGAACGTCTTCACATCTCCCTGAGGTTCTTTCCGATCATCCATGTTTGTTCTGGGATCCAAGTCAATGAGTATGGTTTCTGGTCGCCTGGTTTTGTTCTGAGGGACGAGTGGCGTCAATTTTAGCCCGGTGACGTAACATTGTCGAGCCGTCTTTTGGTCCACTTTTACTGTGCATATGTTCCCTTTTTCGGACGGAAACTTCATCGCCAGGTGAGGCGTGGATACGATCGCTCCGAAAGCATTCAGGCAAGGTCGTCCGAGGAGAGTGTTATAAGCGGTATTTGCTTCCACCAATAAAAACCGTACGCGTAACTCTTTTGAACGTTCTCCTGTACCTAGTTATGTTCTCAGATCCAAGTATCCCCGAGTGTCTACCTTTTCCCCGGCGAAACGTACTATCTGCTCATTAAAAGGGGCGACGACATCCTATGGGAATTCCATTTTCTGGAAGGTGGACCAGTAGAGAATGTTGACCGAGCTTCCTTGGTCAATCAGTACTTTGCTAACATCATATTGTGTTATCCATGTGGTAATGACCATAGGGTCATCCTGGTCGAGATCTGGTGCATGGAAATCCGCGTTGGTGAACGTGATGTCCGACATAGATAAATGGTGATGAACTTACACTGTGGACGCTTTGCAGGTTTCGCAGGTGTCTTTTCTGGGAGGAGGATGACGCTCCTCCACCAGCAAACCCTCCAGAGATCGTATCAATACGACCTCTTGCTGGCCTGTCATGATCTCTTCTTCGAAATGGCTTCTCGACCGATCTCTTGGTCGAGCGTTCCTCTCCGGACTTCTTCGACTGGGCTCCTTTCTAAGGGAGTGCCTGGTTCAGTATGTTTCTTCTCGTACGAACTCGCGGAGATATCCCGCACGGATAAACCTCTCCAGTTCATCCTTCAATCCTTGACAGCTTTCGGTAGTGTGCCCCTTGTTATTATGGTACCTGCAAACTTTGGTAGGGTATGCATCCGCGGGCGTCTCTCGTCCACGTACGAAGATGAGGTTGGCCTGTAGGGCTTTGTCAAATATCCTCTCACTTGGTGTGTTGAGATTTGTATAATGGTCATAGCGAGGCCCTAACGGTCTTTGCAGATTCCTTCGTATGATCTTCTGTGGTGGGTCTCTTTCGCGAGGGTGCCTTACCTCTTTTCTGCTCTCGTTCGCCGGAATTTCTATCGTCTGTTTCTTGCGAGATATTCTCTGATCCTCCATCTTGATGTATTCGGTCAATCTTTCCTGGAGCTCTTCCATCGTTTTAGGCTGTCGGGCGTATAAGTGCTCTGAGACATATCCCGGCTTTATACAGTT